>OX387186.1:12500-1276172 GCA_947561395.2 Buxus sempervirens | reverse complement strand
AACCCCAGTTACAAGTCCTCACAACCCCAGTTACAAGTCCTCTCAACCCCTTGACGCTCGAGCGAGCGCAAATCGGCCCCAAACCGCCACTCTCGGGTTTTCTGAGATTGTAGTCTTAAGCCTTGACGCTCGAGCGACCGCAAATCGGCCCAAAACCGCCACTCTTGGCTTTTCTGAGTATTGATTACCTAACCTTCACGCTCTAGCGCGCAAATCGCCCCCAAACCGCCACTCTCGGGTTTTCTCAGATTGTAGTCTTGAGCATTGACGCTCGAGCGAGGGTAAATCGTACCCAAACCGCCACCGTGGGCTTTTCTGTGGTAGTATTATTAAACCCTTGACGCTCGAGCGAGCGGAATTCGCTCAAAAAACGTCGTACTTAATTTTTCCAAAATCCTTACACATGCGAGGACTTGTAACTGGGGTTGAGAGGACTTGCAATTGGGGTTGTGAGGACTTGTAACAGGGGTTGTGAGGACTTGTAACAGGGGTTGTGAGGACTTGTAACTGGGCTTTTGAGGACTTGTAACTGGGGTTGAGAGGACTTGTAACTGGGGTTTAGGGACTTGTAACTGGGGTTGTGAGGACTTGTAACAGGGGTTGTGAGGACTTGTAACCGGGCTTGTGAGGACTTGTAACAGGGGTTGCGAGGACTTGTAACAGGGGTTGCGAGGACTTTGCGAGGACTTGTAACTGGGGTTGAGAGGACTTGTAACTGGGGTTGTGAGGACTTGTAACTGGGGTTCAGAGGACTTGTAACTGGGCTTTTGAGGACTTGTAACTGGGGCTGGGGTTGAGAGGACTTGTAACAGGGGTTGTGAGGACTTGTAACTGGGCTTTTGAGGACTTGTAACTGGGGTTGTGAGGACTTGTAACTGGGGTTGTGAGGACTTGTAACTAGGCTTTTGAGGACTTGTAACTGGGGTTGTGAGGACTTGTAACAGGGGTTGTGAGGACTTGTAACTGGGCTTTTGAGGACTTGTAACTGGGGTTGTGAGGACTTGTAACTGGGGTTGTGAGGACTTATAACTGGGTTTTTGAGGACTTGTAACAGGGGTTGTGAGGACTTGTAACTGGGCTTTTGAGGACTTGTAACTGGGGTTGTGAGGACTTGTAACTGGGGTTGAGAGGACTTGTAAGTGGGGTTGTGAGGACTTGTAACAATGCAATAGAGGACTATATAAGCTCTTTTTTTTAATTTTTTAAATATGTATATCCGGTTATTATTAGTCCAATTAACTTTAATCTTTGCGACAGTTAAAAGATCAGTTAATCTCAATACTGTAACAGGGCTCTTTTTGTATGACTCAGTTTGATATTCCAGAATTTGATAGCCTAAAATTTGGTTAGCAAGAAAGTTAATAAAATCCTAAATTCAATTTCCAATTGGGCCTTCAAATGAATTCCCAATAACTAAGCTCGCAAGATTCTCCCTTTTCCTTGTGGACTCTCTCTGTAATGGAACTTGCACTAATAGATTGTATAAGTCAAAGCCCTAATAAATTTGTTCACGCTTTGCTGAATCATAATAACCTTTTCTATCAAAAAATAATACGTAGATGGAGGAGTGAGGGTTGTGAGTCTTGTGACACAACAAAAGTCAGGTCATGTTAGGCATGGACGTGTAGATAAAGGATGACACCCACAAGCCCAACATTGTCACCTTCCAACGACAAAGCAGTTGGATCCACGACCTCATGATTACACTTAGTGGGTGAGTGGTGGATTGGCTCACATCTTTCTTCCTCTTTCAATAAAAGAGTTTTATTGTTTTGAAGATTTTTGGGACTATTTTAACAGTTAATAAATCAGTTATATTTACAGTATTTGAGTTTTTCTCAAGCCTTTTTTTTTAGATATTTACAATTTACGTCCTTGAGGTTTCCAGCAATCCTAATTTTCTTCTAGCTTTGTAATAACACACTCTCTAATAATATAGATACCCAAAAAAATACACTCTCTAATAGTATGTTCTTGGAAGCTATGAGATCTTAGCATCACTTCCTACCCAACATAGAAATATTAATAAATTCTTTATCCCTTGCACACAAATATTCATTTATTTTTGGAACGGATTGGGATACATGCTGAAGTTTAAAAAAATAAAAAATTAACGCAATAAAGTTATTCTTATTCATTGTCATGCATAAAAGGATGGCACAAAAACTGTTGACGCCTTGCCATGTTCTAACAAGTACTTTTCAAAGTGAAGCCATTGGCTTTAACCCTTCTTCTAGAGATTTTGCTTCCCCCAGTATTTTCACTGCCACACTACCAACAATCACACTAGCAGCTCCCCATCCCGCTATCTGGAATGAGCAAAAAAAGAAGGAATTGGTGACAGATCTCTCAAATGAATCAATATGACTTCAATATAGTAAACATTGAGTTATATGTTACAACAAACCTGTTTCACATGCTCTGGTTTTGATATGCCGAAACCAACACCTAGAATGACCTGAAAATACTGGACCGAAGCACCAATAACTCACTTGAAGAGTTCTTGTAGTAGAATGCAATGATTAGACTTTACCACATAAGCAAACATATAAGAAAACTAAGCAACATGCTGTGCTTCTACCATTGTGTTTTTCTGCTTTGAAGAGAAATAATGAGGTAAGAAACTTAAAACAGAAATTGTCAAGTTGTCTCAGTGTAAGATGTATTTTATGAGTCACCATCTGATGACTGAAACAAGTTTATTTCTTGTTTTCTGATACTTCAACCAAGTGGATAGCAATTTTTTCTGTAATTCATGAGTTGATAGATTTTCATGGCAATTTGACTATGTGATCAAATATGAACCAACTTGTTACCTACTTCTACAGTTTCATTGTCAAATCTATCACAAACTGGCATCATGATTTGACTCAAAAGAAAAAAAATTATCAAGTATTTCCTTGTTAAGTTTGTTAATATTCATCAAGTATTTCCTTGTTAAGTTTTTGGTTTACAGCCTTCAAGGTTTGTATTTTGACTAACTCGGCAAGTCATTAATTTTGTTAAATCCTTGGTCTTTATTGGCAATGAATCAAGATGATTAAGGAACTGGAGCACATCAAGCATAAACGGCCATAACCCAGTGTAGGTCCCACAAAAGTAGGGTCTTGGGATTGGCTAACTGTAAAAAGACCTAACTTTTGGCATTTTTATACAAAGTAAGAGCACTCAGACTCAAACATGTGGTCTCATGCCGATCACTTGATGGTTTTGCCATCACAACAAGTGAGGCCCCAAGAGAGAAAAATGAACATCTATAGTTGACCAATCGGACAAAGACGGACCCAATATGGAGGAAAATATACTTACAAGAACCAAAATGGAAAGCAATCTTTTGAACATAATTTTTTAAGAGAAAAAAAAAAGCTGGAGTCAAAAACTTAATTTCAAATTGATCAAGGTGATGCAACCATGCTACTTTCATTGAACTGAACCGAGGTTAAGTTCTACTTAGGCATTTGTAAAGGGAAACAAACATAAGGAATAACATCCAGAAACTAGAGAAAATATTTGAAAACGGAAAGAGAAGCATAAGAATAGAGGAGGAAGAAAAAAAAGAAGCAAAAGTGTAGAAGGAGGTTATAAATAAGCAGAAATTGCCCCAAATCGGTAAGCAAATTATATGGTACATCCTAGGATTTTGGTCATTACATGTACTCTGTTATTTTGGTATTTCATATACATGAATGACTTTTATATGGTTTGTGATTATTTTGATTTGATAAACAATGATTTATGTTTTAGGACATCTCATCTTTTGCCATTGTCATGTAATCTCTTCCCAAATCCTCTGTCACCTACTATATAAAGGAAAGATGATATGTTGTTGGAAATCTTGATTAAAGTTAGTCCTCGCTTGATTGCTTTCCCAATCCAATCTAGTATCTCAATATTATACTACGATCACAGATCTGTATAAACCGTCTTTTTACTTTTTCTGAATTCATTTTCTGAGTAAAACCTTTCGTCAATTTAATTGGATGAATCACCAACCTTCTTTGTATTTAGCTACAATTCAATAATCAGCCATGTTTGTCTACCTCTGTTGGTAGTGAATGTTAGTTCACAGGAAAAACATATTAGATCACCTATGAAGTCTATTTGGGTTATACAAGTGAATTGTATAAAACACAATCTGCCAGAAATAATCCTCTCTCTATTCTCTTGCAATGGTATGTACAACACTTATTGAGAAGACCATAACTGATCTCTTTAGCAAGTCAGTTACTTTTACCATTGTCCACAAACTCAAGCCTAACCTTCTAATACAAACCAAGGAAGATCCAAATCAACCTGCCATTGTCATCTCTCAGGAACTCAGCATAATGAAGTCAATTATATATTTCACTTTGTTTTAAGTTTGACAAAAACATTGGGTGCAAGACAGCGAGGACTTGGTAGTTACATCTTACTTGGGATTGAGGACATGATTTATTTGGGTAAATTATAATGCAAAGATGGGATCTTGAGGTAACATCAGACTATGACCGTGGGTTGGATTCTTACCCACCTATTTGAAAACCGTTATCTTAGGTGGTTGTGAATGAATATCAAGCTTGATGGGGTCAATGAGCTCAAATATAAGGCACATGTGTCCAACATTGAATCAAGATCTCCCCGTCACAAATCACGACTAAGGAATCCCATCTAATGTCCTTCACTTTGTCTCCAATCCTTGATGAAGAAGGAAAGGCTCAATCCTCACACTGTTTTAAGATAAAGATCTCAACAGCAATCATGAGCATTAAGTAATATGAACACCCCAATGAAAGGGAAGGGAGAGGGAGAAAGTACTTAGTTTCTCCAGAAATGACATTACATAGAAAACTTATCATAATCACTCTTTTCACTTTCTACATGTAGCAGACAGACAAACTAACATCATATGGTTCACAAAGGACATAACTATGGGAAATTTCAACTTGAGATGAATCCATCCTCTTCCTTTAAATTAGAGGGAAATTGCTTTACTTTAGTATGTGAAAATGATATGATCAATGACAGCACATGGGAATGTTAAATTTTGAAGCCAAGCATCCTAGCAATCTGGAACTTTTCTCACCTTCATAACAACCGAATCTTAACAACAGAGCTAGAAGAGCAACTCAAGTCCAACATAATATTTATCTTTTTCCCCATCAATTCCAAGTGTAAAAGTACGTTAATAGAGGCAAGGGGTTCACTACACCCTATAAAGCATAAGACCAACTTGTGATGTTTCCCCTTACACTTGGACACAGAAATTTTTTGGTTCAAGGTGGGGTTCCACATCTAAGAAACATTAAGCCAGAATTTTCACAATGTATAAATCCCTTAGTCAACTTTACACCTCTAAATTATCAACATAAAATACATCAATTGCTGCAGATAACAATAAGTTTCTACTTATAAAAATATGTCACACTAGATATTGGTATAAGCTGGGATGGATAGTCGATCCCCCCACCTTCCCCATAGCATATGATTCCCATAAGACAAGGTTTCCTCCAGCATGGGTCATCCCCATGGAGAGGTGATCCATTGATATCCGAAGTGCACAAAAAGGAAATGGTTTCATATAAGCTACCAAAGAAAAATGAAATTTCAAAGCAATAAGTTACCAAAAAATGGAAAATAAAAAAGAACTAAGGTATAAAAAATTTGGTTTAAGTGCATATTAACTAGGCAGAACAGAACTTATAAGCAAGAGACAGAGATAAATGCAAAAAAGGAAGGATTGGAAACTGTATACTATATGACAAGTACCTAATGCTAGGCACCATAGACCAGCAAGGGAATCAAGATATTTCTTCCCATTGACGTCATATACATAACAACCCTGCACAAATTGATCAATATATGATGGCATCACATGATTAAGTCACAAATCAGCTTCCTAGAAGAGGAATGCTGAAAAAAAGACCAAAAATTAATTTAGCTCTAGAATGGCCCTTCCCCCTAGTGCTAAATAAATGAGAAAGGAAAAATGAACAGAATAAAACATGGATGTGCATTCAACCTGAACCCAGAATTTTCTTCTCGAGTTTCACTACTGTTTGTAAATTTCTAAAATATTTCCAAGAAAAAATTATCACCTGAGACCTTTCAATAACTAGAGGATTTAAGTCAGTAGTATGCCACCCAGCAGTGAATGGTGCCAGCATATCATGTCCCTTGAACCTGACAAATATAACTCATTAACCAAGGAACATAGAACACAAAAAATTAGATCATTGCGTAGAATCATGGTACAATCATACATGATGATTAGAAAGAAGGGGGTAGAGAGAAGCGGGAGGTATTGACCAAATACAAAGTTAGATTTTAATGGGTAGTTGGGTACCCATCATCTGTTTGTGCAATTGATTGAAACAAAATATTAACTCTCTAAAGAACTTGAGAATCTATGGAAACGTTTAATCCTTCGTTAGTGAGAGGCAAGACCCAAAGCATAAATCATAACTTCCACGAATCTTTATGCGGAAAAATTAGGGGAGAGACCAACCTTTTTTAGATAGTAAAATGTAAAATAAATACCATTTATACAAGAAGGAACTTTTTTCTTCTGTTCGTAAAAATACTGGTCCAAACTCCAAAGCTTTGATTCTCGATGAAGAATCCCGATACCCAGATGCTTCAGGAAACCAATAAGTGCCACCAGAAAACGTAGGAAAAGGTAGTGTAAAAGAAAAATATTCAACAGTAAAAAGGAAAGAAATCCAGATAAAAGAAGATTTCAGTCATGAAATAAGAAGTAAAATCAAGGAAATCTACTTGATGTGATGAATGTTTTGATTCTGGGATTCAGAAAACAAGAATGAAATTAGTAATCTGAAGTCGCCGTTGACGCCTGAAGTCTCTGTAGGGCCAGGGTTCTGGCTCTGGTTTGAACCCCCGGAGACGCCTGCGAGACCTCCATCACAGCTACCTCACCAGCAATCTTCGCTTTCCTCATGTACTTCCCCATTTCTTCTTCTCTTACTACTCCCTCACGAAGACTCAAACAACAAAAAGAGAGGGAGAGCCAGAAAGAAAGACTTAGAGAGAGAGAGAAAGAAGGAGACCGCGCTTCACATTCGTTTCGAGAGTTTCAAATTTCGCAAACGGCTCCGATCGGGGAAGGCTGGCTCAAAAAACCGGAGCCAGCCAATTTCACCGGAGCCAGCCAATTTCCTCTGCGAGCGAGAGGCTGAAGAGGAGTGGGACGCGTGTCGTCCGCAGGCGCTCCCAAGAGGAATCCTCGTAGGAAATCCTCGTAGAGGAAATTGGTTCCTGAAAGAAATGGAGGATTTTTGTGACTCTGCACCATGAGCTGGAATGGAAGGAGAGAACTTAATGAAAAACACAAAAATTCAACGAACCCCCAGTGTGGCAAGTTCTCTCGTAACTGTGCATCATAAATGTCTCAAAATCAAAGCATCAAGCTTCCAAGACAAATTACAGATACAGGTTCCCCAAACCAAGAGAGAGAAACCCAAACCCCACTTGTGTTCATTAGCCTAAGACGTGTATGTCACTAGATTCTCTCTACAATTAGTAGCACAAATAGAATACAATTAAGCAATAATGGCAACAAACTAGTGCCAAAACCCTTAATCTTTTAACAGATCTTCAATCTTGAATATTGCTCTAGATTGAGCACCACAATAGATCTATGGGTATGAGGGAAAAAAACAGATGTGGATTGTGGACCTCATAGGTTACAAGAAATATCTGGATGATCTGAGACTGATGCACAACAATAGAAATTAACGAAAGGATCGGATGCAAGAAAAGGGAAAAAACCTAACTCCCAGATGCTAATAAATAGCAGAAATAGAAGGCTAGATGTGTTCTTCAAGGGTTACAGAAAAGTTCCCACAATGAGCTTCTTCGTTCAAGTCATCTTTACTAGGCCTGCCCTAAGAACAAAATTAATAGTATTCAAGTTGTCTTCTTGAACGAGCGACCTCAAGCCAGGCCTGATGAATGCATTACCAACACTTGCAAAATTTTGTGAACGTAGCCTCCTGGAATCATGTAGATTTTTTTTTCTAGGTTGCAAGCTAATCACATCTTTTCCTTTTGAAAGATTTGTGTTTCTTGTAGTTTGGAATCACATGTAAGGCCCCAACCCCATCCTCGTTGCCCTGTTTCATCTATTCTTTTTGGATTCGTTTTCGTGATTAAGTCTTGGTTTATCCATTCAAATCATAGGAACTTCGGAGATTAATTTTTGAAAGAAGAAATGATCCCCAGCAACGGTGTCTAACTCAAAAGGATCTTAAGTAGCATCAGCCATGGCCGTGAGAAACATACAGTTCAGAGAGTTGTCAGGTGTAACATGGTTTAAAATCAAAGGGCATTTTGGTCCTTTTTGTACATACAAGGAATGACGTTAACTGTTTATTGACGGTAAGGGGTGAAGGTTTACATTTAGCAAACGTCAAGGGAGGCAAGTGATCAATTTTGAACCTGAAGGGGTCTGACTGTCTTTGTCAGAAACCTCAAGGGGTGTAAATGCAAATTTCCCTTTGCAATTTGTCTATGTATGATTATGAGTCTATGATTTTGTTTACATATTATACTTTGTAGTGTGGTCTAATGTGTTGGTAATTGTTCATGTTCATGTGCTTGTATTTGTTCATAAATTAGAGAGCTATATTTTCTTATTCTTACATATAAATTGTATAAAATCATGTGTATTATTTTTTTTTCCTTATTTCTGCTGTTTTTGTACATTTCGTTGATATTTGCAAGTGTGCCGTTAATTTTGCCAAAAATCATTTTTTCCTCCATTTCACCAGCATTTCGTTTCATGCCCCTGGCACCGATGAGTAAAACCTTGACTAAAACCCTATTTCTCCCCCCCCCCCCCTGTGACATACACCAGTTCAATTCTAGTATCTTATGGATTAAACCACAGAATTACTAGAATTGGTATGGCGGGCGACAAGTAAATTCGGGTCTTAATTAAAATTTAAGACAATAAATCCGAATTCACTCATCTATGAACACTACCAATCATCTGATACCAACAGATAATCCATGCTCATCAAATATATCAGAGTGCAATAAATCAAATAATGATAAAGCGGAAGATTTAATATAATATCAATCTTGAATCATAATCTCAGAATGTAAAATCACTGAAATGAAATATAATCAAGTACAATGAATAAAAAATGAAAACTGCTATACCTCTAAATCTGGATCTACCCGTAACCAACTGCTAACACTCTGGAATCTGCACAGTCTATATATAATAAACTAAATGAGATCGGAGATCCTAGTAAGTCATCATATGATAAATTAAATACACATGCGGATATATCTCAAATCATAATACATCACAAGTAATCAAGTGCAAGTGAGACAACCCCGTATCCCACTAAATAATATGAATTCACAACAAGGTTCAGAAGAATTACAATAATCATCAACTGGAATATATAAATCAATTTATAACTTAGAACCAGACCAATTCGATTAATCCGATAAACCATATCATATTATTCACAAGACTAATTAAAGTAATGTCCAGCCGGAACTATAGACATCGGCCAGAACTACAACTATAGTATTCAGATTGGGATGCACAATCCTTGGATCACAAGATCACCACACACACACATTTCGGGTAAATCCCCTTCTACCGGGAAGTACCAATCACATCGCTCACACTGCCAGGAGGAATCAAACGTCTCGACTGGCTCTGTCAGGAGGAATCACATCTCGACTGACTCACATCACAAAATAAACAAAAACATGCCGGGAGGAATCCTCAACTCAACCAGCTTCGTCGCTCCAATCAGTACGACTCCCTCTACTCCCATACTGATGAGCCCTCACACACTCAAGTTTTAATTATCTTATTAAGCATCCACACAAACTACTCAATATCCAAAACATAATAAGGATCTCTCTTGAGATCAAATAGGGAAATTCATTTTTCTACCTTACATACCGGTAAAGTGCTAACCCCCTATTGATAAGTTAAACTTATCGCAGGGTGAAACAAATTTAATTAGGGTGCAATATACACAAATCAAAACTATAAATACTCATGTGTGTGTCATTCTATTCAAATATGCATATTTATCTCAAAATAATAATATTATAATATAAATGCAATTTAGGAATCATGCTAGTGGAATTCACATGAAATATTTAATAACAAGGATAAACATCATTGTTTGAAACTTGCTATACATATATAATCGATGAAATCCAATTTAGGACCCTCTGATGTAGATAAATGAATCAAACAGAAATTGACCAAAATTCTCTTTCATGCAATATGTTAAATTTCACTTAAGTTACAAATTTTCTCTTTAATTTTATTAAATTGACCTTATCTTATTTTTAAATAAATTCATAAATCCAAAAAAATCACTTTTAAACACTTTCTCTTTAAATTTTGATTTTTCTCTCAAAATATGACTAAAAGGTAATTATTTATTGGGTTTTGAACTTATTTATTGAATTTAAGTAATATCTGAACTAAAACTTAATTATTGAGTTTCTGCGTACTAATTTACCAATAACGTTTTTTATCTATAACTGTTTTCAGATTACTATATCCATATTGTATTGAAACTTAAACACTTTTTAAATTCGACGACAGACACTGTAGCTTCTTTTCTTTTCTTTCTTCTGTGATTAAATGTGTTACTTTGAGGATTTTTCTATAACAATCCAGGAAGCCTCTGAACCTAAAATTAGTTCCTATGTGTTCTATACCTGGCAAACAAATTTTGAAGCTATTAAGCTGAAATTTACAACACTTATGCATAAATTTAGAAACATCTAAATATCTCCCAAAACCATCTGCAACTGACTGTTATACATTTTCTATGATTAAATAGCCGACTTTGAGGATTTTTATACATCAAACCAGGAACCCTATTAACCTGAAATCAGTTCCTACGTATTCTACACATGGCAAAGTAATTTTGGAACTATTAATCTGAGATTTAGTATACATATGCATAAATTTGAAGACAACCAAATACCTCCCAAAAACCATCTGCAACTACACTGTTATTCATTTTCTGTGATTAAATGGCTGACTTTGAGGATTTTTCTACATCAATCCAGGAACCCTATTAACCTGAAATCAGTTCCTACGTATTCTAGATCTGGCAAATTAATTTTTGGAGCTACTAATATGAGATTTATAATACAAAGGCATAAACTTAAAGACATCTAAATACCTCCCCAAAAATAAAACTATCTGCAACTGTTATGGAAAACCCAGAACAGAGCATCCGTATGATTCCAAAACTTCAACAAAGCTTCTAATAAATCAGCTAAAAACCAAATGAGTATAATAATTAGACATTCAACAAGCAATTTACCTACTTTAAATCAAATTAAAATTGATGACTTACTGTTTGTGCAGATTCTTAAACTTTTACTGAAACTGCTACTGTAAATCACCTACAGCAACTCTCCCTTTTTCAAGTTACAAGTACGGCTATAAACTCCCCACATTGAAAAAGAAAATAAAAAAAATGGGGAAGGAGGAATAGGAAGGGAGAAGATAAGAGGAGGGAAGGGCAGCTGGATGAAGTTGGTTCTTTATTTTCTCCACGTAGCAGGTTCGTGTCATTGAGCTGCTATTCTTCATTTAACAAACAAAAATGGTTTAGCCAAGCCAACCCAATAAGGGAACCGGTTCACTTAAACTGAACCACATCAAACCGAACCAACCCAAAATCAACCCAAACTAAACTAAGTTACCAATTAGAACCATTAGTTTATTAAACATATTTAATTAAAATTAATGCAATAAATTCCTCAATGATTAACAAAATTTCCAAATTATCTAAAACACATACAAAGACCAAAATTCCAGATTCTGGGATGTTACCCCCCCCCCCCCCCCCAAAAAAAGGGATTGAAATCGTCTGCTGGGTGCACTGCTCAGCAGTGCTGGGTGCCCAGCAGCCAATAGGAATCCTGCGTGGCAGGTGGGCCCCGCCTTGCAGGGCAGGGCAATCGTGATGTGGCCCTACCTTTCAGGATTCCTATTGGCTGCTGGGCACCCAGCAGACGATTTCAATCCAAAAAAAAGGGGTTTCATTAAATTTGATTTTCTTGCTCTCTGCTCAACCGGTTGTCGGTTAGTCACCTACGTGTCGGTATTAAACGTTAGTGGCACGGAAATCCATATTTTCTTCCGTCATCTTAGGATACGGAATTCCCAAAAGCCGCCCAATTCTTCGTATTCCCATTCCCCGTTTGCGTTCTAACCCTAAATTCGTTAAAAAGAAGAAAAGAAATGTATTCCTCCTGTCTCGGTGCGTAGCAGCAAAGAAAAAGTCTCCTCATGGACGATTCTCGCGTCTCTCATTGGAACAAACACGTACTATGAGTAGCAATCTATAGATTGAGATGGAGATATAGTAAATGCTAAAAATAATAACTTTGGCTCTCTCATCCTGAAGAAGGTCAGTGTTTATGCGGGCTTCGAACTTCCATCTGTATTTTTTTTTTTTAGTTTGTGAATTTTATTTTTCAATGATAAACGATTAAGATCCTGCTTATTTTTAAATCAACCTAATCCGGAAGGGAATTTTTCTTTCCTTTATTCTCTTTCTCTTGTTCCAAAGATCCATTAACAGATGGATTCATTGATTCAGTTTGCTATTATTGTTTGCCATTTTCACATCTATTTCAGTTTGATTGTCTTACTGCAATGCGTTTAGGTTTATTAACTTGTTCATCGCATTCGATTCGATGCTTGTTCGTTACTCCCTCTATTCTGAATCGGTAAATGCATTAAGGGATCATGTGATATGGTATGACTGCTAGATTTCACTTCTATAAACCGTAGTTTGGAAAATCAATCTATTTCTTGTGCCCTTTGTATTTTAGTTGCTGTTTAGGGATTGTTTTATGCGATAAAAATGGTTTATACTGGATGAGATCTAATTTTATACATAACAGTCGCACTCCATTATTATCCTCATTGCCATCCAGAATATTTATGCAGATGGTTGAATCAAGGTGTGTACTGTGTACTGGATAATGCTTGAAAACCCTATGTCGCCTGATTATTTTCTATTTTATGAACAAGAAGTTACGACTGAAGCTAAAAGGGATATTTCCGTATATGGCTGCTCAAGGGTGGTGATGCACCCACAAGTGATATGTTTTGGCCAACGTGTATCCCTTACAGTCCAACCTTTTTTATGCACTTAACCTATGCCATCCATTAGATAGTCATGTCTTCTCTCAGTGATGCTTCATTAATTGTGCCGATCAGCAAAAAGGGAATTGCTTATGTTATGAAGGTATAAAGTTCCAAAGACAAGGTGACTCTTAGGAGCCATCGTATCAAGTTGAACCACATTTTCTGAAGAAAAATTGCATTTTTGAAACTTTGATTTGGTGTCATTGAGAGCTTATTTGACAGCTAATCAGATATACGTGACAAATTCAAATTGAGTGACTCTGTTGGGAATTGATAATTTATGATTAAACTGTATGTTGGGATTGCTGTTGGAGCTGAGATTCTCCAGAAGGTTATTAATTTTGATGGGAGCACCGTGATAAGATACATCAAAAGCATAGATCATTTTAATAACTATATTGAATTAGCGAATGCACCCCATTTCATTAAATTAGACGACGGAAGGAAGCAAACTTAATTGTAAGTTGGAAGAGCCAAAGTTTCCAAGGACAGCCTCAAAGTGAGTTAATAGTGTTAATCACTTATCTTGCACACAGATTTTCCAATGTCAAAGAAGTGTCATTTGATAGCTCATTTTTTTTTTCACCTTTTAAGTTAGTTCACTGCTGTGTGGTTTACATGTGGTCTGAGAAAGTTATAATGAAAATACTCTTGTCCAACCATAGGTGGCTTAACCTTGTTTTGATAAAGAATATGTAGGTTTAGTCTTAAGACCTTTTAGTTATTCTCATATGTTGCTACTAAAGGTTCTACGACAATATGAGGAAACTTAAAAGGAACTTGGATGTAGTCAGTTAGAAAGGATTTGTATACTTAAGTCTTAACTACTTTAACCTACTTTCCTCAATTTTGTCGCTTATGCATGTCATGCTTAATTACATTAGAATATCTTTACTTCTTACTTTGTATTTTCTAGTTTTGCTATGTATTCATCTTAGCATCCTCATCTCAATAACATTGATCATCTAAAAATTTTGTTTTTTGGCTGCCCAACACTATGTATCATACAACAGAGCTAGTCTAATTGTTGTCTTATAAAACTTCCCTTTTAATTTAAGTGGAACATGCTTATCACACAATACCCTAGAAGCACCCTCCATTTAAGCCAATTAGCTCTAATTTTCAAGGTTCACTGTTTCGGTGCCGTTGGTTTTGCCATCCATGGCACAAAAGGTGTGTCGTCGAAATGCAATAAAAACTGAAAAACACAAAAAAAATGAGGTTTTTTTTTTAATATTTTGGGGAATTTTTGACCAAATTGAGCAAAATTATTTCGCTAATTTAAAAGGATAAAAAATATTTTTTTCAAAAAAAAATTTGTGTTTCCCCTGTTACGCTTAGCACGTTGTCTTGTTTCGGTGGCACGCCAGGGAAAATGCTGCTAATTCTATATATTACATATTCATCAATTTCTCCATCTTTTTTAATACAAGTGTCTGAATTTATTGTTTAAAGAGATTCCTCGATTGTCAATTTTAATAGTTTCATTAATTATAATGTTATTTGTATCAAAACGGCATTTCATATATTCAGTCTTTGCAATACCTATTTTCAAACATTCTCCCCAATTTTAGTTTAACATTTACTTCTTTGCTAGTGTGACCTACAAAGACTACATAATTTGCAAATAACATAGACCAAGGCACCTCATCTTGAGTATGACTTGCCAACTCATCCATAATTAAAGTGAATAGATAAGGGGTAATAGTTGACCCTTGGTGCAGACCTATCTTTAACTGAAAACTCAGCTATCTCACTATCTTTGTCAACAGTTTTTACTTTAGTTTAAGCTCCATCTTACATATCCTTAATTGCATCATTCTATTTCATTGATAGACCTTTTTTTAATACTAAGTCCACTAGATTAATTTCCTTAGAACTCTTATCATATGCTTTTTCCAAATCAATAAAAACCATATGCTAATTTTTTTTCTTCTTTTCTTTAGACTTTTCTATTAACTGTCTAAGCAAAAACTGAACATATATTTTTCTTTGACTGGTTAGAGTTTCTGTCTTTGTGCCATATGTATCTAACTATTTATTTAATTCCATCTTTTGTTTTGCAGGTACATGATGGCCAAGTTTTATGAACTCAGCAACATCTGAAAGTAAGGTTTTCCATTTGGTACGCATACACTTCTTTGGAATATTTGGAAGAATGGCAGATGGAATACCGAGTTTCTGGGGTCCTGTCACATCAACCACTGAGTGGTGTGAGAAGAATTATGTCTATTCTTCTTATATTGCAGAATTTTACAACACTATATCGAATATCCCTGTCATTATTTTGGCACTTATTGGCCTCATAAATGCCTTGAGACAACGTTTTGAGAAAAGATTTAGTATTCTTCACATATCTAATATGATTCTAGCTATTGGGAGCATGCTATTTCATGCCACACTAAAAAATGTGTAAGTATCCGAACCATGCCATCTCTTTCTCAGCAGTAGAGCTTCATTTTGTGATGCAATGAATGAAACTCATTTCTTAATTTTCGATAATGGAAAATCTGGTGGGCCTTCTTTATTTGAATGTACTACTTATATCCTTCTCCTTTTGGAGCATCTTTGTTTTATGATTTAGTTGGAGCTGCTTGACCATTGGCTGTTCATAGAGTAACAAAAAGAGAAGCGATATGCCACCTGATGTACCTTGATAAGTACTAGAGAGCACTGATTGATCAATTGAATTACTGAAAAACTACTGGTCATGTGAAAACCTGTATTGTTGTTGATATCATGTTTGTATATATGCATTTGTTTATCCTTATTATTTTTTAAGTGCATGTGTGAACTCATGTAAAATACATATGCCAAAATCGCTTGTAGCAGATGTGTGTATGTTGTATGTTATTTGGATTGATAAAGTGTTTGGGATTGCATATTTCTGGATTGATGAAGTGTTTGGGATTGCATATTTCTCACTTTTTCAAGCTGTTTGAAGGGTATGGTTACTTGATTTCATTTGCATGACCCTTTCTTGGTAAATTTTGTGTTACATGTGTATTTACATATATAAGCGTGTGCTCGTGTTCGTGTCTGTGTGTGTATGCATACTTATGTGAAAATATGCAGATATTTTTTGTCTTTTAGAAGTAAGATTGGTGTAATTTAGTTTCTGGATGTGAGAATTACATGATGAGGGGTTTGATGGAAGTCCTCTCCATCTCCTTCCCCCAACCCTTTGTCCCTCCCTCCTGGATGATCTTTTAATGAGCCTTTTCACAGATTATATCATTGGGATATTCACCATTTTTCTAGGGATTACTACTTATTCACCATTTTATAGGTTCTCATTCTGGGACATCTTAGGTTTATAGCATGAGAACTGTCCTCAAATTCTCTCAATTTCAGTATCCCAATTTTCCTCCTCCCCTATTAGTCTTAATGAATGATCTTTCAATGTACCTCATCATTTTTTCATCCTATCATCTTTCTATTCACCATTTTTAGAAGATTTATGACAGATCACTTGTGATTAACTCACTGCAAATTTTATTTTATTAATGATGTTCCCTTTTCTAAGTTCTTAATATAGGACAAGAGTTTTGGTACAAGTAAAAGAACCAACTTCAGATCCATTTTATATCACATATATGCAAAATACTGTAATATGAGAATCTTGAGTAAGATTTGTAAGCAGATAAATCATATTGATGGGCTCAAAAGTCAGAGTTTGGAACCATTTATTCAACTCTTCCTTATGGATTAGGTTTTGGACATTGCTGAGACTGATCTCTATTGGATGCCGATGCTCATCAGCCAATACAATGAAGTGACTGAATGGTTTGTTTTGGTATCAGCTGATGGCATGCTCACTATTTGGTTTTGATTCTCTTTGCTGAAGCTGACACTTACTTGAATGCAATACGAACTTTACTAATTTAGAAGTGTGACTTTACACAGATCAGATTTAATGATGGGCTACCAGGGTTAGGAAGAAGATATATTTTTCTACCTTTGTTGTAATTGCTGACATTGAGCACAACTTTGAGACTGCTCTTTATCTTGTGGTGTGGAAGTTGAAATGATTGGCCTGTTCAGCATAGAAACAGTTCAATAAGCAAAAGGACCTGGGTGAGGGAACATGTTGGTTGCTGTTTCTGGTACTAGGCTTGATTCTAGGACTGGTAATTGGTCGAATATGGTATGGATCTGCTAAGATCCAAATTAGAAAAACTGATATCCGAATTTGATCTGAAATCCGATGGATCTTTTATACTTGAATCCGAATTCGAAACTGTATACATATATAGTATCCGAATTTGATATTCGACCAAACAGAATAGCCAAAATCCGAATTCGATTTCTCACAAACACAAAACCGTTCGATTTTTTTTGTTTGTTTTGTTTTAATAAGGTTGGTTCAACCGTGGTTTATACAAATTTTACAAACTGTATAACCTATCTTCGGTCTGGGTTTATGTATGGTATATTGATTTCGGTTCGAATATGGGCAGATCCAAATTTTGTCGGATCCGATATCCGTATTCGAGCCATGGGTCTCTATCTCATATCCGAATTCGACATTTTCGGATCGGATTCGGATAAATATCCGACCCATTGCCGGCCCTGGGCTTGAAGTAGCAATCATGGTTTGGGATTGCCCTGTTAGGAACAAGAGTATAATGCTTATCTGAGCAAAATCTTTTTTTATGCAGCAAGGCTTGTGTCTCATCCTGAATTTGGCCGTAAAGTTGCCCCCATGTGATTTTGAAACTAGATGGCACAATTGACCTTACTGTGATCCAATTAGAAGTCATGTTCCAAAATGGACATTTCTTGGATATCGTATCATGTTGAATTTTTACTTTCCATGTTTATTATTAAGATTCATTTAGATAACCTGATTTCTGTTCCAATCAGGCTGGTTATAAAGGGGAGTTGTTGAATGGTCATCTGTGCAGCTAATTAGAGCAGTTTGCTTGATGAAGTAAAAGAATTGTACTTATTGAAGTTGTAGCTGTTGCATGCATTTTTGTACTTTGCTTATTCTCCCCTGCATAATATATTTGTATATCTTTGTGCACTTCCTTTCATTCTATTAGTTGAGGCACCAAGATGGGAAGATGGAACTTTTGTTATCTTTACACCACATAGACCCACATGCTAGAAATCTGTACCATATTTTTACTAGGTCCATCCATGAAATCTGTTACGAAATAAATTCAGTCATTTGTAGACTAAACCATTCTGATTAAGTATTTATTTCTATTTCAGGCAACAGCAAAGTGATGAAACACCAATGGTATGGGAAATGCTCCTTTATATCTATATACTCTACTCACAAGATTGGCACTACCGGAGTACAATGCCCACTTTCCTATTCCTCTATGGTGCTGCCTTTGCTGTTGTTCATTCACAGGTACGACTTGACTTTGCCTTCAAGGTGCATTATGCAATCCTCTGCCTCCTGTGCATTCCTAGGATGTACTTGTATTACATTCGCACAAAAGATGCATCTGCAAAGCGATTGGCAAAACTCTATGTGGGCACCCTATTCCTGGGGATTATGTTTTTGCTATGTGATCGTGTCTTCTGCAAGGAGATCTCTCGCGGGTTCATTAATCCTCAGGGTCATGCGTTGTGGCATATATTTATGGGTTTCAACTCTTATTTTGGAAACACTTTCTTGATGTTCTGCCGGGCTCAGCAGCTTGGATGGGACCCAAAAGTGGCCCACTTAATGGGATGGCTCCCCTATGTGAAGATTCATAAACCAAAGACCCAATGAAGTTGTAGAATAAGAAAATGCTGGAGGTAGAGCTTCATTGTTACTTGGAGGTAGATTGTTGTTTTTTGCAGATCAGCCAAAGTGAGCAAGCAATCAAAGTTTTTGTTTTTTCATTTTGTCTTGTTTTGTTTATGGATACTGATGTGCATGACAATCGGAAATTGATGGACGACTTGGGTCACTTTCAGTACAGAACCAGTGGGTGTTTGCTATGTACAATATTTATGAGTTTATATACGTTAATGGACATGGATGAGATCAGGTAGTTCTTGTAGGATTTGTCATCAATCCTTTTTTTGTTTTTGTTTTTGGTCATTCACTTGTTCCTTAAGAATGATTGATATTTTGAGTTTCTTATTGTTGATCAATGGGAGTTGTTTCTACTTGGAAAGAATCGTTACAAAGTAACGTAGACACTGAATCAGCTTGTGTTGTGTGCTGATGTCTTCCATCTTCTGAACCTTTATGGCATGCTTCTGTGCTTTGCCCTTTTTCTACATAAATGGTGTCCTTGGATGTCGTCAAGGTTGTTAAAATAATATTCTTGAAGACCTGTGCATCAAACAAAATTTCATTGTTATTCCATGTATTTCTATGTTAGCTGCATACTGGCACACCAAAATATCACATTAGGAACCTATTCGAGGAAATCGATGATCCAACAAGTAATGCGCATGGATCCCGGTTTTTATCCATTTCTGCACAAATCGCATGTTTTCTTTGGAATCCTTATCAGACAAAGGTGATGATAAAAAAGTGAATGGGGGGACGTTGAGAATTCTAATGAAAGGTGAGCTCAAGCTTCCTGAATCATTTGGTTTGGTCATGCTTCATGATGTCCAGGCAAATATGACATCTCACGTTTACATTCTTATTCCCTTAGATACAGAAGGGAGGTAACTCAAATGAGCAGTCAGATCAAGGTTCCAGTGACATCTCACGTTCACATTCTTTCTTCATGCGTGATGTTCCTTGATCTCAGGTGAGAGACCATGGTATTGGTTTTATCAGGTATTTTGTCACCTAGTTGCGGCGACAGTTCATATGACAACCCAAAAGGACCCAAACCCATATATTCAACAAATTTGTCCAGATTGCTAGGGAGAAAAGAACAACGGTATTGTAGAAATAATCACGTTTAAGATGAAAACTCCAGAAAGGCATTCGGTTATTTAAGAATAAAAAAAAAAACTTTGCTTACACACAAGTCCCAATATTTGGAAATTAATAGGTAAACCCCTTGGTATAACTACAAAATGATTGAAAACTGATGCAAGGAGTTATAAACGACATGGATTCAGAGAGGTGTTATATCAACAATTGCCGCTATGATTTTCTTCTCCATATCAGCTTCATCAATCCACATGGAACTTTTTCGCCGTAAAAGCTCGCTCTCTTTGCTCTTCTTCTCTTCCCTTTGCTTTTCTTTTAATCTCCAATTTTCCAGTTTCTCAGCTCTTTCTTTCAACTGCAATCCCATAAAGGCACATTAGGTATTTGAAACCCAATTTACATTGAACAGATAACAAGAAGGATATCTATAAAATGCAAAGTAATCAAACAATAAATGATGCAAGCATGTGCATGTAATGATCCCCCCCACCCCAAAAAAAAAAAAAAAAAATTTTTGTGCATGTAATGAGGAGGTAACGGTGTCAGAAGACATCCAAGAACTGTACGGTAGATCATATTGTTTTGCCATCTATTGGTGAATGTGTCTTGCCAAACACCACATGGTAATTGAAAAAGAAAAAAAAAAAAGAAGGTACTGTAAGCTGCCAATACAATGTATTGAAAACAACAGTCAACAATAACATTTTATCCCATGTAGGTGGATTTGGCAAAACAAATGCCTTTAAACTCCAGGTTCCCCTGGGCATTCCTCTGGCCATTTAGATCCTTACTTATAACACCTTTCACCTTCTTTTGCAAGCACCTCCATATGTCCCTATTAAGCATGCTTTGTAATATCACCATTAAACAAATAAACTAAGCATGTATAGCGAAGGTAGTTTAGTCCTTGCGAAATTATTATTATTATTATCATTATTTTTTTGTTAGTGCTAAAGAAATTTAATGATTCATATGCTTTCAATTGCAAAAGGTGTGATTGTCAAATATGATTGGTCAGTTCATGAGGCATAGTAGATGAAATGTATACCAAATCATGAACGGGTTATATGAGTTTTAAATTAGGATTCTATGATGTTATTTTGCATGATCAGTTGGGACATGAAGAGAGGAGAGTGGAAAATGCAGAGAAGCCACAAGAGAATCCATAAAATAGAAGAAGATGATTTTAGTAGATCTAAACAAGCGCGGAATGCTTTCATTGTGTGGATGAGTTAAAATAGTCTAAGAATTTAGCTTTTCGTGGTTTGATCTATAGGTTTTAATGGTTTTACTAGTATTTAGTATTTAGTATTTTTTTTGTTTTAGGTGGGGGCCGTGGGGCGGAGGCGGAGGTGGAGGTGGGGATGGGGTTGGTTTGAGAGACCCCTTTGTTTAGATCAGCATGAGAGGCACACTGCTTTACCTGGTCATGAAGGAAAGAGGGTGGGGGTGGTGGTTTTGGGGGTTGTCATACCTGAGCTCCTCTTTCTTTTGAGGAAAAGAAATCACATGGTGTCAGTGATACAAACACATTACATTCACACACGCACACAAGCTAGTGATTCACACACACTACACACACACAAATGCTGGTGATACTCATTACAGACACACGCACACACACAAAAAAACACACAGAGATGTACATACACATATATTTCAGAAATTTTACAAATGTTTTTGAATTTCATGAATTAAATGTGAGAAAGTTTGCATCTATGGGTGATGCAATGAGATTTGGTACCAACTATATGGCCTGTATTGGCTATGGAAGCCTCGCTCTATGAATACAAGATATTGACATATTTGGGAGCTATGAATAGACTGATTTAATGGTAAACAATGGGGAATAATAGCATCTGACTCTGACTGTCTTGTAGAGATTTAGACACTCAGATGTTTCTATCTTATGATAATTTCTTTCAACTGTAAGGGACCTCCCTCCATCCAGTCTCAGTCCACTTATCGTGTGCTTGTTCGACTGGTTTATTCATTTTTAATATATTCCTCTATTATTACTGAACAAAAAGAAAAAAAAAATAGCAAGCGATACTTATGGCTTTATATGGGAAGATACCCTTGGCTATAGTGAGATTATATGTCGAACATGGATTATGATGGATTGTATGATATATTGCACCAGCCTGATGTGACCCACTCAAGGGACCTGGCAATAAATGGACTCTATGATTAGATCAGGTTGAGGTTAAATGTATGTATCCTGTGTTCCATGGGTTTGAGTCCTTAAAATTGAGATAGTGGGGGCTGTGGATCCCTATAGACTGAAAGACCTTAAATCTTAAGAGGCAATATGGAATTCGTAATAACCTTGTCCAGTTGGTACTGACTAATTCGAGAGGTGTTTGATCTTTGCCGAAAGTGGAGCCATTCTAGTAGGTTTTTTTGTAAGACCATCTGAGAAGATATCTGGTTTGCCACTTCATCAATTTGTTTGTCTATGCTTTCTCACTTGCATTGCTTGTGCATAAGGAATGAATTACATTGAAAGTTGGTTCAAGGAAAGAAATGCATGATTGAACCTATCATGGATTGATATGCAATTTGAGATGTATTTGATGTATTTGAGGAAAGATAAAATATAGAAAACTGAGAGATTGAAAAAAAGAGAAGTGCAGGATTTTCTCAAAATAACTTATTACAGTGAGTGATTCAGGATTTTATCAGGTCGACGAAAATTTCCGTGAGGCTCACGGGATTGACTTAGAATCCGAGTATTAATGCCAGTTTATTTTGAAAGTACCTATATATTCTTTCAGAAGACCAGAGAACACATTATCCACTGAAGACAATCAATTATTGGTAGCAGAATTGAATATAACATGGCATGATCCTAGGTCCAGAGATGTTAAATATATAGAACACATAATAGACTCGCTTATTCCCAAATGAACAGAGCTTGGTAGGTATCAGCTACAAAAGCAAAATGCAAATGATATAGATGCGATTCAATGTAAAATCATTATCAATAAAAAGATCTTCTTTAGTGTGTATTATAAAAAATCAGAAGGTTTCTGCTTCGAGTGCAAACACATATAATGGAGCAGTAATTCAATTTACTTACTAGGGTTTGACGGAATTCCTCCTGGGCTATCTTCCACTCGGCAAGTCGGGCTTGATCCCTGGCAGCTTTGGCGGCCATTTTCTCCTCCTTAGCGATTCGAATCGCCTCTCGTCTGGCTTCGTCTTTTCGTTGCTTCTCCTGCTTCTGCAATTCCATCTCGTAGATATATTCCTTGCGAAGCTCCTTCACCTGCTTCGCGTACTCTCTCCTCATTTGTGCGAGCTTCGCCTGTGCTTCCTTCGGATCCTTCGGGGGTTTCCAGCTTCGGACGAAATCATTGGGCTTCGAGAACTCGTGCTGATGCTTGTGCTCGTTGTGAAGAGAAAGCTCGGTTGATGTGCTCTTGAAGCGGAGGGTTTGGCTGATAACCGACTTCTGTATTAGAGGTGAAGATGACGAATGAGAAGCAGAGCTGAAGACCCTACGCCATGCCGCCATTGATTTTGGTAGACGCTCTGGTGTTCCTCCGCCCTCGCTCTCCGCTTCCCGAGAAGTGTACCCTTTCGAAAATTTGAGATGGACGGTCCGGTCCGACCGGGAATCAAACCGGCCCCAAAAACAATCTTACAGCATATACGAACAGGTACGGAGGGTAGGTGCTTCGTATTTTCGTTTCGTTCTTGATCAGGATCAGAGAAGGAGGGAAGAGAAAAGCGCGATGGGCAGCGAGAGCGAACCAGCGAAGCTTCTTCTACCATATCTTCAGAGAGCCGACGAATTGCAGAAGCACGAGCCTCTCGTCGCCTACTATTGTGAGCCAGCCTTCTCTTCTTCTTCCTTGACCCTTTTCGAAACTTTGAAATCTTTAGAAGACGGAACCTCATCCCTAGCTTTCAGTCTACTTTATGAATTGCATCCACAACGCCCTAACTGCCACGAATTACATCTACGTTGTCCGATCTCTATTAAATCGACGTTGATTTTCTGTTTTATGTGATTTTCTAGGTCGACTATACGCGATGGAACGAGGGCTGAAGATTCCTCAAAAGGAGCGGACCAAGACCACTAACGCTCTCCTGGTTTCACTCATGAATCAGCTTGAAAAGGTTAGTTATCTTTGAAAGTTTACATAGAAGGTTTATTCAAAGTTAAAAAAAAAAAAAGTTAAAGCTTTTAGTTCTTGTGTTTATATTTATACAAATCTAGGTGGATTTCAAATTTATAAATTGGGGGCAAGTTAGTCAGTTGCATTTGAGCTAATTTCAGTCTACAAGGGGTCTGTGATGTATCAAATTAAAAGGGTTCCTACAGGGGTCTGTGATGCTGTCCCGAATAAAAGTGGATTTATGTTTCATTCCTTCCTCGAAGTGAGAATTGACCTACCTGAGTTGATTTATATCAACTTATGTAACGCGTCTTGTGTGTAGGCTGTACTATTGACGGTCTGTGGTAGGCAGTGATATCGAATTAGAAGGGTTCATTTGAATTTCATATATTTGAGTCTGTATTTGGAACTTTTCCAATGGACTTGGTCTTGAAGCTTAAACAAGTCCTAGATCTTCTACAATCGTTCTTTTCATGCACCTTTCTTTTGCTGAAACTAATTATCTGTTAATAGGAGATTAAACTGTTTTTATATTTTATAAAATAAGGAGTAGCTTCATGTTTTGTAAATCTTGGGAGGGACATGAGAAATTCTGGAGGCTGAAGGGCTAACATCTTGGTTTTTAATTTTTTTTCCAATCAAGGATGGCCAATATGAACATATTGGTAAAATTATTGGCTGATGCCGAACCTATTAGTAAATGATTGGGTTAATCCTTTTTGCATTCTCTATATTTATAATGCTTTTGGCTGATACCTGAATACGTACTGGCTGATGCTTACAAAGCATGTCTGTTACAGAGGGGCCGAAACTTGATCCAAGACCAAAATACTTAACCTTTGCTATTATTATATTTTAGCCACTTATAGTAGTGTTTTAGAAAATTTTGTTTATACTATAAAACATGGACTTGACATCTGGTACAAGAACTATTTTTTATACTAATCTTAAACTTTAGGCTTCATGTCATAAGAGATTTAGCAAAAGTTTTACTCCAATTGGCAATATGCTGCAACCCTCCTTTACCTAGGCTTGAGACCAGTAATAATGCCTAGAAAATACAACAATAACAAATAAGATGGAAAAATTAAAATGATTTGAGTATGTAAGGCTGGGACCTAGGAACACAGCTATAAGAAGATATGAGAGGATGCTGTTGGTACTGCTGGTCTGTTATTGCTTTTGTTGCTCTAATTTTTTATGAAGAGTGTTCTATTACTCTAGTTGTAACTTGTCCATCAGATAGACTAGTGAGAGAAATGAGACTTATAGTTATATCCCTGGTGTGACATGGATTTTATGTGGCTCCACACAAACTTCCGCATAAAGTCATGAGCACAATTCCGATCCTAAATTTCATCTCTGACCATATTTCCACATGGCAAAAAAGCATGTAGGAGTATACTAGCCATTCCGACTTCCAAAAAAAACATCATCCACTTCTGTTTTCTTTTTGTTGAGAAATTTCTATCTAATGTTTATTTATTTTGTGTGTTCACTTTGTTTTTGCCAATTCATAAAGTTTGTTTGGAATTATGAATGCATAATTCTTGAAATGTTATGGACAAGAGTTGAGAGAACGGTAATGTATTTTTGTCAAAAATGAGTACTAGTTAAATTTATGCTTCAGTACACGCAATCCATGAACTATGTTATGCTTTCAAATTTTCAATAACAGCTTACCTTTGGCCTAATTATTCTAGAAAAGAAATTCATTTCTGATTTTTGAGTATGTTCTACCTTCCGATAATGTTGAGCATATGGGTTTCTCAATTCATTCCCCCAATTAATGTGTCTATTTTGAAACAGTGGTTTTTAAAATTTGTGGACTAGAGTTGGGCTAGTTGGAAATATATTTTCATAAAAAAGACGAGTGTCGTCCAATTTTATATTTAATTGCAGGCATTCTATCTTATGCTTTCAGGAACTACATAATTCTAATTAACACTTCCGAGTTGACTTTTCTACATCACTGTTGCTTTTAAACTTGAGAAGCTTGTGAATAAGTTTATATGGATTTGAGGGTGAAGAAAAGCTTTGCTGATCTCATTTAGAATGACAGTTATTTGATGACTTGTATAATATTAATATAAGCTAATTTGAAGCATGTTTTCAGGAATGTGATTTGCTAGATGTTGGGTACACCCCCAAAGTCTTTCTCTTAATCAGGATTCCATTTTTAGCTTCTTTATATATATATATATATATAGATATATTTTACTTTTCTATTATTTTCGTCTATAGATGTAAAATTCTACCAAGAAGGAATGTTTATTTAAAATACCTTTCCTATTTAATTTACCCCCCAAAAAAAAAAAAATCATAGTGTATATCTTCCAAAGCTAATTCTTGAATGATGAGTAGCATTTCCTGCTCCTATGCTTTATTTTATTTTTTTCACCTCTTATTTATTGTCATTGGCGCCTTTTTTATTTGTGTTAAAACATCATGAATTTATTGTCAAATGTCATTCTGTTATATCGCTAAAGTGTATCTTCCTCCTAATTGTTAACCTTTTTTCTTTATTGTTCTCCTAGGATAAAAGGTCACTGAAGCTTGGGTCTGAAGACAACTTGTACGTGGAAGGATTTGCATCAAATGTTTTTTCAAAGGCAGATAAGCAAGATCGAGCTGGGCGTGCTGATCTGTAAAGCAATATCTTTTCTTAAATTTGGAAATTTTAGTAAAGGTTTTAATTATAGTAGGTTCTAAGTTGATAGAACATGGTTGTGGCCACCTGATCTTTCATCTTTGTTTTGACATGCTAGATATAATCTAACCATATACCGGAAGATGCACCCATGGAAATGAGGACAAAACCCTTTCTGGATTCATGTCATTTGCTCATAATTTTGTTCATAGTGTGAAACTTTTGGTCATCTCTTCTGACATTGCGGTCACTGTTGATTGGTGATTTACTATATGCTATTGGCAGGAGTACTGCAAAAACTTTCTATGCTGCAAGCATCTTCTTTGAGATCCTTAATCAGTTTGGTGAAATCCAACCTGATGTGAGTTTTTTTTATCATGATATTATTTTCAATCTAGATGCTTCTATTTTCTTGTTAAGCTGTTAGAATTCAAGAAAGGATTTTATAAAAAATACCTGAGGGCTTTGAAAGGATTCTTACATATTCTTGTACCAAAATCTATTGATATTGTTGGAGGCTTTAGATAATTGTTTTTCTTTTTTCTGGTATCCTTTGACAGCTTGAGCAAAAACAGAAGTATGCAGCATGGAAAGCAGCAGATATAAGGAAAGCTTTGAAAGAAGGGCGGAAACCCGAACCAGGCCCACCGGGTGGCGAAAAAGACCTATCAGTACCATCAAATATACCAAGTGACACTCATGTAAGCATCTGAATTTTGTTCAGGATAGTTATATAGCTTGTTTAGTCACTACTCGAGAAACAATTCTTAGTATCTACTCTTAAAAGTTTACTTGTTTAGTCAATACTCAGAGAAACAGTTACTTAATATCTACTGTCAGAAGTTAGAATGGATCAGAAAATTTTATGATGGATAACCAGAACGTAGTTCTGTTTATGTTTTTGTTATATGTACAAGTATGACACCAAAAAATAATAAAAAATACCCTGTACCAAATACATCCTCTCCTGTTGTCCCAGTCAATAAAAAGTCATTTATTTAAATCACTTCTGGCGGTCTCCATGAGGTCTTTTTGATAGTTTCTATACTCCTTCCAAATATTGTATATGCATTGAATTTCATCTACTTACTGCAGCCTCTCTAGGTCTTTGTTTTTTTATATGCTAAAGCTATCTTAGCCTATGTTCCTTTATTTTTTCTCCTATTATGGCTATTCAGAGACACTGATGGATATATTCAGCTATTACCTTTTTTTCGTACTTTTTTTATGCCTTTATTGAAGCATCCACATGTTAGATGCTTTCGTTATTTTATGACAAATAAATAATCTCATTATTTGAATATTTTACTTCTTTGTTATCCAAAATTCTACTCAATACATGATCATAGGCCTAATAACTGTCTTATAAAATTTATCTTTAACTTAAAGTGGGGTCCATCTATCACATAACACCCTAGTAGCATCTCTCAACTTGAGCCATTCAAGTCTAACTTTGCTTGCAATATTCTTGTCAATTTGTCCTCCTTTATTGGCAATTTATCCAAGATAATGTTGGTTTCTACCTTTTGAATCCCTCGCACATCAATTCTTGGCTCTTTTTTTTTTCCCTAACCTGTGTCAGTCATAATAAAGTTTAATTCACAAACCTAGTCTTAAGACTCTTAACCATATTTATCCATTTGATTTTATACATACATTTGCAAGTTCTAGTTTTGCATTTACTTATTTATGGTTGGCCCACCAAAACCATATTATTTTCAAATATCATACTCCATGGCTCTATCCCCTTTTTTTTTTTGATGAATAATGAAGGATATATTAAAAACCAAGAGGGAAGAGAACAAGTACAAGAAACCCATGAGATATGGGAGAACAAAATGAGAAAAATTATCAACTACAGAACCCAGCTATATAGAAATACATCACCTTGATAGAATTTCATCAAGAAGAAAATAAAACTGTGAGAACCTAGTCCGATAATGTAACTGTAACCCAATCCCGTAAGATATCACTAGTTGATACAAGTCTGAACTCCTCCCTAGTACTAACCCAATCTGCCACCAGAACAAATATATCCTCCAGAATTCTTTGTTCCTGTATAATGCCTCCATAAAAAATACATTGATTCTGAGCTAGCCAAACCAGCCCTATGGTAGGATAAAATTCTACATGATACATCAGTTTCCCCTTTTTCTTGAGAAATGACCACTGACTTGAAAAGCCAGGAAGGGTCCTAGGCTGAACCCAAATGCCACGTATGAATCCCAAAACGAGGAACAAAGTGATCTAATCAGCTCACGATGCAAAAATATATGATCCACAGATTCTCCTTCTTTGAGGCACAATATATAGACATTAGGTGAGATAGTTAAAGACTTCCTTCCTCTTTGGAGATTTTCGAGAGTATTGGTACCATTATGAAAATCAGTCTAAAGCAATATTCTAAACATGGACATGGATTAAAAACATTCATTTTTCACTTTCATGTGATAGATTGAAATATGGGTAGTTGGGAAGTTTAGATCTTACTAAAACATCATAGTTTTGATGGTGATCTTGATGGTCGTAATGGTGCCATGGTCGTGCCATCATAACAGGTAGTATTGGAAATGTTGTTGTCTCTAAAAATTCCAAACCGGTCCACCAATCTGCTAGGTGTGTTAATGAGTTGGATTGAATGCATGTTGACAGAGAAAGGAAAATCAATTTTTGTCAATGAACTTGAACCTGTATTAATAATAAATAGTTTAGGTTTGATGGGGGTTTTACATCATAAGCCCATTAACTTGTCCCAACTTAATTGGCTTAATTGAATGGATAGATTCAGATTGATCATATAATGTCAGGTTGGTTTGTTTATGATGATTATGCCACCACCACTTACAAGCATAGTAGGTGGTGGTGATGGTGTCATGATTGTTGGAAATGATGGCAGAGGTGATGAAAATATGGTCATGATACCATACTTGCAGTGGCATACTTGTAATATTAAAAACTTTGAAGGATATGCTTGAGACTTGTTTTAAAGACTTCTTTACATGACAAGGTTATACTTGTCATTTATGAAAGTTTCTTTTAAAACAGTGGCAAAATTGTAATATTTATAACTTCTACAAGAATGAAACATTATTTACCAAAAACTTGTGCAAACTCATCTTGGAACTCATTCCCCAAATCGAGAATGAATGCCAAACGAGGTCTTACTTTCTGTTTGTGTTCATTTTGTTTCGCATGAGGAAAAAAATGAGTCTTGAAAAATGAAAACAAAATGTTCAGTAGACAAGGACTTGCTGAATGGTCCTGATATCATTGAATGGGATATTCATTATGGCCATACCACATTTTTGCAGTGAGCGTACTCATTCTTGTTACATGTGTGATAATTTTTCTCCCCGCTTCTTCATCATTCCTTGTGTTGCTTGTTCCTTCAAAATTTGGGAATATTATCAATTAATATTTTTTCAAAAGGATTGATTTTCCTTCTCTTGGTACAAGACTGAAATTTTGAATTTTTTGCTGTAAAACCCTATAGATAGCTCCAATCTGGCTACTAGATTCCGGAGCATTGTACTTTGTGTGCTGGAATCAGATCTTGTGACCCGAATCTTGTAATGAGAAAAACTTTATGGTCTATAATATCTTGGTTTCATTTGGTCTGGAGTTAACGTGAACATCTTGTCTTCTACTGCCTGGCTAAGCTTCACAAGTGGGACAACTAATATATCAAAGCAAAAGGCATTTGGGAAGTAATCAATATTTAATTTTATGAGGTTGGCCACATCTTAAGGTTGGCCATTATGGATAACCTAAAAGTACTTTTGAGTTCTGCAGAGTCTAACTATTTCGTCTTGCAGGATCTTGGACCAAATGAGGTTACTGCAACTAGCAATCTGGGTCAAGGAGGTGATGCATCACCTCAGTTCCAAGGTAGCATTAACCATCAACCTTCTATGAGCAATCTATCTTCAGGTCCCTCTCATCCGGCCGCTGATTACCCTTCTAAGTATACATCAACTTCAGCTCCCTCATACCTAGCAGATGATTACCATTCTAAGAACACTATAACTTCGTCTCCGTCGTACCCTGCTGCTGATTACCATACAAATGATTCCTATCCATGTCCACCTGCCAATAGGCTGGAAAATTCTTCTTATCCACAGCCGTACCATCATCAGGCCTACCAACATGAACCCCAGCCCCCTCCTCCCCCAAACTATCCTTCCCAGGATGCTCCCCCAAACTACCCTTCTCAGGATGCTCCTTCCCCATCATTTCCTTTTCCTAATTTCCAATCCTATCCTAGCTTCTCTGACAGCAGCCTTCAAACTGCACCTTCACACTATGCTTCATATTATCAAGGCCATGATTCTTCGTATTCTCACCAATCAGCTCCCTCCATGACGAAGTACCCAACATCGGATCGATACACATCTGGTGGGGGAAATGGGTCCCATGTGGACCCTGCACCTACTAAAGTAGAGTCATTTAAATATGACAGCAATTACCAGCCACCACCTGATAAGATTGCTGAGGCACACAAGGCAGCAAGGTTTGCGGTCGGGGCATTGGCTTTTGATGATGTGCCAGTTGCAGTGGACTTCCTCAGGAAATCACTTGAACTATTGACAAATCCTTCTGCTAGTTCTGCTAGTTCTACTAGTTCATAAGAATTATGATTGATCTGTGGAGAGAGAGGTTGCTTGCTTTGTTAGTTTTTTTTTCTTGTTTGTGTTTGATTACTTGTACAGATTAATGAATATTTTCTGAAATGAAGTCGAGTTTCTTTTTTAATACCTCTTCTGGCAACTTGTCGTTTAAGAAAAGACGTCTCTCTTACTGTTTTCCTTATATCATCCCAGGTGTAGTTTGTGAAAGTACTAATGGTTGGGTTATTCATTAAGGACTTTCTACAAAACTTGTTTCTTCTTTCTTTCTTTTATGAAATGGAACTGGCTCCGAAGGAATTTAAGTTCGTCACTTCAAATTTGAAGGATTAATGTTGGAGACCCTAGTACGTTATATTGGTTTTAAGCTGATGTTGGTTCAGTACAGATGATCTGGTGTGACTCGAGAGTGGACCGTGTGGATGAGGAACAATGCTTTCTACTTGTGAGCGGAGTAATCCAGATTCTGAACTGATCTTAGCATGAAGTATTGCTGAAGTGCTAAATTACTAGCACTGTGAATGAAATCATCTTTCCAAGAAAGGCAATCACGGGGAATGTGCACATGTCACCGAAAGAAAAAATGAACAATAAAAATGTAAAAATAAGATCGAGCAAAAAGGCTGTGCGTGCTCACATATATTGGGAACCTCTACATGATCATGATGTTTCTACTTTAAGGATTATCGATGAAGCAGGTAGAACCAGATAATGTCATCTTTTAATTACCTTAAAAATTAGAAGATAATAATAAATTATTTCTTTAATTTATTATTTTTAAATTCATAATTATAAATATTGTTTAAAAGTTATCACACACAATACTGCACATTTTTAAATACGGAAAAGGTGCGAGGGAATAGTTTTGCATAAATGATGGGAATGACTATTTAATCTCCTTTAATAATAAGGCTTAACAATTAAGTATAAGGGTATATTGGAAAAAAAAAATGAACATAACATTGGCACCCTTCCTAACAGGCGCCTTGCTTTATATAGATGCATGCATATGGATGTTCCCTCTAATAGTTCGTATGTATAAGAACAAGGGGAATGCACGTGCTATGCGCGTAGCGAATTAGAAACAAAGAAGTTCAATTAATTGGCTTCTATTTTTGAAGTGGGATGCTTCCACGTGGAGCATCTCACGTGAAGAGAGAGGGAATGGGGAGAGAAGTGCGGGAGCAATTACAAATTGAATTGGTTTTGAATGATAATGCTGAGTTTAGACAGGCATAACCCTGTATTATTGAAACCCTAAACCATGCAGGGAATAGGCATTTTGGGGAAGAAGTGAATTGTTTTAGGCACGCTTTCCAATGGGCCTTCTCACGTTAAATATAGTACAGATTATTAAACAAAAAACAAGTTTAGAAAGAAAATATGAAATAAAATTAAAGAAAGAACTTTTATTCATAACTTTGATTTTATATAAATTTTGCTGCTTTTTTACACAAAAATGTAAGTATATTAAAAAAAATCAATTCTTATTCATAACTCATAAGAATCATAAGCTTAAATATATATATATTTTAAATTTTGCTATATTTTATACTACGTCGAGCACATCTAAAGTGGGTTGACACCCACTTATTTACCTTTCATGTGCCGTTTATACAAAATGAAGAAAAGGAAAGAAAACTTATAAGTGGCCCTATGCCGGCCCAGCTGCTAACATGGCGGACCAGCCGTACCGGCATCGCAGGCCAAGTGTGTCGTGCTGTGTTGGCCCACATTGTGCTTAAACTAGCCGACAGCCCAAGGTGGCTAGTCCAGCATGACATGGCTACAGTGATTGCACCCTGCCGTGGCAGGCGTTAAGTAGGCCGTGGCCAAGCACGTCAATCAGGTCAGACCAGCATGTCGGCCATCTGACCCATTTGACACCCCTATCGTAAGGGGAATGAAATTTTTGGCTTTTTTTTGTGCCTAAATCAGTGTTTTTTTATTGTTGTAAATGTTTCAAATGAGACCCACGTGAAAAAACATTGACCGTGAGATGCTGGCAGCAATTCACGTCCAAAGTGAGAGACAATTCAAGTAAATATCGCAGAAGCTTTCATCCCATCTTAGCGATCATCACTAGGTGCTGTGCGCTGGCCTAATGAGCTGGGTCTACAAGCATCGTTATAGCAATCACCGATGGAACTCAGAAGTCAAAAAGCCCAATTAATTTGTCTCGTGTCAACATCCTTTTTAATGCAGTTCCCATCCTGTAGGGTCTTTATCTACAATTTTATTTACATCTTTTCATAGCTTTGCTAAGAAATTTACAATTATACTACACATGGCATGATCTCTATGCAGACTGTAAATAAGATTGTAGATAAAGGCCCGGAGGATCTCAATTGTTTTTAACAAGGCAAGAGACATCTCTTATGTACGTCTTATTAGTTAATAAAATTCCTTGTTGGTTAAAATAAATAAATAAAAACAGAATAGATTCTGGATCCAAGATGACAACAAGTCAACAACCGCACTCTGATTCCATGCGCCCAAAACAAATTGCAAGTTACCCAATTGCCAATTGGTACCCTACTAGCTACCATAAGGAAGTGGCAAACACTATCTTTGTTATCATCGCCATTTTCTGAACTAGATGTTCTCAAGGTGGAAGCACCGTCGACCGTGGAGTTTTAAATTTTTTGACCTCGAAATTAACTTTGGATACACAAATCCCAAGTCCCAAGTTATATTAATAACGCCCAAGCTGTTGCCTTCACCTTGTAAACACAATCAGTCGTTGTTTCACATTATAAACACAAGGCATCCTTACCTCTAACTATCCGTCTTCAGAATCTCATTATTTATGATCCCTTCATTATAAACACAAACAGTCATTATTTCAAATTATATATATAAATGACGCACATCCATGGTTGACGCATATGATTCTTTTAAGAGATACGAATGGGAGCGAATCTCTGCTGTCTCCGGAAACCAAGCTCAGAGAAATTGCTGAAGCAAGATGCTCATGAGGGTCAGACAACGTCGTTCAATGAATTAAAGAAGCCGAAGTGGATTCAAAAAGATGAGAAGAAGATGAAGCAGAGAGAGCTGCACCCACGAGAAAGGGTGAGTACACTGATGAGGAAGTTAACTCTAGAAGAATGGCTTTCAATTTCTTCCCCAGGTTTAGACATGAGAAGGGGTGAAGAACTTTATGTTCTCAAACATTTCTATCATAAAATCTTCCCGTCGGCCTCTACCAGCGTGTATGCAGACTCAACGTCTAAAGATTCCTTTCTGAAGGGGGTGGCCGTGAATGTTGATGAAATGGCAAAAGGAGACATGGGGCTTTCTTCGCACGACATAAGCCAACGTGGGAACATGAAGAAGAATAAGAAGGTTAGCTTTCGGTTGCCTGAAAAGGATGATATAGTTACATTCTGATTCATCAGAGGTTCAATCTTCTTCACTTTAGGTTACATTTTAAGAGTGACTGAGGATCTTGCTCTGTTTCTAGCTACAAGTATGGCTGCGGTTAATCTAGCTAGTTGTGAGTATTGTTACTATTTTAGGGTTATGGTTTATTTGCTTTAATATATTGTAACCCACTTCAAAAGGGAGTTGGCCCATTGAACTATTCTCATCAAAATAAAAATTGCCATTTTTTTGTTTAATTTCTGTGGGCGATTTCTTTTAATTCCCTTTCAAAGAGCCTTAGGCTATTCCTCCATTATGAAGTGGATATTAATTTTAATCGAAACCTTGGTAAAAAAGGAGAGCTTTTAATCGTTGAGGGATTGGCCCTCAACGATGTGATGGATCATATGTCCTGTGTGTTGTAGGCGTGATAGATGGACGCGTTTCTCCAATGAAAGCTAGCATTTTGCTTTGCGTGGAAACCATTGCTTCTGGTTTTCCAGTCCAGCCGCCCTGGAATTATTCCGTTTGTTTTGTTTTATACTGAATTATGTAATTATTATTAGCTTGAAGATTTAAATACCTATAAAATATAGTTCGCCATTAAAGTGAGAAATGAAAGAAGCCGTGTTTGGTGGCTAGAGGTGGGAGTCCACTAAGGCTGTGTTTGGGATTGCTTAATTAAGTGCTTAATGTAGCTTATAACTTATTAAAGCACTTTTTTAAGCTCAAAAGATGTTTGGTTATATTACATGGGTAATTGTAGAGGGAGGGAACGCGTAAGGAGAAGCCCCACCGAAGAGCTTCTCCTTCCTCTTATGCGGTAAGCGTTCTTTCTCGACAATTTATTTTGGTCTTCTCGCGTTCTCGGCAAAAACAATCCTTCATTCTCATTCGCTGCAGCGCCTCGCCTTCTTTATCATATTCATTGCATCGTCTAACGTGGATTTGCGTTCTCAACAGAAATGTTCTCTTTCATGTTGCAGCGTTTTAAAATTCATTGTTAGGATCTGTGAATTTTCGGCATGGCGAGGCTTATGAGGAACAAGGAAATGAGAGAGCTCCTAATCACAGATATCTAAGGCACCCAAAATAAGGGTATCCCGATATAAAACAGCTTCAACCCTTACATCTCAAGCTGAATTATTGGGGTTTTGTGGAGATTTGATTTCGTAGGTCGTTCTGATTCCGACCTATCTTGCCATCGTCTTGGAGTACGCTGCCAGCGGTGAGCTCTTTGACAGCAAAACTGGAAGATTCGGTGAAGACGAGATTCCCTTGGCCCCAGCACCAGCAGTTAAATCTTCAAGCAAATCTGGTATATGAATGACTATTTGTGATTTTCTGCCACGATAGGTATAGATTAAATTACTAGATGAAAGATTGTGGAATAGCCTTAGCTGTCACATACTAGTACGGGGTTTTTTTTCATCTACCAGCACAAAACTTGCTCTTAGAATGAACAAGTATTAGATAAAAGACAGGTACTGGTGGGAAGTAATTGGCCCTTCATTGATGGCTTTAACGAGTGTGTATTAGATGTGGAATGACCTGAGGTTTTCAATTTTCTTTGATGATTTCTCAATGCTTTTGCTTCAGATGTATTTCCAAGACATTTTGGCAAATCGGGGGTAGTAAAAAGATTGCAGTAGTTTCACGTATTTGCTCATAAGGCATGCCTGCCACATGTTTGTCAAAATGCCTCAAGCAGAAACTCCTGAAACTCTTTGCCGTTTTTAGTTTTTGCCATCTGTGTTGCTTATTAAGTGCTTAAATATAGGTGTTAACCAAACACCAAAATTTTTAAATAAGCAATTTTTATAACTATCGATAAGTACTTGAACAAGGACAACTTATCTTTTGAGTACTTATCCATAAGCACTAGCAATCCCAAACGCCACCTAAGATATGGTTAGCTGTCAAGTTTAAGATGGGTATGGTGTATATGGCTTGCTTGGAAGGTTCAGTTCCATGGGTGGGCGGTGCTGCCCAAATCGGAAAGCACCAAGTGTATGCATCGCATCAGGCCAAGGTTAGACATTTCGCCACCAACACCGTCACACGGATTTGAGCCAACAGCCAACCCAAGATTCTGCACTGCCGGGGAGTGAGAAATCAAAGATTTCCATTCGGTAAGGGTCAAACCCAAGACCAAAGAGAGGCCAACGTTCTGTGGTTTCCGTTCCATGTTGCTGTCTCTCCCACTCTCTTTCCCTTTAAAATAACCTTATTTTAATATCAAGTGGAATTTTTTTCGCTCACACTTTGTAAGCGATACGAAGTTGAGGGCGTTTGCACAGTACTGCACGTTTTTAAGTGCTTAAGCCTAGTTACCCTAAGAAAGAGAAGAAAATGGCAACTCGGATTCGACACGCCAAAGACAACCAAAAAAAAAAAAAAAGCCGTGAAGAAGACCACAGGTCTTACTTTTAAGAGCTACAATAATTATCACAGATCAAACCACTGCACACAGCTTAACATCGGCTCTGAAATGGTCAAAAAGGGCTCTCCCCTCGGGGAAGGTAATGTTAACCGTTTCTCTTTTAAGAGTTAAGTGTCTTCATTTTAGGAGTTAAATCTCTTTATTTTAAGAGTTTCTCTTTTAAGAGTTAAGTCTCTTCATTTTAAGAGTTAAGTCTCTTCATTTTAAGAGTTTCTCTTTTAAGAGTTAAGTCTCTTCATTTTAAGAGTTTCTCTTTTAGAAGTTAAGTCTCTTCATTTAGGAGTTAAGTCTCTTCATTTAGCAACGGAAAGTGGTCCACAATTCATGGAGCAGTTAGAATGTGCCCATCTTGATATGAAGCATTGAACACATAGCCACTGAAAAGCTTGATGGAAGCTTGGCTATAAATGATCTGTTTGGTCCCCAAACTCAACACGCTCAATCCCCTTCAGTTTTACACCATCTAAAGAGAGTGATTAGAGTTTGGAAGTGCCAAATATCGAGAGAACGAAGCAGCAACGTGAAGAACATCAATGGCTGGAGGTACAGATTCCTTGGCATTAAGCCTTTACAATTCAGTTTAAAGTTTATTCATATTCGATTCTAAGTGTTTATTCCGCATAATTAGAATCGTTGGATTTCTTACATTTGGTATCAAAGCAGGTTTTATTCTCTGCCTTGATGTTTTTTTTTTGCTCTGTTTGTCTCTGTTTTTTGGGCGAGATTGGCAATGTGGATTTGCAAAATCTGGAGGTTGAAGACGACCATCATGATGACGTGTCGTTTTCACCTTTAGATGGCATGGAGAATAGCAATAAGACTCCTGTCATTTTTACCTTGACTTTATGACTGTTGCTAAGATTCTCTTCTCAACCCCTCCAAAGAGGAAGAAATTTGGGTGGGCCCAGGCTCTTTTGGACCAGAATTTGTGTGCTTATAAAATGTCTAAATAATTAATTTAGTTTGCATAGGCCCACATATAAGATTTGCTCAAACTTTTATGCATATGATTTTTATTTAATTATATGCAATTTGTTAATTGTTGTGCAAATTTATCTCTATGCTCGTATATTAGTTTGCATGAATTGATTATTTCTACTCTATATTAATACATGCAATTTTTGGGTGAACTAAATGTTATGCATAATATTATAGTTTTCATTATGCAATATTTATGCTTATATTATGAGAATATTTTTGTGCATAATAAATAACATATTAGTATTAGTTAAAATTATGTAATTCTTGATTATTCTCATATTAAGCTAGTCTTTATGCGTTTTAATGTCTAGTGATCCATATAATTTTAATTAATTAGAGATTAGCCACAGCATCTTTAATTAAAGAAAATTATATATTATGATCACATAAAGAATATTAGACATTAATTGTAATTAATTATATTGAATATAATAAATTTTATCCCACAGGAATTCTTTATTATATTTATATTATTAATTAGGATAAAATATCGAGTTATTCATAACTTACCCACAGGAATTATGAATTAAATGATTTGATAGTTTTATCATAAAGTTCAATCTAAGATAGAATATGTATATCAAATTCTATCATAAAGAATAATTGAATCTACTTGAATTAAAAATTTAGCCCACAGGCATTTTTTTATGTCATTGGATTCAATTTTTAAGCATGATTTTCATTGGTAAAGCATGAAATTTTATTTAGACCTCAGTTTTAACATAAGCATGTAATCTATAATTTTATGCAGTTGTACAACCTGCAAATTTCTCTGATATTCGTTGTGATATCCCTGAACTTAAGGGAGATAACTATAAAGTCTGGAAGGAGAGAGTTCTTCTTCATTTAGGGTGGATGGACATAGATTATGCTATTAGGAAAGACGAACCACCTGCACTTACTAATTCCAGCACAGCAGCGGACATCACGCTTTATGAACGATGGGAGCGATCTAATCGTCTCAGCATGATGTTCATTAAGACAAGAATTTCTGCTGGTATCCGTGGTTCTGTTGATCAACATGAAAAGGTCCGAGACTTGCTGAAAGCCATTGATGATCAATTCATCACTTCAGACAAGGCACTAGCAAGCACCCTAATCATGAAGCTCTCATCCCAAAAGCTCATCGGTGTGAGAGGTGTGCGCGAGCACATCATGCAAATGAGGGACATCATGGCTCAATTGAAGAAACTCGAGGTTGAAATGTCGGATTCTTTCCTAGTGCACTACATCCTGAACACCCTTCCGCACCAATACGGACCCTTCAAAATCTCATACAACACACATAAAGATAAATGGTCAATTAATGAACTCATGACCATGTGTGTTCAAGAGGAAGGAAGATTGGTGATGGAACAGGGAGAAAGTGCAATGCTGGCAACACGTGGAAAGGGCAAATCTCAAGCCAATCAGAAATGGAAAGGTAAAATACCTCCCCAAGCTGGTATCAAGAAAGATTCCAAGTGTTTCTTTTGTAAAAAGAAGGGACACATGAAGAAGGAATGCGTCAAATTTCAGAAATGGCTTGAGGATAAAGGTAATACAACCTCATTTGTTAGCTATGAATCTAATATGGTTAATGTCAATATTAACACATGGTGGATTGATTCTGGATCAACAATCCACATTTCAAATTCCTTGCAGGGTTTGCAAAACCTAAGGAAGCCAGTGGGAAGTGAGCAAAACATCTTATCAGGAAACAAGATAGGCTCGCATGTGGAAGCTATAGGAACTTGCTATTTAATTTTAAGTGGTGGCTTTGTTTTAAAGTTAGAAAGGACCTTTTATGTTCCAAGTTTTTCTAGAAACTTGATTTCAGTTTCAAGGCTTGTACCTTTTGAATATTCCTTTAATTTTTCAGGAACATCTTTCAGTTTATTTTATAAATCTGATTGTGTTGGGAATGGTACTTTGTCTGATGGTCTTTACTGCATGAATTTACAAAACAATGCCACTTATGATTCAATGCATGTTCACACTGGCACTAAAAGATGTGTTATTAATGAGAATTCCTCTAAATTATGGCACCGGAGATTAGGTCATATCTCTATAGAAAGAATTAAAAGATTAGTAAATGAAGGGGTACTTAATACTCTGGATTTTACTGATTTTGAGACTTGTGTGGACTGCATAAAGGGAAAGCAGACAAACAAGTCAAAGAAAGGTGCCAAAAGGAGTTCGGACATATTAGAGATCATACATAGTGATATATGTAGTCCAGACATGGACTCACATGGTCAGAAATACTTCATCTCCTTTATAGATGATTACTCACGATATATGTATCTCTACATGCTTTATAACAAGAATGAAGCACTAGATGCCTTTAAAATCTTTAAGGCTGAAGTAGAGAAACAATGCGGTAAGCAAATTAAGATCGTGAGATCAGATAGAGGTGGAGAATATTATGGTAGATACACAGAAGATGGACAAGCACCTGGGCCATTCGCAAAGTTTCTTCAAGAGCATGGGATTGTTGCCCAATACACCATGCCTGGTTCACCGGACCAGAATGGTGTAGCAGAAAGAAGAAACAGAACATTATTGGACATGGTGCGGAGTATGCTTAGCAACTCAAATCTTCCTAAATCCTTGTGGACTGAAGCACTTAAGACGGCTGTGTATATATTAAACCGAGTTCCAACCAAGGCTGTTCCTAAAACGCCATTTGAATTATGGAAAGGTTGGAAACCGAGTTTGCGACATATGCATGTTTGGGGATGCCCGTCTGAAGTGAGGATTTATAATCCACAAGAGAAGAAGCTAGACCCAAGGACCATTAGTGGGTATTTCATTGGATATGCTGAAAGGTCTAAAGGTTACAGATTTTATTGTCCATCTCATAGCACTAGGATTGTGGAATCAAGAAATGCAAAGTTTCTTGAAAATGACTTGATGAGTGGGAGTGATCAAACCAGGAACATAGTTTCTGAGAAGGATCATTCAGAATCTCAACCTTCCACCTCAAGTGATAGATTGGTTATTGTTTACAGCACCCCTCAAGTACAAACTGGTGTTGAACAACCAATCATTGAAGTTCCACAAGCTGCTGATGACATTCCAGTAGATCAGGTAGTTCAAGAGTTGCCAATAACTTTTGAACAGCAAGTTGAACCACCTACTTCTCAGGAATATGATGGTACAACATTAAGAAGATCTATTAGACCAAAGAGATCAGCAATTCCTGATGATTATATTGTGTATCTGCAAGAATCTGACTACAATATTGGAGCTGAAAATGATCCCGAGTTCTTTTCACAAGCCATGAGTTGCAAAGAATCAGAATTATGGTACAATGCCATGAGGGAAGAGTTGAATTCTATGAAGAGTAACGGAGTCTGGGATCTTGTTGAGTTGCCTAATGGTGTAAAAGCCATTGGATGTAAATGGGTCTTTAAGAGAAAGAAAGACTCATTGGGCAACATTGAGAGATACAAGGCAAGACTCGTTGCTAAGGGATTCACTCAGAAAGAAGGAATCGATTACACTGAGACTTTTTCTCCTGTATCTAAGAAAGATTCCTTGCGCGTTATTTTGGCATTAGTAGCCCATTTTGATTTAGAGTTGCAACAAATGGATGTAAAAACGGCATTTCTCAATGGAGATCTAGAGGAGGAGGTTTACATGAAACAACCTGAAGGATTCCCCTCTAGTGATGGTGAGCAATTGGTTTGCAAGCTCAAGAAATCCATATACGGTTTAAAACAAGCATCCCGCCAATGGTTCCTGAAATTCCATGATGTAATTTCTTCATTCGGGTTTGTAGAAAACATTATGGATCAATGTATATACCAGAAGGTCAGTGGGAGTAAAATATGTTTTCTTGTTTTATATGTGGATGATATTTTGCTGGCAACCAATGATAAGGGTTTGCTGCATGAGGTGAAACAATTCCTCTCTAAAAATTTCGATATGAAGGATATGGGTGAGGCATCTTATGTCATTGGCATAAAAATCCATAGAGACAGATTTCAAGGTATCTTGGGTCTGTCTCAGGAAATCTATATTAATAAAGTTTTAGAGAAATTTCGGATGAAGGATTGCTCACCAAGTGTAGCTCCCATTGTGAAGGGTGATAGGTTCAATTTGAGCCAATGCCCGAAGAACGACCTTGAAAGGGAACAAATGAAGAACATTCCATATGCTTCAACTGTTGGAAGCCTAATGTATGCTCAAGTCTGCACAAGACCTGACATTGCATTTGCTGTGGGAATGTTGGGACGATATCAGAGTAATCCAGGTTTAGACCACTGGAGAGCTGCAAAGAAAGTAATGAGGTACCTTCAAGGAACCAAAGACTATATGCTTATGTACAGACGGACAGACAATCTGGAAGTAATTGGCTACTCAGATTCTGACTTAGCTGGTTGCATTGATTCACGCAAATCAACATCAGGATACATTTTTTTGATGGCCGGTGGAGCTGTATCATGGAGGAGTGCCAAACAGACTTTGATTGCCACTTCCACTATGGAAGCCGAGTTCGTCTCCTGTTTTGAGGCTACCTCACATGGTGTATGGCTTAAGAGTTTCATTTCTGGGCTTAGAATTATGGATTCTATCTCTAGGCCATTAAGAATATATTGCGATAATTCAGCTGCTGTTTTTATGGCTAAGAACAACAAAAGTGGAAGTCGAAGTAAACACATCGACATTAAGTACTTAGCCATAAGGGAACGTATCAAAGAAAAGAAAGTGGTCATTGAGCACATTAGCACTGAGTTAATGATAGCTGATCCTTTGACTAAGGGCATGCCACCGTTGAAATTCAAGGATCATGTAGTGAATATGGGACTTGGTTCCATTATGTAATTTTTCGTTGTATGGACAATGTTGTTCTAATGAAATTCTTAATTATTGTGATGTTTTTCTCATATTTATGTGCACCTTAATTTTGAGAAAAATTCATCTATGTTGGACCAAGAATGAACGTAGGGTTCATTCATTAAGAAATTGTTGAATTTTTAGGAAATAAATACATTGTAATACATGGAAGGTACTACTCGTCATTAGAGGACCTATCACCATGATTCGTGTATTCATTACTTAAATACAGATTATCGATGGGTTTAAAGATGAGACATTAGATTAGAATTGTGGACCAAGTGGGAGAATGTTAACCGTTTCTCTTTTAAGAGTTAAGTGTCTTCATTTTAGGAGTTAAATCTCTTTATTTTAAGAGTTTCTCTTTTAAGAGTTAAGTCTCTTCATTTTAAGAGTTAAGTCTCTTCATTTTAAGAGTTTCTCTTTTAAGAGTTAAGTCTCTTCATTTTAAGAGTTTCTCTTTTAGAAGTTAAGTCTCTTCATTTAGGAGTTAAGTCTCTTCATTTAGCAACGGAAAGTGGTCCACAATTCATGGAGCAGTTAGAATGTGCCCATCTTGATATGAAGCATTGAACACATAGCCACTGAAAAGCTTGATGGAAGCTTGGCTATAAATGATCTGTTTGGTCCCCAAACTCAACACGCTCAATCCCCTTCAGTTTTACACCATCTAAAGAGAGTGATTAGAGTTTGGAAGTGCCAAATATCGAGAGAACGAAGCAGCAACGTGAAGAACATCAATGGCTGGAGGTACAGATTCCTTGGCATTAAGCCTTTACAATTCAGTTTAAAGTTTATTCATATTCGATTCTAAGTGTTTATTCCGCATAATTAGAATCGTTGGATTTCTTACAGGTAAAACTTGTTAGGTGCAACCCTTGTGTTGCGTACCATCCGCTTGGCACAAGGTAAAACTTGTTAGGTGCAACCCTTGTGTTGCGTACCATCCGCTTGGCACAAGGTAAAACTTGTTAGGTATATTAATCGAGTCCAGTTTTGGCACAAGTTGACACTCAATTTTTTGGCACTATTCAGTATATGGTTTTTTTTTAATTTTTAATAAAAATTAATTAGCAAGTGAAATATATGAATTTATATATATAAGTGTATGTAGGTTTGTGGGTAATGTTAATTTGTTAGAGTTGTATACTGGATGTATGATTCTTTTTCAATTCTTGTATCAGCATACTTAAAGCTTTCACAATGACCTTCTTAAGACATTTTGGAATCAGGAAAGAAAAAATAAAGGACATGGAGAGAATACTAAAGGAAGCACTTTTAACACAAGTATGAGCAAAAAAATAATCTTAAGGTTGAATTTGGTTCTGTTCTGCACATAAAATGAGTTGTGGTTATAGACATCATGTATTTGGGATAAAATCATTTGCTGCTTCCTCCTATTACAAACTATGCAATGCAAGTGTGATGCTGCCACGTGGAGTATTTTATGGCTGGGATTTTTTTTCATTAAGAAGAACTTTTCACGTGGCAGCATATTGCTCGCACATAGAGCTGTAAGTAGGGTGGGTTGGTCAGGGTTTCATTTTTTGTGATAGCAAATGTGTAACTATATGAATCTTGTTTTAACAATGACAAAGTTGTAAATATACATTTAAATCCAATTACAATAAGCAAGGTTCACCATGCTGGTTCGGGTGCCATTTTGATGAGGGCCTTGCATGCCGTTTTGTCGAAATTTTGCTGGCATGCCACTAATGTCGCTGAATTTTTTGTGCCGTTGTGCCGAAAATTTTTAAAAATTAAAAATATCCAAATAAACTGAAAAAAAATATAAAAAACTAATATTAAATTAATAATATATGAGATATTATCATTGATAATAAGAAAGGATAATCATACGTATATTTACATATTAACTATTACATTATTAGGAATATAATAATATTATCCTGTTATTATATATATATATATATATATATAACGACGAACATAATTATCCATTTACAACCATTTATAGACTTAATTAACAATAATAAAGCTATAATGGTGAGAAGAATTGTATTTACTTTGTTTGGATCGGAGGCAAAGCTTCCAAAAGAAGGGAAAAACCAAATGAAGTGAAACATAAAGATGCATATCCAAAAGGTTAAAAATAATGGTAAACCCCAAAAAGAAAGAAAGAGAAACATAAAGATTCAAACGCGTCAATTATAGTTAACATTTAACAAGAGTAATAAACACATACAGAGTAAACAGCTAGCACGCACACAAGAGAGAGATAGGAAAGAGAGAGAGAGACACACAGCGATATGAAAGCCTCTAGTTTCTCCTTTCTGTCTCTTTTGTGCGTGCTTTGGCTACTTCTCTACGCGAAGGAAAGAGAGGCGACTATATGAAAGAACAGTAGCTGCTCCAATAACTCTTTTGCATGGCTGGTCGCTCGCCGCTCGAGCCTAGCGAAAAGCCCCTCACTGAGCCTCTCACCTATGTGGGCGTCCACTAGGACCCCACACACGCTTCTGCAACTGTTGGCTAGGGCTCGACCCACCTCCGCCGCGTCGTCTGGTTCGTTAACCACAAGAGGGCTACCTCCTCGGAACACCTCCAGTTTGTTAATGGCGAATGAGCCATCGGCTTCCACCACCTCCTTGAAGTCTTGTAGGCTCGGCGCATACACTGGAATGTTGAAGTTGTCGCGCTTTTCAGCGTCGATTAGTCCCTGCAATCATCAAGGTAAAGAGACCAATCTCTAATCAATGATAATCAGAAAGATTGTTTGCTTCGATCATGCAATTAAACTAAAGGCAACCAGCTGGTTCTGTTTGGAAAAGAATCACCTAATCATCTCCCTTCAGCTTTTCTAGTGGAGTGGGGATACAGAATTATCATGCACGCACATGGAGATTATTACCTCAAGAACGAGATCATCCCAAGCGTCTTGAAAGTGGGTCCCGAAGAGGAGACCGCCCCCACCTTGGTCGGTGGGTGCGACGGAGGTTCTGCCCAGGCACACCAGGAACATGGACCCACTTTTCTTCATCTCTTGCGACCGAGCCCTCAGGAACCCTGCCAAGTCTGCCTGGAACTGCTTCCTGTATGCCTCGGCCGTGCTCTCATTTGCACCGTGGATGAATATCCTTCCCTTGTTATAAGCCGTTGATCTCTTATCCATCACGCTCTCCGGCACCTGGGTCCCACAAATTAAAAAAAAATGAATCTAAGCCACACATCTCATACAATGAGCTTTGACCAGAGGATCTCACTTTGACCCTTTTACAGTACTGCGGATTAACGGTTGTGATTGACGGGGAGAAAATTAATCGTGGGCCCTGATCTTTATCTCTCTCATGGCAATTTCACTCAAATCATCCTCGGGAACAGTGAATTATGCTAATTAATGTTAATTTTTCAACCAAATGACGCACTTGATTAATTTCTGAGTCAAAGAAAGTGGTTGTGTGAAGAAAATGACTGCTGCCTACCGAAAAAAAGAAGAAAATGACTGCTGAGGAGCAAACGACAACCTGAGAAAGCCAGTGCAAAGAGAACGCAGAGTGGAAGACATCGATAGATCTTGCCGGAAAAAGCCGCCGGTAAAACGAACCGGGGACTCCGGCAGCAAAGTAAGAACGGTGACCGTTGGCGGCCAGGCACTCCTCCATGCTGGCTCCATAGTTGGCTAAAGGAGGGAGGAGATGGAAGAGAGTGTTGAAGTCGTTTGAAGTGAGGTCGGAGAAGAAGGCTGAGAACTCCGGGGGCTCGTACCCTAAAGCTTCGTATCTCTTGATCATATGTTTGATGATCACGTCGACGATGTAGATGGTGTTACTGCCACATGAGCAACCCAGGTCTGCGACCACGAATGGAGCTTCTGGTGACTCCAGTTGCATCCTATCCAGTGTTTCTTCGAGAAGATGAAGCATGGAGCGAGCATGCCGAGCCTACGTAATAGATGCCCATAAGCAACATCATTAATTATATAAAGAAAGAAATTTTACAATTTGCTGCAGACTGTAGTAGTTCGTTGAAACTTGAAAACAAAGATCGAAATATTTTTTTGGAATATATATATGGAATTCAGTTCATCATCATCCCTGAATTCTCCTCCACTTTTGGTGGGTATAAACGACTGTAATTAAAAGTTATCTAAGATAACAAAATCTGTGAAAACTTGGTAGAAATGTATGAACAAGAAAAGCAATTAAAGGGATCATGGAGGGAAACCTGAGCTTGTGAATTGTTTGCATAACTCGCTTCTCCATTTCCTCCTTTCATGCTAAGCAGCCTCTCAAGCTTTATCTGAGAAACAACAATATTTTCTCTTTTAAGAACCATATCTCCTCTTTGTGTTGGCAGTGATGGTGGTGAGGTGGGTTGGAAAAGAGACCAACTAGAGGACAATACTTATAGACTGAGAAAGGTTGTGTATGAGTGTTTTGATTAAGCCACAAAATATGAACTATGATTATTAGAATAAAGTAAAAAGGTTACAAACACAAACACACATATGCATATGGACATCACATGCAACACTCCCAAGATTGACGCCGGATTTCCTTGTTTCCTTCTCTACGTAAGTTAGTGTAATCTTAAGTTTTTAACTCTTAATGGTTACTCAGTTTGATGATCTCACCCAAGTTTTATATATTAAATGGAAACAAAAGGTGAAAAGCAAAAGTTGGAAAAGAGAAGAAAAGTGAGAAATAAAAAGAGGATTCAAATTTCCAGTAGCCGGACTTCTAATTATCATTCGTTCACCCTTTCTTCTTTTTCATTACTTGTCACCCTCAAGTCTCAACTGGTTGGTTGGTAGTTACTGTCTGAAATATTGTGAAGACTGATCGACTATCACTTTTCCTTTCTTCTTAGAACAAAATTTGTCAAAGTAATCATCGATCTTTTGACAGCTTCTGTCAAGCCAGATTAATTGACTTCAACTGTTAACAATTGAATTCCCTCCCTTTTATTTTATTTTGATCATTACAGTTATTGTAATTAAAGATCACTATAATGCTGAACAGCAAAGAACTTGATTAGAAAAAGATGAAAATCTTCTTCGATCTCTTACCCTGGCATGTAAAGCTAATTATAAATTCGATCATCTCAATTTGCTTCTCTCCAGGTATGTGATCATCGAACTGGGATTTACAATTATTTACTCGATGCAATTGTTGTGTAATATCGATATTTCGATAGGGATATTGCGTCGGCACTTTGCAGGGAATATTTTTGAAGACAATCAAGACCAATTAAGGAAATGTATTAAGAACCAAATGATGATTGATTATTCTGTTTAATCACCACCCCAAAATTCATGAATCATCATTTGATAGCTACTATTAAGCTAGTTATTGGTGTTGGGTTAGTGTGGAAGTCAAACATTATTACTAAGACCTCTTTTCCTCTAGAGACCCGGGATATTGTTCTCTTTATCTTTTCCGATCAGAACCCCTTTTTACTACTCTCCAAGTCTACATACCGTGATAGTCGCCGGTTTACGTGAAACTAGGCCGGACCATTTTCTTCCCACCTTTATCTAGCTTTGACGTTTAATCTTTCAAAGAGAATCCCATATCAATATCACTACTAACATTAATACTTAATTTACTTCCAAGTGCAAAATATATATAACATAAGGCTGCTATATCCATGAATGGATGCTCGCGGTCTGATCAGTGGAGCCACCTCTTGTATGGTGAGAGGGAGAAAAATTAGATTGAAAGGCGGTGATAGAGAAATGAAAGGTATCTTTAGTTGAACGGCGCCGGCCATAAGCTATGATCTAATGGTAATTGGATATTAGGTGGGTTGAAATTTAGGTGTGCAGTTATTCATATATGCAAGAACCCTAATTAACCTGCACTCTTGATTTTGGCTGGCTATATGTATACTAGCTATTATTTTATGACATAGTTATTGGGCACCTGATCCAAAGCATCATTAATTTGTAACGCTAAATAGGGACAATCTTCCTTCTATCATTCAGACATGATAAATGTTAGGCTTTGGATTTTTCAGGCAAAATCAACATGGCTAGTTTTTGTCAACTAGATTCTATTCTAATGTAGCACTATGGATAAAGAAACATTTATTAAGTTATAGTTGAGTTGATTCTATTTTAATGGTTTTCAACTTTTCATTAACATATGTAATGATGTAGTTAATTATAATCTCCCATTAATTTGTGATGCTTCTGCTGGGTTTGATTGATTTGCCTTGGAGGATGCATGCATTCACCTGTATATCTGATGAGTGGTTATGTGATTGGCCTTAGATTAATGGAAATGCTCCTATAAAAATTTTCTAATCAAATAAGGATAGTTTTCTTGAAACCACTTGTTGTAATTCATATTTCAATATGACTGGGCTTAGATTAATGGATTTGATACCATCTTGGACAACCATTGCACCTAAAAGTTTAAGCTGATAGGTGAAAGGGCAATAATGTCGAAGGGCCCTCCTATATGATATTTCAACACAACAGAAGGAAAAAACCGACTACTAATTTTTCTGCACTTTCATGAGTAGAAAATGACTAAATCAACTAGGGCAAGTGTGAAAATGTTTTCATACTCCTGCCCTATCATCCTTCATTGGATCAAGATATGTTTCCTTGTCTTCATCAAGAGGAGCTTTTCCATAATCGCACGCTAGCAGTCCTTTTTATCCAATTGTAGAAAAAACGTAAAGTTTAATCCTTAGGGCATTGAAGACAATTGAAAGATTTGTTCGATGGTCTTGGGAATACTTACATTCGCATGAAATTTAGGGCTTCCCATTATTCAAATGATATGGACTGATGATCGGATCGAGAACATCAAGGAGATGATTCTTTTTGCCCTGTAAGAGTAGTTCATTGCAAATTTGCAATATTGATGAACAGTACTATTAACGTAGGTAGTCCTAGGGGTGCTTATTGGGCCATGCCGTGCCCAATAATAGGGGCCCGCGGATTGTTAGGCACGCGTCCCGGTAGGTTGCGGCCCGTTTGACACGCAGGCGGCACGGCCTAAGCTTGGCCCGACGGGTGGACCCAACGGCAGGCACGCATGGCCCACCAAGGATTTTTTTTCTCCCTTTTTGACTGTTTTACACCCCCCCCCCCCCCCCCCCCCCCCCAAACTGCCATATAACGGGGGTATGCTTGTAAGTTGTAATCAACTGTAAATTACCATTTCCACCTTCCAACTGCCAAATAACAGTCATATTGGAGGGTAGAGATGGTAAAAAGCTACTTTTGGTTCTCTATAAATAGGCCTAACCCTTCCCACGTACTCCAAACCGCACATCTTTTACAATCTCTTACTCTTCTCTTCTTATTTTATTAGAGTCTTGTTCAAAGTTTTAGCCAATGGCCGGTAGACTTGGTAGAGTGCTCACATGGGGGGGGTTTGGTCCCTAGGTCGATCATTGGCCAAACTTTTAACAAGAGTCTAAGAAAGTTATAAATCAAGTTACTATTGTTGTATTTGCAAAGTTGTACTTGTAATAATTTATTTATTTATATTTTTTTAAGCAAAATCTATACCATTATGTGTAAAACAATTTTGTAAATAATAAACATATTTTTCAGAATTTTTTGTGATTTTTTATTTTTTATTCCAATTTTCCTTGGTTTTTTTAAAAAAAAAACCAATTTTTATATCCAGGCCTGGCGGCGACCTGCCGTGCTCAGCCCGGCATGGCCCGCCGCCTGGGTTTTATAGAAAACGACACGCCGGTCCACGCTAAACGGGCCTGGGCTATGCCGGGCCGGCCCGTTTAGAAATCCTAGGTAGTCCACATGGAAAACTTTTTCAACCGCACAGGCTATACATTCATTCTTTTAGTGGATTTAGAAGGCATAGCATTCAAAATTTAAGTATATTAATAACGACCAATTGAGTAATCATCCACAGGGAATAAAATTAACATTTCTTCAAATCTCAAATACCCATTGTTTTAAACCAAATAAAACTTTAGCTTTTCCCAATTTGTTCAATAAGATAAAAATAAATTCCATCTCATAACAACAAACAAACTAAATGTAGACTTAGTGATCACAACCATATCACATCTTTTGTGGGTTCATATTCCTTCTTAATTGCAACATTTTGAATATAAGAAATGAGCAAGCACAAGTATTAGTAAGTAAAAACTTGTCATTTTCATCATGTAAATAATGTAACACATCATATATACTTCAGGTCAAATTATGGTTATTTGCCATGGAAATTTATATATGTCTAACTTCCAACTTATTTTAATGTTCTAATGTTTTCAAGAAACGAAAAGTAATAAATTAGATATAATAGATCTTAGGAAATATATATATTGTGTAATATTGCACGTAAATACAGAAGTACTGCCAGTGATGAGTGGGTAGGTATAGATAGTCTTGGGAGTGGATGGATGGATGGTTAGTTTTGTGTGATTGACATGGAATGTTAGATATAGAAGCCATTATACAAATTTTTGGGGTATTGTCTTAGCCTATTAAAATGAGCCTTTGTTTTTATAGTACGTAGTGTTGGCATCATTTCAATGCACATACGCATATATGAGTTGTAGTACTACCTGATTCTGTAGACAATTATGATGAAGTTATGTGTTCTCATAACAATCTAATTGAGAGATAAAAGTCATCAATATGAAAGGGTTCTTTGGCTTGTTAGCATATGTTAGCAAGAGAATCCACAAGTTCCTTTATAAAATAGTAGAGATATATAGATACACAAAATAATACAAGGGACCTAGAACACGGGTCGACTGTGAGAGAGCAGTTTGGCATTTGGGAGATTGTGGCTAGGGCTGTTAATGGGTTGGATAAAATTCCTAATCTGACCTGATTTATCCAAATATGGATCTTGGTTTAGATTCAATTGCTCGAATTTGGATCCGATTATCTTCAATATTCGACCCTATAAAGAAGATGACTGTTTGTTCTGTATATACTTTATATATTTTAAGCGTTTTAAGACTTTTTACATATATTAGTATAGAAGGAATGAAGATCTAATATATTATTTATTGATTTAAGGTCAAAATATAGGACAGATTTGAATCTGTACATCCTCTATTTGATCTACTAACTTAGAATTTATAGTATTTTAATTTTTTTCAAATATTTATAGTCGAATTCAGATTTAGAGGGTGTTTGGTAACGTGTCTAAACACAGTTTTTTGGTTTTTTGAAACGGAAAACGGAAATTTGTGTTTGGTTGAAAAAAATTTTAAACCGTTTTTCAGAGAAACGGTTGAAAAATAATCCGGTTTTCAGAAACCGAAAAATTCCGTTTTTAAAAACGCTGAATCGTTTTTGTTCGAATGGCATTTTTGTAATAACTCATTTCTCTTCTCTTCGATACAAAACCTCTTGTCTCTCTTCTCCACGCAGATAACGACGACAGGAAATCCTCTTCCTCGAGAGTACGACTAGGGCATCCAAGTGAGAGAAGAAGCAGAAATCAAAGGTAAGCTTCATTTAATATGGGGATCCCAGGAAGTCTAAATGGTTTCTGCAGAACATAAGCTTCGTTTCTTTTTGTTCTTTCATGGGAAAATCTCTGGATTCTTCTAATTTTTGTTGTCTATATGGAAATTGAAGAAACTGAAGAAACCAAAAAAATTTACGAAACAGAGTCTCGTGATGGTGTGAACAAAATGGATTGTAATGATGATCATAGTTCTCCAATAGGTGTTCTAGAAATCCCTATCTTGGGCGTGGGTTTAGATAACAGCAGTTGCAGCAGCAGCTACTCTTCTACGGAGAAATTGATCGTTCACGGAGCTCTGGTGCCGGAATCTCACGGTTTGCATTGGAGGAACTTGATCGACGCCATAAAGAGGAAATCAATAAGAAGATTTTCCACAAGAGCGTCATTAACGAGCTCTAAGATATCAAGAAGGAATTTAAAAAGGAAGTTGGCTTGAATTTGCAGCGCTGATGATCAAATTGATTTTGGAGGAACTTCGATTCCCAAGCCTTCGTAGAAGAGCTTCGACTGTGAGGAGCTCACAGCCGCTACTTATAATTTAATCCAGGTCAGAAAATTTTGAGGTTCCCTCTGTTTTTCTTTGGTCCTGCCTCTTTCATTTCGTTTAAACACAACGAAATCCGCAAGGCCTGTTATCATTTTTATTGACCGAAATACCCTTAAGAAACTACCGTCCCTAAGCCTTTTAATGGGTCCCCTTTGTTTCCAATGGTCATAGACCTATGTTGATTAACGCATGGGATTTCATCAACAAGATTTGATGGTTTGTGCCTTGGCATGTAGGAAGGAAATTTAGCGTTACGGAATTTTGATTTCCTTTACAATTTATGGTGTGAAATTTTGATTTCCATTTTTTTTCATAGCAAATTTGTTTTAGCTCAATGGGCTTGCAAATTGCATAGCAATGCATATTTGTTGATTTTGAAAACTTAAATCGTTTTTTTTTATCAATTGTTACCAAACGGGTTTCTTGTCACGTGTTTTCAAAAACCCAAAAAACAATGATTGTTACCAAACGGGTTTCTTGTCATTTATTTTCAAAAACTAAAAAACAGTTGGAACTGTTTTTAGTTTTCAAACTGTTTTTACCAAACGGCCTCTCAGATGTCCAAACTCAGTCAGATTTCAGTTCAAATTCCGATCTTAGCACGTCCATAACAAATTCGACCTGTTTACCGCCCTAGCTTTGGCTCAGTCAAGTTATTACAGGATATTTGAGTTCGGGTGGACGCGCCCGACTTCAGTTCCGTCCGAGTTCCTGCAGTTTGCTGTGTTCGTCTCCTCTTATTCGCACCGTTATCGAATGCTCTTGTTCACTGAGTACCAAAGACTGTCAAATTAGAGTTAAATCTACCATTGCTGCACGTCATTCGAATTAGTGTTCTTTAAAAATTGCCAATGGCTGCTTGGCGCCGAGTAATACAATCACGTTTCCATGTCAATCGATGCCTCTCGTCTGGATCCCTAGCGTTTGATCCCCCTCCAGCTCTTCCTCGAAGGAGAGTAGTTGTTACTGGTAATCATCATCTATGTTGCTTGGTTTTCATTTTACAATAAACTTTCATATTTGGCGATGAGGTTTGATCAATATTCCAGGTCTGGGGATGGTTACTCCACTAGGTTGTGGAGTAGAAACTACATGGACGCGCCTTATAGGGGGAGACTGTGGAATTAGGGCAATATCTACTGAGGATCTCAAGATGAATGGGTTTGATGGGGAAACAAAATTGCATACCTTCGAGCAGTTGACATCGAAAGTTGCTGCTATTGTTCCCTGCGGAACAGACGCCGGCGAATTTAATGAGGAAATATGGCTGAACTCCAAGGTACGCTGTTTTTTTTATCCAATTCTAGTTCTGATTGAATACGCATAAAGATACGCTGTGTCTTATTTATTGCCATAGTTCGCCCTCTACAGTTGATGTTAAATATTGTTCCACTTGTGTTGTAAACCTTGATGGAGTTCCTTCTTTTCACTTTAAAACTTAATTGTATTTGATGCTTCGTCACAAGCTGCATGGATATGTGTTCTCTGTGGATAAAATTTTTTGGAGCTTGGACATATTTCCAGGTTAATTGTTTGAAGTTATCAAAATCGTAGAACAACTTGCGGAATGAGATGTATTCATTTTCTTGTTTCTTTTTTGTTTTTCAATTGAGAAGATTGCTTTTTCTTTATTTTTAAATATTAGGTGATGGGAAACTCTTGAGGACCTGTAAGACACATACTAACAGAGTCTCGAGAAGTAACATATGCATAAAAGGTTCACTCCCTCTCCTGAGTGATATCCTTGATAGACTAGAAGGGAGGATTATGATTTGTGCTGCATACCATCTGATCTCCTTGGTGATTCATTTCAAAGATCTCTTCCCTTCAGAAAAAGATTTTACTGCAATTTTTTTTCTATTTCGGGTTTTTCTATTGTTTTGTTGGTGTTGTTTTTGTCATCATAATAACTGTTTTGCCTGATTTTCCATTTTCCATGTTCTTTTATTTATGTTCAGAGTAGCAAGGGAGCTTCTTTTGGATACAAAGAATGACATTCCATTTGATTATTTTTCTTTCATAAGGAAGTGTACTATGTTTTGCTCTATGATGATGTGGCAGAAACTTCTGATGCTTTATTATTCTACGATAGTTCTGTTTGTCATTTCATGACTTATTTTGCTCAGGAGCATAGATCAATTGCTAGGTTTATAGCTTATGCTCTGTGCGCCACTGATGAAGCTCTTAAAGACGCAAATTGGATACCAACTGAACAGGAACAGAAGGAAAGAACGGTAATCCTTCATTCTTCAGATAAAATGTGAGTTCCTTGCTATTGGATATTTCTCTCTGTCTAACTTGAAAACCACCAGGGTGTTTCTATTGGTGCGGGCACGGGAAGCATAAGTGATATTTTGGATGCTGCACAAATGATTTGTGAGAAGGTTAGCCTGCTGCTACTATTTGTCAAATATTATGTGATTTTGTGTATGCATATCAAACCATTTTGTGAAGTGATTCATTTTGCTTTCAATTGATTGGTTGATGCATCTTCTCTTTTGATCTCAATTACAGGCATTTATATGATCTACATGGCCCTGGCAAACAATGTAATATGATTACTCTCTGCTTTTTGAACACAGCGTCTACGTCGGCTTAGTCCATTTTTCATCCCGCGGATATTGATCAACATGGCAGCTGGTCATGTGAGCATGAAATATGGATTCAAGGTACCTAGATTACATCTTTATCTAGAAGTTATCTAAAACAGGAAATATATGTTGAGCTTATTGAGGTTTCAGGACCATATATTGTCCCCAAATTGTACAAACGGCCTATCAAACCTTTTATTAGCATTTGCTGGATGCTTTTTAGCCATGATGTGTGTGCCCACACCCAGATCATGTGCAATATTAAAGCAAGGGCCAAAAATTTCCATACCTCCAAATGCTAAGGTGGATCAGGTTGGTCTGTTTCTGGGATTATATTTTGTAAAGATGTTTTCCAGTAATTTAAAAGTTGGATTTATGAGTTTACCACATTTGCACATAGCACAAGGCTAAGTGGTTTTAATTCGCCTAGGCCGATAATATAGGTTTCTCTTTCTCTGATTCTTCTAAATGTTTTTAGTCGTCTTTTCTACATGTCTGAAGAAAAGTACACGTACCATTAACTTTTTTGAATCATAAGAGATTTTGCATTAGTATTATTTTTGAATCCAGGGACCGAATCATGCTGCAGTGACTGCTTGTGCAACTGGGGCACATTCTATTGGTGATGCTGCTAGGATGATTCAGTTTGGAGATTCAGATGTGCTGGTGGCTGGAGGAACAGAATCAAGCATTGATGCTTTATCAATAGCAGGGTTTTGTAGGTAATGATCGATAGTTATCAAACTATACACTTTCTACTGTTTGCTTATCTTGCTTCTGGGGAGCCAAGTTTAGCATTGATGCTTTATTGATAGCAGGATTTTGTGGATAATGGTCAATAATTATTGAACTAACTTCCCTGTATGGTTTGTTTTGCTTGCTTCCTGTTCTCAGACAACCATGTGCTACATAATTAGTTCAATGTGAAGTTGCTTCTATCTTTAAATATCTTTAAAAATATATCTTTAAATATGTTGGCATCTTTGTTTAATTAAATATATTTATTTTCATACCCGGTGTTTTATTTTCTCATTGTGCAGGTCAAGGGCTTTGACTACTAGATACAACTCTGCCCCACATGAAGCTTCACGCCCTTTTGACTGTGGTCGAGATGGATTTGTGTATTTCAATACTTGTGACCTAGTTACCTTATTATGTTTTGCTTCTTTTTATTTTGGTTTTTGTTGGATAGTCATTTAATATGTACTGCATATACAGGATAGGTGAAGGTTCCGGTATCTTGGTCTTGGAGGTGAGTTATGACATGTTTTTCATTTAGCATTTTAACTAAGGACTCTTGTTTCATTCTTTGTCTTTTCTTTTATTTTTCTTTTTTCAATGGCAAAAGCTTTTTCAGTATGAGGGGCCTGAGAATTTGACTGGTGTTTATAAATGTGAAAAAAAAAGTATAAGCATAGCTAAACAGGATAAGAGGGATGTAAATACCTTACCAAAAAGCTACATAGAAGAGATCTCAAGAAGTAATTAAAACCTATCCTTATCTTTGCATGAAGACTTACCTAAAAATTTATACGTGCTGAAAATCTGTAGGCAGTTGGGTTTGTATTTTATGCTTGCATAAAATATGTGTTTGTATTTTAAAATGAAAAATGTAAATTATTTCATAACATTATAATGGTATTTTATACAAAGTTATAATGTTGTGATTTGGTCTCTTCAAACGAATCTTTTTCAAATTATAGGCCTTGAATTGGGTAGTTAGGCTTCCCATATCCTCACTCCCTCCAGTTATACTGTATTGGTAGAATAGCTGCTGTATTTTAGTTTTGGCTTCTTGGAGTCTCTATTGAAAGGACTAGTGTTGAACGATTATAAAATTGAAATAATTACTGAGATCCTATCAGAGCGTATGTTAAGTAGATGCCTCAGGCTCAAATTCTGTGCTGTATTTCTCTTTCAAGCATCTGCATTTGGAACTCATGCCATAAATTATGTCCTTGTAATACTCACTAATTCCCACAACAACACAAATTCCGTATGGCAAATTCTTCAGGTAAACATTCACCTAAGGAGCCTGTGAACCAATTACTTCACGGAGAATGTTAGGCGTGTCACATTTTTCTGTTTCAATGTTAGGGTGTCAATTAGTTGCTACCTCTTTGACTTGGAACTCTTTATTATATATTATAACCTGTTCTGAAATTTTATTGGAGTTATTCTAGTTAATTTACTTGTGGTTAAATGTTACTTCTGTTGATTTTGTGTCATTGTTGCTGGATGTGACTTGTTTGAATCTAGGTTGTAGCTTCAGGTCCGAACTAGTTTCCTGCAGTACTATTAATCTTGAGCTTGAATTTTCCTTATAATATTGTGTTTATGTGAACAAAGGAACTTGAGCATGCAAAAGACCGAGGGGCAAAAATTTATGCTGAGGTTCGAGGCTATGGGATGTCAGGTCTTCTTCTTAATGTGAATTATTATCATTATTATTATTTTGGTTGTGCTTTTGTCTTCTTCATTGATTTCCAAAGAAATTTGACTCCTTTTTAGGTGATGCATATCACATAACTCAACCACATATTGATGGGAGAGGTGCTATCTTGGCCATGACGCGTGCCCTGAAGCAGGTAAATTGATGTCTTCTACTTTTTGATAAGTTAAATTGATGTCTTCTAATTTGAACTAGTTTCTCCTTGTTGGATGGTCATCTTTTTAGGACTATTTTGAATGCCTTGCTTCTTCTATCGAAGTTTTCTATTTCTGAGTACCTATCCTCATGGCATGTGGACTGTAAAGATAATTTTGCTATTTGCTTGTTGGTGCTGTGGTGCTACCAGGATCCTGCATATCACCAGCTTATGAGACTTAACAGGAATTATGGTGTGACAAGAGGTTAAATGATTGCATTGCATTGAGTATGCCAGTCTTTATGGTTGGGGGAGGGTGGGAGTTTGAAAAACGTATGGTCATGATCATTTTTAGCTTAAGTCTTTCCATATAATCAAACATTTGGTCCACCATTGGTATGTTTGCTATGTGGACCAATAGATGCTGGCAGATGTTACATGGTCCTTTGAGTCAAAATAAGAGGTGCTTTAGATATCTAGATTACTCTTGAATGCTTACTGTATCTATTAATAATTTCAACCATCCCCCCATTCCTCTTTGTCTGTACTCTCTAGAATCTTTTCTTTTTCCTTTTAAATTAGTAAGCTGATGCTGTAAAGTTGGTATTTGCTTGTTGATTTACTAAACACTAATTTTTTTTCCCTGTTTCTTTGCAGTCTGGCCTTCATCCGAACCAAGTAGATTATGTAAACGCCCATGCTACATCCACACCTCTTGGTAAATCATTTGGATCCATAAGATTTAATTATATTTTGGTACTTGGGTTTTGTTAATTCACATGTTTATTTGGGTTTGATATGTACAAATGCTTATGTCATTTCCTCAGGTGATGCTGTAGAAGCCAATGCGGTCAAATCTTTATTTTCTTCCCATGCAACATCAGGCGCTTTGGCCCTCTCCTCAACCAAGGTAAATTCTCATTATTCAAATAATTTGAATTTATTGAGAAAGAACAATCAATGGATATTACATCGATTCTTTGTCAAAGCCTGCTGGTTCAAACCTATATGTAAGGCTTTCAATGGGTTGAACTTTCACATCGATTCTTTGTCAAAGCCTGCTGGTTCAAACCTATATGTAAGGCTTTCAATGGGTTGAACTTTCACCCGTGTTTGACCCGAATCTTACGAATATGGATGTATAGATTTATTCTACGAATCAAATATGGATCCTAAAATTAGAATCCGACCATAATTTGATCTGATTATATATAGTACTACGAAAAATTTTATTTTTATTTTTGTTGTCTCTATATTTGTTACAGCAACCTTTAGAATATTTCCAAGACTTCATATAAGGCATTGGCTAGGAAATATTTATGTTCCCAGTCGATGTGGGACTAATATAGGGGTAAGAGAATTATTTAAGTCCCACATTGGATGGGATTAAAAAGGTTTCGCATCCAATGCATTATGGAAGTTCTTTTAGAGATATGGAGGACACAGATGTGATAATTTGAACTATTCAGACCATTTAATTGGTTCAGTTAATCTTACTTTAATTGAAAAATTTTTTTTTTTAAATTTGAATATGATATTGCAAATCATATTTTGAATTAAAAAACAATTAGACTAATAAGGGATTCAATTTAATATCAGTCAAATATGGACTGATGTCAAAAATTGTCATTCGAATACGGATCAAGCACGAATCGACCTATATTTGACTGTTGATAGGTCTACCTGTATGTACTGCAGCCGTCGTCACACCTGATTCAGCCAAATGTCAACCAGCCTTCAGGACCTATCACTTCATGTAGCCACGAAAGGACAACCAAAGGATTACACAGGATTCGTTTCCTTTCTGATTATCCTTGAATGCTGCTGATGGACAGAGAGAAAATTTAATCTCATTGAGAAAAACTTTTGCTTCCATTAATAACTTATTCTTCAACAACGCATGCCTACAACGTATAGCCTTTTCAAACAAGGGACCAACCATTGTAAATAAACTTAATGTGTTCAAAGCAGTGTCCTGAAACCTCCATGGGTGTATCCATCCCATGATGCAGCAGTTATTCTAGTATCAGTCATCTTCTTTGTCTGATACAAGTTTTCAAACTAGATGCTAGATGTTAAACAGATGGTTTATTGTGACCTAGCTTACTCAGACAGTTCTATCAATCACCCAAGGAACTTTAATAGACTGAAAATAGGGGCCAAAAAAATCTTCACTTTGAGAACCTTGTTAACCGTGAGATAAATACGTCAGATTGAGCAAGGCAAAATGAAAATTAGTATATCTAAAAGGGAAAAGGAAAATCAATTCCTAAAAGTCTGGGTACAATCTCTAATGAGGGGCAATGTGCAAATTTGGCAAACTGAAAGTTCAAAGAAAATGCAGAAGAGATGAGAAGGAGAAGGTAATTAATGTGAAAGACATAGCTTACAAAGGGGGAAAATATATATATATATCTATATCTATATCTTTTGGCAAAACATACTGTTATTTCACGGTATATCTATATCTTTTGACAAAACATACTGTTATTTCAGGGTGCTACTGGACATCTCCTTGGAGCAGCTGGAGCTGTAGAGGCGATTTTTGCAATTTTAGCCATACATCATGTAAGGATGTTCCTAATCTTCCCATGAGCAGCATTAAATTTCTTAGTTATTTAATCTTCCATTATTTCATGAAGCTACCATGGAAATCTAAGAGCAGTTATTTTGTAGAGAGGTAGTTTGGTGATGTTGATTCATGTCAAGCTTAGTCGATATTCTTTTGATGTTTGTCCTAACTGGTGGGCTGACTACAGTCATTTCTTTTGCCAACATTTTATCATCTATTCCTGATAATAGGCCTGATATCATGAATCTTGTAATGCTGTTATGACTTTCCAACAGTACACATTCATTGGCATATTTCCTTTGTCACAGCAGTAGAGTGAAACTTTCTTATTCTAGCCAGTGTAACCACGTACACATGGACACCATTTTGTATATACAAGTCTTTCAAAGGTCTGTTCCAGGATGTTTTGCACTATTCAAGAGAAAATTAAGATAAAGACATCTGGAGAATGCCTGAAACAGCATGTTAATTAGATAGCGCCAAATATGATATCATCCATCGAATGTTTTTATGAAATGGTTGGGTATGATCTGATTGCAACTTCCATAAGATTATGATATAGATAGCATGTATGCTATTGTAGGAGTCTCTGTTCATAACTGGTTTGCAAGCTTGTTGAGTCATGTCATTTGACTTTTTCTTGTCTTCTTTCAGGGGGTTGTGCCCTTGACGCTGAATCTCACCAAACCAGACCCTATTTTTAGTGATGGTTTCATGCCTTTGTCCATGTCAAAGGAGATGCCAGTGAAAGCAGCCCTTTCAAACTCTTTTGGTTTTGGGGGAACAAATGCATCTCTGCTGTTCACTTCAGCTCCCTATTAACTGTGTATGTGTTCTTTGCTCTGTACTAGTCATGCAGGAGAGGAGAAAACTATGGCAATCTCCCACCAGATGCAGATGATCCTTGCTCTCTGGAATTCAGAATTTCTAGACAAATACCCCAACGGTTGATCCAAGGTCTCTTATGATCGGAATCCTTTTTCTTGTTAGTTTCAAGTTAATTTTTTTGATAAGAGGAGAACTACATTCCCAAATATTATAACATTTTGATGGGTGATGCTTGGTAGCGGGAGTAGCCGGTGGTAAGGTATGAACGTCGTCATGCTGGTTGGTTCTATATGTAAGGAGGGATCTTGTGTATTGATTTTTCACCATGAAGTTGAAGATGTGAAGAAGCCTTGACGGCAAAATATCAAGTTTTGAAATATATTTATAAGATTATACCTTCTGCGGTGATTTGCCCTTCAGCAATGAGCCTCTGCCAAATAACTAGATGACTATCTTCTTACATTTACAGCAAGAAAAAATATCTTAACCATTGGATGTCATGATTAGAGTTTTTCAACAAGGAAAACCTTCAAGGAAAAACTCTTAACCATCAATATCAAATCAAAACGTGAACTGCTCTAATTCAATTTATGACGTAGCAAATCCTAAATATTAAGCATAAAGTAATTTTTTTAGATATAAATTGCCTGAGCTTGTAGATTTCATGGTAATTTTTAATCTCAACATAAAGTAACTTGCTTAATGCTGTTTTTAATTAGGTGGCAATAGTGGAAATGAAAGTAAAAGAATGCTTTGTAAAAGAGCGCTTTTCTTCCTATTATTTTGAGCAAAAAACATTGAGAGCTCTTTAGTGGAAAAAATAGAGTACTTATGGAAAATTACTTTTTGATGGGCCAACATTTTCGCATAATCCAAACACATAAATTTTGATGAAAATTTTATTTTCTTTTCCTATAGATTCCATCAAAATCATCAACATCAAAACAAACATGTTTTGTATTTTCCTATTCTATTTCAATGCAATCTTTTTGTATCAATTACCAAACCTAGCCTCTGTTTGGTATTATTTTTCAAAAGTACTTTTAATTTGAAAACAAAATACTACTTTCAAAAGTAAAGTATTGTTTGGTTTTGGTTACATGAAACAACTTATAGAAAGCAAAAAAGCAAATTTGATGCGCGGAGAAATGTTTCTTCTTGTTAAACCAATGAAATTGCTTCTGTGCTTCTAAGAGGCTGTTTGGTAACGTTTATTTTAAAACAATTTGAAAACCAAAAACTTTTCAAATTGTTTTTGTGTTTTTGAAAACAATTGAAAAGAACCCGTTTGGTAACAATTAAGTCAAAATAAATTTCAATTTTCAAAATTAGAAAAAATGCGTTTAGTAACTCATTAAGAACCGATTTTGCTTATATGATGCATAAAGCGTAGGGTTGGCAACAATTCACCATTTTGGTGAGTCTTGTTTTTTCGTTTCATCAAAATTTTGCCGTGACATCACTTTTGCCACCGAATTTTTCATGCCTTAATATTTCTAAAAAATTATATATTCCTAAAAATTTTAAAAATTTACATATTTCCAAATATTCATAAAAAAGTTTAAAAATTGATTAAAAAAAAACCAAACACATTTTACAATTATATTTATAAATTGATAACTTTTTATAAATTTTTTATTGAAAGTAATGTTATATCTATACTATATATAATGAGAAGAATCATGCTGAACAAAATACGTATCTTTCGAAAATAACTCGTTACACACTGTTGAAAAGATATGTCAATAAAACAGTCAAAACTAATAATCGGGTGCAATTCTCTCCGGCATCGTCAGTCCCTTCCTACACACGTGCAAAAGGATAATGAACATTGTAAAAGGATAAAATGAAGGTTACTGTCGAGACAGACAGACTGAACAGAGAAGCAGATTGAGGTCCATCCATGGCGACGACTCTACCAGGTATGCTCCCTTCTACCCCTTCTAATCTTCTCTCTCCCCTCCCCTATCCTTGCTACTCTCTTTTAGTTTCATGTTTTTCTTCATTTTTTTTTTATTAATGGAGAAGAGGGCAACAGCAACGGCGAGACCAGGTGTGCTGCCGTCCTCCCCTCTTTTCTCTTGTCTCATCTCTCTCTCTCTCTCGTAATGTTTTTCTTTCTCCTTTTTTTTCCCTCGTTTTCAAGGGTTCCGCACGGCTTTCCGTGCGGAATCTGCTGAAATCGACGGCACTGGACGCACGCCGTCGATTTCGCCGTGTTGTTGACCGGTTAAATCAGAGGGATTTTTCATAGCCAATCTCAAGTCCGCAGAACCCACCGATTTTTGAAAACCCTGGATTTCGATTGTGCGAAGCACGTGACCTCGACTAGTCTTCAAAAAACACACAACAAATAGGCTAGCTTTCCTTCGTCGTTAGAAAGAGGGGCGGGTGAGAGTGAAAGCACGAGGAGACTCGGGAGAGAAGGGGAACACGCAGTTGAAAGATTCTCAGTTTCTGTTTGCGATAACCTCAATTGTATCTGCATGCTTGTAGGGCGACACAGAAAGCAACCCTAATCTGTACGAAACGAGGATATCACCCTAGCATTTTTTTCCCATACGTTATTTTAAATAGAGGCAAACATTGCACTTAGTTACAAATGAAGATCGAGTGATCGATCTTTTTCCGATTCCAGTATCCTCTGTTCCTGTTATCAGATTTCTCTGAAATGAGTTCTGCTGTAGATTCTCTAATTTTGTTCTTTCCATGATTTATGGTGCTGGGTATAGTTCGTCTTACTGAATTTATTTTCGGGCTTGAGTTTGCCTTTTGTTTTGTTGAAATTTATCCATTTTTGAGATAATCAGAGTTTCTGCTGTTTTTCTTTTTTAAATAATTCTGGTGCTCCTTCTTATGCTCTCAGAGTTTGGTAGCCCCCAGATTTGTCTGTAAACAGTAAAGTGTTTTAATTATAGATTCCTTTGAATGTAATTATCTTTTACAGCTCAATTTTCCATTCTGATTGATTGTAATAGTTCATTTCCTGAACTTTCTAATTCTTTATTCGTTAGAGCATCAATAATTTAATACTTTGAATATTTATGTCTTGGAAAAATGATTTGATGATTTATGGTGCCTGTACTTAAGACTGCTTTACGTGAGATAATTTAAAGAATTGGTCAGATAAAAGCATATAGGCTGGTATACCTAGTTCTTTTGTTTCTGAGAAGTTTAGAGCACGGAGGAAAGATTTTCACATCATTTTTTTTTATTTTTGTCCTTTTCATGTTGAGTTGCTTTCTACTCAAATCTTCATTAACAATGTGTGGAAAATTTATGTTCTTGAGACTGGTTAGATTAATTTTTTCTAATTTGAATCTTTATGAAATCTGTTGCAACATGGAATAAGTTTCAGAATCTATTGTTTTTCTCTTATATCCACTATTTTGCAATTAGAATGCAGTTTTGGCCTCCATGTGCGGCATATAAGACTAAAAGAGAAGTTTTCTTCTTGTTGAAGTTCAAAAGGTATGCTGAACTTGACCTTGATGGTTGTTTGGTGTTGGCTTTTGTTATCTTTCAATTAACCTCAAATCAATATTTTTATTGGTGATGCTCAGGTTGAAATAACTTAAATCAAAGGAATTATATATATGGTATTAATGACTCAAATCAAAGGAATTATAAAACACAGAATAGCCATGGTTATGACAAGAAAGTGAATGAGTTACTTGTATCAAAATTTGATTTCAAGGAGATTGAACTAACTCCAAACAAAGAATTAATGACCCAGATCAAAGGAATTATAATTACGGAATTACCATGATTATAATAATAAAGTGAATGATTTACTTGTAAGGTGCACTTAAGAAATCTGGATTCTAAGGAATTTGTGTCAAAATAGCCTAACTGTCGTGTAGCGGCTCTGATCTTGAGTGTATGAAAAAATTCTTGAGTGTTACTTTCTATTTTGACTTTATGTAAAATTTGAAGAGGAAGAATGGGGTTCCTTAGGAATAATTGAAGATATCATTACAAGGTTGCGAAGGTTCAGTTTTATGCATATGCTATTAGAGAGCTAATTTATGAAATTGGAAAATATTCAGTGAATTGAAATTTCAAATGGGAGATACAGTAATCTATTCTTTAACAGATTGATATCTTTATAGTCAGAAAATGTATAATTTCTCTCTCCTATTATTTGGATATTATATCAGGAGAGTCTCAAGATGTTCATGTTTGTATATGTAAATGTCAATTAGGCCAAAGAACAACTGGGTTTTGGAGAATATGTCCATGCAAGTTTAAATTTGTGTTGTTTAGATGAAATTCTTGCAAAAGAACATCATAAAAAATGGCGTGACTTCTTTTGTTATGGGCTACCTTGGCAATCAAATAAGCTTTGAAATTGTGTCATGCTGGATTTGCGGTTTAGGAAATAGATGACGTGCTCGCACTTCCACTCTTGAGACACTCATTTTCTTCTTTAAAAGGTGAAAAAGAAGAACACATCTATCCTAATGTTATATAAGTTTGTTCTTATAAGAGATATCATTTTTAAGGGTAAAAGACTGTTGTTTCTAATGAGCACTGTCATGTGAGGAGAGCCTTAAGTCGGGCTGTCAAGGAACTCCGATATTAATACTTGCACTCAAGGAAACCACACATACAAGAGCTTTCTTCTACAGAGGGACCTTAATATTTGGTCATTGTCCTCAATGATAGAGTTTTGATCCTATGACAAATATCCTCGAATGGGGGGGGGGGGGGGGGGGGGGGTTATTTACGATCTATATCCTTAAGAGAGAGGGCATTAAAATTAAAAGGATCAGTGTTGAGTGAATGAAATTTAAAACCATTATAGCCAGTCATGATAGTGGGCCCCAGAGGTCACAGGTGGTATCACTACGAAAACATCAATGACTTCTAATAGTTTTGAGAGCAAGTCCGTTAAGGGCTTAAGTTAGAGCTACAAGCATTATCAGCTCAATTTGTTATAAATAATGGTATAGCTCTTACTGCCTACCAAAAAAGAAAAAAAAATAGTATAACTCTTACTGATAGTTTAAGCACTGAGCTCTTTATCATAGTGATGATGCTAGAGATATAGTTAAAAGGCCCAACATCTTTTATGAATGGTTGTTTAAAATAGTTAGCCTTTATTGAGTGCTTCTCAAGGCGGTTTGCCCTTGTTGGGTGATATGCTTTTGAATTTTTCAGCCTTTGCTATGTGTGTTGCCCCTAAAGGTTGTCAGATTTTTTTTTCGATGTCACTTAATGTGGTTAACCTTTATTGCATGAGATGCCCTTCAAGGTGGTTACCCTTAATGCCCTTCAAAGTTGTCATCCAGTTGCCTATTGGGTGGTTAGCTCTTATTGAATAAGATGCATTTCTAAGTTATCAGTTTTTATTGGGTGCTCCTGAAGTTGGTTAGCCCCTATGCGTAACATATTAGTTTTTATTGAGTGCCTCTCATACCACATGTAACGACCTGGAACCAAGTCTGCCCCTCCAAGGCCCGACCTGTCCCAGACCGTGGCAAGTTGGCCAATTACTTGATAAAATGCGGAGAATTTTAAAAAAATTTCGTAATGAGTGCAAGTGATAAAGCAATTTATGCGGTGGATATCAAAAGTGTGTTATATATATATATGAGATGTAATAAGACACATGAGCTTGGTTACAAAATGACGGGTGACTATATCACTCCTCTCAAATTGAAGGTGTACAATCCAAAAAGAAACTATACATGTAGGATAGGAATAAAACCCAAGACCTACAGAATTCCTCTCAATACCCAAAGGCTTTATCTTTGCCTTTATTCCCAGTCTGGTGCTTCACACCGGACGTCGATGGATCTGAAAAATAAGATCAGAAGCAACTGTGAGACGAATGTCTCAGTAAGCAACACATACATGATTCGGTAAAACGCAGTTTATGCAAATATCTCTCGATAAAACCATGGCATGCGGGTAGTTCTTAATAATACAAAATCCACTGCATCTTAGTGTCATAAAATTTGTGCCTACATGTGCCTTGATGTACAGATAATCCATTTAATAGCAATCATGTAATCAATATTATCACTTATTATCTAGGATGTTTACATATATACTCATGGCCACATATAACTCTATAGGTTTCCCATATAGGTTAGACATCCAACCGGATTCCCCTTGGTATTGGGCATCCTAACGCCGATTCTGCTTAGCGTAGGGCATCCAGATGAAGCTTGGGCATCAACCACCGATTCCCCTTGGTGCTGGAATTCAATACAATCATCGGCCTCAAGCCGGAATCAATAAAACCTCGGCCTCTAGCCGGAATCAATAGAATCAACATATAGTGAAACAATAGTATCAAGAACAACAGGCCATGGCATACATATATATATAAACATTCCCATTCAAGTTTATGGATCCATACCTTAAGGGTTCATTATGCTGATGTGTTCATTATCCAATTCACAACAAGTATAACAATAAAGAACACAAATATAACATTCAAGTATCCAAGCTTGAGTGGAGGATGCTAGTTCTCTATCTCCAAGTTGAGAGGAATAAGGGTCCACTACCCCAACTGAGATGAACTGCTCACAACACAACAAGACTTACTGATTAGTTACTCATATCAATACCTCATGCCACTAGCATGGAAAATGCTCAAGGGTAGCCCATGGCCTTACCCGAGTCAATCTTGGGCCACTGCCCTCTGCTCAGTACATCTCAATGTCATTGGGGCCACTACCCTCCGTTCAATTTCAATAACCATGGGCCATTGCCCTTTTTGGTTTCATGGTGGTACAAGCCACGGCCAAAGCCCTTATTGTGGTGTAAATGTAATACGGGCCACTGCCCTTCACTCTATGTGTAAGATACCAGGCCGAAGCCCATTTGGTCATGAGTGGTGTACTCACATTGATGGTTATTGGTAAAGGTTTGGTTTTCTAGCAATTTTACGTTTCATGACCTACTTGGCAATCTATGCCTCAATCCTATTGAATTTATGAAATTTGAATTTTGTCCTTGTATTCAACTTCCATAAGTTATTTGGAAGGAAATTGAGGTGGTGGAATCACTTTACCCCACTTTTATAACGATTTGGAACATAAACTCTCTATAAGACCTATTCTAGCAAAACGTACCCACAAAACCCCTCAACGAAATCCCATTTGCCCTACGACTCATTTTCACATCTCAACCCTAACATTCATCTAAACATGCAATTTTGGCCGAAATTTGAAAACAAGGGAGGGGTGGTGTTGCTTACCTCTTTGCAAACACCAAGTTATTTCACCTTTGCCACTCCACCTCCTATTGCACAATACCAACAAACACTTAATCATTTTTCTCACAATAACAAATTTTATTTAACCAAATAGAGATTACTCACCTTCACAGGTCACTGTCGCTCAGGGCTTAGCCACTTTGGCTGGCTTCCCGTTTGGGCTCCTCCAATTTCTCCTACACATCAAGCTCACTGGTTAGGGTGTGCTAGGGATATTGGAGCGGGGTTTCACACCACATGCTTGTTTATATGTTGGTCCCTTTGAGGAAAAAGAAAGGGAAGTTTTTCTGAAGTCACTGAACATGGTGTCAACTGCTTGTCAAGGAGTTTTTTGTCCACTCTTGTCCATTGAATGCATCGAGAATTTAATGGTGTCTTGTATTCAGATTTTATAAAAAAACAGGTGGGAATATGGGAATTGAAATTACATGTGGTGGCTAGCTTCTCTTTTGCTTTACTCTTTGGGTAAACAGGGTTACAAACCTTTTTCTCGTATTGAGTAATATATACATCCATGCTGCGCAGAAAGAAATAGGGTTTTATTTTTATTAACTTCTAAGATGCATTATTATTTTATCTGACAAAATTTAAAGGGGGCTTTCTGCAGTGTGAAATTTTTTGTAGGTCACACAGAAAGATGAGTATTATACCTAAGGAGACTATTGAGGTCATTGCCCAGAGTATTGGCATAAACAAACTGTCTCCAGATGTTGCACTTGCTCTTGCTCCTGATGTTGAGTATCGTGTGCGTGAGATCATGCAGGTACATAGTTTTTGTGTATCACTATATCAAATTTATGATCAATGCTCTGTTGCTGATTTCTTGTTATGTATATGTGAGGCATAGCAAATATGTTGGTTTCTAGTAGTATATGTTAGTATAACTTGTTCATTCGAAATGATCTTAGAAAATAAGCAACAATTAAAGTTGCACTTGGTTCCTAAATTGAATTGCCAAGCATTTTGATTGAAAGTTTGTGATGATTTCATTAATGAACTCGGGTCATGTTGGTTTATCCTAATGGTAAACAGAAAAGTTGGGACCTTTGTGATGCCTTATTTAAGTGGACATGCCTGGGTGGATTCTTCAGGTAGGACCTTTAGTTTTATCATGTCTTTGAATTTTTAACTCATAATAAAGTACTCATACTTCTCATGGAGAAGTATCCTACTTTCATTTGGAATAACTTTTATATATATATATATATATATATATATATTGGTTATCCATCATGCTAATGGGCTTCACTAAAGCTGATTTTGGCATGAGCCACAGCCAAAATGAAGAATTTATAATCATATGATGTTCCTTTTTAAGATCAGGTTTGGTCCAAGTGTCCAACAGTGCATTGCTTTTTTTTTTTTTTTCTATTTTTTTAGAATTATGTTTTATTTCCTCTTCATCAGAATATCATGATATGGTTCAGTTGTAACAGCACTGTTCATGGTGACAGAAGCAAATAGGCTCTTTATTTACCCCTTGCCAAAATAATACTTCTCTCTATAATTTCCATTTTTTTGTTTTTGGAAGTTTTTTTCTTTTCTACATTTTCTTATCTTCCTTTTAAAGGAACGACCCCCCAAAAAATTAGCGTATGCCACTGTTTGTGGTGAGCACATGGTATTCTTTAGTAAAAGGCGAAAGAATAGTTTGTTCTATGCATAATCATTAAATTCAAAATTCAAAGCATGAAATGCTGAAGATATTTGTTGAAAGTCAAACTAAACAGGAGAACTAGATCCCGTGTTTCTGTCATCGAAGTAGAATGATGAGTGGCTGTTAATGCCATAATGACTACTAATGTAGTTATCTTTGGATGAGCAGTTACTATGCAGTTAACATAGGTTTAGAGGAACCAGACATTCACTAGCAGTTTTATTGTTCTTAAATTTCAGGAGGCAATCAAATGCATGCGCCACTCGAAGCGAACTGTTTTGACAGCAGAAGATGTGGATAGTGCACTAAACTTGAGGAATGTAGAGGTATGTTCCCACATTTTACTTATTCTGACCATGTTCCTTTTTGGTGGTCATTTGATTTTCTGCTTTTCTTATTCTCATTGGGCAAAGGCTTGTTTCCTTTTCTTTTTGCAAACATTTTGGTGATATTACTAATCAAATAGTCTCTTTTTGGCTTAATTCATTTTCATTTGTTATCAGTTTCTTCTACCAATAATTTTTCCTTTTTTTCCTTTTTGAAACCCATTTGTTGCTTCTGCACATTTTTCACTGTCCATTATGAGTGGCTGCCATTATTTTTAAAGGATCATTCTTTTTCCTTTCTCCAATGAGGTTTCTTTACATACAAGGGTATAGACATTCCTTTTTAAATTTCCCTTTATCCAATTTGTACTGCAGTGATGGTAGGGATTTTCTCATTTATGCAATTATATGAAAAATATTTATCTTCTTCAATTTTATTACAGGATTTCCATTTGCTTATGTATATCTACTCTTCTTGCCTCAGCCAATTTATGGCTTTGCCTCTGGAGATCCTTTGCGGTTCAAAAGAGCAGTTGGACACAAGGATTTGTTCTACATCGATGATAAAGATGTGGAGTTCAAAGATGTGAGATATTTCTGCTGACTCCAAGAATGGTTTTGTAACTACATGAACCAAGTGGTCTGATGCTTTTGTATTTTTGTATGGCATGCATAGGTGATTGAAGCACCTTTACCAAAGGCACCGCTTGATACATCAGTTGTTGCTCATTGGCTAGCTATAGAAGGTGTACAACCAGCAATTCCAGAAAATGCTCCAGTTGAAGGTTTGTTTTCAAGGTTTAATACTGAAATTGGGTGGATAGGGGTGGGGGACGGTGCTGAAACAGTTGTTTAATGTTTGATGCTGGCTCCGTTCTAATCACTACCACATGTGCACAAACAGAGCACACAGAGGGAGGATGTTTACACTGTTGCTTATAATTGATGAGTGGTAACTTCCCCATCATCAGCACATGTAAATGCACAAGCAAAAGGATTTTGAAAAAAATAAAAATTAAAAACGGAACTAAAAAGTAGTGGCAAAAGGCTGTCTAGAAGCCATTTAGGATGCTCCAATTGAAATTCTGCTCCTAAGAGTAACTCAAGATTTTGAGGGATGACCTTTGCCTATACCCTAGGCACACACCAGTTGGGGGATGTTGAGGTGGGGCGGGGGCAGTTGTGTGGGTGAGTATTGTTAGGGGAGCTATTTTTTAACATTTCTTGTTCCATTTATAGCACTTGTAGCTCCTGAAAGCAAAAAGCCTGAACACAAAGAGGAGGGATTTCCTGTTGACATTAGATTACCTGTTAAGCACGTCTTGTCTAGGGAGCTTCAGGTATGTAATCTTTTGGATGCTATTTGCATGTTTTTTTCTCTTGATGTCTGTTTTACAGCTCGTTTAAAATGTTTTAACAATTGATTTTACAGCTGTACTTTGACAAAATCACTGAGCTTACTTTGACTCAGTCTGATTCTGTCCTTTTTAAAGAGGCATTAGTGAGCTTGGCCACAGATTCAGGACTACATCCTTTGGTTCCTTATTTCACATACTTTATTGCTGATGAGGTACAAGGCCCAACCTTTAGTATGCAGAACAAATTTATGTTAAAGATATCCGTTTGTGCACATTGCTACTTGATATGTACACTGATGCCAGGTTGCACGGAGTTTGAATGAATTTCGTGTTCTTTTTGCTCTGATGCGTGTTGTTCGGAGCCTTCTCCAGAACCCACACATACATATAGAGCCTTATGTAAGTTTGCTTTTTATTTAGTAGGTCAATATGTAGATGCATGCTTGTATATAACTTTGTGTAAAAGGTCTTTGATGTGGGAGTTTTTAGGTTTGCTGTTGTTAGTCTTGCCATTTTAGGGGTTTATCTCATGACTATAGGTTGGTATGCATTTGAGGAAGATAGAGAACTTTGGCACAAACACTTTGAATGGACCATTCATGTGATGGCGTGGCCTAATATTGTTCTGATGGGATGATGTTATTCTGTTTACTTTCTGATATGTTGAGGTTTACAGCCTTTGTATTATAATCTCAGTCATATTGTGTAAATCCTCACCCAAAAGGTTGTTTTGTTCTACTGTCATTGTTTTGCAAGTCCTAACATACACTTGTATCTGATTTGGCATGAATAGAAGTAGACCAGGTATAAAGGTTTAGTGTCTCTTGATCCAACGACATATTGTTTTTTGCTTAAGTACTTCAGACCACCATCTGATGTCATCTGTTCAAAGTTAGGATGACTAGGATTTTCTTCTTTGCTGATTTTCACCTTGGACTTTACCTTGTTGGGGTTTGTGACTTGTTGAATCCCGACCATCACAACCCTGCACATTGCGAAGATAACTGAGAAAACTGCATAAAAATCATATGCTTCATTTGCAGGATTTATTGCGAATTATATAGTCTAATGTATCTACGCTGCTCTCCTCAGCTACACCAATTGATGCCATCTGTAATCACATGCCTCGTTGCCAGAAGGTTAGGGAATAGATTTTCTGACAATCACTGGGGGCTTCGAAACTTTACTGCAGACCTGGTTGCTTCAATTTGTAAGAGGTGAGATTATTCTCAATTTAATTCGTTCATGTGCAGATAGGGGGATGATATTTTCTGCCGCCATTTACTGCTGTTAGTCATGCAGCGACTGTGAGATGCTGCCATGTGGAGCAACTCATGGTTGGGCTCTTTTCAATAATAAATTTTTTATTTTATTTTTACATATTAAAATAAAACATTCTGCAACCGTTGGATGCTCCATGTACTAGCATCTGAATAAAGCTGCACTGATAGCAGCAGTTAATGGCTCAGAGGATTTCAAACTGCAGATAGGGGAGACAATAGCCTGTATGGAGTGACGTATATATCTTCCTGTTCTTGAATTGCTTGATCCAGTGTCTTTTTTTTTTCTAAGCAAGTTGGCAAATCTAAGCTTAAATGTACCTCTTACTTGACTGAGTTACTCCTCGTGCAGAGTCTGGAGGCACATGAATGCAAGCAGTCAACACAATGTCGTAAATTTTATAAATAGATGTATATGCACATTCTAATAAAGGTGTTGCTGATGACATCATATAATTGGGGAGAGAGAGAGAGAGAGAGAGAGAGAGTGTGTCTGTGTGTGTGTTCTGACATTTGAAGCATGGAATATGATAATGTGCTTATTATCCAAGCACATATTATGTTATAAAAAAATATACCAGGTCTGAGTGCACCTCTGTCCAAAACTACATTTATGTACTAGGTCATATCTGCAGTTTCAAGGACAACTCTTATAGAACATGGTACTTCATCTGTGAGAACGTTTCATCTGGAGCCACTCAGTGGTTCCAATGTGAAACGTGCGGATGGATGGCCTTTTTCAATAGGGGGGCCCACATCCCAAAATGCATCCAATCTGGTGGTTTCACTGAACCACCGGATTTCGGCTCTAGAAGAAATGCTCACTTCATCTGTATATCTTCTCATCAGTCACTCTGAATCTTGGAGGCAGGTGAATGCTATGATTCCTGTTTAACTTAATCTTGCTGGAGGACAATTGGAATCATGGTTGTTCAAGAATTTTCCCAGTGGAATGGGATCTCAAAGACTTCCTCATACACATAGAAACTCCAGTTGAGAACTGGTGACCACGAACGGAGGTGCCTGAATGGCTCTGTTGCGTGAAAGTTCACTAATTTTAGAATGGCTGCTGTGGTAGTTTTTGATAAAACATTATGGTATTCCTTAGGAATGCCTCAAATAACATGTAACACAAAAATGGTGGCATGGGATTGTCATCGAGTTCATTAGGTATAATGATGAAGTCGCATCATTGACTTGTTGAGATTATGGATAAACTGGAGACAATGAGTAGCTATTCTTTAGAATTGTCTAAGAAATTTTGAAAATGTGTTCCCTCATATTCTGGAGCACTGATAACACAGTTCCTTAAGAATTTTGATCTTTGTTTTTGGGCAGATGTGGTAACCTGTTTTCATTGTTTTTGGGACCTAACTTGTGTAGTTAAAACCTTTCATTCATATGTGAGACACAAATCTATGATTTGCAGATTTGGACATGTTTATCACAATCTCCAGCCACGAGTGACAAGAACTCTTCTGCATGCATTCTTGGACCCAACAAAAGCATTGACTCAACATTATGGTGCAATTCAAGGTCTAGCATCCCTGGGACCTAGTGTGGTATCGTCTTTAACATGTTCTTACCAGTAAAGAATAGATACATCTATCTTTTATTTTTTATTTGTATCTGTCTCCTTTTCTTGTTCCTGATATTCATTCCCGAACGAAATGATATCTGTACTTCTTGTAACTGCTCTAGGATATGCAGTTATGTCTGTTTCTTTCTGTACTTGCCTTGAGTAGTTATGATGTTTCGTAGGTACGTCTTCTTATACTGCCAAATCTGGAGCCATACCTGAAGCTTTTGGAATCAGAAATGGTACTTGAGAAGCAAAAGAATGAAGTGAAGAGGCATGAAGCTTGGCGTGTTTATGGGGCCTTACTAGTGAGTTCTCCTTCCTTTATCTTTATATTTATGTTGGGAGATTTTGTTAATGGATCTAATGAGACAATGTATCTACCATTCAGTATGCCGCAGGTCAATGCATATATGACCGTATTAAGATGTTTCCGGATTTGCTGTCTCCTCCAGCACGCTTGGTCTGGAGGAACAATGGAAGAGTTGTGACAACAATGCCAAGTAAGAATGTTATAAGATTCTTTTGTTTGATCAATACTAAATGAATATTATGGAATGTGTGTTTTTGTTTCTAGTTCTTTGTGTGTGTCATATGGATGAACCATCTTGGAAATGTGGAACTTTAAAGTGCAAATTTAAAAATTATTGAGGAGAAGTCAGGTGTGAGACACCTAGATTTGTCAGAGAGAGAGAGAGTAGTTGCTTGACCTGAGAAAAGGTTTAGATGAGAGAGATTTTTTGATTTACGTTCTTATGGTTGCCACTGCTACATACCTGTATGAATGGTTCTATCTTGACCTGTCACCATATTGAGGAAAGTAGCTGAATAGTGCCTGTCATTTAGCCCTGCAGAAGAGGGAGTTCATAATGTTGTGCTGAGCACCTGTGTATGTAAATTTGATAAATAACGCTTAACGCAACTTAGCCCCTCAATGACAAGCTTGACTCTTGAATTATATACTTTTTATAAACGTCATCCAAAATTATCCTTGATTTGTGTCTAATCCTTTTCTTCAAACCATTCAAGAGAAACGCAAGGCAAGCATGGACCAATCAGTGCAGCAGCCATCACTCAAGAAAGTTGTTACAGACGGTCCAATGGGTGTAATGCCAATCAACTCGTTACCCACCAACATACAAGGTGTTATGGGTGGCTTTTCGGCTCCATTGGATGATTCGGATATTGGCAAATCAGCATTGTCTGGGCAGATCCCAAGAGAGAGCATTTCAGGTAGCAGTGGTGGAAGAGAGAAGGGTGATGGTCGAACTCCAAAGACATCAGCCATACTTTCTCAGGCTTGGAAGGAGGACATGGATGCTGGGCATCTTCTGTCATCACTTTTTGAACTTTTTGGAGAAAGTATCTTCTCGTTCACACCTTCACCTCAGATGTATTTCTTCCTCTGATAACAGATATTGCTGTTCAGAATAGGTATGTAAATTATTGGTTGAAGCTATAATGATTATATTTCTAAGAATGCGATATGTATATTTTTTGGGTAAGCTATACATATTCACTTCACAGCTAATTACTACAAAGATATTTGAGGCTTGGTTTGTTGCCATTATAAATTACTAGCTGAATTCTTCCTTCTGTGAGATGCTTAATGGGGTAGAAAATTTATCTTTATCAAATTCCAATTCTCTTTTTTTGTTTCGGTATTACTTATCCTTTTCCCCAATTTATTTATTAATGTTTTTATGCGGTAAGGCCTGATCATTGTGAGTGTGTTCTGCAAGGAGTAAATTAGTGGTTGCTAGCCCGATTCTTTTTGTTCCTCTCCCATCTCTCCTTTTTTAACTTTTTCCTTTCTTATTGTTTTATGTGGCCCTCCCGATTTTACAGCTTGCTTCAGGGCTTTGCCATTATTTTGGGGTCTGAAATGGGTGTAGATCTCAACAAGATTCCAAGGAACAACAGTCACATCAATGAGACATATCCTCAAAGGGGTAAATAGTTTTCAACATTATCCTATTATTACTGTTAGAATTATTATGGTTATTAATTTTAGGTGTCTAAGCCTTTTCAACCTGCATTAATCTCTGCATTAACCCTGCAGGTTGAGGGGGCTGGTTAGTGGACTTATTAATTTGTACTGAAGGTAATAACATCTTCTCAAAAAGGAACGAACACGATACGATTGTTGGGGTCAGCCAAAGTATAAGTTCAATGTTAGAGGGCAGAAGCGGTTCCTGTGATGGAACTGTTGATGGTCACACTTAAAAACCCTCATTACATATGTATACTCGCCTTCAAGTACAAGTTGGATTTGTATTTTTTAATTATGAAAATTTGAAATATGAGGCTTTGTACATACCTCTTTTTACTTTTTGGGCAAACAACAGACCATTGTATTACTATTGAGAGCGGTTGTATTACTATTGAGAGCGGGTAAAACAGACGCCGTGGGCATTGCCCGCAGAGCATGAAGGATATAAGGAAGAGCAGGAAGTATACGAGGGGCCAAGTACAAGAGAATTGGTCAATTACAAAATTGGCCAAATAAGTCTGCAACTTGATTCCCTTCCCTAAAAGAGTGAGCGAACAGGATCATTTGGACCTTGTTACGTAGAGATTTAACTTCATGATACTACAAATACACCAAAGATGTCTGATCTGTACACTTAAGAAGATCAATAACAACCTATTAATCTCCCCCAAGAAGCACAAACTCCAAATTGCTTATATACATGATTAATTATCTCCTAGATTTCAGATCGCACGGGCGGAACTTGGATGGATTCTTCTGATCTTCTAGCGACTCGAGCATGTTGCAGAGGGAAGACTCCAGCCATTCCATCTCTAGAGGCCCATCAAATCAGTACCACATTAAGTAGCTCTCTTAACCTAATGTTTATAGATGCTTTTCTGACTAAAAACCCATCGTTCCAATCCAAAATCACGAATGAGAAGATGCATTACTCATCACCAGTCAGGACGGGCATCTTCGCTTCAAATTTCTGGAGTTGGTAGCACATGGCAAGGCCTCGGGAGTTGCTTGAGGCCAAACTTCGCCGGCTGATTGGTCTTAAATGATGATAAAAGATAAAATACATTTAAGAACGGAGTTCATGAACCGATGGATGCTTTACAAGACATTTTCAAAAACCATTGCAGGAAAAAGACCACCCAAAATAAAATGAAAAAAATGGCGTACAATCAGAAAAGACTTGCTACATCAGTGAGGTAACCCAGCGGTCAACGTTAGAAAAAGAGCTTCCGTGTGTTAGGTCGAGACGAGACAGTAGATGAGGTGGGAGTCTTCAGCGAAAGGGGTAGTCTGCTTTCTTGGCTTGTGACAACTTTCTCGGCTTGCTTTGCCGCCTTGGGGTCTGTCAGCAGCGTCTTCTGAAATGACTGTGAGAAGCCTGTCGCGATGATTGTTACATGAATCTCACCATTATAGCGGTCATCAACAACAGCCCCAAAGATTATGTTAGCAGAAGGATCTGCCAAACTAGTAACAACCTGCAAATTATCATAATTCAGGTATGAGAACACCCTTGAAATACTCAGCTCTGTTTAGGTATAGCAATAACAAAATGTAATTGAGCAGTGTCGAGAAATGAAATTTGAACAGGAACACCAAACTAGAATACAACCTGAAAAATAATCATGTTTAAGGTACAAGTACGGATAGAAAAATCCCACCTATGCTTAGCTAAAATCAAATCCAAAGTTCTTCAAAATTTTCATTCAATTATATGTTAAATGGATATCTTGATGGTCAACTCTGTGATATGACATGGTTGCAAGGCTATATAAATGCCAAAAACAAGCTAGATGAAGTTGGTAGGGAAAGATATATAGGCACAAGAGTTAGCTAGGGATACAATACTTCGTGGATCCCAATGTAACCAAGCCTAAACCTCAAAAAGCAGTACATAAAAAGCACCTTGAAAGTTTAACACCATCATCATGGTTGAACCATTTGATAATAGCGATGGTAGGGGCAAGCTGCAAAAATCAAGTCTCTCACTCGAGATTCTGTAAGATTATATTGAAAAAGGTTATATATATGCTCACTACTCCCATCCATGTTCTTCTCGGTTTCGAACTTTTCATATTAAAGCATTAAATCCATCCTAAAAAGGCAATTCACATTTATAGTCACCCATGGTAGTTTAAGTTGAATTCCTCAGAAGGAGAAAAAAGAATTTGTTAAGAGCAAGAACTAATTAAATAATAGATCCTTAACCTCAAGCATATCTGCCATAGATGTAAGGGCTACTTGCAAAATAGATGAACACTTAAAGGCCACTAATAAAGAATACAAGCACTACAAATCTCAACTGTAAATGATAGTAAGGGAGAAGACACATGAGCAATTTCTGTAGAATGATGTTCACAGGATAACAGTTTTCATAACTGATGAAGTCCCTTATTAGCTCACTAATGGACATCTAACATTGGGAAAATCACACTAAAACTTTCTTTAACTGTTATCTTTTTCTTGCATAAAAGGTTTTTGCTACATCTCTTATGAATATAGCTGACTCAGAACTTTTGATATTCTCATCCCTTTTGATACAAGAATAGGAAAGAAGAACGAGGGAAACAACCAAAAAAGAATATAAGAAGAAGAAGATTCTTAGGGGGGGAAAAAGAAAAGAGAAAACAAGCAAACATGCTATTTACCTTATAACGTAGTGCGATGGATTTCTCTAAACATTTCATATATGCATCTCAGTGATGGGCACATGATATAATTTTCAGCCATATGGCACATGTAATGAGGCAAAATATACAGGTGAAAATGTTGAATTAACCATGACATGATGGCATTGTGCTGCTTCCATTCTCAAGTTAGAAAGATACTAGAAAGGAAGTCTCATTTCATCAGCTAATAATGATGGTGGTAATTAACAGAAGACCATGAAAAGTGGAAGCAGTTAAGCAAGGATATGCGAGCTTAGATAAGCACCTGTGACACTTTATTTACTTCTTGCAATGTTATGTCCTTTCCTCCAGTGATATTGTACACAACTCCTGTAGCAGACTGGATAGATGATCCAATTAGGGGAGCCAATGTTGCTTGCTCGGCTGCTTCTTCTGCACGGTTCTTGCTGGAGGAAACCCCTACTCCCAGCATTGCAGTTCCAGAGTCTTTCATTACAGCCTTGACATCAGCAAAATCAACATTTACTAATCCAGGAATCTGCAAAATAAGGTAACTCCAAGTCATAAGAACATACAGGGTCAAAAAGGGCAAAAAATACAAAAAAGGTTGTAAAAACATCCACTACCACTTTTCTGACTCCAATGATGCCATAATGAATGGTACTATCATGGAATTGTGTTTTTGCCAGTTTGAAACAAGGTTTTGTTTTAAAGGTAGAGAAGGAAGTCCAAGCACTCGAATCCTAATGTTAGAAATAAGACGATCACTTTTCTTTTTCCAATAAAATCTGCTGTGATGCTGATTTTGGCTGCCCCAAGAGCCTATAATAAAATAATACAACATTAGACAAAACCCTCACTTAAGTCTAAGGCTGTCGAAGAGAATCTGCTTGCTACCTGTACAGTGACAAAAGTGTGCATCATAAAAATCATCACTTTCAAATGCGTCCATGGAAGCTTGGGTATATGATAAGAGTTATGTAGACTCATGGAGGTTCATCAAACTGGATCACCTTTGAAGATGAAGAGATTTGATAGTTGCAGTAGAAGGTAAAAAGGGTCTTTACTAGGGCTGCAACTCGGTGTGGTTTGTTTTGGGTTAGCTTCAGCCCAAGACCAAACCGAGGATATTGACGGTAGACCCAAAACCAAACCGAAGTGACCTTGGAACCGAAGTTCCCAAACAGAAAACCGAATTGATCATATATGGAAAACCAGCAACCTAACCCAACCCAGTATGGGTCAATTTCATATGGTGAAACTCGTCATTTGTCAAAATAAAGTATTTTAAATAGTAAACCTAATATTCACATAGTAAAACATGATTAAACCTGTCTCGTTGAAACTTTGGAACCCTTAAAAGACCTACTAAAAGAGTTAACCTAAAGAGTAAAGACTTGTTAGTTAATGTCATTTAATAAGTTAAATATTATTATATAACTTATATCTATAATATATTTTATATATAGTATTACATATTTCGGTTTGGTTTAACCAAGCCTTCAGAAGTTATAAGGGAAAATGATTGATCTTCTAGGGAGCAATGTGAAGATGAAACCAGCAAGTAGAAAGGATCAGTAGAATACAATAAGTATGGGACATCATGAGCAGCAAAACTAAAAGGCATTGGCATAACAGTGGAAAACGATTATTATCCAATAGCTATAAGGGAACCATCACTGAACTTCACAGCAGTCTCAAGGGGGAAAGATCAAGATTTGAGGGCTAGCTCGCCTTTTTTAGGTACTGCTCAACAATGTCTGACAATGGCAAGAAGAAAATGGAAGTTCAGAAGTTGAAGCAGACGATGGACAAGGATATGTGTGTTGAGCAAGTGTCACCAAGGTGTTAAGGAGCCAAGCATCACAGGACATCTCTATTCTCTAAGATGGCATCCAATGGGCAGCAGGAGGATAGTGTTCAGGCCACTTTCTGTAAAGCTGACAGAACACAGGAAAAGGAAATACAAGAGGTGCAGACCACCACCACCCAGATACTCACACCTTCTGTTCACCTGAGATCTCTATGGTATTCCAACGGTCCAACATAGCATTTCCAAATACGGATCTGAATTATTTGTGGAGCACTAAGTCATGATCTAATTTCTGTGCTTTACCAAATGGATTGTCAGCTGTTGCTTTGCATCATTACTCTATGGCTGAATATCTAAGAAAATTTCCTGATGTCAAAATAAAGCACTAGAATGGAAGGGACCCAAGTAAACGATCCTAGGAATGGTTTGGGACATGAAGGGGAGGAGGAGAATGGAATGTCAAGCATGAATGGAACTGATGTCCGTATTTTAGATTGAGATTTGGGCTGGAGACGGAAACAGGATTCAGGCTCAGGAAGCAGTTAACAGTCTTAGAGGCAAATAAAGGAGTCCAAGTCAAAGATGTGCAAATCAGAATGAGGCGTTAAGAAAATCGCAATGGTCCATCCGGTACAGGAGTAGAGATTGTGGATCTAGAGGCCATTTTAGGAGGAGAATAGATAGATCATAAGGATCATTAGTTGGAACCTATGTGATTGGGTTGGGGAGTTGATACATCATGAGAATTATTAGAGATCTTTGCAAAAGAATAAAACCAACAATTTTTGTCCTCCAAGAAATAAACATGGAGGAGGTGCCTAATAGACTGGTTGGGTATTGTTTGGGTAAGAGGAGTCAACAATTGGAAATCTTACCTTCCATGGGAGCCTCAGGTGGCATTGCAGGGATACGTGATTCCAAAAGCCAAGTGAAGTGTGATGTTTAGAAGAAAAGTTTTCAATTACAACAAAATTAACAAACACAAAGGACTAGTTTTGTTGGATGCTAAAATATGCATACAGTTAAGTCAGGCCTAAGAGTAGAAAAGAGTTCTGGGAGGAAATGGATGGGATCAGGAGGGAATGGGAATTGCATTGGTGTTTAATTAGAGATTTTAATGTTATTAGATTTTTCCCATGAAAAGAAACAGGGAGTTGGCTCACAAAAAGACACCAATCACAAAACAATCTAGAAGCGCCACTCCACCTAAGCAATCTAGCTCCAATGTTATGGACAAAATCTTCATCAATATCCAACTCCTTATTTATAAATATCAGCAATGGCAAAATTAGTTGTTTTTAAGCCTCCAATAACATAAAAGCAATTTCATCTAAATTATGCTTTTGATATAAATATCTAATATAAAGCATGCAAGAGCTTAAATTTTTTGTTTTATTATTAAATAATAATAGGTTCTTAGAACGAGCTACCTTGAGGATAATGCACAGTCGGTTAATAGGTCAAGCGGATAATATAGATGTTGAGGAGTTTCTGTTATGTAATAATTTTCAGGATTTAGAAAAAAGGAGAGATTCGGTTGTATGAATTTATCCACGTCCTAGAGGGCTCCCTAAGTTAGATATGTAGGTTCCTGGCAGTCCTGGTACACTTTTTGTGTACTTGTTTTCTCTTTATCATATATAATACTCTTGCTTACTGATAAAAAAAAAATAATAATAATAATAGGTTCTTAAAACTGTACGAGGCATTGAACAAGAAAAGGAGCCTCTATGGTCCAATCTTGTTTGACCACATGTGATCACAGCTGATGCAGTGACATGAATATATATATTATATTTAGCACACCATCCAATTTATGTGAAAATTGGGAGAAAAAATTCAAGAGTATTCAAAAGCTACTCACAGTGATGATGTCCGAAATCCCTTGCACCCCTTGGCGCAGAACATCATCAGCAAGAAGGAAAGCGTCCTGAAGAGGTGTCTGCTCATCGGCAATATCCAACAAACGGTCATTGGGAATCACTATAAGAGTGTCAACGTTTCTTTGTAGCTTCTCAATTGCCTCCAATGCCTGAGAAGGAAGTATGGAGTGTAACTGATGGGCAGTCAAGAAGATAAAATATCCAGATGCTAGTGAAACAATATATGCATATTACACCCCTATAATACATGTTATGTATAGAATTGTGGATCATTCAGCCAACTGAACATGGCTTGGCACTCCCATGTCCCAAAACTGATCCAGTTGGATGAGTGAAACTCCAAAAGCATCTAAAAATTCTCTATGTTGACATTGTTGCTCCTGCTCATAGCATCCCCAGAAAATAAAACTAATCAAATTTTTACGATTTTCTTATGCAAACTTTCAAATAAGGCAAAATCGCTTTACTTTTCAAATAGATGACCATGGAAACTATGTGGGAAAAATCTATTCTTTTACCCCATTTATGTAACATAGAATGCATATATAATAAATGGGGGCGGTGAAAAGAAGAAATGCTCAGATCTTAAATCATATGATTTCATGAATCTGAATCCAAATACCCTTTTCCCAATTTTTGGCACAAATTGCAAGCTATTTCCAAGAATTGTTCACATTTATCAATCACACACCATCAAATGAATCTCCCTTGTTATCAGAGAATTATCTAGCAGAAGAAGTACCACTGCAAGACACATAATTAGCACCCAAAGTTCACTTCAAAAAATTTTTCTGGCTATCCAAACCCAAGCTAGACTAATTATAGTATAAAATATATCAATGGAATAGACGGTATGTTGGGCTGTTTTATTCTCATAACCTTTCACTTCAAGAAACTTTAAATCCCACACATGAAGCAAGCAACTGTAAGAAAAAAATACAGATTTTGCAAACAAGTCTATTTGACTGAATAAACCCCACTAAAGACATGAAGGAATTCTAGATGGTCAATATGAAAAGAAATACATGTTTCACTAATTGTACATCAATTCAGATATAACGGTATTAACTTACGGCTTATTATTTTTTGTTACCACATTTTCATTTTCCAATTAGATTATGACTAACCAATGGAAGAAGGGAGAATTACAATGTGCCATTCAATACACATTACAAAACTCACTGGCTTCTAAATGCAAGGGAAATATGATGCTACCATTCAAATGCTCAAAGAAACAAAATATCATTAAAAAAATATAGTAAAAAGGCATTATTTAATTAAAAAAAGGCTTACCAATAACAATATAAAGGATGTGACTAAAGCATGTACGGATATGTTGTTGTCATGTATTTAGCTGATTTTGATGTTGTTTTGACAATTTGCAGCTTATATGTATATATGAAAAAACAGAAAGTCATTGTCCTCACATCCTTTTGAATATATATAAAAAATGAAGGCACCTGCCTGCAGGGATCTTTTACGACCCTCAAAGCTGAAAGGGTATGTAACCACACCAACAGTCAAGTAGCCCGCTTCCCTTGATATCTGGGCAACGACAGGTGCAGCGCCAGACCCTGTGCCTCCACCCATACCCGCAGTAATGAACACAAGGTCTGAGCCTTTAAGGGCATTTGCAATGACCTCTTTTGATTCCTCTGCAGCCTGCTCCCCCAGAAGTGGATTCCCACCAGTACCTGCATCCCTATTAAGTGATTCTAATCAACAGGATACAACATTTGCAACCAAAACCGTATGTATAGTATGAAATAAGCCCATTTCCTATACTTTGAAGTTTTCCAATATTAAAATGTATACTACGCATACGAGTCATTGGAAATTTCTTGAGTCTCTCTGAGGATACCAGACCTAGTCCACGAGTCAAAAGCTCTCCAATTTGAAGTGGGTTCTCGGCAGCAGATTGTAGAAGTGCCTGAGAATCTGTGTTTATGGCATAAAACTCAACACCCTGAGTCAGAATATAATTTATCAGTAACTTCTTAAACGTGAATACACCAGAGTTTCAAAGTAGCATAAAATTCTGACATACCATATGGTAGGAATCATTTAGTGAGTGTAAATTTTCATGTATGCTGCATGAACAAGGCAGCCTATGAAATGCATAATTCTGATCAATGAGATGGGCCAATTGGACAGCATATAGATAAGGCATAAGTTCCATAATGACGGCACATAACAAATCTTGAACAACTCACCTACAGCCTTGACAATCGAGAATGTAGCAGCGTTTAAGTCTTAAGACGAAAGGAAACTAAGGCATGGAAGCAGCACATTCGAATTTAAGTTAAGAAAATCACATAAAGGAAAAATGAAGCATAACTAGCGGGAACGCATTTTTTTCTTAGGTAACAAGATTTCAAACACCGTGTGCTCTTACATGAAACAATGAAAGCTGGACTGCTGAAGCAACAGGTTTATAAATGCAAGCGAAATGCAAGTACATTCCCAGAAGTAGAACCATATCAAAAATCTAAAAAGCACATAAGAATTTCAAATGCATGGGAAGAGCTCGATATAAATTAGTATAGTCCTATCATTTTAAATGAAAACAGTCCCTGTTATCGAAGGACTGAAGAAACCCTAAAAATGGATCTAGGAATGTTGGAAAATAGCTTCCGGGGGGAAAAAAAAGGGCTTCCAACAGGCTACGCAGGAAAGGAAAGAGGTCCACTTTTTTCTGTAATAAGAGCTAAGAAATACTCAACAAAAACGAACGGAAATAAAGAAGATGAAAAGGAGTGAAGTACTGAGAATACAGAAAAGGTACCTGTAATCCGCTTCCAATCATTCGATTGACAGCATTATTTCCTCCTCCACCAACACCTACTACCTTAATCTTTGCCGACTCCATGGGAGCAAACGAACAAGTAAAGTAAGGACCAGAATCTCTTCCGCTCCGTGCATTTCTCCGACGGGACCGCGCAGCAAAATCTAGTTGGAGAAAGTCTCGATAGAGCTTCTTCTGTTGAAATCCAACATAAATCGAAGAAGATGAGATAAATTGGTTAGGGTTTGTGAGGTGAAGAGTAGCCATCTCCCACAGGTGGAGTTTAAATGGCAAATGAGAGAACTTTCTCCTTCCTTCAAAGAGAGAGTGAGAGAGATGGAGAGAGAGGGGTTTAGGGTTTAAAAACGCTGCATAGCCTATACCATGCGGGTGGCTGAAATCTTTCTATTTTCTTTATAAAACAATTCATAAATTTTTAAAGACATTATGTCCCACTTAAATAACTACTCACATTTCAATGATTTCATCACGTATGTCCACACTAAACAATTCATGTGTGGTCACAATAAAATGTTCGACAGGCCGGATATTTAACTTTTTATTTCTTTAAAAAAATAATGTCCTAAACAATCATTCATAATATGCAATTATACACGTGTCACCTGCTAGTACTATGAAAAGAAAACTAATACTATAAAGTCTATCAAATTGAAGAAAATAATGAAAATGATGAACTTTTTAGTATGTAAAATGACAAATAATGATAAGAGTTTTTTAAAATCTTTGATTGGAAATGATAACCATGTTTAATCAGTTTTCATGAAAATAAACATTTTTTTATTGTGTAAATTATTACATGAAGTATAAAGCATGTTGGCTTCTTATTGCTTTCAAAAAGTTGATGTTAACACTAAAAGCAAAAGGCCGAGTTCATGAGAATTTGAAGGAAAACAATAAAAAAAAAAACAAATCAAATTTTTTATTCCACTGATAAGCAATATTTGTAATTTTTATTAGGAAACAATGGTTTTTTGTCTCTTCAAAACCAAAAAATATTAATAAAAATTTACTTTTATCTTTGAATTAAGATGTGAAAAAGTGACTTACAAAATGAGTGACTGAATATTGCTTTAGCTTTTTGAAAGTATTTTTCGCTTTTAAAAGAAAAAGGTACCATTGAAATCAATATAAAATGAAATGGAACATTAAATTGATTAAATACTCCCTCAATGCGACAAGAATCTTAGTCCCCGAAATTTTGCACTTTCTTCAAGACCATCGAAGCCTAAAATTCTTTGCAGTATAGTTTTTTTTTTTTTTTGGGTAAACAGACAAACCAAAAAAATTCTATTAATTCATAAGCAAAGTACAAGATGGCTTGCGCCATTAAAAAAAAGATGGCCTGCACCACCGTTCGTGTGGTGGTAGTGGTAGTAGAATATGGGATGAAATCGTCTATAATCTTTTACTGCGATGTTCACTGCAGTGGCCATGAGATGCTACCATATGGATCAGCATCTCATGATTTATATTATTCATTGTTTTGTGTGGGGCTCACTTGAAAAACACAAGTTCTAAGATGTTCTACATGACTGCATCTTACGGATACCATAGCAGATGTCAGCCCGTAGAATATGTACCAAAAATTAAAAGTATCCTATCAATTTACACTATATATAATGCGAGGCAACTATTATGCCATTGTTTTCTCCTACGAGATGCAGTACTCAATAGTCAATTATGCAACTGTTCCCTCCTACGAGGTACAGTTCTCAATAGTCAATTATGCAAGTAGTGGTCCAATTATAAGAGAAGTAATCTAAAGAAAAAGTGGTTAAAAGGTTAGCAACAACATATAGATGTGTTTTATTAAGACTTTACTGAACTTAGTAATGCACATCTGACAAGCTTCTATAACAGCTGCAATTTTCCATGGGAGTGTCTTGTTTCCATTTCCTATTAGTCTTAAGAATGTTCAAAGAATCTCCTTCAGTTTCCAAATTTGTGTATCCTCATAACATATTCTGCCATGTTTGGACCTTCCAAAAGGGCTTTTGCCTACGCTTCATTTCCCAATTTTATGTGCAAAATGTCCACCAACTGAATTATCCTCCTCCAACTCTGAATAAGTCTCCTATTGCTCCTTGTTAGGAATCCCCTCTACTGGCATTATCTTCTAAATTAAGCTCGAAGTAGCTTGAAGCAAGTCATTGTTGGTGGAGACTGTATAATGAATATATCTCTCTAGCATGTCTGTTCCTTTAATGGATCCTTGCTATGAACTTTGATCTTCATATATTGAATCTTGGAATTAAGCTCAGTGGACGAAAACTCCGGCACCCAATCAGCTTACCAAGATTAATAAAAAGAAAAAGAGGGATTAAAGACAACAACTGAAACAATCAAAAGTAATTAATAAGTAACGGAAACCACAAAATTAAGTTGAAAATAGAGTTAATAGTTACAACATCAATGCATCGTCAAGCGGGATGTCGTTTACATAACACAGCTACATTTGCATTTGGCCATGCACTTCTTACAGTCGGAGAGACGAGGTGTGCCGCCATTGCAGTTGCACCTTTTAACGCACAACGACTGGGGACGACCATCCCACAGGCATTTTGCCATGCAGTGCAGAATCGGTTTGCATGCCGGGCACTCGTAATTCATCCTATACTCTATGCAATCCCTACATTCCTTGCCATCACCAAGGCACCCCAGACAAGGTAAGACCATCAACAAGTTCAACACTAGCAGCACCATCACAGAATTCGCCACCCTTAACCGCATGTTGATCTCTTCTTCCATTTCTGTTCTTTCGATCTCACACCAGCAGCCAGCCAAACCCTTTGCCTTTGCGCTTCTCCTGGTATTGCTTTATTTATTACACTTAACTGTAACTGCAGAGAAATCCCAAATGTAGTGCAATGTCAATGTGGGGAAGGATCAGGTTGCCATTAATAGATGCAGTTCTGCTCTGCCTCTGTATCCGGTTAGGTTGCTTAATAATAGCCCATAGTAACTGTCATTCAATGTAACAATTTCTTTCTTTGTTGTTCCCCATGCCTTGGTTTGTGTAACATGTGCATCTCTCTTCTCTACCTCTTTATCTAGATAGAATAATCTGAAAGCACATTTCACAACGTTACTCCTTAATCCATCCCCAATGCAATGGTTGAAGAAACACAAGTGGGCAGTTGCTCTACGAAGCAAAATCAATGCATTCCAATGCAACCCACCATCTGACCCCGTTAAAAGATGCAGAAAAATTTGCTAGTATTGTCGTCATTTTTTGGCCATTTGATTTTCTTTCTTTTTTTTACCTGCACATTCGATAGACTAAACTATTCTCAGTGCGTCTGCCCCATACTTCAACGCATTCAATACAAGATGACAGAGTGAACTGGAGCTTGAGCGATCCGCTTCATGCAAACAGCAAGTTCTATCCTGGAAATATGGTGGTTTGGGACTTGTCAGTAGAATATGGCTATATCTGTAAAAACCTAAGGTTTATGATCCATCCTTTGTCAACGAATCAGTGAAATTCTCTGCAGCACGGTCATCATTGTGCTTAAACCACACACCATTCAGTTCGATATCATCATAGAAAGTGTAAGGAACGAATAACCAGATTGAAGAATTGCAGCATAAAGAGTGGTAACCAGCGAGTGAAAGTAGGCACAACCTAAGCCCCATATTCCGACATTTACAAGTTCAGAACTTCAGATCTGAGGAAATAAGCACCATTTGGAATGCAAATGAGACTGATAAAATACCATTCCAGGGAGGTAACTCAAACCCATAAAACAGAGAGGGGAAAAAAGAAAAAGAAGAAGGGGGCTAAAAGGCGAAAATAAAAATGGAAAACACGAATAACACCACAAAATATGGAAAGATACACAAAATTCATGCAACATGGATACAATTTTCTCCAGCCATCAATCTACCATTACACAAAGTATTCATTTCCCAGAAAGGGTTTATCCACTTTTTCATCTATCACCTCACACTCCTTCACTGAGGATTGGGACTATTAGCGGCTTCATTTGTGCAAGATATACAATTGCCCACCTAATAAGGCGGCACAAAAGCATGGTTAATAATCAATTACAGGAAAATTAAAAAAAAAAAAAAGAAAAGAAAAATAAGAGAAAGTACAGCATCAAACATTGAGAGTTCTTACTAGATTAGATTCTCTTCAGAAAAATGTTTTATATCAGAGGAAGTCATCATTACCAAAAGAAATGAGAATTCAATATTATCCTCATAGCCTCATGACAACAAGTTTTGTTGGTAATTTATCTACAGTAATTTTCGAAAGGATTCTAGAAGATGCTTAAAATATTTCCAGCAAATAATGTCCTGACATTGCCCGTTACATTTAAGGGGAAAAAAATTCCACAAAAATTCAACAAACTAATGACAAGTAGATAATCAGTAATTCCAAGTGCAAAACTTGAACATCCACTAAATCTTGCGAAAAGACTCATGGCCCATACATGGGGTTCTTACCTACCTGGATTACCACCAATTGGGAGCGCAGCACCTCCCAAATTCACGATTCTGTATTCACATTATTAAATTCTGGGCAGCTATACAACCTGTACAATTTCGTGTTTGAAGTCCTATTGATTATAATGGATCAATAAAGAATTCATTACCTATCATGGATAGCACCTACTTCACCCATCATGTTTATCATCTATTACATTGCCAGGGACTGAATTCCTTGGTTTAGATAATGCTCTTAAACTTGCTGCAAGCGCCAAGTTATTGCACTTGTGCATCATTTGAACAAGTTATAGTTAAGAAATGGGCTCAATTCTATGGAGCAATTGCAAGTTTTAATGCATCTAGTTTGCACCTAGTGCTAGGTGTCTAATTTTGCTTCAAGTTATTGTTAACAAGGGGCTTGTGTGCCTCTTTGTAAAAAGTGGAGTGCGGTACGGGTCCACGCTAAGGGGAATTCCAAGAAAGAAATTGCACAGGAAGGTCTAATTTTGCTTCATGTAGTATTCATTCTTCTTTCATTCTTATACTGCTTTCTATTGATGTTCTCTTAATCAAGTACCCATTAGACAGAATGACAGAATGAAAGAGACCCATAGTAGCAGTGGAAGAAAGAAGATTGTTGCACGGTTAACAGACAAGAAAATGTACATGTTTAGTCATTATGTTCCAAGAAATCTTGGTCCCACCCAAGAATCATATCCTAAAGATTCTACAGAGAGATCAACTTCAGATATAAAATTATTTTCAGAAGGACGGGAGATACTAAAAATATGGTAAATTACTATGTCAAAAAAATTTGAGTAACTACGGCAGAAAACATAATTACAAAGAAAACAGATACTTACATCATCCAACAACAAACTGTTGTTGTAATAATCAATGTAAGGTGGAACCTGCACCAGAAAAAAAAAATAGATGAGCCATCCACAGATGAAAAACATAGACAAGAAAATAAAGAAGGAATAAAGAGACCAATAGATGAATCTTAAATTACTAATAAACTCTTAAGTATCCAACCATCATTTAAAAAATGTAAAACACAAGTTTTGGTACTTACAGTAGTGTCTAGGAAAACTCATGAATATCAAGGCCAACACAGAAGGGGATGCCCTTTCTTTTTCTATATTTTCTCTGTGCATTTTTAATTTAATAATGGTTCCACCCGCAACCATTTAAAACTCTATAGGCATTTATGGGAGAAAAATCCGATCCATGGTGGGGGAATCCATAAGTTTAATTTCAATGCTTAATGTGTTACATCTGAAGCAAGTGGTAGACCTCATATTCCTGTTTTGTTTTTAAAATTTAGGCTAGAAACAATACACTCATAAGATCCAATAAAACTTTTTAATCAGAACAAGTCACTTCTAAGATCCAATTAACACATTCTAGCTGGTTCTGGTTAAAATCATTAAATCACGGCTTAAACAATTCTATCACACAATGCCTAGATTGAAAAAGTATTAGGACCTAAAATCTAGTTCCACTCTCAGATTCCACCGCCTAAGATACAGAAAGATTAAGAAGAGATGTGACACGAATCATCTGACAAAATAAAACAAATTGAACAATGGAAACATACAAATTTGTAGATCCCATGTTGCAGCAGATTGTCACCAAGAGAGACGCAATGACGCCCACCACAGCAAAGATCAGTGTTGTAACTAGGAAGCCCATGTCGATTGGATCTCACGCTGAGGAGCAGCAATTCTGCTATGGAAACTCGAATGAGCTCGATCAAGACGCCAATCGAATGAGATTTCGGAAAGAAAAAATACTTGCTCTGGGATGGGCAAATGCAAGATTGCCACTGAAACTATAATTATTGGTACTGTTCGCTAACGAATAGAAACCTTAATTAAGCAATCGGGAAGGAAGAAGAAATCGAAAAGGAAAACTAGCCTTCACAGACCTCGGCTGTTCGACATGGAACTACCATACATGAACAATTATTTCCAGTAATTATAAAGATTGGTGGGCCTGACTGCCCCTGGCGTGGTAACACTTATAGTATGCCATGCTGGGCAGATAAAAGGGCCTACAAGCATGGAACGGCCCAGCTCAACACAGAGCTAACCATTTGTGCATGAGCCCCAACATGGGGTGGACGTTATTTAGTTAATTATTTAGCTTTATATATGAATATTAAATCTAGAGGTTTTTAAACAGAGATCAAAATCCTCTACCCTTAAGAGTGCTCGTCCATAGCATGTAAGTGATTGTCACATCGGTAATTACATGTACATGAATTCAAATGGTTTGACTGGTTCAAATCATTCAAACCATTTCAATAATGCTACGAACGAGCACCTTTTGCAGGCTTGTCCGTATAGATTTTAATCCTTTAAGCCGCCCCCAACTACATTAATAGATGCATTTAAGACATTTTAGTGATTTATATAATGTAGATTTTATTAGCATGTGAGATGTGTAATACTACCCATTATTTAACCTTGTTAGAGTTGTATAGGTAAGTTCAAGTTTTAGTAGTACCTCAAATCCTGAAAAATAAGAATTGAAAAAGAGGGAACAATTGCAGTGCACAACTTTATAATCTTCAAAGAATATGAAAAGATTTAACTTACCATACAAGAACATGATACAACAAAGTATTGTAAGGCTGTTTTGTAAAAAATTTCCTTTTATTTTTGGTACGCTTAGCCATATGCCCTTTCCTATTATATTTATGATTATCCATCCAACCCAGTCCAAATCCGAATATATTTATGAAAACCTTGTTTGAATCGATCCATAAATATTTGAATCAGATAATAAATCTAATATTCGATTAACTTTTTTTTTTTTTGGGTAATTGGAAATTTCATTTCTACTACGTACATTTGCAAATTACAATACTGTTCATTACATACCAAAATATCCCTTGGCCACTCTTCAGTCCATATTTTAAACTCTTGATGCTGAAATCCCATTTTAGCTAGTCTAGCCGCCAAGGTATTCGCTGTTCTCTTAATGTGCTCCAATGTCACCTTTTGAAACTGCATTAAATTTTGCTTGATTTCCTCCAAAAACATATCAGCGTGCCATGAGAGCGTTTCACCTGGTGCCACTCCATGGTGCCAACGTGAAGAGCATGGAATTAATGGATGCCTATGTCAGGAGGGGCCCCACACATACAAACTCCATCCCAGCCAATGGTTTCACGGGACCGCCGGATTTTGACTCTAGAGGAAATGCTTTTGCCTGGCCATGGGTTAGATGACTTTCCTTTGACACATTCAATAACTTGTAGAGCATCTCCTTTTATGACTAATCTAGCTAATCCCAGTCCTTTAGCAACTCTAGTATCAATTAACATAGCATATTTCAAACAAAAAAATAGTTTTAAGTTTGTTCTCCCAGCAAAAAACAGCAATAATTCTTCCATGGTGGTCTCGTATAACACCACCCATAGCTGTTTCTCCTTCCTTAGGGCTCCATAAAAGTTGAGCTTGATCCACCCCTCTTCTGCAGGCTTCCAGTTCGCCATTTCAACTTGCTTTCATCCTTTATCAAAGTTCGATTAACTACGTTTATTTTTGTTCTAACTATACTAAATAGCACAATATTCATTGAATTAGGATTTCTTAAATTACTTAACCCACTTTCAACATATTCAAAAATTACTAACATGTATACAGTTTAATCATATTCAGATCTTAATCGGTAGAATGGAGTTCAACCATGGATCCTTTTTTTTTTCAAATTGGAATCCGACCTGAAAGACACTTAATCTAATAAAAATAAATTATAGATTTAATTGGATTTCAGTTGGATTCAGATATCTGTCGGATCCCTCGCATGAATTGAATCGATAAGGCAGTTCCGTTTGACCTGGTTTAATGGTTCTCCAGTAGAAGACATACCAAAGCTAAAACAAATAAAAAAAGAAATCAAAAAGGAAACGAAAGGGACAACTTATGAACAAACCGGAGCTTTCACTCACTATTGATGATTCATAAAACAGTACAAGGCTTATATGTGCAGAAAACATTAATTTATGGCCAATGCAAAACATGCATGAAAATGGAAAGAGTTGAGCAACTCCAGCCCCCATAGTCATGCATGTTCATCGTCGGCCTTATTCCACAGCAAGCAATCTCTCACACACAGATTGGATTTATTTTTACATTAAGTACTCATACATTATACGCGTAGTGACACACGTACAATTAAGGACCAACTTCTTGCTTAGTTGTGAGGAATATTGGCCTTGGTCTCTACTTCGACAGCCTCCCCAGCGTAAGAGCAGCACCTCTGGCAGCCACCACGGTATCCAGCGTGGCAACAACCGTAACGGCCGCACCCGTACCCACCGCCACCGCGTCCAGGGTACCCACCACGTCCGGGGTAACCTCCGCGTCCAGGATAACCACCACCGGGATAACCACCACCGGGATTACCACCACCCGGATAACCACCACCCGGATAGCCACCGCCCGGATAGCCACCGTAGCCGCCCTGGTCAGTATGCTTGTCACCCTCGAGCTCCTCTGCAACCAAAAGGAGAGGAATTTTATTTTAAACAACTAGTAGATTTGAAAGCTTAAGTTGATATGTGATGGTGTAGCTAACCATGCATAGCAAAAGGCCCAACATAGCGATAACATTTTATGTTAAAAAATGATAAGAAACTGATAAATTGGTTATAGAGTGAATATATATTAGAAAGATGCATGTTAAAAAGATATGGGAATATAGCTAAGCCATAGAAATGGGCACCAGAGCTGATCTTTCTCTATATTAATGGTGTGCATTCAATGAGCCAAATATCAAAATTAAAATGTGGTGAAGAGAAAGAGCCACTGGGGCTCGAAGAACTCACTGGTTTGCTCTTCTGACGCTGAGACCTGGGAGGAGATCAAGAGAACAGCAGCTAACAGAAAACCCAGAAGAAGAAAAGCTTTCGGATAAGCCATTTTTCTTATAAGGAGAAGACAAAGTGCTGGACAGACTGAAATCTGAAGAAGGGTTGTGTGAGAAGAGCAACGTACCCTCTTCCCTATTTATAGGGAAATCGTATAGTATGGGATTTCTAATCGACGTGGGAGGGTAATGAGATCCATGACCATAGCACATGCATTTTTGTCCTTTTCTGATGCTCATTACTGAACCATTGACTCAATAGATAAGGACTGGCAAGAGTCCCTACTTGAGTTTTTTTTTTTTTGGTAGTGCCCTACTTGAGCTATGATATTTCTATACAAAGATAGCTTAATTATACTAGATCCTTTTAGTTGACTTTCTGGACTAATGCGGATAACTTAAGATCTCCTGTATATCTCCCAGGCAAAAGCTATTTAGAGCTTCAATGTTAATAGATTCTTAATTAGCTAGATTTTGTCTCACTGTCCAATTTTTTATGTTTGTAATTAGAAAAAGGCCTCGTTCTTTGTTTTGCCTCGTTCTTTGTTGGAAATTTTGGCTAGTACTGGTCGATAGGCATTTAATTCAGATCTTTAAATCTTATCACAAACAAGAGGGAATTTAAGCGCCTTAAAGAGGACACGTTGCTGATCTTGTACAATTTTCAACGACAAAATCCGAATTATCAATGAGGGAAAGAAGACACACGATGTATGTCAGAGCAAGAAAGTTGATGCTCATCCATTATAATTAAATGCACTGATCCGAGCAAACTTAAGCCTGGCAGGCTGCAGCAAGTGGATATGGTTAATTAAAGCCATGAACAGCGCTGACTGAGCTCCATAAAGAGAGCAGAGAGATTAATTGGTGTGAATACATGAATATGAGAGACCATCCGTCGATGCTGCAGATGCATATCGTTGTAACCATACATGAACAAGTGGTCTTAATTTTGTCAGTTGTTCCGCTATACGCCAATCAACATCTGTGATGCTAAATTGGACGCAGGAAAAGTGTCTTCTTGCGTAGACCAGTGGCCGGCCTTCCAACAGCCAACGCTCCATTAATTAATCCTGCCACCCTTCTCCTTCAATTCGTCGCTTCTCGGACTCAGAGCCTTGCCTCAGATGCACGCAGACGCAGTGGTGTTCAAAGCCTCTTAACATCCTTACTAGTCCTAGCTCATCCTAAGCTCAAATTATTAGTCTGAGCTTACCGATATCTGTCCATCCTTTATTTGTTTATTAACATGGTCAATGCTAAAAGTAATAATAAGAAGAACCGACAAGCAGAGAGTTGGTAAGAAATCCGGGTTATGTAACTTATGTTCAACTTATTGTAACTTATTATATTAAAAAAAAAGAAAATTCACTTTAAAGATTTGATTCTAAAACCCAATTTGGCCATCATAAAGTAATTTTATCATAAAATATATATATAATTTTTATAAATTACTTCCTCCTAAATTATACGTGCTAAAGAATACGATTCGCATCTTCCATTCTAAAGCGTAGCCTCCCTCTCAACCACGTTGCTTGGAGTGAATTTGGGGTTTGGTGGACTCTTATCAGACCAGGTTAGAATCTGAGTGATTGCACTCCCTTGTCCCCACATCAAAATTCACTTCAGGTGACAATTATGAAAGTTAATACAACATGTATAGTGATTTTTTGACTGTTGTCCGTGGGTTTTGTTATAATACAACTTTCTGTACTTTAGTTTATAGAGCTTCTTCTTCTTTGATTTCAGACCGCATAAATAATCCCCCATCCCTGTAAAGTGAACGCATTTTCTCTGGTGACAAGGATCATTCCATGTTTTAATACACATGGGATGATCTTATGCATTGTCCAAATAAAAGTACGGCTCCACACGGTCTCAAATGATCTCTATTCACATGTAAATGCGATTTATCATACGAAAGGTCCCTTTTTCTATACCATATAGTAATAAATCTTGTCCCTTTTAATGTATATGGTACAAATTTTTTTTTTCTTTTTTTCTTAAAGTCGTGCATGTTACAAAGCATTCAGAGTCAATTGACGGCTTATGAACGTAATGTATGCACACCGCAGCACGCACCCATTTCCTCTACGGCATGCCTCTCTACGGCAATTTTACGGCTCCAATCGAGGGATGCCGCGTGGATGAGAAGGTCTCGTGCGCCTCACGAGACCTTCTCATCATTTTTAAAAATGGTCCAACACGAACCAATCGACCAGGTGACGAACCGATGGACCAATCGACCCATTCGTCCGGTTGGTCCAAACGAAATTGAGAGGAGAACGAAGGCGCGACTGCGACCTTCGTCTCGTTCAAGCGGCAACTTTTCTAAAAAACTAAAAAAAAATTCCCGCGTTCTTCAATGTATAAACCATCCTAAATGAAATCCTAAAATAAAACATGGAAATGTGAACGAAATAATGGGCGAACGAAATATTGTTTCAAGAGAAATGTGAAACTCCTATTGTCTCCACGTACCTTGGGTGAACGAAATCCCTGGATCCAATCTGAAGCACAACGTTGCAAATGCCTGGCGAATCGACTTGGAGTAGTGGAAGGGGTGGTGATGGTCGCAACAAGGAGAAAATACCAAAAAGAAGGGATCGCGGGGCTTTTAAGTTGTCGACGTATATTTTTTTAAAATTTACGGCATGACGCTCGAGCGGCTCTAAGTCGCGCGCAGAGCGTCACTCTCGGGTTCTCTGTGAGTTTTTGCAATTTTGCCTTGACGCTCGAGCGGTCCGAAGTCTCGCCGAGAGCGTCACTCTCGGGTTCTCTGGGTTTTTTAATTTAGTCTTGACGCTCGAGCGGCTCTAAGTCGCGCGTAGAGCGTCACTCTAAAATGTCTCTGGGTTTTGTTAACTGTTAAGTTAGTCTTGACGCTCGAGCGGCGTTAAAGCGCACCTAAAGCGTCGTACTTGTAAAATGTTATAACCTCATACGTTGTCCCTGCCATGGATGGACTTGTAACTAGGCATGGTTTGACTTGTAATTAGGCATGCATGGTTGGACTTGTAACTAGGCATGGTTGGACTTGTAACCAGGCATGGTTTGACTTGTAACCAGGCATGGTTTGACTTGTAACTAGGCATGGTTGGACTTGTACCTAGGCATGGTTTGACTTGTAACTAGGCATGGTTTGACTTGTAACTAGACATGGTTTGACTTGTAATTAGGCATGCATAGTTGGATTTGTAACCAGGCATGGTTTGACTTGTAACCAGGCATGGTTTGACTTGTAACTAGGCATGGTTGGACTTGTACCTAGGCATGGTTTGACTTGTACCTAGGCATGGTTGGACTTGTAACCAGGCATGGTTGGACTTGTACCTAGGCATGGTTTGACTTGTACCTAGGCATGGTTTGACTTGTAACTAGGCATGGTTGGACTTGTACCTAGGCATGATTTGACTTGTAACTAGGCATGGTTGGACTTGTACCTAGGCATGGTTTGACTTGTACCTAGGCATGGTTTGACTTGTAACCAGGCATGGTTTGACTTGTAACTAGGCATGGTTGGACTTGTACCTAGGCATGGTTTGACTTGTACCTAGGCATGGTTTGACTTGTAATCAGGCATGGTTTGACTTGTAACTAGGCATGGTTTGACTTGTACCCAGGCATGGTTTGACTTGTAACTAGGCATGGTTGGACTTGTAACTAGGCATGGTTTGACTTGTAATTAGGCATAGTAGGACTTGTAACTAGGCATGGGGGGACTTGTAACCAGGGATGGTGGGAACTTGTAACCGGGGATGGTGGGACTTGTAACCAGGCATTATTATTGTCAGTAAGTGTATCCTTTGCCATAGTTAAGAAGCCTAAATGATTAATTTGAACCTATATAAAATTTTCTTGTAATTTAATTCCCTACAACGGTGTTACTTCAAATCGTGGCACTTCAAATCGTTTTCAGGCGAACGACCACGACTTTAAAATGCCAGCTAACTCTAGAACTTCTGATTAATTTTAGATGTGTCGAGAATACTTTTCGTTGGAACAGAAAAGATGGGTTTCTTCGTCGGGTTGAGATAAATGGGAGAACGCTCAACCAAGCGTTGGTCGATTGGTATTGGGGTCAAAGAACGAACGGCTCGACCAACTGAGCCGTTCGTTTTTGAATAAAATGAGGGAAAAGGTCTCGTGAGGTGCACGGGACCTTTCCCTCCACGCGTCTCGTTTTGATTAAGGCCGTAAAATTGCCGTAGAGATGCTCGCCGTAGAGGAAATTGGTCGCCGCAGCACAGGGGAGGAGGCAGAACCTAAGTTGCGTATAAGAGAAAAGGTGCGATTGTAATATTTACAATTTATGCCACTCATTAAAACTTCACGTTATTTACAAGTTTACCACCACAAAAAATCCCAAAACTCATTCTTAAATTCTAAAAACGGATTGGGAGGTGTTTCTGTCTACTCCAATTTTCCTCATTCTCATTCTACTAGAATGAGTTCCAGCATGGTTTACCAAACACCCCTTTAACCCCTTAGGAACTCATTTTGAGAATGAGTTCTTAAAACTTATTTTGCGAATCAATTTTGAAGTCTTTCTAATTGCGTTTGGTTAGCACGTAGCAGAATGAATTTTCACCAAGAAAATTGTTTGGTTAACAAGTAATGAAATGAGTTCCATGAAATTTGTTTTTCTTTTTCCATGAATAATTATAAAAATTGGTTGATCCTTGAAAGATAAAACTTGAAATACCTAAGAAATGAAAAAGAAAAAAAAAATAAAAGACAGGTTTGCTGATTATGTCTATTAATTTAAAACACATAATGCTAGCAACTATCATTAAAGTCACAAAGTCCTATCACATCCATGATTTATAACTTTCAGAAGAAAGCAACTAATTGGAGACTGTTTCATGCTGCAAGTCTACCAAATTTCTCTGAATAATCTTCTCTATGATATAAAATGTCTTGTGCATTTCTAGTCTTCTAGCAACACTCGACCATGAGTTTTTCAGACTATGTAGATTATATTCTTGAAGGCATCAGCCTGTCATTCCGTTCCCATCAACTATTGAATAAAAAAATTGGAACGCATTTGCTCACCAAGAATTCCAGCATTATTTGTTTGTTTGACTGATTGGATATCTTCTCTCACAACCCCTGCTCTCACCAAGAATTCCTCTAGGATCATCTCTCCCAAAGTCTGCTGCCTCTGTTGCAAATTCAGTCTCCCGCTGCTACTACCTTCCTTACCACCACTAGTTTCTTTAAACAAGTCCTTCCAAACTTCATCAACAGTCTTCTGACTAAGCGTACGAGGCAACCTCAAAGAACCTTGCCTCTGCAGATTCATGCCAGGTACACCTCCCCCTACCCCAATAGAAGAAGAAGCCATGCCTTGAGTCTCTTCAGCAGTCCAAATGTTCTTGAGAAATTCATTCATGTTCATAGAACCAAAACCCTTTCCACCGCCGCCCATGGTGTTCTGGAACTCATCAAAGGTCAATGAGTAGATGGAAGGCTGTCGGATCAATTGCAAATTTTCCGGGCCCCTTCCACCAACACTGCCTTCCGGAAGTGGAGTGTCTTCGAAGTTGTTGAAGAAAAGACTTCTAGCTTCGAAAAGATCAAAAACGAAAAACAACGAGAGCAAATACTTCACTGCAAAGTGCAAAGCACTTTTTGCATCAATAGGTACATCTATGTCATAAATTTCAAAATGATCAAAGATGTTCCTTCTGCTCAACAGGTAGGAACTATAATAATGACAACAACAACAAATGCCATATCACAAATAGTCGGGATCAATAACATGAATCCTTTTCTTCGATTCAAATCTATCAAAGCCATAAATTCAGATCATGAGGAAAATTTAGTAACTAAACATTATTAATAGACTTACATTTCAGATGTTCCAAAAAATTGAACAAAGTACTTCTTGGGGTCTGGAGTTTTCTCCCAATCTTCAGGGCGGCTAATCTACAAATCCAAAACCTAAGAAATTAATTCATATTCCCAAGTATTAAAAAAGAGGCAAACATCATGGAACCTGACTGCCAACCCCAACTAATTCAGAGCTGACTCAAACTGGTTGGGATAACGCACATTCTGTTGTTGATGGATCCATTGAAGGTAAAACCAACTATATTGATGCAAACAGAAATGGTGGAGGAAAACTTACGCCAGAAAATAAATATTTGTGTTGAACATAATAATCCCCAAGGAACAAAGTGATGCTTTGAAGAAAGAGACCGTACTCAATCTAGTTCCATAAATTGCATTTGAATTACACTTTTTTTTAATTAAAGTTTTAGAATACCGGGGGTAACCCAGAACTCAACGGATAATCAGACCCTAATCTTCAAAGAAAGAAAATATAGTCGAGCAGCACAAATTACCAAAAGCGAACAGGTTTTGTTATGCAAAGACGAATGCTATCACCATAGCTAAACAGCAAGAATGAAGCAATGGGGCTAGACGGAAATGGGGAAGAACACTACTCGTTGAGGAACACTTTCTTTCAAAATGGCATTTCCCAGAGCTTTCACAGTTTACAGCAATGGAGCAATGGGGAAGAACACTACTCGTTGAAGAAAAGAAGGCCGACTGAAGAGAAGAAGAGAAAAGGACCTATTCCAATATTACAATTTATGCCATTGTCTAAAACTTCCTATTATTTACAAGTTTGCCACCACAAAAATGCAAAACCCATTCTTAAATTTTGAAAACAGGTTGGAGGCCGTTGAAGAGAAGAGAAAAGGACCTATTCCAATATTACAATTTATGCCATTGTCTAAAACTTCCTATTATTTACAAGTTTGCCACCACAAAAATGCAAAACCCATTCTTAAATTTTGAAAACAGGTTGGAGGCCGTTTTTCTGTGCTACCGTTTTTCTCATTCTCATTCTATTAGAATGAGTTCTAGCATAGCTTACCAAACACCCATTTAACCCCTGGAATGCATTCTAAGCTTTGGAACTCATTCTAAGCCTTGGAATGAGTTCCCAAAATGAAAGCCAAACGAGTGGCTGGAAAATCAAATTCTATTTTGGAAGAGCAAAATCTGCTTAACCATTTAAACAGATAATTTACTGCGTACTCCGAAAATTTCCAATGTCATTGAAATATATGAAATGTTACGGATACACACTTGGAATCTATTAGACAAAGGCTTCTTAACGCCTTCGAATAGATAGCAGGTGGGATGGGACTTGAGAGGAATTTGCAACCCATGCTAAGGCGATGCAGCTACAACATTAGAAATTTTGCTTACGAAAGATGAAAAGAAAAGGTCAGTGAAGAGAGGAATATGTGAGGATCTCAAGGGGAAAATTTAGGGCTACTGTTTTTTTGCGAGTCACCCCAGAAATACATTGTCGGCATCAAAATCTGAAACTGGGATCAACATCCATTGCCCAAGCAAATTTTCCCAGAAGAGATTTGTTGAATATCTGCAGTAAGATTGGAAATAATGAGCAATCAAGTACTGTAACCAGGTTTTACTACACACTACGAATAAGCCCTTCATAACCTTAGTAAAAAACAAGCAGTTATATGACTGCGAAAAGAACTGAATAGAACTATAAGTTAAATGACTGGTCCTATAATGTCTGTCTTTCATTAATCACTTTTAAGGAAATTCTTACCTTCTCAATTGGAACTTCATGACGTTTACACCATGCAACTGATATTCTAGGATCAAGATAGTTTATCTTAGACGTGCCTAATGCCACAGTCTTCAGATCCTCTTTGGTCTTCATATCCCGCTCCATTTTCTCAATCTTAGCCTTGGTCTGGGTGATCTTCCTCTCATATCTTCACATTAGATTAATAGATTTAGGAACATCCAACTAGGTAAATTAGAAAAAATGTTTCAAAGGACATGACAAGTCAAAGATTCAATTACGCTTCAGGGGTCAAGTTCCTTTTTGTCTTCCCTTCGGCATCCTTCCTTGGAGGCTTCCCTTTCTTTGCCCTAGCCAAATCTTCTTCTAGGCCCCTCAAAATATCCTGCTCACAAAATGAGAACATTTTTTGTTTAAGCCATATGAAGCTAACAGCAGAGGACATATCATTCCAGGCCTGGAAGAATAATTCTAAAAGTTACAAAAGGGAAAAACTCAGAGCTCCTATGATGTCATAAGCGATCTTGATGAACCAAATTAATCGTTGGTCCAAATTAATAATGTCTCCATGCCTATTTCATATAGTTGCTAGTTGGTAGTCTTTCTCACTAGCCCACTACAACAGATGCCCAAGATTCATGGGGCTGAGATAGGATGGGATGGCCATTTACCTTTGCCTCGTCCATTTTCTCAGTCAACCTTGACATTTGTGCAGTATGAGACTTTGAGACAGTCCGTTGATGATTGCATATAATCGCAACCTGAAATATGTCAGCTATTAGTAACAGATACCATGAGGCAGACTAAAATGGATACTAATATCAGGTAACCTGAATGAAATTTGTATAAAAGTCCTAAGACCGTACTTACCTCCTTGTTTGCAGCCTGATAAGTAACAATTTTCTCAGCAACATCTCCACCATTGGTATCTTTATTTAACTGTCATAAGTCATAACCAGAACAAAAATCAGAGAACGAAAACATTTCAACAGTGGTACAGAATAATGATATCCTCATGCATAGACAAGGGATATACCAAAAAAAAAAATGAAAGGATGGATAAGGAGCAGATAATCCATGGCATTCAAGGGGAATATCAAAGAATACAGTTCTTGAACATCGTTTCCAGATATTCAGATTGATATCAAAATTATGGAGTTCTATAGGCCATAACATTCAAGGGAATTAGTGCCAACACATTTAAATGCTTTCATAAATCATAAATCAAATCCATAATTACTTGGTGCATCCAAATAATCAGATATTCAGATTGATGCCAAAATTATGGAGTTCTATAGGCCAGGCATTACGTAGACCCCATCTAGGTGATGGCTATGCAACACAATTGCTTTCAATTACTAAATTTGTATGTACCAACGGTATTCAAATGTGACCGGGTAAGGAAATGTAATGCACCAGCCTCTGAACATTGCACCCATCACAAAGACCTTTTCCCCATATGAATCCTTTTCTCCCTATGAAATCATTATACCTGAGGCTTTTTTGCCCCTTCATAACTTATCCTCTAGATTTTCTCATCATTCCTTGAAAACGTAAAGATGCATAATAGCACAAAAAAAGAGTCTTGCACATAAACAGGTGTTTGTTGACTTACAACTGCTAATTAGGAACTCAACATAAAGTGTCCATAAAATCATACCATTAATGCCAATTAGAAAAAAAAAGGAATAAAAAAATGTCTATCACCAGAAACTGAAATAATAAATAGCAAACAAAGGTGTCCTAGTGATGGATGAATTAGCAAATAGAGAACTTCAAGTGATTGCTTTAATAACATTCTCAGGCTGTCTCACCATCTCATCTAAAGTGATGGATGCATTATATGTACGGAAAACTTTTGCTGTAAGGCCAGGCATTAATTCTTTCAAGTGAGCATTCAGCTTACTGGTGTCGAGCTTATCAAAAAGATCATCACCACCACTTTTGCCTGAAGATAGCACAGAAACATAGTCATTGGTCTATATAGCACTAAGAAAAGGAAATAATCTTATATTAAGGGCCAATCTTTACCAGTTCTGAACTGTCCGATTGCTTTATAGACAGGAAGCTCAACTTCAACAGTGTTGAAGTATCTAATGGAATCTTTGCCAAGGAAATCAAACTGGACAAAAAAAGGGTTCCAATGATTAATACAAACACATGGTTCATATACACCAATTTCCAAAGATTAGTGCCAACACAGTTTAACAATATATTCCCTGTCTGAAGAGGAAGTTAGCACTGGAGCAATTACTTCTAGAGCACCTTTTTTTTAATTACTGATAAATATCATAAAAAAATAAATGGGGTCTAACATTAATTACTTCTAGAACACTATTCAGCAGTCTCTAACAGAACCCAGTGAAACTTCTTTCAAAGATTCTGTGCAGCATTTGGGTCACTTTTGAGTTTTTTTGGGTCCCTTTTTTGGGGGTTTTGTAGTGGAAAATAAATACCACATAGCCCTCGTAGGGTCAATACATTCTTTGTGGATAATGATTTTGTTAGTTTACATATCTGCTCTTAATACTTGTAACGGTTAACTTCAGTTAAAATAATTCATCATACTTCTATCGAAAATAGTACATCCCAATCATCAAGAGAGAGATTATTGGGAACTTTCTATACCTCTAGCTTGTTTGGAGGGACTAATGTAACATTTTCCACTTTCAAAGTGCAGCAACCAACTGTATCAGCCTCATCATCATCCTGTGAAAAGGAATCAATTATAAAAAGAACTCCCAGATAACTTGTAGTAAACAATAATAATAAGGCTAACGGGAACTTTAATAATATGAAACATTCACAGATTGACATCTAATAATCACTATGAAACCAAAAGAATTGGTGAAAAGAAGACCATATTATTCACACCTTACAGGTTTTCCAAGGGAACCTGCTTTAGAGAAATATCAATAAGTACCATTAACCTTTCTAGTAAAGAAAAAGTGGGGCGGCCATGGGATAGTTTAGGAGCTACCATACTGAGCCTGAAAACTGTACATTTGTTACAAATTATGACTATGAACTACACAACACTGGCCATTCCAATTCCAACCAGAACCACGTTGGAAATAAAGTTGAAGGTTCGGAGGAATTTACAACATGTAAGATACGGATTTTTTTTTAAAATTTTCAGAAATATGGAAAACAGATAGTTTGAATTTAAATTTGAAGTATATTTTGAGAGTATACACATGGCAAAATATACAGTATTGACTATTGACGTAATATATTCGCCAATCCAAACATGGATACACATTGGATATGTGAGGATTTTTAAAATTATGGATATGGTTGTTACACAAGAGAACTCATGAATGCTTAAGAGTTAAGACAAGACTCATTTAGATGTTAAGATAAGCAAAAATATGATAATTTAATATAAATTTCACATCATAAACTGACAGGAATAATATTAATGTTAAAAAGAGAAAAAAAAAAACTCATTAAATGTAAAGCAAAGCTACAACTATATCACACAAGCTAAGAAAATGACTCATCTCATGGAATATATCAATAACTTGCAAGAAGAAAGATGTAATTAGCTTCAAGGTGTATAATCATTGTTTTAGATAGATGTGGCAACGTGTCGGGTTCGGGTCGAGTCATAATCGGGTTGGGGTTAATTGGGTTGGGTTCAGGTTGGACTCAATTATGACGGGTTGGAAAAACCCCAACCCAAACCTAACCCGTTTATTATTATTTTTATTTTTAATTTTTCAAAAAATATAATTAGAATAGGGTTGGGGGTTAATTGGGTCGAGTTGTGCAGGGTTTGGGTTGGATTGGGGTTTAATTGGGTCAGAACGGGGCACTTTTGCCACTTTTTTTTAATCTGGTTACCCGTCGGGTTGCAGGGTCATAATCGGGTTGACCCGATTACTTGCGGGTTGGGGAAACCCCAACCCGCATACTATACGGGTCAACCCAAACCCGTTTAACTGGGGTTGACCCGTCGGGTCGGGTTGCATTTTGCCAGCTCTAATTTTAGATATGAAGAAAAAAACTAGAAGAATCTTAGAACATAAAGAAATAACCACATTAGATCTTAAGTGTCAATTGTAAAAACTCTTCACCCTTTTATGCCCAAATAAAAAAAAAATCAGAATAACTACAATGAATAGGTGAACAAGGTTATGCAAATATATGACATAACAAGTATTTTTCATATATATAGCTTTACCATTTAAAATTTCCTATTTGCACTTCAACTCACACTACTAAGAAAGTTTCAATAATAAGCTACCACTACTGTAGTCACATCAAATGCCACTCTGAAGTTAGTCAGCCCTGCACTGCAGCACTATTAACCCCTTTAGTCCCTATTCTCAAATCATAGATATTGAATGGCTCTATTAAAGCAGAACCACATTAAGAATGGCCTGCTTTCCATTCAATATCACTTAATTCTTCTCATAATAAAGCTTTTGGAATTCTTGAAAACAGAGAATTTCCACAGTAAAAATTATTGATCTTACTCCTCTTGATGGAGAAATCATTGGGCTTTCAAAGTCTTCATGCAACCTAACTCCATCTGCTAAACTTAATTTGCTAACATAGCACGTTCTCTTGTAAATGGACATAAAGATGTTCCAATCCAACCACAACAGATATAACAAATAAAACAGAAAATGGAATGAATAAGCCAGAACTGAGCTTTAATAATCAAAGAAAGAGACCAAAAATAATGATTACAGAGTATGATGAAGCACATTCAATCACAGGTTACCTTCTCGTTGCCTGCCCTAAGGGCTAGCTTATCAATAAGATATGTAGCAACTGCTATTTGCCGTTTTGTAACATCTTTACTCACAAAATCCTTCGTGTATGTTGCTCTGATACCTTGTATATACTCCTGTATCAAAAATTATGGGTCACATTTTAATAGAGCTTGTATTACTGTGTCAATGATAAACATTGAAAAAACTAATAAGTGATATAGGAAGGCTTAACCTTTAACATCCTTGATTTCTCATATTTCTCCTTGTCACTTTGGCCTTTCAAGGAACTGCTTGCTGCCAAAAAGACATACTTGAATTCTTTTGGATTGATTGGATCATTCCAAAATGCTAACCATGTAACTGTATTGTCATGCTTTACTTCCTTCCACCTGCAAAAGTGTCTCAAAAGTTACAACACTCTAATAGCAAATAATCCCCATTCCTATAGAAGTTGAAGTTACAAAACCTTTCACCAGGGATTGGACATTCTGGAATCGGGGCATCCTTTCCTATATTTATCGTGATATCACTTGGACGTATGCGTCTTTTTAACTTCCCCATCTGACATCATAAAAACCACATATCACCAGCAAATTTAAAAATTACCAAACACTTAAGGCCAAAAGCAATCCTTTCCGAACACTAATTCTATCTATCATATAACCAACCTCTTTCACTGGAAACAATTAATATTTAATTATTATTTGAAAAGAAAAAAATATCTCACGAACCTTTGGATGCTCTCCACGGCCACGAAACAACCCAGGTGGTTCCACTCTGAAATTTCCAACCTGAAATAGAAATAATAATGAAAAGTCTGCAACCACACTTTGAGAACTAATCAAAAGTATGGCAGATATCCAAAAAGTGGGTGAAATATAGATTCCATATATAGACAGTGAAAACTAATATATACAATAAGAACAAGTAACCATATGAGGCACATAATATGAATCAAAAGAAAATTTGAAAAACAAAAACCAAAAAAATAAAACATAGGAGCAGATAGAATACACCCATCAAGATAAAATCATCAAAAGTGAATTCATGAGACATTTACTAAGACAAGTCCTAGAAACATGAAAATCATCAATGAGGTGGTCCAAGGTAGTAGTTTAATTGAATTATGTGCTGAAAGTAGATGTATAGACCTCAACCAAGCCACAGTACATGAGAATGATGAAATAGTGTACTTCAAATGCAAATACCATAAAGACCATTCCGCGCTGTCACCAATTCTCCAAATGCATACAGACAGAAGTTACAAACATAAGCAGCAACAAAGGAGCCATAAAAACCGATATTAATAGAGCATAAATAATGAACAAGATTATTCCGAAATTTTTGCTCCATTTTCATAAGGAGGCTCATAGTGGCATCAGATGAAGGGTTCAGAAAATTGGTCAAAAAAGTTGGTGTAATGGCGTGTGTGGATTATATAACGAGAAATAATGTCATGGATTAGGAGCCCAATGCGAAAGTCATAGCAGATTGCAAATCCTATTCATTTTGAAAGTAGTAAATAATTTTCTTCTCTCATGTGGATGTAGTCACTACAAGGAACCGCGTAAAAATTTGTCTTTGATTCTTTAATCTTTCTTTTCCGTTCACATTCTCATTGCAATTGCCTAATAATAGAAAATTACATAGGCAATGAGAAGCAAACATCCAGCATTTTTCTCATGAAATGAGCGCATGCTTTGATGCGCTTGTGAACATGAGTCTAAGCTAAAATGGAGACGTTTCAATTGTGCATAGACCTCCGCCTTGACTTGGCAATCTAATGTAGAGGAACAATATGGAGTTGCAACTCCAAGACTGCGTAATAGAATATAGTAGATTGCAATACAATCCCTTCCTAGCAGGAGGAGGAAAAAAGAGAGGGAGTACAAAGAAAAAGGAAGAAGGAAAAGAAGAGCTAAGTGGGAAATAATGGAGAATACTTCAGGAATTCATGTAACTGAAACATTCCAACCAAAACTATAAGGACATTATGTGGAGGCCATAGGTAGGTAAAGCTTTATGGGGCAGAATGTTTCCACAATCAGGAAGGAACAAATGACAGGTTGAGGAAGCAGATAAGGGGATGTGATTGAGTGAATATTAGAAATATAACATTATAATTTCATAGATCCAAGAGCTAGACAAGTGAAGCCAGAGAAAAGTGGTTTACTGCAAGTTGAAGGCTTTGTAAAATAAAAGCTGATAGAGACGATACAAGATTTGGAATCACACCAGTATACCATAATATATGTCTTTGTATCCTGAACTGGTGGATAGGATTCATGCTATCAGTAGATGGGAAATTTCACTAACAAGATACAAGCACACAGAAAAACACAAACACGCAGATTCATTAAGTGATCCATCTTGGTCAATACTCATGATTATACAAGGCAATTGGAAAGTTCCATAAGACACCGTTGGCTATCTTCCACAAGGTTCTTATCCTGTATATACCTTGCAACTTGGAGGAATGGATGTAGTTCTTGAATAAGTCAATGTAAACCCTTTAGCTAATAAAAAAAATTCTAGAATAAAGACACATCATTGAACAGTGAGTGAATTAATTGCATGAACTATTACTTCCTAAAGATTAATAATCACTGAATGTTATCATAGAAGCATCAAAATTTAACGGAGTTTCAATAATCAATCCGTGCCAGATTTATGCATAAGATAGTATAGACATTGCAAAAACAGTTGGATTGGAGTGTGCACCACCACATCACAAAAATACAATGTATAAATCATAGCTAGAAGTAACCTTTTCTTTGACACCATCAACAATAGCCCACGTATACTTGTCCTCCTGTTTCAGTTTTTCTTCTTTCAAGACCTTCTTCTCCTGCACAATTCATGCCATTAGCATTAACAATTGTAAAACAGTATGATTTTGCTAAATAAATCCTTTTTTGAAGTGCATGAAAAGAAATTATATCAACTTAAGCATACAAAATAAGAGATCATACAAGGCATAATCTGAATGTAAATGGTCAATGATGCAAAGACAGTTCGCACAAGTAGGACCCTATGTAGGAACCTACCATTAGATCCCATTTTTCTAATTCTAGGAAAAAGTATTGGATATATATATATAGGCAAGAGTGTGTGCGCGCGCTTGTGTGCTTCCATGCTAGTAGCAGAAAGAAGCAAACTTATTTCTCCGCATACTTTTATTTGATAGAGCAGGATGGAAAGACAAGATAAGAAGTCTCCAATCATTTCTATAACTTTATGCTTGTTAAAATTAGACACCTAATTTAATTTTTTTTAATTAAAAAATCCAATATGAAATTACATTAGATAGGATCTTGCTTAAAATAAAATATCTAAATAAATAATTAAAGAAAAAGAATCCAGTCCTGATTGTAAGGTGTGAAAGAACTTGATTTGTTGGTACATATGTATAGGGAGAATCACATGAAACAAACAGTTCTTTGCTTAGTGGCAGATTTTCTCCTAGGACCATTTTCGATCAAATAAAAAATTGGAGAACTGAATGAAAAATGAATTGTAGAAGCAGAACTACTTATAAGTTTACTAATTTGTGACTCCTAGCAGTCAACATATCAAGTTACTTCAACACATTCTTCTAATAAAGGTCAAACAAGTCCTTGAGAAAAAAGCCAACTTACTTCTGTGGTCATTTGCTTTTTCTTCTCCTTTTCTCTCTGATGCCATTCATATATTGGTGTAAAATCACAAAGTTCAATTTTTTTAATTACATGATTTTTCCCAAGTATTGCTCTCCAATCGCTCATAAAGTTCTCTAAAAATCTTGGTTTTGTAGCATAATCTGTATCTTTCATCACTGCAAACATTGTTGCAACCTGAACATATAGGATAAAAGATAAATCAAAAACACGAAAAGCGCATGAGTAGAACAAATGAGGCATTTCAAAGGAAGAGACTTGAGAATTTTATTTTTTAAGGTAAAAAAAGGCCAGCTCACCTCCTCCTGTTCAGGAGTCAAATCAACTGGTTGTCCATTGTATAGCATTTTAACTCCATGAGGCTTGTAGGGAGGAGGAAAGATAACACCATTGTGCACCAATGTAGTCCACTTCTGTCCTTCACCAGAACTAGGCAGCATTTTTGTTGACTTAGAGTATTTTGAACTCTTCATTACTTTCTTGGACTTTTTGCTTTTATTTTTGAATGAAGAAGTTACAACTTTTGTCACTGTTTTCTTCGTGGATGATAATTTTTTCTCAGAAGGATCTGACTTCTTCGTTCTCTGGGATATAGGAACGTAGTCGTCATCATCTGAATTGCTTTCTGCTTTCACAGATACTTTTTTAACTTTGGTTGGGCCATTAGCATGTGAAAGTTTCAGTTTTTTAGCTGAAGCTTGACTTGAGCTACTTGTTTCACTTATAGGCCTCTTGTTCAATCCTTTTGAGGATGTAACTTGATTCTCTTTCTTGATGATACCATTTTGAAGAAGTTTTGGAGCCAAAGGCTTCTCGTCATCAGAATCATCTGACTTGCTAGCAGATATCTCAAATTTGGACTTAAATGGGAACTTTGATGACAAGGGAATCTCATCTTCTGAATCTTCAGTAGATTTCTTAAGGATGACCTTTGTTTTTTCAGATGGTGATGACTTAGGATTAGATGCAAAGAAGCCTGTGGAGATATGATGGGAATTATGCTTTGGTAAACCTGCAGAAAGTCTAACACTCAAAGGTTTATCGTCATCAGAATCCACAGAATCACTGGCTTTCTCAACATCAGGCTCATCCAAATGCTTCTCCATGTCAGTACCATCTGAATTCTGCTTAGATGAGTTTTCTGTCAGACTAACTGAATTTGATATGGTCAAATTTGATATGGCTGGCTTCAAAGTTGATGCCTTTGCAGTTGAAACCATCTTAGCCTTTTGTGAATTTAATTTTTGACCATTGGGAGAATGTTCACGGGAAACTTGCTTCCCTGATGGCCCATCATGTCTTGAAGATGATGCCTTCTTTATCTCAGTGCCCAATTGATTTTTCTTAGAAGCCGTATTAATCCGTTTGAAAACAGCAGGTCCCTCATTGTCATCATCATCATCATCAAGAATATTTGGTTTTACATAAGCCTGAACAGCCATTAATCTACTTTGCAGTATGTTGGCATCTAAATATCACATCATAATCTGAAAACAGTATAGTTTCACAAGCATAAATACTGAAGAACTACATATACAATAAAATTAGAAGGTTGTCAACTTAATTGAGCCCATAAGGATAATAAAATTTGCAAAAATAATCAGTATTGCACCTTAATAAATTCCAAAAAAAAATAAGAACATAAATAAAGGCATTAGCAATATTACAATCATATAATGCTAATACTATGTACATGAAAGCTGTATATGGAGATTAACTGACAATAATTCAGGCTTTCCTAAGCTCTATCTATAGAACCGATCAAATTTACACAGTATGGAGTTAACAAACACCATGGAGTGTAAGTCCACAACATGCAAAAAGTTTTACATTGTTCACGTTGTTTGCCTCAGCAAATAGTTTACAAAGTTCATCCATTAAGCTCCATAAATACCTACATCAGATTCTTGAATCTAGTTCTAACTTGACCTTATACGTATCAAATAACGAAGTTAGTGAACAGTGAAGTGCTGATTCTACATAAAGTAGTTTAAAGATTTACATTCAAACCTCCTGTCAACTGGTTGATGAACCAACAACTTGAGACAGCTAACAAAAGTTGACAATGAGAACATCACCAATCATGATAGATCTGTGCATATAGTTACAACAATATATCGATAGTTGCATCAAATTTACAATGTGGCATCGTATGAGCCTTTGATGACTTAAGTGAAACTCAAACTCTCCCAAGGAGAAAGAAAGATACAGAATTTAGGGTAATTCAATAAAAAAAATCTGTCATTTAGAAAGGCAAGGAGAGACCTAACAGATGAAAACCACTTTAGAAAGATAGCCATTGGTATGGTGGAGAAGGATTCATGCTGCCGTCCCAACTAACTGGGGAAAAGCAATGTTGACCTGTTGACAGAATTATAAGAATTTGCTTCAAGAGAACTACATCAATTTATCATGTTTCTTGGGTTTAAGCAACTTCATTTGACATTGTAAATATCTAACTTATCAATGTTTTAACATTAGGTTGCCCATCTCAACTACCAAAATTATCCACACATGTATATTGAAATATAAAGGATACATCCCAAAAGATGTTGATAGAAGATTTGCAAAACAATTCCACAAAAACTTACAAATAGAATTAGTAATATGCAGTGTGGTAGTTTAGCCAACTGTTTTTTGAGATTCCACAAAATTTTCACAATATATAACAACAGACATCTCTATCAAGTATCAATTACTACGTGACCAACTTTAAAAGCCCTAGCTAAATTTCACATCAAATTTTTTGAGCCAAGTGATTAAGTCAAACATTATGCCAAGTTTGGTATCAAAGACTCAAAGAAGAATGGAAAAATTGGCCAAAAGGTCCTAATTTAATGTCAAGATAGTAAAGCTATGGAGCCTTCTTTTGTTTTTATTAATTAGCCATGTTTTCCAAGGTTTTAATAAATTTAAACACAATGAAATAAAGGATTAGATGCGGCAACCCAAAAAAAAAAATGCCCTATAATATCATGATAGAGTCAGCAATGTGAATCCTACTCCTCCATAGTAATAGACAAGAAATCTTCAATAAAATTATGAGTAATCAAATCCTTGCTTACTCCATCCATGTTCTTTATGCCATCCCTTTTGATCCTTCTATGAGTATTCCATTACCTTCTCACAAATACCTCTCTAGGTCTTTGCTCTACATGACTAAACCATCTTAAACTACTTTTCTTTATCTTGTCCTTCTTCACGTAATGCCTGGAAACTTTCATATGTGTTCATCCCTTATATTATCCTCTTTAGTCTTTCAAGCATCCATCTTAACATCTTCATATCAGTAACATTAATCATATACATATGTTGTCGCTTCTTTGTTGCTCTGCATTATGATTCATATCAATTGAAGGCCTCATGGTTGTCTAATAAAATTTCCCTATCAATTGATTGGAAGATATCAATCATATAATGGTTTTAGAAGCACCTCCATGGCCGAAGCCATCAGACTTTATTTCCGTGCAGCGTCCTCAACAAGATCCCTCTCTTTGTGGATATTTGATTTGAAATACTGAAAAATGATTGCTTCTATGAACTTATTAATTCTCGTCGACTCATACTGTTGCTTCACCTGAACTATTACTTATGCTGAAAGTACATTTTACATACTCAGTCTTAATTTGAATTATCTTAAAACCTTTTAATGCCAAGGTATTCCTCCACAGCTCCAGCATTGCATTTATCCCATCTCAAGTTTGGTTCACCAAAACCACATAAAATGCAAATAAAATGCAAATAGCATGAAGCAAAATCCCTCTTTTTGAATTGGAGCAGTCAATTCATCCAAGATAAAGACAAAAAGGGAAGGGCTTATAGATGATCAATCTATCATTACTAAGAACTCATTTTCTCACTACCCACTGTTATCACCCAAGTCAGTGCTCCCTGCATATATTTTAAATAGCCTTGATATATCTGATTGGTAGTTTTCTGTCTAAATCTGGTAGATTAGCTCTCAAAGGACTCTAACTATGCTTTCCCTAGACCAATCCGAAAACATGTGAAGATCTCCCCTCTTCTCACTAAACTTCTCGAAAGCAAAAGGACCTTAAGATACCAGCTTAATACACTTTTATCTGACAAACGTGCAGAATTATCACATATAAAGGAGGCTAAGCAAAGGTACCACAAATTATCAAACCACTCAACCAAAAAAGAAATGGTCATAGTATTGAGTTATTGATGCTCTAACGAATAAAGAATATATTCAAATTGTAAAGTTCATGAAAAAACGAACTACTATTATCCATCAGAATGCAAAATTGAGTTGTAAGTTGTAACAGATGATTCCATTCAAAGGTTTTTGCAACCGAGACAATTTACTGTTTATAAACAAATCTGGGGGATGCACAACTTTTAGAGCAGAAGAAAAAGCGCCGGAATATATAACAGCAGAAACACAGATTAGCTCAAAATTAGCGAAAATTCGACAAAACAAAAGGTAAATTCAACCAATAAAATAGATTCAATAGGATGAACCGTACACAACACCCTAAATCATGCAACGAATGCAAATAAGATAATCTACAGCAAAACTCATTTTCAGAGAAACCTGATAACAGGAACAGAAAGCCAATGGAATCGGGAAAAGTTCATTCACTCACTTCATTCGTAATTTAAGTACAAGGTTGGCATGTATTTACCAGAACGGAATAAAAGAAAATGCTAGCGTGAGATCCTCGTTCGTATGGATTAGGGTTGCTTTCAATGTCGGCCTATAAGTATGCAGATATAATTGAGGCTAATACAGACAGAGACAAACTTCGAATCTCTTGGGGTTTTCGAGGTTTTCAGCTGTTTATAAATGTTTTTCTTTTTTCTTATTCTTCTTCCACTCTGCTTGTTCCCCTTCCCTCCTGCTTTCGCTCTCTTTCTCTGTCTCCTAAAAAGGAAGGAAAAGCTAGCGTATTTGTTTTGTGTTTTTTAAGATAAGCTGATAATAACCCTATTTTTATTCTCATTTTCTGAAAAGTCCTGACTCCCTTGCATGCATTTCTTTTCGAGGAATAAACCCTAACTTTCCCGAACAAACCCGCTCCTAATTGGATTTGGATCAGGACAGGCCCTGCGGATCCGGATGAATTGGCAAATAAATTAAAATTTTACCTGCTCTCTGATGTACCAAAAAATAAATAAATAAATTATAAATTTTAAAGAAAATATTATTTAAAAATTAATTGATGTATTGGTTGATAAAGTATGTTCTTTTATATGGGATATTGGTAAGAAAAATATATTTAAATAGACTAAGGTTGGTTTGGGAGGCGGTGGTGTGGTAGTTTGGGGTTGGGTTGTACTAAACCCTAACCAGTATCGGTGAATCAAGGTGGATCAACCAATTAACCCACCCTATTTTCATCCCTAGCTATGTTTGGAGAATTGGGGGACAAGAGAAAATTATTCCTCTTTAATAGGTATTTGGAGTTTTTAACCTTGACCTACACAAGAAATCAAATAGAAGAGGTCTTTATATTGTTGGTGTATGACTCGAGGTTGTGGTAAAGTAATGATCCAATTGATCACGCCGTCTAATTCAATCCTGGCCGATTTATTTGCTTATTGAAATCGAGAAATCGGTTTTAAGTGAAACTTTTTTAAACATAATTCAGAGTTGGTCTCCATTCTTGGGGAAAAAAAAGTAGTGATACTTTTTACTTTTTATTTTTTTACAAGTCTTTTTTTAAAGGCATTCCGGAGGGTACTCTTCATCCATACTATCTACAAAGTGAAATCGCCTTACATTTGCGATCGAAAATACCCCTGGTTAATACTTTTATTTACATCTCTAATAATTGCAGGAGGTAGTTTGATAACTGCTTACACCCCGCACTCCCCCAAAATATCCCTGACATTTGCATCGCGCTTGCCTTCCCCTGGTAAATAATAAAATACACTTGTTCTCAACTATTAAAAAACAAAAAGTATAGCTATTTTTCAATTACCAAGAATTAATGACTGAATCTGAATTATTTTCAAAAAGTATCATTTGAAACCTATTTCCCCAAGAATTTGGCAAGCAGCATCTTTCAAAATACATGGATGAATGCAGGAGAGGTTGCAAAGAATTTTAACCTTGTTCTAACCTTCTTGGGTCAAGTTGAACCAATACCGAACTTGGGTCTAGCTCAATTTATGACCTACCAAATCCGAAACCTTAAAGGAGGAATTAGGGGTCGGTAAAATGGGCAACCCACCCATTGCCATATCTGATGATTCTGATCTACAATTTATAAGAGAGAGAGATAGAGAGATATATATCCCGTGAGGCATGTGAGCATGAGAGGGATGAAATCTTCTCCAAGTAATGTTTACTTGCATTGAGAAATGCTATGGGCGTCAGTATAGGAGGTATTAAATCTTTGCAATGTTTAGTTGCACCGAGAAGTGTTATGGGCGTGAGATGGTCCCTAGAGCTGGCAAAAGGCGAACCAACCCGACGGGTCAACCCGCCCAACCCGATTATAAACGGGTTGGGTTGACCCGTTTATTAATTGGGTTGGGTATGGGTTGAGGTTTTTCCAACCCGTCCAAAATCGGGTCAACCCGATTACAACCCGTCCACCCGACGGGTAACCCGATTACAAAATTTTCAAAATTTCGGAAATTTCGCATTCGTTTCAGGCTTTCAGCGGAATTAGCATTTAGTAACTTAGTTAGGGTTTAGGGTTTTCAAAGTTCGACTTTTCCTCTTTTCGTTTTGTCTTCCACTCTTCGCCAGTCGCCACAGCCCACAGCCGCTCAGTCGCTTGTCTTCCTCTCTTCGCCAGTCGCCACAGCCCACAGCCGCTTAGTCGCTTGTCTTCCACAGTTCCACTCTTCGCCAGTCGCCACAGCCCACAGCCGCTCAGTCGCTCACCAGTCACCACTCCAGTTTGCCTCGCCCTCTTCTTCCTCGGTTGTGAAAAAAAAAACAAAAAAAATTATTTCTAACAACTAATGCAGGGAGTGGTAGTGCAATTCCAACACGAAGCCGCCCTCAGCGGAAGCTCACTTGAGAAAATAATTCGATTTTCGAACCCTAAGAATGTCCTCTCCTGCAACAGCGGCACCTTATCGACTTCGATTTCGATTTCAAACCCTCAGAAGAAATCCGTTCGTTCTATCGGCTTCTCTCCGGAATCAGGTACGGTTTCTTTTCCCATTCTTTCTCTCGCTCTCGCTCTGTCTCTCTCTCTGTTCATCGAGTCGTTCCTTTATAAGATCACGAGCTAATTGTAAATGTTCTGTTATAAAGGCGGCTCCGCACCACTCTCCTCTTCGATTTCGTCTCTAGAGCTTCTTTCCCATCCCCCTTATGTCTATATCTATCGATCCTTTCGTTTCTTTTAGACTTTAGGATTTCTGCAGATAGGGTTTTATATTGGTTTTTCGATTTCTTCTGCTACTCAAGTCGCACTTTACCTTTTGGCATTTCTTTTTATAATGTGCATTTGTTGCATACTCATCTGTCGTAACTTAAATGAGTCCGGAGAGATCTGCGTCTGCATTGGTAGCTTCATAATCAAGGCCAGTTCTCGCGACCCCCAGTAGCTATTCGTTTTCTGTTGAAACGGATTTGAGCAAATGAGTTTCCACAAGTTCTGGAGCTTTTGGAACAACGTTTAGGCATGGAACTACGGATGTGAATATTGGAGCTATTTTCACCTTCGATACTATTAATGGGAAAGTCTCAAGAATTGCAATGAAGGCTGCTGTGGAAGATGTGAACTCTGATCCCAGTGTTCTTGGCGGAAGAAAATTGGTTCTTAATATGCATGATTCCAACTACAGTGGATTTCTTGGCATTATTGGGGGTAATCTTCTTGTAGCTCATTGTGAATCTTACATTAATTACAAGTTAGATTTCTTGTTGTTACATTGTTTCACTCGTCATTCTGATTCCTTTTACTCTGATGTTTTGAATGGTTGATCTAATATGCATGTCCAATAATATTGATCACAGCTTTACAATACATGGAGACTGATACTGTGGCCATTTTAGGCCCTCAAAATTCTGTCATGGCCCATGTACTCTCACATCTTGCAAATGAACTCCAAGTCCCACTACGCTCATTCACAGCGCTGGATCCCACCCTCTCTGCTCTCCAGTATCCTTTCTTTGTTCAAACAGCTCCTTCGGATTTGTTCCAGATGACTGCAATTGCAGATATGGTCAGTTTCTATGGTTGGAGAGAGGTAATTGCTGTCTACATAGATGATGATCAAGGAAGAAATGGTATAGCCGCACTAGGTGACACACTTGCAGAGAGACGCTGTAGTATTTCTTACAAAGCACCAATTCCCCCTGTTTTTGATGTAGCTCGCTCTCTTGGAATGATGGACACTGGTTATGCATGGATGTAGCTCGCTTTCTTTGATCTCTTCATCTGTTACTTTGTAATCACTTGATGTATTTGTCATGGCCCATGGGCGCCATGGCCCATGGGCGTCAAAGATGTATTTGTTGACGAATGGTGGCAAACGAGTTTTTAAAAGTGTAAAAATCGTTTAAAAAAAAAAAAAAAAAAAGATAATCGGGTTGGCGGGTTGAACCCGATTAGTGGCGGGTTGGGTTCGGTTTGGGGTTTTCCCAACCCGTCACTAATCGGGTTCAACCCGACCCGACACGATTATGACTCAACCCGATTATGACCCGCCCGAACCCGACCCAACCCGACCCGTTGCCACCTCTAATGGTCCCTCACGGCTCACGGTCAGTGGTTTTTTCCAAGTGGGCCTCACATGTGACATTTATAAAAATGAAAAAACACTTACCTACATGTAGGGCTGGCAATGGGTCGGATATATATCCGAATCCGACCCGAATCCGATCCGAAAATCCCGAATCCGATCCGAAAATATAGATCCGCGGTTCGAATACGGATATCGGATTTCAGATCCGACCGAATTCAGATCTGAATCCGAATTTGTCCATATTCGATCCGAAAAAGATCCGAACCGAAATTAACATATACTTTTCATTAAATCATTGGTAAACTTTGTATAAACCATGGTTGAACTATCCTTATTCATATCTTGCTTTAATATTTATATGGCTCATTAGTTTTGATAATTAAAATTTGCTTTAATAGTTAAACTTAACTTTTGAATTTTAAGTTCAAATCGGATCTAATTTGGATCGAATTCGGATTTCGGTTATTTATTCGGTCGAATTTCGAATTCGGATACATTATATAAATTCGGTTTCGAATTCGGATTCACATATAAAAGATCCGTCGGATTTCGGATCGAATTCGGATATCGGATTTTTATTTTCGGTTCGGATTCGGATCATGACAGATCCGTACCGTATTCGACCCGTTGCCAGCCCTACCTACATGCATGGCATCATATTTTTGTCTCTAGGATTGTAATGAATATGCCCTCATCGTTTTTGGCAATAGAATCTCTATGGGTTGGCAAACTCATGCCGAGCTGGTGGCCAATTAGACATATTTTACTAGTCTATTCTATAGTTAACAAGAAGAGAACCCTTGGAAATTGTGCCAAACAAATAAAAGAGTCGTTACATACTATTAAGAAGATCTATTAATAAAAAGGGTAGAGTTGTCAAAATTGCCTCAATTTTCGAATCGTGCTGAAAAAGAACTAACAATCAGTTTTGTAATTATTCCCTCCAACATTGTCTTCCTCTATCATTTCCTATAAATGTGCAGTAGTGCACGTGCACCCTTTCTAGTTAAGTATAATGAGGTTATGCCATTTGTTGATGCATAATCCCATTCTGGTAAATGGTAATTTGGCAATATCCTAGAATTATTTCTCACATGTGCTTAACGACCAGTTATTGAAACCGCAATTGCACTGAAAGTGAAACCTAACAACTTGTGAGGAACAAAAACAGAGATCATAATAACAATTATGAGGATTTTTTTTTTTTTTTTTTGGAAAAAAACTTCTAATATATTAACTTTTGCGATAAAACATTCTTCCACGAATATCATCCAAAAAAAGAGGGCTAATAACCGGGGGAGAAGACTTAATCCAAAAACAAGAAAACCTATCCAAAGCAAAATTCGCCAAGCAGTCAGCTGTAGCATTAACCTCCCTCCAAACATGATTCCACTTCACCTTCGCAAATGATAAACAAAGACTTTCCATTTCTAAAACCATCCCTCTAAACCTCCATGGCAAATCTCCTTTGTCTTTGTTCATTAAAGAAATAATCATCTTGGAGTCCCCTTCCATTGACACTGAAATACAGGGTTTTGACTCTAAATACATCTAGAGGGGGGGGGGGGGTGAATAGGTGCAACACATCGGAATAAAAAATATTATATTAATTACAGACAAGTCCTCAATTAATAGGCATAAACAAATCCTCAAAATAATTCCAGAAAATAATTACTAACTATTAAGCCACCCAAATTGCAAAACAAATAAAGCATATAAAGAAATCAACAAGACAAGAAATTTGGTGACAAAGGGAAAACTCTATGAGAACTCTCACTAGAGAAAAACCCTCCAGGCTATGCAGGAGCCACCTAAAAATCTAATATGGAAAGAAGACTTACAACCTATAGTTTAGACGACTCAACATCCCTATGCTAGACTCTACAACTCACAGACTTGAAAGTATCTGAGGAATTCATCAGATTTGCTCCACAGCAACACCTCAGAACTCTGAAGATCTTCTCACACGATCACCCAAACGAACTCGCCTGGTATCTGTAGGAACTCCCACGATTCAATCTCCCCAACCCGGAACTCCAAGGTAGAAGAAGAAAGAAGAAAAGAAAGGTTTTGTGGCTCAAAAGAGGAAAACCTAGAAAAAGGCTTTTCCAGAAGAGAAAAGGATATTTAGGGCTTCTAAAACATGGTTCTCTTAAGTTTAGAAAAACCTTAATCCTATTTAAAGGTTTCTCAAGAAGTTCGAAGTCAATCCAAATATAAACGAGTAAGTTATGCAATTTTTCGCAACTTTTTCCGGAATTCGCAGATTAAACGTTCGAACGGTGCATCAAACGTTTATCTAACGCCACCCTTCAAAAATTGCCGTTCGAATGCCAGATCAAACGTTGGAGAACGCAACTCTCGGGTTTGTCTGCAGAACTTGAACAGTCAAACGCCACAGCTAACGTTGGAGAATGCCACTCTCGGGTTTCTCTGCAGACACTGAACGTTCGAACGCCACATGAAACGTTCATCTAACGTTGAGCATAAAAAGCTCATTTTAACTCCGTTTGCAATGCCGTTTGAACCATGACTTCTTGAACTCAATTTAAACATTCTAAACACACTTAAACACACTTTCTGGCACGGAATTAAGCCAACATAAAATATTGAACCTAACAGACACAAATTGAATGTGGATAGATTTTACCATCTTCAAACATTCAAGAGCTGCAGTAACTTCTGCCTGGATAGCCGAGATTGCAGAAGTTTCAACAGCAAAACAAGCTAAAAACTTTCCCTGGTGATCACGACATATTCCCCCTATCGCTACTTTACTAGTGCTTTGCCTATAAGCACCATCAAAATTGCATTTGTGGATAGGAAATTCTGGGGTGTCCAACCAACACTGGAACTAATATGAACCTCTTCAATTCTTGATAATTTGTTCTTGATTTGCTGTGATTCAGATTGCAACTTTTTGAATATTTGACATGCCTTTGTAATGGAGTGTTGTTTTGAATCATACAACAAATATGAGGATTGAACCGTGGAACAACGTTAACGGCCAATAAAAAATTTGGAGTGTTAATGCAACTCTTGTGGGTCAAGTGGAGTGAGCACGTTACGCATCCGGCTAACCCTTGGTCATTTCGGCAGCTTTGCCTTCACAAAGTCCCCTATCAAGCGGTACTCATCAATCGTCCTGATGTCCGCCCCGTTGCGTAATATTTGCGGGAAGAACAGCCAAAAAGCGGTAACCATGACAAACCCTAGCGTCAGCGGCCCCGAGATTGCGCGGTGTAACTGCCACCTGCCGGCGACCGCCTTCTTCACTGAGAGCTCAACCACCACACAGATCCCGTGAAGAACGAAGAACAACGTGACCTCCCACGTGGGAGCCACACGAATAAGGTAGTAGTAGATGAGCTCGTGCACGAGTCCGGACACCAGGAACGTGGCCAACACGGCTGTCACTGTGGCCCACTGCTTGCCCAGGACAGACTGGGAGATGAACTGTATCGGGTGGTACACGATGAACCGTAGAATACTCGTGACCATGAGGTTCCATCTCCTTCCCCAGAAGTCTTGGAGGGAGGTGGAGAGGTACGGCTTGTTCGACTGGGGTTCGATCTCCGCCCCCAGCAGAGCTCGAGCCGGGGCTGCACCAAGAGCAAGAACGATCTCCAGCAGAAGAAACAAATGGAAGCAGTAGATCACGAGGATGATGTTGGGGTGTAGATGCTGTCTGTGGTCATAGACGCGGAGAAGTAAAGCAAAGAGCAAGATCTTTGCAGCTAATAACAGAGATGATTTGGTGGCTTCTTGGGTTTTGATGTTAGGAGGTGATTGCTGTTTAATCTTGATTGGAAGGCAACATATGAAGATGAAATGCAAAAGTGACAAGGGTGGATGGGAGCAGAGAGGGCCCTGATCAAATGCGAAAAGGATAAGTTTGAAGCTACCGAGCCAAGTAATGAAGAAAGCAGTGGTTCCTATGAGGTGCATAGATGAGAGAAGCAACGGGAGGTAGGCAAAGAGGCAGATGATTGGGAGGAGACATAGGAGCCTAATCTTGCGTTCTGGGATCTTGGAGACGATATAATAACAGTATAATAGAGACATCAGAACTGATATCCATACCTTGACGAGGTTCTTGATCTCTTTCTCCATCTCCATCTCCTCCGCTCTCTCTCTCTCTCTCTCCCCTCCGTCTTATCCTGCTGCTGCAAAGTTTGGTCTCTCTGACCCGGTGCTTCAATTACTTTATGACCTAGTGCAAAGTTCGTTTTTCTCTTTTCTGGTGCTCGAATTACTTTATGATTTTACCCATAATCAAAGCGCACGATTCGATCCCCACCCCGGATGACCAAAGACGGGACTTCCTAATTCAGATCTGTTAACTATCTATATCAATGCTGTATATAAGGTGAGCCGCCCCTTCGGAACCGTGCCAAATTAATTTAATTTTTTTGCTAAAATAACCTCTAACATCGTTTATTCTTATATGCTTTATGTAATTTTGTCTTTTTCCTTTTTCAATTTCTAAAAGAGATCTTTTAACAATTCCTTTATCTCTTACATGTCCTAAAAGTTTAATCTACATATATGCAGTGTGCACTCTGCTAGTATATATATATATATATATGGTACTTGACATTTCACACAAGCTAGGCTAGAGATTCGAGAGCGTGATCATATAATTTTTTTGAGATGGCATTATCCTCACTAGAAGGTGCACGTGCAGTACTACACGTGTGTAGGAAGGGATGGAGGGAGACAATATTGGAAGGAATAGTTGCAAAACTGATTATTAGTTTTTGGAAAAATTAAGACAGTTTTGACCGTTCTATCCTTTTATTAATAGATCTTTTCAATAGTGTATAAGGATTGTTTTGGAAAGCTGTGTATTTTGTTCGACACGATTCCCAAAGGGCCTCTTCTCATTATATATAGTATAGATTTATGCTCTTTGAGAGAGATGTTGCCACAAAATGTAGTTTACATCGTGGAGCCTCTATCTACAAGGACCCTTATTTGGAGCATTTCATAAGATTGTGCAAAGTGTAATAAAAAAAATTTATAGTTATACCATTTATGCATCTTTTTTAATGATCCTATAGAGGTTCCAAATAAAAATATAGATAGATGCTTCATATATATAGGATCTAAATTGCACACAGTGCATCTTATTTTTTTTAATAATAAAACTTCTTTATATTGACACCAAGAAAATATTCTCAACAATATAATGCAAGCTAGAAGCGGAGTTGAGGTGAAACCAAATTTTGGGTGAGATCTTATATTGAACGTGCAAACTCCAAAATTATTAGCTGTTCGAGAATTTTACTTGGAAGATAAGACTAGTCCTTACGGCTCACAAACACGATGCGCCGGCCTTAACGATGAAAATGAAAGCCAACATGTTGTTCATTGGAAGTGGAATTCGAAATTAAACCTTTTGACCCAAAAAAAAAAATGCATTTCCAAATTCCATGATTTAGAGTTGGAGTCAAAATTGGCCATTTTAAAGAATGATCATCTTTTAGATAAATAATAGTTACTTTTCTTTTCATTAATTGACTCTCCAGATGGTGTCCATTGACAGGAGAGAACAATGCATGCCAGGTTTGATCTTATAAGCATCTAATTGGAAAATTTCATACTGTTTCGAAACATTAGGCACAGTATATAAGCTATTTAGGGGCGGTAACAACTCCCGCCCCTAAATAGCTTGACGCTAAAGGTTATAGCAGCGGTAAATAATCTACCGCTGCTATTGCTCCCTCATTAGCGTCGGAAAATTACTGCCGCTAAAAATTAAATTATTATTTTTAGCGACGGTAATTCCCGCCGCTACAAAATAATATTTAAAAAATAAAATAAAGACTTTTAGCGGCAGTAATTCTCGTTGCTAAAAATAATATTTAAAAAATAAATTAACGATTTTTACCGGCGGGACATACCGCCACTAAAAATAATATTAAAAAAATAAAAAAATTGCTGCCGTCGTTCGGCAGTAGACAAACAGATATTTAGAGAGAGAGAGAGAGAGAGAGAGAGAGAGAGAGAGAGAGAGAGAGAGAGAGAGAGAGGGAGGGAGAGAGAGAGAAAGAGATGTAGAGAGAGAGACTAATATTGTTGGCTGTAAGTGGATTTTCAGGGTCAAGCGACATTCTAATGGCAGTGTGGACAGGTTTAAGGCTCGCCTTGTAGCCAAAGGGTTCACTCAACGTCCTAGATTGGATTATAAGGACACCTTCAGTCTCGTTGTGAAACTGGCCACCATTCGTCTTGTGTTGTCTATTGCAATTAGGGAAAATTATGGGAAAGTCCTCCTTTTTGGGAGGTCTTTCCCAAAAGGCCTGTACATCAAAGTCATGATGCTGCAGGCCTCCTTTTCCCTTAAATTTATCAAAAGGGCCTCACATGACGGATGCAAGCATTTTCATAGGAGGATACAAGTCCTGCCATAGGGGATATAATTATTTTCATAGTAGGATACAATCACACTCATAGGGGCAATCAAGTATAGGGATACAAGAATTTTTATAGGAAGATACACGTATAATCATAGAGGGATACAAGCATTTTCATAGGAGGATACAAGTCCTGTCATAAAGGGCATGTGAGGCCCTTTTGATAAATTTAAGGGAAAAGGAGGCCTGCAGCATCATAACTTTGATGTACAGGCCTTTTGGGAAAGACTTCCCAAAAAGGAGGCCTTTCCCATAATTTTCCCTTGCAATTATGCAGGGGTGGTCTTTACGCCAGATGGACGTCAACAATGCTTTCCTTCACGGTGATTTATTAAAAGCAGTTTATATGAGTCAACAGCCGGGTTTTATTGACAAGGAAAAACTAGAGTACGTCTACAAACTCAATTGGTCTATTTATGGCCTCAAACAGGCTCCTCGTGCCTAGTACTTGGCTCTCAAACAGGCTCTACTTGATCTTGGTTTCCAAAATTCTGCTGCAGACACATCATTATTTATTTATCGCAATGGCTCTATCACTGCTTTCTTTTTGGTCTATGTGGATGATTTAATTCTCACTGACAACAATACTGATTTCGTACACTCAGTCATTACCAAACTTGGTCTCCATTTTTCTCTCAAGGACCTCAATGACTTGCATTTCTTCTTGGGCATTAAAGTCATTTCCACACCTACTGGCCTTTTTTTGTCACAACACAAATACATCAGGGACATTCTCTCAAGAACTCACATGGATGCAGCCAAAGATGTGAGTACCCCCTTATCCACATCTGTTCCTCTTCATCTCAATGATGGTTCGCCCTCTGTAGATGCTACCGAATATCGATGGGTTATTGGTGCCTTGCAATACTTGTCTCTCACCCGGCCAGACATTTCCTTTGCTGTACACAAGCTATCTCAATTCATGCATCACCCAAGTCAAGCTCATTGGACAGCCACCAAGCGACTTCTTTGGTATTTGAAAAACACCATTTTTCATGGCATTCAACTTCAACACCTTTCGGCTCCTCAACTTGTGGCATTCTCAGATGCCAATTGAGCAGGCAACTTAGATGATTGCACCTCCACTTTAGCCTACCTAATCTTCTTAGGCAAAAATCCCATTTCTTGGTGTTCCAAGAAACAGCGAGCTGTTGCTCACGCAGAATATCGTGCTTTAGCGATGACGGCGTCTAAAACCATGTGGCTAGAGCATCTTCTCATTGAACTTGGATATCCACCTCCAACATTATTGTGTGATAATCTTAGTGCTACGCATCTCAGCTTGAATCCTATCCACCATTCTAGAATGAAACATATTCAGATTGATATTCACTTTGTTCGTGATTTGGTGACAAAAGGTAATTTGGCAGTTCGTCATGTTCACACAAATGATCAATTGGCAGATCTTTTGACCAAGCCATTGTCCTGCCAGCACACAGAATTTCTTCAATCCAAGATTGGCCTCTTCAACAGTGTCTCAATCTTGCGGGGGTGTATTAAGGATGATTCTGTAAATACCATAACTGATATAGAGAAAATCACTCAAGATAGCAATATGTCTAATAGCAGCAACAAATCTGGAGCAAACAATGAAGAATAGCAATACCCCATAATTGTAGGCTAGAATCTTGGATACTGTATATTTCTATTTTTGTATTTTCCATTCATAGCACTCATTCCTCTGTATAAATTGGATATATACTGACATGAATAGAAAAGTTGAATCTTTCACATTTCATTCTTTTATAGTCTCCCATCCTTGGAAATAAAGAAGCAGTGGTAGTGATACTTTTTACCTTTTATTTTTTTACAAGTTTTTTTAAAGGCATTTTGGAGGGTACTCGTCATCTATGCTATCTATAAAGTGAAATTGCCTTACATTTGCGATTGAACATACCCTTGGCTGATATTTCTATCTACGTCTCTAATAATTGCAAGAGGTAGTTTGATAACTGCCTACACGCCACATACCCCCTAAACACATCCCAGCCTTTGGTTTCACTGAACCACTAAAATTTGGCACCAGACTAAATGTGTTCGCATAATTCCATTATGTTTTGTGCAATGTGCATAACGCTTGCTTTCCCCTAGTAAATAGTAAAATACACTTGTTCTCAACTACTAAAAAAAAACTATAGCTATTTTCAATTACCAAGAATTAATGATTGAATTTGACTTATTTTCCGAAAGTATCATTTGAAACCAATTTCCCCAGGAATTTGGCAAGCAACATCTCTCAAAATACATGGATGAATGCAGGAGAGGTTGCAAAGAATTTTAACCTTGTTGGGTCAAGTTGAACCAGTACCGAACTTGGCTCTAACTCAATTCATGACCTACCAAATCCGAAAACTTAAAGGAGGAATTAGGGGTCGGTAAAATGGGCAACCCACCCATTGCCATATCTGATGATTCTGATCAACAATTTATAAGAGAGAGAGAGATAGATATATATCCCGTGAGGCATGTGAGCATGAGAGGGATGAAATCTTCTCCAACTAATGTTTACTTGCATTGAGAAATGTTGGGCGTGAGATGGTTCCATGTGGAGTATCTCACGGTTGATGAGTATAGGAGGTATTAAATCTTTGCAATGTTTACTTGCACCAAAAACTGTTATGGGCGTGAGATGGTCCCTCACGGCCTGTGGTTTTTTACAAGTGGGCCACACATGTGACATTTATAAAAATGAAAAACACTTGCCTACATGGGATCATATTTTTGTCTCCAGGATTGTAATGAATTTGCACTCATCGTTTTTGGCAATAGCATCTCTATGGGTTGGCAAACTCGAGACGAGCTGGTGGCCAATTAAACATTTTTTACTAGTTTATAGTTATAATATATTTAACAAGAAGAGGACCCTTGGGAATCGTGCCAAACAAAATGTGCAATTTTTTGAAACGGTCTTTACATACTATTAAAAAGATCTATTAATAAAAGAGTAGAGTTGTCAAAATTGGCTCAATTTTCGAATCATGCCAAACAAAACAAAATCAGTTTTGTAATTATTCCCTCCAACATTGTCTTCCTCTATCCTTTCTTATAAACGTGCAGTAATGCTCGTGCACCATTTCTAGTTAAGTATAATGAAGTTATGCCATATGTTGATGCATAATCCCGTTCTGGTAAATGGTAATTTGGCAATATCCTAGAATTATTTCTCACGTGCGCTTAACTACCAGTTATTGAAACCGCAATTGCACTGAAAGTGAAACCTAACAACTTGTGAGGAACAAAAACAGAGATCATAATAACAATTATGAGGATTGAACCACGGAAAGCATCCGGCTTACCCTTGCTCATTTCGTTGGCTTACCCTTCACAAAGTCCCCTATCAAGCGGTACTCGTCAATCGTCCTGATGTCCGTCCCGTTTCGTAATAATTGCGGGAAGAACAGCCAAAAAGCGGTAACCATGACAAACCCTAGCGTCAGCGGCCCCGAGATTGCGCGGTGCAACTGCCACCTGCCGGCGACCACCTTCTTCACAGAGAGCTCAACCGCCACACAGATCCCGTGAAGAACGAAGAACAACGTGACCTCCCACGTGGGAGCCGCACGAATAAGGTAGTAGTAGATGAGCTCGTGCACGAGGCCGGACACCAGGAATGTGGCCAACACGGCTGTCACTGTGGCCCACTGCTTGCCCAGGACAGATTGGGAGATGAACCGTACCGGGTGGTACACGGTGAACCGTAGACCACTCGTCGCCATGAGGTTCCATCTCCTCCCCCAGAAGTCTTGTATGGAGGTGGAGAGGTACGGCTTGTTCGACTGAAGCTCGATCTCCGCCCCCAGCAGAGCACGAGCCGGGGCTGCACCAAGAGCGAGAACGATCTCCAGCACAAGAAACACATGGCAGCAGTAGAACACGAGGATGATGTTGGGGTGTAGATGCTGTCTGTGGTCATAGACGCGGAGAAGTAAAGCAAAGAGCAAGATCTTTGCAGCTAATAACAGAGATGATTTGGTGGCTTCTTGGGTTTTGATGTTAGGAGGTGATTGCTGTTTAATCTTGATTGGAAGGCAAGATATGAAGATGAAATGCAAAAGTGACAAAGGTGGCTGGGTGCAGAGAGGGCCCTGATCAAATGCGAAAAGGATGAGTTTGAAGATACCAAGCCAAATCAAGAAAGCAGCGGTTCCTATGAGGTGCACAGATGAGAGAAGCAATGGGAGGGAGGCAAAGAGGCAGATGATTGGGAGGAGACATAGGAGCCTAATCTTGCGTTTTGCGATCTTGGAGACGATATAATAACAGTATAATAGAGACATCAGAACTGACATCCATACTTTCATGAGGTTCTTGATCTCTTTCTCAATGTCCATCTCCATCTCTCTCTCTCTCTCTCTCTCTCTCTCTGCGTCTTATGCTGCTGCTGCAAAGTTTGGTCTCTGTGACCTGGTGCTTCAATTACTTTATATGACCTGGTGCAGAGTTCGTTTTTCTCTTTTCTGGTGCTCGAATTACTTTATGATTTTATCCATAATCAAAGCGCACGATTCGATCCCCACCTGTGATGACCAAAGACGGACTTCCTAATTCCCATCATTTAACTATGTATATCAATCTATATCAATGCTAGCTGTATATAACGTGAGCCGTTCACCAAAAAAAAAATCTCTACTATATATAAAGCGAAGCGCTCCCTTGGGAAGTGTGCCAAACAAAATGTTCATCTTTCCAAAATAACCCCTACACCATTCACTGCCCATACTTATCAATAAAATTATACAATGGTCAAAAGTGTCCCAAATCTCTCATAACCTAACAATCCGCTTTAAAACCACTCCCTCCTTTTTGGTTTACATGCGTGCAGGAATGCACGTGGGCCTGCTAGTGTATATAACGTGAGCAGCCCCTTCGAACCGTGCCAAATTAAGTTATTTTTCTTTTCGTAAAATGACCTCTAATATCGTTTATTCTTATATACTTTATGTAATTTTGTCTTTTTCCTTTTTCAATTTCTAAAAGAGATCTTTTAACAATTCCTTTATCTCTTACATGTCCTAAAATTTTAATCTATATACATGCAATGTGCACTCCGCTAGTATATATGTAAACAGTACTTGACATTTTACACAAGCTAGGCTAGTGATTCGAGAGCGTGATCATATAAGTTTTTTGAGATGGCATTATCCCCACTAGATTAATGATGCATGTGCAGTATTGCACGTGTGTAGGAAGGGATGGAGGGAGACAATGTTAGAAGGAACGATTGTAAAACTGATTGTCAGTTTTTGGAAAAGTTGAGGCAGTTTTCACCATTTTATCCTTTTATTAATAAATCTTTTCAATAGTGTGTAATGATTGTTTTGGAAAGTTACGTATTTTGTTCGGCACGATTCCCAAAGGACCTCTTCTCATTACATATAGTATAGATTTATGTTCTTTGAGAGAGATGCTGACACAAAATATAGTTTACATCGTGGAGCCTCTATCTACAAGAACCCTTATTTGGAGCATTTCATAAGATTGTGCCAAGTGTAATAAAAAAAATTTATAGTTATACCATTTATGCATCTTTTTTAATGATCCTATGAAGGCTCCAAATAAAAATATAGATAGATGCTTCATATATAAGATCTGAATTGCACAAAGTGCATCTTATTTTTTACAATAATAAAACTTCTTTATATTGACACCAAGAAAATATTCTCAACAATATAACGCAAGCTACAAGCGGAGTTGAGGTGAAACCAAATTTTGGGTGAGATCTTATATTGAACGTGCAAACTCCAAAATTATTAGCTGTTCGAGAATTTTACTTGGAAGATAGGACTAGTCCTTACGGCTTACAAACACAATGCACCGGTCTTAACGATGAAAGTAAAAGCCAACATGTTGTTAATTGGAAGTGGAATCCGAAATAAAACCTTTTTGACCCAAAAATAAAATAAAATAAACTGCAATTCCTAATTCCATGCTTTAGAGTTGGAGTCAAAATTGGCCATTTTAAAGAATGATCATCTTTTAGATAAATAATAATTACCTTTATTTTCATTAATTGACTCTCCAGATGGTGTCCATTGACAGGAGAGAACAATGCACGCCAGGTTTGATCTTATAAGCATCTAATTGGAAAATTTCGTACCGTTTCAAAACATTAGGCACAGTATATAAGGTTTAAGTGTTTTACATCCTTCAGTCTCTTAGAATTTTTAACACGTAATGGGAGAAGACTTTTATCTAAGAGTTACTGGACTATTTTTAACGTTAATTAATCACTTGGGTGAGGATCTATGGTTATTATTTATTGAAGTACGCAGGAACCAACTTTTTCAAGCCGGACAGAATCATTACAAGAAAAAAAAAAGGGTACCAAATATCTTCTATCGTGTCGCACTCGAGAAAACCAGTCGCTAGCTCGAAGGAATTGTCAAAAGAATGGAAAGAAACTCTGGATTCCTCTTGGAATTAACTTTACATGCAATCCGTCATTTTCCTATAGACGGAAATATCTTGTGGAATCAAGAATACCCGTCAATCCAAGGAACTTATTATCAAAGAAGAGAAAGGAATTCTGGATAAATCTTGAATTTAAGTTTGCATGTAATCGGTTGTGGCTCAAAACAATTCCCCAAGACACAATTAGCTCCAAGTGTGGGTCGATCCTACCAGGATAGTTTCCAACATCGTTTCGCTTGAAACTTCAATTCCACGCAAGTCACACGAGAATCTGGAATCTACCCAAAAAACAATCACAAAAGGAAGGCGACAATGTATACCTGTCCAATATGATTCACTATTCCAAAACCAAGCAATTTGTCGTGTCCGTGACAAAATATCCCACTTTAAAATTGTTGAGAATGGTGTAATATGAATAGTAAAAAAAAAATAAAGAGAAGAACAAGAACACGCAGGGCGATGTGCTTACGTCCATTGTGTACGACAAAATTTTCTATATCAATGTATACTAGGGCTGCACGTGTAAAACGTGGGGCCCACTTAAATAAACAACCCGAGGTAGTTACACGAGGGGATTGTTTTCTTTGGGGAGAGCAATGTTTGGAAAAATAAGAAGAGGGCCATAATCTAGAGAATATTTTCCTCCTCTTCTCTTTATTAATGGTATAGATATACCAAACCTAAACCTGGTATTTTTGAAATCCCAAAAATATCCTTTACCGTACCGCCCAGGTCCCTCTCCCCTTGGACCCAGAATTAAGTGCTTGAATAAACATAAATCTTGGGATTTTTGAAACAACGGTTAGGCATGTATGTAAGAAATGGTATCAGTGCCTACATCACGTCCGGGTTAAGTGAGAGAAAGAGCAATTTGTAGGCTAGATTAAAATACTTAGTATCATACAGGCATAGTGAGGAAAAGGCCTACCTGACGGTCATAAGTCCTAGGGTGGAACGAAGGTTAAGTTGCAATTAGTAATTGGTTTCAAATTAAATAGATAATTAATTCTAAACTAAGACGATCTGCATCTGACATTTTTTTCGGTAAAAATCCTTATTAGTTGCAAATAAATGCGAAGATACTCCAAAAAAGTTGGAACAATAAAAGAGAGTACAAAAATGCAGGTGATGGGACCATCAATAACCATGCATTTTCAATCAAGAACGCCAGAAAAAAGTGCCCTTAATTTCCCCGTAACCAAGGCAAGAACAGGGGGTATCAGGCTGTCGTTCCATTTGAAAATAAAACCCTCCAACCCAAAACCGCCGTGCTTGTATCCTTCACGAACTCCATTAAAGCAGCATACTCCTGCATACCCCTAACGTGGGCCTTGCACCGGAGGAACGGCGGCAAGAACAGCCAGAACCCGGTGACCATAACGAACCCGAATGTCAACGGACCCGACACGATCCGAGGCAATCGCCACCTGTCGGGCAAGACCTTCTTTGCTCCGATCTCCAAGACCAGGCACGCGCCGTGGAGGAGAAAGAAGCACGTGATCTCCCATGTGGGCTCCGCCCGCCCCAGGTAAAACATGATGAGCTCATGCATCAGTCCGGACACCACAAAAGTGGCCATCACCGCCGGTAAAGAGGCCCACCTTCTGCCGACGACACGTTTACAAGCGGAACAAACGGGCTGGTACACGGTCGGACGTAGAATACTCGTAGCCATGAGGTTCCATCGTCTTCCCCAGAAGTCCTGTAGCGAGGTGGAAAGGTAGGGCTCGTCGAACTGGGGCTCGAACTCAAGCTTCAGCAGCGCTCGAGCCAGGGCTGCAACCAAGGCGAGGATGATCTCGATGCAGAAGTACATGTAGAAGCAGTAGAGCAGCAGGACGATCTGCGGGTGGATGTACTGGCTGTAGTCGTATCCTCGAAGCAATACGGCCATGAGCAGACCCTTTATGGCATAATTTAGAGGAGATTTAGAGCTTGATTTCGTGTTGATTGTGGGGGATGATGACATGTTCTTATTTTCTTGCTGGATTTTGATGGGTAGACAAGCGATGGCGATGAAGCGAGGAAGGGAGATTGGAGGGTCGGAAGATAGAGGACCCCGACCGAAGCAAAAGAGGAGGAGCTTGAAGTTAGCAAGCCAGGCTATGAAGAAAGATGAGAAGCCCCCCAGATGGATAGAGGAGATGTTCAATGGAAGGATCAAGAAGAGGCAGATTATGGGGAGGATGGAAACTACTCTGAACTTGCCTGCTGGTGTTGTCTTCCCTACCAAGTAACAGCAACAGAGAGATGCGAATACTGAAAGCCATACCTTGATGAAGCTCCTGATCTCACCGTCCATTCTCTCTCGATCTACTTTGCTCGATCTTCTCCTTATCGATCTTTCCTTTTTCGGCTTCTTTCTTCTTTCTTAACAGAAGTCGGAGATATGGCCTTGGGAGCAAAAAGGGTTTTTCCTTGCGGAAGATTCTCTCCTCGTTGGATCCAACCAGTGTTTAAAACCCCGGATAGACCTGCTAACTCGGTAGAGTACCTATCATTGTAACTCGGTAAGTCGGTAACTCGGACCTACTTACTCACTTGTTATTATAAATTTAATATTAATAATTTTAATAAAAAAAAAAATTTAATAATTTTGTAAACTCAAAAAAATTATGCACCTATAAAAGGTAACATATTATAATTAATGAAAGCATTTCTCATCAACATGATAAATAACCCAGCATAAGTCACAAATTAAAAACACATAGATAATAAAAATAAAAATAAAAGGAAAAAATAATCACAATATGAAAGAAACTTTGAATCTACTTTTCATGGATATAATATTCAAACCAAAGATAATAAAAATAAATATTAAAGAAGAGATAATAAAAACACAAAAAAAAAAAAGAAAACATACATTGACGTTTTCTCATAAGATGATAAGCATGTGGGTCTCTTGTGATTAAAAACTCAAAAAAAAAAAAAAAAATGGAAAACACATTGACCTGTGCTTACATGAATTAGAGGTGGCAATGGGTCAGGTTCGGGCGGGTTTGAGTCGGGTTGATGTATGAGGTTAACAAGCCAAGGCTCAATCCGAACCCACCCGTTTAATAAACAAGTTGGAATATCCCAACCTGCTCTAACTCGCTTCAACCCACCAACCGGTTTAAATAATTTAAATTACTACTAAAAATTAAAAATTTTAATTCATTCTAATATCAAAGTCTATGTGTTTACACCTGTCGTAGCCCGACGGTAGTATTTTACGGTCACGTATATCTTTTGACCAATTTGTGTCCTACCACATACGGATCAAGTGAAACCCATGTTTACACCCGCCGTAACCCGGTGAAATTAGAGTAAATAGGGGTCTAAGTATAATATATATATGTTTATTGAGTAAACGATGGTGAATGATTTTGCCATTAAAGCCATTAAAGGAGTTATCATGGCACGTGCTACTTTATTGGCTTTGAGGAAAATTGCTGGACGCTTGATTAACCCCATGATACTTTTATTTGATAAAAGGTGTATTCAGTTGCCTTTTATTTATGAAAAGGTGCATTTGACCAATTATGTCTTTTGGCCGATTACGGCTCATTAAAGATACTCTGTAATTCTCTAAAGACGTAGAGAGTGAGGTCCCCCACTCTCTAAAAACGTGGAGTGGTTATATAAGGTGGGTTCAATTTCTTAAAAGTGGGTCATTGGAAGACTTTGTGGTAAAGCAAAACGGACCTGCAAACATGGGAAAGGGATCCCTCGAAGATCGTGCAAGAGTAGGACATTGAGCAAACCGTCAAAGATTGGCTATAAAAGGCACCAATTCGAAGAGCTTGAGGACACAATCCATCCAACCGCAACCGGTTATAATATTATTTTGATCATCCGTGATCTTTATCCCCTCTCCTACACTGTAGTTAGAAGGATAAACTAGGACCTCTCTCACTGCTTCCAGTCGCAGTGACATCTTAGACTCCTCTTTACTCCGATTAACACCAGAATCCTCCCACCGGAGAGTTAAGTTGAGGCCACCCCTGACTCGCAGTTCTGTGTTTACAGAATCCCAAGCAGTCGGTCCCGAGACTCGCTCTGATCACGCCAGGTGACTTGTGTATTTTCGGGTAAGCAGCAATCCAAGGTGAACCCCCTAAATTGGCTTTGCTAGCAGCCGCCCCCTTCCTCCTGTGCTTATACCCGATTATGGCTATAAGACCAGGACAGGCCGGTCCTGCAAGCCCTCTCAGTTTTCTTTTTACTTTTTGTTTCCCTTTTGAAGATTATCTGTTGTCGCTTTCGGCCCATCGGCCAATTTTATAATAAAGGATTTGTGTGCCATTAATTGCTTTCGCTTTCAAACACTTACAAGAACCCAAATGAAGACCAAACCCCTAGTCTTCATAACATTGCCTGACCGATTTTATTACAGGTGACTTGCAATACGACTGAACCGATCCCAGTTTAGATTCGGAACATGTGCCCGGGGTCAGGGCTCGACCCGAAATCATTTGTATCAAACGATACTAGCACGCCCGCGTAGAGACACATAATCAACACCGACACGTGTCCACACCGGCCCAATTTCGGAGCAACACTATGCAAATTTTATTTTTTAATTCATTCTAATATCAAAAGACCCCTAACAAGCATAATAACACAACAATCATTAAAATAATACTAAAATAACATGAAGAAAAGAATTAAAACATAATAATAAAGTCTTAAAAAGACTTTAATTGTTATCAATGCCTCAATTTATATTAGTAGAGGCTAAGAAATTTGAAATATTTATACGTAAAAAGTATTTCTTCACTTTATCATTTATTATTATTTATATTAAAAGAAGAAAGGTTGAGTAGCAACAAGTTTTGTTATTATAATGTTCCAAATTTTTATTACATAAAAAAATAAACGGGTTGTAATCAGACCATTTCGGGTTAATAGGTCAAACCCTAATCCAACCCGTTTATAATCGGATTGAGAATTCATGACCCAAACCCAACCCGTGGGTTGAAACAATCAACCCTAACCCACTTAAGACCGGGCGGGTTAGTGGGTCACGGGTCACAATTGCCACTTCTAACATGAATTAATGTGGGTCTCTTGTGATTTACATCATTTACTTATAAGAATAAAATACTTCAAAAGAGATAGGTTTTACCTCAGGAGTCCATGGATTTGTAGAATTCTTTCTATCTTTGATCTCCTTTCCACCAATGAAGACAAGAGCTTTCCACCAATCAAACATAGAATTATTCTCTCCACGTTTTTTCTTTATTTTTCTTCAATAACTAAACGTCCAAAAGCTCTAAGAGATATCTTTTATCAAACTTATCTTTTGAAACTTATTTAGACTAAGATTTATCTTTTAGATTTGAGGATTCCTTTGATAAGGAAACCTTCTATTGTTCAACGTCCAATAAAAATAGGAACAAGATTTTTTTTTAAGAAAATTATATAATTAAGATAGAAACAATCAAACAATAAATATACATAAACGATTCTGATTACATAAAAAATAGAAACAATCAAACAATAACTAGTTAATAAGACGATTCTATTGAAAACTCAGACGAGTTTTTCTAATTAATCGTCCAATTAATCTGGTGACTAGCTGTTAAAACTTCCCCTAGTTTTTAGGGCGAGTTTACCAACAAAGTTACCGATCCTGGTTACTTGGCCATGTATTCCGAGTAACCAGCTAGTTTTTAAACATTGATCCGAACACAACATAAAGCTACTGTTAAATTTATAATGAATTTGAAAAAAAAAATTTCTTAATTGAGTATAAATGAAATATACTTCTAATAATCCTGATGTTCCTCGTATTAGCAAAATTAGAAGGTGTGGCTTAATTGAGTATAAATGAATATATTTCAAATCCTCTTATACGTATTTTAAAGCACATTTAAATTAGAACATTTAAAAGCCTTAGTATATGTAAAAATAAGATGTCAATATGTTTTTCTCTTTTTGCATACTATTCAAGTTAATCCATAAATTGGATTGTAATAACCTCTTGTGGTTATTTTATTTTCCAGCCCCTTCCAGTTTGTCGCGTGTTGTTGCGTTTTTCCTTTCTCTCTCCCTTTTTCAAAATTAATGGATTTAAACCATCTAAGAACGAGCTTGTAAAATTATTCACCCGTAGCCATCAGATGATTGCTATGTCGGCAATCATTTGCAAACACTTGAATGATTTAAATCAAATCAATTTTTTTTTATAGATTATTGTGGAAATAACAACCATTTAACAGCTACGGATGATCGAGCACCTTTCATGGCTCGGCTGGCCCATAGATGATTTAAATCCAAATATAATATCCCTTGCTAATATCTTAAGCCAAATTCACGCACTTGCCAAAAACCATAAATAAAAGGAGGTAAATTCACATAAGTCACATGCATCTATAGTGACAATACATTACCGACATATGTTTTCTACCAACATTTTTGAAAATGCATCCATATTGGTGTCATGTCGTACATACATTTGTTAACAAGAACACCCACATACCCATCACACATCACTTTTGAAAGCATTTAACTGGGTTTTGAGAAGCATTTTCTTCAGCATCAAATCGATTCGTCTGTTTTGAAACCCATTTGGGTGCCACATGAAGAAGAATATAAGAATTTTTATGATGTAAACTAGTTAGAATATGAGACTTGGCTCTATCATCTGCAGCAGCAAAATGTTACTGAGACTGGTCCACGAAAATTTAAGAAATTCGGTAAAAATTTAGTAAATAGTTGTTGGAATTAAGAACTGAACAGATATGAAAGTGCTTTTACAAAAAATTCTTTATTCAGCAACCAGAGCAAAAAAAAAAACCTTGCATAAGATGAATATATGGTGAAAATAACTGTAACAGAAGACCCATTCCCTTAAAACAGATTTTCAATGTTCTCAAAAAATGGGCAAGAAATCAAAGAAATTGAAGGAATGGTAATTACACTCTCTTGATATAAGTTAAAAGCACTCAATATAGTAAACCCTCTTTTAGAATAACAGCACCAATCCCCCTGAAACTGCTGTAACCAGGTAATTAAAGACACCCCATCTGATGATCCTATATGAAGAAGAAGTGGGTAAAGATTTTTGAGCAGACCCTTTTCCATCTGTGCTAGATGGAGTGTCTGACACTGGAGCAATGTCAGGTGATGGTGCTGGAGCTGGGGTTGGAGGAGGCTCTGTACCGAATATTGCTTCAGGAAGAAGGACCTTATCGATCTGATAAATTGCAACTGGATCGGTGGAATGTACACTGCTGCTCACATTTGTTTTTGTCCATCCTGAGCTGATATGGACTGTCCCTGATACATCTGTTAAGTTTAATGTGTATGATCCACCTGCAAATGTAGTGAGAGGGCCTGATTGACTGAGGCTCTCGAAGTCTGATAGAGTGTAGTACTGAGGCAAGGCATGGAAGAGGAGGAGTGACTTGAGCTGATCTTGAGTAAGATTGGTGAGAGAAGGCTTTTTCTGAGATGAGAAGGCATCATCTTTTGGCACAAAAATGGTGATGCCTTTATCAGTGTTGTTTGCTTGGTTCTGGAAGGTTTGGAGGAGTTTGGTTGATTCAAGGTAGTTTAAGAAGGTGTGGAATGGCCCGGCTACGCCTAATAAATATGCAAGGTTAACGAAATCAGGTGCTGGCGCCGGTGCTGGGGTTGGGGCTGCAAAGGGAGATCCAACAGTTTGAGCATATGTAGATGAGGAACTCAGCAACATTAGTATACTGCTGACCACAGAGATCATAGTAAGTTCCATTTCGTTTAATTTTTTTTTTCTTCCTTTATTGCAAACAGACTCTCCAAATTCCTGCAGGTACCAAAATTCATTAGCATAGACAGATCTAAATATGAGCTACTTAAAACTTCTAATTGTCCAAAGCAATGGCAATTCGTGTGACTTAAATATCACCTGAACCCAACAGAAAATATCAATGGATTCTACTCTTTATGTCCTTCCAAGAGCAAAAGAAACCAGATCAAATTCCCATTTTAACTTAAACCTTTTATCTTGTCTCTAAATGTTAATGTTTCTTATCACTACACTAGTAAGTACCCAGAAGGCCCCAGTAATGTTCAAATTTGAGCAAGACCAGAATCCTATAACCAAATTTGTATTGCCAACATCAAGTTAATTATCTGAGAAAAAACATGTCAATTAATCAGAAAAGAACTGTTAAGGAGAATGAGAGAACATAACCAAAAGCACGATTAAAAATCTAAAAGAAAGTGTCAAGCCTTCAAAGAAACAATATTGAGAGCTGAAACTGAAGAACACCAACCTGGCTAAGAGGAATTCGGAGAAAATTGGGGGAAGAAACTGCAAGATGGATTGAAATGTGGAGCCTATTTAAAGATTGGATTGAATATGGGAAATGTTGTGAATGGATTGGCAGATGTGGTAAGAGAGATATGAATTAGGTACGATCGAACCGCAAAGGGGTGAACCAGATGGTCTCTAAATGTGGATTGTTTTTCCTTAAAGAGGCAATATAAACAGCCCTTTTGGGGAAACATGAAAAGAAGCTTGTGTAACTGATGTAAGGTGAACTTTCAATCTCAGCCTCCAGCTAATTAGTTCTTTTATCCTGACCATCCTTGCACTCCACACTACCATTATGATAACTAAGTTTCTCATCAACCTCTCAAGAGCTTTTCTCATCTCATGTGAATTTCCATGAACTTTACTAAATGGGTTCTTTTGCACTAATAAACCTTTTTTTTTTGGGGGGGTACATTTTTGTAACTGTGCTTGCTTGGGCAAAAATTGGCCAACCAGTTCATTGAAGGCCCACCAAAACAAAGAGATTTATTACTTGTTTTTCCCAAACCCACCAATTAAGAGGCTTGGTTTTCCTAAACCCACCATGAAGTTTATTTCAAAAAAAAAAAAAAAAAGAGGCTTGTTTAAGAAAAATTTCTGCAGTCCCACGTAAGGTTATGTGCAGGAAAAGGCCACAGAATTCAATAATGGATGAGAATATGAGTTTGTGAGAAAACCAAAATATCGGGGTAACTAAATCTAAATGGTCTTTGTTGTGCATCTCGTGAAAAAAAAAATAAAAACTCGTGTACAATCGCGTGAGATCGACCCCACCGTGTTTATTGCTTCCACCAGACGCCACCATCAGTGATGATTTCAATCACGGAAGGCTCGAGTTCAGGTATGCGAGAGAGCCTTTGAACCGTCAGATCCTCCCGTTGTGGTTTGATACGCGTAGAAACTGGAGAAAATTTTAGGAAGACATGGACGTTTGAGCGAGTAGGCCTCGAGAGCACATAAGGCGGAGATCTTTTTGAATCATTCGTGTTAGGTTAATGAATCGTGGGACCCAGACCTTTGTCAAAAGTAATACGACAGCATAATTGAAATTATTTAAAGGATGCTTCGTAAATTGTTCGGTCTATTCATCTACCGGAAAGTCCGCCGGGAGTTGCCCTGTCCCCGAATCACAGATGGGGCGAGAAACCGGTGAATCATTTTTCGGGTAACGGACTGGTGGGAGATTGGTGGACTCTCATCCTCTGCAGCACACACTCCATACACCCCCTCACATTGAGTGGGGGGCCCACACCATTCATGTGAAGGGCTGTCTACCACGTGCGCTGTAGACGATGCCCATTGGAAATTGGTGCCACAAGAAACATCACAAAGAACTTAAAAATTTTGTGGCTGCCAATAGTAGTCGCTCCTTCGCAAAGGCACACAAACATAACTGGTAATTTTTTTTTTCGTTCTTTCAACATTAAACTATCTTATGACAAGCATTTAAATCTCAACAAGAATAGTACAGGGATTTAAATTTCAACTAGAATAGTGTCACTCGTGGGATGAAATCGTCTGCTATTTTTGTGTGAATTGTCTTCTCCAATTGAAGTGGGATGCTTCCATGTGAGGTGGCTATTGCCTTTTACTTTTTGATAATGATTTGTGTGGAGCCCATTTAGAAAAAATAGGAATCGTGCAATGTTTCACATGAAAGTATCCCACTTCAATAACAGGAGACAATTCAGGTAAAAATAGCAGACAATCTCGTCCTGCTTGTGTCTCTCCCTAAAGCCGCATGATTGGTGCAAAAGAGCTGGCAAGTTCACATCACAAATGATGTGAACTCCTATTTCTGAGGTGCTTCAAGGTTACTAAGAAATAGACTCAATTTTTATTTTGCTTTATATTTTGAATTGTTTTCATTTTGCTTTATATTGTGAATTGCATTTGCAACTCTGTTTTTTTTTTTTTTTTTTTGGTAATGCCTCTGCAACTATGTTGATGATAAGAAAACTTTAGCCGGAACATTAATGAAATTCTCGGATTCTCATTTTGCTCACTCGCAATTTTCTACAACCAAATCCTATGGCTACTCCACAAAAGCCAACTCCTTCAGCAGCCATAGTGGCCGTTGGTCTACACAATTAAAATTTTATTTTGTCAGAAAATGAAATGAAATTTTTTATGTGAATCAATCAAACGGCCAATCACAATAAGAATGGTTGTAAGATTTTGCTATTGACAATATGCTTTGCAATTTCATTACCAAAAAAAAAATATGCTTTGCATTTTGCCCTAGAAAAAGGGCAACAAGAAATTAGTTTGAAAAATTATACTTATTGGTTATAGGATTTGTCACTTTTCAATTATAGGATTCATACCCTCTAATTGTCCTTCAAGTTTTGTTTTCCTGCACCATATTTTTTAGGCTTTTTCTTTGAACACAAATCTCCTAAGGTACCACCCTTGTGATCAATATTGAGGTTGTTTAAAATTTTTTTTAATAGTTTTCTCAACAAAAAAAGAAAACTTTTTAATCAAAGTGTGCAAGTCGTATAATAATAATAAAAAAACGTACAAGTTTGCATATTACTAAAATGAGAATCCATGTTTCACCCATAACAAAAAATATTGTTTTTGCTTCTTCTTTTTTCCTTAATAAAATTCCTACTAAACCAGGCTAGAAGTCCATAAAGTTTAAAAAACAAATTCACAATGAAAAATAAAAAATAAAATATGAAGAAGGCCCACTCCATAATTTTCCTTTCCAGTTAAGAATAATAACGTGGCTGGTAAAACGGATAAGTCAGCATCATCCTTTATTATGAATGGATTAAAAATTCAATTGTATCATAATGTCTTGTTTAAAAAGGAAGGAAAGAGAAACGATCCAAAGGAGAAAGCCAAAGAATGATTCTGCCAACTTTGCCAGCAACAATCACCATATAGAAAGCAAAGATACAGATATTCCACAAACCCATTACTGCTTCCAAATTCTGACATCCCCTTTGAGAATAGTTAGCAAGTTCATACTAACATGTGAAGCCTACTCATTCCCAATACAAATGCATGACTCTTCACCTGGCCCAGATTTGCAGATGCTCACAGGAAGGAAAAATGAAAAAGAAATCTACCAGATAGACAAAAGCTTTCTTCTATTAAAGAATGTCCTGTCAAATGAATACATATATCTAACTTCCCTTCTCTTTTTCTTATTTTCTTCTCTGCCTTACCTTCAATTGTCTTTCTGCTTGTCTGATAGGTTTGGAAGGAATATTGAGAGGGTGGAGATACATATCTGTAGATGGTAAACCATCTGGAGTTGATTTTGAATTTTGATTTTTTTTTTTTGAAAAAAATAATAATTGAATGAGATTGAAGCTTTGATGTTGTCTGGAAAATTCTCAGTTTAAGTTGAAGCCCATTCTTTCCGGATGTCAAAGGTGTAGTTGATCTCCAAATAGCACTTGTCATCGTCGTCAACAAACTGAAGACATGGGGAAAAATGAAATTCAAAGGTAGTGAGATTGTAATCACATTCAGAAAAGCTTATACAGTGGTGTAAGAGATTCAGGAATAAAAGAATTGGTGGCTAATGCAAATGTCTGAAAAATTTCAGATACAAGAACTTATACTGTATTTTGTGACATGTAATGAATTCATTGAATTGCTAAATAAATGGATTGAATTTTGCGTCGGCAGAAGCCTGCAATGAAACTTATGTAAGGTCTTGAAACGTCCGATTTACTTCTCACAAAGAGTGACCAACATTCTAGTATATTCAATGGATGGGCTAGGGCCATTGAAGATGCTGAGCAAATGAAAATGAATGATTTTAAGACTAAAGTTGCTAGTGAGGAAAAACTTGAGTGTCCATTTGCGAATGTAATGCAGAACACAGAGGAAGTCGACAGCATTTAAAGAAGAGAAAGCTGATAGACAGATTCCAAGTTCCATAATTCAGTGGAAACAGATTGATACAGATCAAGTACTCAATACATAGTGGTCCCTGGACAATAATGATGGCATCCTTTAAGAGAGTCACCAACACAAGGATTTGAATAGTGAGATGGAATATCCATGGCAATTGAACCAATTTACCCAATTAACACATCAGTGAATGCATTACATCATTTTTTTGACTGATTATTTACTTCAAAATAACATATGTACATACATGTTAAGTGTGATTGTATGCATATGTGTGTGTGCGCGTGAAAGACTGGAAAAAGAAAGTTATCAGGGTAAATGTACCTTTGATCTTGCTGAATATGAACCCCTAGCAAATATGCCAGAAGGGGTTGTCTCTTCTGGCATCTCATATGTGTAAGACTCAGGCTGAGGACTGAAGGTTCCTAGCATCTCTTTTGTGCTGTCCACTGAAATGAGATATCCTGTTAGATGAATATCCAAGTGCAAATTCCAATTTGCCCTGATTTAGGGTGAAAGGATAGCTTACCTTTGACACCAGTTTTCCAAACTGTGTTGGTGTACTTGAGGCCAGAAACAATGTTATTGCTAACCTGAAAAGTGAATTTCAGGCTGTAACGGCTACCTTCTTTCAAAGTGAACCACAAGCCTTTGGGGTTCCCAGCCTCGGGAATAGAAAGAACAAGATCAGGTCTACCAGGGGAGAGGATTGAAAGACTCAGGATCTTAACATCTGGTTCAGGATTTTCTAAACAGCAGAGGAAAGCATAGCAAAATCGTAAGAGCCATCATTATTACATTACAAGACAAATTTGAGCCCACTTACTAGAAAGAAGATCATATAAAGATAGGAGAAAGATGTACCAAAAACCATTTCTAGATGTAACTGCAGTCAAAATGGTGTGAAGTATGAAAAATAGTGGTTTTCATTTCCCATGAAGGTAACATAGAATAAAAGATAATAAATTCGAAAGGCATATCGAGGCATACCGAACTTAAAACAAAAGAATCAAAATGTGCTGGAGCTAGGTAAATATAGAAAGCATATATTATACTGAAAAAATATGATTCAACAATCAAGAAGATAAGATAGAATGAAAGATTAGAAATTCACGAAAACCCTTTTGGAGAAATGGCAAATAATGAATAGATGTTCAAGAAGTTTCCCCAACAACATGTAAGAATAGGGAAATATTCACAATTCAAAACCTCCTGTTCTCCCCATCCCTTTTTTTGGTTAATTAAACGAAAAAAACTCTTGCATTTCAGTTTTAATTTTTCATTCCCAAACCAAGAACCATGAATTTAAAAAGGACTGGGATATAGATGAAAAAAATACATTCAAAAGACCAATTAAGGTAATGAATGTGACCCTTTTTCGAACACAGGAGAGATGAACAAGGGAGTAAGTACCTCCAACAGAATCGAAATCCACACTTCCGAGAAGCTGCTCCTTCCACCTACGCAGGCTCTCATCTTCCTGTATCCTCGAACATAACCATGATGATTAAGAAATTTAATCTAAGAAGAGCATTAAATACTTGCTTTCAACACTAACAGACCTTATCCTTTTCAAGCTGTTCCTTGAGTGTGACCTGAGGACCCAACTCTATTTTTCTTTCTTCATCTTCATCTTCCTCTTCAGTTGCATAACAAGAAGCTTCGCTCATTTGCCTGTTGAATTTCTCTCCTGATTCATCTAAATCATTTGGAGTAGCAGAAATTTTTGGTGGTGCTGCATCTGTTTCTGAGACTTCCTTACTCTCTGCTCCCTCCTTACTCTTATCATAACCCATGTTCTCTGAACTTGACGCAGCTCCAGAAGCCAAAGACATCAACAACTCATCAATATTAAGAGAAACTAACGACCCAACAAAGACCCAACTCACGAAAGTCACCAAATGCAAGAGAAGAAACAGAAACCAAGACAAACGACAAAATCCTAAAATCAACCCAATAGATTACAAACCCACAAGGGAACTAAAACCTCACACAAATCTCTGTCAAAATCTCTATCATGTGACGTACAAAAAGATGGAAGCTAAAAAGAGGGGTGATGGTCCCTAAGCATGTGAAAGAATCCAAAGAGGTAACCCAAGAAAGAAACACCAAAAATCCAGAGAGGATAACCCTTGTAAGAAGACAAAACGCCAAGAAAAGAAGAGACCTGCAAAAGTAGAAAGACAAAAAAGGAAACTGGTTATAGCTTTCTAGCTTTGGGGTGAACTGGTTGTTGAATGGCTCAAACGGAAGAAAGAAAGGAATGTGGGTTGTTGAGGAAGTTTGAACAAAGTAAGAAACGGTCATGTGATGATCCGAATATGTTTCAGAGAGAAAGACAGAGAGGTGGTGGGGAAATTCAAACCCGATCGTGAGGGTAAGTTTTGCACTTGGTCTCCACGGCCTGTCCCGCTTCGAGGTCTTTCACTTCAAAACAGCCTAGGATGGGGTGGACGATAGCTACTCCTTTGACCCTTTCTCGTGGATTCCATTTGAATTCTCTGTTTGATTGATTGATTGATTGATTGATTCATCGTGCGGATCTCCTCACACTTTCGTCATTGAGTAACGTGTCCCACACATTTGGTAATCCTGAGATAGTTATTTGTTAAGAATTTGTTCTTCTTTGATGCCTGATGGCTTGAAATTAGGTCCAACCAACGATCATTTTTTTCTTTTGGTAATGAATCCAACCATCGATCATATTTCGACCCTGTATGAGGCACTCAAATTAATCAAACGACACCGGATCACTGATTGATTCTATGTTAGTGACAGGCGGGCTCATCTGATCATATCATCTGATTACTTAGATTTCGTTAGTGTAACCCACAGCCAAAACTAAACCTAATGATCTTTCAATTGATTCATTAAACGCTCTTTTCTTATTCATGACAAGAGACTGTTCCCATAAATGCGCACAGAGGTATAGCGCTGACTTCTATCTATCATTTGCCAATCAGATTTTGGGCAAATGCCAGCGATGCCACCTGATTGGCCATCGTTATGGGACTCACACCTCAATGCATTTTGTACAAAATAATCATTATGGGACTCAGACAACCCAATAAGTTCCGACGGTCACAACCCAATTAAAAAAAAAAAAAAAAGGGTCACAACCCAATGAGTCCATTTAATACAAGGACATAGTCTCATGAAAGCCGAACAACACATCAAAGGAGAGGCCTCAACCTTAAAACTAAGGGTGCTTATCGTGCCAGCTCGGTACGACCCAGGCACGACTGGGGTGTGCCGGGCGAGCCGCGGCACGCACGGCCCGTTTAACCAAGCCCCTTGGTCCGGCACGGCATGCCCATCAAGTGAGCCAACACCTAGCCTGGCAAGCCAGGGGTATTAAAAGCAATTTTTTAAAAAAAAAATCAAGAAAAAATCTTAAAAATCACAAAAAAATTCTGAAAAATATTTTTATTATTTACAAAATTGTTTTACACATATTGGGATAGATTTTGCTCAAAAAAATATAAATTACACCCATTAAAGACTTAAAGTAATCTAATTAAAAACCATAAACTTAACAAATATATTTAATTGGAGATTTTATAACAGCTTTTTGGGCTTATTTATACTTTTTTAGCTTTGATTGATTATATAAGAGCTTCTATAATTATATTTTCCAACAATCGTGGGAGTATCCCTAATTTTTAGCTAAAATAATTTAATTATGATACTATTAATGCAAGAAGTTGATATGTCCTAGTGGTTTAAGGAGACAGACTTGAAACTATTGAGCTAGGTTCGAACCCTACTGTCCACGATTTCTATTTCCTTTTTCAAACCCAATCCACGAACCTAGTTGGCCCAACTAAGTTGGGCGTGCCCCATACCACTTAGAAGCGGGCCCTGACCGGTACGCGTGCCGGCATGACGCGGCCCGTTTGGGCACGGTAAGGGAAGGGAAGTCCATCTCTTATATAATGGGTGAAACAATGGTGAATTTCCAATTTGACCTTAAAACCTAGGCTTTAAGGTGAGGGAAATCCATCTCTTATGTAGTGGGTGAAACAATGGTAAGTTTCCAATGTGAGACAAATTCCAACAACCCCGCTCACATTGGAGGCACAGCGTAGACATGGGTAAAGCTCTAATACTATTTTGAAAGCCCAACAACACATAAGAGGAGGGACTTCAACCTTAAAACCTAGGCTTTAAGACGAGGGAAATCCATCTCTTACATGGTGGGTGAAACAATGATGAATTTCAAATGTAGGACAAATTCCAACATAGTCTTCTTATTATAAATTTTTCATGCATTAATTTCATGTAGAGCTTATGGCTCAGCAATTTTATGAATTTGTGGCCAACCATACATGAAAATTGGAAGGGTTTCTTCACCAGATAAATGGATCCATAAGCCATTAAAATAGCAACAACCAAAAACAAAAATAAAATATATATATATATATACAAAAAAAAACCTAAAATTAAAAGTGTAAAACACAGCAGGCATTTCCGGTCATCTTCCTGCATGAAGGATTATGGAAGTAGATCCTTAGGATCCATCCATAGAGTTATGCCATACAACGGAATAACTAGATAACAGTGAACAAGAGCATGTTTTTCGGACAATTTGGTTCATGCTTGGAAGGAAAAATAGCAACCACTTGTTTTTCAATTTTCTTTTTGTTTTTCCAAAGAAAGGTATGTGTTCTACAAAATTGGGAAAGCTCCAAGTCACTGGACGATTAATATAATTTGTATATCAGCAAGAACAAAAGTGCTGCTTCCACTTCTTAAACAAAAGATTAGTTGCTACCCCCATTTCTTCATCACATTTTCTTTGGCAGAGATGGGAGTATATACCTCCTTTGGCATATTATGAGAATCAGTATAAGGGGCGGTTGGAGAAATTCTTCTCATTATGCGAGACGTTACAAAAGTGAAGCCATTTCGTGTACCCCGCAGAGCAAACAGCAGAGGATTGAAGACACAAGCAAGCATCAGCTCACCTTTTGCAATTACAAGATACTGTTGATCCAAAAAAAAAGAAGAAAAATTGCTGATATTGGATGTAATTATAACCAGTAACAGTTAATAACACGGAATTGAAACAACAGCTTACCATGGCAATAATGCCCAAAATAGCAAGACTTGCCTGCTGTGCCTCTTGCCAAAAATGATCACCATTAGACCCACCAAACCATCTACCCCAGCGAAACCAACCTCCTCCACCAGTATCACCCCCACCACCCACCTCCTCCCTTTTCTGAATTTCTTTGCTCCACTTGTCAAACTCACTTTTCTTTCCACCAAGAGCACTTTCTAATGCTTTTCTTGCTTGTTCCTGCAGCAACAGTGAAGGAAAAGATAAACATTTTGCAGAGGAATGTATATATGGATTAATTCTCAACCAACCATGCTTGCCTCAGATTTGTTCTTGTGACTAGAAAATTTACAACAAACTCATCTAAATCAAGTTTTCCCCCTTTCACTTTTTCATAGCGTCTATTTTCTTTGTTACTTAAAAAGGGTTAAATTTACGGTTTTTGAAGTTTAAGAACCCTTTGACCACTGGAGGATTTATGTCATCAAATTTGGAGCTAAATTCATTGAAAGTGCAGTAGATTCACTCAAAATGCTGGTCCCTCAAATATGCATCTGCTGAAGAACCACTGAAAGAAATCTGAAGCCCTAGACACTAGACAATCTCTTGAAAAACAAACCCTATGATGGGTCCAGCTCTTATTCCCCAACAGATAGTACTTATCATACCATTCCTTCTTAAAGCGTTGGTGCTTCTCTTGGTTTAAATACGCATGCAGCTAAACTAGAAAATTATTTTATGTTTATTTCCTCAATTTCTCTACGAAGATATCAAGTTTCATCAATTTGTAAAATGCTCACCAAATATGCAAAATTAACATTGTCCAACACCATTAGTAAGAGCTTGATGCAACTCGCAAACTACTATATTTCACTTCAATTTCTCAGTTGCCCATATTAGTCATTGGTTTGCTAACTTTAGATAAATCAGGTATTCCTTATATTAGGAGATCCAATTGACATTTTTTTTCTGGTTATTCCACTTGTTGTATTTTCTCTTCTTCTTTAGGGGTAAGGTTTTGTCTCTCCCGGCCCCCCGTTGATGGAGTGCCTCTAGTTTCTAGAGGGTTTCTCTGTATAAAAAAAAAACTCGCAAACTACCCCAGTTAAGTTTGAATATTTCCCTTTCACAGGATGTGCCCTAGAAGTGATGAATGCTTATATGTGTTACTCCAAAGGCAACTTCGTGCAAGTCTGTGATGTATTGTTAAAAAAAATTTATGAAAGTATAATATCCCATTTATTTTTCATAAGAATAAAAAAACCTTGTGAGGAAGATCACCACCCATCCATTTCTTTGGATGAAAATATGCATTTAAAAGATTCCCTTTTTTGTCTCAGATAAAATCTCGTGTATATCAACAAGCAATCACCTTTACTCTTACTCTGCATTTAATTTTTATTTCTTTTTATTTCAGAATCTGATCAAATGTTGTAAACCTGGTTGAATTGTTTGCTGAAGAAGTCCTTTGGATATTTTGTATCTGCAGCTCCCCGTAAAGTATGTTATTAGAAATCTTGTCCTCTCCCTATAGACTACTGGGGTTTGAGGAGACCCCGAGCTTCTTTCCCTATCATTGATGCAATTTAAGACCATACCTCCCAAATTATTGATGCATCTTAGTTGAAGTTTCATCATCCTAGAACCATGATTCCAGAAGTAAAAAGATGAAATCTTAATTTTTTTCTATTTCAAAAGTTAATTACATCAAACAGTGCAGCACACCATGTTTAGGGCTTCCAGAGAGCTTCAAGAAAAGAATAAAATAAAAGATAAAACAAAATTTCTGTCTAAGAGGGACTGGATTCTAGATTACCACAAGATCACCAGAAGTTATGTCCACATACAAGGCGAAATTAACAAATTATATGGAAAAAGCATAGACGAAAGACGAAGCTAAATACTTGTCTGCGATTGTCTGAGAAGAGGCATGAATATCTGGCTCTGCACTTGACCTTCTGCTGCAGATATGCCCATTTAGGGTTTTGATACTGATCCAGAGAGCTACCGAAGCGACCGAAATATAAATCCGAAATAGAACTATGAAAGTTTCCGTTAAGTGGCCGCACGTTAATAATCAGTGCCATTTTCTTCTTTTTTTCCTCTCCCTGTGCTCTAATTCTATCTTTCCTCTTTGAAATGCTTTCAGCTTTGATCGCTAAACCAGTAAGGGCCCCCCTCACGGTGGTGCAAATGGCAGTATAACGTTGAGCCAAAACAACCGTCTGATTTAAGGGTTGTTCATCGGTTCTTAAATGACCACAAGGCAATTACCGTCTCCGCTAGATTTTCCTTCTTTCTTTTTAAAACGAGAAGGCTATAAATGGTAGCTCGGATCGGAGCAGCGTATTTGAATTTGACAGGCTACGTCCACTAGCGGTGAAGTGAAGAGTGCAACTCTTTCGATTTGCTTTTCAAACGATACCAACTTCTAACATTTCTAGTTTATACTAGTTTAAATTCTCTCAAGACATGGCCAAAAGGGACGATATCGCCCACAATTTTTACCAGTATTGATTATTTGAATCTAGCATGAGATATTGTCATTTGGAGCATCGCATAGCTATTGTTTTTTAAAGTACTATAAATGTTTTATAACCTGTCGAAAAGAACACTAATCGTAAAAAAACTCACTTGGCAGCATCTCACATCAATAACACTAGCAGATGTAGGCAAGAATTGCGAGTAATTTCATCCCTAACAAAAGGTTTTCTTTTTGTCACAAGACTACTTTTAGATGAATGATTTAAGTCAATTCAAATTCTTTATTTGACAAGCACCTGGCATTAATTTTTAAAATTCAAAAGGTAAAAGAAATTAAAATGTTTAAATTGAATGCACCAATCAAAACGGAGGATGTTTCCTCTGGTACCACTAACATGAAACGGATGGACGGATGCCCATGTTAGGAGGGGGAGATCACCCAAAACCTCATCTCAACCGATGGAGATTTTTTCCTTTGGTACCAGAGGAAACATCCTCTGGTACCAAAACACATCCCAACCGGTGGTATCACAAGATTTTGGGATCAGAGAAAATGCATTACAGTCGGTGGTATGACGGTATCATTGGATATTGGGACCAGCAGAAATGCATAAATTTGATGGGAATTTTGACCTAGTTGGCACAGGATACTCTGAATTGATTATTTATACAATATTTTAACTTATATAAGCTTCAACAACACATCTCTTGTATCATGATTATCTAACTTCTAATGATTGTAAAGTTTTTTTAAAACATATTAATCTGGGATAAACTTGTAAAACTGGATATGTGAATTATTATTGATCGATGGTATATGTTGAGAGATGAGACAACTTCCACATGGCAGTTAGCATTCTGCAGGGTGAGACAGACCAAAAGAAAACCAACTCCAAGATATTCCTCTACATCTCTGAGTCTCAACCCTCGGATTAGCTCTTAAACATCCTTTTCTATTGCGGATGAGACAAGCGGTTTATAGTCAAATCATTTAAATGAATAACTGCTGAGGTTAATTTAGTCATTACGTAATCTACAAAAGAGAGAGATGAAGAGAGACAAAGAGCAAGAAAGAGAGAGGCAGAGAGAGAGAAACAGAGAGCGAGAGGGGGATAACTGGAGCCGTTTTTTCTGTTATTTTATGAAGGTACAACAATGGTGTCGGACCAAGAAATAGCGAACGGGGTGGAGTCTCTGCTCCGTCAGTCTGATCCCAACGCCTTTACCTCCCTTAACAGCGTCGTTCAGCAGCTGGAGGCTAAGCTAGGGTTAGACCTCACACACAAGGCTGGCTTCATCAGAGACCAGATCGACCTTCTTCTCCGCCCACAAGCCCAACCTCAACCTCCCAAAGACCACTTTGCCCTTCGACACCATCCTCAATTCCACAGCAACCACCCTCAAATCCCTCCCCATTTCGTCCTTCAGCAAAACCACCAACCGGAGGAGCTCAACTTCCGATGTCCTCCGCCACCGCCGCAACCACAACCACAGTTAGTAACGAAAGCAGATGCCTTCGTGCAAAATGCCTCAGCTCCTGCCCCCGAAATGCACAAAGAAAGGTTTTTTCTTTACCTTTTTGGTTGCCGTAATTTCTTCTAAACTTCGTTTTTCTTGAATTCGTTCTCGAAATGACGGTTTAATATTCTCTTCTTCCCCCACTTTATGTATTGTAATTTTTTCCAACCGTGGCATCTTTCCTTTCTACGGCAAGAGGAAATCTTCATAGTTTGGTATGTTGTTTGGCTAAATTAGGGCTTTTGAGTGTAAGCTTCGACTGCCTTGTGCCGTCTACCACTGGATGTTTTATGTTATGACATGGATTCGTTATCTGTTTGCTTGCTTTGGTAAGAGTAATGTTTGAAAACTTATGGTTTTCTTAATCATTATATTGCATTTTGTTGCTTTGGTAATTTGGTGAACTCTTGCATCCCTGCTTGTCCCAATCGCATGTTTTTCACATACCGTGATTATTGGCTAGGTTTCTCTGTGTGACACGGTACTTGCATTAGATGTAGAAATGAAATGTGCAAAAAGTGACATTTGGTTAGAAATTTTTTATTTTTTATTTTTTGCCAGTGGAGGCTGCATTCCATAGACAAAATATTCACAAACTGTTTGAACTGTCATCTACCATGAACTTGAAGCCTAACTTTAGAAGGGGTGGTACATTTTACTGGGATTAATGAGATGACTCATAATATGTTTCCTTTGTTCATCTGGTGGATTTCCAGACATTGAAGATGTCACTGCTTTGACCTATTGATCAATTGAAAGCAATAGTGGGCTGATATCTGAGATGTATACCATTGGACTGCCCTTGTTACAGTCAACTAGTGCATTTTCTAAAACTTCTTTAATTGCATGACGGATAATTTCTGTACTCTATTTTTCCTTTTTCTTATACGATTATGTAATTTTATTGAAATTCAACTCGTTTAGGGATATTTCCATTTTCCCCCTATATTTATCAAATACTCCCTTCTCTAGAGAGAAGAGGGTATTTTTCCTTAGTGGTACACCCTTTGTGTACTGCATTTGTACTATTTCTCATTTCTATTATAATATAATCTATCCTTCTTACCGATCAAAAAAAAAAGTAGCTGGTTTTGACATTGCTATGTCCATTTGTGTTCACGTGTTATATATACCACCAGATACCATTGTAGATGGACAATGTCTTTATTCTGTCGCTATCATAGTCTTTGTGGTTAATTTGGGACAAGATTTGCATTGTGAACACGCAGCCTCTTTTTGAGCAACATGTTTATCTTTTGGATTTTACATGTATTGTCATTGTGAAGAACATGTTTCTCATTTGGATTTCCTGTTGATAATACCAACTACTTGTGGAATTATTTTGGTGGGGAGAATCCTTTCTTTGTTTTTCCTTATTTGATTTATGGAGTGAATTATTTGACGTTTGGCATGATGTGGTTTTTATCATATACTTTCAGTGCTCCAACAGGAGCAAAAAGAAGAGGTGGCCCAGGGGGTCTAAACAAAGTTTGTGGTGTTTCACCAGAGCTTCAGGCCATTGTTGGTGAACCGGCCCTACCTAGGACCCAGGTTCTTATTCCCAGATGAACCAGTTTCAAAATTCCTTTGTCATTATAACTGTCTTTGTTATTCATGTTTTATTTATTTATTCATTTTCTGAGTAGGTGTGCATTCTTCTCATTTTCATATATTTGAATCTCCATTTGTCTTGGTTTAGATTGTGAAGCAACTGTGGGCTTACATAAGGAAAAACAATCTCCAAGATCCTAGTAACAAAAGGAAGATAATTTGTGATGATTCTCTGCGCTTGGTGTTTGAGACAGACTGTACTGACATGTTCAAGATGAACAAGCTTCTAGCCAAACATATTCTTCCTCTTGAACCTGCAAGTATGTAGCATTAAACTTTCAAAATCTTTAGCTCCTGCTATGAGTTGTGTTTAAGTTCTATGGACTTTGTTGCTTGTAGAAGAGTCAAGTCAAGATTCTAAACGAATGAAGGTAGAAAGTGACTCTGCAACAGAAAACATCAAATCTGGTCTGCCGCCTGTGATAATATCTGAGATGCTTGCCAAGTTTTTTGGTACCGGAGAGAGGGAGATGCTACAATCAGAAGCATTGAGACGTGTTTGGGAGTACATTAAGGCCAATAATCTTGAGGTTGGTAATGGGGGCATAGGTCATGTCACAATCATGTTTGTACCTTTTTGTGAGCCTGACATTGCAATTTGTCTTCATATCATATGGTATATAATTGAGACCATGGAATTTGGGGCTTGAATTAGATGTATTTCCTCTTTGCTGCTCATTTGGTTATGCTTGCCTTTATTTATTCAATTTACCCACAGCCATCTGTCACCATGCAGCTAGTGTTAGCTCTTCTTATTTGTAATGATCCCTGTTAATTTTTAATTTTTCAAAAACCAGTTGGATTGGTTCTAAGCAGTGATTGTGAAACTTGATCCTTTGGAACTCAATCATTTCTGAAAAACAAAAAATCATGATATTTTATCCTTGTTGAACCCATATTTTAGTGGTTTTGATATGGCGTTAGTTTTCTTTCGGAGCAGATAATTATCCTTCTGTGTTTTCAATTGAAAAGGATGTTAACATTGAATTTCTTACGTTATAAATATATGCGTGCCAATGTTTTTGGTGGCAGGCAGTTATATTCACAAATATTCAACATAAGGTTAAGAAGTATTTTTTCATTTAAAAGCAAGTTAACATTGAATTTCTTGCATTACAGATGTATGTGTGCCTATGTTTTTGGCAGGCAGTCATTTTCACAAATATTCAATATAAATCTAAGAAGGGAATTGTTATATGCATTTATACTGGCCTTTCATTTCATGTTTTCAGGATCCTTCAAATGCAATGACGATACTTTGTGATGCAAAGCTTCAAGAGCTTTTTGGATGTGAAAGCATTTCTGCATTGGGGATACCTGAGATGTTGGCATGCCATCATTTATTCAAGCAGTCATGACAACTGGTCTTATAGACAGGTTTGTATGTTTTATGTTGACCTACAATTTCTCCTTTACCCGTTACCTTTCCTGTCAATTTATGCATTTACTCTGTTGCCTTTCTCTCTACATGTTGATTGTTGAGTCTTAATAAATGGCATGTCAACTACCCATTTGTATTTCAAATTATTGATAGGAAGCCTGTGGCCTGATTTTCGTCTTCTCCATGCTTGCTACTGTTAGATTGCTCATTCTATCAGGCACTTATGGCATTTAAAGTTCACATGGTAGACTACAATTTGATTCTGCCTTGTAGTCTTGAGCCACATTTCGGCCTTTGTTTTGAGTCTAAATAGTTGTAGCCCTAACTTCCAAAGTTAGTTCAAGGCCATGGAGCTGGGATCTTGTTGATTAGCTTTCTAATTTAAATCGCTGAATCTCTCCTTCCCCCAATCATACACTTCATCAGCAAGAAAAGAAATGGAAAATTAACAACGAAAAAAAAAGATGAGAAGAAGAAGAATGATGGGAAAAAAATAAATAAATGATAAATATGCACCACGACTGTGTCTAGTATTTCTTGCTCATCATGCAGAAAAATCCAATAATCCAACTCATGAACCTGACTCAGAGATTCAGAAGTTTAACTTCTTATTTCTTTTATTTGTTTGTGTAGCTTGGTGAATCTAGAGTTGATCATCAGTTGGCTTTTGTCTCATTTGTTATTGATGAATGTAGTACCAGTTATTTGATTTGTTATATGGTGGGAGATGTTAATCAAGGTTGATTAGAAAATGATTTGAGCTGAAGTTGAATAACCCCCTTTTAAAAAAAAAGAAAAGAAAAAAAATTACACATGGGATTGCTTATCTGGTTTGAAGATTTGGAGATTTGCCTGTTGTATTCTTTGTGCTTCTTTTTACAGCCATCTAATTTTGTTTTCGGCTTCTGTAATTATTCGTGTAGGAAAACTGATGGACTAATTTTGGCATTGTTGCTTTCAGGTGTATCATGTTACGGTAATTAATTCTGACAGAATAGCTGATACTTACCGGAAGAACTCTTTTAGTTTTCTTAATGTTGTTACTATCTAGATGATATGGTGTTTACAACACCTATTTTACACAATCTGAACAGAACATACTCTGCGTAGTGGCAAGGAATATGTTGTAATTAATTCCATGGTCTAGGGTTACAGGTTTTCTTATTGTGCATTTTAGGCCCTTTCCCCTGCTAACTTGTAAACTTCTGAAATAGTTACCAAGTACTGAACCAAGGTTACAGATCTATTCATGCTCAATTGCTCCTCGGACTACCGTTGGAAGTTTAAAAAACATATTTTACGCCGCTATGCAGCTCCGCATGGCGCAAGTAGCGTTTTTGCAATCTACAAGGAGGTTTTTATTCAAAGCACCGAGGAAGAAGAAAAAAATAAGTCATACAGTCTTGAAACGGATTTTTAAAGGCCATGGGTGTTGGAATTTTCAGTAAAATAGACTTGAGAGAGTGGCCGTGGAATGTGAAAAAGGAAAGGGATAATTACATTTTCATGTTTCTTTTTGGAACCGAGAAACTGCAAGAAAATATAGGATTCCTGAGAAAATGCCGGATTAAAAATAGGTCTGAAATAGAAAAAAAACGTCGTTCGATGAGAATGCGATTTCTCCAGATCCAAACGCAGCCAAAGATTTGAGGAAGAACTACGGAAACAAGTGGTGTCCGGTCTTTGGGTGCAATGTTGTAGAGGCCCAAAAAGGCATTTTCCCCTGGGCCCATAATGCTATTGGATGAGATTGAATTGGTCTTACGAAAACCCAAAGGAAAAAAAGAAAAATAAAAAAACCCTAGATTAACTCTGTAAGCTGAAACGGAGAAAATTTCGAAAGTATCTCTGAAACGGAGACACAGAGAGGAGAGAGAAAACGAGAAGAGCAGCGGGGTAAAAGTTTTTTAGTTGCTGTCATGGCGGAAGATCTGGTCTTGGACACGGCTATCAGAGATTGGGTTTTGATCCCTCTGTCTGTTGTTATGGTTCTCATCGGTGTCCTTCGCTACTTTGTCGCAAAACTCATGCGATCTTTCCAATTGCCCGATGCGAAGGTCATCAAAGAAGGGTTAGTGCACTTCGCCAAACCCTATCCGCACTGCCCTATTCTATTTTTCTCTTATTCTGCAAGTTTCCGTTTTGAGCTAGGTTTCGTTTATGGTTTCAGACAGGTCGTTATTAGGGCTAGAAACCTACGCAGCGCTGCAAATTTCATTCCCTTGAAGTCTTTTCGTGCTCGAAGGGCATATTTCAGTAATGAGGTACTTATTTCTCACACTTGCTCTCGGTTTCTGTACCTTGGTTGAATCGGGTGGGTTGTGTTGCATATCTATTTTTATGTGGAGCTTCACAGATTTCAGATTCACGGGTTTTGTAATATTTTTTACTTTATGTGGACTCTAGTTATGACCTGACCCACCAACCTATATGGTTTTGAGTGATATCTTGTTAACATAACATGGGGTATTATTTCCCTTCAGATCAATCTGAATCCGCATGTTCAATTACTGGGAGGGTTGAGATTGATATCTTTGACTGTGTAGTTCCTTGTTCGCTAATAATATGTATCCTTTTTTTTGTGTAAATTTTATAAACAAATTAGAATTTGTTTGCTTAGCCGTCAATTAGAAAGCACCTAGGTGTTGTAGGCATTGTCTGAGCACTTTGACTACATTCATTCAAGATACGGGGTAGAGGATTAAAGTTTAGCATGTCCAAATAGCTGCTTTGATCAATATGGAGATGGAATGTATCCAAAGAAAGTTCAGGACATTAGGGATAAAGTTGTGTTAGAGGTTTTTCCCCCCCTTTTCCTTTTGCAATAGCCATGTCCAATATTGTAGTCTTTGTAAATTAAAGTTCCCTTACATGGACATGGTTAGGCTGTTTCTTCTTACCTCTCTCAATTGCATTATGGTATAAGCGGCCAGATCTCTATGTGGAAGGATCATTTGAAAAACCATAGAACACTTCCTCTTGTTTTTTAGTATCCTGAATTTTGCATACTGTGGAATTTATCTTGAGTGCTATGGCAGGAAAATGGGCTACTACATGTTCCTAAGGGACAGGCACAGAATGCACAGGCACAGATGTTCTCTGATCCAAACATGGCCATGGATATGATGAAGAAAAACCTTTCGATGATCATTCCACAGGTATTGCAGTTTGTGTATCCATTGGTATTCATTGGTGTAATTGTTCCTGCCAAACCACTGATTATCTTCTCTTTGTTTATGAATGTTCAGACTCTTACTTTTGCATGGGTTAATTTTTTCTTTTCTGGATTTGTAGCAGGTATGTTACTCTACTTCTTTCTTGCACAAAAATTTTGGCGCATTTAGTTTTTCTATTTGATAATTTTGTATTTTGCATTGCATCTTCATTGATTTCTGTTAGGCATAAAATTCAGGCAGTTATTTTGAATGGTGTTATAGATGTTTCATTATTACTGTAAATTCTTTTGCTATCTTTAAGTATTATCTAGGCCTCACTTACCTTAAATATCTTTAACCAGATGCCATATTATGGTCTTATTGTGTTATTTTCTTGTTCAGCCAAGATTCCCTTTCCACTGACTCAAAGGTTTAGATCAATGTTACAAAACGGGATTGACTTGAGCACCGTTGATGTTAGCTATGTCAGCAGTCGTTCCTGGTACTAATATTCCAAACAAGAAAAATTTTAACTTCCATCCTTGGATAATTGAGTTTCTAAATTGGACTTTAAAATCTCTAATGCTTTTACATGATTGAGCATTCTGATGATTTGGTATTTTTACTATCAGGTATTTTCTCAACCTGTTTGGGTTGAGGGGTTTATTCAGCCTCATTCTGGGTGAAGAAAATGGTTGGTATTGGTTTGTGATTTTCATAAATTGTGTATCCTTTGTTTCTTCATAAACATGAATTTGTAATGGGAGTTCCTTAATTTGAGAAAAAAATTTTTTCCCTTAAAGATGTTGATGCTAACCTTTATTTTGTTGTGCAGCAACTGATGACACACAGCGCATGATGCAGATGAGTGGATTTGGCTTTGATCCTTCGAAGGTACATATTTTCTCCAGTTTTTTGTTTGATTTTCTCCTAAATGGTGAACCTATGAGGTACCTTATAGTGCTGTTGTTGGTCGGCTTACGTTTATTTGGCATTTAGTCGCATTTCTTCATATTATTTCACTTTCGGCTGACCTTCATAGTCACATATTCTAGTGTATGTCCAACAATTGATTATGTTGTTCATGAGGTTGCAAAGTGATTAATTTAGTTTTGTTGTTCTGGTTATGAAAAATGCAGTAATTTTTATTGCTTTCTGTATACTTATTTCATAGAACTATCCAAATACTTGTGTAACTATTATATGATTATCAGTTTATGTATGAAATAAAACTATCAAAATAATTTGTGACTGTAAGAGTGAAATTTTCGAAAATACTGATTTGGATCCACAGGTTCTATGGACATAAACTTATCTTATGTGCCTTAGATGCAAGTTATGATAAATTTATCAGTCCAACTGGGAGTGCTATTCATATCACACTTTTCAACCCCTCCATTTGGCAATATAGTAGTTTTATAGACATATTCTAACAAAGTGATCCACAATGGCATCTATCATTAATGTTTATGAGGACTTGCATTACTTTCAAATAGATGCAAATGATTTAAATGCACTGAAATATGGTTTTTGGAACCTTTAAATGTAACATACAAGACAGAAGAATGGGAGAGGAAAAGGGGAGAGCATATCCTCTGGAGTGCTCCATAACTTATCGTCTCTACCAGATGGTGAAACACATGTACATGTTGGCTTCATGCACAAATGTATACAACTATTTCGCCATCCGGACCAGAAGATGAAACATGGAGCACTCCTGGCCTGGCGGAAAAGGGATGGATGTACCAGTTGCTCTTAAATAAGTATATATATCTTGAGAATTTTGTGTTATGGTACTATGAAAGTAGAAGAGGTAGGCAGATAGTAAAATATTTAAATTTGCAACATCATTTTTTGATCAGTTTTAAAGTAGGATGACTTGTTAGGACTAGTCATTCAGCACCAAGGAAGACATATTAACACTTACAGTTTCTTTTATTGTTCTCAGAGTTTGGGTGCAGAGAAGGATAGCCTTGACATCGTTCAACATGAGTGGGCTCTACCAAAATTTGAGCAGCGTGCTGAGGCGGTATTGAGGAAACTCGTCAACTGAAAAGCTAGAGCTGCCTGATCAACTGATATCTTGTGCTTATCCACATTGTTCCTTCTCATGGTCGAAATTCTCTTGGAATTGGGTCTTAAAAACAGCATCCGAGTTCACTGAAAGAAATTATTCATTGCATCCGGATTTTATGTTCCGGTTATGGAAAAAATTTTGCTTTTAGGCTGTGTTTGGAACCATGGATTTAGGGAGAAAAGAAAAGAAAATGCTAAAATTTTCTCTTCTCTTGTTTGGATAAAACGAAGGAAAGTGAGATTTTCTCTCCCTCTTTCTCTTCAATGTAAAAAATTTTTTTCAAAAAAATAGAGATTTTGAAAAAAAAGAAAATTTATCATCACTTATCACTATTCACACCACTCATTTAACCCACTACTATTACTGTCAACCACAACCTACCATCCACCAGTACCACCAACACCACCTCTATTACCCTACAACCATAACCACCCACAACTGCTTATCACCATCGCCAACCACCCACCATTGCTTGCCATCATTGCCCTCACCACTATCGCCTATCATCATCACCCACTACCACCACCCACTGTGGCTCGCACCACCACCAACCACCACCAGCACCAGCTGCTATCATCTTACAGCGCCACCACCTATCATTGCTCGCCACCATAGCCCACCACCACCATCCTTGCCTCCGTCGTCATTGCTACCCCACCAACCCTATCAACACCTGCACCCCATTCACTCCCACCACCCCAACCCATCATCTTATTAAAATATATTTTGCATTTCTTCTCATTTTGCATCTCATCCAAATGTCATCGTTTTTCTTTTTATTTCTCTTCATTCTTTTTCTTTTTAGTTTTTTTTTTTTATTTTTTCCTCAAATCCAAGTCTCCAAACATAGCCATAGTGGCTATAATGAACCAGCTGGAACCGGCCGTTACATGACCAAGTTTTCTACGATACTATTTGTTGGAACAGAGGAAAGAAGAGGGGAAAGGAAATAGTTTAGACTAGAATCAACCCACTTGTCCTACGGGAGAGATAATTGAAATAAGCAAAACAAGAACCCCACTCCGAAGAGGTGGGACCTAGAGAAGAAATGTGACTTATTTTTTAAGATGACATTAATGAAAGGTCTAATGGTATTTACAAGTATGTTTTCAAATCCTTTTTTCTACGATAGAGATCTATCACTCTCGGCAACTCAGCTTCCTATATATCCACTATCACATCTAATGTATTACGTGTTCCTGGAAAAATTCAGCATTAGATTCAGGTAAATAAACATCAGGGCACTAACATAGATCACACTGTATAGCTGACTGCTGAGGCTTTTCTTATATTCACGCTGATTGATTTCTGCATGGCCCACCAAATACAGGTCTCATGTAGGTATCATCAAACTTCCTCCAATAAGAGTGTATAGTGTGGACAGGCCTTTCTATTAGCAGCGCTAAACCACTCTTCGCACGGATGAGGTTGGTATTGGCAGATTCCTCAAAGGACAGCAAGGGAAGATTAAGATCTTTAGGGGAAGTTGGTTCCCGTGGTTGGTGGTTGTCCCTTGCATGGTGAGGAAGCAGAACACTGATCAGAGGCTTTGTTGAAAAACCAAACACCTGCACCAAATTTCCACCATGTTACAGATAGCTGATAATATGTAGAAAACATGATGGCCCGTCCAACTGGCTATATCATTTATCACTGCTAATTTTTATAAAGTACTACGGTTCTACATATCACAGAAATTGAAAAGATACTGAAAAATTTTGTATTATTAAACAGTTACCATGCCAGAAAAGCACAGTAGAGTGTCAATTATTAAATTCAAAAGAAAACCCATATGGACGATAAAGGACTTACCAGTGTAGTAAAAAGTACCACTATAACAGTGCTAGTAACCATTGTAGCATGGACAGGGTCCCATGTGACACCAGAGTGTGTGAACTACATAGGGATCAAGTAAAACCAGCTGGTTAATTATTTTTAGTGGTTTCACAAGTGAAAATGCAATCACTAATAATTGCATAATCATGAATACTAAATCAAAACACCACTTACCTGTTTGTAAGCCAGAGCAATAGAAACAGCCCCTCTCATTAGCCCAGCCAACCAGATGATAATCTATTTAAAGTTGATGATTGAGTATGAGTTCTGAGGAAATATTTTTCCATTTTATTCAATCCTATTACATAAATGTAATTAAAGGACTAACAAAAATACACACCTGGTCTTTGAATGTAATTGATGTTGGATAAGGGTTTTTATGCATGTAATTGGATAAAGCAGATGAAGGAAACACAAATGCAGCACGCCCAAGCAATATTAGAAAGATGATAGTACCATGGATACCAATTGATGTCCCAAGGCTGCATTGAAGAAGAATCATGGTGAAAACGAACAACTGTTAGTTTGCTATGGTGATACCATATTATCTATCACTGTTAATGTTCATGAGACAGGACCAACCATGGAAATTGTTTCTCATGTTGCAAGCCTGGTCACAAATTGAGCCAAGGCTAGGACAGAAGCTAGCATCACCAATTGGCGAGAACAAGGCTTGGCTTGGTTGGTAGTCCCAACCCATTCTGCCTCACCGGCCTACTGGCCCATTAATTCTTCAGGGTGGCCGGCAGGCCAGGCAGACAGGGACTGTCGAGGAAGTGACTCTTTTGCTACTTGAAGAACGAAAATTGAGGTTCGGTTAAGATTTTGTTCAAAGGGAAGATCTGAGGCATCTGTTGTCAATACACTGAGACTAGATTACCAGCCTCATTTTAGGATTATTTTTTATATATAATAGAAGTAAATGCAAAAAGGAGGAATTAGCACCTTGTCTTCCTCACTTTCCATTTCTCGGTATCAAGAGCATCCATTCCCACATAAAGGAAGATGAATGCTTCTGCAACAAATGACATTGTAGCAAATGCATGCCTGCAGAAGGAGCAGAAAATAATTTGTCATCAAGTCCATCTCTATGCGACTTCAAATTCCATGAAGTCCAGTAGTTGTTAATAAACGCATTTATAACAGAAGTAACAGAGATCAGCATCTGCATTTGGTGAGCACCAATAACTCATATCAAACCAGTTCCAAAATTAACCAGCAAGCATTTTGTAGTTTATACTTGCCTGGTCGTGATTCTTGAGTTTTCAGTCACATTATGCCATGCATAATGTGACATAACAATACCACAAAAGAAGACTGTAAGTATCCCGCTCAAGTTCAATAACTGCATGAAGAGAAATCATGACATACATAATGATTATCATGTACATATATCCTTGACATAAAAACAAATTCTTCATACTATTAAGTATCAAATAATGAAAAGCAATTTGAAGATGATTGCTTCCTCATCCATATGAAACACTTGATTGTTTCTCTCTCTATTCAGCATGTTCATGAAAGTTGAAGGGCTCCCTGACCTCCTCTGGCAGAAGATGAACTCCCATTGACAATACCAGTCTGCCAGACGGGCCGAACTATTTGATGAGCCTTTTCATCCAAGAGATGATCACCAGGAAAATGCAATCCCACATTTGTGCACGTGAACCACAAATGGTACGGAAGCATGAAGTTTCAACATGTGCAGCAGTATCAAATGTTCCTATACCTATTTACATCAAAATTTTCCCATTTCAAGCCTTCAGATTTCGGAGTAGAATTTTCAGGAGTCATGAGCACCATTGGCTGGCACTTCACTAAATTCATAACCAAACATTTGGGTGGGTAGGGACCAGTAAATTTTGATAATGGACCTTAATTTTCTATAAGCTTTCAGTGACTTTAGCGTATGATTGAAAAATTCTTACAACAAGTCCAGATTGATCCTTAGACCAAGCATCCTTACCTCAGCCAACATATAGGATAGATATGCCATTAGAACCATCAAAGCAATTTCACGATCAGTCGAATGCCTGGATCAAATATTCAAAGTTTTTTAACTGTGTCATACAACAACAAAATACTTAAATACACTTGTGCTGCCATCAAAAGAAAGGTGAAATTCAGACATTTGCATGTTTTAATTAATTCGTTACAGAAAGTTCACTTACCTACCAAAATATAAGCCTTTCAGAATAAATGAAGTCAAAAGTCCAGTCTACAAGAAAATGACAATCAAAATGCCACAAATTGAAGGAAAACATATGATAAATAAACTCATACCAGAAATTTACAAATGCTTTTCACTATGTAAACTTTTTTTTTTCCTCGTAAACTTGCTTGCTAGCAATATCAGTCCATAAAACATGATATCACAAAAAACAGAGAATCACATATCATTATTTGAGTTCCAAAATGAAAAGCAGAGAAGTTATTTCATTATGATGCAATTGCACTGATAGTATACATTAATTTGTAAATAAAATCTTCTAAAAGAAAAGAAACAATTTACATCCTATTCAGAGTGTGGTAATAATGGAAACATCTAGGTTCTGGAGCAAAGAATGATCTACTGGGTGCCTTGGGCACTAATTATAAGCAAATAAAGCAATGATGGCAGTGTATGAGGATCCACCACTTAAAAGGCCCGACTGATAAGAATCTTGGTGCCAAAAATTAGAATAACTGGATCATTTTTTATCCTCTAACTGCTGCACCCATATAACTTGGCCATAAATATTTCAATATTAAAAAAACATGAAAACTAAATGAGCTAGAAATATTTGATTAAACTGTTTCTGGTACATGTGATTTCTCGGTGGGACTCATTTATGACATCAATCCAATTTGGCTATGTGTGGAACTCAAAGATGTTTTTTGGACAAAATACTATAGGATTTACCATTACTATACATGTCAGATAACGGTCCTTGAAAAGTGTTGCAACACAATAAAAATTAGGAAATTATGTCACATTACATTGAACCACAGAATATCCAAAAACTCTGTACTTCGATTCATATAAAATTTTACACTCGGCTGGGTGACCATGAAATAATATTTCAACGGCAGATGCTACGGCACAGGAAAGAAATTTTTGGGTATTGTACTCACAAATCAATAAAAATGATGCATCCTTTTACTTTAATGAGCAGGCAACAGATGCACGAGTGTATTTTGTGTTAGCAAATCACCACTGCAATGGCTATTTGCACATGTAAAGAGCCACTGCTGTATTGATTTGTGTTATAATATTTTTTTTATTTTTACATTTTATGTTACTGTACATAGTAGAAATCTATTTCAACAAACTTTTAAATCTGAAGAATCTTAACTTACAGCAATTCCAAGTACAGTACTCATTGAAAATAAGTAGACAAAGTCTCCAAGAACATGGACTGCCGACCAAAAATCAAGCTTAGAAACATCGAGCTTTTGCACTGCATTGAAAAGTACAATGGACGTTGCATCGTTCACTACTCCCTCCCCAAAAACTAGACTGTATAGAAGTGGAGTCTCATCTTGATGTAGAACCTACTTGTAAATGTTAAAGTTGTTAAAATACTCAACTACAGAAACAGACAGGCATAGCAAAATACAACTAAATGCAAAGACGTAATTATGCTATCTAACTAACCTGCAGTGTGCAAACAGTATCTGTTGCTGAGAAGATTGTTCCAATACCTGGATCAAAATATTAAAAAATTCATTAACACCCAGAAGTCAATTTTTGAATGGAATATAAGGGTTAAAAAATTGCATGCTTTAAAAACAAACAAAAATGAGAACTCGGATCAGACTGTAAGGGAAAAAGTCAAACCCAGATAATCCTGTGCAGTGAGACCAACAAAGCCAATCCTTGGGAAAATCCACCTGCTGCCTAAACCAACAGTAAGAAGTGCAGATCTTATGGTTAATTCCATGAAAATCAACACATAAAATGACAGAATGACTTAAAACATTTACTGGACTCAAATATTACCAGCTGAAATGACAATAGTTGAAATAAAGACACCAACTACTCCAAACAGCATGATGGTTATAAAGTTACGAAAGAACTGTTTTTTCTTGACTTGAAATCTGCATTAAAGAGAGAAGAAAAATCAATATAAGTTTATGCCAAATACCATCTCCCCTGCTCAGTATGCAGATTATTTACAAGATTGGTTTGAGATTACCCGGCATTGAAGATTATGGGTGGAAGGAGGTATATGAAGAACAACTTCTCGTCAAATCTTAGGATGTGAGAGTTCGTACCCTTGCTCAACAGCAGTACTATAGCCCCAGTGATGCATCCCTGCTCATACAAATTATAGGGAGAGAAAATGCAAATGAATAATTGATAGCACGAGAAGGCAGGTTAAATCTTGAGATTAATAAAAGATTGAGCATAAACCGATGGCTTTTAGTATCCAATTGTTATGTGCATACATTTGGAACGACATCATTTTCAAAATAAGAAACCATGCAGCCTAAAGATTTCAACACAAGCATGGGGAACGGAAATAGTAATGAATCCCAATCCAGTTCATCATGACAGAGGATTCCTAAAGGACAGAGATTAAGAATTACCCATTGCTAATTGAAGGACAACTAATTGAAGGTTCAGATGCAAAATTGAACCGCAACATAATACTATGGATGCTGATTCCAAGGTTACTATGACTAAAACAGAACTTTCCAAGGTTGCATGAAGTTATCAAGTAGATAGCATGGAAAAAGTGGAGCATACTGGTATCAGAGAAGAAGTTGTGTCTTTTCCTAAGTTATTGAAGATAACTAGAGACCTACCACAATGACTTTGCGTTCCATATGCTTATTAAACTTACTTTGCCAGGCACAGACAGTAGTGAGGGCATAGATGAATTGTTCTGCCCTGTATGATTGTCATTAACAGTCCTGATCTATGATCGATTAAAATTCCTCACGAGAAAAAAACACATCGATCGATCGGGAGTATTTATGGGATCGTAAATCATAAATCGCGAAAAACATCTTTACATTCCAGCATAGGGTTTATCAATAACAATGTAGACATTGGAGGTCAATGCAATTATGCAAAGCTCGGTTCCGCCTATATGATATAGTTTCTATTGGCATGTTTTGTGAGATGTGTAACCGCCTTTCAAGAAAACCTATATTTCAACATCGAGATCAATCTATTTTCACATTTATCTGCTATAGCTAACGTGAAAACAACAAAAGGAAAAAAAAATCAGACCAGTATGACTGCTTACGATCAAAATAGCTGTAATGGACTCGTTCATCCATCGAGTTTCCTCGAGCAAGTGACCGACAACAATACAGAAGCAAAGCACCGCCACAAACAAAGATATCGATACGACACGGAGGTTGTCGCTCGCAAGATTCTTAAAAAGTACGGATTCTGCCATTAACGGAAGGAAGACTCTTGAGGAAGTGAACTGCAACTAACTCTGTACGTTATTGTGTGAGAGGAAGAAAGTGAACGCTAACAGTTAAGGCTTCGAAGTTCGGACATTAGCCTTCTAACGCAGTAGTCACTTTCGACTTAGGAGGGCGCTGCTTAACTAGAGAACTGTACCAGGTGTTTCGTTACAGAGGAAAGGGAGGTGCAACACGTACGCATGGTCTACAAAGCGGCTCTTTTTTGGTAGACACGTGGCCGGTTGCAGTCCACTGGTCTATCATACATACTCAAATCTCTTCCCCCTACTTTTTGACATTATTAAGTTTATTTTTATAAATATAATAAGGCAACATAATTTTTATTTCATTATCAAAAAAAAAAAACATAATTTTTATATTTTTTAACTTATATACGTTTAATTAATTAACATAATATACTTGTTAACTTTATGCTCATATAGCCTATAATACTATTTGACACTGTTGGCTTAAGATCTAACATGCCAAACTTCAACAAAAATAATGTTAGGGAGCTAAGGCTGCGTTTGGGATTGCTTAATTAAGCACTTATTTGAGCTTTTAACTTATTTAAGTACTTTTTTAAGTAGAAATCCTATTTGGTAATGAAAAACGGATAATTCCTTATCCACAAGAAGAAGAGGAAGCTTGCCCATAAGGAGAAGCCCCAATTAGCAGCTTCTCTTTCCACTTATTCGGTACGCTTCGATCTATTTGCAATACTCGATTCGATATTTACGTCGATCTATTGGAATCGGTATCGATTACTCGTTCTATTCGTTATCTTTGATTAAAAACGCAATTCCAATTAACGAGTTTCCATTGTTATTCTGATTTGGAATCTCGAAATCTCAAGTTTCTTCGAAAATCATAGTTCATACTCTGATTCCAAAACAGAGCTCTCGTACCCTCGTTAATGTTGAAGGAGTTCAATGTCCAGTCAGTGGTTTTTCCTTCCGGCGGAAATCCTAGTATCATAGTACCTTAAACCCCGCCGATCAATTGACCTCTTCCGCAGAGCTCTGTCTTCGTCACCGCCAGGCATCTCCGGCAACTGCAACTGGGCTTACGCTTCCTCTCCACGATGACGATGACTTTTCGTGTTGCACTGAATGAAGAGTCGTCATCGTTAGCTAAAGATCTACTTGTTGATGACTCCTCTCCATTCTGCTGTTAGAGAAATCCAAAATGTTACTAGTTAAACTAGCATCACTGGAGACCAATTAGTCTAGCCGCCAGAAATTCTTCATTTCTGTGACCAGTGATGCTTGGGTTGAATGTAGGGTACTCATCTTTCACTCTTGTTCATTTTCGATTCAAGGAGGTTTTGTTTCTTTTTGTTTATTTGATCCTTACTTGAAAACAACTCATCTTGTTTTTAACTTTTGATTTTTGGACTAAATCTCAACTGTTTCCAAAATTCCTGCGAACCCATATCTTAGATTTGGTCTGTGGTTCTGTGGTCTCAACATTTATTCAGGTTTTAGGATTTTCAATCGTTTCTTCTTGTTCATTTGATCTTTACCTCCACTACCCAGGCCCCATAATGGAATCTAAAACTCAGATTTCCGAATCCAAAGAAAGTTCTGTGATCTGGGTTAATTTCTTTCACAAACTAGAACCAAACTTCTTTAAATAAATTCAAAACTCAGGATTCCTTCTACCATTTTTAGTGCAAAGATCTCTGTGCATACGCCCATTTTTGCTATTGAACATGAGGATGGTGCCGTCAGCTTGGCGGGACCATTGTTTTATGCTTCAGAGAAAGTTAAAAAAACCATAGAAAGGGAGAAGCAATTAAACTTCATAACAGAGAGAGATGTCTCGGAAATGCGAAGATTTGCTAGAGGAGTGAAAGAGATTGGGCAGCGGTGGTGGAATGTGGCTTGAAATCACCTACCCGCAATATAAGCTGAGACTTGCTGGAGGAAATAGAGAGAGTTCCTGTGTTGAAATCTAGCTTGAAATCACCTGCAATGTTGCCAGCAATGCAGAGAGATGCCGGAGGGGAGAGGGAGAGAGAGCTAAGTGCTTAATACAAGCATTTACCAAACATAACTTTTGTCAAATAACCAATTGTTTGTAACTATGGATAAGTTCTTAAATAAGTAGTTATAACTATTAAGTACTTACCCATAAGGAGGAGTAATCCCAAACGTCACCTAAGTCTATTAATCTAGCTTGAAGATAAAAAAAAAATTTTTAAAAATCTTGGATTCTTTAGAAGCTGCCCTTACTTTTGCTTCTATTTACTTTTTATCCCTTAACTAGTTGCTTATACGTATCAATTTTAGCAAGTACTTACAATTCTTATATTGTCTAAAATGCCCTTCAATTTTAATTTTACTTACTTTGGGAAACTTGAACTAAAAAATGTTAGGGAGCTAAATCTAGATTAAAGATAAAAGAAATTCCTAGAGATTCTTTAGAAGCTACCCTTACTTTTGCTTCTATTTACTTTTAGTTAGTTGCTTACATGTATCTATTTAAATAAGTATCTACAGTTCTTGCACTATCTAAAATGCTTGTCAATTTTACTTCTATTTAATTTGATATCCCAATTAGTTCTCTCCAGCTTAATTATGGAAAGAGGCTATCTTTTCAAGCTACTTATAAAAACATACCTGAAAAAGTCAAATGGACAAAATTTGAAAATTTTTGAGAAGGCAATAAACACAGAAGCTTATTAATTTGGTATTCCAATTATGGCCTTTGTTAGTAGGTTTCAAATTTATGAACTATTTGGCAACCCCCAGATGATCTAGAATTCGTGAAAATTCTTATGTGAACAAAAGGCCGCCCGGACACCGTAGAGGGGTTGGATGGCTCATTGCATCAATCACATAAGGATTGATGATTACGTTTGGTATCATCGTAATCCATTTCAATTACAATTAGATACAACATCACCTTGGAACTTTAGAGGTTTGATTCCCAGTTGATTCAATTTGAAGTTCTTAAGCGTGTGAAGTTATTGCTATTTCTTCATGTCCAAAGAAGAAGGTTACCTAGGGTTTTGGATGGAGTACAGCACGACTGAAACAGTAGATCATTCTTTGATCGCTTTTTCCCAGATCATTTAGAGTTTATTGTAAATAAAGCTGTTTATGGTCCAAGTTTTTGAGTTGCAATTTGCAAAATGGGCAAAAATTTGCGGAAGTTTTGTTAAAAAAAAAAAAAAGATTGTTAGGATATTGATTCAGTCGATTTAGGCGATCTTTGATTTAACTAGGCCTAGGTGAGCACATCATAAATATTGAACAGGAATATATTTCGTTTAATTATTAAAAATAAAAAAAATAAAAGAAAAACATGCTGCATCCCGGCATCCCTCCTGATGCTCGCCTGGCTTATGAGGTTTCCCTTGTCATTGCAGCCCTCAAGCACACTATAGTGCCATGAAATGCCCAATCAACTCGATCATCCTACTTGCCCCACTCAAGGAGCTTCATGAGTATATTGGGTCATTACCGTGCACACTGAATAGCCAAGGAGCTCTCAGGCGCTCCCATGTTCTTGTATTGAGGGTTGCCAACCCACAACACCATCCTCGAGTCTCCCTCGAGCAAATCAAGGCAACTAATATCTTGTAGCATCGCAAGTAGCCTAACATAGCGCTCCGCTCCTAGCATAAGCAACACAAGTATTCTTGCCAAGGCGTCACCCCTTTACCTAGCCTTCATGCTACGCCATGCTTGTGACGCACATCCGAACCCAAGACGTGCTACCATGAAGGCCAACATTAATCCCTTGTGGCCTAGCGATAGCCCACTCACCTACCATGCCCACCTAAGTATGCATAGCGCACACAAAGGCCTCACAACATAGTAGCCCCATTGTCCGAGGCACGCACACTACTAGCGGGCAACTTACCCGAATAGTGTCCTGGGGTGTGCCATCGATACCCCAGGAAGCCCTAGACAAGTCCTCCAACATGCCAAGACCCGCCCCCAAGTCGCTTAGGGAGTGCTTGTTCCCTGCCACACAAAGGCACAAGGGAAGGCCAAGCACATACCACATCCCTTGAAGGTGGATGCTGAAGATTTAGCACCTATGCTGGTACAATCATACTGCCATTTTTCCGAGTTCTGGGTGGAGTTTTCTCGAGTTGTCTAAACCAGTAGCTTCATCTTAGTCTCTAGTTTATCCTCAACCTGACTGGAGCCCAAAACCACCCTCAGATTAATCTCCATGCCTTCTCAAAATCATGGGGCCCACTTACTAGAAAACTACCTTCTTGCCATTTCTTCCACTTGGGCACCCTGCCCATCTTTAGGCACCTTTGTGCCATGCTCAAACACCCTTAGGTCGGTTCCCAAAAGCCCTTCATGAGTTGGCCACACTAGGCCAAAATATGCCCTGTCGGGCTAAGCTATGTGCCCACCATGGTATTGCCACGACACACCAATGTGCCTACCATGGCACTGTTGTATGCCAAGTTGTGTGCTACGCCTGGCACTGTCTAGTCCATGCTATACCACACTTTTGGACCCTGACAACCCGGCACCACCGCCCACCACCCTAATCCATCATTTTCCTAAAATATATTTTTCTTTTCTTCTTATTTCTCATCTTATTCAAACATCAGAAAGGGAAAGAAAATCAATATTTTGCTTTTCTTTTCCTTTTTAGCTTTCTTTTCTTTTCTTCCCAATTCCAACGCTCCAAACACAACCTTGTCACGGTTGAATTTCGTTTAAAAAGTTTATTTCCGAATTCAAACAAACAGAAGGTTGCCGTCACTGGTGCAGCAATGCAGTGCATTGTAACGTTGCCTTTCATTGACTTGAAATATGTTGGAGCCGTAGGTGGAAGATCTGCTGGTTCGATGGTAATGCATGTGAAACTAATGTGGATACATGCATTACCGTTGGACCAGCAGATCTTCCAGCGAGAGGATCCAGGTGATATGGTCATTGGCCTTTTCATATTTCAACTCCACGTTATTACCAAAAAAAACATTTCAACTCCACGCGGCTATGGCACCGACTGCGCTCCAACTATACCCACTACAACGTGCAAATGTCCACCGTGCGGGCCCTGCACTCTTATTCTGGACCAACATAGTAAATACTAAATAGACCCTCTATTTTTATTTATTTTTAATTCCATTTCATATATATACACACAATTTGTAAATAGAAGTGATGTAGACTCCCTGAAAACCTTGATCTTGTATGTTTTGATCCTTGCCATGTGATGCCAGATGGAATACCCAGCCGTCTTGGCATTTGCTAGCCAATCAAATTCCTATATGTTATAAAATAAAAGTATTAACTATTCACTAAGAATGACAAATTAATATATTTCCTCGTGGTCGTCTCAAAATTTGACGGAACCTTCTGACCCTACATTTTTGTCTCTTTATTATATATCCATTTCCCACAGACATACATATACAAGAAGCCCTGTTAATGTGTTTTCTTTCGTAGGGTAGAAACCCGAGATCTGACCAATAGCAGTCCATATGAGGAGGGGACTGGTTTAGGTTGGCAGTTGATTAATTAAGCTTAAATCATTTTTATCCCGGTGGGAAAAAGCAAAAAAGGAGCGTATGCCAATTCTTGGCTCTTAACATGCACTATTCTGGTAGGGCCTCCGTTCATATTGCTAATGAAGTTAATGAAATTAAGTATTCAATTTTTGCTTCATTGAATGAATATCATCTTCATATACTTATACAAATAAATATTTGTAGAAAGACTTTCTATTTGATTCACAGTCAATGAAAGAAAAAATAAGCCGATGAAAACAATAACAGCAATAATAATAATAATAACTCTAAGGAGTTTTGATACGTTTTCTTTGCCTGGTGAACCTCATCTGTCTAAATGATGATAGTTTGCAGTGGAGATTAACTTTACAACATGTACAATAAGGTATAGTGATGTAGGGTAGGGGCTGTAAATGGGTCGGATTCGAATCGGATCTACCAAGATCTGAGTCCGAATCTGATTAAATATCCAATGGATTCTTCATATTTGTTATTGAATCTGAATTTGAATATGGTTATAAAATCCGTATCCGAATATCAATAGGATTCGGATTCAATTAAATATTTGAATCTGATTAAAAATCCGATTAAATTGGCAATTTTTAAACATACTACTTTCACATATAGTATATTAGTCTATTTATTTGAACACCCTTATAAAATTCTAAAAATTTTAATCGTACCTTTAATTTAATTGGATTCGGATTTTATAGGACAAATATAATAAAATCCGAATATTGAATGAATCCAATCTCTGGATCCGTATTTGATCCGCCAAACATTTATTTGGATAAAGATTCGACTAAATCAGATAAATTTAATTGGAACCGGACAGTAACCAGATTAGGATCCGACCCATTAACAGCCCTACGGTCCATAAATTATTCACTTTGATAAGCCTCAAAACAAATTTTCTTTCTGTATATGTTGTAAACGGGATCTGCGTTTATATGTAGTCCGTTTGTTATACATACATCCACTCCCTTTACGGAATCCATCATTGTCATTTACGGCGTGGTTGTTGGCACTAACGGCAAAAGGGGAAGGGCGGGCCGGGAATGAACGTGACCATTGCTACTTGCGCGTTCGGCGTTTGCTAATGCGATACGCTTGCGGCCGGTTTTATAGTATCACATGGGCTCCTTCCCGGGCTAGCTGGCACCATACCAGAGAACTCGATAAATGAACAGGTTAACCGGCTACATCCGGTATTCTCTAGTGCTGCTGTATACCTCGTCTCGGGAGCTCTGCTTACCGGCTCCGACGGTAAACAATTCGTATCCTTCGGTCATTTGTGAGCAATACGAGGGCATTTTAGTAATCGCGGACGGGCCTCTGCAGACAAAATGTGTCCGAAAAGTTATAATATCGGAGGAGGAGAGTAAGTCGATTGTAAGACCCTTTGTTACTTACCCATGTATTATATTTATTATGATGATTAAATTTCTCTAATACGATGATATGACTTAATTATATATTATGATGATTAGACTTATATCCTACAATGATAAAAATCATAATATATAAGTTTAATCATCATAGGTATAAATTTTAATATTGAAGGGTATAACTATAATTATCACATATAGATAACAATAATTTTGGAAAGTTTTGTTACTAGTAAAAAGAATTAATTAGTGGTCATTTTGCTAATTAAACCCAAAAAAAAAATCCCTTTTATATAATTTTCTGTAGTTTCTTAGTTTGTATTGACTCGCGAGTCAACTAATACCCATGGGCCAGCTAAATGGCAAGTTTATGTCCCCTGAGAGAATTCAAGGAGTGTTTGGTAGCAATGATATATGCTTTTGATTCTTGTAAAATAAAAATGATACAGGATATCCCTGAACCTATGCACAAAAAATTTATGATGATGGACGGAGGGGTTGATTCCCTACAAAGCCACCACCTATCAGCAAAACGACTTGGTGATGGCGTGTAGGTCCCTATTGCTGGTCAAAATGTCCCGTCCAGTCAAGACGTTAGAATGGTAGCCCAAAACAATAATATATTTAAGGCTTTTTGCACCTATACCTCTATATTATAAGAAATTTGTATATATGTCCTCTTGTTTTTAATATTTGTAGTTATCTCATTCCATTTAATATAATCGTTGCAATTTTACTCTGATGTTAAAGTTCATTAATTTTATTGTTTATTTTTTACTAAATGACTAAGTTAACCTTTTATATAATAAAACATATTTTGTATTTTCCTTACTATATTATCTTATATTTTATTTATTTTATGGCATCATTATATTTATACCACTTATACCTTAAGCCATTGATATTAATTTGTTTAAGTAATAAATATTCATTTAAATTCAGCCAAGCATATAATCATTTGGCTATATAATATATTTTTATTTTATATAAGATTATATTAGTCATTAAATAAAAATAAATGTGAAAAGTCAATGAAATTTGATGTTCAGGGTATAGTTGCAATGATTTTGCTAAATTGAGGGATATATATACAATTACTAAAAACAAGAAGATATATATGCAAATTTATTATAATGTAGAGGCATGGATGCAAAAAACCCATATATTTACCTCCCACACCAATAGACTTAGACCTTTTTTTCTTTTAACCCTCAAAAGAAAAAAGACTTGAAACATTTTTTGTCCCCATCACCCGGGAGTGCAAAATCTATCTAGGAGGGCGGCAGAAGCGACAATTGTGACTCAAGGCCCTGCCACAAATGGACCACAACACACTCAATTTAGGATTTAAGACTTGAAAATTGTTCAATTTTTTTGAGAACGACACTGTTGCACTGTTTCCGAGCTCCTTCCCTAATGACGAACCTTCATGGATACTAGGGATGCAACTCGGTGCAGTTTGATTCGAGTTGGCCTCAACCCAAGACCAAACCAAGGTTATTGATGGTTGGTCCAAAATCGAACCAAATCAACCTCAAAAACGAAATACCCAAACCGAAAACCGAACCGATTATTTAAAGAAAACCTGTAACCCAACCCAAATTGAACCGAATTGCAAAAATTCGGTTCGGTTTGGGTCATTTTCCCATACTTAAAACTTGTTATCAAGAGAGAGATTCCAACTTTTGCCCAAAAAAAATTTAATGAATCATCACTTACATGCGGTCCAATCCCTTAAGTAGTTTACATGCATATATAAGATGGAACAAAGTGCTTAAAATCCCAAGTAATATATTAATTGTTTTGGATCACACTTTTGAGCTCATGAATCAATTTAATAATTAATTACAAAGATTTATGAAATAATAATCTTATTCGTTATTTTATAATTTATATTTTATTAGTATAACTTTATTTATTGTATATTTTATATATATTATTATATTTCGATTTGGTTCGATTTAGTTTTACACTTAGGAAATTCGGTTTGGTTTTCAATTCAATTCCGTTAACCCGAGCCTTCAACCCAAAATTGAACCAAACAAATTCAGTTTTATATTTTTAAAATCAAAACCAACCTAAAGACTATATAACCCAAACTAAACCCATCTAAATTCAGATTTGACCGGTTCAGTTTCGGTTTTAATCGAACCAAGTTACAGCCCTAATCGATACGGCATTTAAGGAAAAAAAAATCCTTTTTGTCTTTTCCGTTGTTATTGATTGTCAACGAAATCCAGAACGGGCATCGAAACCACCAAGGAATTGACTACCAAAAAGAAAAAAACACCGCCAAGGAATTTCCCCAAGAAGCGGGGAAAATAAAGAAAAAATATATATACATTCTACTACCCGATGGCGGTCAATGCCAGTTTCTGTTAAGCTTGGCGGTCAAAAGAAGCCAAGTGACTTTACTGAAGTCACTGTGAGAAAAATATATATATACTACGACAAGATGGCGGTCAATGGCAGTTTCGTTTTCCGGCCACCTCTTTTTCAATCGGTAAACCAAAATTTTTTCAGTTCTGCACGGGTCCTTGTGAATTCGAGGGGAAAATCGCCGGAAGTTTCAGTGGTCTGAGCCCTTTTTCGACAATGTCGAACTTTCGAGTACTTCTGCTTATCTTTTCGCTGTACTTTGCAACTATAGTTGCTGCTCAGAGATCCGGTAACAGGACCAGCTCATGGAAGACTTTGAAAGGTGTGTCTTCTGCTACTCTCTCTTTTGGTTTTGCTTATAAGCTAAATACTTTCGTTGGATTTCGTTTTTCATTTACTGGAATTTATGTGATTGAAGTGCGAAACACTGTGGTTTTGTTTTCGTGTGAGGGGTCTTTATTCGCTAATTTCCTTTGGTGAATCGGTGTTCTAGTAAATGTTATCTCTAGAACCGAACATGCAATTTGACTATAAACAATTTGCTTCTTCTTCTTCTTCCTATATCTTTTCCCCAAACACTCTCCCTTTCTTTCTTTGTCGGATCAGAGAAGAAACATAACCATCGAAACGGGGAAGTCTATAAAAGTTGAAGTACTTCCGGTTTTTCTCGATTTAATTTTTAAACAACGCATTAAGCTTTGAATTTTATGGAGAAAGGGATCTTAGTAGATGTTACGCGGAAAATCCAATTTTCTTGACAAAAGTATGCCTTTTGCACTGATTTTCTCTTGTTTTATTTGACCGAATAGTCTCCTTCTGATCTTATCATGTTATGCGTACTAAAAATGTTTTGTTGGCTGTATCTTTGCTTGCTTTCGTTTTTTTTGGAAAATATGTGATACGTGATTGTCATTTTTGAGTCGTGTTGTTGATATCCCTTATAATCTATATTTCGTTTAGCCTGTCGCCTCTTAACTCATCGTTGAGAAGGGGAATGGAAGCACATCCCTTGTTATTAGGAATTACGTACACCATTTTCTCAATAGGTTGTGTAAGTAATCAGGTAACCATAATCACTAAGTTAAATTCACAGAGCTCGTTAATTTTACCCAAGTTAGAGGAAAATGTGGAATACTCACTTCCACCACGACCAAAATTCAGCACATATATACATATACATTATATGCACGTGTACATGTATATGATAATAAATATTCTCTTGTTGGGATTGGTGGAAGCACCGGGAAAGGTGATTAGTCCATGTTGATGATCCTAAGATGTTACAATCATAGTGCTCTGGAGTATTTATAAAATTGCCTTTCTTTTTGTTCCCTTATTTTCTAAAATCTTATATATTTTTGCATATGCTTTTTGAAATTGTTACTTCTCTTTTTCTTTTTCTTTTCTTGGTTGAACTGTTCCATCTTTTAGGTGAGTGATACCATGAATACCAAATGTCTGAATGTTTGTGAACTCTTTGTGCTAGCATATTGTTATTGGTCATTAGAACTATTTGTGGAAAACCGAGGAAAGTTGAGTGTCATTAACAATGTTCGCATTGGTTTCCTTTTGCAGGAAGTGCACCTTTAGTCATAGCTAAAGGTGGCTTTTCAGGGATATTTCCTGATTCCAGTTCAGCTGCATACAATTTGGCATTATCGACTAGTTTACCCAATGTGATACTGTGGTGTGATGTACAATTAACTAAGGATGGAGCTGGAATCTGCTTACCAGATCTCAAAGTAGACAATGCTACAGATATTTCTGATCTTTTCAAGAATAGGAGCAATGTCTACCTTGTTAATGGGGTATCTACGCGAGGATGGTTTTCTGTGGACTTTACCCTGAATGAACTATCAAATATATTTTGTAAGTTAAGATCATATGAAATATTTCTGGTCTTATATTGCATTGATATTTATTTATTTTTGATCGGTAATCAAGAGATATATATTATAAATAATTGGAAATAGAACATGACCTGTAGGTACACAGATTGTGTACCAAGGAAAACGAGCCTGAAGATCAAACCCAGACCCAAGAAAAGAGGGATATCCCTCAACCCGCCCCCTTCCCTAGTATAAAAACCTATTATACACCATAAAAACTTCTAAAGGGATATCCCTCAACCGACCCCCTCCCTAATTCATATTGTAAAGACTACTCAGCATAGCAATTGTCATCATTTAATTTCTTCTTTGCAGGGCTCTTTTTTTTTGGGATTTATTATTGTAATATGATAAGTAGATTATTATTTGTCCCTTTTCTTGAAGATAAGAAAATGAAATGTAAAAATATTTTTTTTCTTGAGGATTATTTCTAATTGCATTTCAAATGGGAAAGGCAATTTTGAAATTAAAAATTCTAGACAAGGATATTTTAGCCTTGTGAAAATAAAAAAAAAAACACTTAAAATAGTTTGTGCTTTTATTAGTAATATAGATATGTATGTATATTTTAAGCAGTCTGTCTATGGCCTAAATCATATTTTGCCTACATAGAGTTCCTTTCCTTTATCTCTGGTTGCTCCTTAAACATACCAATTGATGCTTATGAGTAGTTCCTCTGAATACACAGTTTTGCTGATCTTGTTATGCTGTTTAAGCTATAATATGCTTCAACGGGTGCTGATAATCCTTTACTGCCTGCACAGTAACCCAAGGAGTTTTTTCTCGATCCCCCAGATTTAATGGTAATCAGTTCACTGTTCTTACTGTTGAAAATGTGGCATCGCTTAAACCACCTGGCTTATGGTTGAATATTCAGGTAAATTGAATTAAAAGTTGCTTTGACATTTTTCATTGTATATTACATTTTCTCACATTGCACAATCGTTTCTAGATTTTATTTTTCAAAATTTTTGTGTGTGAATATCCTTTAATGTTTGAGCTGGAAGAAGATTATCCAAGAGAACTTCAAATGCGTGAAAAACTGAAGTGTGAAATTTCTAAACTTGGGAAGCAATCTAATTTTTATTCTCATATTTTTTGCAGCACAATGAATTCTTCATGCAACACAATTTGAGTATGAGGAACTTTGTTCTTTCTGTATCTAGACGTGTTATCATTAATTATATCTCATCGCCAGAGGTTGATTTTCTGAAAAGCATCAAAGCAAGATTTGAAAGAAGCAGAACAAGACTGATCTTCCGCTTTCTTGAGCTTGGTGATACCGAGCCTTCAACCAACCAGACTTATGGTTCACTTTTGAAGAATCTTACTTTTATCAAGACATTTGCCTCTGGGATTCTTGTTCCTAAGACTTACATATGGCCTGTAAATATGGGTCCATATCTCTTACCTCATACCTCTGTTGTGTCTGATGCTCATAGGGAAGGGCTTGAAGTGTTTGCATCAGGTTTTGCAAATGATTTACCTCTTAGCTACAACTACAGCTATGACCCACGTGCAGAATATTTGTCTTTTCTTGACAATGACAACTTCTCTGTCGATGGTGTGCTGTCTGACTTCCCTATAACTCCATCAGCGACTATAGGTATGCTGTCTTATATATCATATACTAAAACATGCTCCTGAGGAAAATCTGCTTCCATTAATGAATTTTGAGGAGTTGATACAATCTTGAGGGCCTAAGTTGTGCTGTTAATGGTTTTAAAATTATAAATTTCATATCCAATGCAAATTTCTATATAAAATGTCGATGTCATTTTTTAATTGAATTATTTTGGATAGTTTAGACTCTATTGCCAATATATTGGATGCTATTGGATCTGAAGATTCTGAACATTTCTTATTAAGGTTAAAAAAATTTTCTCTATCAATGCCCTGTTGCTGGAAATTTTTGAAAATATTAATACATAATTTATACTTTCTGAAATTGCTATTTGCTCTTCTTTAGTAGCTTCTTAAAAAGCTCGCTATTTTTGATCTCCGTCTTAAGCTAAGGTGAGCAGGTGTTCTGGGCTTTGGTAACTGGAAACAAGTTTGGCACCTGAAAACAAACCATAAAGAAAATTATTAATTGCTTAAGCAAGATGACACATTTTGTTAAAGTCTGCCTAATTCAAAGAGGTCTGATCGCATAGGATTGTTCCGAAAACTAACTTCTTGGCTCAATTTGTTCTCTAGTAGCTCTAATCCTGCATCCATCACTTGAGGTTTAAGTCTTAAAGCTTGAGAATTATTCTATCTTAATTTACTATATCCTTAACTACTGACTTGGTTCGGGGTTATAGGTTTATCTATCAAAATCCAGTTGATGTTAAAGTTTCAAACCAGAAATCTCAAGAACAAAGTTATCATGTGTGCAAAAATCACGAAAGACAAACCATAAGAATGCACCCATCTTTTATGACTCTCACATCAAGAGGAGAATAAACCTTCTGACAAGAAATCTATGACTATCCACAAACCAATGCAAACTAAAAATTGATTCTAATGTCATCCAAAAGATTTGGAACCTGGGTAGAAACTTGTGCAGATGAATTCATTTTGGTATCTGAGTTGAAATAAAACCAAATCTGACTTGACTTCATCCCCTTGTTCTGAATAAAACAGCCAAAACTTGTTAACAATGGATTAAAGTCAGTTTAATTCCCTTTTTAGTATCTTATTATAATATGACATAGATTCATAAGGTAACATATGATTCACATAAAGTTACAAATTGCATGCAAAAATTTTGCACTGGAAAAGTGAAAGTAGAAAAAAAGGTGCTTTCCTGTCCTTAGGACTCATATAATTGATTACTTATCTAAAACCGGGGAGGAGATCTAACTTTAGGGATTCAATCAATCCCCAAATGCCTTATCCCAGATTGTTGGGGTTGGCAACATTAATCATGTTCCTCCATTCCAATCTAACAAAGACCATATCATCAGTTAGCATATGGGTTGTCATAACCTTTCTAACTGACTCCATCCATTTTCTTGGTTTTAAATGCATACCGTGTGAATAAAGACCCTTAGCTACAAACGATTTGGCACTTGCATAATTTGACTGTTATGAATTTCACCAAACATTTAAATAGATCTGTAAGTATATTTCAGACCCCCTTTCAGTTCAAGGATACTGATCTTGCCCTATTAATGCAGATTGTTTTTCTCATATAAGCCAGAATAGTTCAAAACAAGGTATGCTGTTATCATAAATGTTCTCCCTTTTGGTTATTTGATGCTTGTCATTTTATCTTAAGTCAATTTTATTTAAGTCAACACTGTGGCTCAGAACACTGATACCAACTTGATTCTTCAATTAGTGCTTTCAGCAAAGCCTTTGGTTATCTCAAACAACGGAGCTAGTGGAGACTATCCTGGTTGTACTGATCTGTCTTACAAGAAAGCTATTTCAGATGGTGTAGAAATTCTCGACTGTACTGTACAAATGACAAAGGATGGGATCCCTTTTTGCTTAGGCTCTATAAATCTTATGGATGGCACGACAGTTGCTCAGTCACAATTCAACAATCTTTCTACTATCATACGAGAGATTCAGGGGATCCCTGGAATATTTTCCTTTAATCTCACATGGAACGACATTCAAAAGTTGTCACGTAAGTGTAAAAGTGACTCCTGTACCATTATTTTTGGGATTATGTTTATTTTCTGTTCATACAGACTTGCTTGCCTTGAAATCTATTTTTTTTGGGTGTTTCTGATCTTCTTTTTATTGTGTCATTAAATTAAGAAACACCAGGGCTGCTTTAGTCTGGAGGTATGTGATTCATGTTGATGGCTAAGATAATTAGTATAAATGAACAAGTTAATAAACAATACAAGAGAATGATTAATTATTCTTTTGAGTTACTGTCAGTGGTTTTTCTCGTGTTCTACATTTATTCTATCATTGGAATTTTCTTTTCCTAAGCCTTCGAGTGGTATGCTAAGCTTTGGTGACTTATTTGTTGTATCCATAGAGAAAGTTCTTATCAGGTATCATTTCTTGGAAAGAAATGTTTAATAAATTTCCTTTTCTAGAACAATAAATACTCACAACAGTCTATATCCCCTAATTTTTGGTCTCTCTCTCTCTCTCTGGCTGTAGCGGCGATATCAAACCCTTCCAGGGAATACAATTTGATCCGGAATCCCGCATACAAAAATGCTGGAAGCTTTGTAACATTGGATGACTTTTTGGGATTGGCAAAGAACATGAGCAATGGTTCTGGGGTCTTGATCAGCATAGAGGTGAGTGTAAAATCCTCATTATATTTGATGTATTTGAATTGCAATTCTTGCATCAGGAAGCTAGAAATATAGAATTTTTGAACTTTAAATTTCAGAAAAGGAATGTGCCTGAATGATCCTGACTATTGGATCTAAAACAATGTTGACATACCCCTTTTCATGTATACGTGTCCTCAATCATCTTCCAGTGATTAATCAGATTCTGGGGCACATATGGGGCCCACATGAAGTCCCTCTGCATATAGCCAAACATGGGTGGACACATGATACATGTGGGTATATCTAGTATTTTCCGTTGGATCTAAATTTATATTTTATTTGAATAAATTGTTGAAAGTTCTATTGAGAAATTTTGGATAGTATTGGCTATAATATTGAAGCCATCTTAGTTTGTGTGGTCTAAGCCATCTTAGTATTGGCTATAATATTGTTGTATAATTTATATTATACACCTGTGAGCTCCAAAAGTGCTCGTCACAGTGAGGGATACCCTAAAAATGCTGTTCTTTTGTCAATTTTATCCTTGAAAATGCTATTTTATGGGAGTTAATGCATGGTGGAGTGGATGCGTAAATAAAGCAGAAACATAGGGTGGGAATAAGAATGATATCTGAACGTCAACTACAGAAAGTACACCCGTATTAAATCCATCATTCCCATCCCATGCTTCCTGCTAGTTTTGCTAATTTCCCTTTGGTGGTCTTTTGTAATGTACTAAGTGAAATTACCTGTAATACGTACTTTCTTTTCCATTGGGACTTCCCTTCATTCCTCTGCCCGTTCTTTGATATGGTCCATCATCTCCAGAGGAGGAAGGAAGCAAAGTACTCATAGAATACCAGTAATAGTGTTAAACCTTGTTATCATAGCTTTTATTGAAGTATGAACAATGAAAGTCTACAAGTTTGTAAGGTGGATTGTAACAATCAGGTATTTTAAGCATATGATAGGGATTTTGTCCATGACAACACTATCCTACACTTATTGGAAGAAAATTTGAATTTCATTAGAAAGACCTTCCAAGTTACATGCTTTAAAATAAACATAGGCAATGACCGCTTATTCATGTGCTGTAATTCAGATTAGCAGCACTCAGCTTGTCATAATTTGCAGTTTATCTGTTGTCTAGGTTTTATAAAATCCATTCTGAAATTTCCCTAAAAAGGGTTAATTAATTCTGACATTAACCTGCGTTCTCTTACCAAATCCTCGAAGAAAAATCCATGTTTGTCCGGATGGGTGATTCACTCCATGACAATAGGGTTTAGGGTTAATTGTAGTGTGAATATAAGCTGGGTATTTTTGCTTTGAGGAATATTGTGTCTGGTTAGATATGATTCTGTGCTGCCAATACTTTTACAAGACAAACATGAATTGGAGGTAGCCTTTCTAATCTTATTCATAAAAAAAAAAAAAAAAAAATCTCATTATGGAAAATACTGTAGTGAAATCCCATTGCTCATGTATGGTCAGAGATGATATGGAGAAGTTCTCTCTTTCAATTGTTGAGTCTATATCTAATCAATCCTAGGCCCCTTAGTCTATTTGGTATTGGTGGGCCAAAATCAATGTCCATCTAAGTTTTCTTTTCTGTAGATCACATCTTAAAATTCATCAAAACAAAAATGACAGCTCAGAAGTTCAGTGGGAACACTTAAGCAGATGGCCTTACGAATGTCACTCGTAACCAAGTGTTTAGCAGCTTTTTCCCATCATCAGATAAATCTTTCTGAAAAAAGAAGCATAAGAGAAAAGGAAGGGATTGGTGATATTCATCTATAATTTCTTTGGGTAAGGTAATATATGGAATGGGTAATGTAATATGTGGAATTGCTTGGGGTATCGTTAGCGATTTCTTTTATAGCTTCCATCTAAGGAATAAAGCTTCTATTCTTGATCCATAGTTGGCTTTCAATCAATCAAGAATCAAATGCTTTATCTCAACTAGGTGGGATTGGGAAACTGAATCTTGTTCCTCAAAAACCATATATCTTCAATTAGATTGTCAGTATTAAAATCCTTTTTAGCAGACTAATTCATGTTCCTTTTGGTCTTTCTCTTGCACTCTGATCTTTCCCTAAGTGTTCTCTCACACCTTAAAGCTGAGTTTGGCTCCACAAAAAATAGAAGGGGAAAAAACAGAAAAAAATTGGCAGCATACTATTTCAGAGAGGCTGAACATCATATAATGATGGTTATTCACCTAAAATATCAAATAGGTGTGGAATGGTGGGTTTCACTATGCTGCACATAGTTTTGTCAGAGCCAAAAGAGAATGGTGATACTTCTCCTCTGGAATTAAATATTCCTTGCCTAATTTCAGTTTGACAACAGTACTATTCTTTCTTTTCTGCAGAATGCAGCCTTTCTTGCGGAGCAGGGTTTAAGTGTGACTGATGCAGTTCTTGATGCCTTGAGAAAGTCTGGTTATAACCAGACAACCAAAAAAGTTATGATACAGTCCACCCACAGCTCCGTTCTGATCAAGTTGAAGGAGAAAACTAATTATGAGCTTGTTTACAAGGTCGATGAGAGTATCCGTGATGCTCTTAACTCAACTATTGAGGATATCAAGCGGTTTGCTGATTCTGTAGCAATCAGCAAGGAGTCTGTATTCCCTGAGAATCAGTTTTTTCTCTTGAGCGTCACTGATGTTGTACCAAAGCTGCATTCATTTAACCTCTCAGTTTATGTATATCCATTCAGGAATGAATTTGTCTCTCAAGCATGGGACTTCTACTCTGATGCAATTGTGGAGTTCAACACTTATGTCACATTGGCTAATATTGATGGAGTCATCACAGATTTCCCAGGGACAGCTGCAGCATACAAAAGTAAGTCTTCATCCTACAAATATCTAGCAAACACTACATTGAAAAAATGGTTTGTTGTTATTTTTTATTTACAGATGTAAGAAATGAAGATTAAGGTGATTTCTGTGGAAACTGAAATATTAAATCAAATCATAGGAGACTCGTTAGTTTTTCCACTCAAAATCAAATGCATTACACAAAAATATCTAAACGGAGGCATCTAAATGTAATGTATAATTTCAAATATGTATCGCTAGCAATTCCATTCATTCATTCTTGCATCTCAGTTACTGACTGATTAATTGATGCTTTGGATTGATGCAGGGAATCGATGTTTAAACATGGGTGATAATACACCGATCTATATGAGCCCTGTTCATCCCGGGAGTCTCTTCCAAGTTATTACTTCTCAGTATTTGCCCCCAACGGAGGCTCCCTTACCTGTCCTGACAGATTCTGATGTAGCAGAGTCGCCTCTACCTCCCGTCTCAAAACTAACCTCTAATATAGGTGGTAATACATTGGAGGTCAATGCAAAGCTCGGTTCCGCCTATGTGATATTGTCAGAAAACCAAGAACAGAAGAAAAACTAGAAATGAAGAAGCCACTGTGCTGAAGGTTTCTTCCATTGATGTTGAAGATGAAGTGAATAACCTAACATTTATATTCTTCCGTATATGTATATTATGAAAGCCTAACAATAAAACTGTCTAACTAATTTACATAAAGAATCAATAAAATTCTGTTAATGAATAAAAATATCCTAACTAACTTCCCAGCCTTTTCCTTGCTGGCATAACAGAAGAACATTCTTCTTCATGATGTGTCAGGAGCTGTAATTCCCTATATATGATCCTGTATAGCATCCTTTGCTGATGCTCTGATATGTCTGTGAATTTCCTCAACTGAATTTTGTGACTACCCCTCAAGATGGGCATAGATACTCAACGTGCCCATCTTGGATAATAGAAAGTTGAGTGTATTGACTGTGACCGCTTTTGTAAAAATGTCTGTCAACTGATGCTTTGTAGAGATATGTGCAAGCATGATAATCCCTTCTACAACCTTTTCTCTAACAAAATGGCAATCTAGCTTGATATGCTTGGTTCTTTCATGGAATATGGGATTTTTTATGATGTATATGGCTGACTGGTTATCACAAAATAACAGTGCAAGCTCTTTATATTTAACATCAAAATCCTTGAGCAAATGGGTCAACCATATTACTTCACACGTTGTGTATGCCATGGCACGGTATTCAGCTTCGGCTGAAGATTTGGATACCATGGCTTGATTCTTGGACTTCCAACTTATCTATGAATCGCCAATAAAAATGCAATAACCCATTAGACTTTCTAGTCTCTGGACATGATGCCCAATCAGAATCACTATACGCCTTTAATTGAAGAGGATAGGTAAAGGAAAACAAAATACCTCGACCAATAGAGCCTTTGAGGTATCTTAATACCCTGTGTGCTGCCTTCAAATGGTCTTGTGAGGGGTTGTCCATGAACTGACTTAGAATACTCACAACATACATTATGTCTGGCCGACTGATTGTGAGATAAATCAGTCTCTGATACTCTCCTACATCCTTCAGTAGATATTGAGGTGAATGTGTCAACTTATGATTAACTACAATAGGTGTACTGACAGGTTTACATCCAAGTAGTCCAGCCTCTTTCAATATCTCTAAAGTGTACTTTCTTTGAGATAAATGAATCCCCTTGGAACTTCTTGCAATTTCGAGCCCCAAAAAACACTTTAACTGACCAAAATCTTTAAGCTTAAATTGAGAATGTAGATATGACTTAATGGCTTTAATAGACTCTAGATTATTGACCCCCACAACTATGTCATCAACATAGACAAGTAAAGTTGTGAAACTGTCTTTATCAGCTTTAATGAACAAAGAGTAATCTGAAAGTGATTGTTTGATACCAAATTGAATAAAAGAGGAGGAAAATCTAGCATACCACTGTTATGAGGCTTGTTTGAGTCCATACAAGGACTTGTGAAGCCTGCATACCATTTTGCTCCTTGTAATAGACTCCCCCTTAACCTGATACCCCGGAAGAAGGTCCATATAAATCTCTTCATCTACGTGTCCATGAAGAAAAGCATCATGGACATCCATTTGACACAAGTGCCAACTAAAAATAGAAGCCAAAGCAAGGAATACACGAACTGTAGCTATCTTAGCTACCGGACTAAATGTTCCATGATAGTCAAATCCTTCCTTTTGAGTGTAACCTTTTGCAACTAGTCTAGTTTTGTGCCTGTTAATGGTTCCACTAGATTTAAGCTTTACTTTATACACGTACTTACAACCAACAGTGGTTTTGCCTGGAGGTAATTCAGTGATAGACCATGTGCCATTCTCCTCCAAAGCCTTCAATTCAGCATCCATGGCATCTCGCCAATGCTGATGCACCACAGCCTCTTGGTAGGTTTTTGGTTCATGAGTGAGTGATAGGGATATGGGAAAAGCTTTGTGAGAAGGTGAAAGATGGTTGTATGATAGGTGGTCACCAATAAGATGGGAGGTGGATGAGAAATGATCAGAATCTGTCGAATTGTAAGTGGCAAGCTGGCAGTGATAATCTTGAAGTTATTGAGGTGGGTGTCTATTCCTACTGGACCTTCTAGGAGGTAGAGAAAGTGTAGTAGGATCTTGACCTTGAGAGGAACTTGATTCGGTGTTGATGTCTGAGGAGGAATGAGGATGTGAAGCAGTGATTTCAGGTGTTGGTTGAGGAGAATTGGCGGTGAGAATTCAGTATTTGAGAATTCAGTGTCTAAAAAAGGTGTCGGAATTACTAAATCATTACAAAGAGAAGGACCTAAGAGGCTAGAATGTGAAAATTGTTGGAAGGGAAATGTAGACTCATGGAAGATGACATCTCTTGAAATAAGAGTACAACCCTTTGTCCAGGTCATAAAGTTTGTATCGTTTGATACTTGTAGGGTATCCAATGAATACACACATGCTGGATAGAGGGTCAAACTTAGACCTGTTTTGTTTGATGGTGGATGCAAAACAAAGATATCCAAACAATCTTAAGTGTTCATAGAAGGGTAGAGAAGAAAACAACATCTCATATGGTGATTTGTTGTTTAGAATATGAGTTGGAGTCCTATTGATGATGTGGGTTGCTGTTAGAATTGCATCACCCTAGAATCTAAAAGGCAATGACGCTTGAAACAAAAGAGCCCGGCCAACATTAAGGAGATGTTGATGTTTGCATTCAACAACTCCATTTTGTTGTGGGGTATGGATGCATGATTTTTTGTGTATGATACCCTGGGATTTATAAAAATCAATCATCTCAAATTCAAGGCCATTGTCTGTACGAGTTTGTTTTACATTAGTTTGAAACTATCTTTGCACCATGTGGACAAAAGTCTGTAACAAGCTTCTGGTTTCAGACTTAGTTTTCGTGAGGAAAACCCAGGTTACTCGAGTGTAATCATCAACAACTATTAAGAAGTAATGAGCTCCTTGAATTGAAGATCGAGAGCAGGGATCCCATATGTCACAGTGTATAAGATTGAAAGGAACAGAAGATGAAATACTACTTAAGGGAAAAGGCTTTCTTTTCTGTTTTGACAAATGGCATGTAGTACATTGAGTGAGGTCTGTGCCTCTTACATAAGGAAACTGAGAACGAATTAAAGACATCCTAGAACTAGATAAATGACCCAATCGAAAATGCCATAGGTCAAATGAGTCTGCTACTGTCACAGTGTCGATTTTAGGCTTGGAATTGATCTGGACTTGTCTTGCAAGGAAATTTGGAACAAAGAAGTTTAGACCCTTGTGCATTTCAGTAAGACCAGTCGTCGTCCATGGAGAGAGGTCTTGGATGAAACAAAAATTGTGCAGGAAAATGAGACAGAGTGAAGAACGGTGAGTGATTTTACTAACAAAAACAAGATTGAAATTGAAAGAGGGAACACATAGAACTCCTTGAAGAGTGAGGGTGTCTGAGATCTGAACATTTCCCACATGACTAACAGTAGCTCGTGAGACATTAGGGAGCTGGACAAAAGCCTAGACAGTTCTTGGAGTGGAGGTGAAGAGGGCTAGCGAATAGACCATGTGGTCTGTAGCACCAGTATCCACAATCCATGGTGTCTTGGTTTTAGTGATGGACTTATGATTCAACAAATGAGTAAGGCGTGGGTGATGACAAGGAGAAAACAAAGAAGAATTAGGAACATGAGCTAAGCTAGAAACATAGAATGATATACCTACCATGTTTGAAGAAGGGAGAGTGGAAGTGGCAACAATATTCTGATTTGGGGTAGGTAAGATTGATGACTGGACTGAGGTGGTTCTGAGGTGAGTATGTTGTGCTTGAGCATTCACGAGTGCCAGTAGTTGTTGAATCTAATCTTGAGAGGGAGATACATGTGGTTCTGTAGCAGCAAAATTGTGATCCTCTGTGGAAACTTGATTAGTTGGGTGTGTGGCTGTTGAACTTGACCTTGGGGTAAATGCTTTAGACATGGTGAACTTGAAATTAGTGGGGGAACCCAATGAGTCTGTAGCATTTATCCCGACTATGTCCTGGTTTGCCATAGTGCTGACATACTTGATATCCTTTGTTCTTCTTTCTTGCTGTACTTTGGAAGACTGCAAGAGCTGATCCCTCAGATAGAGGCATGGTCAATAATTTGGCATGTCTTTGTCTTTCTTCTTGCAGGATCAATGAAAAAGTCTTGTCCAAATTAGGGAGAGGGCTCATAAGGAGAATCTGTCCTCTTACTGCATCAAATGACTTGTTAAAACCCATGAGGAACTTGAAGACATAATCCTGATCTTGAGCTTCCTCTACCGTTTTGAGAGCATCACAAGTACATTTCCCATATGAACAGTAAAGAAGGGGTTTGTGGTTTCGAAGTTCTTCCCACAGGGCATTTAGTTGAGTGAAGTACTCACCAACAGAGAGTGAGCCCCAGACTAGTATAGCAAGTTGTTGTTTGAGCTAAAAAATCCTCACACTATCAGGCTGAGAAAAACGGCTTCTGAGTTTATCCCATACTTTCTTGGCAAACTTAATGAATGGAACACTAGAAGCTATCTCTTTAGAAATTGAATTGAGGATCCAGGTTAAGGATGATATTGTTGCACCTTAACCATGGAATATAGAGGTTGCTTGTGAGATCTGGGTTGGGGGGGGAGGGAATGCTTCCATCAAGGAAGCTCAACTTTTTTTTGATTGAGATAGCAAGACTTTTTTTATTGAGATAGCAAGAGTGAAGGATCTGCTCCATGACAAATAATTCGAACCAGACAAAGGAGGACTGACCACCACAGTGTTAGAGTTGTCCCTATGGTGGAGAAAGAAGGGACTGCTAGGATCTTTAGAAGGAGAGACAAGATGTTGAGGAGCAGTAGGGTTTGAGGTAGAACCAGATTCTGTAATCTGAGATTCTTTAGACATTTTGATGAGTGACTGATGAAGAATATAGAAGGATGGATGTTAATGAAAGGTGAGAAGGAAGATGTTCAGATTTGAGAAGAATAGAAAATAGAGTAGCAAGAAAGGAAGCAATTCTTCTCTGATACCATGTCAGAAAACCAAGAACAGAAGAAAGAAAAGAGATGAAGGAGAAGCCACTGTGCTGAAGGTTTCTTCCATTGATGATGAAAATGAAGAGAATACCTTAACCTTTACATTCTTCCGTATATGTATATTATGAAAGCATAACAATAAAACTATCTAACTAATTTACAGAAAGAATCAATAAAATTCTGTTAAAGAATAAAAATATCCTAACTTCCTAGCCTTTTCCTTGCTGGCATAACAGAAGAACATTCTTCTTCATGATGTGTCAGGAGTTGTAATCCCCTATATAAGATCCTGTATAACAACCCTTGTTGATGCTCTGATATGTCTATGAATTTCCTCAACTGAATTTTGTGAGATATAGTTTCTATTGGCATTTTTTGTGAGATATGTGACCGCTTTTCAAGAAAACCTATATTCGAACAGTGTATGGAACATTGAAATCAATCTATTTTACATTTGTCTCTTATATCTAACGTGAAAACAACGAAAGGAAAAAAAAAAAAATTCAGACCAGTATGACTGCTTACGATCAAAATAGCTGTAATGGACTCGTTCACCCATTGAGTTTCCTCCGACAAGTGACCGACAACGATACAGAAGCAAAGCACCGCCACAAACAAAGATATTGATACGACACGGAGGTTGTCGCTCGCAAGATTCTTAAAAAGTATGGATTCTGCCATTAACGGAAGGAAGATTGTTGAGGAAGTGAACTGCAACTAACTTTGTACGTTATTGTGTGAGAGGAAGAAAGTGAACGCTAACAGTTAAAGGCTTCGGAGTTCGGGCATTAGCTTTCTAACACAGTAGTCACTTTCGATTTAGGAGGGAGCTGCTTAACTAGAGAACTGTACCAGGTGTTTCGTCACAGAGGAGAGGGAGGGTGCAACACGTACGCATGGTCTACAAAGTGGCTCTTTTTTGGTAGACACGTTGTCGGTTGCAGTCCAGTGGTCTATAAGACATACTCAAATCTCTTCGCCCTTCTTTTTGACATTATTAAGTTTATTTTTATAAATATAATAAGGCAACATAATTTTTATTTTTTTTAACTTATATACGTTTAATTAATTAACATAATATACTTGTTAACTTTATGCTCATATAGCCTATTATACTATTTGAAACTGTTGGCTTAAGATCTAACATGCAAAACTTCAACAAAAATAATGTTAGGGAGCTAAGTCTATTAATCTAGCTTGAAGATAACAAAAAAATTTTAAAAAAAATCCTGGATTCTTTAGAAGCTGCCTTTACTTTTGCTTCTATTTACTTTTTATTCCTCAACTAGTTGCTTATTATATGTATCTATTTTAACAAGTACTTACAACTCTTCCATTGTCTAAAATGCCCTTCAATTTTACTTTTACTTACTTTGGGAGACTTTACCAAAAAATGTTATCAGAAAAATTCAGGGAGATTCTTTAGAAGCTAGTCTTACTTTTGCATCTATTTACTTTTATCCCTTAATTAGTTGCTTACATGTATTTATTTAAATAAGTATCTACAATTCTTGCACCGTCTAAAATGCTTTTCAATTTTACTTCTATTTAATTTGATTTCCTAATTAGTTCTCTATACTTACCTAGCTTAATTATGGAAAGAAGTTATCTTTTCAAGCTACTTATAAAAACTTACCTGAAAAAGTCAAATGGACAAAAAGTTTCAAATTGCTAAGGCAATAACACAGAAGCTTATTTGGTATTCCAATTATGGCCTTTGTTAGTAGGTTTCAAATTTATGAACTATTTGGCAACGCCCAGATGATCTAGAAATATTCGTGAAAATTCTTATGTGAACAGAAGGACGCCCGGACACCGTAGAGGGGTTGGATGGCTTATTGAATCAATCACACAAGGATTGATGATTACGTTTGATGTCATCGTAATCCATTTCAATTACCATTAGATACAAAATCACCTTGGAACTTCACAGGTTTGATTCCCAGTTGATTCAATTTGAAGTTCTCAAGCGTGTGAAGTTCTTGCTATTTCTTAGGTTGTGTTTGGAACCTTGGATTTGGGAAGAAAAGAAAATGCAAAAAATTTATTTTCTCTTGTTTAGTTTAGATGAAGGAAAATGAGATTTTCTCTCAATCTTTCTTTTCAATGTAAAAAATTTTCTTTCCAAAAAGATAAGAATTTTGAAAGAAAAGAAACTTCACCATCACTTATCACTATTCACACCACCCACCACTAATACCATCCACCACCACTACAATCCACCACCCACCATCATTCGCCACCACCACCACCACTAGCCGCCACCACCACCCACCACTACTAATCAGCCGTTACTACCACAACCAACCACCCACCATCACTACAACCCACCATCACCCACCACCACCACCACTAGGTGCCGCCACCACCACCACTGACCAGTTGTTACTACCACAACCAACCAACCACCACCACCACCACTAGCCGTCGCCACCATCGCCTACCAACACTACCACCCATTGTCGCCCGCCACCATCAACCGCCGCCACCACACAACCCACCACCTACCACCACCACCACCCACCATCACCCACCACCACCACCCATCACCACCACCACCCACCATTGCCAAACACCACTACCACTACTAGCCGCCACCACCCGGCACCACCACCGCCACTAGCCGCCGCCACCATTGCTTGCCAACACCACCACCCACTGTCACCCGCCACCCGGCACCACCGCCCACCACCCTAACCCATTGTCTTACTAAAATATAATTTTCCTTTCTTCTCATTTCTCCTCTCATCCAAACATCAGAAAAGGAAAGAAAATAAATATTTTTCTTTTCTTTTCTTGTCTTTTTAAGCTTTCTTTTCTTTTCTCCCTAGATCCAAGGTTCCAAAACAGTCTTAATGTCCAAAGAAAAAGGTGACCTAATGTCCAAAGAAAAAGGTGACCTAATGTCCAAAGAAAAAGGTGACCGCGGGTTTTGGATGGAGAGTACAGCACGACTGAAACATTAGATCATCCATTGATTGCTTTTTCCCAGATCATTTAGAGTTAAAATGTAAATAAAGCTTGTTATGTGACAAGCTTTTGAGTTGCAAAATGGGCAAAAAATTGCGGAAGTTTTGTTAAAAGAAAAAGATTGTTAGGATATTATTGATTCAGTCAATTTAGGCGATATTTTATTTAACTAGGCCTGAGGTGAGCACAACATAAATATTGAACAGGAATATATTTCGTTTAATCATAATCATAAAATATAAAAAAAATAAAAAATAAAAGAAAACTAACGCGTAATGGATTGCAAGTGTGCAACCAGAACAAAATAAAAACATACAACGTGCATTGCAGATCGAAGACCTAAGCCAGCCTGGTTCTCAAACCCCCTACAACACTCAAATTACAAACATATTTAATTTTTTCCGTCTTTCTTTGGTGAAAGTTGAATTTCGTTTAAAAAGTTTATTCCCGGATTCAATCAAACCGAAGGTCGCCATCACCGATGCAGCTGCGCAACGCATTGTAACGTTGCCTTTCATTGTCCTTTTCATATTTCAACTCCACGCGTCTATGGCACCGACTACCGAGTGCGCTCCAACTATTCCCACGACAACTTTGCAAATGTCCACCGTGCGGGCCCTGCACTCTTATTCCGGACCATCGTAGTAAGCAGACCTTACCTGTTTTTATTTATTTTTAATTCCATTTGATATATATATATACACAAACAATTTGTAAATAGAAGTGACGCAGACTCCCTGAAAACCTTGGTCTTGTATTCTTCGATCCTTGCCATGTGATGCCAGATGGAATACCCAGCCGTCTTGGCATTTGCTAGCTAATCAAATTCCTGTATGATATTATGATATAAAATAAAAGTATTAACTATTCACTAAGAAGGACAAATTAATATATTTCCTGGTGGTCGTCTCAAATTTTGACGGAAGCTTCTGTCCCTGCATTTTTGTTTCTTTATCTATCCATTTCTCCCACAGATATACATATACAAGAAGCCCTGTTATTGTGTTTTCTTTCGTAGGGTTGAAACCCGAGATCTGACCAATAGCAGTCTATATGAGGAGGGGACTGGTTTAGGTTGGCAATTGATTAATTAAGCTTAAATCATTTTTATCCCAGTGGGAAAAAGCAAAAAAGGAGCGTATGCCAATTCTTGGCTCTTAACATGCACTATTCTGGTAGGGCCTCCGTTCATATTGCTAATGAAGTTAATGAAATTAAGTATTCAATTTGTGCTTCATTGAATGAATATCATCTTCATGTACTTATACAAACAAATATTTGTAGCATGACTTTCTATTTGATTCACAGCCAATGAAAGCAAAAATAAACCGATGACAGCAATAGCAACAACAACAACAACAACAATAATAAATAATGCATCTTGTCCGTCTAATGTATAAATTTGTAAATTGGTGCTACACTATAACTCTATTTGAAGAGTTTTGTTACATTTTCTTTGTCCTGGTGAGCCTTGTCTGTCTAAGTCTAAGTGATGACCGTTTTTAATATAGTTTCACTTTATAGGTTTTATAACAAGACAAAATGATATGGGGTCTATGAATTATTCACATTGATAGGCCCACATCAATTTTCCTTTCTGTTTATGTAGTAAACGGGATCGAGCTTTGTCTAAGTGATGACCATTTTCAATGTAATTTTACTTTATATGACGTACAACAAGACACAATGATGTGGGGTCTATAAAATATTCACTTTGATAGATCCACATCAATTTTTCTTTTTATTTATATTATAAATGGGATCTGCGCTACAAACAATGTCCAATCCGTTTGTTATACATACATTTGTTATACATACATCTGCTCACGGCGTGGTTGTTGGCGCTAACGGCAAAAGTGGAAGGCCGGGCCGGGAATGAACGTGACCACTGCTACTTGCGCGTTCGGCGTTTGCTGATGAGATGCGCTTGCGGTCGCTATTATAGATGGTATCACATGGACTCCTTCCCAGCTTAGCTGGCACCGTACCAGAGACTTCTAAACCGGCTACAACCAGTTTTCTCTAATTCAGCTGTATAACTCGACTCAGGAGCTCTGCTTACCGGCTCCGAGGGTAAACAATTCGTACCCTTACGGTCCTTCGTGAGCGAAACGAGAGCATTTTAGTAATCGCGGACGGGCCTCTGCAGACAAAATATGTCCGAAAAGCTATAATATCGGGGTAGTGGAGTAAGTCGATTGTTACTTGCCCTGGATATCGGCTGGCTAGAGCCGAAGACGCTCCTGCAGCCAACGGCGCGACGTGGAAACGCGTAATAGTGTTGTCAGCTGCAAAATTATTATTTATTAAACTCATGAAAGTGTACGAACCTGCTGGCTCCCTCCCTCTCTTTCTCTTTCTCTCTCTTAGCTGGGTCCCTGGAAGACAGAGAAAAGGTCGAGAAGAAAGACTCGTTTTCCGGCCACCTCTTTTTCAATCTGTAAACCAATTTTTTTTCAGTTCTGCACGGGACCTTGTGAATTCGAGGGGAAAATCGCCGGAAGTTTCAGTGGTCTGAGTCCTTTTTCGACAATGTCGAACTTTCGAGTACTTCTGCTTCTCTTTTCGCTGTACTTTGCAACTATAGTTGCTGCTCAGAGATCCGGTAACAGGACCAGGTTATGGAAGACTTTGAAAGGTGTGTCTTCTGCTACTCTCTCTTTTGGTTTTGACTTTTAGCTAAATACTTTCGTTCGATTTCGTTTTTCATTTACTGGAATTTATGTGATTGAAGTGCGAAACACTGTGGTTTGTTTTCGTGTGAGGGGTCTTTATTCGCTAATTTCCTTTGGTGAATCGGTGTTCTAGTAAATGTTATCTCTAGAACCGAACATGCAATTTGACTATAAACATTTTGCTTCTTCTTCTTCTTCTTCTTCCTATATCTTTTCCCCAAACACTCTCCCTTTCTTTCTTTGTCGGATCAGAGAAGAAACATAACCATCGAAACGGGGAAGTCTATAAAAGTTGAAGTACTTCTGGTTTTTCTCGATTTTAATTTTTAAACAACGCATTAAGCTTTGAATTTTATGGAGAAAGGGATCTTAGTAGATGTTACGCGGAAAATCCAATTTTCTTGACAAAAGTATGCCTTTTGCACTGATTTTCTCTTGTTTTATTTGACCGAATAGTCTCCTTCTGATCTTATCATGTTATGCGTACTAAAAATGTTTTGTTTGCTGTATCTTTGCTTGCTCTCATTTTTTTTGGAAAATATGTGATACGTGATTGTCATTTTTGAGTCGTGTTGTTGATATCCCTTATAATCTATATTTCGTTTAGCCTGAGCCTGTCGCCTCTTAACTCATCGTTGAGAAGGGGAATGGAAGCACATCCCTTGTTATTAGGAATTACGTACACCATTTTCTCAATAGGTTGTGTAAGTAATCAGGTAACCATAATCACTAAGTTAAATTCACAAAGCTCGTTAATTTTACCCAAGTTAGCCAAGAGGAAACTATGGAATACTCACTTCCACCACAACCAAAATTCAGCACACACACACAGATATATATATATATGCACGTGTACATGTATATGATAATAAATATTTTCTTGTTGGGATTGGTGGAAGCACCGGGAAAGGTGATTAGTCCATGTTGATGATCCTAAGATTTTACAATCATAGTAATCTCTTTAATGAATTATTAGAACCCAACTCGTTCACGTTTTACCATACTTTAGAGGAAGTCTAGGGTAAGATGGTTATTTATATTGGATTTGATAAATATCAATGCAATGAATTATTTCAAGACTGACCCTAATTGCTTTGCTTTTATTCAATTAAGCCCATGGGCTTGACATGCACTTATATGGTCTGGGGAGGCTTACTTGTTGTTCATCTACATCTATCCCAATGAGCCATCGCTCTGGAGTATTTATAAAATTGCCTTTGTTTTTGTTCCTTTATTTTCTAAAATTTTATATATTTTTGCATATGCTTTTTGAAATTGTTACTTTTCTTTTTCTTTTTCTTTTCTTGGTTGAACTGTTCCATCTTTTAGGTGAGTGATACCATGAATACCAAATGTCTGAATGTTTGAGAACTCTTTGTGCTAGCATATTGTTATTGGTCATTAGAACTATTTGTGGAAAACCAAGGAAAGTTGAGTGTCATTAACAATGTACTCATTGGTTTCCTTTTGCAGGAAGTGCACCTTTAGTCATAGCTAAAGGTGGCTTTTCAGGGATATTTCCTGATTCCAGTTCAGCTGCATACAATTTGGCAGCATCGACTAGTTTACCCAATGTGATACTGTGGTGTGATGTACAATTAACTAAGGATGGAGCTGGAATCTGCTTACCAGATCTCAAACTCGACAATGCTACAGATATTTCTGATCTTTTCAAGAATAGGAGCAATGTCTACCTTGTTAATGGGGTATCTACGCGAGGATGGTTTTCTATGGACTTTACCCTGAATGAACTATCAAATATATTTTGTAAGTTAAGATCATATGAAATATTTCTGGTCTTATATATTTCATTGATATTTATTTATTTTTGATTGGTAATCAAGAGATATATATTATAAATAATTGGAAATAGAACATGACCTGTAGGTGCACAGATTGTGTACCAAGGAAAACGAGCCTGAAGATCAAACCCAGACCCAAGAAAAGAGGGATATCCCTCAAACCGCCCCCTTCCCTAGTCTAAAAACCTATTACACACCATAAAAACTTCTAAAGGGATATCCCTCAACTGACCCCCTCCCTAATTCATATTGTAAAGACTACTCAGCATAGCAATTGTCATCATTTAATTTCTTCTTTGCAGGGTTCTTTTTTTTGGGATTTATTATTGTAATGTGATAAGTACATTATTATTTGTCCCTTTTCTTGAAGATAAGAAAACGAAATGTAAAAATGAAAAAATATTTTTTTTCTTGAGAATTATTTCTAATTTGATTTCAAACGGGAAAGGCAATTTTGAAATAAAAAATTCTAGACAAGGATATTTTAGCCATGTGAAAAAAAAAACACTTAAAATAGTTTGTGCTTTTATTAGTAATATAGATATGTATGTATATTTTAAGCAGTCTGTCTATGGCCTAAATCATATTTTGCCTACATAGAGTTCCTTTCCTTTATCTCTGGATGCTCCTTAAACATACCAATTGATGCTTATGAGTAGTTCCTCTGAATACACAGTTTTGCTGATCTTGTTATGCTGTTTAAGCTATAATATGCTTCAACGGGTGCTGATAATCCTTTACTGCCTGCACAGTAACCCAAGGAGTTTTTTCTCGAAGCCCCAGATTTAATGGTAATCAGTTCACTGTTCTTACTGTTGAAAATGTGGCATCGCTTAAACCACCTGGCTTATGGTTGAATATTCAGGTAAATTGAATTAAAAGTTGCTTTGACATTTTTCATTGTATATTACATTTTCTCACATTGCACAATCGTTTCTAGATTTTATTGTTCAAAATTTTTGTGTGTGAATATCCTTTAATGTTTGAGCTGGAAGAAGAATATCCAAGAGAACTTCAAATGCGTGAAAAACTGAAGTGTGAAATTTCTGAACTTGGGAAGCAATCTAATTTTTATTATCATATTTTTTTGCAGCACAATGAATTCTTCATGCAACACAATTTGAGTATGAGGAACTTTGTTCTTTCTGTATCTAGACGTGTTATCATTAATTATATCTCATCGCCAGAGGTTGATTTTCTGAAAAGCATCAAAGCAAGATTTGAAAGAAGCAGAACAAGACTGATCTTCCGCTTTCTTGAGCTTGTTGATACCGAGCCTTCAACCAACCAGACTTATGGTTCACTTTTGAAGAATCTTACTTTTATCAAGACATTTGCCTCTGGGATTCTTGTTCCTAAGACTTACATATGGCCTGTAAATATGGGTCTATATCTCTTACCTCATACCTCTGTTGTGTCTGATGCTCATAGGGAAGGGCTTGAAGTGTTTGCATCAGGTTTTGCAAATGATATAACTCTTAGCTACAACTACAGCTATGATCCACGTGCAGAATATTTGTCTTTTGTTGACAATGACAACTTCGCTGTCGATGGTGTGCTGTCTGACTTCCCTATAACTCCATCAGCGACTATAGGTATGCTGTCTTATATATCATATACTAAAACATGCTCCTGAGGAAAATCTGCTTCCATTAATGAATTTTGAGGAGTTGATACAATCTTGAGGGCCTAAGTTGTGCAGTTAATGGTTTAAAATTATAAATTTCATATCCAATGCAAATTTCTATATAAAATGTCGATGTCATTTTTTAATTGAATTATTTTGGATAGTTTAGACTCTATTGCCAATATATTGGATGCTATTGGATCTGAAGATTCTGAACATTTCTTATTAAGGTTAAAAATTTTTTCTCTATCAATGCCCTGTTGCTGGAAAATTTTGAAATATTAATACATAATTTATACTTTCTGAAATTGCTATTTGCTCTTCTTTAGTAGCTTCTTAAAAAGCTCACTATTTTTGTTCTCCGTCTTAAGCTAAGGTGAGCAGGAGTTCTGGGCTTTGGTAACTGGAAACAAGTTTGGCACCTGAAAACAAACCATAAAGAAATTTATTAATTGCTTAAGCAAGATTACACATTTTGTTAAAGTCTATCTAATTCAAAGAGTTCTGATCGCGTAGGATTGTTCCGAAAACTAACTTTGTGGCTCAATTTGTTCTCTAGTAGCTCTAATCCTGCGTTCATCACTTGAGGTTTAAGTCTTAAAGCTTGAGAATTATTCTATTTTAATTTACTATACCCTTAACTACTGACTTGGTTCGTGGTTATAGGTTTATCTATCAAAATCCAGTTGATGTTAAAGTTTCAAACCAGAAATCGCTTGAACAAAGTTATCATGTGTGCAAAAATCACAAAAGACAAACCATAAGAATGCACCCATCTTTTATGACTCTCACATCAAGAGGAGAATAAACCTTATGACAAGAAATCTATGACTATCCACGAACCAAAGCAAACTAAAAATTGATTCTAATGTCATCCAAAAGATTTGAAACCTGGGTAGAAACTTGTGCAGATGAATATATTTTGGTAGCTGAGTTGAAAGAAAACCAAACCTGACTTGACTTCATCCCCTTTTTCTGAATAAAACAGCCAAACCTTGTTAACGATGGATTAAAGTCAGTTTTATTCCCTTTTTGGTATCTTATTATATGATTCACATAAAGTTACCAAAAAAAAGTTACAAATTGCATACAAAAATTTTGCACTGGAAAAGCGAAAGTAGAAAAAAAGCTGCTTTCCTGTCCTTAGGACTCATATAATTGATTATTTATCTAGAACCGGGGAGGAGATCTAACTTTAGGGATTCTATCAATCACCAAATGCCTTATCCCAGATTGTTGGGGTTGGCAACATTAATCATGTTCCTTCATTCCAATCTAACAAAGACCATATCATCAGTTAGCATATGGGTAGTCATAACCTTTCTAACTGACTCCATCCATTTTCTTGGTTTTAAATGCATACCATGTGAATAAAGACCCTTAGCTACAAACGATTTGGCACTTGCATAATTTGACTGTTATGGATTTCACCAAACATTTAAATAGATCTGTAAGTATATTTCAGACCCCCTTTCAGTTTGAGGATACTGATCTTGCCCTATGAATGCAGATTGTTTTTCTCATATAAGCCGGAATAGTTCAAAACAAGGTATGCTATTATCATAAATGTTCTCCCTTTTGGTTGTTTGATGCTTGTCATTTTATCTTGAGCCAATTTTATTTAAGTCAACACTGCAGCTCAGAACACTGATACCAACTTGGTTCTTCAATTAGTGCTTTCAGCAAAGCCTTTGGTTATCTCACACAACGGAGCTAGTGGAGACTATCCTGGTTGTACTGATCTGTCTTACAAGAAAGCTATTTCAGATGGTGTAGAAATTCTCGACTGTACTGTACAAATGACAAAGGATGGGATCCCTTTTTGCTTAGGCTCTATAAATCTTATAGATGGCACGACGGTTGCTCAGTCACAATTCAACAATCTTTCTACTAAGATTCAGGGGATCTCTGGAATATTTTCCTTTAATCTCACATGGAACGACATTAAAACGTTGTCACGTAAGTGTAAAAGTGACTCCTGTACCATTATTTTTGGGATTATGTTTATTTTCTGTTCATACAGACTTGCTTGCCTTGAAATCTATTTTTTTTTTCTTTTTTGGTGTTTCTGATCTTCTTTTTATTGTGTCATTAAATAAAGAAACACCAGGGCTGCTTTAGTCTGGAGGTATGTGATTCATGTTGATGGCAAAGATAATTAGTATAAATGAACAAGTTAATAAACAATACAAGAGAATGATTAATTATTCTTTTGAGTTACTGTCAGTGGTTTTTCTTGTGTTCTACATTTATTCTATCATTGGAATTTTCTTTTCCTTAGCCTTTGAATATTATGGTAAGCTTTGGTGACTTATTTGTTGTATCCATAGAGAAAGTTCTTATCAGGTATCATTTCTATACATATTTATGTAAGAGCTTGTTTCTACTAGTTTTGGGATGTTGGCCTGATAAGCAAATTTTTTGTTTCATGCTCCTTGTTGACTTTTATTTTCGTAACATGATTATTCAAATTAGTGAACCAATTAAAATTCCTTTTGTTATTATTGTAAATAGAATTACCTTATTTTATTGCTTGATTTTGAGGAAAAATAATAAAGGATGTTTCAAAAAATGGTTAGGAACTTACTCATAAATAAGGAAACCCCAGTTTCTGGTTTTTTTTTTTAAAAGAATGGTTGCCACTGCAATTATCTCCCTCATTTCATTAGACATTCTCTAAAAAATGTTTATATGACAGGTCGTTTCTGTTGCTGCTATTCTAGCAGCGAGTCCTCTTGTGTTTCTTGGAAAGAAATGTCGTGTAAATTTCCTTTTCTAAAACAATAAATACTCACAACAGTCTATTTCCCCTAATTTTTGGTCTCTCTTTCTCTCTCTTTGGCTGTAGCGGCGATATCAAACCCTTTCAGGGAATACAATTTGATCCGGAATCCTGCATACAAAAATGCTGGAAGCTTTGTAACATTGGATGACTTTTTGGGGTTGTCAAAGAACATGAGCAATGGTTCTGGGGTCTTGATCAGCATAGACGTGAGTGTAAAATCCTCATTATATTTGATGTATTTGAATTGCAATTCTTGCATCAGGAAGCTAGAAATATAGAATTTTTGAACTTTAAATTTCAGAAAAGGATTGTGCCTGAATGATCCTGACTATTGGATCTAAAACAATGTTGACATACCCCTTTTCATGTATACATGTCCTCAATCATCTTCCAGTGATTAATCAGATTCTGGGGCACCTATGGGGCCCACATGAAGTCCCTCTGCATATAGCCAAACATGGGTGGACACATGATACATGTGGGTATATCTAGTATTTTCCGTTGGATCTAAATTTATATTTTATTTGAATAAATTGTTGAAAGTTCTATTGAGGAATTTTGGATAGTATTGGATATAATATTGAGGCCATCTTGGTTTGAGTGGTCTAAGGTGTCCAAGATTATATACCTGTGAGCTCCAAAAGTGCTCGTCACAGTGAGGGATACCCTAAAAATACTGTTATTTTGTCAATTTTATCCTTAAAAATGCTATTTTATGGGAGTTAATGCATGGTGGAGTAGATGCATAAATAAAGCAGAAACATAGGGTGGGAATAAGAATGATATCTGAACGTCAACTACAGAAAGTATACGAGTATTAAAATCCATCATTCCCATCCCATGCTTCCTGTTAGTTTTGCTAGTTTCCTTTTGGGGGTCTTTTGTAATGCACTAAGAGAAATTACCTGTAAGACATACTTTCTTTTCCATAGGGACTTCCCTTCATTCCTCTGCCTGTTCTTTGATATGGTCCATCATCTCCTGAGGAGGAAGGAAGCAATGTACTCATACAATACCAGTAATAGTGTTAAACCTTGTTATCATAGCTTTTATTGAAGTATAAAAAATGAAAGTCTACAAGTTTGTAAGGTGGATTGTAACAATCAGGTATTTTAAGCATATGATAGAGATTTTGTCCATGACAACACTATCCTACACTCATTGGAAGAAAATTTGAATTTCATTAGAAAGACCCTCCAAGTTACATGCTTTAAAATAAACATAGGCAATGACCGCTTATTCATGTGCTGTAATTCAGATTAGCAGCACTCAGCTTGTCATAAATTGCAGTTTATCTGTTGTCTAGGTTTTATAAAATCCATTCTGAAATTTCCCTAAAAAGGGTTAATTAATTCTGACATTACCAAATCCTTGAAGAAAAATCCATGTTTGTCCAGATGGGTGATTCACTCCATGACAATAGGGTTTAGGGTTTGTCCAGATGGGTATTTTTGCTTTGAGGAATATTGTGTCTGGTTAGATAGGATTCTGTGCTGCCAATACCTTTACAATACAAACATGAATCGGAGGTAGCCTTTCTAATCTTATTCATCAAAAAAAAAAATTCATTAGGGAAAATACTGTAGTGAAATACCATTGCTCATGTATGGTCAGAGATGATATGGAGAAGTTCTCTATTTCAATTGTTGAGTCTATATCTAATCAATCATAGGCCCCTTAGTCTATTTGGTATTGGTGGGCCAAAATCAATGTCCGTCTAAGTTTCCTTTTCTGTAGATCACATGTTCAAATTCATCAAAACAAAAATTACAGCTCAGAAGTTCAGTGGTAACACTTCAGCTGATGGCCTTACTAATGTCACCCGTAACCAAGTGTTTAGCAGCTTTTTCCCATCATCAGATAAATCTTTCTGAAAAAAGAAGCATAAGAGATAAGGAAGGGTTTGGTGATATTCATTCATAATTTCTTTGGGTAAGGTAATATATGGAATGGGTAAGTTAATATGTGGAATTGCTTGGGGTATCATTAGCGATTTCTTTTATAGCTTCCATCTAGGGAATAAAGCTTCTATTCTTGATCCATAGTTGGCTTTGAATCAATCAATAATCAAGTGCTTTATCTCAACTAGGTGGGATTGGGAAACTGAGTCTTGTTCCTCAAAAACCATATATGTTGAATTAGATTGTCAGTGTTAAAATCCTTTTTAACAGACTAAATTCATGTTCCTTTTGGTCTTTCTCTTGCACTCTGATCTTTCCCTATGTGTTCTCTCACACCTTAAAGCTGAGTTTGGCTCTTCAAAAAATAGAAGGGGAAAAAACAGAAAAAAATTGGCAGCATACTATTTCAGAGAGGCTGAACATCATATAATGATGGTTATTCACCTAAAAGATCAAATAGGTGTTGAATGGTGGGTTTCACTATGCTGCACATAGTTTTGTCAGAGCCAAAAGAGAATGGTGATACTTCTCCTCTGGAATTAAATATTCCTTGCCTAATTTCAGTTTGACAACAGTACTATTCTTTCTTTTCTGCAGAATGCAGCCATTCTTGCGGAGCAGGGTTTAAGTGTGACTGATGCAGTTCTTGATGCCTTGAGAAAGTCTGGTTATAACCAGACAAACAAAAAAGTTATGATACAGTCCACCAACAGCTCCGTTCTGATCAAGTTGAAGGGGAAAACTAATTATGAGCTTGTTTACAAGGTCGATGAGAGTATCCGTGATGCTCTTAACTCAACTATTGAGGATATCAAGCGGTTTGCTGATTCTGTAGCAATCAGCAAGGAGTCTGTCTTCCCTGACAATCAGTTATTTCTCTTGGACGTCACTGATGTTGTACCAAAGCTGCATTCATTTAACCTCTCAGTTTATGTATATCTATTCAGGAATGAATTTGTCTCTCAAGCATGGGACTTCTTCTCTGATGCAAATGTGGAGATCAACACTTATTTCACATTTGCTAATATTGATGGAGTCATCACAGATTTCCCAGGGACAGCTGCGGCATACAAAAGTAAGTCCGCATCCTACAAATATCTAGCAACTACATTGAAAAAATGGTTTGTTGTTATTTTTGATTTAAAGCTGTAAGAAATGAAGATTAAGGTGATTTCTGTGGAAACTGAAATCTTAAATCAAATCATAGGAGACTCGTTAGTTTTTCCACTCAAAATCAAATGCATTACACAAAAATATCTAAACGGAGGCTGCTAAATGTAATGTATAATTTCAAATATGTATTGCCAGCAATTCCATTCATTCATTCTTGCATCTCAGTTACTGACTGATTAATTGATGCAGGGAATCGATGTTTAAACATGGGTGATAATACACCGATCTATATGAGCCCTGTTCAGCCCGGGAGTCTCTTCCAAGTTATTACTTCTCAGTATTTGCCCCCAACGGAGGCTCCCTTACCTGTCCTGACAGATTCTGATGTAGCAGAGTCGCCTCTACCTCCCGTCTCAAAACCAACCTCTAGTACAGGTGGTAATACAGGTGGTACAGTGCCAGGTCCGACCTCACCAAACGGGCAGCAAAGCATTCATGCTTGTATCTTCCTGTCAACTTTGGCAATGCTTCTCTCATCTCTTACTTTGTTGAAGCAATAACGCGAATCACTTATTCTTGCGTACACATTTTGTGCCCCGGTGTTGCTGTTTTATTTTGTAGATATAATGGAAACTTGCCATTCCTAGCCCAATTCTTTTACTCTTAATTTTTTCCAGACCTATTTTTTGTACCTTTTTTGGAGTTACTGTTCATTTGTAATGGATTCTGTATTTCATGTATGTTTATCTGTCCGTTGTAATGGAGTGACTTGCCCACCATGCCCATCCCCTCCAATGAGGGAATGTCCTACCACCCTCGTCATTTGTGGCTTAACTTGTATATTTTTTTTGGGTAGTAGGCTCAACTTGTATATTGGTTCTTTCATCCACTAGCTAGACCAGTACTTGGCTATAGAGTAAGCTGGAAGCAAAATCCCTTACCTTTTTGGTGAATAAAAAAAAAAAAAAAAACACGTTTGAGGCTTGTTTTTGAACGTCTTTTAAATTTCGCTTATTAAAGATTGGAAATCTACATCATACCTAAGTTGTATCTTGTGCGTGATTTTATCCCATCATGGAGAAGAATAATCGATCAGAACCTTAGGGTACCCCAGTTACAACCTTGTTCCTGTTGCTCGGGTACTTCCATACTCGAATCATATTATAATTAGCTACACTTCTATATATACATTGCCTGCGCTTGTCAATGCTCAAATCAACTTGTCTGGAGAAACGAACAGGACCTAAACCGTTGTTTTTAACTCTTTGAATTGAAAACAAACTATATCTCTCTGCCACAGTTTTAACCAAACATTGCCATTAATTATAAGAGAATAAACGATTTTGTTTGGAATTTGAACAAGGCTGCCTAGACAGACTGGCTGTAAGTTAATGTGAACGATAGAACTGAATGGGAAACAAGAATACATGATCTTCCACTTTTGTCATACTTGAGGGCAGTATAGTAATAGAAAATGAAAAAAAGGAAAAAATAGAAGAGGAGGGAGGAGGAGGCGGTTTACATTCCCCAAGAAAGCAAAGACGTTACACACAAGAGAAGCATATGGATGCAGGATCTGTTTTCTTTCTGTTCTCTGTCATATATTAACAATTGCTAAAAATAGCTGAGCAAATACAAGCTTCCTCAAGAAACAGAGCACCTTCTTACCTCCCCCGGTCATAGATAAGTAATAAGATTCCTAAAACTCTGTACAATCACACTGATGATACCCGGATAACCAGATTGGAATGGTTTCACCAAATTCCAAAGCTGCAGCTCACATGTTCTTGGGTGATAATGTGGAGGCATTCCTGCATGGTAGCTATAGAAGAGTAGGCTGGGAGACACAAACGGTGGAAGCATGTATGTGATACAGGTAGGCGTCCATCATGGAAGCCAGACGCCTTCAAGATGGACAGCCGAGAGTTCAAGCCACCAAAACCCTCCACTGGTAGGTACCTTACTGAGGTCCAGAAAAAGAGAAGTACTCTTCGCTGATCTGTGGACATGCCCTCAACAATCTGCAGAGTTTTTACAAATATATTTATTCAGATATTTGTTTTTAACTGATTTATTGATCTCAAAGGTAGCATTGATGCATCTTAATAGCAGCATCCTAAACATTTAAGTTGATTTTTTTGATAGGTAAACATTTTCAGTTGATTGGAAACACTAAGCTCAAGGCGTAATGGGTTTTTGCTATGGTATATGTTAGTATCTGGTGTCAAAAAGATGATTTCAGGAGCAATAAAACAAGGATGAAACCGCTGAAAATTAAGTAGAACAGAATTGTATAGTACTTGTTTCTAGCATGTGCATCCATTCTTTAAAAGTTCACCTCTTCCCAAAAGTTCATGAAATCAAATCAAGAATTTAAAATCTCCTGGCATTTCATTTCTACTTGATCAATATCAGTTTGTACCATAAAGATAGGAATCTTCAAGAGGCATATATGATAAAAAAAAATTTATTAGAAAAGAAAAAAAGAACATGCTTTTAAATACCTGGGAATTTTTATGAGGCATCTCATTTAGAAAGGTGCTCACCAATATTTCCCAAGTTACAGATATTTACTTAGCAGTCTTTTTAAGAAAGTTTGTGAAGTTCTGAAATTAGAAGAGTTTACCGAGCAGTCCTTTGTAGGAAAAAGAGTGAAACTACAAAAGCTTACTTAGCAGTCTTTTTGGGGCATTGATGGTCCCAAGCCTGGGTAAAGCAAGGGGGGTTGGATAAATTTCTTATTAAATAGATATTAAACCATCATATTGAGATTTGGATGGGAAAACAGGATTCTCATTTGACCCCAATTGGTAGGAATCAGGCATTTTTCAGCAAACTTTCCAGCTCACTACCTCTCAAAATTTCCCACTCTGGAGGTGCAATGTATCCTGTAAAATCAGTTTTTAAACTCTTAAGGAGCTACAGGAAAACCAAAAGAGCAAGCCAAGGTATGGGAGGCAAACAGAAAAAATGAATGATACATGAAAGCACCAGAAAACGAAGAAAAAGGATACAAGCTTGCCTGGGTGATTGATCAAAAGAAGAATGTCATACTCTCGTTCCACTCCAGCTAGAAAATTCTTGTCATTTTCCAAATTTGGCTCTTAGGAACCATGAAATTCAGAGAACATATCAATCTATTAATTTACTTAAATCTACCCAAAACATTGAGCCAGCTTCAACAACTGTGTCACAGAAGGTCATTTCATCGTCTTTGAATCCTCAAGAGACGTCCATAGCTTGCAGAAGGTGACTATAATTAGATAAACTCTGCCAATTGTGATCTATAGCAGAGCCCTGACTACTAAAAGAAATTTAGGTTATATATTGAATATAAATTCATGTTAAGTTTCCACACATGGTAGAGTGGAGGAAGAAAGAAGCCATAGAGAGTGAAAGTACACTACATATCTACAGAAGAAATAAAAAAAAAAAGATTTTTTTTCCTGACTAGCTGGGGTCAACAATTTGAACCCGGTTCATCCGGATCTCTCAAAAATCATATTTCTGGTAAGATTGAGCGTCCAAATCGGCATGACTCTGTCCTAGTTCTCTCTGATCTTCTACTTGCCTACTTTTAACGAGTACCCCTTCATAACTCCTCATAACTACTCCCAAGGTCTTTGCTTTACATGCTCAAACTATCTTAACCTACTTTTCTTATCTTCTATTTGTTCGCACCTGGACACTGAGATGTTAATTCCATCTTTTTAATGATTAGTTAATAAACTCATTAAATATCAAAGGTGGAGAGATATACAAGGTACCCATGAGAGATGCTTAATAAGGAATAGAAAAAAGGGACAGCAACACTAGTAGATCTCCCATATAAATCTCAATATCCTCCTGTCAATAACAATGACTCGTGAATATAAACTGCTTTGCTGCTAAATATTTTGGTCCATACATCCCTAACAGCTCCACTGGCTATGGTTACATGTCTCAGGATCATGTATGTAATTGGAAATGGCCTATAATGGGCATTATAGCATCTGCTGATCTCGTCAAATAGTGGGTACTAAAATTTTGAGACATCGAAAAAGAAAATCTAATTTGTTAAAATACAATTTTTAAAGAAAAGGCTAAAAAAAGTAAAGCCCGACAATTTAATATAAAGATTCTATTTTAATATTTCATAGTGTTTATTGCACCCATTACATATGTTAAAATAGGCACACAAAGATGTTTCGAAAATTAAATAATAGAATATGTACATAATACATGTTAAGGAAAGAGCAATACGGTTAACAAAAATAAAACATAATAGGAAGAACGACATGTACATTAAATCCAGTAGCTGCTGATAGAATCAGGAATGTTGGATTCATCTTTCCATCTCTATTGATATGTGTATTGGGCTGTGTGGTAAACCTTAGAGAAAAAGAAACCGATCATCTCTTCTCTATCAATATGTGCCAACCGGATAGACTTGATATACTCTTCTTAATATCATGGTGTATGATTCCTAATGCCATTACCCATTATATCCACAAACTTTGCTACTGTTAGAGGAGGGTTGTAAATGATCTCTGTAATATGGGTATGGGTACAAATAGTGATTAGAGCAACTCCCAATCTATTGATACTTCCAGATAGAAGAGGTCTCATGTCCATAAGTCAAACTCCCATGATGCCAATACATGCTTATAAAACATCCATACGTCCATGGTTATACCTATAGCGAAATCTACTATATGTAATCTAATGCTGCCACATTAGTACTAAAATCATACAACAAAACCTTCCTTTGATGATGACTCTGTGTACTAGGCCTACCATCCACCATGACTTCAAAGTGCATAGCCAAACTTTAAGCACCAAAAAGTGAATGAACTAGTTGAGACAAATAATGAGGTTGAATTTCCAATGATTTGGACACCTAAAAACCGATAAAAAGGCTGGTATTCTTAGCTCTTGTACTTGTTTTATCTCGCTACTTTGTACTATAATTGACTACAATAGTATGTTGCAGTCAATATAGCTGCTACTAGTATTGTTAAAAGTGCATGCCTAGATTCGTGGGTGCATTGGTAGCCACATAAGTAGCTACATATTTTTTAGAGGCTGAGGTGATAATAACGTACATGGAATGTGCCCAGACGCTTGGGCGATTGCCTGGTTGCCTATTTGACCAGAGTGGTTGCCTAGTGTAGATGATTAGAATTACATTTGTTCTTATTAATTTATAAATTGACGTCTAGTGAAACTCATTGGTTGTTTACCTTTTGTGGTGAATCAGAGACAATAGAATAACTTTTGGAGAGAGGAGAGTTGCATCAAGCCTCCAAACCTTTATTTCCTCTCTTTCTCTCCTTACTCCTCTTTTCTCATATTTTACTTTGTACTCATTAATTGTTTACTTTTTGTGTTGATAACAGAATGACATTTGGAGAGAGGAAAGTTGCATCAAGCCTCCAAACCTCCTGCTCCCCCCACCCCTCTCTCCATACTCCTCTTCTGTCATATTATTTTGTCAGTTTTTTTCATGAGAACTTGCCGAAGAAGCCCCCCACCCTCCTCCATCACCACACACACCCACCCCCACCCCCAACCCTCCCCCAACACCAACCACCACCACCACCACCCCACACAAAACCACAAACTCTCTTTCTATTTGTAGGTTCCCCCCTTACCCCCTCCCTCTTAAAACTTCGGAAGCCCCTCTAACTCCTGCCCTTCCCCCTTTTTTTTTTCGCACTTTTCTTCCCATTTGAAACCACCAACAATTCTGCCCTTTCTTCTCTTCTCATCTCTTTCTTCCCCTTTTTTATTTTTTCCAGATCTGAAGTTTCCAAATGACTAAGTTTGTCTTTTGCCAATTCCATACCCGATTTTTTTCTCACCATTTCGTTTACTATGTTTCTCGGTCTCACATTAACATCTTTGGTTCTTTTATATGAATATATCTTTGAGTTTTCTTCACTTTATTTTGACTTTCTTTTTCTGCCATTACTAAAAGTAAGCTATTTGTTTCAAACAACCATTCGGATCTCATCTTCCACCACCAAATTCCCTTTGCAAATGAATTTTATTTAGGTTCTCTAAACCTCTGTACTCAAAACTTTGTTCTTAATGATATTTATTTATCAGGAATTTGACAATACCAAATCATTCTCAACATGAAAGGACTAATATGACAAATTCAAAGTAGGGAATTTTGGCCATTATTTCTTTAGTTTGTTTTAGGATTTCTAAATTTAGTTATTAGAGTCCTTATGATCTTAGGGTAATTTTGAAATTAGCAGGTCGGAGCTAGGATAAATGCCTTCTAATAAATCATAATAGAGATATTTCTAGGGGTTTCTTCAAGTCTAAAAATGCTACTCAATAAAAGACCAGACATGAAGGCTTACCTTATAAATTATGTTTTTTGAGATTATTGAAATGAGATTCTGGAATAAAGTCACAGATAACACATGCAACGAAAAAAAATGGCTTTATAGCTGATAAAATAATAATACCGAGGGAAAAAAAGAAAAGAAAAAAAACTTACTTTCCAAAACCAGCATATTTGCTTATCACTTTCCTTGTAGCCAATGTACTCAGTATGCGCTTTCCAGTCTGTCACAGAAATATCAATACCACTCCCATCGAGCATACGATCAAGATCTTCAAGGTCTAAACTTTTGAAGAAGAACTTTTGGAGCCTTGAATCACACAGAACATCAGCAAAACCCTGTGCAAAATGTGCTACCTGTTCAGCTATGGATGTGACAAAACAATGCTGAATAAGAAGGTTCACATATTCCTCCCTATTCCTGCTATTCACAATAATGCTCTTCCCTCCAGGACAGAGCTCTACAACTTTCCTGGATCCTAACTCTTCAATTTCCCTGACAAATGTGAGTCCAAGAGCATCTGAATCCACAAAATCAGCATCCATTTCCAGGATCTTCTTGCAGCTACCATACAGGTATGGATCTGCATCATGCACATCCTCCAAAGAAACATCGTCTCCAGCTAGTTGCAGGAAAAATATACGATCAAAGACAATGCCTATTTGCACTTTATGCATCAAGGCCAATGCAACCACCCGACCACAAAAGCCAAAATACTCAAGGTGCAAAGGATTTACATTGGATGCTGCAAACAGAACAAACTTGACTAGTAAACTAAAAATTTCAAATATTCAAAAAAGGGGACACCAAGAAGACAAAAGGAAAAGGAAAAGCAAGCAGCCTCTATCTTAAAGATAATTTAAACACATGATGTTTGCAATAACAGCTGATATGTGTAAGAATCTTGGTAAGACCTGATTTTCACCCATGGTAAATATTTGGCTGGATGTAACTTGTCTCTATGCTCTTTCCCATAAACTTCCATTGCATACTAAGTTATAGCACAACGATGTCAGCCACTAGGTAAAACTTGACAATTAGTTTTTTTTTTGACAGTTAAGACTTACGCATTAAAAAGGGAAATATATAATGATGAATGGAGCCTATATGGGCAGAACAATAAGGGAGATGTGCAAGAGTATCAAAATACTGTAACATTAAATTTATGAGTCACAATATGACATTATGAAAAGGACTGATTAGAGATATAAAGGCTATAACTAGAGTGACAAAAAACCAATTTGGATTTATGTTGGGAAGGTCCCTTACTGGAGCTATTTTTACTTGGACAATTAATAGAAAGGTCTAGAGAACAGGGAAAAAAAAATCTGCATATGGTTTTTATTGATTTGGAAAAGCATATGATAGAGTTCCAAGAGAATTAAACTGGTAGATTTTGTATAAATAAGGTGTACTAGTAAAATAGATTGATGCAATTACAGATATGTATGAGGGAGCCTTAACTATAGTGAAAACCGTTGGCCGTAAGACCACTGAGTTTTCGGTTAAGATAAGATTTGCATCAAGGGTCAGCTATTACCCTTTATCTATTCACTTTAATTATGGATGAATTGACTAGTCATACTCAAGATGAGATGCCATGGTGTATGTTATTTGCTGATGATGCAGTCTTGGTAGGTCACACAAGAGAAGTAAATGTTAAGTCATAATTGTGGAGAGATACCTTAATACAAGGAATAATATAGCTAATGTAACAATCACAAATTCACAATTGACAATTAGGATATAAATTTAAGCAATAAATTAAAATATCTTATACCAGGGATAAAAAAAGGGTGGAGAAATTGATGAAGATGCAACACATAGGATTAAAGTTGATTGGCTTAAGTAGAGGGGTAGGATATTGTGTGATAAGCGTGTTCCACTTAAATTAAAGGGCAATTTTTATAAGACAACAATTAGACCGGCTATGTTGTATGGTACAAAATGTTGGACAATAGAGAATCAACATGTTCAAAAGATGATAGTTGCTGAAATGCGGATTCTAAGATAGACTTGTGGCGAAGCTAAAAAAGATAAAAGTAAGAAATGAAGACATTTGAAAATGGTTAGGCATTAAGGATAAAATAGAGGAGAATAGGTTGAGGTAGTTTGGATATGTAAAGGGAAAACCTAGAGGTGCACTTGTAAAAAGGTAAAAAAGGATGAATATTGAAGGGCTTAAAAAGATTAAGAGGAAGGCCTAAAACAGGAGCTAATAAAACAAAACTTACAAAAACATAAATTAACGGAAAATATGATTTCTAATAGAACTTGATGGAGAGACAATTTGTGTTGCTGACCTCAATTTGTTGAGAACTGGCTTTTGATGATAACGATGATTTGTGCTTCCATGAATAAAAACCCATGTCTCACCAGGAAGCTGAAACTATTAAGGGAGACCATAATATTCTGCCCTTGGAAATAAAAAAGCCTATATTTATATATGTAAGGATGTATAAACAAGAAATTCTATAGCTTGGTTCATGTTGGTAGATTTACATGGACTTAAGATATTAATCAATTATTTCCTCAATTTGAACTTTCTATGTTATGCTATTGTTCAACGTTTTAGAGATTCATGATAAATCCTACAATTTACAATTTGAATCCCATCAAATTAACCCTTGTGATTTCACCAGTTGATTTTCATTGGGAAAATTACGAAAAAGGGTCACTTTTTAAACATATTTATAAAAACAGTCTACTAAGATGCTGAATTGCAGAAAAGGCCCACTTTTCATTGATAATTATAAAAAAGTCCATCGAAATTAAATTACAGGATTACTTTTCAAAAATAATTAAATTTGAGGATCATTTTACTTGGAACACAAGCACATTGTACATGGGACACAAGCTTCTTACATGGGACACAAGCTCATCTTACATGGGAACACGCGCATTCTGCGTGAGATACGAGCGCATCATACGTGGACACAAGCATGGGTTGTCTATAATAAAATGACACTTTTTTAATTATTTTTGGAAAGTGGCTCTTTTCTGCAATTGGGCATCTTAGTGGATTGTTTTATAAATATTTTTAAAAACTGACCCTTTTTCATAATTTTCCCATTTTCATTTAAACATATGCAAAGATAGCTGTTCCAATTGAACCAACTAAGAAGCTTACATTATCATTTAGGTCAAAAAGGATGTGGAAAGGAAAAAAAATTAGAATAGTGGAAGATCGGAGATGGTAGGATTCTTGGCCTTATCTATATACACTGTATTACAAAGGTTAAATAGGTTTTGTAAATAAACCATGCACAAGAAGTTCAGTATGACCAAAGAATTTTAGGTCAAGTTTGCCCCATTGAAAGCAACGAGCCTTGTGAAACATATAACTTAATTTCCATGTCAATTCAATTTATATCTCATCATTGGGATGATATATGACAGCAAGAGCTCCACAAAAAAAAAACACCCTAGCAAACATGGTTTAAGTATATCATTTGATATTAACTGACACATATTGGTATCAACCTAGACTGAGGCCTCGTTTGGCTTTCATTTTGGATTAGGAGCTCACTTTGGGGAATGAGTTCCATGAACTCATTGCAATGGAAGGGGAGGTGGGCATCTGGTGACCCACTATTAATTCTTGTAGAGGTTATAAATATTACAAGTTCGTCATTGTTCTAACTTAAAATAACTTTTCATAAATTACAGGTTTATCACTATCACACAAAGAAGTTTTTATAACGAGTTTCAAGTATATCCTACAAAGTTTTTATATATTACTAGTTAGACAACGCATTTTGCAAAAAGAGTTTCTAAAATCTAGAGAGTGAGCCTCGGTGCAACGGCAAAGTTGCTCCATTGCGGCCTAAAGGTCACGGGTTCGAGTCACAAAAAACAGCCTCCCACTTGTGAGGATAAGGTTGTGTACATTAGACCTTTCCCATACCCCGCGCAGTAGCGGGAGCCTTGTGCATTGGAATAGACTTTTTAGTTTTCAAAATCCAGAAACAGGTCTAGACCTGATTCTAGAGTTCAATGCATTTTTTTAAAACTTTTGAATAGAACTCATTCCAAGCCGTGGAATGCATTCCCAAAACGAATCCTAAACAAGGCCTGATCCAATATGCCTTCGATACTATGGTTTCACGAGAAACCATAGTATTGGCTGATTCAAACGCATCATTTGGCCCTTTAGGGGGAAAAAAGTCAAACTCAGGATGCCATTTTTTGGCATTCTCTAGCTCATCTTTCCCACCTATTGTTCAAATTCCAAAAGCAAAAAAAAAAAAAAAAATCATTTATCAATTTAAAGCTTCTGTTTCATTTGGCGACTCCCACAATGCACATCAAAACATACATTGCATAGATTTTGCAATTCAATTAGGTATTAGATTAAATTAGTGATTATATAGCTTTCTAACAGTATTTGGAAATAGTAGCTTTACAATGTGGTTGTATCTAATTTCTTATATTTTTTAGATTTTAAGTATTTTTTGGGTCACCAATGACCCGGCATCAGCTATTAAGAATTTTTACATCCATGTTGGTTAAGTATAGTGCATATGTATATGCAATATAGCAATCTATGTGTGAGACTACTAATAATTGCTAAAAAATATATATCACTTGAGAGATAAGCCAAAGAAGATTTGAAAATGTACAACAAACGTATAATTGATCATTTATCAGCCAATATCACTGCATCTAGCTTCTATCAATCAATCGTAGTGAGGAATCACTTAGTCATGGTTTTACATCAGCACTCATAAAAGTATCATCAAAGTGATCAGGACCAATGAAAGCAAAAAAGATGGTGAAAGCTTACCTGGATTTGGAAAGAATCTTCGACGATCATTTGGGCATGCCACAAAAAGCGCATGTTGAGGATTGAACATAGCTTGGAATACCAGGAAAAACCATTCTCGCAATACACCAGGACCTGTAGCTTCCTCATTTTTGAACTCCATGAAAATGCCACCATGCAGTGCTTCAGCATCTGCACGAGCTATATACTCAAATGATTCGGACAATAGCTGTGACCTATCAATGAGCATCTCATGCATTTCCTCATATTCTTCTTTCATATCAGGCAGCATCATCATTACCAAATGCCTCCTGGACTCAAAGTTAGTCACATCCTTGTGCTCAAGCAGCCACCTGTGATCATCCCTTCTTGTTGCACATCTAATAATTAAAGCATTCAAAGAACATTTCCTCAACCTCAGAATTGAACAGAGTTTAGCACTAGCGTCTTGAAAAAATTTAGAAATGCCATTTAGTTCCTTCAAGATGGCAAGATATTGAGACCACCAGGGTTGAACACTTTCACTTTCCCCAATTCCTTTTACAGCCAAAGACTCATCCATTTTCTTTAGGCATTCATCAATTTTTTCCAACAAATCAGTAAAAATCTCATGAAGTGAGACAATCTCATAAACACAGCATAAAGGTATAGAAATGGAGCTATCAAAACCTGCAACATCCTCAATTGCTCCTCGCAGGGGGAGCAAGAATGCCGCAAAATCACGGACCTCACTTGCCAATGGACCAACACAAGGGGGCGAGTTCAAACTTGATTGCAAGCCCAAAGACAGCTTATTTGCCAATTCGCTCACAAATGGGAAGAACTCTTGAACAACATAGGATGCCTTCGCATAGTCAAAGTATTTGGAACCATGTACATTTCCAATAGTTTCCAACAATGACGCAAGAGTATTTCTGCAGGAGATGTATAGTGGATCCTCGCGAACATACTTCCTAAGCAACTTGCAGAATTCCAGCACTATTGGGGCACACTGGGTCTGTACAGGATTTGGAAAGTCATCAAGATTTGGTGTGAGAAAGAGTCGAATTGACTCTTCTGCACACTCGTTGTTATCTTTTACGGGAGAGAGGAACAACATGACCAAAGCGGTCGGAGCACCAGAAGACTTAAAGATTTGAAGATGCCCCCATGCCAATTCCCACTCTGTTGGAGTCATCTTCAAGAAGTCCTTTACCCTGGATTTAACCGTTCTGGACGACCTAAGTGAATCCCCTCTGCAGAGGCGGCATATAGAGGATACCATATCGTTGATGATCTGCCACGTCTTTGGATACTCGGTGCTCCTCATCCGTCCTACCAATTGAAGCCCCGCGTCATTTTGAATCGAACATTCCGCAAGCGATTGCTCCCACTGTAACTGTTTCCCCCGATAAATCAACCGTTGTTCCGCGATCGGAATCCCTGTTAATATCTGTATACGTTCATGAACAGATTCAACGGAATCCTCTGGGTTCGCATGTATAACTATTGTATTCCCCCCTGAAATCGTCTTCACAAAGAATTGCAATCTCGAATTAGTTTTCCCGAAATCTCCACCAGTCGAACTACTGCATGAAGCCAATCGAGCATCCGACACCCTAGCTCCAGCAACAGAATCGTCGCCATGGTCACTCTCGTCATCTCCACTGAAGTTATTTACAGCATCGGGTTCATCCGTTTTCATCCTGACGGAAACTAAATCGGAAAAATCATCATCATCATCGGTCCCGTAGTCGTCCAGTTTCCGCTTGGAAGAAATCCGATCGAAACGCTGATTGACGAAATTGTTTGAATTTTCTCTGTAAGACATAACGATGGGAATTGAGAACCCCCTTCAAAGTAAATAGACGGAGATAACCATGACAAGGAAACGCATGAGCCCAACCCTATTAAAGAATCTAACACCGGAGAAACAGTACAGAAAGTAATCGCGACTCAGTTATCAGCAGACTTTGTGTCCTCCGTGATATACAACAGATTATAGAAAGAGAAATAAACACTGCGAGCTCCGTCATGCTCGATGCAAAGTTCATTCGTTTGTTGCTGACTCGTTATAAGAGTGTTGCTGACTCGTTATAAGAGAGAATATAACCTCGTTACTGTAATGAACTCAGTCAGTGTGAAAGTACATATATACCCTTATTTTTAGATTTTGGTTTCGCAAATGTCCACGTACAAGTCCAGAAGCTTCTGCATATCCTCGTGTTAAACCCTACTGAACCCTGGATTGGGGCGTGCCGGAAACGATACTCCACACTAGTCTCTGCCATTGGAGGTGCATCACCGCCGCAGTGCTAAGATGTACAGGCTTTCGAGGCGTTCCGTCTCTGCTACCTTGCGCAACACTTTCGCTGGATGCCGAAACACGACTTCTCCGGTCTGCTCTTCACCTCTATTTGACAGCGTGGTAAACCTTCGAAACCCTGGAATTTGTTACTGTTTTTGAGTCATGAGATTCTCTTGATATTTAGTTGGCTTTTGTTTTTTATTGACTGAGAATTTTGATGCGATGACCTGCTTGGTTTGTTTAAATGGAGGAAAATACATTATGGTTGGATTTTTTTTTCTTCATGATTAATTTAGACGGGAAATGATGAAATGGGCTGTTCCTTTTATGTTTTCCTTGATCACTCGGCGAACTTGTCTTTGCTGTTGACTGATTTAAGTGTTCTAGAATGTTTCATGCATCTCTTCTGTATTGATTAGCGCTGTCTGTGCCTTTTATCGAACCCCTTTCTGATATTTCTTATTATACAATCTTTTTATGATTTCTCTTTGGACGTTTTCCTTTCTACCCTTAAATAGATACAAAAATGGTTGTAGTTCCAGATGGTTAATTGTAAAGGTTTTTGTAGTTTGAATGGAAATTGTCGCAGTAGAATCAAAGAGCTCATGTATGAATTGGTTCTTATCTTTGAAGTAACTGGCTTTACATTTGTCTACTTCTTGATAGAGTGCACAGGCTGGAGATGGTGATTCCAAGATTAGGTGGTATTCAGTGTTAACGACAGCGGGACATGGTGACCTTGTCGCTACCACACAGTTCAATCTGAAAAATTCTCTGTTTCTTGGTTATCGCCATGAGTCAACTGCAGCGGCATCTGATGCATCAGATGCACCAGCAGAGAAATATGAGTATCAAGCTGAGGTATGTCTTTGACGGGAGGCATGATTAAATAATATCATTTATTATAATTGATATTATTTATGGTATAATAAGTAATTATATTAAATGTTTTGTATGCTTCTCTACTTGGTGGCAGGTTAGTCGTCTAATGGATCTCATTGTTCACAGCTTATACAGTAACAAAGAGGTGTTCCTTCGGGAGCTTATTAGGTGGGTTTATACACTGTACATTATCAGTTCCTATCTACTCTTGATGTCTAGTGAACACTTCACCAATGCAAAAACCTTATGATGAGCCATGTGGAACTCATTTATTCTTTTCCGGGCCAGCAATAGCCAGTACCCCCAAAAATTCCTTTCTCCCCTAGGAGAAAACATATATGATAACTGCTGTCCACCTGACAGGGTTGATTGCAATCAGTTGCAAAAACCAATATTGGCATCTTTCAGAACTGCTGCCATCCAACAGGATTTTTTGGGGTCGGGGGGTGGGTAACTGGTTGCATACAGTGAATCAATTGAAACTTTGATAGCATCTTCATATATTTGAACTCATGTTTGATTTCTGTTGACTATAATCCAGTGAATCAATTAACTGACTGCTCAGGAAATATTCAATTCTGTGCAAACACATAGAATAAAAAATTTGTATATCCATATACAAAAATAATTTAAAGGCAAGAAATGTCTCATATATTATGTGTAACATTTGACTTTAATTTATCAATGGATGGTGCTGAAAACATTATTCCTTGTCTGATTAAGTGTTTATGATTTATTTTGCTTTTTAAATACAATGGTCTCTAATCACAAACATTGTCTTCTCAGCAATGCAAGTGATGCTTTGGACAAGCTGCGATTTCTGAGTGTTACGGAACCTGAGCTAATGAAGGATGCTGTTGATCTTGATATCCGCATCCAGGCTGATAAAGACAATGGGATCATTACTATCATGTATGCTTCATGAGTGTCCGGATGTAGCTTCTTAGGTTGTTGTTCATTTTGCCTGCATCAATATTTACTTTTTGTCCTGATATAGTGATACGGGTATCGGTATGAGCCGCCAAGAACTTGTTGATTGTCTTGGAACTATTGCACAAAGTGGGACTGCAAAATTCTTTAAGGCATTGAAGGTATGATTTGCTACTGGTAGAATTCATTTCTTTTATCATAATATTTATATCATGTACTTAGATAAGTGGATTAGTTTGCAGGATAGCAAGGATGGCGGTGCTGACAGCAATTTAATTGGTCAATTTGGTGTGGGATTTTATTCTGCATTCTTAGTTTCTGATCGGGTAACTGTCCTAATATTCTTCTTTATATTTGTTTTGGTTTTATACTTTTGGAGTTTGATATGTTGAAAGTAGCCTTCTATTATCATTATGTCTTTTGTTATTGGTAGGTTGTAGTTTCAACAAAAAGCCCAAAATCTGATAAACAATATGTATGGGAAGGAGAGGCAAATGCTAGCTCTTATACTATCCGAGAGGAGACAGATCCTGAGAAGCTTATTCCGAGAGGAACGCGCCTTACATTGTACCTTAAGGTCACCTGAGGAATTTATTTTTGGGGCTTGCGTGTTATTTTGTTGGACTGCTTCAATTTCCAGCCTAATACTAGTTCTGTTTGTCTGTCTTGTTTTGCCTATACTCCAGAGAGATGACAAAGATTTTGCGCATCCGGAAAAGATTCAAAAACTTGTGAAGAACTATTCACAGTTTCTCTCATTCCCAATTTACACCTGGCAAGAGAAAGGATTCACAAAAGAGGTAAGATATTTGGATGGTTTTTTTATAATTTTCTCAAGCACCACTTATGAAGTTGGAAGCTTCTGCATGCATTATTAGTCAACTGATTAGAGGGTCTATGAAGAACTTCTATTGTCCTCTAAAGAACCACTACTTTCTGGTGCTTGGCTTAGTGGTTGGATTATCTGCATGTTGTTGTGTTAATATTGGGATGCACCAAAACAGGTAGAGGTTGATGAGGATCCCACTGAAACCAAAAAGGATGGTGAAGATGGCAAAACTGAGGTAATGCTGTTGCATTGAATGGATATGTTGTATGCTTATTATTCTTTATTAACCATATCAACTGCTGGATCATAAACTGCTATGAATTGATTGAGGATAATTATTGTAGTAGTATTTTCATCTTGCTGCAGAAGAAGAAGAAAACCAAGACTGTAGTTGAGAGATACTGGGATTGGGAGCTCACAAATGAAATGCAACCCATATGGGTGAGCCTTATGACTTCTTTTTTCATCATTGACTATGTTAAGGAATGTTTAGTGTACATGTCAGATGCATTTTCTTTTGGAATACTCAGATATGTTTGGTGTGATGCCTGCAGCTTCGCAACCCAAAGGAGGTCACTACGGAGGAATACAATGAATTTTACAAGAAGACATTCAATGAGTACTTGGATCCTTTAGCATCTTCACATTTCACCACTGAGGTAATAACTTGTAACTAATAACTTCTCATTCAAGAAATTTGATGAATATCCGATTATCTGCATTTGATTATGAAGGCAATAACTAGTAATGCTAGATTCACCACCAGAATTGAATAATTGTTGTCTATGTTCACGTGTCTTGTGTTGGCATTATAAGATTTCTATGAGATATGTGTTTGCTATGTTATAAGTTGGTGACAAGGCTAACCTTAAAGAAATTGTGACTTCAGTGCATCTGATCTCTTCCTTGTTTGAAATTTCTTATTGCAAAATTCTCCACTAATGACTTTATTTGAGGTTCAGTGATGACTTTTGAAGGCTGCCTATTGCAGGGTGAAGTGGAGTTCCGGTCCATACTGTACGTTCCTGCCATCGCTCCCATGGGAAAAGATGACATAGTCAATCCAAAGACTAAGAATATTAGGCTATACGTTAAACGAGTGTTTATTTCAGATGACTTTGATGGGGAACTGGTAAGAGGATTGTATAGGTTTCATGGTTAAATATAATGTCAGATGATTCTGAAATGCAAGCTCAATGGTTTGTGTATTCTTATGTGGAATAGTTCCCAAGATACCTGAGCTTTGTTAAAGGTGTTGTCGACTCAAATGACCTTCCACTCAATGTTTCTCGTGAAATTCTTCAAGAAAGCCGGATTGTAAGTGCATATGGCGTATTTGATGAATTCTCCAGAGGAATTAGATATTCTTTTTCAGTATCATAATAGTATTTTATTTTACAAACTTCTCTTATCTGTCATTTGGTAGGTAAGGATTATGAGGAAACGATTGGTTCGGAAGGCCTTTGATATGTTATTGGGCATATCCACGAGTGAGAATAGAGAAGTATGCTTATTTGTTTTTATGTTTCTGTTGAAACTTGTCTGATTGTTCCAGAACAAAATTTTATTTTTTTCCTTCTCTATTCTTATTGCAGGATTATGAAAAATTTTGGGATAACTTTGGCAAGTACGTAAAACTGGGTTGCATTGAAGATCGTGAAAACCACAAGCGTATTGCTCCATTGCTACGGTTCTTCTCTTCTCAGAGTGAGGAAGAGATGATAAGCTTAGATGAATATGTTGAGAACATGATTCCTGAACAGAAGGATATTTACTACATTGCGGCTGACAATCTTGCAAGTGCAAAGAGCACACCGTTCTTGGAGAAACTTGTTGAGAAGGGTTTAGAAGTACATTCCTCTCTCTCTCTCTCTCTCTCTCTCTATCTCTCAGTTTTTGGTGTTGTAGGATGGGTTTGTTTTAGATGATTTAGAACAAAGTTGGTTATATTTGCCATTCTTTTGTTAGCTTGTACTTTTATGGAGATTTAGGCTACTTCTTCTGCAGGTTCTTTTCTTGGTCGATCCTATTGACGAGGTTGCCATCCAGAACCTAAAATCCTATAAGGACAAGAATTTTGTTGACATCAGCAAGGAAGACTTGGATTTGGGTAAGTTCATTCTAGTATTGCCTATTTGTAATAACTTTGGCATCTGGATGGAGGTCTGGAAGAACCTTATCAGTGTTTTTGTGGCAGACGCTGGTAGGCTAGGACCCGCCCCTCTTGGTCCTTGTAGTCATCTGCAATGTCAGAAATTAGATTTTATTTTTGAGGTTTGCTGGTTCTCCTGAAGCCCAAGATCTTGTTATTGGACAAGCCCAGCTGATCAGAATCATTAAATGACCTGAAATGCAAGAAATATCTGATAGATTTTGGCTGCTCTCATGTCATGATGACATAGGCAATGAGTTTTTCTGCTCCATTTAACTCATAATTAGTACCATAAATAATCAAACATTTTGGCAGGCGATAAGGATGCGGACAAGGAGAAGGAGATGAAGCAGGAGTTTGGTCCAACCTGTGATTGGATCAAGAAGAGGTTAGGTGACAAGGTTGCCAGTGTTCAAATTTCTAATCGCCTGAGCTCATCACCTTGTGTTCTAGCATCTGGGAAGTTTGGTTGGTCTGCTAATATGGAGAGGTACTAGCTAGGCCAAATCATTAGTCTGAAGTTCATTAATTTGTAGTGTGTCAAGTGTTTGACCGTCACAGTCAAATCTCTTGCAGGCTGATGAAGGCGCAAACTGTTGGAGATACATCTAGCTTGGAGTACATGAGAGGCAGGAGGGTGTTCGAGATAAATCCTGATCATCCAATCATTAAAAGCTTGACTGTATGGTGGACCATTCAAACTGTTATTTTCTCTTACATCCTATTGAAGTTGACCCCGATTTGGGATTTTAAATATTTTTTTTGTCTTTGTTGTGCAGGCTGCATACAAGAGTGGCCAGGAAGAGGAAGAGGCACTGAGAGCTATTGATCTTTTGTACGATACAGCTCTAATGTCCAGTGGCTTCACTGTGAGTATTCTGCTATATCTTGTAGACTGTTTTTAAGAATCTTTTTAGTATAGAAATATAGATATTGGTAACTGCCCTGGTTTTCTTAACACATTGATAGCAAACTCCTTATCTGTGGACAATTGGATGAATAAATACCTGTTAGGCAGGAGCACAAATTGACTGTGGACACTGCAGCCATGTGTGGAAATGGTTGTGCCCATCCACAATAGCAGTATTGCAAAAATCCAAATCGAATTGTGAAGTTGTAGACTATATGTTTGGAATCAAATCAGGATTCAAACCATTGAATTGCAAGATTGGAAAAGACTTTTCATAAAATATGAATGTATATTAAATGTATGAAAAACCTAAAATATATGCAATTGTTTATTCAGTATCTGCCATATTAAAATCATCCTTTGCTGCATAATCCACAAAAATAGACATCAGACATGGAGCATAATCCACAAAAATACACATCAGATAGGGAAGTAGTAAGCATTTATGCTTGCAATTGTCAAAAATTGGGTTTTTAACTGCCATGAAACATGCTATTGTTAACAAACCAAAGAAAAAGAAAAAACCCAACAATTTGACCTACAAATCCTGAGGTTTGGGATAAAAATCAAAATAGGCAAAATGAGTTATGTCAACATCCATATGACTTCCAAATCCAATCAATTCAAAATTTCATAGTAGATATACTTGTCATCATCTATGGTGGGTGTCATCTTTATCTTGATCATCTTGTCTCCATCTTTGTCTGTGCACGGATTGAATCTGAAATTGTGCATCTGAGGGCAGTTACAATTAATAGATGCAATTGGAATCCCATATTGGTATGACTCCATTTAAGTTGTATGATTCTACTTGATTTGTGTGGAAGTACTGTATGATGGGCAAGAATTGACATATGTGTACTCCCTGTTTTGTGACAAGTTATTGGACTCTGAGGAATGTCCTCATTCCATCGACCATGAAATTCAGTAATGATGTTTTATGTTGTTATCGTGCTTGGATGGATGTTTATTAGTATCTGATATATTCCTGTGATCTATTGCAGCCTGAGAATCCGGCACAACTGGGTGGGAAGATATATGAAATGATGGGGACAGCACTCACAGGAAAATGGCCAGCTCCAGCCGTTGAGGGTCAGCAGGCGATTAACCAGCCTGGAATGTCTGGGAACGCACAAGTCATGGAGGGAGAGGTGGTGGAGCCAGTTGAAGCTGGTGAACGGAAATAAGAGGAGGCTGGTTTGTAGCAATGGCTTCGTCTTATTTATTTTTGGTTTTTTTTCCATAGAGAGAAAGGGTCAGCATCTGCAGCGGAGAACTTGTATATCAAATAGGAAGTGGCTCTGGAAGTAGAGGTTGCACACTAGTAGTGCATTTATTATGAAAAAAATTGTATTCGTGACAATGTGGAGTAGGCGATTAAACGAGCAGCCTCAAATATTACGAGAGAAAGTGTTGGCTATAATTCTCGTTGAGAATGCGACATTTTCCGCGACATCCAGATCGGTCGGTGCAAGGAAGGGGGTGGTGTAGCATCCATGAAAGATCGTCTTATAGGATGCCTTTTAAAAACTTTGAAAATATCTATTCATATTCAAGCAGAGAAAAATCAATTACGGAGATATAATACCTCACTCTAAGTAGGAAAAAACAAGTTAAGGTGTTACTGGACCGGCGTTGTTGGAGCGTTTGAAGGAAAGAAATTCTATATGCGTATGCCTGTAGTTTAGTTGGAGTAGGGAGTCTTTACGTCACCTACTTTGCTGCGTACGACGTGGTTCCCAGCAAAGATCCTTACCATGACCACCACACCCCACCACCCCCAAAGTATTTAAAGTTTATGTGTAGGGATGGCAACAATTTGATTTTGAGAAAAACTGAAACCATTGATGAATAGGTTCAGTTTGGCTCGATCTACTCTTTTCAATTGATAAACTGAACAATTCCTAGTTAGTTGTCTAACTTACTAAAGTATGTTACCAAACATTCATACTCGACTTCTCTCAAATTGTGGAAACCCATTTTGGGAATGAGATTGAGAACAAATGCCAAACGAAGTCTTAAAATCAGGAAAAACCGGATAATTAGACATCTCTAAAGTGTAATCCTGGTCCAACCCATTTAGGCTGCATTAGATTTGTATTGGATTTTACCTTCGGATATGCTTATGACGACCCAAACTTTACCTTCTTCGGATACGCTTAAGAGAACAAATGTTCTGTTATTATTCTCTCTCTTACCAGCGTTTACATTCAGTTTTCACTGTTGAGTGTTGAAACAACGAAACAAATTTGATCTATCTCTTCTGTGAGACCAATTGATTGGGAGAATATAGGGGAGGAGTGGGGGCAATTCCTCTCAGATCTTCTATCCCAGGGGACGACTGCAATTTTTTGCTTGAATTGTCTCCTGCTGTTACAAACGGGTTGTTTCATTACTCCTACCTGATCATCTGTTTTGCCTCTTCATTACGTATATAGTCTCTCTCTTTCTCTCTCTTCATTACGTATATAGTCTCTATCTTCCTATGAAAGACCATGTTTGATAAGAGAGACAAGCAACACAATATAGATTCTTCCTTATTTACATTAAGATTGCATAACGCATACCGTCACTTACCATAAGATGGTTAATCTCTGAAATCCTAGCGAAGTCGCCTGACACCCAGACCCCCTCAAAACCATTGAAATCAGAGTTGTTAGAGAAGCAAGAGAGAAGCGAGAGCGGCGCTTTGATGATGCTACAAAGAACGGAGGACCCGTTCTGCCCACGCCCTCCATGATCCAGATCGCGTCTAAACATCCCACCTCCGTCCCCGCCATTAACCATGTTCTCATCTGCGACTCTCGAGCCCTTCCTAATGTTCTGGAAGCTTTTCTTCACGGCTGCCAACAAATGCCACATCTTTTCCGGTGGTTAATTACGGAGTCAGACAATGGAGGACCTTGCCAGAACTTGATATGGACATCTGGAATCCTGGGAGGAGAGTCAAGGATAGTGATGACAGCCCTCACCTTCATTTAAGGCCTTTTGACAATGGAAATATTGGTGGTGGTTGGTGTACATGTTTATCACAGCGGGTCTTGGGTCACCTTTTAAGGGGCCTGCATAATTCTATTTTCTATATTTGTGGGGTCTTTCACAAAGCCACCTTGCCGACAAAACAGACTATCCTATTTTTGCATAGATTTGAGAAGATTTGAGTCGTCAACACGTTCTAAATTGGAAACATTGCTGGTACGACTCAGTACAAATCTCACTGCTTTAAACGACTCCATTATTAGAGCGTCAGCTGCCAACTCGGTTGGTTCACGGATAACGGTTCCATTTGGTTGAACCATTTCGCAACTGACGATTATAAGAAGAGAACATACGCCAAATTGAAGAAGATGATATGAATATAATTCTATCTGGATGGATGGTTCTTCAGGCAGAGCAATTTATTAGTGGTTGGATTGGTATATACAGTTTGGAAAATTTCTGCTACTAAAAGGCTCGAATAATGCTTGTTGGTAAAGATGACCCCTACGTGGATTGGCATTCAGTCTGGTGAATCAAGGCAAGAGAGAGAGAGAGAGAGAGAGGAGTTAAAATTGCTGGTTCGATGGTTGTTCTTTCTTTTATGGGACTCTGGTTTAAACCAATCGACTAGAAGTCTAGAACAAACAAGGGACTGTACCAAAGAACGATTGTCCTTCATTTTCTTTCTGATCATGAAGATATTTAAGTATCTTTGATATCAAAGTGGTTGACCTAGTGCTTATTGGATTTAATCCATTAGGATACCAAACTTCTTGATTTCCATTAATGCAAGTACACGAACATGCCTTTTCTTGACGTGGTTAAATAGTTCAACGTATCAATCCAAACCCCTCTTTTTCCAGCTAAACATATTAATAATAATATGAAACAAAGTTTTCATAACAGGAAAATGAGACTTTTATTTGGGTCATTATGCTAATTTTCTATATTATCTTGAATAAAAAAGGAGGAAGAAGGCACTAGAAATTTAGTGCAGCTAGCACCGGCTACATGGCAACATCAATAAAATAAAAAACTTATTATGTTATCTTCAAGTGGTCCTCCTAAATTAATGCCGCTGGTTGGTAAGTGAGCAGGATGGCTCAAAGTCTATCGTTCTTGAAATGGAAGGCCAAGCATTATTATGAGAATATCATTAAAATAGATAGCAATGATTATGAAGGTATATTCCAGAAACAAATCAGTTTTAGATGAAACAGACAGTTATTGTTGACTATAGGAGAGTGGATAACAGTTATTTATGTTCTTTAATGATTGTTGGATATAACGCGGTTCTTTTCTTCGCTTCGCATCATATCACCAAGCAGATCATAGTGCTTTGAAATTTGATAAATGGGACGCCAATGAAAGTGACTTGTGATCACCTTTTTCGATCTCTGATTTCCAGTGAGCTTTAATGGTGCCTTTAGGACATTCTGGACGAACGTTTTGAAACAAAACAAGCATGTAATTGGCTTCGGGATCGTACATGATAATGTTCAAAGTTCAAACCAAAATAACCATATCTAAACAGAAAAAAAATCTGTGTATGATTTGTGCCTTTTGTTCCCTGAAAATCATAACTTCTATACTACCGTAAAAGTTTTGATTTTTGTAACCGGAAAAAGATAGAGTGAGAATATATAGGGAGAGAATAACCGTAATTTATCAATAAAAACTAAACATGATAAAATAACCCTAATAATGATATCAATTACCCTAATAATGCATGTACATTCTTAAACCGCTCAGATGGCTGCGAGAAAGAAATAGGTAGATTTATTTACGGGAATATTGAGGTTTTATAAGCTTTCAAGCTATGGAAAGGACAGCATCTTTACACTTGCATGATAAAAATAGGGGTGGCATGTGGGGTATTGCATTCTACCAAAAAAAAAAAAAAAATGTGGGGTATTGCAAGTACACAAAATAGTTTCTGGGTATATTAAATTTTTTTTAAGGACATTTCATGGTAACTTGACAAAATATTGGCCCATGTCTTTCCTTTATATATATCTTTAATTAAATTATAAATTCCACGGGAAACTTGGTGAATATTCATTGACTTGCACATCTAGGAAGAAGAGAAGAGTGTGTTTTAGTAACAAAGCTTAACATGGGCGGGGCTAGCTCATCTTTCATACCGTGTGCTTCGTTCGGCATACCTTCGGAGATTGATCTTCATAAATTGGCATTCAACCTCACCGGATTTTCACGAGGAATATAGAAGTCTATGGGCATGAACTTTCGTGGCGAAAATGAAACGGAATGTAAGAATGTAAGATAAATGGCTCAATGTAGCTGGCTGTTTTCCATGCGCAGGCTTGCGCTTCTTAAGCACACAATTGTAATTCATAAGTCACGTTTATTTATTTATTTTTTATCAATCGATACGGGTGCTTCTCCTTGATAACCGTCTTGATGCACATAGCAAACGCATTTTGATGAAGATATTCAAAAAGTTCTGTTCGTCCAAACGTTTAGAGAGAGAGTGGTGGGGTGGTTTTACTGCGATTTCTGGGAGGCTTCAAATTAACTATTTTATTTATTTATTTGTGGAGGCATTAATGAGTTAACTGTCTCTAATTCATCATAAAGAATGGAACAAAATCCATCCAAAAAAATTCATTACAAGGGAAAAATAAAGAGATCGAAGAAGAAGAAAGGATCAAAATCCAATACCACATACAGCAAATGCTTCTAATATATAATCCGGTTGCCGCCGCACCCAGCAGCAAGAAATAATTCCGATTGCAGTAGGTTCGTATCCGCTAAACTTGCAATTGCATGCACACATTAGCATGAAGGGTGCGATATGATCAATCAAAGAGGAGGAACTAGACACAAGTGGGCGGTTCCTGTTTGCCGGACAGTATGGGCTTGACGTTTTCGCATTGAGATTTACAAGGACCTTCCTTTCCGGTGTATTTCAGATTGATGTCACCAATCTGCACGTTCGTGCATGGTACCGCTGAGCTGCAAATGAGTTTCACGGCAGCCGGGGTCGTGGATGTTCCTCGAATGCCCTTAAAGCTGACGTCGCTGATCTTAACCTTGGACGGGACCTTGGCCGTGCACTGATTGTAAGGGCAATAGCCTTGGTCGATAAGGATGGGATTCCCGACGTCGTTCATGGTGATATCCTCAAAATGCATGTCTTTAGCAACGCCTTCTGGAGATGCAGGCCATGTTTTGATTCTTACACCGTTCTCGGTCTTGGTGAGGGTGCAGTGCTTCACGAAAATCCCAACCACAGGAGCTTCGCCCTTGTACTTGCCCAGGCTCCCAACGCTAATGCCGTGGCCTGGTCCACAATTCACTCTGGTAACGCTCACCTGCTCGCTGCCATCTCCAATGGAGATACAATCATCGCCTGTGCCTATGTTCGAATCGGTAATATTGATCCCGGATGATCGTCCGACATGGATGCCGTCGGTGTTAATGCTAGTTGCGGGTGCGGTCACTGTTACGTGATCAAACGTCAGATTCTTGCAACCCAGAACGTTGATGTGGAAATTCTTGCTGTTCAGAGAAGTCACGCCGCGCACAACGGAGTTGGTAACGAAGTTTAATCGGATGTTCTGTTTTTAACAAAAACAGAATTTAGATTAGCACGTCAACACAAACTAGCCGTTCTTAAGGCTCTTATAATTAAGCTTGAGGTTGGGAGTAATTGGTACGCTACGTACAATAGCAAGTGATGCACAGTCGGGGTTTTTGCCACAGTTGTTGCTGGCCCAAGCTTCTTGTCCTTGGCCGTCGAAGGTACCTCCTCCTGTAATCGTCAACCGGTCGACGTGATTGATTACAACCCAACCGTCTATGCCCTTAAAGACTTTGAGATCCTTCGGAGCCTGCAGGATCCCTGTAAGTCGGAACTCAATTGCTGCCTTGCAGGGACCATCGAAAACCACATGTCCAGCACCGAAAGTCCCTTTTGGGATCACAACAGCACTTGGAGTTGGTGAAGCACATGCTGCTTTCCACGCATCGGTTAATGCCTGAAACAAGAGAATACGAAACCAACAATCTTAGAACAGTTATTACTTTCTTAAAAATCATGCATGCTCACGTTTTGTTTCAAACCTTAGCGTTGTCCGGTCCGCCGGCCTTAGCACCGTATTTTGTAATGTCAAAATCAGCGGCTTGGGTCCCTGCGACTGATGCTAACAAGATCATAAGACAAAGATCTCTGAACATCAGGCAGAAACCCATCTTTTCTTATTCTCTTCTTCCTTTTTTTCTTTTTTGAATCCTCCGAACGAGAGATGGGAGTATCGTATGTGCTTAGGGTTATTTATAGAGCGACAGAGGGAGCTCGAAGCCACAAGCTCTTCTACCTATATTTAGTTTATACCATGATTTAAGGTTTGTTCGTGTCTGTGACGAGTTCTGCCTGGTTCAACTTCCCGCCTTTTTTGTGGGTTAATTTCCGGCCCCAGTCCTCTCAAACGGAGGCGGAATAGATTTTGTTTGCAGCCAATCGATTCGTTGTAACTTGTGAGTATTTATAGATGGCATTTTGATTGTTCAATTCCTAGTTCGCTTTATGCATGTATACAAATCTTTCATAACTCTTTTCGTATATACAGGATTTACGATGTATGAAGATTATACTATATATGCCATTACAGGTGACGAATTTTAGAGTCTTTATTTTTTTTTTATAACTAAAAAAAATGACTGCACTTAAAATAAAAATAGGAAAAATTATTAAAACGACCGTCATTTACAAAGTTATTGCATAAAAAGTCGTTGAAAAGTCTTTCCTCCAAAAGCCACCTACTTTTTGAAACTATTTGTAAAGTGGTTCACGGATATAATTGTAGTAATCGTAGGATATCATCTTATGCTTCGTGATTGTTCAACGACAAACTATTAGTATCCCTCGATTAATATAATTGTATTCCACGAATATAAATTGTATCCATTGATTCATAGGATTGTATCCCATGACATAGATTAATCGAAATTGAAAGCTTCGATGAACATTTCGATTTCAATAAAATTCATCGATTAATCGAAAATATTAACGATCTATACACGTTGTAGCAGTATACAGGTGATACCGGTATCACCTGTATACCGGTATCAACAACTTTCGATTAATCGCATACATCCCCATTAATCACAAGTAATTTGATTAATTGCACTTTCATCCTTTGACTCACTGGCACAATTTTCGATGAAGCATGGACCGTTGATTGTTAATATTTCCGATTAATCGATGAACTTTATTGAAATCGGAATGTTCATCGAGGTTTTAAATTTCGATTAATCTATGTCATGGATACAATCTTATGAATCAGTGGATACAATTTATATTCGTGGAATACAATTCTATCAATCGAGGGATACTAATAGTTTGTTGTTGAACAATCACGAAGCATAAGATGGTATCTTACGATTACTACAATTATATCCGTGAACCACTTTGCAAATAGTTTCAAAAAGTTGGTGGTTTTTGGAGGAAAGACTTTTCAATGACTTTTTATGCAATTACTTTGTAAATGACGGTCGTTTTAATAATTTTCCCAAAAAAATATATGATATAGCAACACCTAATATAACAATACTTAATACAAAAGTTTTGTTACAAATGTCTTAATATGGCATTTCAATAAATAATTTTATAGCGGCATTTTTCTATAAAACGCTGCAATAAATAATTTCATAGCGACATTTTTCTATAAAATGCCATGATAAATTATTTATAGCGGCACTTTTCTTTAAAATGCCATAACAAGCCTTTTAATAAAAATTTTTATAAGGGCATTTGTATATAAAATTCTGTAATAAATTATTTTATATCAGCATTTTTATAAAATGCCTTAATAATTTATTTTATAAATGCCGTAAAACATTATTTTCTGCAGATGAAATGCCCTATTAAGGCATTTGTAATGTCACTTTTATATAAGTGGCGTTATATTAGATGTTGCTACATTAACCTTTTTTTAGTTCTATTTGAAAGAAAAAAATAGTAATCATTTCATAACAGTAGAATTCTTTTGTTTTGGAATTAATACTTTATTAACTAATGATTATGTGATTTGTGGTTCCATTTTTAGGATTACTAAGATTGGTTAATTACTGAAATTTCAATAATACCCTTCAAAAAGAATATTTAAGAAGATCCCAAGATGTAAGTTTAGTGAATGAATTCCCTAAAGATAAATGTGAACAATATTGTTTATTAAAAAATAGAAATGGTATTTCTATAACCTTAAATTAATAAAAAGGTTATGTCACATAAATAATAAAAACTTATCTCCTCCTAGTAAGTAACATCAATATGAAATAACTTCCTTCTAAAGAGAGATTCTTACAAAGAGAAATAGTAGGTTTTGACTTTTGACAAAAAACATGTGGTAAGAGGTTTTGAAACTTTTTTTTATATATATTATATGTAGTATAGAATTTAAATATACAATAATATAGTTTGGTTTTCGGTTTGGTTTGGTTTCTCAACCACCTAAACCATAAACCGAACCAACTTAATTCAGTTTGTACTTTTTCAAACCAAAACTGGACCAAACTAAGAATAAAACTAAACCTTGGTTTGGTTCAATCAGATTTCAGTTTACACTAAACTAATTGAGAGCCCTAATTACAGGTGATGAATTTTAAAGTCTTTATTTTTTTATAACTAAAAAAATGATTGTTTGAAAGAGAAAAAAAATAGTAATCATTTCATAACAGTAGAATTCTTTTCTACCAAGTTCAAAGTTTCGGATTGTGAGCCACTACTGCTAAAGATCAAAGCCAAAATTCACTGTTGGAAAGGTTTAACTCTTTCATATGCAGGCCAGCTTCAATTAATCAAATTTGTTTTGTTTTCTACAGCTGCAAATTTTCTATCCATCCGGACCTGGAGTCTTGTCTTCTTTTAGATTGAATAGAGTAGACTTTATTTCTTCGGGAGTCACATCTTTGGAATGATCTGCTTCAACTGAATCCTCAGTTCTTCTTGATTAATCATTCGAATTCCATGGCTACAGAGAAGTACCAAGTCAGGAAATGCAATAACATTCAAACACCTTCTTGAGTTGTTCCCAGTTTGTAACTCTTATACCAGATTCAGCATACACACTATTAATTCTATTATTTACCCTTTTGCATACTAAGGACTTATGGAATAAATGAGCGTTCGAGTCACCTTCTCTCAACCATTAATGTATGCTAGACTTTTGTATTCAAGAAAAGTTTTTGCCTATGCAAGTCTCGAAACAAGGTTCTTTTCCTTCAACCTCATAGCCGGACTATCTTGATTTTCAATATCATCTGTTGAAAAGCATGCAAATCCTCTCTACATGATTGAACTTGACCCTCCAGGTCTGAAAATTTTGCTTTACTTTATGTTTACACCCGCCATAGCCCAGCGGTCGGATGTAATATTATGTGGCTACAAGTATCTCTCAATTTAGGGAAGTGGGGTCCGTTAAGAAACCCACAATTACGTAAAAGGTTGGCCACAAGATAGGACTCTCTAAAAGAACATGGGAAGTGGGGACCCCCACTTCCTAAAAATGTGGGTGGTTTGTGCAAGGTGGGGTTCAACTTCTTAAGAGTGGGTAGTTGGGAGACTTTGTGATCAAGCCAAACAGTTTATAAATAGGGACCTGCAGACAAGGGAAAGGAATACCACAATCAACACACAACTACATTAGCTATTCCGGTCTCCTCAGACCTCTTATTTGGTCTTCTCAGACCACCATACTCTCATGCTATCCTCATAGCATGAAGTAGTCTATCCTTCTGTTGGTTCCTGTCGTAACAACACATGTAGATCCCCTTTACTCCTAGACAAGGTTAATAAGATACGTGTAAAATCCCGAATTTTAATAAAATTAAAATTCAGATTTTATGGTTGTTTAATTTCTTTAATTGTTGGAAAATTTTCCGAATAGAGAAAGGAGTCAAACCAGGGGATTTTTTTTTTGTTAAACCAGATGGGAAATTTAATTAAATAGGTGAGTAGTGGTTTACTTCTGCTGGTGTAGGGAGTTTTGGTGGAGAGGCATGTCATGTGATCATGAAAAGAGAGATTGTGCTGGGCGGCAGATCTAAAACTATAAATAGGGGTTCAAATTAATGTGGAGGGTTGGTCAAATGGTTATTTGGATTCAGAGTAGGATTTAGTTTTTCTAAAAATTCAGATTGGATTCGGTGGAGATTAGTGGTGAAAAGAAGCTGATCTGGAAATATGAAGAGATGGAGTAGCAGTGCTGCTATGAAGTTCGTTCAGATTATCTACAGATTGGTTTCAGTAGATCTAAAGGGAGGATTTGGTCGTGGAAACACCAGATCTACTTCCTGTTTGCTGTAGGTGTTGGATCTAATCTGGAACAAGTAAGTAGCACAATCCAAACTGGTTTAGCCGATTTAATTGAGGTTTTGAGTTAGTTTAAAATCTGATATTGCCATAACTCTGTTTTATTCAATTCTGGACGTTTAGATCTGGTTAGAAACAAATGTTGATTCATTTCAATTCTGGATTATGATTCTCGATTGGTTAGAGGAGTTCTTAAATTTTAGTAAAGAAATTTCGAAGGAAACCTGAATATATTCATGTGATCATAAATAATTTGGGTTGCTGAATTTAGGCGGAAGATTTAAATGTGAGACCAATGGGCGTTGGGATATGAGGATCTAAACTAGATGCAAACAAGGGTAAATATATTGGTTAGAGATTTAAGATGAACCTAGAAGTGATTCGAAGTCAAGGCATGAGCTCAAGCAACACTTGAAACTAGAAGAACATAGCCTGCCGCTGAGCATTAGTGCCTGCTGCTGAGCACTATCAGTTGGCGCAAACCTCAACAGAGGTCAGCGCCAGCTCTCCTCTAGTTCCCAGTTGTGGTTAAATTAGAAACCTACTGTTACTAGATAAGATATTGACCCAAGGGAATTATAATAATGAAGAACTTTTGATCTGGATTTATGTATATACATAGGGGTATCGAAGGTTACTGTTGCTGAGCATGGATACCTAGCGCAAACCTCATCAGAGGTCAGCACCAGCTTATTTCTACAGCTGTGGCTGCAGATTTCTAAGTAATATTTTATATATTTGGTGTTTCATATTGCTAGTTAGACATCCTTCTAAATTTGTACAGTGTTATAAGAGAAATCTGTGGTTAAAAAGATTTGGTGAATGGGAAAGTGGAGTGTGCGCCAGGTGCTGTTATTTATGCCTATTAGTTTGGTTGTGCGACCTGTTTGAAATTGTAAATAGAGTGATCAATAGGAATAAAGGTAGTGAATAAAGGTTAAATTCTAGTCATTGAGGTTGGGTTTTATATTGAATTAGAGATTTGGCGCCAACTTTCCCAAAGGTTAGCGCCAGCATCCTACTCACATTTATGGGCGACTGTGAGTAAGCCAGCTATATACTCATAAGTAATTGCAGTTGTTTTTATTGTGGTTTAAATCTACAGTATTGATGAAACAAGAGAGTCAATGGTTGTTACATTCCGGAAGATGAAAGGAAAACAATCTAAGTGGGAATGTTACCTTGTGCTGAGTGCTGCTCACCTTCATAGAAGTTGGCGACAGCTCCCTTTTAGCTCTCTTAAATCAGAAATTGTAGTAGCTATATGAAAGGGAAATTAAGGAATTGGTTAGGAACTCAAGTAGGTGTAAACTAGGTAATTGGAGCTAAGCATATATGCTGGAGCTGGAGATAATATGGAGTAAGTATGTTAAGTAGGAAAGGCTATTTATGAATAGTCTTGTGAAGACTTTAGGAAATCTGAATTCGGTCCAGTTCTTGCACTTTGTAAATTTGTAAACCTTAGGTGATGGATGTGCCTATAGAGTTAAATAGAAATGACTAAAATGGAGTGGAGTGAACTGAAGTTACTAAAGGGGAACATATCTAGAAATTTAGTTACTGAAAACAGAAATTTTCTTAAGTAAAGAAGTGGTGAGCTTAGGGAAGTGAGGTAATACAAGTCTGAACTATAACAATTTAGTTAAGGTGTAGATTGTATGAATTTAAAAGGGAATGTGTCCTAAGGTCTGTGATGAGCTATGTTACGCTATATTAAGTTTGTAAATGAAATCAATGTGAGTTTTTTTAGAGGAAATAAGAGTGTTAAGGAAGGAATTAGGGATTTAGGCTAAACAAGAATGATACGAGTATAAATCCTACTTGTAAGCTACTGTTTGGGATTAAAGCAAGTAATACAAGACAAACTTAAATGATATAGTTAAATTCTGGTTTTAATATTCAGATTTGCCGGTTTAGCCGAGTTTTACACTTTTGCTAGATTATGAGCTCTAAAAGAATCTCTATGAAATATTATTGGGAAAATCTCTTGTTTGGACGTATAATGAGTAAAACAAAATTGAAATTATTATAAGGTTAAAATCTGATTTTTAGTATACGAAACTACTGTCTTAATCTTGAATAACACTTGTACATAAACTTTGTCTCTTAAAGAGATTTTAGGGAAATTATTAGGAGTTGGTAACATTTATTATTTGAATAAAGTTGTGTCTATAAATTCCAATTTTGTGAATACGGTTGAATCTTGATTATTGGCGTTAGATTTCACCTCAAAGTTAGACGGGATTGTTATGATTATGAAATCTTTACATCGAACCGATTTTATACGGATTCTACGAAAAGAGGATTTTAAATTGAATATGAATGATTGGTTTCTTGTTTCGAATTGGTTTTCCTCCTTGTACTGGGAGAGACGGATTGTGATGCTCGGGTATCTCGGGATGTTGTTACCTCCGTGTACCTCGGGGATGCCCCGTGTAGCTCGGGATGATATGTTTGAGATTGAGATGAGTTGTGCTTACTGGATTTCACTATTGGTTTTGGTTTTAGAGTCTAGTGGGCATAGCTCAATATGGATCCATGTTAGGAGCTAGATAGTGGGAAGGATTGTCCTTTGCTAGTCGTAACACTTTGTTCACGTACGCGTTCCATCGTGTATCTCGATGAGGCCTTCACTGTATCTGGTTGGCTGCGGCTATGTTTGGGATAGTATATGCCAACCCATTACTGTATCTGAATGGGTTCTCCTGCAATAAGTCGATGACCGTGTAGCTCGGCTTCGCTCATAAGCCGGGAGGTGGCATAGTGAGCATGGTCTTACACTAGTTAAAGGCAGTCTTATTTCATGAGTCCTGCGGCGACTTATTAACTGTTGATTTGATGTTACATATATGGTTGTTGAACTGGATTATTCCTGTATCTTATACTGATTGATTGGATTACTATTGAATTACTCGGATTATTCGAAATGAGGTGTTATCGCTACTGTTGCATGATTTAAAACTGTATCATATTTTAGAACTGTCAAATTGTATTTGAGCATGCATGTGCTGCTTACTGGGATATTCGTATCTCATTCTTTTCCGTTTTGTTTTGTTTTCAGACTCTGGTAAGGACGGCATCAGCGGGTATAGGCTTGGTTAATGTGAGTTAGCCTCGATTATGGTATTTTATATGGAAGCTTGGGTTATAGTGCACTCTGATTTTATAGTTATTATTTAACTCATGTTTTTCCTTCACTCTGATTTGCTATCCTGGGTTATATAATAACCTTTGGAGATAAGTTACGGTTGTACCTACGTAACTTGGATCCGGGGCGTTACAATACGTCCTTCTCTGATGGCTAGGGACGATCTCGCTTACCCCTTCAAGCAAGGCTAAGGGCAGTTACTATGTGTACCCCAAAACCAGTAATCTTCAAGGCAGCCCCCGATCTCTTCTCTCTATACTTCGATCACGGCTATAGGGAAACAGGCGGCAGGTACCGAGATTTTGTTGGTTTTCTTTTTACCTTTTTTATTGATTCTCATCACCATCCATCCTTGAAACGGCCGTCACCCCATACGGCTCATCCATCCTTGAAATGGCGGTCATTCCACACGGCCCTCAATTTATGCAGATTCTACATCAAACAGCCACCACGAACGTGGCCGTCATCAATATTGCCATAAAATTGGGGGAAGAACCTTGGAGGACAAATCCCAACCCTCTTAGCAATCGCAGGATCAGAAGTCTTTCAATATACAGGCGGCCGGGTCGTATCTAAACTGCAACCCGTTTGGTTTTGTGTACGAACGACGCCGGGGTCAAAAGTTTTGAACTCCTTGCATTGGCACAGATACTGGCACGTCCGCGCACTCACCGTTCCGAAGCCGAGCCGGAAATGATGGCAACACTCTAGTACTAGATTCCCTTTCATTTTCGGCATGAAAGTTCCCGCCCGTAGACGTCTATATTCATCGTGAAAGTCCAGTGAGGTTGATTGCTTATTTATGAAGATCAATCTCCGTGTGTGTGAATATAATGGAGGGAATGTGGTTATTTTTCTCTTTCTTTGCAGGTTCCTTCAAAGGTTAAGATCAGCAATATTATTTTGTAGAAATAAATTTTTAAAACTTATAAGTAATTGTCTTCCGATTGAATACATTATCGACTTTGCTCATTTTTTGTCTTTGCTTTAATCGAGCACAAATTATTTTATCTACAGATTTCTTTGACTAAATTATTTTTAGGGAATTCATTCACTGAACTTACATCTCGGGATCTTCTTAAATATTCTTTTTGAAGGGTATTATTGAAATTTCAGTAATTAACCAATCTTAGTAATCCTAAAAATGGAACCCACAAATCACATAGTCATTAGTTAATAAAGTATTAATTCCAAAACAAAAGAATTCTACTGTTATGAAATGATTACTATTTTTTTCTTTCAAACAGAACTAAAAAAAGGTTAATGTAGCAACATCTAATATAACGCCACTTATATAAAAGTGATATTACAAATGCCTTAATATGGATTTTAATCTGCAGAAAATAATGTTTTACGGCATTTATAAAATAAATTATTAAGGCATTTTATAAAAATGCTGATATAAAATAATTTATTACAGAATTTTATATAGAATGCCCTTATAAAAGTTTTTATTAAAAGGCTTGTTATGGCATTTTAAAGAAAAGTGCCGCTATAAATAATTTATCATGGCATTTTATAGAAAAACGTCGCTATCAAATTATTTATTACAGCGTTTTATAGAAAAATACTGCTATAAAATTATTTATTGAAATTCCATATTAAGATATTTGTAACGACACTTTTGTATTAAGTACTGTTATATTAGGTGTTGCTATATCATATATTTTTTTTGAAGTGCAGTCATTTTTTTTAGTTATAAAAAAAAAAAAAATGAAGACTCTAAATCCTGTATATAGTATAATCTTCATACATCGTAAATCCTGTATATACGAAAAGAGTTATGAAAGATTTGTATACATGCATAAAGCGAACTAGGAATTGAACAATCAAAATGCCATCTATAAATACTCACAAGTTACAACGAATCGATTGGCTGCAAACAAAATCTATTCCGCCTCCGTTTGAGAGGACTGGGGCCGGAAATTAACCCACAAAAAAGGCGGGAAGTTGAACCAGGCAGAACTCTTCACAGACAGGAACAAACCTTAAATCATGGTATACACTAAAGATAGGTAGAAGAGCTTGTGGCTTCGAGCTCCCTCTGTCGCTCTATAAGTAACCCTAAGCACATACGATACTCCCATCTCTCGTTCGGAGGATTCAAAAAAGAAGAAAAGGAAGAAGAAAGAAGAGAATAAGAAAAGATGGATTTCTCCCCGATGTTCAGAGTTCTTTGTCTTATGATCTTGTTAGCATCAGTCGCAGGGACCCAAGCCGCTGATTTTGACATTACAAAATACGGTGCTAAGGCCGGCGGACCGGACAACGCTAAGGTTTGAAACAAAACGTGAGCATGCATAATTTTTAAGAAAGTAATAACTGTTCTAAGATTGTTGGTTTCGTATTCTCTTGTTTCAGGCATTAACCGATGCGTGGAAAGCAGCATGTGCTTCACCAACTCCAAGTGCTGTTGTGATCCCAAAAGGGACTTTCGGTGCTGGACATGTGGTTTTCGATGGTCCCTGCAAGGCAGCAATTGAGTTCCGACTTACAGGGATCCTGCAGGCTCCGAAGGATCTCAAAGTTTTTAAGGGCTTGGACGGTTGGGTTGTTGTCAATCGCGTCGACCAGTTGACGATTACAGGAGGAGGTACCTTCGACGGCCAAGGACAAGAAGCTTGGGCCAGCAACAACTGTGGCAAAAACCCCGACTGTGAATCACTTGCTATTGTACGTAGCGTACCAATTACTCCCAACCTCAAGCTTAATTATAAGAGCCTAGTTTTGTGTTGACGTGCTAACCAAAAGCTGTTTTTGTTGATGTTTGTGGTTTGAAAACAGAACATCCGATTAAACTTCGTTACCAACTCCGTTGTGCGCGGCGTGACTTCTCTGAACAGCAAAAATTTCCACATCAACGTTCTGGGTTGCAAGAATCTGACGTTTGATCACGTAACAGTGACCGCACCGGCAACTAGCATTAACACCGACGGCATCCATGTTGGACGATCATCCGGGATTAATATTACCGATTCGAACATAGGCACAGGCGATGATTGTGTCTCCATTGGAGAAGGCAGCGAGCAGGTGAGCGTTACCAGAGTGAATTGTGGACCAGGCCATGGCATTAGCGTTGGGAGCCTAGGCAAGTACAAGGACGAATCTCCAGTGGTTGGGATTTTCGTGAAGCACTGCACCCTCACCAAGACCGAGAACGGTGTAAGAATCAAAACATGGCCTGCATCTCCAGAAGGCGTCGCTAAAGACATGCATTTTGAGAATATCACCATGAACGACGTCGGGAATCCCATCCTTATCGACCAAGGCTATTGCCCTTACAATCAGTGCACGTCCAAGGTCCCGTCCAAGGTTAAGATCGGCGACGTCAGCTTTAAGGGCATTCGAGGAACATCCACGACCCCGGATGCCGTGAAACTCATTTGCAGCTCAGCTGTACCATGCGCGAACGTGGAGGTTGGTGACATCAATCTGAAATACACCGGAAAGGAAGGTCCTTGTAAATCTCAATGCGAAAACGTCAAGCCCACACTGTCCGGCAAACAGGAACCGCCCACCTGTGTCTAGTTCCTCTTCTCTTTGATTGATCATATCGCACCCTTCATGCTAATGTGTGCATGCAATTGCAAGTTTAGCGGATACGTGCCTACTGCAACCGGATTATATATCAGAAGCATTTGCTGTATGTGGTGTTGGATTTTGATCCTTTCTTCTTTTTCCATTTTTTTATTTTTTTTCTTGTAATGAATTTTTTTGAATGGATTTTCATCCATTCTTTTTGATGAATAAGAGATAGTTAACACATTAATGCCTCCGCAAATAAATGAATAAATATTTAATTAAATAATAATCTGGAAGCCTCCCGCCAGTAATCTCAGTATAACCACCCCCTCTCTTTCTCTCTCTCTCGCTCTAAACGTTTGGACGAACAGAACTATTTGAATATCTTCATCAAAATGTGCTTGCTAAGTCATCAGAAGAGAAGCACCCGATCGATTAAAATAAATAATTAATAAACGTGATTTATGAATTACAATTGTGTCCTTACGAAGCGCAAGCCTGTGGATGCATGGTAATTATAAACAGCAAGGTACCTTTTTTTTGTTGGAGGTTAAGTAAGAAATAATATTAAAGAGGTGAAGATATTTACATAGAGAGAAGAGACTAGGCTATCAAAACTACTCTCTACCCACGATATGTAATATAATTGTAATAGAATCATATTGACGATGTTTATTATCATATATTATGTTGTATTATGCTACTATAATATAATACATTGTAGTACAATATAAATTTAACGGAGAATAGAAAGAGTTTAAATTAAGAATTACTGTCAAGAAAATATATTAATAAATAATATAAACACCTTAAAGAACTAAGCAATTAAGCATTAATAAAAACACATACTAATTAGAGTCCCATTTTAGTGGATTGAATCCTCAAGAACAAAATAATCATGAATCAAATAAAATTTCAAAATGAATTAAATTTATAAAAATAATCAAGAGATGAAGTATAATAGTACTGTAAAAGAAGCACGCTCAAAATAATCAAGTGTGTAATTAATGATTTTGTAATATAGGACGATTTTGAAGTTAAACCGAACTGGCGATTTTGGCGAAAAGGCGATTTTGGCGAAAAGGCGATTTTGAACTTTGGCGGGCTGTCGTCTCTCGGCCCTCACATGCCGCCGGTAGCCTCTCCGCCGGAGACGGCACCTTCCACGGCGGCCTTCACGGCCAGCACCTTGGCGCCGGTGAGGGCAGATCTCTCACCTCAACCTGGTCCGGTGGGGTCTGTTGCTCTCGGTCAGAAGTCGTTTGCGGATGCTGCCAGGGGTTCCTCCTCTGGTGCTCCCGTTGTTTCATTTCGATCTCCCACTGTCCATGAAGGGGCGCCGGCGATGTGTTTCTCGGCCCAGGAGATCTCGTGCTCGGCCACCCCTCTTCAGCATTCGTTGGTGGCTAAGTTTTCCACCAACCGACCCCCTGTTGACTCCATCCGAGCTGCCATTAACAGGTCGTGGAACATGGACCAAGAAGTGGCTGTGGGGTTGCTTGACCACCGGCATGTATTCCTGAAGTTTCAGTCGGAGAAGGACTTGCTGAAAGCCTTCACTAGGAAGACCTGGGCTATTAATGGGCATGCCTTCAAGCTTCTCCGCTGGAACCCCTTCTTTGACCCCTCCAAGGAGAGTTCTGTTGTTCCCGTATGGGTGAGCTTCCCTCTGCTCCCCCTTAACCTCTTCAATCCCTCCTATCTCAATCTTATTGCCAGCACTATTGGGAAGGTGCTGGCCATAGATGGCCCCACTTTAGCTTTGTCTCGACCAAGTGTTGCCAGGGTATGCATTGAGGTGGATGTGCAGAAGGAGTTGCCAAGCAAAATATGGATTGGTATGGGCAAGAGTGGGAAATGGCAGAAGGTTATTTATGAGAAGGTACCGAAATACTGTCCTCATTGTGCTATGTTGGGGCATTCGAAGGAGATCTGCTGGAGAGCCAATCCGGACCTGAAGAAGGCTGCTGCCATTGCTTCTAGCAAGCCCCAACAGGCGAAAGGGAAACATTAGGAAACTACACAGCTGAAGGAGGGTGGAGTTCCATCTACAGTGTCCAATAGGAACTTGCATACCCAGGAGGCAGGGCCATCACACAGAGAAGCACATCCAGATAAGCAGGATGCTGAACTCCAAAACTCAGAACAGAGGAACCAGCAGGAGAACACTCAGGTCCCAACAGGTAGCAGGAGGAAATCCCTGGAATTGGAGGAGTTCCATGGCTGGACCCATAACGAATACTTCCACCCAATTCGGAGAGTGGCATCTGAATCAATCAGTGGTAACATAGTAAGTGGCAGCAAGGAGATGGCTGTTGCTGAGCTGGTAAAAATGGGGAAGGAACTCAGGATTCTCCAAAGAACCAAACCAGGTGTAGACACCTGATTTTTGCACCCCTAAAATGGCAAAAAAAATGAAAAGTCAAACTTTTAGTCAAACCCTGAGGGGGTCAAAAAATTGACTTTTTGATTCAAGATAATTTGGCCATCAAACTTTACATCATTGAAAAGAGCATTTCGACACGGTTTTAACGCAACTGAGTTTGCTGGAATCGGAGTCCAGGTGAGGAAAATATGGCCCGGTCAAACTTCCAGAAAGCAAAAAGTTGACTTTTTGCTCGGCCCCAATCCAACTGCCAAAATTGATCTCAATAGATAACTGGTTCCGAGCTGATTCCAACGACACTAAGTTTGTTGAAATCGGACACTGGACGAAGAAGTTATGAGCAGTTGAAGTTTCAGAAAAACTGCCCATGTGGCAAAAAGGCAGCAAAAATGGACTAAACCAATAAAATAAATAAGATAAATGTGTTTAATAATATTTTAATAAAGAGAATCTCGCTTTTTTAATAAAATAATCGAAAAATCGGATAAAAATCCTGCAATAAGCCAAATTGAATAAAGGTTTGAAATCCACACATTTTTAAAACGTGCGGGACCGTATTTACATTACGGGCAGGGCATGCCCGCATTTAAAGTACGGGCACGCTTCTAGAAGGAGGACACGCGTCGCCGTACGGCGGAACACGCGTCCCGTACGGCCGAATCTGCGATAATTGCAAATATTCGTTTTTCGCCCGTATTTGAATTACGGGCAAGGCACGCCCGTACTTGAAGTACGGGCAAGGCACGCCCGTAATTCAAATACGGGCACGGGATTTTTGCCTATAAATAGAGAGGCCACCCCCCTTCATTTGGACAAGCCTTCTCCTCTGGCCATGACCCTCTCCCTCCTGGTGCACTCCATGGCCGAACCCTGCCATACCACCACTCCACCACCCTAGACCTTTTTAATACCCAAATTGCCCCTCCATCCCAAAACCATGCTCAAATACCCATAACCTTGTCTTAGCTTTGACCTTTCCTCTCCTTAGATTGAAGAATCTAACCAAGCCCTTCCCAATTCATCCCAGCAAACCTAGGAGGACGCGGAAGCGCTGCCCGAATCTTCAAAGAACCACAAATCTAACAAAACAAGTTAATTGCATTGTAAGTATTCTCTAATTTGAATAAATTTAGCTTATTTCATTGTCTTCTTTACTTACTTTTTTCTTAATCCCAATGCTACTAACTCATTTGCTGTTTGTTTTGAGAATCATGAAAAGATGATAATATAAAATGGATTGTTACAATAAGGAGAAAAGAAGAGAAGAAGAAAGTGTCTAAAGGATACTTTAATCCACCAACTTAATGATTCACTTGGTTTTTTTTTTTTAACATGAAATGCTGATATGTAAATCTTTAAAACATACCCTATCCTCTCTTGAATGAGGAGTGTGGTTGGTTGAACAAAAGAAAGAAGAAAGGAGCTCAAGACCCAAAAGAGAAGAAATGGCCTTTTAGGCCAAATGAAGCCAATAAAGTATCCTGAAGAATCTGGAAGCCCAGTTGAAGCTGCAGAAGCACTAAAGGAAGCCACCGGAGTGATCCCAAGAAGAATCGGCAGCAAAAGCACAGAATTCATTTCGCCCGTAAACTCAGGCCGGTCCAGCCTGGACCGTGTCTTATTCACGGGCAGAGGGGACCGGAATCCATTCACGGGCAGGCTAGACCGTGGAGCAAACACGGGCGAAATGTAAAATAATGTAAAATTTGTCTTTTCTTGGTTTGGTTGGACCAATTTCGGTCTAAACCGGCCTGAACCATTCCCCTTAACCACTTTGGGCTTTCTTAAGCCCATTTTTTACTTTGGGCCCATACGGGCCCACCAACACCTCCCTGGGCCCACTTGTGGGGCCCACCTTAGACTGGCCCATACCAGGCCCGTTTTCAATAAAACGGGCCCAGGCCACTAGACTCTGGCTAATGGGCCCATTCCAAGCCCACTAAGCCCAAACTAAAATTGTAAAATAAAACTTAATAAAATAACCAAATGGGTTACCCAATAACCCAACTGGGCCCAAGGCCCAACCATGGCAACCCACGGGTCTTCCAACGGGACCCGGATCCGACCCATTTCACTTAAATAAATAAAAAGATAAAATCAACTAAAAAGGGACCCACACCTCCAGCGGGCCCCGCCAGACCCAACAAGTCAACATGCTGGTCTAGGAAGGGTGAAAATGACTCAAAAACCAGGGAGACCCGAGGGACCCGTCAAACCGACGGGGCGGACCGGGGTGTCTTTAGGACTTCCCCGGACCGTAACCGAGGACTTAGCTAGATCTCTAAAAAGCCGCAGACCAGACTTAGACCCGATTAGGGCAAAACCGTGTCTGCCTGCACTCTCAGGCAGTGGCGACTCTGAAAATCCCGAGGCACGCACCAAAGGTGCGCCCGGTGTGCGATCTAGGCCAGGTTTAGGTGCGCACACCAGGGATTGGGGAAGAAGGTCCAGAGCCTCCACGTAATGAGAAGAATACTGAGCTGGAGGCATCCCACTTTCCTCCACAGATCAACTTGGAGGTTCTTTTACCAGTTAATGTGCCCAACGCCCCACCTGTTCAGGCCACTACCACCAAATCAAGGAATCAAGGTAATACCAGAACAAGAGCCAAGAGTAAGTCTGTTTCAGACTTACAACAATGACAGATGTATGTTCTTTAGTGGTTTTGATGATGAATACACTGGTGTGGAATATTAGGGGGATTGGTAATGACGCTTCCCTTCGAAGAATCAAAGCTATCAACAAAGACCACAAGGTGGACCTGCTGGTTGTGTTGGAACCAATGGTGGGGGCAGCAAGGTGTAGTAAAGTTGCTAGGAGAATTCGTTTCCAATCGTGCATGGTGTGTGAGGGGGTGAATGAGAAGATTTGGATCTTCTGGAACAACTCGATCAATCTAAGGTTTGTTTCAGCAATGGAGCAACAGGTGACAGTGAAGATTGAGGCAGGGGTTGAATTGGTTCACACATTTGTTTATGCGAAGTGCGCGCCAGCTGACCGTAAGGAGCTATGGGACTCCCTCTCTGATTTGGCAGGTGGTATCAATTGCCTATGGCTGATATCGGGTGATTTTAATGTGAAATGTTCGACTGAAGAAAGGCTGGGTTTTCGTCGCTTTGAGAGTGCAGCTTCTGAAGACTTCAACAATATGATCTTATCCCTTGGGCTATCAGACGCAGGTTTTTGTGGGAATAGGTTTACTTGGTGCAACAATGTGGAGGGCTTGGGGAGACATTGGGCAAGACTTGATCGCACGCTAATGAATGTTAATGCTGCCACTGATTTGCCTCCTGTTAAGGTTACTCATTTGGAGAGGATTAACTCTGACCACTGCCCCCTCTTGATCAACTTTGAAACTCTCTCGTCCCCGAGTAGATCACTATTCAGATTCTTATCCATGTGGACTGATCATGAGGAGTTTATTCCTTTCGTGGAATCTATATGGGGGCAAAGTCAAGGAGATAATCCATTCACTCGTCTCCAACGCAAGCTCAAATATCTCCGCAAAGCATTAAAGCAATGGAACTAGGAGGTCTTTGGAAACCTCCAAGTTCAGATCAGGAAATCAGCTGAGAAGGTGGACTTGATGGAACGGCAGTTGGTGGACAACCCCGCACCTAATGATTGGACAGCCCTTGTGCAAGAGAAAAGGTGGTACGATAGGCTACTTCTTCGGGAGGAAATGCTGCTTAGGGACAAGTCAAGGATGGTATGGCTGGCAGCAGGTGATAGGAACTCGAAATTTTTCCATGCGTCATTGAAGGAGAGGAGGAGGATTAAGACCATTGACTCCATAACGGTAGGTGGTGGCATCGTCTTGGTTAATAGAGAGGACATCAATAAGGCTGCAGAAGTTCACTTCCACAACCTGTTGACAAGTCAAGTCACAGAAACCAACCCACATTTGTTGGAGGTAATTCCCAATCTCGTTTCCACAGCTGATAACCAGTTTCTAATTGCAATACCATCTGAACTTGAAATCCAGCAAATGGTTTTCTCTATGGACCAAGATAGCTGCCCGGGACCTGATGGCTTCTCTGGCAAGTTCTATGTCACTTGCTGGAATATTGTCAAAAAGGATGTGGTTGAGGCAATCCAGAGTCTTTTTTCAGAAAGGGAACTTCCCAGAAGCTTCACTTCCGCCCACATGGTGCTGATCCCCAAGAAACCCAACCCGGAATTTTTCGAAGATCTCAGGCCTATAAGTATGTGTAACTTCATCTATAAGGTAATGGCGTCCATCATTGGGACGAGGCTTTCTACTATTCTCCCGAAAATCATCTCAAGGGAACAACATGCATTTGTCAAGGGTAGGAATATTGCAGATTGTATCGGCATCGCCCAGGAGATGGTGGACCAATTGGACCGGAAATGTTATGGGGGTAATCTTGTTGTCAAAGTTGATATGTCTAAAGCCTACGACAGATTGGAGTGGAGTTTCCTTCATGATGTGATGTTGAAATTTGGATTCTCCGTTCACTTTTGGAACCTCATCTTCAAGTGCATCTCGAATTGCTGGACGTCCCTTCTTATCAATGGGGGCTTGCATGGTTTCTTCAAAGCATCCCGTGGATTACGTCAAGGTGATCCGTTGGCACCGGCCTTGTTCATCATAGCAGAAGAAGTGCTAGGTCGGCAGCTCTCCCAAGCTTTTGCCTCAAACCACATCAAGTATTATGCCATGGGTAGGAACTGTATGCCGATAAGCCATCTCTTATTTGCGGATGACGTACTCATTTTCTTGAGGGCTGATCATAGATCGATTCGGAGTCTCCTGAAGCTGTGTAAGGATTATGAAATGGCATCTGGACAAAGGATTAACGTTCAGAAGAGCTCTTTTACTGTCTCAACATGATACCAACCAAGTAAGGTCTCCCAAATCACTCGGCTAACCAACTTTAATCAGCAGAAACTTCCCATGGATTATCTTGGTGCTCCGCTTTTTAGAGGAAGGCCAAAAATCTCTTACTTTGACAAGCTTACTCAGAACATTAGAAGAAGAATTAGTAGCTGGGGAAGCAAATGCCTCACTTTTGGGGGAAAGCTTTGTCTCATCAAGAGTGTCCTCTCGTCAGTCCCGATTCATGTGATGAGTGTGCTTCCTATCCCTAAGACTGTTGTGAAGAGAATGGAGAGCATGCTAGCGAACTTCTTTTGGGGGGAAAGTGAGGGGCATCTGAAGCATCATTGGATAAGATGGGATAAAGCCTGTCGTCCCATGCTTGAAGGTGGCCTGGGTATTCGTTCCTTTTATCACACTATGCAAGGTTTAAAAGCAAAGCGAATATGGACCTTAATTCAACAGAACTCTCTATGGGCAGATGTGGTGAGTCACAAGTACCATGTCAAGTGTGGGGAGATGAGTCTTTGTAGACCATATGGAACTGCGAGCTGGAGGAACCTTGCTACCTTATACCCGGAGATAAAGAAGCACTGTTATTGGTTGACTGGGACCGGCAATATATCCTTTTGGCATCAGAAATGGAATTCCTTGGGCCTCATGGAGGAGTGGCAGTCGGTAGAGGAGCCGCACCATGACTTGTTGGTCAACCAAATTGTTAATGACCAAGGCGATTGGGACATATCAAAGCTTTAGAACCTCATTCCACGTGATGTGTTAGATCGTCTCATCAAGGAGCCGATTGCCTTATCTAATGAGGATGACAAGCCAATTTGGTCCCTTGAAGCGTCGGGTAAGTTCTCCACGTCTTCGGCCTACCATATCTTGCGCCCACACCATGATTGCGTGGCCGCCCTCAAATGGTTATGGAGGAAGGAACTTCCCCCCAAGATCGGTGTCTTCATGTGGAAGCTCCTTAATAAAGGTTTACCGACGGATGATGCTATCAAGCGTCTTGGCATTCCTTTGGCCTCTCGCTGCTGCTGTTGTGCACTCCACGAGGAGGAGAACATAAACCACATTTTTTCCAAAGGTACGTTGGCTCTTGGGGTCTGGGAATTCTTCTCCAACATCTTGGACGTGCCTTTCAGTACATCCCAATCGGCTCATGCACGCATCCTGTTATGGCTCAATGCTGCAAATATGGCTACACCGAGCACTTTTTTAACAGGGCTGCTACCTTCTTTCATGTGTTGGGAGCTATGGAATGCTAGGAACAAGGCTGTTCATGATAATGAGCCGGCATTGTTGCCCAATGTCATAAATTGAACAAAGAGATGGGTGAGAGAGATCTCGAGAGTGGCACCGTCATGGGGCTGCAATAGCTGGGTTGACAGGCTCAACATGCAGGTGCTGGGGTTTCAGGTGAATGTTGCGCCATTGAAACAAGTGAGATTCATTAGATGGATGAAACCACCGGATGGAGCAGTGAAACTCAACACAGATGGGGCTTGTCTGGGGAATCCAGGACTGGCAGCAGGAAGAGGCATCTTGCGCAATGATAGAGGGGAGATGATCCAAGCTTACGCTCACTTTTATGGTGAGAGTGACAGCTTGAAGGCGAAGGCAAGGGCGATGTGGGACGGTATAAGGTTGATTAATCCTGAAGCCAGCTACCAGATTATTGTCGAAAGTGACTCGGAGGTCCTGATAAATGCAATTCATAGTAGGATTGACTGCCCTTGGAGCATCCACTATTGGGTTTCCCATCTCAAACGGTACATAAATAGGGTGTCCTTTTGTCACACTCTTCGCCAAGGTAATCAGGTTGCAGATGCATTGGCACAGGACGCAATCATTACCAGAGTGGATGCGGTGTACACAGATAGAAGGGACCTGCCACAGAAGGCACGTGGTCGTCTAACACTTGATAGATGTGGGATGTGTTATGTAAGATAAGATCTCATGTGATGCTTTGTAAGGGGTGTACCCCATGGCTTCTTCAGTTGATTAATACACAGGTCTGGAGGTCACGCCTCAACCTCCTTCTCACTCGTTGAGAGTCCCCTTCCCTGGCCTTGGGGAAGTGGTCATTAAAAAAAAAATTTTGTAATATAAGATAGCTTATAATTTTAAAAATAATTCAAGAAATAAAAATAGTTTTAACTTAATGTTAAAAATCAAATCAAATGTGTAATCATAATTTTATAATAATATAAGACACCTTGTAATTTTTAAAATAATTCAAAATAAGAAATATTTTTTAATTTAATATTAAAAATTAATTGCTAAAAAATCCAAAATCATGAAATCATTGTCAACGTGCAACACATGTTCACAATTGCTAGTATCCCTATAAATCCTTCTAAGGAGGTTTAAAAAATCATGTTCATATTAGACATTTGATATAGTTGTGGTTTAAAATCATGTTCACTAGGTCCTCCACCGAGGTGGCCTTGTTATCGAATATGCGCAAGTTTTTCTTGGGTGAGAAGTTTATGATCTGTATTTTGTAGCCAACCACAAAATAAAGGCATGTCTGTCTAGGTATGTTGCCGCTAAACCACACCAAGTTCTTCCAACCGAGTGCTGAAAAACAAAGATCGACCACTTGACTCGGAAGTGTACGGATTCCGGCTGGTTACCTGGTAACTCGGCTGGTTACCTCAGGCGTGCTCGGGCGGGCCGCGGGCCAGCCGTGCCGCGGGCCTGACGTGCCGCGGGCCTGGCGGGCCGCGGCACGCCAGGCCCATTTGCCCCAAACCCAAGCCCGGCACGGCACGCCCCAGCAGGCGTGCCGTGCCGGGCCTAGCCCGCCGGGCCGGCGGGCCGCCGCCGGGCCGGCGGGCCAATTAATTTTTTTTATTTTTAAAAATCCCAAAAAATCCCAAAAAAATCCCAAAAAATCCCAAAAAAATCCCAAAAAATCCCAAAAAATTTCTGTAAAATACTTTTATTATTCACAAAATTGTTTTACACATATTGAGATAAATTTTGCTCAAAAAAATATAAATTCATTAATTAGCATAAGTACACTTACAACTTTGCAAAAATTACATAATTACTTGAACAAATAATACTGCATCACTATAGTATAAGCACATCCCAACTAGGTTGGCACCCACTCATCTATCTATCATTTGCAGTTTAAAAGAAACAAAAAAAAGAGAAAGTACAATTCCTATACTTTGATTACAAAAATTATAACAAAACTTAGACTACTCTAGTTGACTAAAATCAATATTCAAATCATCAAAGTCTCCAGCAAGTTGATCATCTTCATATTCTTGTTCTCTCAGTTCTGCCCTTAACCAATCTGTAAGACTAACACATGCTTGCACCATCTCCGGCGTTAATCTGCTCCTGTAATCATCCACGGTTCGTCCACCTGCACTAAAAGCTGATTCCGATGCAACTGTGGACACCGGAACCGTTAGTAGATCACGTGCCATGGCGGAAAGCACAGGATAATTAACCTGATTTTGCTTCCACCATGTCAAAATGTTAAAAGCATTATGCTCTTCTATAGTATTAAAACTCATTGGGGGGCTTTCTAAAAAAATCATTAATTCAGATGATCCCCCACTACTAGAAGCTGGTTGTTTTCCCTTTCTTCTCCCACTTAAAAAATTCCAAGCGGAATTATTTGGTAGTGTTTGTTGGGTTCGTGTATGACTTTGTATGCTACTACTAGTATCGTATTCACAAAAAAGTCTTTCTAATAGATTTCTTATTTTACGTATATCTATTTGAAAAGTAGAATTCATATTTTCATTTATTCCATCTATTAAGTCTTCAACTCCTAATTTAATCCTAGGGTCCATTGTAGTAGCTAAACAATATAAATTAGGCATCTCTTGCCAATATTTTAAAAATTTAATTTCCATTGCAGGGATAATTTCCTTAGCAATGGGTACATCTCTATATTGTTTAAAACAAATACTTATTTGATATAAACAAGTTATAATACTTGAAGATGTTGGGTAATAAACTACTGATAAATATCTTGTTGCATCATAAAAAACTTTTAAAAAATCTCTTAAAATTTCGGCTATTTGCCAATCAAGATCCTCTAAGTCACTTTCAGGCATTTTACTTTTATAAAATATTGTAATTTCTTGTTTTAATCCTAATGCAGCTTCTAGCATTATATATGTTGAATTCCACCTATGTTCAACATCTAGGGTAATTTTTTTATATTGTTTTCCTAAAGTTTCACAATAATATTTAAATTCTCTAGCGGTTGTGCTAGATTGTTTTATAAATCTTACTGCATCTCTAATATTTATTAAATGATGTTGAACAATTTTTAATCCATCTTGCACAACTAAATTAAGAATATGACAAGCACACCTAACATGAAATAAACTTCCATCTATATTTAAGTTTAATTGTTGTCTTAATATTCCTATTGCAACATTATTAGCACTTGCATTATCAAGTGCTAGAGCCATTATTTTATTGTGTATTTTATAATTTCTTAGATTTCTACTTATAGCATTTGATATATTTATTCCAGTATGGCTAGCATCTAGTGGTTCAAAAGTTATTATTCTTTTTTCCATATTCCAATTTTCATCAATATAATGTGCGGTTATAGCTAAATAGCTTATTTGTTGTCTACTTGTCCAAATATCTGAAGTTAAAGCTATTTTAAAAGTACTGTTTGACAAAGTTTCTATTAATGCAGTTTTCATTTTTCCATATAATTTTATGGCATCCTTTCTTAAAGTGTGGCGTGAAAAAGGTTTAAATTGTGGTGCTAAATATTTAGTTAGTAAACGGTGAAATCTTTTAGAATCTATTAATCTAAAGGGTAATTCTTCTTGAATTACCCACTTTACTATTTCAAGCCTAGTTTCTTCTTGATTAAAAATAAAATTACTTATAGCAACACTACTAGTAGAAATTTGGGTTTGCCTAGGGTCAATTTGGCCATGTTTTGGAAGGCATTTCTGCAAATGCCGGTTCAAGTGGCCTGTACCACCTTTGCCTTTACAACTAAACTGTTTTTTGCAATGGTTACACACTGCCTTCTCTTCACTCCCTACACTTTCAATTGTAAAATTAAGCCAAACACTAGAGGTTCTACTCCTCTTAGTGCTCCTAGGTGGTAGGGAAGACGATCCCATATCCTGTGAAGGGAATTCTGTTTCAAGACCTTGGATGGGAGGGTCATTATATTGGGGTTGGGTTATATCATCAGAAAATACTGGGTCAGAAAGGGGTCTAAGATATTCCCTTTCTTCAGTGTCAAAAAACATAGGATACCTAGGGTCCATTATCAAATTTTTTGAAAAAAAAAATTCTTAATAAATAATATTATAATAACTATTTGGTGATATTAATTTATAAGAAAGGTAGAAGGAGAGACTTACTTATAATAATAATATTTATACTAATTTTAAAATCAGAAAATTAAATAGAAGAATACCTCTTTAGAATGAATCTTGAACTTTGCAATTGAAGCCTTCAACCTCTAGAGTCCAATTTCCCACTTTTGATGCTTGAACAATTAGAAGAGATTGAGTATCACCAATTTCCAATTACAACAATTAGAGCAAAGAACTATTTGATAATCAATTAGAAGAGAGTAGGAGATTGTAGAAGTGGTGTGGTTTGGAGTGGGAAAGGGAGTGGCTATTTATAGAAATTAAAAGTGGCTTTTTACTACCTCTACCCTTCAATATGACTGTTATTTTGCAGTTGGAAGGGTAGAAAAGGTCTTTTTATCATCAATTACAACTATATCCCCCCAATATAGTTGTTATATGGCTGTTGGGGGGGTAAAATAGGCATAAAAATGGCTAAAAGCCACTTGTATGGAGGGAAAAGAGAGCTAGCCAACGGCTAGCTCTCTGGCGGGCCAGGCGGGCCGCCGGGCGGGCCGGCCCGCGTGCCCAACGGCAGGCACGCGTGCCTGCCGTTGGGGCATGCCAAGCGGGCCGGCCCGCCTTGCCCCAACGGCAGGCACGCGTGCCTGCCGTTGGGCGCGTGCCCAGCGGGCTCGCGCGCGGGCCGGCGCGCGGGCCAGCCCGCTTGGGCCCGCGCGCGCCCGCGCGCGCCCGCGCCGAGCGCGGGCCCGGGCTGGCACGCGGGCCCGCGTGCCGCGGCCCGCGTGCCGCGTGCCCTGGCGGGCCGTGCCCAAACGGGCCGTGCCCCCAGGGCCCTAGGCCCGTGGCGTGCCCGGGCCAGCCCAGGCACGCCACAGGCGTGCCGGGCTCGGGCCGGCACGGCCCGTTGCTCATGCCTAACTCGCATGATATATCAGTCTTAAAATCACGGGTAATCTCATTAAATTTCTAAAAAAAAATTGGGTTTTACTGAGAGTCTATGAAAATTATTCAGATTCAGTAGTTCAAATCTTTATGCTTGACAGTAATTGATATTTTTCGGATAATTGAGAACAAATGTTAGTTTACTGTTCCTAGAGAGTTTCTTTCAAAAATGCCCTTATAAAGCCGATTGAGAGAGAAGATATAAAGCCGCTTTGGTCTGGCTCTCTCATTCATGTCGTCCATCCTGGGGACTCCATTACACTGTTCGATCTATTAGCCGGCAGCAACCGTGGTCTTAGTTATTCCCCCGAACCTCCTTATGGGTTCAAGACTGTGAGTTGTTCCTTCCTGGTAGCCTTTGGACAGACTTTCGTAGCAGACAACCTGCAACGAAAAAAATCTGAAGACTTTATAACAGACCAAGAAGCCCAGCAAAATGAATAAAGGGGAAGCTCTTCGCGGTTTGTTTCAATTTTCAAAAGGCTTCCCCTCCTATAGGCTTAAAGTTTCTTCCAAAAATACTCTTGTAAATCTTTAGTAACTATGGATTGTTTGAAGAGGTTTATAAGTCTTTTAAGGGTAATTTTGGAAGAAAGTCTTTTTAACAGTAAAATAACATTAGTTGCCAATTATTTTTAAAAAATATCCTTAATTTCTAATTAAGAAGAATTAGATGACTGAATTTGAATTACTTTCTAAAAGTATCACTAAAACCCAAGTTTTGCGCTTTAAAAAATGGTTTCCGACCCATTAAAGTAAGTCGTTTTTAAGTCCCAATAAATCTCTTAAAAAGGGTTGAAATATCAATAAAAAAAACTGCTTAGCATAGGTTCATGGAAGGCCAATTTTGAAAGAAAAAATTGGTTGCGACACATTCTGAGATGCCATCATCCATGCATACGTATATAATTTTAAAATTTAAATTAAGTGTTAAATAGATTAGTATTCATAATTTGTGAAGGTCGTTCTACTTCTACCTATAGAAGAGATCATTAACTAAGCCAATTCTTGTTTTATTTATTTAATTTTTATGTAAGATACGTTATTTATATTATTATGATCATAGTGAAATGATCGAATTATCTCTTATTTACTTTATAACATGTAATTAAATAAAAAATTTATTTTAATCTATATAAATAAATTTCAGTGAGTTATTCTCTAAATTAAAAATTTTGTATTATTGTTATTATTGATTTTTTAGAACATTAGAGGAGTTTTGTAAATAATTAGAAGGATTTCAGATTCAAATTTTCCTTGATAAATTTACTAATCCAAGAATTAATTTCCATTTTTAATGGACTTGTAAGGACTATTTTGGACAATAATGTTTAGAGTTTCATAATATATAAAGTCTTCCTAAGTATCTAAATGTTTTACAACCATTAAAGTACATATATGAAATAAATAAACTCAATAAAGGTTAAAAAGTTTATTAAAAGAACAAATAAATCATTAAATTAAGAATGCCAAAAATTTCTCTGTCTTCATGATTTGTATAGTAATACAATTTTAGTGAAATGGAGATGAATGAGTTTTAACTTTTAATACCAACTCGTCAGCACGAGCCACATCTTCGCACGTGTATCGGTTACCTGGACCAACAGTAATTATAGCATAGGAGACAAGCACACCAGAAAGGAACACAGTATTTGCTCGCGTTTCATTCAACTATGCTGGTCTAACGGTAATGTTGCTTGTCTTTTTCCGATCATAACGGTTTAGCCAGTTGCAGGTGTCATGCTTCCTCTTTTAGGCAAATAACCCAGTTTCATCTCCATTTTCGTCTCCATCTCCATCTCCCCAAGGCCATAACGTCGTTCCCTTACTCCTTTTTTTTTGGATAGAAAGTTGAGCTAGGCTCTATCTTCATTAGATGAAAATAGTGTTACAATAGCTGCTGCTTCAAGGCAGAATGCAATGATAATATACCCAAAAAAGCGAAGGAACAAAAGAGGCCAGGATACAAGAGAGACATCAACCCCAATAGTCTGGATGCAGTTCTGGGTGAAAGTGTCTGACCCTGCGCCGAAGCAGCATGAAACCACCTGAAGAACAGGGGTAAGGTCGGACGAAGGGTCCGTTGAAACAAGGATTGAAATTCCCATTAACGGGAGAGAAGGCTTCGTCAAAGATGAAAAAGCCAGAAAAGGAGTGCTTGGTAAACCGAGACACATCCGAACCCAGAACTGCACCTGGACAATGAGGGTCAAGGCCCTCCGGTACTGTAGACACCCTAAATTGCACAGCAAAAATAATCAATAATCAGCAAAAATCATTATCTCCTTTGAAGCCAGCACAAAATTTGAGAAAATGAGTTTTTTCCTTGTATCCGACAACTCAGGTCAGATACAAGTGCCTTTCTTCGTATCCGACGTAATATGCCGGACACAAGCAAGCTCTAGTGTATCCGGCATCATATGCCGGATACATTAAGGCACTCGTGTATCCGACCTGATATGTCGGATACATAAGTTTTGTTCAAAATTAGGGTTTTCCGAGAGATTTCACTTTTTACCATCATGTCCTTCATTAAATGAGGGGAAATCTCGGAAATAGCCTTCAGGTTAAGGTTGGTGGGCTATAGACCTTATGTTGTGTCTACCACCTCACCAACCCTAATCCCAGCCTTTGCCTATAAATATGAGGCTCCTCCTTAAGCAAATGACCAACAATTCTTGCTAAGAACTTTTGCCAAGAAGAGCTCCGAGTGAAGAGGAAAACCGCTGCGGAATTGCTTCCAGAACCCAGGTAAGCCTCAAACCTATTTTTACTTTTTGTTTTTACATTTCTAGATTTAGATCTCTTCTTCTACCTTTTTGTAGAATAAGGCCTTGATGTGTGTATGAAAACCCTTCCATAGCTCAAAGTATCTCAAGACTCCCCCTAGCCGTAAAACGTGAAGGCGGGATCTAGGAGAAACGAGACTAGAGATTGATCCTAGTGCTAGAACCTCTTTTGAATAAGCCTTCTGAATCTTTGAAGACCGTTCCATATTCAAAGTACCCCAAGATTATCTTGAAGAACCGTGTTTAACGGGGAGAGAGAACTAAGGGAAACGATAATGGAACGGAATCCTAGGTTGTTCTAGAACCCTCCTTTTTATTGATCTAAATGCATGCAGCTATAAACCTTGTGATTCTATGGAAACCCTTTTATATTCAAAGTACCCCAAGATTATCTTCAAGAACCGTGTTTAACGGGGAGAGAGAACTAAGGGAAACGATAATGGAACGGAACCCTAGGTTGTTTTAGAACCCTCTTTTTTATTGATCTAAATGCATGCTATAAACCTTGTGATTCTATGGAAACCCTTTTATATTCAAAGTACCCCAAGATTATCTTAAAGAACCGTGTTTAACGGGGAGAGAGAACTAAGGGAAACGATAATGGAACGGAACCCTAGGTTATTTTTAGAACCCTATTTTGATTGATATGAATGCATGCTATCTTTGCTATGTTGTTGGAATGATTTTTACACTTACACATGCATAGCACGTGATTTTGGCGGGATAGGCTCATATTTTGGATTTATTGCATTTATTGTGATAAATCTGAAATAAATAGCCCCAAGCAATTCTGGAATGTCTTTGAATGATTTTCAAGTGATTTTGATCAATCTTGTACGGATCACACACCTCTTGTCACTGTTTTGAGTTATTTTTATCCAAAAAAGGCTTAACTTGACAGCAATTGTACCCCAACTTCGGACACTCATAACTTCATCGTCCGGATGAATTTTGGAGTGATTTCAGAATCATGGGAAAGGTGAGGCTGTATAGTTTATGCCTATCAAATTGCATTAATTTCTATCAAGCAGATTTTTGACACCTCTCTGTCGAAGTTGATAGGTCAGTTCTGATCTGAATACAGAACTTGTCACTTCGACTGAGCGCCATGTGTTCGTTTTAAGTCCGATTCGAGTGATTCTTGTTTCTGAGTTTTCCTATGGAATTATAGTTTTAAATCCAGTTGGTTTCATAATTTTTTGACTCCATTTGTGTCGTGAGCAACAGATTTACTCAGAGCTGTCCAACAGCACTTTTCTGGGTAAATCTGTGATCTTCGGGGCCTGTTCGGGAGACCACCCAAGGCACATCCGAATGAATTTTTGTATGAGGCTAGTTTCATTTGAAAGATGGGCATACATACTCCACTCACACCAGATTTCATGAATTTATATGGAGCCGATTTTTCTAGGTGATTTTCCAAATTTGCCTACTTGCCACTTTTAATTATCCCCAGCAGCAATTTTAAAGGAGGCATAACTCCTAGGATTTCAACCGGATTCAATTGAAATTTTGCATGAGTCTCTTATCTATCATAATCTTTCAAATGGATTTGATTTGAATCAATTTAAAATTGGATTTGAATGACTTCAAGACAAATGGTTCTTTCTTTTACCGAATTTCCCGGATTTAACTCAATTTGGTTTTGTGCAACTTTTGCTTTGATTTCCATCTTTTGGTGATATTCCAGAAGTGATATTGACATAAAAGAAGATCTGGAATCCATTGGGATCTTCATGTGAAGATATCATACATTTGTCCCTTTTCCAAGGTTTTTAATGATTTTTAGCAAGCTTTCTTATCTTTTTGCATGAACAAACACTTGGCAATCACCTTGTGTGGGTGAATGGAGGTGTCTAACACCTTCCCCTATTCATAATCTAATCCCCTTACCCATCTCTGGATTTGATTTTCAAGTAGAGTTATTTTTACTCTAGAATTTGCCTTTTAGCTCCTTTGGCTTATTTTGAACTTTTTGGTGTCCATTCACACCTCCAAAATCTGAATGGTGGCGACTCTCCCACTTTTTAAATTGAGCCCCGTGTGTTGACGGAAGGGGGAATCATCCCGGTGATTTTTCCCATGTCTCACAGGTACCTAACAACACAAAAACTAACTAAAAACAACAAAATAAAACTGATTTCACTATAAACAAAAACAAACCAAAACACCAGAAAATTGGCTTCACGGGCAGGGAGTTGCTGCGGCAAAATCCTCGACGCCCCAGGTCCTGACGAACCATGAAGGCTTAAAACTGAGCAAACCCTCCCCGTCTTCTTCCCCATTAGGGTCTTCTGCTTCATCCTCCGATTCCGAAGCCATACTCGAAGGATACAAAACGACGACCACAAGACTTGACTAGTCGATGCCCAGACGACAAGAATAGCCACCAAGCAATAGAACCTGTCACAGAAGCCTATGACTTTCTTCTTCTAACACTGAAAATTAACAAGCTCCTCTGAGAGCTTTAATGGAAATAAAAGCGATTCCCCCAAAACCTAGCTGACCAAAGACTTAGAGGCACCACAGGAACTGAACCGTTCCCTTACTCGAATACGCTGCAACTTCTCTCCCAGCATCATGAGCATAGAAGATACAGTTCGTTCCCCTTTTGGGGACCCCAGCACCCCAATTCTGCCTCCATATGACTCCATCAAGAGTTCAAAGAGCTCCAGTTCATTTACCAGATCGATTTTTATTGCAAACAACTTCTTCGTTCTATGTGCCCTTGTATGCCTCTTTGTTGAGTTGGATGGCCTAAAGACAAGCAGGAACATGTTGGCTATCCTTGTCTAGATCTTTGAGTGGTGGATCACAGAGGCCATACCCATGCCAGTGACCTCCATGTCCCCTTTATTTCTATTTCCGTTGTTCGGAATTTCTTCGGCCGAGAGTGTTGCACAATCCTACATGAACGATGTTATCTCACTTGATGGTGAAAAGACCAAATGGAGAAGGTTTCCAAGCGATGAGGTCTTCCCTACTTTGGTCGGGTGGAGGGAGATGAGATAGCATACCCCAAGCCTGTAAGAGGTCTGCCGAAATAGCTGGAGGGGGATCCCAATGATTATCAGAGATTATGCACGACACTTGGAATCTTGAGGTAAGCCTGAGTCCAAGATGATTTGGCTGCCATATTTAGAGAAAAGTGAACCTCCAGGGAGCCAGTTATCGAACCAGAGCCAGGTATTATTGCCATTATGAACATGGTATTTCATGTAAGAGATGGCTTTGTCTCTCAACTTCAGGATCTTCCTCCATGACCAAGTCGATGAGGATGGAATTCGGACTTGCCATATTGACTTATGTTTAAGATGATTGGAAAGAACCCATCGCACCCAAAGAGACTGATCAGATGTCACTATACACCAAAGAAGCTTGCAATGGGCGGCTGTGTTCCATTGTTGCAAGCTGAGGATGCCAAGTCCCCCTTCATCTTTGGAGGAACACACGACAGACCAGGAGACCGGTGCTATCTTTTTGCGAGGGCTTGTACTTGCCCATAAGAAGGTTCTGCATAGGCGCTCGATTTCCTCAATGACTTTCAGTGGAATCATGAACACTGATAACCAATATGTTGTTATTGCAAAGACGATTGACTTGAGAAGCTGGACACGACCTGCATATGATAAGTTATTTGCCTTCCATGATTGAAGCTTGGACTTGATCCTTAGAAGAAGCGGTTCACAATCGGCAATTCTTAGCCTTGCAGAGATAATGGGGACTCCCAAGTATTTGACCGGAAAGGAGCCTTGCCCCACCTAAAATCTGCTCAAGATTTCGTTTTGCAACTCAGTAGAAGTAGCAGCAAAAAATAAGTGGCTCTTTGATCTATTCACATGGAGACCAGATAGAGAACCGAAATAGTCAAGATCCAGGAAAATGAGTTCAAATGAATGCATGTCAGGCCTTGTGAATATGGGCAAGTCATCTGCGAAGCATAGGGTTTTGATATTCTCATCTTTGCATTTCTGGTGGTGGGAGAATCCATCTTGGGTGAAGATATGCAGAATACTAGCAAGTAATTCCATTATCAATACGAACAAGTAGGGTGACAAGGGGTCGCCTTGTTGAAGTCTCCTCTTTCCCTTGAAAAAACCTGTAGTACCTCCATTGAGCACAAGAGAGAAGGAGGGAGTGGAGATGCACTCCATAATCCACTCAATGAACAGTGGGGGAAAGTTCATGGCCTTCAAGAGATTCGGTAGGAGGTTCCAATTGATTGAATCAAAAGCTTTCTTGAGGTCTGCTTTGAGGGTACAGTGGGGAGGGCCACCACCAAGATGGTATTTATGAAAAAGTTCTTGAGTGATGAGGATATTGTCAAGGATCTTCTTGCCAGGGATGAAAGCTGTTTGGTAAGGTCCCACCAGCTCGGAAATTACTGCTTTGATTCTGTTTGCAATGATCTTAGAGATGCATTTATAAATAGTGTTAACACAGGCAATTGGGTGATAGTCCTCAACAGTTGAAGCATTGTTGGACTTGGGAATAAGGGTGAGAAGAGTTATATTCACCATCATATTATCTCATATATAAATCTCCTTTCCTTCTATATATGTATAGAAATATACTAGAGCCAGGCTTAGTTGAGATTTGTTCTATTTTTCTTGTTATGGAGAATCCTTATAAATTTAATGCACGTTCTAAACGTTTTGATTGAATACTCCCCGGTGACTCAGGAATGAAATTTTTTCTACTTAAATCGGTGAGATTCTTCGTCGTTCATGATCACACCATTTTTTTTAGTAGGTATGACAGAATATTGATTTTTGATTTACTACGAAACGAAAAAGCGAGCTAAAGAACTTATGCTTGACATAGAAACCAAAGTAGTCCATCTGTATTCATCATGGGATGTTCCAAATCCAACAATTAATGCGACAGGCTCTCAATATTATATATAAAGTTGTGGTATTTGAAATATTCGTTTACAACTTTTGTCCCTCAAAAGTTTCATGTGCATTGGCATGACGGGGTGCAAACGAAGAATAAAGAGAGATCTAGACACAGATGCGTTGTTGCTGCTTGCCAGAAAATCTAGGCTTGACATTAGCACACAGGGATGTGGCGCGACCTCCATTGAATTTCAGGTCGATGTTACCAATCTCCACGTTTTGGCATGGACAAGCTCGGCTACAAGTGAGTGTGACACCATTTGGAGTTGAGGAGGTTCCTCGAATGTTTTTGAAACTAACATTGCTGATCTTAACCTTTGAAGGAACCTGCAGAAAAAGAGAAAAATAACCACATTAATGTAATCCAGAGATTATTCCTTTATAAACACACACGGAGACAATTATTTGCAGTATATACCTGTGCTTTGCACTGATTATAGGGGCAGTAACCTTGATCAATAAGGATGGGATTGCTGACATCATGCATGATAATGTTTTCAAAATGCATGTCTCTGGCAATGCTAACAGGAGATGCAGGCCATGTTTTGATCCTTATGCCATTCGAGGTCCCGGTGATGTTGGTATTCTTCACGAAAATTCCTACCACAGGTGCTTCATCGGGGTATTTGCCAAGGCTTCCCACACTAATGCCATGGCCTGGTCCACAGTTGACTCTGGTGATGTGGATCTGCTGGCTTCCTTCCCCAATGGACACACAATCATCCCCTGTGCCTATTTTTGAATCGATGACTTTGATCTGTGATGATCGCCCGATATGGATTCCATCTGTGTTTATGCTAGTTTCAGGTGCGATGATTTTAACATGATCAAAAGTGAGATTCCTGCACCCCAGCACGTTCATATGGAAATTCTTGCTGTCCAGCGAAGTTATGCCATGCACAATCGAATTGGTAATGAAGTTATATCGTATACTCTGTTCATATATCACAAAATACACACAGATTTAGTTTTAATAACTGTTCTTATGTTCCTATAAAGACTTCAAGTAGATATATATAGTTGTTGGCTGCAGCGACTTACGATAGGTAGTTGACGGCATTTGGAGTTTTGGCCACAGTTGTTCTGGGCCCAAGCGACGTGTCCTTGGCCGTCGAAAGTCCCAGACCCTGAAAGCTTCATCCCATCGACGTGATTGAATACAATCCAACCATCTAAGCCCTGGAACTTGTTGAGGTCAGCCGGAGCTTTCACGTTCCCTCTAAGTCTGATCTCAATCGGAGCCTTACAAGGACCATTGAATGTCACAGGACCAACAACAAAAGTCCCTTTTGGAATCACAATTGCACTTCGAGTTGGCGATGCACATGCCTCTCTCCAAGCACTCATGAATGCCTGAAATTACAATGCACAAAACCAGCTGTGTTATATAAACATACCTAGCCCTAGAATTAACCTGAATTGCATGAATTAAAGGACTTGAATATGTCTCATGACATTTTCACAATGTGACTTCGAAGCCTAAGATTGCTTTAAGGACTTGGTAATTTTGCAATAGAATTTTATAGAATATTTTCACCTTAGCATTGTCTGACCGACCGTCGCACTTAGCACCGTATTGTCCCACATTAAAAACCCTGGGTCTGGCTCCTCCCGCCGGTTTTTTGTGTCTGGTTCCTGCAACGGATGTCAATAACATCAGAAGGAAAACAGCTCCGAAAATTGTGTTTAAGCCCATCTTTCCTTTTTTTTTTTTCTTTCTTTTCTCTTCTTCTTCCTGGGCTCTCCGACGAAGGGTGAAGTCCGATATGGAGTTAGGACTATTTATATTGTGATTCAGGAAGCTCGAGGCCACAAGCTCTTCAAACCTATGTTTAGTTGATTCCATAACTGAGGTATGCTGGCTTCGTTTTTTCTGGTTCAAATTCCACCTATTTTTGAGCTTTATTTTTCTAAAATTATAGTGCTCAGTTAAGGAAAAATTATGGAGCCAAACGCCCAAACTGTACTGGATTTCAATTGAAAATAAAGGCATGTCTAGGTATGTTGCCGCTAAACCACACCAAGTTCTTCGAACCGAGTGTTGAAAAACAAAGATCGACCACTTGACTCGGAAGTGTACGTATTCCGGCCGGTTACCTGGTAACTCGGCTTAAATAACTAATGAGCCAGTTCATATGAGCTTATAAACTCGCATGATATATATATATTTTTTTGGTAATGAACTCGCATGATATATCAGTCTTAAAATCACGGGTAATCTCTTTAAATTTCTAAAAAAAAATTTGGGTTTTACGGATACTATGTGAAAATTATTCAGATTCAGTAGTCCAAATCTTTATAGTTGACAGTTATTGATATTTTTCAGATAATTGAGAACAAATGTTAGTTTACTGTTCCCAGAGAGTTTCTTTCAAAAATGCCCTTGTAAAGCCGAGAGAGAAGATATAAAGCCGCTATGGTCTGGCTCTCTCATTCACGTCGTCCATCCTAGGGACTCCATTACGCTGTTCGACCTATTAGCCGGCGGCAACCGTGGTCTTAGTTATTCCCCCGAACCTCCTTATGGGTTCGAGACTGTTCGGAGTAGCGAGTGAGTTGTTCCTTCCTGGTAGCCTTCGGACAGACCTTCGTAGCAGACAACCTGCAACGAAAAAAATCTGAAGACTTTAGAACGTAACAGACCAATAAGCCCGGCAAAATGAATAAATGGGAAGCTCTTCGTGGTTTGTTTCAAGATTCAAAAGGCTTCCCCTCCTATAGGCTTAAAGTTTCTTACAAAAATACTCTTGAAAATCTTTAGTAACTATGGATTGTTTGAAGAGGTTTGTAAGTATTTTACGGGTAATTTTGGAAGAAAGTCTTTTTAAGAGTAAAATAACATTTGATGTCAATTATTTTGAAAAAAATATCTTCAATTTCACAACAAAGATTTGTACATTTACCGGCGGACAAGAACCGCCACTAAAGCCACAAAGACCGCCACTAAAAGGTCCAAGTCGCGACAGTTATCCGCCATTAAAGGTCCCGTCGCTAAATCTTTTAGCGGCGGTCTTTGTATCCTTTAGCGGCGGTTTTAAGACCGCCGCAAATACGTTCCGCTTTTCAAAAAAAAAATCTGTTTTAAGCGCATCCCCTCCCCTCCCCTGCCCCCTGCCCCCTGCCGAGTGGGCATCGTCTACAGCGGGGGCTGTAGACAGCCCCACAGCCCCTCACATGTATGGTGTGGGGCCCCCAAATGAATGGTGGGGCCCACACCCAATGTGAGGGGCTGTTTACAGCCCCGCTGTAGAGGATGTATGCTCCCCCCTGCCCGACCCCCATTGTCCCTGCCCATGCCCCCTACCCCCTACCCGACCCCCATTGCCCCTGCCCCTTGCCCTTGCCCCTGCCCCCTACCCGACCCCCATTGCCCCTCCCCCTTGCCCTTACCCGTCACCTCAACCGCCCTCCTACGATCCTACCTGTCTCCATGCACCTAACTAGCCCTTCTCATTAAAAATTAAGAAAATATAGAAAAGTACTTATTTAGAAGGCCTTGCTACAAAACCTTAGGAAAACATATAATAGTTAAAAATTTAAAAGTCCCTATGAGAGAAAGCCTTGTTTATTAACCTAAACAAATCTCAAAAAAATTATAATTAAATCATGCATATTCAAGAAATAAAAGTAAAATTATTCTCAAGTACACTGATTTGTCTAATTTATATTTCAAAGTTATATAATTAATTAATTACCACAGCATTGAAGTTGAAGCGATCAATTCCTTTCCAAGAATCCAACTCGTAGGCCATGTAATGCTTATAGCAAGCAGCAACCTTGAGTCGATCCGAACCACCATTATTGGTCTATTGCAGGCCTTTAACATAACCAGCTGCAAATTTGCTTGAGAGCAATGGATCTTCTCCCGGTGTCTCCTGACCTCTTCCCCATCTGGGGTCCCGGAATATGTTAACCTTAGGGCTCCAATATGTCAACCTAACTAAACCCACATTGTACATTGCTCTGGCTTCAGTTGAGACCGCCTACACAACATCCATCAAGCTTAATTTACATGGGTAAACAAGATCATATATTGTTCTTTGGTCAGGGCAATTTTATTCTATAAACCCAATAAACCCATAGTTCCATATGCATAGATAGACAAGCTTGAAGGGATAAAATGCGAAGTATTAAAAAATTTTAATTTTTACAAAAAAGGAAGTATGAAAAGGAAATCTTGCAAGCTTTCTAAACCTGTGAAAATGAAGAAGAAATAAGTGCAATCATCTCCAAATCCAAGTACTACAGGTTATTTCTTACCTACAATGAAAATAAGAGAACCTCAATTTCTTATCTCCTCTGTAAATGATATCCACTCACATCTAACAAATTGAACCCCATACAGCCATTAGTATACACAAGACAATAGAAGAATTTTCACATTTTCGTTATGCGGCAGAGCTAGAGATTAATCCAAATTTTAGAATTGGCCTAATGAGAACACAGTTTACTTTGTACAATTCTCATTGTTCAGTCTATTTTAAATTGATCCAAATGTTAAAATTAGCTTAATGAGCATGAAGTTTGCTTTTTAAAATTCTTATTGTTTAGTCTATCTGCCATATAAGGAGTGACATTGAAAAATCTTAGTCAAGGCAGTAAGTGGTGTAAGCAAAGAGTCATCCTCAATGCAAATTGACTGAAAGGGACTAAATATTTTTGCCTTCTGTCAGATGGTATATGATTTGAGGAGAGGCACTAGTACAAAGTATAATAGGAATCAAGTGCTATAGAACACATTCTAACCACAACCTAGTACAAAGTATAATTAGAAATTTCTAATTAGGAGAATTAGATGACTGAATCTGAATTACTCTTTAAAAGTACCACTAAAACCCAATTTTTGAGCTTTAAAAAATATTTTCGGACACATTAAAGTAAGGGAAAATTTGTTTTTAGTGATCTTTTTCAACTTAATTCAGATTCAGTCGATCAGATCTTGGTAATTGACTTTTAATGATATTTTTGAAATAATTGAAAATCAGCATTTTTCTATTTAACGAGAGGGTGGTAGAATTTGTTGGATGAAACTTTTGAATAGTAAAATGACACCGGTTTTCAATTATTTAAAAAAAGTATTACTAAAAATCAATTACCAAGATTTAATCGACTAAATCTGAATTAATTTGAAAAAGTATTACTAAAAACCAATTTTCCCTTAAGTAAGTCGCTTTTATGTCCCAATAAATCTCTTAAAAAGGGTTGAAATATCAATAAAAAAAAACTGCTTAATTAGCATAGGTTCATGGAAGGCCAATTTTGAAAGAAAAAATGGGTTGCTACACATTCTGAGATGCCATCACCCATGCATACGTATATAATTTTAAAATTTAACTTAAGTGTTAAATAGATTAGTATTCATAATTTGTGAAGTTCGTTCTACCTATAGAAGAGATCATTAACTAAGCCAATTCTTGCTTTATTTATTTAATTTTTATGTAAGATAAGTTATTTATATTATTATGATCATAGTGAAATGATCGAATTATCTCTTATTTACTTTATAACAAGTAATTAAATAAAAAATTTATTTTAATCTATATAAATAAATTTCAGTGAGTTATTCTCTAAATTAAAATTTTTGTATTATTGTTATCATTGATTTTTAGAACATTAGAGGAGTTTTGTAAATAATTAGAAGGATTTCAGAATCAAAATTTCCTTGATAAATTAACTAATCTAAGAATTAATTTCCATTTTTAATGGACTTGTAAGGACTATTTTGGACAATAATGTTTAGAGTTTCATAATATATAAAGTCTTCCTAAGTATCTAAATGTTTTACAACCATTAAAGTACATATATGAAATAAATAAACTCAGCAAAGGTTAAAAAGTTTATTAAAAGAAGAAAAAATAAATCATTAAATTAAGAATGCCAAAAATTTGTCTTTGTGATTTGTATAGTACGTAATACGATTTTAATGAAATGGAGATGAATGAGTTTTAACAACTCGTCACCACGGGCCACATCTTCGCACGTGTATCGGTTACCTAACCAATAGTAATTATGGGAAATTGGTTTTTAAGTGATATTTTTAAAATAATTCAGATTCAGTTGACAAAATTTTGAAAATTAGGAATTAGTTATGCTTGTTTCATATAATTGGGATTCAGTGGCATTTTATTATTCATCAAGAATTTCTTACAAAAATATCCTGAAAAGACTTTGAAAACCTTTTCATTCATTTAGGTACGTACAAGTGAGGTTTGGAAGTCTTTTGAGGGTATTTTTGAAAAAAATTTATGAATAGTAAAATAACACTAAATGCCAATTCTTGGAAAAAAGTATTACTATTTCTCAATTTTCAAGAATTAACCGATTAAATTTAGGTTATTTTAAAAAAATATCATTAAAAACCAATTTTCCCTAAATTAGAGCATAGGTGACGAGCGCACCTGAAAGGAACACAGTCTTTGCTCGCGTTTCATTCAACGCTAGTCTAACGGTAATGTTGTTTGTCTTTTTCCGATCATAACGGTTTAGCCAGTTGCAGGGGTCATGCTTCCTCTTTTAGGCAAGGAACCCAGTTTCATCTCCATTTTCGTCTCCATCTCCATCTCCCCAAGGCTATAACGTCGTTCCCTTACTCGAATACGCTGCAACTTCTCTCCCAGCATCATGAGCACAGACGATACAGTTCATTCCCCTTCTGGGGACCCCAGCACCCCACTTCTGCCTCCACATGACTCCATCAAGAGATCAAAGAGCTCCAGTTCATTTACCAGATCGATTTTTACTGCAAACAACTTCTTCATTCTATTGGCACCTCTACTATGTGCCCTTTGTATGCCTCTTTGTTGAGTTGAATGGCCTAAAGACAAGCAGGAACATGTTGGCTATCCTTGTCTGGATCTTCGAGTGGTGGATCACAGAGGCAATACCCATGCCAGTGACCTCCATGTCCCCTTTATTTTTTATTTCCGTTGTTTGGAATTTCTTCATTCTCGCTCTTGCCGTTGAGCATTACAACTTACACAAGAGACTGGCCTTGAATGTGAGTTCCTAAATTAGCTTTTATATATTTTTGTTTTTCTTTAATTTTGTAAAATTTTGTGTGGAAGAAGCATGCAGTAATTTAACCTATTTTAGAATGAACATTTCTTCGTTTCATATGATTCTTTGATATGTTAATTTCCATATTCACCATCATATTATCTCATATATAAATCTCCTTTCCTTCTATATATGTATACTAATATATTAGAGCCTGGTTCTACAGTTAGATTTGTTCTATTTTTCTTGTTATGGAGAATCCATATAAATTTAACGCATGTTCTAAACGTTTTGATTGATTAATGCCCCTGGTGACTCAGGAATTAAATCCTACTTAAATCGGTGAGATCTTCGTTCATGATCACACCATTTTTTAGTAGGTATGACAGAATATTGATTTAGTATGAAACGAAAAAGCGAGCTAAAGAACTTAATTTTGCTTGACATAGAAACCAAAGTAGTGTGGTCCATCTGTATTCATCATGGAGGAAACATGAACTTAACTGGTTCGAGGTTTAAGATTTATGTGGGATGTTCCAAATAGAACACTTAATGCGAAAGGCTCTCATTGTATATAAAGTATTAAAGTTGTGGTATTTGTTGTATTCGTTTACAACTTTTGTTCCTCAAAACTTTCACGTGCATTAGCATGAAGGGGTGCAAACAAAGAATAAAGAGAGATCTAGACACAGATGCGTTGTTGCTGGTTGCCAGAAAATCTGGGCTTGACATTGGCACACAGGGATGTGGCGCGACCTCCATTGAATTTCAGGTCGATGTTACCAATCTCCACGTTTTGGCATGGACAAGCTCGGCTACAAGTGAGTGTGACACCATTTGGAGTTGAGGAGGTTCCTCGAATGTTTTTGAAACTAACATTGCTGATCTTAACCTTTGAAGGAACCTGCAAAAAAAGAGAAAAATAACCACATTAATGAAATCCAGAGATTATTCCTTTATAAACACACACGGAGACTATTATTTGCAGTATATACCTGTGCTTTGCACTGATTATAGGGGCAGTAACCTTGATCAATAAGGATGGGATTGCTGACATCGTGCATGATAATGTTTTCAAAATGCATGTCTCTGGCAATGCTAACAGGAGATGCAGGCCATGTTTTGATCCTTATGCCATTCGAGGTCCCGGTGATGTTGGTATTCTTCACGAAAATTCCTACCACAGGTGCTTCATCGGGGTATTTGCCAAGGCTTCCCACACTAATGCCATGGCCTGGTCCACAGTTGACTCTGGTGATGTGGATCTGCTGGCTTCCTTCCCCAATGGACACACAATCATCCCCTGTGCGTATGTTTGAATCGATGACGTTGATCTGTGACGATCGCCCGATATGGATTCCATCTGTGTTTATGCTATTTTCAGGTGCGATGATTTTAACATGATCAAAAGTGAGATTCCTGCACCCCAGCACGTTCATATGGAAATTCTTGCTGTCCAGCGAAGTTATGCCATGCACAATCGAATTGGTAATGAAGTTATATCGTATACTCTGTTCATATATCACAAAATACACACAGATTTAGTTTTAATAACTGTTCTTATGTTCCTATAAAGACTTCAAGTAGATATATATAGTTGTTGGCTGCAGCGACTTACGATAGGTAGTTGACGGCATTTGGAGTTTTGGCCACAGTTGTTCTGGGCCCAAGCGACGTGTCCTTGGCCGTCGAAAGTCCCAGACCCTGAAAGCTTCATCCCGTCGACGTGATTGAATGCAATCCAACCATCTAAGCCCTGGAACTTGTTGAGGTCAGCCGGAGCTTTCACGTTCCCTCTAAGTCTGATCTCAATCGGAGCCTTACAAGGACCATTGAATGTCACAGGACCAACAACAAAAGTCCCTTTTGGAATCACAATTGCACTTCGAGTTGGCGATGCACATGCCTCTCTCCAAGCACTCATGAATGCCTGAAATTACAATGCACAAAACCAGCTGTGTTATATAAACATACCTAGCCCTAGAATTAACCTGAATTGCATGAATTAAAGGACTTGAATATGTCTCATGACATTTTCACAATGTGACTTCGAAGCCTAAGATAGCTTTAAGGACTTGGTAATTTTGCAATAGAATTTTATAGAATATTTTCACCTTAGCATTGTCTGACCGATCGTCGCACTTAGCACCGTATTGTCCCACATTAAAAACCCTGGGTCTGGCTCCTCCAGCCAGTTTCTTGGATTTGGTTCCTGCAACCGATGTTAATAACATCAGAAGGAAAACAGCTCCGAAAATTGTGTTTAAGCCCATCTTTCCTTTTTTTTTCTTTTCTCTTCTTCTTCCTGGGCTCTCCGACGAAGGGTGAAGTCCGATATGGAGTTAGGACTATTTATATTGTGATTCAGGAAGCTCGAGGCCACAAGCTCTTCAAACCTATTTTTAGTTGATTCCATAACTGAGGTATGCTGGCTTCGTTTTTTCTGGTTCAAATTCCCACCTATTTTTGAGCTTTATTTTTCTAAATTATAGTGCTCAGTTTAGGAAAAATTATGGAGCCAAACGCCCAAACTGTACTGGCATCATATTTTTGAATACGTTGCTTTTGGAGACGATTGGTGCTCAACATCTGATAATTTTAGTCGTTATTCTCCTAAGTGAGGTCCCTTCATTAACGCTTCCTCGATCATCTCTCCATATATGTCTCAAGGACCCTGGGATTCTTGAGGCCATTTAATTTTTTTCAAACATTTTTTTGATACAACTTTGTAAGGTTTCTGAATCATCATAAAACATCAACAACTTTCTTTCTTAAAATTTTCAGGAGACATTTAAAAGGGAATTGGATCATCTACGGTTGAGCTCGTAAATGAGCTCAACCGTACCCAATGTTTGCTTGCCAAGTAGGCAAGCAAACACCTTTTGAAAAAATGAAAACCATTTTTTCGTTTCCCCATACCGAAGACAGAAGAGAGAGGGTGTTTGCTTGCCTACTTGGCAAGCAAACATTGGGTACGGTTGAGCTCATTTACGAGCTCAACCGTAGATGATCCCATTCCATTTAAAAGGCATATGGGTACTGCCTCGACAGTTTTTTGTTTTGTTTTGAAAAGTAAGTATTTGTATTAATGAGAATATACAAGCTATACAAAACATTACAATCTCATACAGAGACCCACGGTCACTCTAAGCTGAAGACGCACTTTAACTTTAATATATATTTTCACGTCGATTGCTCCCCAAAAAGTTTGTCTGAGGCACTATGGTTTAGGGCTTATTAATAATGTTGCTATATATATATTTACCTTCAGATTAATTTCCTTCTAACCTTCCAAAGAACACCAGTACTAGTATTTCATTTTTATCTATATATTCGAGCATGTCTAGTGAACAGAAACACAAAAAAAGAAAAAAAAAAGGGAGCTTGTCTAGTGGCTGTGTATGTAGTCTGATTAATAAAAGGGAAAAGATTATAAAGTTAGATTTTCTTTGTTCAGGGGATGACAAGGAGGAACACAAAGTACTTATTCAACCTCGTTCTTTTTTTTTTTTGATAATGAAAAGCAAATATTATAAATCAACCTTAATTTGGATCATACACTCGAGCAAGCCTTACGACAGATCGGCCCAAGGCATCATCAATTAATACACGATTAAGCATACATGGGAGCTTCCCAACCCAGAAACAAGAAAAGTTAGAGAGAGCAAAATTTGCTAGGCTATCTGTCAAAAAGTTACATTCTTTAAACACATGACAGAACCTAACACTGAGGAACGCATCACACAAAGACCGAGCTTCATTGATTAGACCACGAATCTTCCAGGGAACTTCACCATTGTTCTTCAAACAATCGATTAGCAGCTTATTATCCCCCTCAATAATCACTCTAGTCTGCTTTAGAAACACCCCCAATTTCAAACCTTCAACTAAAGCACAAGCTTCAGCAATCAGAGATTCTGTTGTGCCAACTTCAAACGCTATAGCTCCAAACAGCCTTCCATCATCACCTCTAGCCACCAATCCTCCTGATGCACTTCCTGGGAATCCCTTTGCAGCCCCATCAAAGTTGATTTTACACCACTCAAACATTGGTTTCTCCCATCTGCAATGGATCTCTTGCTTGGCTTCGTTTTCGTCCTTTGATTTGCATTGAAGTAATTTTTTGGAATCTTCCTGCAGCAGAGGAAACAGAGACAAAAATAAGGGTAAAGAAGGTTTTTCATTATTGAAGATGACCTTATTTCTCATATTCCAGACCACCCAAACCATATTCGCCCATGCTGCTGTTAGACAATCTGATGGTGATTCATTTCTTGCCTCCATTCTCATGATCCAGTTAAACACCCATTCCTTGCAGTTCATGTCCAGAATATCAGTTGGAAGGGACCCTCACATAGCACCAAACTAGAGGGCCCTTATGAAATCACAGTGAAAGAATAAGTGGGAGCCAGTCTCTTGCCCTCTACCACATAGACAACAATTTTCCAAGGGCAGCCCCATTCTACTTCTGAGGAGATCATTTGTGGGGATACCATCATTTAAAACCTTCCACAGAAAATGTTTGATTTTTTGAGGGCAAGGGAGGTGCCAAAGTTTTAACCAATTACTTACCTGATGCTCTTCACCTCTAGCTAATAGCTTATATGCATAGGAGACTGAGTAAGCACCTTTGCAGTGCCTCTCCACACAAGCTTGTCTCTTTCCTCATGCCTATTTAAGGGAATGGCTCTGATCTTATCCACCAAGTGATCTGGCCATATTTCTTTCAACTTCTGCAGATTCCATGTTCCAGAGGGTTGATCAATCAGCTCAACCACTTTCCCAAGGGTAGATGCAGCAACCAGCAGCCTATCTTCATTGTTCATATGTTGGATCCATCCCGTGTCATCAATGGAGATACTCTGTCCATTTGCGATCATCCATCCCTTCCCCAGATTGATGAGATCCCTTGCCTTGCATATTTGCTTCCACAGCTAAGAAGAGGAAGGCTTCGGTTGCGCTTGCAGGAAATCTTGGTTATGATAGTACTTTGCTCTCATCAATTTGACCCACACCTTGTTTTCATTTATGGACAAATTCCAAGCCACCTTAGAGAACATGGCAGAATTAAATTTCTTACTGTCCCTCACATTTAACCCCCCACACCTCTTAGGCAAACATATTCTCTCCCAACAAAGGGTATGGAGGGTTCTCTCCTTATCCAGTTTATGCCAATAAAACTTACGGGCTTCTTTATCCAAATGATCAGTAATAGCAGTGGGAATCCTAAGACACCCCATATAGTATTGAGCCGTACTAAGTAATGTGGCATTTATCAATGTGGCTCTCCCTGCTTGGGTGAGGAGTTTGGCTTTCCACCCAACCAGTCTCTTATTAATTCTATCAAGAATTTCATGAAAATTTTGTATTTTAGGGTAAGCAAGAAAAGTAGGGATCCAAAGATACTTACCTGGTTTTTTTATGGCCTTAATGCTGAAACATCTCACCATCTCACCCTTTCTCCTACCTTTGATGTTTGGACTTAGAAATAATTCTGATTTACCAATGTTGATTTTGTGCCCTACACACTCACAAAAACTGTTAACCACATATAGAAAATTTTCAGCATTTGATTTATTTGCTCTACCAAACAACAGTAAGTCATCAGCATAAAGGAGATGAGAAATAGGGTCAACAACTCTAGAAGCTTTAATACCTACAATAAAATTCTCATGTTCAGCTTTAAGGAGAGCAGCCGAAAGGACTTGTTGGGTTAAAATGAATAGGTAGGGAGACAAAGGGTCTCCCTGCCTTATACCTCTAGTTGGGGCTATTTTTCCACAGGGTTTACCGTTTATGAGAATGCTATACAAAATAGTACTGACACATATCATGATTAAATCAATAAATTTCTGATAAAAACCGAAAGCATTCAAGGTACCCTTTAAAAAATTCCAATCAAGCCTATCATAGGCTTTAGCAAGGTCCAATTTCACAGCAAACAACCCTTGTTTGGTCTTTTTCTTACTCTTAATTGTGTGGAAAGTCTCCTGGGCCAGAAGAATGTTTTCTTGGATAGTACGGCCCGGAACAAAAGCACTTTGGAAAGGGGAGATGAGTTTGGGAAGGAGGTTTCTCATTCTGTTAACTATAAGTTTGCAAATAATCTTATAACAGAAATTACAGAGACTAATGGGTCTAAACTCATTATGCTTTCTAGGATTCTCACACTTAGGGATGAGGACAATGTAACTTTGGTTAGCTTTGGGATCAAGCCTCTCGTTAGAGAAAAACTGTAACATCCCAGAATCTAGAATTTTGGTCTTTGTATGTGTTTTAGATAATTTGGAAATTTTGTTAATCATTGAGGAATTTATTGCATTAATTTTAATTAAATATGTTTAATAAACTAATGGTTCTAATTGGTTAACTTAGTTTAGTTTGGGTTGATTTTGGGTTGGTTCGGTTTGATGTGGTTCAATTTAAGTGAACCGGTTCCCTTATTGGGTTGGCTTGGCTAAACCATTTTTGTTTGTTAAATGAAGAATAGCAGCTCAATGACACGAACCTGCTACGTGGAGAAAATAAAGAACCAACTTCATCCAGCTGCCCTTCCCTCCTCTTATCTTCTCCCTTCCTATTCCTCCTTCCCCATTTTTTTTATTTTCTTTTTCAATGTGGGGAGTTTATAACAGTACTTGTAACTTGAAGAAGGGGGAGTTGCTGTAGGTGATTTACAGTAGCAGTTTCAGTAAAAGTTTAAGAATCTGCACAAACTGTAAGTCATCAATTTTAATTTGATTTAAAGTAGGTAAATTGCTTGTTGAATGTCTAATTATTATACTCATTTGGTTTTTAGCTGATTTATTAGAAGCTTTGTTGAAGTTTTGGAATCATACGGATGCTCTGTTCTGGGTTTTCCATAACAGTTGCAGATAATTTTATTTTTGGGGAGGTATTTAGACGTCTTTAAGTTTATGCCTTTGTATTATAAATCTCATATTAGTAGCTCCAAAATTAGTTTGTTAGATATAGAATACGTAGGAGCTGATTTCAGGTTAATAGGGTTCCTGGATTGATGTAGAAAAATCCTCGAAGTCAGCCATTTAATCACAGAAAATGAATAACAGTGTAGTTGCAGATGGTTTTTGGGAGGTATTTGGTTGTCTTCAAATTTATGCATATGTATACTAAATCTCAGATTAATAGTTCCAAAATTACTTTGCCATGTGTAGAATACGTAGGAACTGATTTCAGGTTAATAGGGTTCCTGGTTTGATGTATAAAAATCCTCAAAGTCGGCTATTTAATCATAGAAAATGTATAACAGTCAGTTGCAGATGGTTTTGGGAGATATTTAGATGTCTCTAAATTTATGCATAAGTGTTGTAAATTTCAGCTTAATAGCTTCAAAATTTGTTTGCCAGGTATAGAACACATAGAAACTAATTTTAGGTTCAGAGGCTTCCTGGATTGTTATAGAAAAATCCTCAAAGTAACACATTTAATCACAGAAGAAAGAAAAGAAATGAAAATACAGTGTCTGTGTCGAATTTAAAAAGTGTTTAAGTTTCAATACAATATGGATATAGTAATCTGAAAACAGTTATAGATAAAAAAAAACGTTATTGGTAAATTAGTACGCAGAAACTCAATAATTAAGTTTTAGTTCAGATATTACTTAAATTCAATAAATAAGTTCAAAACCCAATACATAATTACCTTTTAGTCATATTTTGAGAGAAAAATCAAAATTTAAAGAAAAAGTGTTTAAAAGTGATTTTTTTGGATTTATGAATTTATTTAAAAATAAGATAAGGTCAATTTAATAAAATTAAAGAGAAAATTTGTAACTTAAGTGAAATTTAACATATTGCATGAAAGAGAATTTTGGTCAATTTCTGTTTGATTCATTTATTTACATCAGAGGGTCCTAAATTGGATTTCATCGATTATATATGTATAGCAAGTTTCAAACAATGATGTTTATCCTTGTTATTAAATATTTCATGTGAATTCCACTAGCATGATTCCTAAATTGCATTTATATTATAATATTATTATTTTGAGATAAATATGCATATTTGAATAGAATGACACACACATGAGTATTTATAGTTTTGATTTGTGTATATTGCACCCTAATTAAATTTGTTTCACCCTGCGATAAGTTTAACTTATCAATAGGGGGTTAGCACTTTACCGGTATGTAAGGTAGAAAAATGAATTTCCCTATTTGATCTCAAGAGAGATCCTTATTATGTTTTGGATATTGAGTAGTTTGTGTGCATGCTTAATAAGATAATTAAAACTTGAGTGTGTGAGGGCTCATCAGTATGGGAGTAGAGGGAGTCGTACTGATTGGAGCGACGAAGCTGGTTGAGTTGAGGATTCCTCCCGGCATGTTTTTGTTTATTTTGTGATGTGAGTCAGTCGAGATGTGATTCCTCCTGACAGAGCCAGTCGAGACGTTTGATTCCTCCTGGCAGTGTGAGCGATGTGATTGGTACTTCCCGGTAGAAGGGGATTTACCCGAAATGTGTGTGTGTGGTGATCTTGTGATCCAAGGATTGTGCATCCCAATCTGAATACTGTAGTTGTAGTTCTGGCCGATGTCTATAGTTCCGGCTGGACATTACTTTAATTAGTCTTGTGAATAATATGATATGGTTTATCGGATTAATCGAATTGGTCTGATTCTAAGTTATAAATTGATTTATATATTCCAGTTGATGATTATTGTAATTCTTCTGAACCTTGTTGTGAATTCATATTATTTAGTGGGATACGGGGTTGTCTCACTTGCACTTGATTACTTGTGATGTATTATGATTTGAGATATATCCGCATGTGTATTTAATTTATCATATGATGACTTACTGGGATCTCCGATCTCATTTAGTTTATTATATATAGACTGTGCAGATTCCAGAGTGTTAGCAGTTGGTTACGGGTGGATCCAGATTTAGAGGTATAGCAGTTTTCATTTTTTATTCATTGTACTTGATTATATTTCATTTCAGTGATTTTACATTCTGAGATTATGATTCAAGATTGATATTATATTAAATCTTCCGCTTTATCATTAGTTGATTTATTGCACTCTGATATATTTGATGAGCATGGATTATCTGTTGGTATCAGATGATTGGTAGTGTTCATAGATGAGTGAATTCGGATTTATTGTCTTAAATTTTAATTAAGACCCGAATTTACTTGTCGCCCGACATACCAATTCTAGTAATTCTGTGGTTTAATCCATAAGATACTGGAATTGAACTGGTGTATGTCACAAAAACTCTTTGACAAATTTACACACATCATTCCAAATGATACCCCAATATTTTTGGTAGAAAATGCCCTGGAACCCATCAGGTCCAGGGCTCTTTAAGGCACCAAGACTTTTGATAGTATCCCATATCTCCTCCATTGAAGGCTCTCTAATCAGCAATTGGTTTTCAGCCTCCGAAATGGCTGGGCTAATGAGGTTTAACATGGAGGTATCTTTGTCACACCCATCCGAGGTGAACATCCCAGAGAAATAGTCAACAAAGGAGTTTTCAATTTCCACAGGATCTAAGATCTCTTCATTGAATTCATCTTTGACAGACATAATTTTATTTATATGTCTTCTGTTTATAGTGGTTAAATGGAAGAATTTTGTATTTAGATCTCCATCTTTTAACCACTTGATCCTGGATTTCTGGTACCACATGGTCTCCTGGGCTTTTAAGGCATTAATATAGTTACCATGGGCCACACTCTCTTCTTTCCTAGTCTCGGGATTCTCATTTAACTCCAGATTTTTTGGGCTAATTTAAGCACGGCATAATTCACCTGAACCCTCTTATTTATGTCTCCAATATGCTCCCTATTCCAACTAACCAGACAATTTCTCAACCTATCCACCTTGGTTTGAAGTCTACCACCATTTTCCTCCCAACAATTATTTATGATTTCTTCAATCCAAAACTTTTCAAACTTGAATATTTTGTGATTTTTAATTCCTTTACAGTTTGTGTTCAAACAGAGGGGGGTATGGTCAGACCCAACCATCGGGTCATTCCAGAGGGTAGAGTAGGGGAACCTAGTTAGCCATTCCATATTGCACAGACCCCGGTCAATCCTCTCCCTAATGTTACCTCTACCCCTTTGACCATTGTTCCAAGAGAATTTAAGACCTTTGCATGGTAAATCAATCAAACTACATTCATTAATAAAATCTTGAAATGAGTTGGATTTGCGTACCTGCATTGGGTTGCCCCCCCCTCTTCTCATGACTGTACCTTACGACATTGAAATCTCCGATGACTAACCATGGAGTAGTACTTGCTGCTGTATGTCTTCTCAGGAAGTCCCATTGTTGCAATTGTATGTGGAACTTTGAACTCGCATGGACAAAGGATAAATTAAAGTGTTCTCCCCTTCCGTAAGTAAACTTCAAGTGCACGCACCAATCGGTGCTCTGCTCGATCTCAACCCCACAAATCTGATCCCACATGACCCAGAATCCCTCTACTTTATTTGTAGCAACTTGCCACCAGAAATTTGAGTAACCCATTCTCCTTATCATCTTTTGGGAATTACTGCCCGACATAAGAGTCTCAGAAATTAGCACCATGTTAGGCCTTTGGGTGCGAATGAGGAATCGCAAATGCAGCCTTGTCGGGGTACGGCCCACACCCCGACAATTCCAGGCTAAAAATTTCATTGGGTACCAGGGTCCGAAGGTTCTTCCAGCAAAGAAACTGAAGAAGGAAGAACAGATGAAACGTTTTCTTCAACGTCTTTAATAGTCAAAGGGCTAGCTTTTCTTTTCTTTTTTTATGAGGACCTGGAATCCCCTCTTTGTCCCCCTGGTTTGTTGTGTCCATATGCCATCCCAAGGCCCCCACCCCCCCCCCCCCCCCCCCCCCCGCCGCAGAGAATGCTTCAGACGAAACTGGTTGTGGGCCTTAGTTTTGGTCTTAGATGGTCGAAAGAGATGGCTTGGGTGACTTAAAGTCAGATGGGGTGAGGCCCTAAGGGTAATGGGCTTGGGTCTGGGCTTGCCTTTGGGCACCAAAGGAGAAGAAGTTTGAAAAAAGCAAGTTCGGGCAATCCTGGTTAGGTTCCATGTCAACATAAAAAAACTTACCGTTTGGATCCAGGCCCCAACAGATCTCACCACCATACCTCTCTGACCCCTTAGCTGACGAACCAACCGCTGGGGCAGAAGCAGCGCTGCCCTCGAGAATTGTAACGGATCTTTTGGTGGATGAAGAGATTTCCTCGGGATTCGAACCAGGCTTGACCCTAGATCTGAACCAGGTTGACTTGGCTGATTCCAAGGGTGTATCGAATGAGGACTCGTCTTCTTCTTAGAGGAGGTAGTAAAGGGGTTCCTGCGCCTGGACATCGGAATGGCTAGCTCTTCTGAATACTTCCTGCACTCATCATGGTTAGGGCTACTTTCCTCACCCGTAAACGGGTTCCGGAAATTTATAAATGAATGACCAATAAAACCACAAGATAAGCAAAATTTGGGCAAGTTTTCGAATCTGAACTTAAGCCAAATAGATTCCAATTCTGAAACCCCAAAGTATACACCAGGGGGAATCGGAGCATCCAAGGGTAGCTTAACTTTAACAGCAATAATCGGATCATTACCTCCTCCTTCACTTATCTCAAGATCGAGACAAGCCCCAAATAACTCAACAAGGTCAGATATTACCTTAGCATCTTGGAAGAAACGCGGCAGGTTTCGGATTTGCATCCACATCACAATCTTTTGAAATGTAAATTGGACCGCTTCCTTCTCCTCCGTAATGGCCTCCATCAGCATCAAAGAGTTGTTCAAGATCCAAGGCTGGGAACTTAGGATTTTGGCTTTGTCCTCTTCCTTTTCAAAGGAAACAAGGAACCTCCTAGGGGCTATTTTGATTGACCTAGTTATTTGGGTTTTTTTCCACAAACGAGCTGTGACGTTTTTGAACGAGTTAAGCTACAGGTCTTCATCATAGATCTCGCATAGCACCAGATGTTTCTAGGTTTCTGAAAGCCGGTCTCTGTCTTGTTGGGATGGTCTAAAGATGGTTTTAGGTCTAGGTGGAATGAACAACTGGCTCAGATGTTTTGTGAGATCTTCCATGAATAGAAGAAAAAAAGAGTCGGGGAAGCAGAAGGTCGAAAGGGGGAAAGAGCCACGGGGGGATCGCACCAAGGGAACGGACACAAATAAACCAGGAGGCAGAGAGGGAAACCCTATTAGTTTGAATCCATAATGGAGCTCGCAAAACGAAATCCATTGGAAAACCTTCCAATGCATCTGAGCTGCCAAAACTATCATAATTCTAAATGTTTCAAGATAATCAACACCATATTTTTGTACATATCCTTTGACGACCAATCTTGCCTTGAATTTTTGTACACTTCCATCAGCATTATACTTTACCTTGTAGATCCATTTCACACCAATGGCATCTATTCCTTGTGGCAAATTGACAAGCTCTCAAGTATTGTTTCTTTCAATGGAAGTCAACTCCTCTTTCATTGCATTTTCCCACTCTTCTTTGCCACAAGCCTCCTCATAACATGTAGGTTCTGTAACCATAAGAGCATACATAGATTCATGAATCTCTCTCAAATATCGTACCTTACTTGGAGGTGTATCACTTTCAAGTGTAGAATCAATGCTGTTACTGCTTGTGTTGCTCAAATTGCTTGGTGAAGTTGGTGATGAAGAAGCATGAGGTGAAGGCACATTCCCATTTCCCAAGATAGTTTCTGATTTATCATCCATGAATGGCAAGTTTTGATTTGACTCTTTTTTCCAATCCCAATAACTATTCTCATAAAAAACAACATCTCTACGAATGATGAGTTTCTTAGTTTTAGGATTATATAAACGATAACCCTTTGTTTCATCACTATAACCAACAAATATGCATTTTCACTTTTCTTATCCATTTTGGTGCAATTATTAGAATCAATCAAGGCATATGCAATGCAACCAAAAATTCTTAAAAAACTCATATCGGGTTTCTTGTTCCACCATGCCTCATAAGGAGTCATATTGCGCACTGCCTTTGTTGGAGAGATGTTGAGAAGACGAACTGATGTAGCTACAGCTTCAGCCCAAAATTCATTTGGAAGATGCTTCTCATTTAACATACTTCGAGCCATCTCCACCACCGTTCTATTGTTTCGTTCAGCAACTCCGTTTTGCTCTGGTGTCTTCCTGACTGTGAGTTGCCTACGAATGCCATTTTGCTCGCAAAATGAACTAAACACATCAGATAAAAATTCTCCTCCTCTGTCAGTACGGAGAATCTTTATAACATGGCCACTTTCTTTTCTGCAAAAGCCTTAAATTCCTTGAATTTTTCAAATGCCTCTGATTTCTGAACAAGAAAAAATACCCAACTCATACGAGAAAAATTGCCAATAAATAATAGGAAATATCTATTCTTGTTCAATTATGGTGTGTTTTCCGGCCCACATATATTAGCATGAACTAATTCAAGAGGCATCTTAGCCTTCCAGGCTTTTGCAACCGGGAATGAAACACAATGCTACTTTCCATAAACACATCCTTCACAAACATTGTCAGCACAAACAATAGAAGGCAATCCAAGAGTCATTCTTCACATTTGCAGCAAAACCACAGTCACCAAGACATGAAATGTCAAGAGGAAACGTTTTATTTTCAGCCATGTGGATCTTAATGTGATCGAGGAGTGTTAGAGCTTTTACTTCTAATTTCACACATATCATCATGAAATAGAATAGAATGCCCCCTCTGTATTAATTGACCCACACTAAGCAAATTATGAGCTAAACTAGGAATATAATAAACATCTCCAATTTTCTTTTCACTACCTGATTTAGTCTTAATTGCAATGGTTCCCTTGCCTTCAATTTGGACACACTAGTCATTGCCAAGCCGAACTTCTGGTTTCACAGACTCATCCATATTGCAGAAAGGGCTCCTTTTTCCTGTCATGTGGTTGCTACAACTGCTGTCTAGAAACAACACATCAGCATTAGTACTTTGATTGGTATTTGAGCAAGTAGGAAACAAGTCTCCTACTTCTTGCTTTTGTTCCACAAAGTTGGCTTCTTGTTTTGCCTTACCCCAGCAATACGGTTCAGTATGTCCATTTCTGTTGCAAAAAGTACAATATCTATTTTTTTGGGTCTGATTGTGATTACCTTTCTCACCATTTTCAAAATTTTGATAATCGTTGCCGGACCTACCACGCCTAGGACCACGACCACGTCAACAATAGCCACCTCTACCACGACCTTGACCAGCATGCTTTTGATGTAGGTGATGATGGCAACATTGCTGTTCATAATTCCAAACAGAAAGGGAAAAGGAGAGAAGTTGATGGACTGGAACAAATGCAAGAAGCTACCATGGAATATCATATTGCTTCTAGGAGCTGGTTTTGCCATAGCAGATGGTGTCCGGTCAAGCGGGCTTGCCAATGTGTTATCTACATCCCTGGATTTCTTGGAACGGGTCCCTTACCTTGCTATTACACCAGCAGTGTGTCTCATAAGCGGAACCATCACAGAGTTCACATCTAACAACACTACGACAATGCTTGTCATCCCCCTCCTCATTCAGCTTGCTCAAACTATGCATGTTAATCCTCTGTTTCTTATGGTTCCTTAATGAACAAAAGACAAACAGAGGTTTTAAGCTGCAAAGAATCTCACAATACAACTTAAAAGATCAGGAATCACACCTGAATAAGGAATCTCTCCTGGTAATTGGATCACATCAAAAGAAAACCTGAACTACTAATGAAAACTATTACAACTTTAAATAGGAACACTAGTGACTGTTTGAATGGGATATTCAAACTTTACTCCTACAAACTAGTGATAAACAGCATATTTTGTGCTAACAAATAAACAATAATCAAATTCAAACTTATGCTGATAAGATTCATGCCACAAGACCTGGTCTTTACTAGACTTGGTCCTCATTTGCATCATTCCTGGATCAATTGGTGCCCAGTTTGCGTTCTTGGTCCCCACGGGCACTCCTTCAAACATTGTTCGATTCAAAACCGGGCACATCGAAATCAAAGACATGGTCAAGGCAGGAGTGATGCTTAAAATCTCTGGCATTGTCGCAATATTATCCATACTAATGCCTAAACTAGGTGAGCTCTTTAATTTCCATTTGTTCATAAACCTTTGAAATGATACCATGCATCCACAGTTCATAACACGTCACATAATTAACCATCCTATGAGTTTTGATATCTGTTTAATTTATACATTTGGTGGTTGTAGGGGCGTATGTTTTTGGAACAAATGTACCAGTATAGCATCAGTCAAGCAGTTGCAGTTAGTATTGTTCAACAAACTGATTAAGTACCAAGAGAGAAGAAGAATGCAGTCCTTTATAATCATTCCCGATAGCATTACAAGTCGCTGGCTCTTGGTGTATAGAAGTCTAAATGTATTCGGTATAGTCTTTGGAGATTCACCTATTCTGCACTATTGATCCAATGACTTTTCTGGGATCTTAGTTTGCATCTCTTTTGTTCAATCCCTTGCTTTTGCTAGAAATCCTATAATACGTTTCTCATAGGGAGGAATGGAGGTCGTATGCATCAGACTAGGCTGCTGATATACAGGGCCTCTCATGCCATACAATATTGGACAACTTAATCTCAAGTCCTGCATGTTCTATCTATCGTCCATTATATAGAAGATGGTCTTCCTATTACCCAAAATATATATCAAATTTTAAAATGAAAATTCAGATTTAGGTTTTCCTGAAAAATCAGTGTTTCCTATTAGATGGATTGACTTGCTTCTGGAAAATTAAATTTGGAAGCATTTTCTGGCTAGCTAGGTGCAAAATAGAAAATCCATTTTGACCTATACCCATATTTAAATTAAGCTCCTTTGTCTATTATGTAAGAAAAATTATGCTTCTCTCTCCAAGCACCAAATAGAAATCTTCATTCAATATATAGCAGAAACCATAGGTTTGAGTTTCCATACTAAAAATTCACTTTTCAAGTCCAACGTTTTGGCTTGTGCCAATAATGTTGAAAAATATAAATTTTTTTATCTATCCTAAAAAAACCAATTTCCAACAGATGTAAAGTTTTTTATTCTGAAAATATAAAAAGAAAAAAAAAACCCCAACCGTCAGATGCACCACCAAAAGACTTGCAAACTTTACTGAGATGGTGTCTCCCTCTCAAAACCAATTTTCGAAAAAGTATCACTAAACCAAATTCCCACGATCTGCTTTTATTTTCTTTTATTGTTAATCTTTCTTTCGAGCAAACTGCTTTTTCTCTGTCCTTGTACAGGGTCCCTCTCATTGTCAATCTCGTTTTCTTTGGAATTTAATTTTTTCTGATTCCCTTACGTGGATCAATGATGACTTTAATTTTGTTACCAAAAAAAAAATGATGACTTTAATTTCCTTGTCGGAGGAGGCTAATCATGAAGGTGTGCGCAGAATACAATGTGCATGCAATCAGTCTCGCAAGTGATCCACCGATCCAAACTTTTCATTTTCCTCTTTTCTTTTTTGATTTTTTTATTATTTTGTATAAGGAGATAAGATCAGTAAAATTGACAGCCACCCACTCATGGGCTAGACCACTGTTTAGTTAAATTATATGTTCCAACAGTAGTGAGACGGAAAGCCCGTTGTATGTGCAACGGCATTGTGATTGGCTATTTAAATTTTAAAAAAAATGTAATAATTTATTCTTTAAAAAATAATTTTTGATTATGATGGCTAATCACAAAAGTGGGCTCATATCTTTTCTATGATTGTAATGTAACTCATGATAAAAGTACTTTTGTAGCAATTATATATGCTTGATATTTGTGGCCATGCATGGCCTCCTCAAGTTTAAACTGATAATCCAGTAAGTTTATGGCTACTTTATCAATTTAAAACATGTGGATATGTAATATGAAGCTGATACGTACAGATATTTCACTATAGGGAACAACAGATGAAACATGGGGTGCTCCAACTTATATACTTCTCTTGTGTCTGAAGATGATATCCTCTGCAGACATTTACTATTGCTATCCATGCAGCATAAATGAGATGCTACCTCGCAGTCGATTGCATTTCGTCTAAAGCCATTTAGTGGAGCCAGCCTGAAATGGACGGCTGGGATGGAATATGGATGTGTGGGGCCTTTACTGACACGGGCATCCATCTATGTGTTTCATGCTGATTTCACTGAGTGGCTCCAAACGAAACGCTCTCCTCGCAATCGGCCTTTTTCAACAAAAAAAATTTTTTTTTTCAAAAACAAAAATACTACAGCTGTTAATTAGTTGAAGGCAATCGACGATTTCATCCGGAAAAGTGTATCCTTAGAAATAGCCGAATGGGGATTTGATGAGCAATATTTGAGTAGAAGTACTCTTTTAACCAATCTACCACTATGAAAAGCTAAGTACCTCTTTTCCATTTGATCTGAATAAAATCCATTAAGATATCAACCCCAGTGCCTTATATAACCCCGTTAATTATCACCATCAAGACAGCATGTGTCTACGATGCATTTGATTGTTCTTAGCTAGATTCTTAAAAATGAGTTGAAATCGTTTGTCATACTTCCTTGAATTGCTCCCTGATGTGGTCGTAAGATGTTGCCATGTAGACTATCTCACGATCACTGTTTTTTTCATGTGGGAGCCATTTGATACATTTATAATAATCAAAAAACACTAGCCGTGAGATGCTCCCATGACAGCATCTCACTGCCATTGCAGACGCCAATTTAGGCAAGCATAATAGAAGATTTCATTCCCTTAAAAATATACTCACTGCCACCTTTGAAAGGAAATAATATTACAATACACACGATGACGATGATCATGAGTCCGCACTCAAACTATCTTTTGGATTTTCATTGTCCCCACAGATTGCTTTTATTTTTGCTTTTTTCCTAATATATTTTCCAACTTTTTTTTTTTTTTTGGTAGTGTAATATATTTTCCAACGAGCCGTTTGTTCCTTCTTTTTGTTATAATTGCAAAGAGATGGGTCCCCTTATCAATGTCATGCCACCCTCATCAGCCCCTTTGGAATTTTATTTAATTTTCAGCTTCCCGAGGATTAATTAATTATATCTCACTGATAAAGACTGACTTTTTTTTTTTTGGTAAACAGAGGAGAATATATTATAAATGCCGAAAGTAAGATACACCCTTACCCTCGTCAAACAACACATTTGAGAGAAACGATGGGGGGAAATTCCTCCAAAAACAAACGAAATTGTCCAAAGCATGATTAGCTAAAAGAAATAGGGCGTTAGTAATTAAATTGTAGATACTGATAGCTTTCCAAGAATGCAACTTTGATATATTCGAAATTAATGTATTAAGATTGACTTGCAACGAGTCATGTTAGTCGCATGATAGAGTTTCGCTGTAAAATACAAACAAACAAAAAAAGAGAAAAGAAAAAAAGAGGGGGACAGAGTGTGCCCCAAATACAAGCTCCTTCTCGATTGAAATAAACATTATTTGTATTCAGGATATTCATATCCTGTGTTTGTCCTTTTCATATATGTTCTAGTGTGAAGTCGCACGTGTAGGAGAGTATTGAAATATTATTTTGCACCTTTTTATATACATAATTGCGCCTTCACTTATCAGCTTAAGCTTTTAGGCGCAATACGGTTGTTTAACAGAGAACAACTTGAATTCTTTGGGTTAAAAATCACATATCACATAAAGAATATTAATTTCTTAATTAGGAGCATATTGTTGGGCCCTAAATACTCTGTAGAACCGATTTAGCCAAAAATAAACAGTTTCAATTGAAGCAATAGATGATCCATAAGTAGGCAATATATCAAACACCAAAAGAGCAAAACAAAATACAAAAAATTTTACGTGGAAAAACCTTCTAATATAGAGGGAAAAATCACGGGATAAATCCAATCAATTCATTATAATACTTAAGTTCTTAGCCCAAAACTTGAGTTATCAACAAATTATAAAATCAAAACAAAATCAACTTTTTAAAAATAACAACAATTTCACCCAAACTATCACAATGTGATGAACCAAATCTCAAACCTTACCCCAAAAGAAATAGATAAGAGCGTATCTTTTCTTTGATCTTGTGTGAGTATTCGTCGTCTTCGTAAAAGTAAAACCCAGCACAACCCAATCACTGTTTTTTCCAACGCCTCGGCCCCTTCTTCTCCCTCATGAAAAGGAAAAGAGTAATGACGCCCCGCTCTAGTATATTAATGACGTGGGCTGGAAGGCGCCAACAGATATCACACGCTTTACGAAGGGCCCATTTGTTGCATTGTAGTGCACAATATCTTGGTTTATTATTTGTTACAGTAGTGATTAAGCTGCTTTTTCAGCTTCAAAAAGCAGAAGTATGCGTTGCATGTGAACTGGATTGCTTCCAACTGGCACCACTCCTCACCACCTTCATTTCCACTCACATTTGAAAAATAGGCCTCGATTCCTACAAAAGAAAGTGGCCGTAGACTCTGCGAAGACTCCGGCAACTTTTATGGCCCCAGTCAAGCGGTGGAGGTCCGTTCATCTTAAACCATGCATGCACCCAATCGATTTTCGCCCTTTTAGATTTTTTAAATATGCATGTATTAATTCCATTACCTAGCAGAGTTAATTTAAGCCTATAAGTACCACACTTCAGACACCCTATCGGCTATCGTTGTAATTATCACATTAGCTAGCCAGAAAGAGTACTCTGAGCTTCCGTGAGAGCCAAGGTCGTATGATCTGAAAATGAGATCGTCACTTTATCTTACGTTCATTCTTCTTTTGCAACTCTATTCTCATTCCCAGACTCAGCCTCTGCCTTCACCTCAGCCTCAACCTCAGCCTCCACCTCCCCCTCCGCCTCTGCCTCCGCCTCCACCTACTATTGCTGGCATGCTGACTCCTGATGAAGGTAGTACGATTTTATCATGTTTCGATCAAGCATAATTTTAGCAAGTCTGTTGTTTCTTGAGAAAAAGGGTTCATTAAACCCACCTAAATAATATCATACATATTTGCAGTAAGTGCTCTAAGGGACATTTCAACGAGCTTGGAGATGCAGCTGGTCAAGCCGTTCTCAAGATGGTCTTGCCGCGACTACTATGTTGGCAACGCCTTCATCTATTGCGACTGCCCAAAAGATCAGCCTTGCCACGTCTTAACTCTGTATAATTTTTTTATTTCCTCAACTATGATACTTGTATATATTGGGTTTCATCAATATTACACGAGTACGGGGAAAATTATATAACTCCACAAGAGGTAACTCATCAATCATTTTATTTTGCAGTTCGTACCCTAGCTTTGGTCTAACGGGAAAGCTTCCTGAAGAATTGGGTAACCTTACCTATTTGGAAAGAATGTAAGTACATTCTAATTTATTTTTCTCTTCTTCTTTTGTTTTGTTTTTTTTTTCAATCTATTTATTAATTTTAAAGCTATAAATTTTCACATTGATCATGTTTATCCGTATGCCATATAATCTGGTTCAACAACAGATACTATACCTTTCCTTCCAACTTATCTCTAGAAAATAAAAATATATATTTGCTAATTTCCAATTTACTACAATTAATGAAAAGTTTTTACTCAAGCAACACCAAACAGAACCTAAAAATTCCCTACCAAAAAAAAAAAAAAAAAAAAAAAAACAGAACCTAAAATTATATTGTATTAGTTTGATTGGTGGATATCGGTTGAAGTAGCATGTGCAAGACACAAGCTAATAAAAATTCAATTAATCTTGAAAAGAGAAATTTACACTTACATCCTTTCTCTTTTTTGACAACTACCGATACCTCCCTTGAAGTTTCTAAAATGACACTTACTTTCCTCTTGTTTCTGTTGTCTCTACTTCATATCCCTCGCTTTTGTGCAAATGTTATTAAAATTTGAATGTGTTTTGACGAATTTACCCTTATTTAAGCACAAAAGGTTTTAGATTTTGAGATTTCTATGATAAAAAATAATTTCTTTAATGTTTAAAATTCTTAATAATAATTTAAAAATCACAGGTGATTTTATTTTTTGGATTTTTATTATTTTAAATAAAAAAATTAATAAAGGATAAGAAATGGTCAAATTACATTTTATAAGTCTAACAAGGGAGGTAAGTGTAATTCGAAAATCCTTAAGGGACGTAATAGCAGTTGTTAAAAAACCAGAAGAGAAGTAAGTGTAATTTACTCTTTCGATAAAATAATAGGTACCGTTCCTTTGTGAACAATTTCCGAATAACAATTTCAAAATAATTTACTCCTCTCTATATTTGATTTCGTACCACCCTTGAGGTTAGACAAAATTACAGGCGGTAACCAGCAACTATAGCTGGTTTTACTTTCATGTTTTTTGGTAAATGCCTCAACAGTGACTTATCTAATAACAAGATTCATGGTCCCATACCTGCCACGCTGGGGAAACTATCATCCCTCAAATATTTGTAAGTCCCGTCTTTACTAATATTAATTGGTTATTATTTATTACCTTAATTGTGCAATATTTGATTACTGAAATTTGGCTGTGTTCCAATATAATTTTAAGGGATCTTTCAATGAACCAACTCGACGGACCCATACCTGACATCTTCCAAGGGATGAAGTCGTTGGGAAGCCTGTGAGTCCTCTTTTTCTTGAATTACTTTGGCATTAATGCACCATAAATCAGTAAGCTTACTAATCAAGATAATAACTGAGTAAATTTGATCCTTGTCATCTTCGAAAGTAAGACATGTTTGATGCCTTGTTATTTTTATATCTTAAATGATTTGGACTTTCATATGTTATTTGTTTATATTTAATATTTTTAAAGGGAAATGAAAATTCTTTTCCTTTATTTATGGTAATATGACATTTTTAACGGCACTTTTGTATAATTACCCTTAGTCACTACAAATTTTTTTGGAAATTTCAACAACAATAAAGTAGGTCTATTAGGCTTAAATGATTGCTTTTATCTTGTTCTCCACAGGCTTCTGTACAACAACTTCCTCACTGATAACATTCCAAAAAGTTTGGGTGCATTGCCGTCGCTATATACCCTGTAAGTAGCATCACTGGTCGTTGCTTCCTAAAAGTATTGAATTTGCATTTTTCTTGTATATGCTTATCCATCATGGCATTGCAGGTCTCTTGGTCAGAATCTGTTATCTGGAACTATCCCAGAAGAACTAGGGAACATCGCCACCCTCACATTTATGTGTGTTACTCTACCCTTTTTAAAACGTTATCGCTGTTAAACAACCGTTGCACCTAGAAGCTTAAGCTGATAAATGAAAATGTAACTATATATGTATATAACAGGGCTCAACTCAACACTCCTCATACATGTGTGATTTTACATGGGGAGGACAAACACATGGCACATACACTCTTGATATAAATAAATATCAAGGCAAAACTTATTCCCACGAGTCGAGCACCATACCTCTGGCCCGCTCCATAGACCCTTGATACAAATAAATTAATGATAAGGCAAGCTCTAGGAGTCCAACACTAGACCTTCTGTTCTAATATCACGTGCAATGGTTGTTTAATAATCGCCAACTAAGTCCTCAATTTTGTTGTTCATTTTGTTTTTTTTCTCTTTCTGGTGTAATCAATAACCACAGGGGATTAAAGGAGAACAATCTCGTTGGAGGTCTTCCAGAGCGACTAGGAAATTTGAATAAACTTGAATATTTGTAAGTTTCTGGAAAGGGAAAGACTGCGTGCATGGTGAATTTTGATTTTCGGGAAGTAGCTGCATTTTCAGTGTTGGGTTTCTGGTTGTAGGTATCTGTCATCAAATAATCTCGCTGGAACCTTGCCACAAAGCTTTTATCAACTTTCAAACCTGCAAGTGTTGTAAGTATCTTATTTTTTGTCCCGTAATTCCACCTGGGTTCCATGCTCAAAAGCAGTCAAGCTTCAATCGTCAATGCGTGCAGCTCGATTTTTGGGAACCATTTTTCTGGTCGGATACATCCTTCAATAAAGAACTTGAAGCAGCTTCAATCTTTGTAAGCCTCTTTAAACCTTCGTTAATTAATTCGTTCGTCATTGATATATATGAGCCTGGGCAATGCTCTCTGAAATTCAGTAGTTTTATAAGCCTTACTTTTGTCTCCCAAAAGTGAAAAAAAATTAAATTAAAATAAAGGAGAACTGAAAAAGGAAAAAAAAAATTTTGGAGGTGGCATGCCTTGGACATGGCTTGATTCTTCCGGGGATGTTCCAACAAATACCGGTATCCAGTAACCTGTCGGAGCAAGTCCCTCGAGAAATTTCACTTTATTTTCTTGGAAAAATAGTTTGAGGGCATTATAGAATATCAAGCAAATTTCACTAACAGGTCAAATTCTTGAATCTATATAACTATCATGATGCATTTTGGTGGTCATAGGTTACTGATGGGAAATAATTTTGAGGGGCCTTTACCTGATGAAATTTCCATGCTTGAAAAACTTGAATATTTGTAAGTACTGTTGATCTTAATTTCTTTTCCCGCTGTAATCATTTCTGCGCTCCATTTGTATTGATTTCCAAGATTTTCTTGTTATTTCCAGGTGGGTTAGTGACCTGAGAAGCAGCACTGGATTGAAATTTCCAAATTTGGCAAAATTTACAAGAATGAAATCTCTGTGAGGGCTCTAATCCATTCAGCATATGGTTATTTTATGTCAGAAACCCATACATACGTGTGTCTATATATATATGTCAGGCAAAAAAAATAGTTTTTTCAATCATACTTTATCAAAACAATCAAGAAAACTTAAGCTTTTTTTTCAGAGCCGGCACTTTCTGACCGTATATTAATCGGGTTATGTTGGGTTAGGTGTGGGTTTAGGTTTTCTTAACCCATTTGAAAATGGGTCAACCCAAATTCAACCCGCCAACTGTTGGGTAGCCGTTTAAGTCTATATATTTTCCCCTTATTTTTATCTCTCATAGCCAATTTATATTCTATTTTATGATGCTATAAAGTACAGTCAACTAATTAAGCACAGTAGTTTAATTAATATTTGAGATTTTAACTATTAAGTTATTTTATGACTAATATAATTTTATTACTTTTTAGAATTAGTAATATTGCCATAACTATATAAATTGTTCTACTATTTAATATAAAGGTAATATAAGTATATAGTTATATTTTTACAAACATTTACAAGTTATATTATTAATATATACAATGCATGCTACACTAAATATTGTAATTAATTTTACGTAGATTTTATTTAATTGTTTTTAGATATTTCTAACCTTCTTCACAAGTAAAATATGCTTATTTTTTATTTTTTGAAAAAAAAAATCATGTTTATTAAGTATTTTTATAGTATTTACTAAAATTTTAATAGGTTAAATGAGTTTCATATAAAAGTCTGTGAAAATAAAATAGAAATATTAATTAAAAAACGAGTTGGCGGGTTCAACCCGTTTATTACAGAGTTGAGTTCAGGTTGGCTAATTTTCAACCCATTGGTAAACGGGTTGAACTGGATCCCTTACCCGTTTAGTTGTCACCCGCTAAACTCGACCCACTGCCTAGCCCTATCTTTTTGAAGTAATGAAAATGTGGTCATATTCTTAGAGAATATATAAAAACAAATGGCTATTTATCTTTTGCACAGAGTCAATTATCATGCCTTTCTTACATGATCTTTTTATTTATTTATTATTAATCAATGAATTATCTAATGACTGGCAGGATATTAAGGAATTGTGCGATTGATGATCAAATTCCACCATATATTGGCGAATGGAAATCTTTATTCTCTCTGTAAGACTTTTTCCTTGGAAATGTTTATCATATCTGTAAGCTAACACCTACCAATCGGGGGCAAACTGCTCCTAACACCTGTGCACCGTAACAGGACAGACAATACCTACCATAACTATAGTTTGCAATACTGGGGATTGAACATGATATTTGGTTGAATTCGAATATGATATGGTACATTTCAAATTCAAACATGAATTAGTAGATAGAGAATCCGACTGTTGAATTCGTATACAGCTAAAATGTTATCGAATACGGTTGATCCATATTCGACTCATAAACAGCCCTAACCATATAAAACCTCATGGTGTTGCTGTACCTACGAATCTCCATCCAAGAATATTTTTTGCAGCACTAATATCCTTCGTATCAAACTCTCTCTTCAACAAGACCTTCAACTTGTTGACTTCAATCATTCTCTTAGTAGTAATCAACATATCATCTACATAAAACAACAGAAAAATAAATCAACCATCATCACATACTCACATCTCATGTAGTCAATCTGAATCATGTAGGAGTTAAACTATTGTACCACTGCCTTGAAGATTGTTTCAACCCTTAAAGAGACTTCCTCATTTTATTACTTTTGTATTATTGATGTATTAGATTTTTCTATTCTTTTTTCAAATTTATTTGTTTGCATGTTCCTGCCAATGTTCTTGCTTTTATGACCTTGGATGACCAAATGCTCTGGATTTTTGTTATTTCTCTGTTGCAGGGACTTGAGTTTCAACAACTTGACTGGTGAAATCCCATCGTCATTTGTAAATCTTAAATACATGTACGTGTTGAAAATTTTGCAACTGTTTCGGCAATAGATATGTAATTTTTTCAATTTGAACAAACCCGTATTACTATAACCGTTTACAATTTTTCAATCAAATCTCTAAAAGGTTGATGTTTTCTATTCAGGTACTTGACAGGAAATATGCTCAGTGGATCAATAGAAAATATACTTAGTGGATCAACCTCCTATAAGTACATGTGCGTATCCAATGTTAGACAAACACATTCTTTCCATCCAATAGGAAAATAATATTGAGAAGCTTGTCCAAGTCTTTTTTTGAACGTTCGCCTTCATGTTTATATGTGTTGTTTGAGATTAATATTCGAATTTCTTTTTCTTTCAATCGATCCAATCCTGGATCAACAACAGATTTCTCCTTATTTCTTCTATTTATTCACTCCTTGCAGGGATATGTCATACAATAATTTTATGCCCGTAAGCGAGAAAACTTCCAACAACTCAAGAGCGTAAGGAAAATGAATCAACCATATTATTTGTTCGTGTAATTATCTAGTATTAACAATTACTTACATCAGATTGATTTTCTTTTCTCCTTTTTTTAATTCTTTTCTGGTTTCGTCTTTTCAGGAACCTGTTTGCATGCTGCCATCCTGAAGCAGTAAATAAGTATGCTTGAAATTTTTCTTACTGCATGTAACCTCATCGTTGAAAGTCATTTTCTCCCGAATAATTATAATTAATTATAACTTTAGTAAAATGAATTCCTCTAAAGCCAAGCATGTTACAGCACTCTGACAAATGCTCTGATGTTTGCAGGTCTTCTCCATCAGATATCAAGGAAATCTCCTGTCCTGATGACAAACCAAAATGCAAGTTTCCTTCTTTTTATATGATTTGGGTCCATAAATTTGTCTATATATTGATGACTGATGAAATGTTCCTTGCAGACTCCTCGTTGTATATTGATTGTGGTGGTGGAGGAACCATGATCGGAGGGAATTATTATGAAGGGGATAATGACACATCTTCCTTCTACAAGAGCCCTCACGAAAAATGGGCTTATAGTCGTACAGGCGACTTCATTATGTCAAGTAGCAGACCTGGGGACTACATCCGAAATACAACATGTGGAGCGCCTGTGGCTGATGCACCTTTATATGCAACTGCACGCCTTTCTCCTCTCTCTCTCCGATATCACGGGCTTTGTCTTGAGAACGACAATTACACAGTGGAACTTCACTTTGAAGAAATCGTTTACACAGACAATGATACTTATGGCAGTTTGGGCAAACGCATATTTGATGTGTACATTCAGGTAATCATCAATTCCCTTGTGTGGAATTAATGCCCTTTCGCCAGTGACAGTTTCTTAGTTGGTCTCTATTATTACAGCAACAGAAAGTACTGGAGAATTTCAACCTCGCCAATGAGACGAGAGGCCAAATGAAGGCGGTTAAGAAAAATTTCCCTGCTGTTGTGGACAAAAATGCTTTGGAGATTCACTTCTACTGGGCTGGCAAAGGGTCTGTATACATCCCACCTAAACTCTATGGACCTCTGATTTCGGCTATTGCAGTAACTCCTGGTACAACACTGGTTTATTCTCTGTTCCCTTATTTTTCTGGTGCTTTCTTTAAAGTTATTCTCTCTAATTACTATCCTCTTCTGTTGCGTCCAGTTCCCAAACCTCACAAGCGAAAGCTCTCTCCTTTAAGTGTCACCATGATCGCAGTTGCTTCAATTGCCATCCCTCTTTTGGTTTTAGCATCTGTTTGGAAATTGGTCCTGGTGAGACGCGAAGAACATGGTAAGAATAAGTTTTCTTTGTGAGAGTAATCCCCCCTGCCTCAATGCCTAAATTAATACTTTATTCATACTATACGTTTCAAACTCTCTGTGTACACGAGCCCGTAAAAGGTGCTCATCCGTCACCTATATAAAATGATTGTTAAATCAACAATCACTAATGGGCATTTAATGATTGAAATGGTTTGAATCATTAGAACGGATGGGCAACCCTTTAATTGCCTTAAGTGATTGCGCGAGGAGCACCTATACAGACTCATAGTAGAATACTTTAATTCCATAATATATAGAAAGAGAATACTTGGAAATGGTGCTAAAACTATTAGGGGGAAAATGAACTTTTACTGATATTTTTTGAAAATTATTAAAATTCAGTCAATAAAGTTTTGAGTTTTAACTTTTAACATACATTTATCAAAGTAATTAATTTTTAGTGACTTGTACCACTCTCACTCGCATAACTTGTACAAACTTATACCTTCTATTAACATTGTATAATCACTTGTACAAATTTATACCTTCTATTAACATTGTATAATCACTTGTACAAGTCATTTGAGTGAGTTATATAAGGATATTCTTGGAACAGGTACAAACTGATACAAACTTATACCTTCTATTAACATTGTATAATCACTTGTACAAGTCATTTGAGTGAGTTATATAAGGATATTCTTGGAACAGTTTGTTTGTAATTGTGAAATGCTACTAAAAATTAATTACTTTGATAAATGTATACTAAAAGTTAAAACTCAAAACTTTGCTGATTGAATCTTAATAATGTTCAAAAAGTATCACTAAAACTTAAATTTCCCAACTAATAACTCTCCACTCCAAAACACCCTTTCAATTTACTGGGATGATATGCAATATGTTGCGGCATATTTTTCTTTTGCTCTTTTGCCCATTTTGGGGAACAGTAACAAATCTACATTTACGTGCTCTCTTTCAATATTGTAAAACCAAGTGTCCACTACACTCTTTTTACAAAATGCTCTAATTTCTAATCTCTCTTGATCTCTCAAACAATTATTTATATCAAACTTTTGCTAGTAATATTTAAATACAACTGCTTTGAGTTAACGTTGTACTTGTGATATTTCACTCTTGAACATAACCCGCAGGCATGAAGTTCGGAGAAAAATTTTACACCTTCAGACAAATAATAGATGCTACTCAAAACTTCAGCGACGCTATGAAGATCGGGACACTTTACAAGGTGTGTTCAAGTGTTTTAGAAACTTTTTTTTTTTTTTTGGTAGTCAAGTGTTCTAGAAACTTCGTAATCTCCTTGGACTCTATATTTTTTAAGAAACGTGCATGCTTGCAGGCCGACATGAAAGATGGAAACATATTTGCGGTCAAACAGCTTTTTTCAACTGGCACAAAGGAAGAAATAAATAAATTCAATAATGAAATCAATATTCTTGACTCCTTGAACCATGAGAATGTGATCAAGCTGTTGGGGCACTATGTGGGAGACAAGATACTCATGCTGGTATTTGAGTACATGGAAAATAAATCCCTTGATGCAGCATTGTTTGGTAAAGTCCACAACAGAGAGTAGTACTCTTTCGATTAGGTGATCTCTATGAAAGAAGATATAATGCTTTGTGTGGCACGCAGGTCCATCACCCTCCGTGAAACTTAGTTGGAAAGTCAGGTACGAGATGTGCCTTGGAGTAGCAAGGGGTCTCAGTTTCCTGCATGGAAGAGCAAGTGGAAAGATTATCCATCGGGATATAAGGGCCAGCAATATTTTGCTCGATAAAGACCTCGAGGCTAATATATCTGATTTTGAATTGGCAACGGTTTTGCAGGGGGAAACCGCATTTACGGGCTCCAGAATAAGAGCAGAAACATAGTATGTACTATGTACCCATATATGCATATATATCACTCATTTTTTATGGTTTATTTCAGACATATATATATATATATATAGTACTAACCCACATGTACCTCTTTCATGAATTATTAATGTTTCTAACTTCTCAGCGTGTACATGGCACCTGAGTATGCAACGCGAGGCATGATATCAGAAAAGTTGGATGTTTATAGCTTTGGAATTGTCATACTAGAAATCGTGAGTGGGCAGAGTAACGAAGAGGAACATCCAAAGGAAGAGACCAAATTTCTTTTAGCAACGGTAAGTGACGATGATGGAGCTTAATTTTCACATTCACCCTTTAATAATTAATATACGTTTTGTTCCAGACTAACCAGATCATTGGTAATTCGGTGAGAAAGTGCAGGCCTATACGGCAGAAAAGGATGGAAAACTTTTGGATTTAGTCGATAAATCTGTGAAATACGGATCAGATCGATCAGATTATGTAGAGAAAGAGGCAACCACTTTGTTGAACCTAGCGATGCTGTGCATCCATTTCTCCCCTAATCTGAGGCCTACCATGAACGATGTGGTTAGCGTTATTGAAGGCAAGAAATCTGTCATGCATCTCTACGTGCCTACGGGACCCTCGTTGTTGTCATCAAGATCGCTTCCAGCTGCTAAAGAGGAGATGTAGCATCTCCACCTCTACGGGACCCTATAGTGTTGTGTTGTGTTTATATTTGCTGTAGAACTTCCTTCTAGCTTGCTTCTTCTGTTCTATTATTGTTAACGTTGTGAGCTGTCCTTTTATATATATATTTCTTAATTATATATATTCTAGTGTGGACTAGGTTTCTCATGCAATAGAATCATGAAGTGCTATATTTATTGTGTTCCTCATGCATGATGCATGTATTTTCCCAATGAGAGGCAGAGATTTTTATATCAAAGTCAGTATTCCTTTTTTTAAAAGAAAGAAACTCTTTGCCTACTGATAATGTATACGTACGATTGAAGGCCAGATCGAAGTATGCAAGTACATATGTGATTCAAATACCTTAACCGACTTCAGATTCTGCCCCAGTTACACAGTGGCAAAGATCGATCGTATATGCATGTCACTGTTAAACAGGCCAAGGAGGAATGTGCATACAGGCCGGGTATGGCCTAAAGCCATGCTGGAATGGACTTTCAGTCTAAAAGACCAGCTCTCGGGAAGGCTCTAGGTGAACCCGGCCGGTCGAACCAGTTTAGACCGATAAGCTTCTTGGCCGGTTCATTGTAGGGTCCGGCTCAATTAGAATGCGTTTGTGTGCCATGTACATTATGCTTATGCTTTTGTTTCAAGTAAAGTGATCCTCAAAGTTAATTATTTTTTAAAAATGATCCTGTAAATAATTTTAATGGATTTTATTTTATAGTTATCCATGAAAAGTGGCCACATGCCAAATTATTTACAAAAAGCGCTCTAAAATGACATCGATGCCAAATTATTTACAAAAAACGCTCTAAAATGAAGAAATGGTGCAAGGAGTGTGAAGGGTTTGAGACATGAACAGAGGCTGAGTGCAAGTCTCCATGGTTGTTCATTTTGTCTGGGTATTCCACACCTCCATACGGTGGGGACTAGAGCTGGCAACGGGTCGGGTTGGGTCGGGTTCGAGCGAGTCATAATCGGGTTGGGTCTGATTGAACCCGATTATTGGCGAGTTAGAAAAACCCCAAACCGAACCCAACGTGCCAATAAACGGGTTCAACCAGCCAACCCGATTATTTATTTATTTTTTATTTTTGCAAAAAATATGATTAGCTGGTCTTCGTGTTTTTTGGATATATATCTCTGGATTTAGCTTGAGTTACAGTTGTAAATTAAATTGTCAGAAAGAACAATCTTATAATAATAATAGTAATAAAGGTTGGATGGGAATCTGAGAAGGATCGGCGAAAAATCATACAAGTATGGAAAGAAAGAAAACAAGAAGCGTGAACGACGCATGGGATCACGTCTTGTGTTAAATTTCTTCGAAGTTTGAGTGGTCTCCACCATCTCTATTGGGCCACCACCTCTCCTCTCATGCTATCTTGGTCGCTATTCCTTATAGAATCTTCCCACTTCGGTGGCGGGACAAGCCATGGTGGCTGGACTCGTCTTTGCTTTCTGTTTGACCAAAAACTTCTTAGACGAGAGGCTGCTGTTTTTTCTTTCCTTTTTTGAATTAATCCCTGCATGCAGCCATTAATTTCTTCAATTTTATTAGGGGCTTTGAATGAGACTCTTACGAAGCCACCTCCCCCTTGTTTGCACCACCAACTCGATCACACAAAGCTAGGAAATCGGTAATTAGATCTAGTCCTGGTTATCAACAAGCATCACAACCTCCATGACTGTTAAGAACAAAATAATAATGGGAGACAACAACAAACATGAAATTTTAATTTTCGAACTAAATAAAATGGATGAGAAATTTACCTTATGGTAGGAAGAATCGAAGAGAAGGAAGGCCACACGGATGCGAGAATCCTTCAAAAGCTACTCTGTTGACAATTTCAACATCACTTTTCGGCAGATGGAGACTTGAGAGAGGTCGGGAACTTAGAAAAGGACGGGAAGAGCCTTGAAAATGTTTCTTCAAAGTTATGCGAGCAGAGGAAGTAATTTGGAGTAACTGTCCGGTGAGAAGTGGATTGGACAGTCGATTGAATAGAGAAATTCCACTTCGCGCTAGGGTTTTTGTTGCTGAATGGAAGTGGAAGAGTTGAAGACGCCAAAGAGGGCAAGAGCCAAGAGGTGAATCGAAAAGGCGAAAACAAAACTGAATGCAGAACGGTAAGCCCTAGATTTTCTCTTTTTTTTTTTTTTTGTAGGCTTAATCGGGTAACTCGTCAAGTTATCAGGTCATAATCGGGTTGACCCGATTACGGGCGGTTTGGGAAAATCCCAACCCAACTAATATATGGGTCAACCCAAACCCGTTTAAATCGAGTCGGTTTGGGTTGACCCGTCGTTTCGGGTTGCTTTTTGCCGGCTCTAGTGGGGACGAAGAAACAAATGATATCTACGAGATACTTTTTCATAAATTAAAGCAAGAAATAAACCACAAGAAGCCTAATAATAAAATAAAATCAATGTGAGAAAGTGCTAAATGAGCACTTAGATTTACAATACAATATACTAACATGTATAGTTATAAGGGACCTATATTACTCAATCAATTGACTTGTACCTTTTATCGATTTAATTGTATAATATCGTGGGTAAGGGCATTCTTACAAGAATTGGATTTATAACAATCACTGAATTAAATTTAACCGCGGCTGACTGAATTTTAATTATGTTCAAATTTTTTTAACATGCAATTTGCACTTAAATATTCCAAGGTAAAGGATCTGGGCTCCTGTAACTTATTGGGTGCGTGTCTCATTTTCTTTTCTTCCTTTCTTGAATTGTTTGGTAAATTGATCCAGTCATAAAAATCTAATGAAGCTAGCAGTACTACTCGATTTCGCTTACTTTCGTCAACCATATATTAATAGAAGTTGTGTCCATCCTCTCCTTCCCCATATATTGAGTGGGGGCACATATGGGTGAGGTCCCCTCCCTCACATCTAATCGGCGGCACTGGACTTAATTTGCTTAATGGGTTGGACCGGAACAAGTCTCAATCTCATTTAATGCAAGTCACTACAAAATCTATGCAGGTCTCATAGTGTGATTCATGACGGGCCTCAGATGTACTAGAAATCAGGAGGTTGCAACTTGGTTCGGTTAAAACCAATAACCCCTACAGACCATTGGTCAGTTTGTATCCCCTAATATGGTTGTTACATAGCTGGGGGGGGGGGGGGGGGGGGGGGGGGGGTAAATTTGTAAGAAAAAGTGGTAAAACCCAGTTTTGGGGGAGTAAAAAACATCGTGACTTGCTGGCTGGCCCAGTTGGGCCCAAGGCCCCCCTATCGGGCCTTGCCTTAACAAGCCATGGGCCCGTGGTCCCTGGCACAGCACTGCCAGGGACCACGGGCCATGCCGTGCCGGTCCACTAGCGTACTGGGCCGTGTCATGCTCGTGTCGACCCAGCCGATAAGCAACCATAAGCTAGGTGCAAATATAGAATCCATTTTGACACTATACCCATGTTTAAATTAAGCTCCTTCATTTATTATGTAAGAAAAATTATATATGCTTCTCTCCAAGCACCAAATAGAAATCTTCATTTAATAGCACAAACCATAGGTTTGAGTTTCCATACTAAAAATTCACTTTTCAAGTCCAAAAATTAGGTTTTGGCTTGTATCAATAATGTTTAAAAATATAATTTTTTTGACCTATCCTAAAAGAACCAATTTCTAATAGTTTTAAAGTTTTTATGAAAATATAAAAAGGGTTTTTTTCTAAAAAGAAAAACCCTAACCAAGAGATGCACCGCTGTGAGACATGGGAAAAAAATCAATTTAATGATTTCCTCAATCATCACACGGGATTATATAAAACAAAGAGTCGCCACCATTCAATTTAGGTGTGAATGGACACCAAAATATTAAATAAGCACAAAAGGCAAATTTTAGGGTAAAAATAACCCTCCTAAAAAAACCAACCAGAGATGGGAAAGGGGATTAAGTTATGAACAGGGGAAGGTGTTAGGCACCCCTATTCATCCACACAAGGTGGTTGCCAGGCATTGTTCATGTTAAATTAAAAGAAAAAGCTTGCTATAAAAATCAGGAAAAATCACAAAAGAAGACAAAAATTGTATGGTTTTTTCATATGAATAGTCGGATTGATCCAGAACTATCAAACATGATCATACCGTTCCTAGGGTTTCATGATCAAAACAAAATTGAGATGAAATCAAATAAAATCAATTTAAAGTGAAAAATCCAAAAATCTGGCTTCAAGTCAAAATTCTAGAAATCTAGAAAAATATGATTTTTATAAAATATTTCAAAATTGAACTTGAATAGTCCAGGACATAGATAAAGCCCAAATTTCACATTAAATCAGAAAATAAAAACCAAAAATACCCACGTTGATGAAAAACACCAAAAGGGGAGAATTGAGACTGTAGGGTCTTCTCTCAATAATGAAAAACAATTTAAAAATCATCTTATGAAACCCTAGAATTTATTTTCAGGCTTCTGGATTCAGATTTACCATATTGATCATGATAAATCCAAGATCCTAGCCTAAACTCCCAAAAATCACGAAAACAGTGCTGTAGGTGCAAAAGTGGCAAAAATCCAAATTTTATCAAAAAGTGGGGATCTCATGCTATAAACATCATAGATTCATGTTATTCATTCAGATATATCATAAAAAGCATTAAAACATGATCAGGATATTCAAAACAGCCACATCTCACAAATTAGAGCACATGGGGGTCTACCCTACGGATCCACCTGTTCTCTTTTCCCCTAGTTCTCTCTTCACGTTTTACGGCTAGAGAGACTCTTGAGGTACTTGTAGATAGGTTTGGGTATACAAACACAATCACAGGCCTTATTCTATGAAAAAAGAAAAAAACAGATATGGGGTTCTATTCTAGGGATCCACCTGTTCCCCTTTCCCCTAGTTCTCTCTTCACGTTTTACGGCTAGAGAGACCCTTGAGGTACTTAGAGACAAGTTTAGGAATACAAAAACAGATATGGCCTTATTCTACAGCAATAGAGATGATCCTATTACATCTAGAATTGAAGACAGAAAATAAAAAGGGATAGGGGACTTACCTGGATTGAGCAGACAGAGCAGCAGGAGTTCTTCTCTTGGAGTTCCTTGTACTTCTTTTACTTCAAAATTTCGTGGCCTTTAGCTAGAGGAGAGAGCCTCTATTTATAGACACACCCAGGGGTATGGTTGGTCCAAGGTTTGGCAAGATAGAGTTTCAGTTTGAGTTAAACACAAAATCATGCCCATCCTTTATCCACAAAGATATATGAGATAATTCTAACAGATAAATAAGAGAATTCGCTTATCCAAGAGAGATATTTGGGTGCAGATAAGGCTCAAAAATCAAAAAGGTAAAATTCGCACAAAGACCCCCGGGCCCATATATATATTACGGTCGCGCCCTGCCCGTATTATTAATACGGGCACGCTGTGACTGTATATCAACTGCAGGTATGACCAGTCCGTAAACAAAATACGGTCATGACCAGTTTGGCTAGATTTTACACTTTTTTGACCTGTTTCAAATCCCAATTAATATTTTCAATTATTTTCTCATTTTTAGTGCAATTTGGGGTGTCTACAACCGCATGGCACTTAAGTTGCACGGTCCACTACTGCATTAAATGTTAGCAACAGATTACTATATGCACTGGCGAAACCAAGACTCCAAATCTTAGGGGGCAAAAAAAATTTTCAATTAACATTTCTCATGAAATATAGAAATTTCAATTAGTTGGGGGGGAGCGCAAACTAGAAATTTTAGAGGGGGGTTCTCATGAAATATAGAAATTTCAATGAGTTGGGGCAGCAAACCAGAAATTTTAGAGGGGGCAAAAGATAAATTTTAACTAAAACATATAATATATATATATTTTAATTAAAAAATAAATTTTAGGGGGGACAATTGCCGCTCCACCACCCCCCCCCCCCCCCCCCAAAAGCTATACACTGGTTCCGCCAGTGACTATATGGTTCTCTTTGTCTAATAATTACGCAAAAGAAATTATGGTTAAGGTATGCTAGAAGGAAATTTTGTTGCAGATACTCTAGCTAACTTTGCCTTAGATATTCATGTGTATAGGTTATTAAACCTCCTCCAATCTTATCAAATATTTTGTTTAATGAGTCCAAGAGGTACACTTATGTACGTTCTACCATGTTATAATAGATTAATGAAGTCTTTTACCAAAAAAAATATTCACTAGAAGGGTACACGTGCAATACTATACGCATGAAGACAAATGACTTTCTGTGTTGTTGAAAGAGAGGAATTAGACAATTGGTTAGAACCGTTTTGTAACTATGCACATTTAAATTTCAAAAGTATTAGAGAGGGATTGTTATATATAGCCCTCTATTAATGAATTTTATTAATGAATTATAAGGTCATTATAGGTAAAAAAGATATATGAATTTCAGCACACTTCCCAAGGGGCATCTTCTCGTTATATATAGTATGTTAGAATTTTTCCTTTTAAGTGAGCTTACATTTATTGTATTTGTGGTTTTACAAAAACAGGTTAAATATAGTCTGTGATGATATTACGGTTAACCCAATATTAAGTGTGATCAATTTAATTGGATTTGATGCACCTTACTTATACAGGGATATTTTCTGCATAATTATAATGTGATAATGATCGTATGTAGGCCAGGAGACCATGTTGGATAGGGAGTACTCTTCATAATAGCCTAATTTGATTAGAAGTCTTTAGTGGGGGAGACTTTTATATTATAAATAGGCTAAGTCCCCTCTCCTCTCCTAACATACACAGAACATTCTGTTCCTCATCTGATATTTAGTTTTGATTAAGTGAAGAAAGGAGAGGAAGAACTAGCCCTAACTGTGTGCTTTTGCAGAGATTTCAAGAACGTACAAATCAGTCATGTCTTCAGGCAAATATAAAAATTTATTTAATTTTTATTCTAGATTCATACATGCGATGTGATTATATGTTAAATCTAATATAGTATAGATATGGGGTAGTATGGGTTTTGATTTGACATCGACTTTAACCTCCGTCAATGTAAATCTAACTAATTATATATTACTTAATGAAAGTTAATGATTCAGGGTAATTTACAAGGATAGGATGTGTCCAGGGTGATCCTTCTATTTGATTGAAATGGGACGACTCTTGAAAAATGTACTCACTCCGCCTTTGCAATTGAAAGGACGTACCATTTCCCCACAGTCTCCGTCTCAGTCAGATCACGCCAAAAGGAAAAATATGCATGCAATCAGAATTTGCTATTTTTTTCCACGATCTGCTTTCGTTTTCTTTTATTTTTAATCTTTCTTTCTATCGAACAAACTGCTTTTTCTTTCTTTCCTTGTACTAAAAAGAGGTGTGTCCCTTTCATTGTCGCTCTCTTTTCTTTGGAATTTAATTTTTTCTGATTCCCGTCGTCGGAGGCTTATCATGAACGGGTGCACAGAATACAATTTGCATGCAGTCACTCTCGCAAGTGGCCCACCGGGGCACTGATCCAACTTTTTCATATTCTTTCTTTCTTTCCTTTTTTTATGATGGGATCAGTAAAATTGACAGCCACCCACTCATGCGCTAGACCACTATTCAGTTAAATTATATGTTCCATAAGTAGTGAGACGGAAAGCCCGATTGTATTTTCATAAAAAAAAAAAAAAAAAAAAAAGCCCCGTTGTATGTGCAACGGCATTGTGATTGGTTATTTAAATTTAAAAATAAAAAATGCAATAATTTATTCTTTAAAAAATAGTTTTGATTATGATGAGCTGATCGCAAGCCTGTTGTATAAATTGTGCATAACTTTTTTTTTTTTTTAAATTGTGCATAATTCATACTGTATAAATTGCGCATAATTCATACTGTAGAGGAAGTGGGCTCAAGTCTTTTATATGACTGTGATGTGATGTAACTCCTGATAAAAGTACCTTTGTAGCAATTATGCTTGATATTTGTGCCCATGGCCACCTCAAGTTTAAACTGATAATCAAGTAAGTTTATGGCTACTTTATCAATTTAAAACATATAGGTATGTAATATGAAGGTGATACGTACACATATTTCACTATAGGGAACAACAGATGAAACAAGGAGTGCTCCAACTTATATATGCTTCTCTTTTGGCCGAGGATGATATCCTCTGCGTCCGCAGACATTTAGTGTTGTTATCCATGTAGCATAAATGAGACGCTATCACATAGAGCATCTCACAGTTTGCATTTTTTAACAAATTTTTTTTTTCAAAAATAAAAATACTACAACTTTTAGTTTAAGGCAGTAGACGATTTCATCCCGGAAAGGGTATCCTTAAAAATAGCCGAATGGGGATTTGATGAGCCAACATTGAGTAGAAGTACTCTATTAACCAATCTACCTCTATGAAAAGCTAAGTACCTCTTTTCCATTTGATCTGAATAAAATCCATTAAGATAACAGCCCCAATGCCTTCTATAACCCGTTATCACCATCAAGACAGCATGCGTGTCGACGATGCATTTGATCGTTCTTAGCTAGATTCTTAAAATTATACTAACCGCCACCTTCCACTTTTGAAAGGAACTAATATTAAAATACTTTTTTTTAAATATGTGTACGCAACACGGTCATTTAACAGAGAACAACCTGAATTCTTTTGGTTAAGAATCACATATCACATAAATAATATTAATTTCTTTTAATTAGGAGCATATTGTTGGACCCTAAATACTCTGTGGAACTGATTTAGCCAAAAATAAACAGCTTCAATTGAAGCAATAGATAATCCATAAGCAGGCAATATATCAAACACCAAAAGAGCAAAGCAAAATACACAAAATTATACGTGAAAAAAACCTTCAGTGTAAAGGAAAAAAATCACAGGACAAATCCAATCAATTCACTATAATACTTAACTTCTTAGCCCGTAACTTGAATTCTCAACAAATTGTAAAATCAAAACAACATCAACCTTTTAAAAATAACAACAATTTCACCCAAATTATCACAATGTGATGAGCCAAATCTCAAACCTTACCCAAAAGAAAAGGATAAGAACGTACCTTTTCTTTGATCTTTTGTGAGTTTTCGTCGTCTTCCTAAAACTCAGCACACCCCAATCACCGTTTTTTCCAACGCCTCAGCCCTTTTTTTCTCCCTCACGGATGACGCCCGGCACTGGTGTATTGATGACGTGGGCGGGAAGGCACCAACAGACATCACATTCTTTGAAGGGCCCATTTGTTGTAGTGTAGTGCAGAATATCTTGGTTTATTATTGTTTACAGTAGTGATTGAGTTGCTTTTTCAGCTTCAAAAAGCAGAAGTGTTGCATGTGAACCGGTTTGCTTCCAACCAGCGCCAACTTCATTTCCACTCACATTTGAAAAGTGGGCTTCGATTCCGACAAAAAGAAAGTGGCCGTAGACTCTGCGAAGACTCCGGCAACTTTTATGGCCCCAGTCAAGCGGTGGAGGTCCGTTCATCTTAAAGCATGCATGCATCCAATCGAATTTCGTCCTTTTAGTTTTTTTAAGGGCAAATTACACTTACCTCCCTTGAGGTATGACATAATTACACTTACCTCCCTTGGGGTTTCTGATATAACACTGTCACCCCTTGACGTTTATGTGTGAGTCACACTAACACCCCCTCATTACATTTTCCGTATTAAAAAATAAATAACTTTTGAATGTATGACTAAAAATTAATTTTAAAAAATAAATAACTTGAGAATGTATGATTAAAAATTAATTTAAAAAATTAATTTTTAGTCATACATTCAAAAGTTATTTATTTTTTAATACGGAAAATGTAGTGAGGGGTGTTAGTGTGACTCACACATAAACGTCAAGGGGTGACAGTGTTATATCAGAAACCCCAAGGGAGGTAAGTGTAATTATGGCATACCTCAAGGGAGGTAAGTGTAATTTACCCTTTTTTTAAATATGCAGGTATTAATTCCATTAACTAGCAGAGTTAATTTAAGCCTATAAGTACCACACTTCAGCCACCCTATCATTGTAACTAGCCAGAAAGAGTAGTGTTCTGAGCTACTGTGAGAGCCAAGGTCGTATGATCTGAAAATGAGATCGGCACTTTATCTGACCTTCCTTCTTCTTTTGCAACTCTATTCTCATTCCCAGCCTCAGCCTTTGCCTTCACCTCAGCCTCCGCCTAGTACTGCTCGCAAGCCGACTCCTGATGAAGGTGATACAATTTTATCATGTTTCAATCAAGCATAATTTTAGCAAGTCTTTGCTTCTTGAGAAAATTAAAAGAGTCCACCAAATTAATATCATACATCTTTGCAGTAAGTGCTCTAACGAACATTTCAACGAGCTTAAAGATGTCGCTGGATGTCATGCCCTTCTCAGATTGGTCTTGCAGCGAGAACTATGTTGGCAGCGTCGTCATCATGATCTCTTGCAACTGCAGCCCAGAAGATCAGCCTTGCCACGTCTTAAATCTGTATAATTTTTTTATTTCCTCAACTATGATACTTGTATATATTGGGTTTCATCAATATTACACGAGTATGGGGAAAATTATATAACTCCACAAGAGGTAACTCATCAATCATTTTATTTTGCAGTTCGTGCCATTCCTGTGGTCTAACTGGAAAGCTTCCTGAAGAATTGGGTAACCTTACCTATTTGGAAAAAATGTAAGTACATTCTAATTTATTTTTCTCTTCTTCTTTTGTTTTTTTTTTTAATCTATTTATTAATTTTAAAGCTATAAATTTTCACATTGATAATGTTTATCCATATTCCATATAATCTGATTCAACAACAGATAGTCAGATACTATACCTTTCCTTCCAACTTACCTCTAGAAAATAAAAATATTTGCTACTTTCCAATTGATCAGGTGCACGTGTGTAATTTCGTGTGTAATTTTTACTACAATTAACGAAAAGTTTGTATTTAAGCAACAGCAAACACAACCTAAAAGTATATTGTATTAGTTTGATTGGTGGATATCGGTTGAAACAGCATGTGCAAGACACGTGCTAATAAAAATTATAAATTATAAAAATTCCATTAATTTTGAAAAGAGAAATTTACTTTTATCTCCCCTTCTGGTTTTTGACAACTATAGATACCTTCTTTGAGGTTTCTGAAATGACACTTACCTTTTTTTTTTTCTTCTTTGTCTACTTCATATCATTTCCTTTTGTGCAAATGTTATTAAAATTTGAATGTGTTTTGACAGATTTACGCTTATTTTAGCACAAAAAGTGTTAGATTTTGAGATTTCTATGATAAAAATGATTTCTTTAATGTTTAAAAATATTAATAATCAATTTAAAAATCATGGGTAATTTTATTATTTGAATTTTGAATTGTCTTATTTCAAATACAAAATTAATAAGGGATAAGAAATAATTGTTAAAAATCCACAAGAGAGGTAAGTGTAATTTACTCTTTCGATTAAATAATAGGTACCGTTCCTTTATAAACAATTTCAGAATAACACTAATTCTCTCTATATTTGATTTCTTACCGCCCTTGAGATTAATTAGACAAAATTACAGGCGGTAACTAGTAACTATAGCCGGTTTTACTTTCATGTTTTTTGGTAAATGCCTCAACAGTGACTTATCTAGTAACAAGATTCATGGTCCCATACCTACCACGCTGGAGAATCTATCATCCCTCAAATATCTGTAAGTACCGTCTTTACTAATATTAATTGGTTATTATTTATTACCTTAATTGTGCAATATTTGATTACTGAAATTGGGTTGTTCCAATATAATTTTAAGGTATCTCTCAATGAACCAACTCGACGGACCCATACCACCTGACATCTTCCAAGGGATGAAGTCGTTGGAAAGCCTGTAAGTCCTCTGATTTTTTTCTTGAATTACTTTGGCATTAATGCACCATAAATTATTTGTAGGAAGCTTACGGCGAAGGTAATTATGATAACAGAAGAATTAATATATAAACCAGTAAGCTTATTAATCAAGATAATAACTAAGTAAATTTGATCCTTGTCATCTTCGAAAGTAAGACATGTTTGATGCCTTGTTATTTTTATATCTTAAATGATTTGGACTTTCATATGTTATTTTGTTATATTTAATATTTTTAAGGGAAAATGAAAATTCTTTTCCTTTTTATTTATGGCAATATGAGATTTGTAACGGCACTTTAATATAATTACCCTTGGTCGCTACAAATTTTTTGGAAATTTCAACAACAATAAAGTAGGTTTATTACACATAGCAAACCTCAACATGATAAACTTATGATTAAATGGGGCCTGTTTAGGAGAATATCTGTTCAAAAGATTGGATTAGATTAACTGATTAAGATCTGATTTGGGTAATTTTTTTTTTCAATTTTTAGAAACTTTTGACCTGAATTTAAAATAACTTTCAGACCAAAAAAAAAAAATCGTAGTGAAATAAATCATGAAATCGATCAAACGGCTAAAATATTTTGATAAAAGCTAATAGTTACTATATTTGGTTTCTTTCAATGCTAAAATCGGATATCTTTTGCTGATCGATGATCACAGGAGAATATATTCCGTGGGAATATTGTCTTGTTTAAATTGGTTTTTAGTGATATTTTTCAAAAATAATTCAGATTCAGTTATTCAATTCTCGGGTTGACCTAGTGGTTAAGGCTTAGGGCTTGGGGTGTGCTCCCTCCAACGTTCAATGTATTAGTCGGTTGAACGTAAACGAGCCCGGATACCCTGAGTTTCAAAAAAACAAAAAAAAAATCTCGGTAATTTAAAAATAGTAATACATTTTTTAACATAATTGGTACCTTGCCACGTTACTAATTCATACCATACCTGGTTAAAAGTCGGTGGGTCCTACCACTCAGGGCAGGTTCTAATACTTGATTGCAAATTACAAAATTACGGCGATTCTTGTGGAGCCGGTAGAAGCCAACCTTAATCCATTAAAATATTTATATATTTCTTTTCTTGAGATTAGTTATATATGATCAATTTCAGAATAACACTGATTCTCTCTATATTTGATTTCTTACCGCCCTTGAGTTAGACAAAATTACAGGCGGTAATTAGTAACTATAGCCGGTTTTACTTTAATGTTTTTTGGTAAATGCCTCAACAGTGACTTATCTGATAACAAGATTCATGGTCCCATACCAGCCACGCTGGGGAAACTATCATGCCTCAAATATTTGTAAGTCCCGTCTTTACTAATATTAATTGGTTATTATTTATTACCTTAATTATGCAATATTTGAGTACTGAAATTGGGTTGTTCCAATATAATTTTTAAGGGATCTTTCAATGAACCAACTCCACGGACCCGTACCTGACATCTTCCAAGGGATGAAGTCGTTGGAAAACCTGTAAGTCCTCTGATTTTTTCTTTTTTTTTGGTAATGATCCTCTGATTTTTTCTTGAATTACTTTAGCATTGCACCATAAATTATTTGCAGGAAGCTTACGGCGAAGGTAATTATGATAACAGAAGAATTAATATATAAACCAGTAAGCTTATTAATCAAGATAATAACTAAGTAAATTTGATCCTTGTCATCTTCGAAAGTAAGACATGTTTGATGCCTTGTTATTTTCATATCTTATACGATTTGACCACCATATGTTATTTGTTTATATTTAATTTTTTTAGGTAAATGAAAATTCTTTTTCTTTTTATTTATCGTAAAACGGTATTTGTAACAGCACTTTTATATAAGTGGCCTCAGTCACTACATCACCTTTTTTTTTTATTATTTTTTTTTGTAATGTTATTAAATTAAACAATTAATAGGATACTGAATTTTTTGGAAATTTCAACAACAATAAAGTAGGTCTCTATCAGGCTTAAATGGTTGCTTTTATCTTGTTCTCCACAGGCTTTTGTACAACAACTTCCTCACTGATAACATTCCAAAAAGTTTGGGTGCATTGTCGTCGCTAGATACCCTGTAAGTAGCATCACTGGTCGTTGCTTCCTAAAAGTAATAAATTTGCATTTTTCTTGTATATATGTTTCTCCATCATGGCATTGCAGGTCTCTTGGTCAGAATCTGTTATCAGGAACTATCCCAGAAGAACTAGGGAACATCACCACCCTCACATATATGTGTGTTACTCTACCCATTTTAAAACGCTATCGCTGTTAAACAACCATTGCACATAAAAACTTAAATTGACAAATGAAAATGTAGCTATATATGTATATAACAGGGCTCAACTCCACACTCCCTACACATGTGCGACTTTACATGAGGAGGACAAATACATGGCACATACACCCTTGACATAAATAAATCAATGATAAGGCAAATTCACTCTAGGAGTTTAATACTAGACCTCCCGTTCTAATATCACGTGCAATGGTTGTTTAATAATCGCCAACTAAATCCTCCCTTTTGTTGTTCATTTTGTTTTTTCTTTTTGGTGTAATCAATAACCGCAGGGGATTAAAGGAGAACAATCTCGATGGAGTTCTTCCAGAGGGACTAGGAAATTTGACTAGACTTGAATACTTGTAAGTTTCCGGAAAGGGAAAGACTGCGTGCATGGTGAATTTTGGTGAATTTGATTTTCGAGAAGTAGTTGCATTTTCAGTGGTGGGTTTCTGGTTGTAGGTTTCTGTCATCAAATAATCTCAATGGAACCTTGCCACAAAGCTTTTATCAACTTTCAAGCCTGAAAGTACTGTAAGTATCTTATTTTTAATTTGTCCCGTAATTCCACCTGGGTTCCATGCTCAAAAGCAGTCATTCTTCAATCGTCAATGCGCGCAGCTGGATTTTTGGGAACCATTTGTCTGGTCGGATACATCCTTCAATACAGAACTTAACGCAGCTTCAATCTTTGTAAGCCTCTTTAAACCTTCGTTAATTAATACGTTCGTCATTGATATATATGAGCCTGGGCAATGCTCTCTGAAATTCAGTAGTTTTATAAGCCTTAATTTTGTCTCCCAAAAGTGAAAATTTTAAATTAAATGAAAGGAGAATTGAAAAAGGAAAAAAGAAAATTTGGAAGTGGCATGTCTTGGATATGGCTTGATTCTTCGTGGGACGTTCCAACAAATACGGGTATCCAGTAACCTGTGGGAGCAAGTCCCTCGAGAAATTTAACTTTATTTTCCAGAAAAAATAGCTTGAGTGCATTACAAAATATCAAGCAAATTTCGCTAAGAGATCAACTTCTTGAATCTATATAACTATCGTGATGCATTTTGATGGTTATAGGTTACTGATGGGAAATAATTTTGAGGGGCCTTTACCTGATGAAATTTACATGCTTGAAACACTTGAATATTTGTAAGTACTGTTGATTTTAATTTCTTCACGCTGTAATCATTTCTGCGCTCCATTTGTATTGATTTCCAAGATTTTCTTGTTATTTCCAGGTGGGTTAGTGACCTGAGAAGCAGCACTGGATTGATATTAAAATTTCCAAATTTGACAAAATTGAAATTTCCAAAATTGTCGAGAATGAAATCTCTGTGAGGGCTCTAATCCATTCAGCATATGGTTATTTTATGTCAGAAACCCATACATACGTGTGTCTATATCTATATATATATATATATATAAATAGTTTTTTCAATCATACTTTATCAAAAAAAAATCAAGAAAAACTTAAGGTTTTTTTCAGAGCCCGCAATTTCTGACCGTATATTAATCGGGTTATGTTGGGTTAGGTGTGGGTTTAGGTTTTCTTAACCCATTTGAAAATGGGTCAACCCGAATTCAACCCGCCAACTGTTGGGTAGCCGTTTAAGTCTATATATTTTTCCCTTATTTTTATCTCTCATAGCCAATTTATATTCTATTTTATGATGCTATAAAGTACAGTCATCTAATTAAGCACAGTAGTTTAATTAATATTTGAGATTTTAACTATTAAGTTATTTTATGACTAATATAATTTTATTAATTTTTAGAATTAGTAATATTGCCATAACTATATAAATTTTTCTACTATTTAATATAAAGGTAATATAAGTATATAGTTATATTTTACAAACATTATAAGTTATATTATTAATATATACAATGCATGCTACACTAACTATTGTAATTAATTTTACTTAGATTTTATTTAATTGTTTTTAGATATTTCTAACCTTCTTCACAAGTAAAATATGCTTATTTTTAGTTTTTGAAAAAAAATCATGTTTATTAAGTATTTTTATAGTATTTACTAAAATTTTAATAGGTTAAATGAGTTTCATATAAAAGTCTGTGAAAATAAAATAGAAATATTAATTAAAAACCGAGTTTGCGGGTTCAACCCGTTTATTACAGAGTTGAGTTCAGGTTGGCTAATTTTCAACCCATTGGTAAACGGGTTGAACTGGATCCCTTACCCGTTTAGTTGTCAACCGCTAAAACTCGACCCACTGCCTAGCCCAATCTTTTTGAAGTAATGAAAATGTGGTCATATTCTTTGAGAATATATAGGGTCATTCATCATATAGGACATATGTACTATGTAGATCATCTATGGCACACACTAAACCATCACCGGATCATTATATGCTTTGTGATGACATAGTGTATGCCTTATGATGATCTAGTCTACCTATACAATGAATGGGTGATTAGCTCTATATAAAATTTGTAATAATAAACAAGCACTTATTTTTAATTTTTTTAAAAGTATGATTAATGATTAATTTTCATTTTGTTTTGGAAACCGTGAATTGATATTAACTTATATGATAAAGTATCTCTAAACCTTAAGTTAGTGACTCCATAAATATTCATGTAAGTCTAATTAATTTTAACTATTTTAGAAACCGTCACTTATTAATTTAGTGACTCGCATGTTATACATATATAACACACATAGACATTGATTTTATGCCGCAAATTTATGCACAAAGATAAATTTTACAGCACAAATTAATCCCTTTAATAGCCTTTATTTTATTTATCTTTTGCACAGAGTCAATTATCATGTCTTTCTTACATGATTTTTTTTATTTATTTATTATTAATCAATGAATTATCTAATGACTGTGGCAGGATATTAAGGAATTGTTCGATTGATGATCAAATTCCACCATATATTGGCGAATGGAAATCTTTATTCTATCTGTAAGACTTTTTCCTTGGAAATGTTTATCATATCTGTAAGCTAACACCTACCAATTGGGGGCAAACCGCTCCTAAAACCTGTGCACTATAAGAGAACAGACAATACCTACCATAACCATAGTTTGCAATACTAGGATATATATACTAATCCTAAACCAGATATTTTGAAATACCAAAAATATTCTTGTACTCAGAATATGAACCACTATTTCTAACAATCTCCACCTTGATGAATATTTTGTCAACATATCTGTTGTATTCTAATAAGTGTAAACATTTTGAAGCACCAATTCTCCTTAAGAAACCAACTCTCTAATGTTGTGGAACTTTACATCTATGTGCTTGGTTATAGCATGGTACACCTGGTTCTATGCCAAATAAATAGCACTCTAACTATCATAGTACAACTGAACTCCAACCTTGTTGAACTCCAAGTTCAGTGACTAGTTTGAACCCTCAATGCTTCATTAGCAACCCCAGTAACTGCTGTGTATTCTGCTTCAGTGATAGATGGTACAACTAGAAATTGTATAACAAACCTCCAACAAATAGTTCCTCCTGCAAGAGTGAACATATAGTCTATAGTAAACCTTTTGTTATCCAAATCCCCTGCATAGTCTGCATCCATATATCCCACAACAGAAAGCTCATCCTACTGCTCTCTACCAAACATGATACCATAATTTGTAATACCCATCAAGTATCTAAAGATCCACTTGACTGCTTCCCAATGCTGTCTCCCTGGATTTGCCATATACTTGCTCACCACACTAATTGCATGTGCTAGATTTGGTCTAGTGCAAACCATGGGATACATCAAACACCCCATTACACTAGCATACAATACCTTTAATATATCTTCAATTTCTTCATGTGTCTTTGGCACTAATTGGAAGATAATCTAAATTGATTCACTAATGGTGTGTTCACTGGATTTGCACTGCTCATATTGAAACTTTCCAATACCCTTTTGATATAACTATTCTGAGATAAACACAATTAGGGCTATCAGTTGGTCGGATTCCAGATCCGAATTCAACCATATTTGATCCGGCTAGTCGAATACAAATTTATAATATTATCTGTCGGATCAAATATGGTTGTGGTTTTAAAATCCGATTAAATCCCACAAAATGTCTATTCTTACATATCCAACCAAATACAAATTGTGCGTAAGCTTCTCAAGTTTTAAAGCTTGAGGGCCCTGTACTTATTTAAGGCCTGCCAGGCCTGTTATTTGGAACATCAAAGGCTTAAAGTAAAGCATCAAGCGATGCCTACTTAAGCCTTCTATAGCATCGGGAAATCCTTCCCAACCGACGTAGGACTATATAAAGAGAAAAACTATATTATTCTCTTTACTGCCACATCAGTTTGAAGGAAAAATCCTTCCCAAACGATGCTATAAAAGGCTAAAGCCTTCATTGCATACAGAACCCCACTGAATAGATGGGTTGGCCTAGATTGGTTGGTCAAAGTTGAACTGTAAACAAAACAAAGAATGAACAAGAACAACAATATTTAATAATCAATAATTTATTTGGTTGAATTCGAATATGATATGGTACGTTTCAAATTCAAACATGAATTAGTAGATAGAGAATCCGACTGTTGAATTCGAATACAGCTAATATGTTATTGAATATGGTTGATCAGATAGGTTCAGCCATATTCGACTTGTTGACAGCCCTAACCATATAAAACGTCATGGTTTTGCTGTACCTACGGATCTCCATCCAAGAATATTTGTTGCAGCACTCAAATCCTTGATATCAAACTCTCTCTTCAACAAGACCTTCAAATTGATGACTTCAGTCATTCTCTTAGCAATAATCAACATATCATCTACACAAAGCAATAGAAAAATAAATGAACCATCATCACATACTCGCATCTCATGTAGGCAATATGAATCACATAGGAGTCAAATCGTTGTACCACTGCCTTGACGATTGTTTCAACCCTTAAAGAGACTTCCTCGGTTTATTACTTTTGTGCTATTGATGTATCTGATTTTTCTACTCTTTTTTCAAATTTATTTGTTTGCATGTTCGTGGCAATGTCCTTGCTTTTATCACCACGATTGATATTATCCTTCAACAGTTATACATTATCATCTAAATTGCACACTGCGTGCTTATTACAATTTCAAAGTATCACGCAACCCAAGTTTATGACCTTGGATGACCAAATGCTCTGGATTTTTGTTATTTATCTGTTGCAGGGACTTGAGTTTCAACAACTTGACTGGTGAAATCCCATCGTCATTTGTAAATCTTAAATACCTGTACGTGTTGAAAATTTTGCGACTGTTTCGGCAATAGATATGTAATTTTTTCAATTTGAACAAACCCGTATTACTATAACTGTTTACAATTTTTCAATCAAATCTCTAATAGTTTGATGTTTTCTATTCAGGTACTTGACAGGAAATATGCTCACTGGATCAATAGAAAATATACTCAGTCGATCATCAAAAGAAAATATCTCCCAAAACATGTGCGTATCCAATGTTAGACAAACACATTCTTTCCATACAATAGGAAAATAATAATGAGAAGCTTGTCCAAGTCTTTTTTTGAACGTTCGCCTTCATGTTTATATGTGTTGTTTGAGATTAGTATTCGAATTTCTTTTTCTTTCAATCGATCCAATCTTGGATCAACAACAGATTTCTCCTTATTTCTTGTATTGATTCACTCTTTGCAGGGATATGTCATACAATAATTTTATGCCCGTAAGCAAGAAAACTTCCAACAACTCAAGAGCGTAAGGAAAATGAATCACCCTTGCTATTTGTTTGTGTACTTATCTAGTATTAACAATTACTTACATCAGATTGTTTTTCTTTTCTCCTTTTTTTAATTCTTTTCTGGTTTCGTCTTTTCAGGAACCTGTTTGCATGCTGCCATCCTGAAGGAGTAAATAAGTATGCTTGAAATTTTTCTTACTGCATGTAGTCTCATCGTTGAAAGTCATTTTCTCCCGAATAATTATAATTATAACATTAATTAGTAAAATGAATTCCTCTAAAGCCAGATATGTTACAGCACTCTGACAAATGCTCTGATGTTTGCAGGTCTTATCCATCAGATATGAATGAAATCTCCTGTCCTGATGAGAAACCAAAATGCAAGTTTCCTTCTTTTTATATCATTTGGGTCCATAAATTTCGCTATATATTGATGACTGATGAAAATGTTCCTTGCAGACACCTCGTTGTATATTGATTGTGGTGGTGGGGGAACCATGTTTGAAGGGAATTATTATGAAAGTGATAATGACACATCTTCCTCCTATGAGAGCCTTGACGGAAAATGGGCTTATAGTCGTACAGGCGACTTCATTCAAACAAGTAGCAGACCTGGGGACTACATCCGAAATACAACATGGGTAGCGACTGTGGCTGATGAACCTTTATATGCAACTGCACGCCTTTCTCCTCTCTCTCTCCGATATCACGGGTTTTGTCTTGAGAACGACAATTACATAGTGGAACTTCACTTTGCAGAAATCGTTTACACAGACAATGATACTTATGGCAGTTTGGGCAAACGCATATTTGATGTGTACATTCAGGTAATAAATCCCTTGTGTGGAATTCATGCCCTTTCGCTAGTGACAGTTTCTTAGGCGGTCTCTATTATTACAGCAAAAGAAAGTACTGGAGAATTTCAACCTCAACAGCCAAATGGGGACAGTTAAGAAAAATTTCACTGCTGTTGTGGACAAAAATGCTTTGGAGATTCACTTCTACTGGGCTGGCAAAGGATCCGTATACATCCCACCTAGACTCTATGGACCTCTGATTTCGGCTATTGCAGTAACTCGTGGTACAACACTGGTTTATTCTCTGTTCCCTTATTTTTCTGGTGCTTTCTTTAAAGTTATTCTCTCTAATTACTATCCTCTTCTGTTACGTCCAGTTCCCAAACCTGCCAAGCGAAAGCTCTCTCCTTTAGCTATCACCATGATCGCAGTTGCTTCACTTGCCATCTCTCCTTTGGTTTTAGCATCTGTTTGGAAATTGTTCCTGTTAAGACCCGAGGAACATGGTAAGAATAAGTTTTCTGTGTAAGAGTAATCCCTCGTGCCTCAATGCCCATCCGTAGCCTGTAAATGATTGCTACATGCATCGGCAATCACTCAAGGGCATTCAATGATTGAAATGGTTAGAATCATTAGAACCATTTAAATGCCTCAAGTGATTGCGCGACAAGCACCTTTACAAGCTCATCAGTAGAATACTTTAATTCCATACTATATTGAAAGAGGATACTTGGGAATGGTGCTAAAACTAATAAAGGGAAATTTAAATTTTAGTGATATTTTGAAAATTATTAAAATTCAGTCAGCAAAATTTTGTATTTTAATTTTTAATCTATATTTATCAAAGTAGTTAATTTTAGTGACATTTTAATGCCATGACTTCCAAAAATACTCTTATACCACTCACTCACATGACATGAAATTGTACCAGCAATAAGATGACTTGTACAAGTCAATAATATGATTTGTATCTTCTATTAACATTGTGTACTAACTTGTAAAAGCTATTTGAATGAGTGATGTAAGGGTATAATCTTAGAATAGTTGGTTTTAATTGTGAAATGTTATTAAAATTAGTTACTTTGATAAAGGTACACTAAAAATTAAAATTCAAAACTTTGCTGACCGTCTTAATCATTTTCAAGAAGTATCACTGAAAATTAAATTTCCCAACTAACAACTCCCCCTTTTCCAAAACCAATTTACTGGGACGATGCATTATGTTGCGGAATGTTTTTCTTTTGTTCTTTTACCCATTTTGGGGAACAGTAACAAGTCTACCTTTACATGCTCTCTTTCAATAGTATATAACCAAGTGTCCACTCTTTTTACAAAATGCTCTAATTTCTATTCTCTCTTGATCTCCCAAACAATAAATTATTACAGACTTGTTAATCACGTACAAGTAGCATTAGACGTGATACCCGCTAGTAATATTTAGATACAACTGCTTTGAGTTAACGTTGTACTTGTGATATTTCACTCTTGAACATAAGCCGCAGTCATGGAGTTCGGAGAAAAATCTTACACGTTCAGACAAATAATAGATGCTACTCAAAACTTCAGCGACGCTACGAAGATTGGGACACTTTACAAGGTGTGTTTTCGTGTTTTAGAAGCTTTGTAATCTCCTTGGACTCTCTATTTTTAAAGAAACGTGTATGATTGCAGGCCGACATGAAAGACGGAAACGTATTTGCGGTCAAACAGCTTTTTTCAAAAGGCACAAAGGAAGAAATAAATAAATTCAATAATGAAATCAATATTCTTGACTCCTTGAACCATGAGAATGTGAACCCTGAGAATGTGATCAGGCTGTTGGGGCACTATGTGGGAGACAAGATACGCATGCTGGTATTTGAGTACTTGGAAAATAACTCCCTTGGTGCAGCATTGTTTGGTAAAGTCCACAACAGAGAGTACTCTTTTTAAATTAGGTGATCTCTATGAAAGAAGATATAATGCTTTGTGTGGCGCACAGGTAGTCCATCACCCTCCGTGAAACTTAGTTGGAAAGTCAGGCATGAGATCTGCCTTGGAGTAGCAAGGGGTCTCAGTTTCCTGCATGGAAGAGCAAGTGGAAAGATCATCCATCGGGGCATAAGGGCCAGCAATATTTTGCTCGATAAAGACCTCAAGGCTAAGATATCTGATTTTGAATTGGCGACGGTTTTGCAGGGGGAAACCGCATCTACGGGCTCCAGAATAACAAAAGGAACATAGTATGTACCCATGTTTAGGCATGCATCACTAGTTTTTGATGGTTTATTTATTTCAGACATATATAGTACTAACCCACATGTACCTCTTTCATGAATGATTAATGTTTCTAACTTTCAGCGCGTACATGGCACCTGAGTATGCAACGCGAGGGATGATATCAGAGAAGTTGGATGTTTATAGCTTTGGAATTGGCATACTAGAAATCGTGAGTGGGCGGAGTAACGAAGAGGAACATCCAAATGAAGAGACCAAATTTCTTTTAGATACGGTAAGTGATGATGGATAAGCTTAATAATTAATGTACGTGTTGTCCAGACTAATCAGATCATTGGTAATTCGGTGAGAAAGTGCAGGCTTATACGGCAGACATGGATGGAAAACTTGTTGATTTAGTCGATGAATCTGTGAAATACGGATTAGATCAATCAGATTATGTAGAGAATCAGGCAACCACTTTGTTGAAGTTAGCTATGCGATGCGTCCATCATTCCCCTAATCTGAGGCCTACAATGAACGACGTGGTGAGCGTTATTGAAGGCAAGAAATCTGTCATGCATCTCTATGTGCCTACGGGACGCTCGTTGTTGTCATCAAGATCAAGATCGCTTCCGCCAGCTGCTAAAGAGGAGATGGAATGGGATGTAACATCTCCGAGTACCTCATGTGGGTGGGACTGCATGCTCTCTGCTAGTCATCAACTGTTTTCTTTCAATAGCTAGTGTCCCGACCCTATAGTGTTGTTGCGTATATATTTGCTGTAGAACTTCCTTCTAGCTTGCTTCTTTTGTTCTATTATTGTTGTGAGCTGTGCTTATATATATATATATTTCTTAATTATATATATATATATATATATATATATATATATATATATATATATATATATATATATATATATATATATATATATTTCTTGATTATGTATTAATTATGTATATTCTAGTGTGGACTCTAAATAAGAGAGGCAGAGATTTTTATATCAAAGTATTCCTTTTTGTAAAAGAAAGAAACTCTTTGCCTACTGATAATGTATACGTACGATTGAAGGCCAGCTCTCGGGATTGTTCTATGTGAATAAAAGGGGGTAAATTTTTGTAACGGAAACATGGCTAACGATTTCATTCCCGGAAACATGCGAAGTAAGCGCAAGTAACTTATCGTACTTAAAACGAAGTTAAAAAGGCATCACATTTCACGATGAATTCCTGGCCTTGGAACATGGTTCACACCGTGATGAGATGCCGTGAATTATGAATAACAGGACTCTGGACGGGCACCTTAATTTGGAACGAGGAACACCCGGACCGAGCAGAGCATGTATCACAAGTGGCTTTTCAATCTTTCAACGTGTTCCTCCCTTGATCCCTAGCTAGTTTCCAATATAAATTCATTAACACTCTCCATGCCTAATTGACGTGGTAAATTCCATAGAGTCTCCCCAGCGGGCGTAGGCCATCGGAAGTTAACTCCAGTCGGTGCCTGGAAACCCATCAAAGACGTCAAAGTCGCACATGTGCAGGAGATTGGACAATTCTCCGTAGCTGAGCACAACAAGAAGGCTAAAATAGACTTAAAGTATGAAAGCGTGGTAAAGGGTCAGATCCAAGTTGTCTCCGGCACCAATTACCGACTTGTTATCATCGCAAAGTAGCAAGGACTTGCCAACAACTACGAGGCCGTCGTGTGGGAGAAGCTTTGGAATGCTTACAGGAACCCCTTTGAAAGCTTAAATATCTTCTTAATTATTTAAGAAAATGCATGTTTTTTTTGTTTTTTTTCTTTTTCCCTTTATATTCATAGTGAGGTTATTGTGAGCGAGTTTCTCTGCCACATACCGAGTCTCATACCTTTCACTCGCGCTCCAGCGTTTGGTGTACATTGTAGACTTGGGCTAGCTGGTTCATTAAGGCTTCAGGTGCACGAGAAACTGGTTTTGGATTAACGATTAGGTATTTGAAAAGAACAAAAACATAATAACTCAGCAAACATGACATCTAAAGCAGTGCCAATGTATCAATGAAATTCAGAAAATTTTATTTCAAATCAATTAGATATTCTCCCCCTATTAGGGGTTTATCAAACGAGACTCGTGAGCCTATAATAACTAGTAGATAGTACAATTAAATCAATACTCTGACCTAATTATGAAAAACGAATAAACATTTTATTATTTCGTATATTTGTTTATGTGATCGATGATTCTTCGTAAAGATGTAATACAACGTACCAAGACATTGAGGAAAAAAAATATCAAAAATTAAAATATTATTAAGTTAGATTTGAAAGCAAAGCACTATATGTACTATTTTATAAGTTAGAAACATAAAATTACTTCATCAATTACAAACATAATTTATTAATCTAAAGGTTACATTTTTACAAAATTTATTCAGAGCATTAACAGAATAAATTGAAACTTTTTGAGCTTCTAAACTGAAATCTATTAAATTATATTAATTATAACTACAAATTTTAGCATGATTAAATTTTCTATTTCTACCTAAAAATTAGTAATTATGAGAAGTAGAAATACTGCGGTTAAAAAAAATTATGAAGTACTTTAAAATGCAAGAGAAAATAAAAAATAAAAAAAATAAGGGAAATTTAATTTTTAGTAGTACTTTATCAAACTATTTAAGATTTAGTTGGCAAAGTTTTGAGTTTTAACTTTTAGTACACATTTATCAAAATAATTAATTTTTAGTGTCATTTCACTATTACAAATCAACTATTCCAAAAATGCCCTTACGTCACTTATCTAAATGATTTGTACAAGTCACTTTATTGATTTGTACAAGTTAATTTTTGACTTGTATAAGTCATTTTATTACTTGTACAAGTCTAAAATGGCTTGTACAAGTCAATTTATTGCTTGTACAAGTTTTGGAAGTAAATTGTATAAGGGTATTTTTGGAAGAATTTATCCGTGATAGTGAACTGACACTAAAAATTAATTATTTTGATAAAGGTGTATTAAAAGTTAAAATTCAAAACTTTACCGACTAAATCTTAAATAATTTGATAAAGTACTACTAAAAATTAAATTTCCCAAAAAAGAATAATGGATATAACTTGAGAATGAGAGAAATATATAGTCACAAAACTTTGTATTGTTTTGATAATGATTGAGATCAATCAGAATTAAATAGTGATTATTGACATTAAGGAAAAACTTTATATTTTTAACCTGTATATTCTAATTTGTTAAGATTAATTTTATAATCTTAAGAAGCTGCAAAATTTCTAATGTAATATATAATATACATTAATAATGTACTTTATTATTTTATTTCTAGAGGTCAAATTTATTGCATAGAGGCTGAGATAAAGTAACAAATACAATAAAAATAACGGGAAAAAAGAAAGCGACAGAGAATTGATTCAGGCGGGCTTGAATTGTAACGGGAGAAGAACCCAACGTAGGCATGCGCGGCGGGCCGGCCCGGCACGCCTCAGGCGTGCTCGGGCGGGCCGCGGGCCAGACGTGCCGCGGGCCTGGCGGGCCGCGGCACGCCAGGCCCATTTGCCTAAAACCCCAGCCCGGCACGGCACGCCCCAGCAGGCGTGCCGGGCCAGGTATTAAACTTGATTTTTTTAAAAAAATAAAGAAAAAATTCAAAAAAATCACCAGAAAATCCAAAAAAATCATTAAAAAATTCTGAAAAATATTTTTATTATTCACAAAATTGTTTTACACATATTTAGATAGATTTTGCTCAAAAAAAATATAAATTACACCAATTAAAGACTTAAAGTAGTCTAATTAAAAACCATGGATTTAACAAATATATTTAATTAGAGATTTTATAACAGTTTTTTCGGCTTATTTATACTTAGTTATTTTCTTAACTTTAAATGATTATATAAGAGTTTCAACAATCATGGAAATCCTTAATTTTTAGGTAAAATATTTTAATTATGATATTATTGTTGCAAGAAATCAATTTGTCCTGGTGGTTAAAGAGATAGGTTTTCAACCTGTTGGACAAGGTTCAAGTCTTGTTATTAACAATTTTTGGGTTATTTAAATTAATTGGGCTTGCTGGCACGTGGGCCTGCCATTGGAGCGTGCCCAGCGGGCCCGCACGCGGGCCAGCCCGCTTAGGCACGCGCAGCCCCCGCCGTGCGCGGGCCCGGGCCAGCACGCGAGCCCGCGTGCCCTGGCGGGCCGTGCCCAAACGGGCCGTTCCCCCAGGGCCCTAGGCCCGGCACGGCACGCCCCAGTGGGCGGGCCGTGCCGTGCCAGGCCCGTGGCGTGCCCGGGCCAGCCCAGGCACACCACAGGCGTGCCGGGCCGTGCCGTGCTCGGGCCGGCACGGCCCGTTGCTCATCCCTACCAACTTGGGTTTCCCTTTCCCTGTCGTTTGGAGCCGTATAAGAGAGAGAAATCCACAGAGAGTTGATTAAAATACCGAGGGACGAGGGCGCGAGAGAGACAATAGGCGTTTATATCTAGAGAGAGAGATAGACGTTTATATCTGTCGATTTCAAGTCTTCAAGGCCAGAAGTAGTTCGCAAAGGCTCGCCTTGTCTGCGGAGGCTCCTTCTTCGGGCAATCCCGCCTAAAGAAGATGAAGAGCCTCTTCAAGTCCAAGCCTAAAACGCCGGCCGAGCTGGTTCGCCAAACACGAGACCTCCTCATCTACGCTGACCGCAAGCCCGATTCTCGAGAAACCAAGCGAGAAGAGAAGGTTCGATTAATTCGTTGTTGCTGCTGTTATTTCTATTATCCTTTTGATTGATTTTATTTTAGTTCGATTTTTCGATCGGATGTTAGAGGCCCCGGTGGCTTGATATTTCTTCATCTGCTTTCTTTGAACGGGATTACTGCTTTATTATTCCAATTCAAAATTTTCCTTTTGTCTGGCTGGATGTTGTCTGTTTTGGTGTTTCTGTTTGTGAAAATTAAATATCCGGAGTTTGATCATGAAATTGAACAGGGTTGCAGGAAGAACGGTAAAACAGTTCCGCTTCTTTTCCTCGGTAAATAGGATGTAGCTTTAATCATTTATCGGCATTATGAGATGATTAGGAGTTCAATTATGCTAAAATGTGTGCTTATGGTAACGTTTTGATTCAACATATATAACTGAGATTTTCTACTTTTCCATCTCTTGTGCATTAATCATATTATCTGTTCAAAATAAATAAATGAATAAACAAACAAATAATAATAATAATAATAAAACCAAGGCAATAACCTCTTAGCAACACTTTATGCTAAAAGTTGTTTTTCTGTATCTAATTCATGTTAATATACTTGACTCTTCTACAAGTGAAGAACTTTGAAGCTTTCAAGCTTCATATGATCAATTCAGTATTTTTATTTTCATGTTGTGGACTCAGATGATGAGTCATAAGAAAATTCGTGCTGATACCTCAGGTATTAAGAAATAAGATTTTAAATAACATATGATCTGAAACCCCTTTATCCTCTTTCTAGAGTTAAAAAATAATAATAATAATTAAAAAAAAAAAGCCACATACCACTCCATTATTACACATGCTACTTTAATTCTATAAAAAGTTAGGATCATTCAGGGGATTTTTATCTTTCATATGTATGTTTAGCTGTGCAAAGGTAACAGATTTTCCCTCTCTTTTCTTTTTTTCTATTTTCACTTTTGCTATGTCTGCAGGTCGTGCTTTGCAAATTTTTAAAAAATATGATAAGTCTATAAGCAAATGTTAGCAGCATTCGCATCTTGGTTTTATTTAATCATAAGAGTTGCATCATCTGCATATTGTACTCATGAAACTCGTAGCAATAGCAATACTTTAAAATCACTACCTTCTTAACTAATTCATCTGGAAATATATATATATATATATATGTCAGACAAAAAGTTACATAAACTTAAATTTTAAAATAATTGTTAAACAAAAAAATACCTTTTCCTTTGTTGGATTTTTTACGGTGAGCCTACTTCCCATGTGCTCTTAGGCCATCTTCAACATGGGTTTCACCCCTTTTCATATTTGGTGCAGTATTTGCACTACCCATCCAAATGGGAACAAAAATATGCAAGCCCACTAGGATCGCTGGAATTGTTGACAATGCATGTGTTATTGACGAACTTGATGTTTAAAACTCTGTTATCTGTCCTTATTGTGTGGTCAAATAATTTAGGAGCTTCTTCTCTCTTTTTTTTTTTTTTTTGTGGAAGTTAAGTATGATTATATGTAGGAGCTTCTTCTCTATTTATGTATATGTATATGTATGTTGTGTCCAACAACCATACCAGTGTTGAAGGACAATGAAACACAACATGCATGTCCTTCAGCACAGATTATGGCTACAATTCAAATAATTTGTTTGTGCTTGTGGTGATAGTTGGCTTCATGGTAATTGACTTAATATTTACGCAGTATTTTGATTTAGAGAAAGTATCTGCATGTTGAGTCATACATTTTGCCATAGTTAATTTTGCTCAAGTATTTTGTTTTTTTATTTATGTATTTTTTTTTTTATGAATATATTAACTCCTTTGTAGATGGAAGAATTAAGCAAACTCATCCAAGAGCTGAAGTCTATTCTTTATGGCAATAGTGAATCCGAGCCCGTCTCAGAAGCTTGTGCACAACTGACCCAGGAGTTCTTTAGGGAGAATACACTACGTCTTCTAATTATTTATTTACCAAAATTGAATTTGGAGGTGAGCATGAACAACAACTCAGGTGAATTATTCATATAATTTTTGAAATAGTGAATCTGAATTTAATTTCCACGAAAGGATTGACTAGTTTTCAGCATTTTTGTAAACTACGCTAATGTATTCTTGATCTTGCTTGAATATGGTCCAAATTTGTTGGTTCTGCTGGCATGAATTCTCAATGTTACATGCATTCTTGTTTTGTCAATTTTTCAGTACATGACGATTATGTTGTCTTCTTTTAGGCCCGCAAAGATGCTACTCAAGTGGTTGCAAATTTGCAAAGGCAACAAGTTCATTCACGTTTGATTGCTTCAGATTACTTGGAAGCCAACATAGATCTTTTAGATGTTTTGATGGCAGGGTAAGATATTGGTTGTGGAAGTTTGGAAACATTGGGACTAGTTATATTATGATGATCCTTATTTGAGATTTGGTGATGGCAAGGTTTTCTACATGATTTGTAATCTGAGATCTCTTACACTTGTTCTATTTGTTTTTATATAAAATACCTTTTATGCCACTTAATCCAAAAACGTAGATGTGTGTGAGAAAATAATATCTTACTGCAGTCACAAAGAAATTACTTGGATTTTACTATGTATCTTTCTCTAAGCCATTTTTTGGCACTAGTTCTCTCAGGAGAAATGAAAAATTACATGAATGCATATGTACATACATATATGCATTTTATATAGAGACACAAAGCGAGAGAGAGTGGGAGACGTCCATTTAATATGTTAGATTCTCAAAAAGAATGTAATACATTAGAACTTGTTTTTATTTGTTCTGTAGGGTTTTCTTTTATACCATATCTGTAATCCCTTTTTTTGTTTATTATATTTTTATACTTTCTAATGCTTATCCTGTAGTTTTTGTTAGTTATGAAGACGCTGATCTTGCTTTACACTTTGGAGCAATGTTGAGAGAGTTCATTCGTCATCAGAGCATTGCAAGGTTAGCAGTAAGAACATGGTTAATGAGTTAATAGAGGGGATTTTCTAAGTCGTGGAATTTCTTTCAATCCTCTAGATTGTTTCTGGTTCATATTGAATCTGTTGGCTGGTTTATTGTTAACTTTTATTTTTTCTATATGAATGGTGAATTATGAATCACGTTTTTTGTTTTGAATAAAATTGTAGAGTACTTCTCATATTCAATTCAGAAGCATTTACTTTGAGAATGCTACAAGTAATATTATCTTGAATAAACTGAACATATGTTACTCATTAGAACCAAAAATAACAAGTAAATAAAAAATTAATAATATACTGAATATATGTTGTCTTAAACTTTTTCTAATTGAAATCCATGGCCCCATGCTTTTCATGATACACCGAACTTTTTTGTCCAAGCTTAAGGTGCATAAAAATCGAATGAAGTGAGAACTCTATTTAGTTGCAAGCAAAGTCAATATAGCTTTTTCAATTCCTTTCTTCATAGCTTATCTACACTTGGTAGGCTGGCGTATAATTTAGCCGCAAAGACACAAGAAAAGTTCATTATAACATTTTAAGATTAAATAATTTGCGTGGTATATGTATATTAATATGAAAACATAAGTGTGCTCCCAGTCCTTGAATCCTAGCTATAGGGTTTGCCAAATCGAGTCCATACCACTTCCACCTCAACATATGGCATTAACAAGTTTTTGCTGAGCCCAACGCTGCTGGTTTTATAAATGGTTGGTAAATTCAAACCTGTGTTTAACATAACCCAACTGACTCATTTAACTACCTTTTAGTATAATAAATGTAAAAATAAAATCAAGAAAACATATTTTATATGTAATAGATATGAGCAAGTAACAAATTGCTCTTTTTTTGTTATACATACGAGCAAACAACAATTTGCGCTTTTTTTGTTATATCTGTATGTAATCTTGTAAATACTTCTTTCATAAGTTAATAAGAACCTCGCCTTTTTTGCATCTGTTTGTAATTACATTAAGCACAATATATTTCAGAAAAAACAACAAAATATCTTGTTAGAAAAATAAAAAGAGCAATTTACAACTTGCTGCTACAGATTTATAAAATGCTTTCATTCGAAGTGTGCAAATCAACAGTAAGTTTACCCTGCTTTTTATTTTATTTCCTTCATGGTTTTGTATATCTCATATCTATAACAAACTTGAACATTGCATGTGCATGCACTCTGATTGGGTCTGTTTGAGAGAAAGGAGAGATTAAATGTAGCAAAACAAACAACAAAGCAATTTATTTTCACAAAAAAAAAAAAAAAATTTGTTTTAATGGAAAAGTGTAAAGTCCAATGTACATGAAATGTTCACAAGGACTAAAAGTTGGTTTGCAAAAGCTATATGTTATGTATAAAAAGAAGTCCAGCTCTTTTACAAGGGAGTGAAAATAGGACTCCCAAACTTTGGTATAATAGCTTCCAGGTTAATAGCGAACGTCATTCATTCGCAGTCTAAACTAAAGCTTCAAAAGTACAATAGTTTATCTCTTTCTATATTTGTTTGAATAGAGACCTGCTTCGATCCTTTCCTAGGTTACATCTTTCCTAGAACTGAAAATAAGATTGATTGCCCAGTTAGCTACCTAGGAACGTAGGTGCTCACCATTTGCAAAGTGGAATATGTTCCTCTATCTTTCTGTGTAGACATATTTTGTTGACTTTCCTGCTTTGTCAATCCAAAATCCGATTCGCAAATTTGTGGCGTATTTGCTTTCAAAGGATGATTGTTTTTTCTTGCCACTCTTTTGTTACATTTTACACATTGATGCTCTTATATACTGTCATTTGGAAACAAGATACAGTGCAGCAAATATGTTTAATTTTTCTTTGTTGAAACAGCAAAATATGTTTAATGCACTACACTGATTTTGAAAACTTTATTGAATTCAAGATTTCTGGCAGCCAATGTGATTCCTTACATGAGTCCAGTGTCTCTTCAGTTGTTTCTGAAGCTTTGGAGAAAGAAGATGATGGAAATGTTTCTGGAGTATTTGACCAGTACTTTGTCCCTCTGAGCTTGATTGAGAGGTCGGGAAGTGCCATGGGTATCCTTATATTTTCTATAGATTGCCAAGCACCATTAATGAGTTAATTGTTATGTTTTCATACTATATAACCATGTGTTTGTTTGAAAAGAAATCCTTAAAAGTGACTCAGATATTGTATATCCCGATTCAAAACGTTGTCGTTGTTTCACAAAAAGCTATTATCGACATGTCAAGGGTGCTGGCTCTCTCTTGGCAACTAGACAAGTAGGATTCTTGTTTAGACATGCAGACCATTTGTTGAATATTTGTCTATATTTTCTTTTCCTTCACTTCGTGCAAAACAATTCTCTGTTTCCATTTCTTATATTTCTTCTGGTGTTCTTGATGTCTTTTTTTTCCTCATGTTATGCACAAAAAATTCATGGCATGCAGCTGGAGAACAAGGGTAAAGCATGTTCATTGCAGGAGCAGTGCCTCAGATATTTCACCCCTAAAGAGGTACGTACAATCCCCTATTGTATCTTGTTTTTGTATTCCTTTATTTGCTATAGGTTACCAGTTTAAATCATTCAAACGTAAATGGCAATTTTTTAATGCCACCAGGTTGCTAATTTGCATTCTTTCCCTGAGGATTTCCAGTTCCCACATCACATCAACCTTAGACAGAGGTATGTTTTGTTTTCTTTATATTTTCATTTATTTCATGAGGATAGGTAAGCAGGAAAAGCATGGCTGTCAGTTTTGATGTTTTATATGTCTTGCTACTGATAGGATGTATTGGAATCATGGTTGTGAAAATCATCTTGGACGCACAACTCTTCCTCTTCTCATTTTTTATTGCTTCGGCAACTGTAATCGGAAACTTTTGCAACAGATTCTCCTTTTCCTAATCATTTTGTGGGTGTCTTCCATTTATGATCAATGTGTTCAAATAACGAGTCGCACTTGAATGACTCATTCAAAGTTGATATCAGTCTTTTTTCCTTTTCTAATTATTGTTACTATTCAGATCTTAACTTTATTTGATTAGTTGCACGTATTACAGCAGAATCATTGTTGGCTGGAATAATTGGCTCCTCTAAACTGATTTTATTAAATTTAGCTCTCAATTTTCCTCAGGAAGTAAGCTGAGACTGATTTTTTGCTGTAGGTATGCTCTGCTAGGTAATAGTTTAAGTGTAGCAGTGGTTGCTCCCTTAATCCGTTATCTATTCACTGAGCCGCATTAATTGCAAAGATGAATCCTTTATATATGAGGCCAAGTTATGACAAACAGGCACTTATGCTTCTCCCCTCGGGTGAGGTGGGTAATGCAATCAAACCCGTGCACTTAATCAATCATCATCATCTTCATCTCCCTCTCAATCTGTGCATGTTTTGTTTTGTTCACTCCACAGGTGATTTTAGTGGAGGAGATTCTAACATGTAATAGAAACGAAGAGGCACTCGCTGATCACCATGTAAGTGCTGTCACTGCGGTGGAAAGCACATTGGAAAGCACATGTCCAACATGGAAGAAATCTTGTTTTAGATCAATTGATTTTTGCTTGAAGCACCCAATTGCCTGGAAATATGTATCATTCACAGGTCTCAGACAATAGTTGAACCATTGAATAGGTTTTTTCAATGGAATAGTTGAACCATTATGGAATAGGTTTTTTTATTATTCGTTTGCATATCTACTAAAGATTGGGTTAGCTTGGATGGTGAAATCCATTTGGGGACTTTAGAAATAGTTCTTAATTGATATTGAGAGGTGACTTCTGATACTTCAAATATAGTTTTTCATTGATTTGCCTGCTTACAGTTGCTTCTGCCCAACATGAGAAACATAGTTACTCATTTATTACTTGCTTTTATATGCTTTTGCTTCAAAATAGTACCGTCAATTCAAGTCATCTAAGCATAGCATAGGCGATGGGAAATTTTGGCTAATACATACACGAGTGGCACCAAAAAAAAAAATTTATTATTTTGTAGCTTTTCTAGATATCATATAACTGACATATATTGCAAATACATCAAAAAGGATAAGAGTGACTGCAACAATGATCTGCACAAGTTTTTCATTCCTCTTGCAAAGCCTTAACTCTGAAACTTTATATTGATTTAAGTTTCTTCAACATTTCAAACAACCTGTTATTGTTTAATAGATGATGCTATTTTTATTATTTTTGAAACAGGATAGTTGTTATTCAACAATCCAAAAAATGCCATGTTTTAACAGACATATTTTGCTGATGTCTTTTTTCTGGTATCAACAAAAATTTCCCACAGGTTTTGAATTCTCCAAAAGTTGATAATTTGAGCCATATAGGAATTAAAGTAGATGCATTACCGTATGATATGGTTTGCAACATCAGTTTATGCTTATATATTACAAGTTAGGTACTGTAGGTGTTAACCTCGTAGTGATGACCTTTGTCGTGATATAAAAATGTTCTCATTGAAGGTGAAAGTGCCCCTAACAATGTCCTCTCAACAGGGTTGTAGAGATGAGTTGTAGTGTTAGAAGTGCCCCTAAAAATGTATCTTGAGATTTAAATTTGATAGGTGGATCAAGTTTCAATAAATGATGAAGAAAATGCACCACCTTTTCCCGAAAAAATGCTTTCTCATAGATAGGTGTTCATGATACATATGGAATTGAAGTTCTTTCACATGGGAATTGCAATGCTGATACTGTTCTTGATAAGCATTTTGCTAAATAGACCATGGGAAACCATTTTAATTTTTTTCTTTTTGACTTACATGGCCCACAGCATTATTATGTCTTGAAATTTTCAGTCTGTTGTTAAGTATTAAATTTGTTACTTGAGGACTATGACATTAACTATTCTCCCCTTGATCTCTGATCCAAGTATCGTGGTGGTTTTGATCTTTTTGGGTCAGTTTCAGATTCAGCGCCACAGATGCTATAGAAGTCTTGAGTATAGAATACAAGTAGTTTTCAAAGTACAATAGATGAATTAGCAGTATAATTAATTGATATTGCTATTTTTATTTGATGGTTTATAGATGCTTGCACAATATTAGCTTCGATGGAAGTACACTTGTCTTACACACCTTACTAAAACTAGAAGAGTTATATGTTTTTTCAGTTTTTTATTTTTGAAAACCCATGTGTATTATAATCTGATACATGTTATGTCATGCTAGCCAAATTAACTTTATTCACACACTCTTCATCCTTGTGAAAATTTCCTATTAGATAGCATATTTTGTGAGACCATGCCCTCTTCGATATGTGAAAATAAGAAATTGTTGTTAGAGTATGGCTCATATTTTTCCTCTAATATACTGATTATATTAGAGGAAATTGTTTTTAGATTGTAATTGAGTATTGGAGACATAGGTTTTAACTCTTATTTCTTGACATAGTGAAAAGACATCTTCTTCTCTTTGGTGGATGTAGCTGCCAAACAACATAAAATTTGTGTATAAGCTTCTTTCATCTTTCTTTTGGTTTTTCACATACTCATCACACGGTTTAATTATAAACATTTGAAATTCGACTATGGGCATATTTTTCAGTTACTATGACTGTGTGTGACAATGATTAATTAATATTATTGCTCTTTTTATATCTTTTGTAAGTGAAGCTATTTGTTATTCTTATAATATTTATATTGCGGGCTTATGTTAACTGTGGACCTAGAATTGAGTAAATCTAGGATACTTTATCTAAGACTCTAGAGCATTCACCTTCTAATTTCCTCCACACTAGCCAAGAGGTCTCTCTTATCATAGTAGGAGTAACCATTCCTTCTCCCTTCATTAATGGAGGAATTGTGCCTATCTACTATGATAAATTACAATCACCAAGAATTGTCTAAAAAAGTACAAGTTAGCAAATTCTATCACTTAATTAAGACTATCAAGCTAACACCCTACATTGCTTGTGAACTAATTGTATAGATTTACACTTGGTAAAGAAACCAGTCTCATTATCCACCATACTTAATTTTCAATACTTCAGACCAATATATTTTTGCAACTTAGCGCTTCTTTATTGTTCTTCCTTCTTGTTTTGACAGAACAACTATAAAGATATAATTTTTCTTTCATATTTGTATTCTTAGTTTCAATGGAAATGACAGGCAAGCCTCTTGGCCTAGCACAAAAGTGCCACCAAGTTTCAACTCAGAGATGCCAGGCATAGATTATGGGTCTAAGTTTGTTGCAGCATATTAGTACCACGTATCTCTTTCACAATAGATGATATTAATGCAGAATTGATGTCTTACACCACCATTTTTAAAAATTTGTTTATAACATTATGTAAGGTTTTATGATACAATTTACCTTTTTTTTTCTTCGCTTAATATTGATTTTAATGCTATTTTGACTTTGGTGGTTTTGATTTTGTTACATACGACAAGCTAATCCATGGTTGTTGGCATTGAGGGATGGAAAAGGATGATTATGTGCATTTGGAGATTTAAAGGAAGAAGCTTTATTTCCATTCTCTTAAAATTGTAAACGAGGAGATGATTCACCAATGATTTTTTATGTCAAGATAGATTACTTTATAATAAACATTGTATAGGAATAATGAGTGATGGGAATGAAATACTCATTAGTTATAATCGTCCCTTCATTTGATAAGTGTTATTAAAAAATTTATTTATCTTCTGATGGTAACACTTGTAACTTTGTCTCTTCTTGACCATCACCCTTTTTTGAAAATTTTCATTTGTCTTTCAAAGCATTTGGTTATTATATTGATTTTGCAACTATTGCATGTATAATAGCTTTGAAACAATGGGTAATCAAGATCCTCCCCGTTAGATTGACGAAACACAATTACCAAATTCTTTCCCATCGTTGGTTGTTTTTCTTCAGTAAAATTATTTCTTGTATGGTAAAGCTGTTAGATGTAGCGATAATTACTATCTACAGATAATGCAGGAATGGGCCAGCTTACTCTATGAAACCCACCTTTAATAGAATTTCATGCGTCCTTTGTTGCGATCCCCTCAATAAGTACTGGTGTCTACATGGTATGATTTCATCTATATAAAATTTGTAAATTCTTCCTCTTTCTCCGCCTCCATTTTAAGTTCATAACACGTAGATTTTACACTTATTTTCATCATTTCTGTGAATATTTTGGATCCAACTCTTCAATATTTAACCATAACACATAATTCCCAAGTAAGGTCCAAGACTGGGCATCATTTTGTATAATTTGGCTATTGACATATAATAGAAATATTGGAAGTAGTTTTTTAATATTTATATGGTTAATTAATCTTTTCATATATTGGGTGAATTCTACTTCAATTATTTGACACCTTCAGAAAATTAATGCATTATTCTCTACAAGTGTATAAGCTAGAGTTATAACAATAAGCTAGAGTTATATCAAGTGACACTACAGAATGATCGAGTGATGCCTCTGTTGCCTTTAACAACAAATTTGGATCTCATAAAAAAATGAGAGGCTACAATCATGCACCTAATTTTTGTCAATTATTTTATCTTTGTAGTTTTTGGAAGATAAAAATACGGAGGATGGTTACATGCATTGTTTTGCATATGTAAACGTAGTACAATTTTGAGTTGGCTTTGACATTATGTATTTAGTTACATTTGGTGTTCTTATTTTGACAATTTTTTCTAGCCTAAGTTTCTCACCTACTGCTATAACCTCAATTACTTCTTCACATTCTTTCTAGCCTTAGTTTCTCATCTACTTTCATTTCCCCTAATTAAGTTTTTGTTCATCCACTGTTAGTTAACAACAATAAGTGATTTTAGGGTAACAAGCCTTCTTTTGACTTTTTATGAATAGGTGGTTATCCCATGTATATTATGCTATTGAGCTAGAGAAGTATATATATTGTTTCTATTATATTGATCATCTCTAGAAATCATTGCGTTCCTTATTCGTTACAAAGAATTATTATTCTTTTACAAAGTGTAGAGCCAAATATATAATGAAAGAAATTAGAGTAATGACATATATCTCAATTGCTTTTTATGTTCTGAATAATAAATTTAGTAGTATCAACAAACAAGAAGCTATGTACACTAATCTTATTTTTTGTAAAGGCCTTATATTTGTGGCCCTGCAAAGATGGATTTTGTAGAATTACTGCATGTATGTTTCTGGGAAAATAAACATGCTCCAATTTTAGAGATGGTTTTGACATTTAGTTTTTAGTCACATTTGGTGTGCCTATTTTATTGTTAACATTAATAATTTTATTTTATATATGTTGATTAATCTGGTACAAGTGCACTTTTAACTTTCACCTAATATGAATATTTATAAAATTGAGTTGATAAGCTAAATTTGTAAATAAACCCTCCATGTTATAACCATTTTATCTTTTTTAAAAGTAATATTTGAACTAAAAATATATGCAATTGATATAAAGGGGTTAGTCTTGACTGGTCTTCTAAGCGAAGTTTTGATGAGTTAACGTAATGTCCTCTTTCATAATGGTACCAATAATGCACTACAAAAATTTCGAGTGAATTAGAGGCGAAGTTTTACCGGCGGTTTAGAAAAACCACCGGTAATAGAATATATGGGGGCGCCCCCGACCCGAGCGCCCCAAAAACCCGTGGTGGGTTCATTTTTTATACTTATTAACGGCGTTTATTCTTATAAGCGCCATAAATGGTTTTAAGTGGCCACCGCTAATAGATGGAAACCCTTTCTTCCATCGCGTTTCTCTCTCTCTGCCATTTCAATCTCTCCCGAGCGTCTTTGCATTTCACTCTCTACCGTTTTCATTTGCAGCTTTCATCGGGATCTTCTTCTGTCTGTGAGGATTTGTTCAGGTACGAATCATTTGTTCTTCTTCTTTCTTCTAAATGATTTAATATTTTGTTTGAATTTGCTGAGAGAGTTCCGATGTGTATTTTGAAATTTATATTGAAATTAGGGTTTTAATTGTTATCATTGCTTGATGCATAGTAGTTGTCATTTGTTGCTCTTGTTTTGATGATCTGTACCGGTTCTGTTTGATTTGGTTTAGATGTGATTACTGTGCTATCTCGTACGACTGTTAGATTGGTCGATGCAGATGTAATTCTTCGGTACGAGTTGTTAGAAGATATAACATCAGATTTATTGTGGATTTGGTGATTGGATGTTGGATTTATTTAATTCCTTTATCCGAATCAAAGATCTTTGTGTGTTAGTTTTGTGTGTCTTTTGATCTTGTTTTATTGGCGTGGAAACTGGAAGTGATTGAGTGTTGATATATGAGAAACAAACAAAAGCAAAACCTAAGAAGGATTAGTCTCGTTCTCATAGGCGATAAGATTGTTTCCTTGCTACTTTATTGGCTAAGGATTGTATTATCACAATAACCTGAATACCTATAATCATCCAGTCCTCATTAAGAAATGAACAAGATTTTGACATGTGTGTTGACTGCATTGCAATTCTTTCCTTATTGGAGAGATTCCTGCTTATTAATATAAAGAGATTTTCTAAACTGTTGGCTTGATTTGCTTGCTGTAATTGTTACATTATGATCACGATCTCCATATGAATGAGTGATGCACATCAGAGAAATCAGTTGTGAGAAAAGAAGAAAAGGCTTTAATTCAGTGGATGTAGACTTATAAGCTGAACCACATTAAATCAGTCTCAAATTCTCTGTTTTCTACTTCATTTATTAGTGTTTCTATTAGGCTGATTTCATGGTATCAGGGCAGGTTGGGTGTCTCCTATGGGTTGGATACTCCCTATGGGTAGTTTGTCCAATTAGATTACCTACCCAAAAAAGAAAAAGAAAATAGCATTATCAGGGGCCTATGGCCTATGTATCAAGATGAGGTAGGCTAAGGGTGAGTTTTGATAACATACTAATATACCCCTACAAGGGTCTAGCCTTATTAAACCCAGACCTAACTCTATCAAGTTGGTAATGAGACATTGAGACAAGTTGGGTTGACTTGGCTAACTTTACAGTATTAAAATAAAAATATTTTTAGCTATAATTAATAAGGTATAATTATTTGAGACACCTTGAGATTGTCACTTATGCACATAGACCTCCTAACATTTCGAAAATATAAAAAATCTTCCTTCACATATGCTTCATTGATTTTGAGTATGCTTGATTTCTTTTTTGAACTTATATATGATTTAATTCCTGGCCTTTTTTGCATTTTTACATGCCATGAGCTTGTTTGGGTTGCTTTAAAAGCCACAAAAATTTCTGAACTTTTTGATGCTGCCATAAATCTTTTATCATCTCTTTATTTACCCTTTGTCGCTTAAAAAAAACATTTAATTAGTGTTTAGTCTTGTCAAAGGTTGCCTCATGGGCACAAAGCACAAATGTATGCATGAATAGCACCTCACCTGGACCCAGGCAGGCTCTCTTTATTTACAGTTAAGTACCTCACAACGTAAAAAAAAATTATGGAATTACTTGAAATTGTGCATAATCAAATAGGATCTTGCAATGCTGAATCGATTTGATACAATGAAATTTAATTATCAGTATACAAAGAATCAATTCATTGAAAATTAAAATTTTCTTCTGGTTGTTTTGTACACATAAGTTGTGCAGACTTTTAAAAACATCAAGGAATAAGTGATGCTGCCTAGACGTACAGTCCCAGTATTATTGATAAATTTTCCAGTTTTCAGCTTATACTCACAAAAGGTTTCTACTTCTGCGGTATGGATGTTGGTGGCTCCAACATCCATACTTCTGCAGTAAGGATTGCTTTCTGATTTCTAAAACCAAACTTTTCGTTTCAGATTTCCAATACAGGCGCTCTCACCTTTTACCATTAATTCTTCTTATCTTTTTACTGGTTCTTAAATATGATGCAATTTCATCATCTAGTTTTCAATCTTCTCTCACAAAATATTGACTAGAATATATGCTTATTATACCCAACTGAGTTTCTGCTTCATATGCCCTATTGACTGCATTCAACTTTCACTTTTAAAGCTTATTCAACTAGTTTGATTAGTTTAGATTCTTGTTTCTGGTAGCTACACTACTTGAGCCATCAAATTTCTCTAATTCTGGTCTTAATGTGACCAAATATTGGGCTCTAAATATAGTTAAGTTATTGTGGATCTGATTCCAAAGCATGTCTCTGTTATCTGAACTTGATGCAGAAGTAACTTTTATATTTATGTGCCCAAATTAATTAAAATCTGCTTTTTATTGGGTTTTATCAAATGAGATGGGATTAGTATTGGATTTACTGCCTATGATAGAGGTCTCAGATTCAGCGGGCAATAAAAATTCTGGAGGTTCAATTGATAGAAGTAATATATCTTTCTTATTTAATTACCATATACTTAGAGAATTTGTGAACTTCTTTTCCTTGGCTCTTAGTTGATCTGCAGGAACCTGGAACATAAAACATATACAACAGTCCTTATTTTTGTAGATATAGAGTATATATTTCATTGTTTCCAGTATCTATTTCGTTATAAAAAATTCAGTTTTTGGTTTTACTGCTGCAGCTTCTCATAACTAAACAGCAAGATAAGGGAAGCATTCCATAAATTATTATTGGTTATTACGTTATAAATTATTATTTATTATTAGTGTAGCATCTAATTGAAACACATCTTTTATAATAAACAGGTAATCTCTTATCAATATATAATATCATGGACAGAAGTTCTGTGTGGTTAGGAATATACACTTACCTTCAATGCATGCGGGAACATTCTTGACAACAATGAGTTACACTTACCTTTAATGCACTGTCTGCAGCTATTATTTGTTGGACAAGAGCTTTGATGTTGCTAACTACATATAAGAAGTGTGAATTACAGTATTTTATTTGAAGCCTAGATGTTACTTTTCTTATCCTTTTAAATGCTTGTCTTTTACAGCTATTATTTCATTGGCATCACAGGTTTACTTTTCTTTGTCATTATACCAGCTCTTTTTCAGATAATACGAACAGCAACAAGTGGAGGCATGGCTTGAATACACATCCTTGGTTGGATACCCTGGAAGGAGAAGGTTATGTGATATTTTACCTGTTAAAAATTCCTTTATCCTCACCAGGGTCATTTTTTCTGGTATCCCAAAATTGGGAAATTGTAGTGTTATTACCTGTTAAATGTCTATGAATGTGACATGAGTGGATATGGTGCGATGAAAAACCTGATGAATAAATAAATTTTCATTGTGTTCCTGTTAAATGTCTTTTTGTTTCTAAAGTAATATTGTAATCATCTGTTTTAAAAAGTTGCAAGTTGTAGTTGATTATATGAAGAGCCAAATTAGGACCTCTTGCTGTTAGTGGTATGCTTGTAGTTGGTGATGGTTTACTGCATTTTACATGCTTTTAGTAAACCTGTGATGCCAATGAAATTTAACTGTTCTTATTGCATGGTAAATCTGTCTCTCTTCATGGGGTAAGGGCCGGCGACTTTGTGTTGCTAGCCAAACATAGGTAGGCATTCTTGGGAAATGAAGAACTGATATTCAAGAACAAGTCTCATGCACAGGCAGCACTTGACTATGCAGTTCGAAACAATTCCCTTTTCGGTAATATGAAGGTGAGGTTCCACCTGAGGGACTTGGGAGTTTCAGAATCTGGAAGAGGATAGGTGGAAGACACTTCTGATGAGGCCCTCCTGGTGAGGTCCCAGGGTGCCAGTGACTTGGTTGACGAAGGAAGGCCAGGACTGGTTGAGCAGCGGTCTCTGCATCACTGTCTTCTTCTCTTCTTTCATGGAATTCGAAACCTTCACTATGTGGGGCAAATAGGCACTAAACACCTTCTCTTTATGTTTCTTGTGGAAGCTAAGCTCGAAGGATCGAACTTCTGATCGGAGGGTGGAGTTGAGATCCCGGGGGTTACTGAGATACTTGGATTCAACATGACTGCACACCCATCTCCACTGGAACCTAACACCGTCGAAGTCATCAACCATCTCTTCGTTTCTTTCCATGGTGATGGTGAAGTTCTTCTCCTTCTCGGGCTTGCACACTCTGAGTCCTCGGGTGGAGGGAGAGATCTTGGGGCCCAAATAGACCTCGGCAGCCTCGTAGATGTGGTTGTTGACCAGGCCATCGAATTCCTCGATGACAATGGTTAACTCCGAGGACAAACGGCTGAAGAGGTTTCGAATGCCCGAGAAGAGAAAATCCTCTCGAGGTAACAAGTCCTGTGCGACGGACCGAACCACCATGAACGTAGCTGCCACAGAGGCTGCACTTGATAAAATTGATTTTGCTGAAGGCATTTTGGGTTAGCTCTTTTATGTGCCTGTTCCTCCACCGTCTCCTCCTCCTCCGCAAGTGAGATGTTAGGAGGGTAGAAAGAAAGGAAATCAGGCGTTGCAAATGCTGATGATAGAGTACTTCGTGGTGTATGGTTATATATTACCAGCGTCTTGCTCTGGTTTGTGAAGTTGATGTGTTGACTTTGGAACCGCATGGTCATCTTTCCATGCATATTCAGCAAGTCTCGGTGCGAGGGTTGTGGGGGTTCCAAGGGAAAGCCCACGTATAAAATTCATTTTTAATAACTTGGGTAACAAAGATAATGGGCCTTCAAGTCGAGGGGAGCCCCCCAAACGGAAAAAAAAAACATTTAAATGGGCAATTAGCGGCGGTTTATAACCGCCGGTAATAGTCTAAACACACCAATTACAAACAGCGGCGTCGAACGCAAGTAAAAGAATTTTTTACTACCGGCGCTTATAAAAACGCCGCGTAAAGCGCCGCAGATACCATCTGCGACGCTTGATTTAGTGGCATTCGTGAAAATGCCGGCAAATGATTTACCGGCGGTTTTAAAACCGCAAAACCGCCAGTAAAAGTCAATTAGTTAGTAGTGATGGGTCTGAAATATCCTTATTGAGGAGTAGTAGTTCAAACTTGCAAGCTATTTTTGTCACCTTTATTGGATGCCTACATGGATTGTTATAAGGTCTAAATTATAAGAAAATATCTACAAGATGCACCTAAAAGTTCTCATTGCAGATCTTGTATATTATAATCTTGTTACAAACGATTTTTACTCTTAAATACCGTATATTTGAATATATTCACATATATTGACTTTTTGCATTGGTATTTCATATCTTTATATTTATTATAATATATTTTTGTTGTTTGAGCACTTTTTAAAAAAATTTACATTTACTAAGTTTCTTAACTAAAGAAACCATTAGAAGATTTATTTAACAAATTTTAATTCTTTTATATAAAAATTTAAATCTTTTTATTTTCTTTTTTAATACAAATGCGCACGTGGGGGGCTAACTAGTCAACTTCAAAAAGCAAAAGTACGTGTTTTTAAGAGGTTTGGTTTGATGTACATCCCCGTACATCCATCTTCCCTTTTCAAAGAAAGTTTTGATGTTCTTTCTCGTTTTTCAGCTTCAAAAAGCAAAGGTATGTCCTACCAACAACAACAACAGAAAAAAAAAAAAAAAAAAAGCAAAAGTATGTGTTTTCAAGAGGTTTGATTTGATGTACATCCCCGTACCCTTTTTTTTTTTTTCTTTGGTAACAATGATGGATTTATATCATCTGCGTAACATACAAAAGCCCCGCATATCATCCGACAGCAGGGGAGAAATACATTGGGAGGAAAAGATATCCAAATACAAGAAAATCTATCAATTGAAAAGTTTGTAAGATGGTCTGCCACACGATTGCCCTTCCTGGGAACATGAGAGAATAGAAACACCGGGAACTAAACGACTAACTCCTTTATCTAAGCGACAAAACCTTCTATCTTCCACGGAATTTGAATGGTTGCTTTTTGAAGAATCTGTATCAGAGAAAGAGCATCTCCCTCAATGATAAGGTTTGAGATCTGAAGAGCTCTTGCTAACTTTAAGCCTTCCAAGGCTGCTTCAACTTCTGCCAGAATGGACGATGAAGCTTTGCATTCTATAGCATAACCACCAATGAATCTACCGTCCTTGTCCCTTATGATGCCTCCAATTCCTGCTTTATTTTGCTTCCTTCTGAAGGCTCCATCAAAATTCAGTTTACTCCATGCTGTTGTAGGAGGAGTCCATCCAACCATCTTAGGAACACGGATATGTAAGTCTTCCTGCACAAGAGAAGACACTGTGATGTAAGTCTTTGATCAACGAAATACATTCCTTTGCTGTGTGTAACACCGATGGCTTCCTTCCATGGAATAAGAATTAATTTCGAGCTTGCCAAATATACCAACCGAAAATTGCTGCCTGCCAAAGATATTGGACTAAAGTGAAAGCATTATTTGGGATGTACATCCCCGTACATCCATCTCCCCTTTTCAAAGAAGTTTTGATGTTGTTTTTCGATTTTCAGCTTCAAAAAACAAGAGTATGTGTTGCATGCGAACTGGATTGCTTCCAAGTGGCACCACTCCTCACCAACTTTATTCCACTCACATTTGGAAAAATAGGCTTCGATTCCTACAAAGCCGTGTAGACTCAGCAAAGACTCCGGCAACTTTTATGGATGGATCCTGTAGAGGCTCTATCTACAGTCTCAAATAGAGCCTCTACAGGATTGAAATGCGTGTCCCATAAGCTCTCTAATCGTTTTCAAGACAACTAACAAAAATACAAAAGAAACTCGACGTTAGCGTTAACGTCGCAATGGAAATTAAATTCCATCGGGAAGAAAGAGAAAACATTCTCTCCAAAATTTTCGTCATTTTCCCATTTCATATGAAAATCGAAAAGCTTTTCAACTCAAGTTTCTGCACTGGAAATAAAGGAAAAAGGTTCCGAACGATGGCCGTGTGTCTTTGTATCTCTCTTTCTATTACTATTATATAGGGAAATCGATGTTCCTCTTCTCAACTCAGGTTTCTGCAAATTGGTTTTCTCCATATCGGGTCCAAGAAGGTAAGAACTGTGAAGCTTTTCTCTTCCTTTTTTCAGATCTGCCATCCTTTCTTTAGACCTACCACTCCTTGAAAGTAGATCTGAAGAAAGGAAGATAGGTCTCTGTCTTAATCCTTTAGGTCAATCTCAAATCCACACATTATACACGTTAAGATACGGATTTGAGAAAGTAGCTTTCCGTCAAGTCATTCACCACAAATGCGCAAATGAAATGAAGATTTCACCAATCTGTGAACATGACTAATTGTTGCGCTCAATCTCAAAGACTCAAACCCACACATTACGTGGAAAGACTAGAATCTTGTCTTAGAAATTAGGTCTTTCGTTTTAATATGCCAAATTAGTTTAGCAATCTGAGAGGTCTTTGTTCATTTTTGATTTATTATTATTTTCCTTCAACAAATCCTATCGTTGAGCCACTTGAGCAGCCTATGAGTTCGGCAACCTCAATGTCTTTGCTAGTAACGACTCAGTTGAGTGCATTTACAAGGTGGGTTTTAGATATCAGAGTCTTTATGTTCATGTATAATCTGTTATATAATTCTCTTTTTAGGTATTTTTAGCTTGATTTCTTTGTTTCGTGGTTTTTGAAGGTTCATCACTATTACAGCTTCATGCCACTAATAGCCTGTTTAGCTATGAATTATCTTGATCAATTTACATCAGATTCCTGTAAAAGAGGCACGGCTCACGCACTACAAAAACGAGGAGAATTAGCGGCGCCTTTTAGCGGCAGTAACCTAATTCCCGCCGCTAAAAGCACTATTACCGGCGGTAAAAGCACTTACCGCCCCTAAAAATTAATCTACCACGAAAATTCTATGGCGTGCATTTTTTAAGCGCGAAATAGCCTTTAGCGGCGGTAGGTACCGCCGCTATATTAAGTTTTACCGGCGGTAACATATCTACCGCCGGCAACAAGTTGGCGGGAAGGTCCCACCAAAAAAAGCCTTATTCCCGGCGATATCAGTCCGTCGGTAATAACACTTTTAGCGGCGGTAAGCCTATTACCGCCCCAAAAGCTGATTTTCAGAGGCGGTGAGATCCTTCCCGCCCCTAAAAGCCATATATTAAAAACCGAAAAATTATTTTTAGCGGCGGTATACTCATTACCGCCCCTAAAAGTTCCTTTTAGGGGCCGTAAACCCATTACCGCCCCCTAAAAACTATATATTAAAAAAACAAAATTTACTTTTAGCGACGGTACATTTTATTACCGCCCCTAAAAGCCTTTTATTAAAAAACGAAAAATTATTTTTAGCGGCGGTATACTCATTACTGCCCCTAAAAGTCCCTTTTAGGGGCCGTAAACCCATTACCGCCCCTAAAAACCATATATTAAAAAAACAAAAAATTACTTTTAGCGGCGGTACATTTATTACCGCCCCTAAAAGCCTTTTATTAAAAAATGAAAAATTACTTTTAGCGGCGGTGTGAGACATGGGAAAAAATCACCGGAGTGATCATCCCTCCGTCAACACACGGGCTCAACGCAAAAATTGGGAGAGTCGCCACCATTCATGATTTTGGGGTGAGAATGGACACCAAAGATTCAAAAGTAGGCAAAAATAGCCAAAAGACAAATTCTAGGATAAAAATAATCCTACTTGAAAATAAAATCCAGAGATGGGTAAGGGGATTAGATTATGAACGGGGGAAGGTGTTAGGCACCCCCATTCATCCACACGAAGTGGTTGCCAAGTGTATATTCATGCAAAAACAAAGTAAGAAAGCTTGCTAAAAATCATGAGAAACCTTGAAAAAGGAACAATGTATGATATTTTCACATGAAGATCCAAATGGATTTTAGATCTTCTCTTATGTCAATATCACTTCTGGAACATTAAAGAGGTGGAAATCAAAGCACAAGTTGATCCAAACCAAGTTAAATCAAATCCGGGAAGTTTGGTAAAAAATATGCCATTTGCCTTAAAACTATTCAAATCCAATTCTGAATTGAACCAAACCAAATCCATTTGAAAGATTAGGGTAAATAAGAGTCTCATACAAAATTTCACTTCATTCCGATGAAAAATCTAGGAGTTATGCTCCTTTGAAGTTGCTGTTGGGGATTTTTAAAAGTGGTAAGTGGGCAACTTTGGAGAATTGTCTAGAAAAATCCACTACATAGAAATCCACGAAATTTGGTGTGATTGAAGTCTGTATGGCCATCTTTCAACCAAAACTAGCCTCATACAAAAATCCCTTCGGATGTGCCTTGGGTGGTCTCCCGAACAGGCCCCGAAGATCACAGATTTACCCAGAAAAATGCAAATGAGCAGTTCTGAGTAAATCGGCTACCAATAATTCAAATGGAATCCAAAAATTATGAAACCAACTGGATTTGAAAATAGACTCAAAAAGGAGTACTCAGAAATAAAAATCACTCGAATCGGACTTAAAACGAACACATGGCGGTCCGTCGAAGTGACAAGTTCTGTACTTGGACCTGAACTGTTCACTCAACTTCGACAGAGAGGTGTCAAAAATCGGCTAGATAGAAAATCATGAAATTTGGTGGACATAAACTAGACAGCCTCACCTTTCCCATGGTTCTGGAATCGCCCCAAAATTCATCCGGATGATGAAGTTACGGACGTCCGAAGTAGGGGTACAGGTGCTGTCAAGCTAAGCCACTTTTGAGTAAAAACCAAATCCGAAAATTGATAAAAAATGAAATTCGTGTAAGATGAACACAAATACTTCAAAATCATCCGAAAGGCATTCCAGAATTGATTGAGGCCATTTATTTGAGATTTATCACAATAAATGCAATAAACCCCAAATATGAGCCTATCCCGCCAAAATAGTAATATGTGTGCAAAAGTAAAAAAAAACCTAGCAAGATCCATACACATGCATATAGATTCAATAAAATAGGTTCTAGCATAGCCTAGGGTTCCGTTCCATTATCGTTTCCCTCTGTTCTCTTTAAGATAATCAAGGGTACTTTGAATATGGAACGGTTTACAATCAATCAAAAAGGCCTTATGCTACATAGGTTCTAGCACTAGGGTCAATCCCCAGTCTCGTTTCTCCTAGATCCGCCTTCACGTTTTACGGCTAGGGGAGTCTTGAGATACTTTGAGCCGGGGAAGGATTTCCACACATACAAACAGGGCTTTACACTACAGAAAGGTAGAAGACGAGATCTAGATCTAGGAATGTAAAGACAGAAAATAAAAAGAAAAGTTGAGGCTTACCTGAGTGCTGGAGGCGATTCCACAGCGGTTTTCTTCTTCTCTTGGAGTTCTTCTTTGCGAGAATTCAAAACAAGAGTTGTGTGTCTTTTGCTCAAGGAGGAGGCTCCTATTTATAGGCAAGGGCTAAGGTCATTGGTAGACACAAATTAATGTCTAGAACCCCTCCAACCTAAACCCTAAGGTTATTTCCGCGATTTCCCTTCATTTAATGAGGGACATGATGGTAAAAGTGAAAAACTCTTGGAAAACCCTAATTTTGAGCAAACTTAAGGTATCCGGTACATCAGACCGGATAACAAAGGGCCTTAAGGTATCCGGTACATGGTACCGGATACGCTAAGGCTCACACGTATCCGGTATGATTATCCGGATACGGGGAGGAGCACTTATATCCGGATTGAGTATCCGGATACAGGCAAAAATTTATTTTCTTCAAATTCTGTGCTGGCTTTCCAGGAGATAATGATTTTTTATGATTGTTTGTGCAATTTGGGGTGTCTACAGGCGGTGAACAAATTACCGCCCCTAAAAGTCCATTTCTTAAAAAAATGTAAATGACTTTTAGCGGCGGTAAGATTTTTACCGCCCCTAAAAGTTCCTTTTAGAGGCTGTAAGTCTATTACTGCCCGTAAAAGACATTTATTAAAAAACAAAAAATGACTTTTAGCGGCGGTAAGCTTTTTACCGCCCCTAAAAGATCCTTTTAGGGGCTGTAAGGCCATTACCGCACTAAAAAAATTTGTCCTAAAAAAATTTGTCTAGGTGAAATCATGTGAAATTTTTACCAGCGGTTTAAAAAACCGCCGGTAATAACCCGATAACACGTTATTTACCGGCGGTTAAACCGCCGGTAAAGAACTTTTTCATTTTTTTAAAAAAAACTCAACTACTACTAAATTTGGAGAGAGAAATCGACTTTTAGGAGCGGGAATCTACCGCAGATAAAAGCAAAAGCGGGAATTTTCGCACATTCCAAATCAAATGAATTTTTTTTAGACTTTTAGGGGCGGGAACTACCGCCGGTAAAAGCAAAAGCGGGAATTTTCCCACGTTCGAAATGAAATGAATTTTTGTTTGACTTTTAGGGGCGGTAACCTACTACCGCTAAAAGTTAAAGTGCCAATTTTCAAATGTTATTCGACTTTTAGCGGCGGTAAGCCTGTTATCGCCCCTAAAATTCTCTTCTATATATGCGAACCGAACCTCTTCTTCTTCAACTTGTCTCCTTCTTCTTGTTTTTTTTCTTGCAATCCAACTACAGGTATGCATTTCTTTTTACCCATCATTTATATTTTTTTTCTTTTTTGCAAATTTACTCTCTCACTAACATGTTGCTCTTTCTCTCTCTACAGATTTCTTCCAAGTCTCACTCTCTCTCTCTCTCTCTCTATGCCTATATCCTTCTCTCTCTCTCTATATTCAAATGGGTTAAGGATCTCAAACTCAATGCTAAGAATTGAAAATTCCAAAAAAATATTTCTCTCTTTCAAGATTTATCAAAAATCATGCAATTTTGCGGTGTCTACAACCTTCCCTAATGGCACATACACATTAGAGTTCTTTTGCTTTAAAAGAGATAAACCCAAAAGAGAAAAACCCAAAAAGCCTAAACCGTACCCTCCACATCTTTTGACATTTTTGCTTTCTTCTACTCTTTCCCAAGAAGAACACGAAACCCTAGGTAAGCCCTTGTCCTTTTCCCAAGTTCTCTTTATCTCCTTTCAAGTTCCTTATTATTTATTTATTTCTCCAATGTTGATTATAGGAGGATTAAAAGAAGAAAAAGAGGAATAGGAGAAACCCTGAGAGATTTGGGGTTTGGTTAAGGTAAGGGATTTACTTTATTTTATATGATTAATCATGTGAGATTTCCTTTCAATAAAAGAGATTATTAGTGATTTGAAGAGTTTTATTTAGAATTTATGCATGATGGTTTGTTGTTATAGGGTTAATCATGTTTGTGTAATTTTATTTTGCTACTTGAACCTTGAACTCTGGTTAATTTCGCATTTAATCTTGTTATTTTCAAAGACTGAAACCCTACGTTAGCACACACATGGGTTATCATGGTCATGTGTCTAAATAAAGTGTTGGATTGTAGGCAAAAAAAAAAAAAAAAAAAACACATACATGCACAATTCCGGGAGTCTCCATAATATCCTAATATGATTAGAAGTCCTTAGCGGGGGGACTCTTATATTATAAATAGGCTAGGTCCCCTCTCCTCTCCTAACATACAAAGAACATTCTGTTCCCCATCCGATATTTGGTTCTGATCAAGAGGAAAAAGGAGACGAAGAGCTAGCCCTAACTGTGTGCTTTTGTAGAAATTTCAAGAACGTGCAAATCAGCCATGTCTTCATGTAAGTATAAAAATTTATTTAATTTTTATTCTAGATTCATACATGTGATTATATGTTAAATCTAACATAGTATAAATACGAGTAGTATGGGTTTTGATTTGACATCCACTTTAACCTCCGTCAATGTAAATCTAACTAATTATATATTACCTAAGCAAAGTTAATGATTCAGTGTAATTTACAAGGATAGGATGTGTCCAGGGTGGTCTTTCTATTTGATTGAAACGGGACGATTATTGAAAAAGGTACTACGCCTTCTGAAATTGAAAGGACGTACTATTCTTACAGTCTCACTGTCTCGGTCAGATCACGCCAAAAGGAAAATACGCATGCAATCGAAATTTGCTATTTTTTTCCACGATCTACTTTTATTTTCTTTTATTGTTAATCTTTCTTTCGAACGAACTGCTTTTTCTTTCTTTCCTTCCACTAAAAAGGGGTGTGAACGTCCCTCTCATTGTCGCTCTCTTTTCTTTGGAATTTAAGTTTTTTCTGATTCCCGTCGTCGGAGGCTAATCATAAAGGTGTGCACAGAATACAATTTGCATGCAGTAACTCTCGCAAGTGAGCCACCGATCCAACTTTTTCATTTTCTTCTTTCCTTTTTTTGATGATAAGATCAGTAAAATTGACAGCCACCCACTCATGGGCTAGACCACTATTCAGTTAAATTATATGTTCCATGAGTAGTGAAACGGACAGCCCGTTTGTATTTTCATTAAAAAAAAAACAGAAAGAAAGCTCGGTTGTATGTGCAACGGCATTGTGATTCGCTATTTAAATTTAAAAATAAAAAATGCAATAATTTATTCTTTAAAAAATAATTTTTGATTATGATTAGCTAATCACAAGCCTGTTGTATAAATTGTGCATAGTTCCTACTGTACAGGAAGTGGGATCAAATCTTTTCTATGATTGTAAGGTAACTCATGATAAAAGTACCTTCGTAGCAATTATGCTTGATATTTGTGCCCATGGCCCACCTCAAGTTTAAACTGATAATCAAGTAAGTTTATGGCTACTTTTTCAATGTAAAACATATGGATATGTAATATGAAGGTGATACGTACACATATTTCATTATAGGGAACAACAGATGAAACAAGGACTGCTCCAACTTATATATATGCTTCTCTTGTGGCCAAGGATGATATCCACTACGTCCGCAGACATTTAGTATTGCTATCCATGTAGCATAAATGAGATGCTATCACATAGAGCATCTCACAGTATACTTTTTTCAATAATTTTTTTTTTCAAAAACAAAAATACTACAGCTTTTAGTTTAAGGCAGTAGACGATTTCTTATTTCATCCTGAAAAGGGTATCCTTAGAAATAGCCAAATGGGGATTTGATGAGCCAATATTGAGTAGAAGGTACTCTATTAACCAATCTACCACTATGAAAAGCTAAGTACCTCTTTTCCATTTGATCTGAATAAAATCCATTAAGATAACAGCCCCAATGCCTTCTATAACCCGTTATCACCATCAAGACAGCATGCATGTCGACGATGCATTTGATTGTTCTTAGCTAGATTCTTAAAAATATACTCACCGCCGCCTTCCACCTTTGAAAGGAGCTAACATTAAAATACTTTTTTTTTTTTTTTGGTAATGAACTAATATTAAAATACACACGATGACGATAAGTGAGTCCGCACTCAAACCATCTTTTTGATTTTTTTATGTCCCCACAGAGTCACAGACGGAAGCAAATCTTCTACAACGCAACTATTTACTACGCACTTTGCTACACTCATGTGTTATCGACAAGTGGCAGGTTGGATCCGTTTCACACCCGGCGACACTTTTTCCCATTTCGGTGCTAACTATGGTTTACTATTTGCCGATTCATCTTACCGGCAAAAAAATTTGCTTTTCCAGCATACTCACCCGATTAAAACATTTCGTCTTCCCGCGGTCCTGCCTCTTCCAACTCTTGCTATCCCAAACCCATCCAAATCCGAAAATCTTCTATCCAACATTGGTCTGGAACGCACATTGTGGATAAACCTCGCATTTTGTGGAAGCAAATCTCCCAAATCCAGAAGCTTCTTCGGATTTTCGTTTCCTAAAAAGTTTCAGTCCAACCTTGCTTTGGAATGCACCTTGCAAAGGAAGAGTACATTTTGTTATTTGTTATCGCCCAAACCCAGAAGCACCTTCAGATTTTTGATATCATGTGTGCTACGTTAAAGGCGGAACTGCTTTCAGTCTTCTTCTACAAATGAGTCATTCCTGAATAGATGATTCGCACACCTCTGGTGAAGATCATTGAGTGGGGAGAATTAAAAACATTGCATGGTTCCCTTTACTTTATTACTTTTCTGTTTTTTGTATTCTGTTGTGAAGAGGAATCTTTTGGAATGGTTATATTCTGTTTTAGTGCTTTCTTTGTAACTTTGACAGAGTTTTTACCTGACCAACTTATGACTCAGACATAAGTTAAAGCAAGGCAACTCACAAGAAGGACGTATCTGACCAACTTATGACTCAGAATTCAAGCATTCAGCCAAAACCTATTCTTCTTAATTTGACGATATTGAATGGAAAGGATGGATGGTTTAGATGGATATTGCTTGAGATCGTCTATTTTTGTGGTTTTCGTGATCGTGTGGTTTAGGTTTGCCTAATTCCTTCTGTCTTTTCTATTTTTAGATTATGGGTTTCTTTTTAAAATTGTTTGTCCTTAATGGGAGTGATTTGAATTCAACGCTCCAGCTTGCATGTTTTGGAATTAAAGATTTTGTGGTTATGAGACTATTTTATGTTAAGCACCTACAATGCTGTTGACAACCATTTTTTTCTCTTTTGCTTAATTGAATTAGGTGATTACCAACTTCTGTTTGATCAATTAGTAGAATTCAGAAGGATACTTCTTTGTGTATTCACATTAGAACAGTCAGTGTATCTGTAAAGATACAATCCCGATGGCTTTTGGTTGCATTTCGTATCTTTTTCTATTGGAGATGAGAGGACTTAAGACTTTCTCAAGTTTAGATGGGCATAAGTCCGAAAAGAGAAGTCATTACAACACTTTTCTTACTTTAAGGAAGGCAGATAGACGAGAGATGAAAGTTGTAAAAGTGGGAGATGAAGAGGAGTTGATAGATGATGAGAGGAGAGGAGAAGAGAGATGCACACCAGAGAAAAAGTCAATCTTCTCCGATAACGGTATGACATTTGCTGTTTGTGCAGAGCAGAGATGTGCAGCTTTAAATTCAAATTTTACTTTTGCCTATTCGGAGATCTTCTGCGATAACGGCATGACATTGGCAAAATGGGTTTTTAGTGATACTTTTTGGAAAGAATTCTCATTCATTCAGTCGTTCAATTCTTGTAAATTGATAATTAGTAATATTTTTTAAAAATAATTATAAATCAGTGTTATTTTACTGTTCATAAAGAATATCTTCCGAAAATGCCTTCAAAAGACTTGTAAACTTCAATTGTAACAAAATGAGTAAAAGGTTTTCAAAGTCTTTTGAGGGCATTTTCGGAAGATATTCTTCATGAACAGTAAAATAATACTGATTTATAATTATTTTTAAAAAGTATCACTAATTGTCAATTTACAAGAATTGGACGACTGAATGAGAATTCTTTCCAAAAAATATCACTAAAAACCCATTTTCCCCATGACATTTGCTGTTTGTGCAGAGCAGAGATGTGCAGCTTTAAATTCAAATTGTGCAGAGCAGAGATCTGCAGCTTTAAATTCAAATTTTACTTTTGCCTATTCGGAGATCTTCTGCGACAACAGACATGACATTTGCTATTTGTGCAGAGCAGAGATGTGCAGCTTTAAATTCAAATTTTACTTTTGCCTGTTCGGAGAGTGTCAGACACGGCGGGTTATGAGTTGGGTATGCAGTTAACCAACTATGGTTAACCCTTAAAGGTCTGTCACTTGTCGATAACACACGAGCGCAGCAAAATGCGTAGTAAATAGTTGCGTAGCAGAAGATTTGCTTCCGTCACCGAACAGACTGCTTTTATTTTGCCTTTTTCCCACGAGCTGTTTGTTCGTTCTTTTTGTCATGTCACCCTCACCCCTTTGTAATTTTATTTAATTTTCAGCTTCCCCAGGCCCAGGATTAATTAATTATATCTCGCTGGTAAAGACTGACTTTCCTAAATATAAATAGGGCATTAGTAATTAAATTGTAGAAACTGATAGCGTTCCAAGTATGCGACTTTAATATATTCGAAATTAATGACTTACGATTGATTTACAAAGAGTTATGTTAGTCGCATGATAGTGTTTCGCTGCAAAAAAACAAACCAAAAAAAAAGGGAAAAAAAAATGGGGACAAAGTGTGCCCCAAATACAAGCTCCTTCTCGATTGAAATAAACCTTATTTGTATCCAGGATATTTATAGCTTGTGTTTGTCCTTCTTATATATGTTATCGTGTGAAGTCACACGTATGGGGGAGTGTTGAAATATTATTTTGCCCTTTTTTAAATATGTAATTGCGACTTCACCTATCAGCTTAAGCTTTTAGATGTAATACGGTCATTTAAGAGAGAACAACCTAAATTCTTTTGGTTAAGAATCACATATCACATAAAGAATATTAATTTCTTTTAATTAGGAGCATATTGTTGGACCCTAAATATTCTATGGAACTGATTTAGCCAAAAATAAATAGCTTCAATTGAAGCAATAGATAATCCATAAGCAGGCAATATATCAAACACCAAAAGTGCAAAGCAAAATACACAAAATTTTAGGTGGAAAAAACCTTCTAGTGTAGAGGAAAAAGATCACGGGATAAATCCAATCAATTCATTATAATACTTAAGTTCTTAGCCCAAAACTTGAGTTCTCAACAAATTGTAAAATCAAAACAACATCAACCTTTCAAAAATAACAAACAATTTCACCCAAACTATCACAATGTGATTAACCAAATCTCAAACCTTACCCAAAAGAAAAGGATAAGAACGTACCTTTTCTTTGATCTTGTGTGAGTTTTCGTCGTCTTTCTAAAATCCAGCACACCCCAATCACCGTTTTTTCCAACGCCTCAGCCCTTTTTTTCTCTCTGACGGAAAGGAAAAGAGTAATGACGCCCGGCACTGGTGTATTGATGACGTGGGCCGGAAGGCACCAACAGATATCACATGCTTTGAAGGGCCCAGTTGTTGTAGTGTAGTGCACAATATCTTGGCTTATTCTTTACAGTAGTGATTGAGTCGCCGGTGCATGCGACAAAAAGAAAGTGGCCGTACACTCTGCGAAGACTCCAGCAACTTTTAAGGCCCCAGTCAAGCGGTGGAGGTCCGTTCATCTTAAAGCATGCATGCATGAATGCATCCAATCGAATTTCGCCCTTTTAGTTTTTTTAAATATGCAGGTATTAATACCGTTACCTAGCAGAGTTAATTTAAGCCTATAAGTACCACACTTCAGCCACCCTATCATTGTAACTAGCCAGAAAGAGTAGTGTTCTGAGCTACTGTGAGAGAGCCAAGGTCGTATGATCTGAAAATGAGATCGGCACTTTATCTGACCTTCCTTCTTCTTTTGCAACTCTATTCTCATTCCCAGCCTCAGCCTCTGCCCTCACCTCAGCCTCCGCCTAGTACTGCTCGCATCCTGACTCCTGATGAAGGTGATACAATTTTATCATGTTTCAATGAAGCATAATTTTAGCAAGTCTTTGTTTCTTGAGAAAATTAAAAGAGTCCACCAAATTAATATCATACATCTTTGCAGTAAGTGCTCTAAGTAACATTTCAACGAGCTTGAAGATGTCGCTGGATGTCATGCCATTCTCAGATTGGTCTTGCAGCGACAACATGATCTCTTGCAAGTGCGGCCCAGATCAGACTTGCCACGTCACAAATTTGTATAATTTTTTATTTCCTCAACTATGATACTTGTATATATTGTGTTTCATCAATATTACACGAGTATGGGTAAAATTATATAACTCCACAAGAGGTAACCCATCAATCATTTTATTTTGCAGTTTGTGCTCTGACTGTGGTCTAACTGGAGTGCTTCCTGAAGAATTGGGTAACCTTACCTATTTGGAAAAAATGTAAGTACATTCTAATTTATTTTTTCTCTTCTTCATTTGTTTTTTTTTTTTTTTTCAATCTATTTATTAATTTTAAAGCTATAAATTTTCACATTGATCATGTTTATCCGTATGCCATATAATCTGGTTCAACAACAGATACTATACCTTTCCTTCTAACTTATCTCTAGAAAACAAATATATATATTTTCTAATTTCAAATTTACTACAATTAATGAAAAGTTTTTATTTAAGCAACACCAAACAGAACCTAAAAGTATATTGTATTAGTTTTATTGGTGGATATCGGTTGAAGTAGCATGTGCAAGACATGAGCTAATAAAAATTATAATTTATAAAAATTCCATTAATCTTGAGAAGAGAAATTTACACTTATGTCCTTTCTCCTTTTTGACAACTACAGATACCTCCCATGAGGTTTTTGAAATGACACTTACCTTTCCTCCTTTTAATGTTGTCCCTATTTCATTTCTTTTGTGCAAATGTTATTAAAATTTGAATGTGTTTTGACGAATTTACCCTTATTTAAGTGTGGGAACACGGCCCGTGGGGGTCAGTTCGGGTCAAGGGAGTTGCCACCATCCATGGTTCAATTTCGGGTGTGGATGGACACCAAGAAAATTAATTAATCACATGAGAGTTTCAAATTTAGTTCAACCAGATTTCTGGGTTAGAGGGTTCAATTAAGTGATTTGGAAGGTGTTAGGCACACAACCACTCCTGGTTCAATGAACCAATTACCTTATCTAGATTTCACCATAAAAATTTTTATTTATTTACAAATTACTAAAATATTTCAAATCCTAAAAAGGAAAGTTTCTAAGCTTGCTAAATTTTATACAAGTAGAATATTTCTAAAAAATGATCTTTACAAATTTCTAAAAAAAAAGGAAAGTTTCTAAAAAAAGGAATGTTTCTAAACTTCTAAGTGTTTCTAAATTTGTTAATATACAAATCCTAAAAAGGAGATATTTCTAAATTTCTTAGATTTTATACAAGAGAATTATTTCTAGAATTTTACAAATTTCCAAATATTAAAAAAATGAAACTTTTTTAAATTTACTAAAAGGAAAGTTTTCTAATTTTATAAATATTTCTAAGTTTGCTAATATACAAATCTAAGAAAAATTTCTAAGTCTGTTAAATTTTATACAAGGTAATTATTTCTAAAAAACCTAATATTTACAAATTTTAAAAAGGAGAGTTTCTAAATTTACTAAAAAAGGAAAATCTCTAATTTTCTAAATTTGCAAATCTAACCAAAAGGAAAAATTTCTAAGTATATTAATTTTGTATAAGGGGAACATTTTTTATATCCTAATTATTACAAACTTCTAAAATTTAAATGGAATAATTTACAATCCTTAGAGAATTTTAACTTTTCTTTTTTTCTTTTTTTTTAAGAACTATCTATTAACAATTTCCTAAAAAAAAGAATTAATGTTTATAGACTGTTTCTAAAATCCAAAAATGACAAAATTTCAAAAATTCTATATATGCAAAATTCTTAAAATTGTAAATTCCTGAAATTGTAGATTCCTAAAAAGAAAATATTAAATTTAAATTCTTTGAAATACGAAATTCTAACTTTTTTTTTTTGGGATTTTCTTAAAAAAATTTACCTAAACACCAATAGATAATCATGAATAAAATGATGGCATAATTGGGCTAACAAATCATGTACACATATGACCGAGCCTATATAAATTGCATTCCAAAATCATAATGCATTCCAAAATCATAATTAGAAGCACACTAATCCAGCAAGGGAATTGCAATCTTCAAAGTTCAGTAAAAATTCACAGCAGCATGCCAACGTCATCTGATTTCATGAAGGGGTTAAAAATGCAATGCTGGTCTCAGGCTAGGCAGAGAAATCTGATATTGTTATTACATTCATGGAGCTAATGGAACATGCTTTACGTGACATTTGGTTGGCATAGAACAACAAAGATGAACGCATGAGGCACTAACAAAGTACACTGTTCACGTAACACAGACTGTTCATAAAAATAACATTTTTATTTGCTTCGAACATTCACATTTCTCATTACATGCATAAAAAATCAATTACAAAGAGCATCAGAACCAATCTAACTGAAAATTAAAGAGCAGTGAATACCCGGATGGCTGAATAAAAAGTGAGAAGCAAAGATGAGCCGATTTATCTCTTTGAAACAGAGTGAAGAGTATTGTTCAGAGGTCGGCAGCAGCAAACCGACGAGCACGATCAGTTCCAGACGAGAGAAGAGCTAAGACAGAGACAGAGATTGCTGAGAAGTGTTTGCGACAGCAGAAAAAGGACCGCGATCGAGTGGTCGTGAGCAACAGAGAGAAGGAGATTGCATGAGAGAGAAGTTGAGTGACACGACAGGGTGAAAGAGAGCGAGAGAGATGAGCGAGTGTGCCTGAGAGAGGTCGGTTGCAAGAAGTTTTCTGCGAGAGAGGGAGTCTCCAAAATTCCCAACAGGTCAAGCCCCCTCTCGAAATGGAGAAACTCACCCCTTTTGAATGGTTGAGTTGCCGTTTTCAATAGAGGGGGAGAAAGAGAAGGCTTCCACGAAAATGGAAAGCAATCGACCATTTTCTCGAGCATTCCCGAACCTAGGAGAAGAAATTGAAAGAGAGGAAGAGAGAGAGACCAAGATCAAGAGAGGTAAAAGAGCAAGGTTTGGATTTCGGAAGCTTATAGCATTAGGAAACTTCCGAAATTTGAAAAACTGCCAAAAAGCTAGAGAGATCTTCTAATTCTGTACTAAATCTCTTCCTTAATTTCAAGTTGGGAATCATTTTAGAATGATTCCCTTTGAGTTTTGGTTGCAAAATAGCAACTTACGAACAAAACAAAGAAAGCTTTGCTCGTTGAAGACCTGGGGCGAACTTTTGTAAATTCAAGAAAGTTAATTCCTTTTCTGATATTTTGAAAACTTAAGGGTAAAAAATTAATTTTAAAATTGTCACTTTCCACCCTACTTTTCAACTTTTATTTCAAAAACTTCCTTTTCTGTTTTTTTCAATTAAAATCCCCAAAATTGGGGTTCTGACATTAAGTGCAAAAAGTTTTATAAGCCGAACAAGGGAGGTAAGTGTAATTCCAAAATCCTTAAGGGACATAATAGCAGTTGTTGAAAAACCAGAAGAGAGGTTTCGATAAAATAATAGGTACCGTCATTCCTTTGTGAACAATTTCAGAGTAACACTAATTCTCTCTATATTTCATTTCTTACCGGCCTTGATGTCAGACAAAATTACAGGCGGTAACTAGTAAACTATATATAGCGGGTTTTACTTTCATGTTTTTTTGGTAAATGCCTCAACAGTGACTTATCTAGTAACAAGATTCATGGTCCCATACCTGCCACGCTGCGGAAACTATCATCCCTCAAATATTTGTAAGTACCGTCTTTACTAATATTAATTGGTTATTATTTATTACCTTAATTGTGCAATATTTGATTACTGAAATTGGGTTGTTCCAATATAATTTTTAAGGGATCTTTCATCGAACCAACTCGACGGACCCATACCTGACATCTTCCAAGGGATGAAGTCGTTGGAAAGCCTGTAAGTCCTCTGATTTTTTCTTGATTTACTTTGGCATTGCACCATAAATTATTTGCCGGAAGCTTACCAGAAGAATTAATATATAAACCAGAAGCTTATTAATCAAGATAACAGAAGAATTAATATATAAACCAATAAGCTTATTAATCAAGATAATAACTAAGTAAATGTGATCTTTGTCATCTTCGAAAGTAAGACATGTTTGATGCCTTGTTATTTTCACATCTTATATTATTTGACTTTCATTGTTATATTTAATTGTTTGACTTTCATTGTTATATTATTTGACTTTCATTGTTATATTTAATTGTTTTAGGAAAATGAAAATTCTTTTTCCTTTTATTTATTGTAATACAGTATTTGTAACGGCACTTTTGTATGAGTGCCCTTAGTCACTACATCACCTTTTTTTTTTTGTTGGTAATGTATGGTATTAAATTAAACAATTAAAAGGATACTGAATTTTTTGGAAATTTCAACAACAATAAAGTAGGTCTATTAGGCTTAAATGATTGTTTTATCTTGTTCTCCACAGGCTTCTGTACAACAACTTCCTCACTGGTTCCATTCCAAAAAGTTTGAGTGCATTGCCGTCGCTAGATACCCTGTAAGTAGCATCACTGTTCGTTGCTTCCTCAAAGTATTAAATTTGCGTTTTTCTTGTATATATGTTTCTCCATCATCGCATTGCAGGTTACTTGGACAGAATCAGTTATCAGGAACTATCCCAGAAGAACTAGGGAACATCACCACCCTCAGATTCATGTGTGTTGCTCTACCCATTTTTAAAACATTATCGTTGTTAAACAACCATTGCCCCTAAAAATTTAAACTGATAAATGGAAATGTAGCTATATATGTATATAATAGGGCTCAACTCAACGCTCCCTACACATGTGCGACTTTACATGGGGAGGATAAACACATGGCACATACACCCTTGATACAAATAAATATCAAGGCAAAACTTATTCTCACAAGTCGAACACCATACCTTCGGCCCCGCTCCATAGACCCTTGATACAAATAAATTAATGATAAGGCAAATTCGTTCTAGGAGTCCAATACTAGACCTCCCGTTCTGATATCACGTGCAATGGTTGTTTAATAATCGCCAACTAAGTCCTCACTTTTGTTGTTCATTTTGTTTTTTTTCTTTTTGGTTTAATCAATAACCGCAGAGGATTAAAGGAGAACAATCTTGATGGAGGTCTTCCAGAGCGACTAGGAAATTTGAAGAAACTCGAATATTTGTAAGTTTCCGGAAAGGGAAAGACTGCGTGCATGGTGAATTTTGATTTTCGAGAAGTAGCTGCATTTTCAGTGGTGGGTTTCTGGTTGTAGGTATCTGTCATCAAATAATCTCAATGGAACCTTGCCACAAAGCTTTTATCAACTTTCAAGCCTGAAAGTACTGTAAGTATCTTATTTTTAATTTGTCCCGTAATTCCACCTGGGTTCCATGCTCAAAAGCAATCATTCTTCAATCGTCAATGCGCGCAGCTGGATTTTTGGGAACCATTTGTCTGGTCGGATACATCCTTCAATACAGAACTTGACGCAGCTTCAATCTTTGTAAGCCTCTTTAAACCTTCGTTAATTAATACGTTCGTCATTGATATATATGACCCTGGGCAATGCTCTCTGAAATTCAGTAGTTTTATAAGCCTTAATTTTGTCTCCCAAAAGTGAAAATTTTAAATTAAATGAAAGGAGAATTGAAAAAGGAAAAAAGAAAATTTGTAAGTGGCATGTCTTGGATATGGCTTGATTCTTCGTGGGACGTTCCAACAAATACGGGTATCCAGTAACCTGTCGGAGCAAGTCCCTCGAGAAATTTCACTTTATTTTCCAGAAAAAATAGTTTGAGGGCGCACATTATAGAATATCAAGCAAATTTCACTAAGAGATCAAATTCTTGAATCTATATGACTATCATGATGTATTTTGATGGTCATAGGTTACTGATGGGAAATAATTTTGAGGGGCCTTTACCCAATGAGATTTCCATGCTTGGATCACTTGAAAAATTGTAAGTACTGTTGATCTTAATTTCTTTTCCCGCTGTACTGTTCTTAATTTCTTCACGTTGTAATCATTTCATAGCTCCATTTGTATTGATTTCCAAGATTTTCTTGTTATTTCCAGGTGGGTTAGTGACCTGAGAAACAGCAATGGATCGAAATTTCCATTTCCAAATTTGGCAAAATTGACAGGAATGAAATCTCTGTGAGGGCTCTAATCCATTCAGCATATGGTTATTTTATGTCACAAACCCATATATATATATGTCAGGCAAAAAAAATAGTTTTTTCAATCATATTTTATCAAAATAATCAAGAAGAACTGAAGATTTTCTTAGAGCCGGCAATTTCTGGCCGTATATTAATCGGGTTGTGTTGGGTTGGGTGTGGGTTTAGGTTTTCCTTATCCATTTGAAAACGGGTCAACCGGAATTCGACCCGCCAACTGCTGGGTACCCGTTTAACTTTTAAGTCTATTTTTCCTTTATTTTTATCTCTCATAGCCAATTTTTATTCTATTTCATGATGCTATGAAGTACAGTCAACTAATTAAGCACAGTAGTTTAATTAATATTTGAGATTTTAACTATTAAGTTATTTTATGACTAATATAACTTTATTACTTTTTAGAATTAGTTATATTGCGATAACTATATAAATTGTTTACCTATTTAATATAAAGGTAATATAAGGATATAGTTATATTTTACAAACATTATAAGTTATATTATTAATATATACAATGCACGCTACACTAGCTATTGTAATTAATTTTACTTAGATTATATTTAAATGTTTTTAGATATTTTTAAGCTTCTTCACAAGTAAAATATGCTTATTTTTTATTTTTTGAAAAAAAAAATCACGTTTATTAATTATTTTTATATTATTTACTAAAATTTTAATAGGTTAAATGAGTTTCATATAAAAGTCTGTGATAATAAAATAAAAATATTAATTAAAAACGAATTGGCGGGTTCAACCCGTTTATTACAAGTTGAGTTTAGGTTGGCTATTTTTCAACCCATTGGTAAACGGGTTGAACTGGATCCCTTACCCCTTTAGTTGTCACCCGCTAAAACTCAAACCACTGCCTGGTCCAATCTTTTTGAAGTAATGAAAATGTGGTTATATTCTTAGAGTATATATAGGCCCATTCATCATATAGGACATATGTACCACGTAGAATCATCTATGGCACACATTAAACCATCACCAGATCATTATATGCTTTGTGATGACGTGGTGTGTGCCCTATGATGATCTAGTCTACCTATACAATGAATGGGCGATTAGCTCTATATAAAATTTGTAATAGTAAACAAGCACTTATTTTAAATTTTTTTAGAAGTATGATTAATTTTCATTTTGTTTTCGAAACAGTGAATTGAATCACTAAACCTTAATTAAGTTAGTGACTCCATAAATATTCATGTAAGTATGATTAATTTTTAACTATTTTAGAAACCGTCACTTATTAATTTAGTGACTAAACCTTTGATATATGTGTTCGTGCGCGCGTGTTATACATATATAACACACATAGACATTGATTTTATGCCGCAAATTTATGCACAAAGATAAATTTTACAGCACAAACTAATCCCTTTATTAGCCTTTATTTTATTTATCTTTTAAACATAGTCAATTATCATGTCTTTTTTACATGATCCTTTTTTTATAATTGATCAATGAATTATCTAATGACTGTGGCAGGATATTAAGGAAGTGTGCGATTGCAGATCAAATTCCACCATATATTGGGGAAAGGAAATCTTTATCGTATCTGTAAGACTTTTTCCTTGGAAATATTTATCATATCTGTAAGCTAACACCTACCAAGGGAAAACTACTCCTAACACCTATGCACTGTAGGAGGACAGACAACACCTACCACAACCATAGTTTACAACATTGGGGATTGAACCCCCCAACACCCCCACCCCCACCCCACCCCACCCCCCCAAACCCCAAAATACATGTGCAACATAGGCTACGTGCACACGTAAACAAACTGCATAGCATGTTCTCTAGGGGCATTGAACCCAAGATCTAGACTTTGACACCAATTGTTAGGATCAAACGCTTACCAGCAGACCAATAACTTAAATTGTTGTAATTCATGCAACGTGAATAGTAGAATCGAGAAAAATAAGAGCACAAATTTTTAAGTGGTTTGGCAACATGCCTACATCCACTACGTACGCCAAAAATTCCATACACGCACACACACACACACACACAAAACTTCAATTTGGGTCACAATGTGATATATATACCAATCCTAAACCCAATATTTTGAAATCCCAAAAATACTCTTGTACTCAGAATATGAGCCACTATTTCCAACAATCTCCACCTTGGTGAATATTCACCCCCTTATAAGAAAGAAATAACAACAATCTCAAACTCCACCTGGAACCAATGGGTTAGGGACATCTTGTCTTTAACACCTTGAGACATTAATCAAGCTCAAGCAATGCTTGAACTTGTCTATGAGAATAGACTTTGTCAACATATCTGTTGTATTCTGAGAAGTGTAAACATTCTGAAGCACCAATTCTCCTTAAGAAACCAACTCTCTAATGTTGTGGAACTTCACATCTATGTGCTTGGTTATAGCATGGTACACCTGGTTCTTTGCCAAATAAATAGCACTCTGACTATCATAGTACAATTGAACTCCACCTTGTTGAACTCCCAGTTCAATGACTAGTCCTGAACCCTCAATGCTTCCATAGTAACCTTAGTAACTGCTATGTATTCTGCTTCAGTGGTAAATAGTGCAACTAGAAATTGTATAACAGACCTCTAACAAATAGGTCCTCCTGCAAGAGTGCATACATAGTCTGTAGTAGACCTTTTGTTATCCAAATCCCCTACATAGTCTGCATCCATATATCCCACAACGGAAAGCTCATCCTGCTGCTCTCTACCAAACATGATACAATAATTAGTAATACCCCTCAAGTATCTAAAGATCCACTTGACTGCTTCCCAATGTTGTCTCCCTGGATTTGCCATATAGTTGCTCATCACACTAATTGTATGTGCTAGATTTGGTTTAGTGCAAACCATGAAATATATCAAACACCCCATTACACCAGCATACAGTACCTTTGACATATCTTCAATTTCTTCATGTGTCTTTGGCACTAATTGGAAGATAATCTAAATTGATTCGCCCATGGTGTGTTCACTGGTTTTGCATTGTTCATATTGAAACTTTCCAATACCCTTTTGATAGAACTATTCTGTGATAAACACAATTAGTGCTATCAATTGGTCGGATTCTAGATCCGAATTCAACCATATTTGATCCGGTTAGCCGAATACAAATTTATAATATTATCTGTCGGATCAAATACGGTTTGCGGTTTTAAAATCCGATTAAATCCAACAAGATATCGATTCTTACATATCCAACCAAATACATATTGTGCGTAAGCTTCTCAAGTTTAAAGCTTGAGGGCTTTGTACTGATTTAAGGCCTGTTATTTGAAACATCAAAAGGCTTAAAGTAAAGCATCAAGCGATGCCTACTTAAGCATTTTATAGCATCGGGAAATCCTTCCCAACCGACGTAGGTCTATATAAAGAGAAAAACTATATTATTCTCTTTACTCCCACATCAGTTGGAAGGAAAAATCCTTCCCAACCGATGCTATAAAAGGCTAAAGCCTTCATTGCATACAGAACCCCACTGAACCGATGGGTTGGCCTAGATCGGTCGGTCAAAGTTTGTTGGAACCACTCATCATCCACATGATGAAAGATCATCACCTGATTCAAGATCATCAGATCCGAAGGCTCAGGACCCTTCCAGAAATCTCCAAAGATATCATCACACCTGTCACTCTGTTGTAACTAATTCTTGTTAGAAAGAATATTCTAGATGTAAGTAGCTTATAAAAGGAGAGACTCTCCTTCCGGGAAAAACAGAATATAATAAGAAGAAAATCATTCTTCCCAACATGGTATGGGAGCTGTCTCAGGACTAATCGTCCACCATGTCCGATCAATCCACCACCGCCTCTTCTTCTACCACACCTTGTCTCTAACACCTTGAGATATTAATCAATTGCTCAAGCAATGCTTGAACTTGTCTATGAGGATAGACTTTGTCAACATATATGTTGTATTTTGAGAAGTGTAAACATTCTTAAGCACCTATTCTCCTTAAGAAACAAACTCTCTCTAATGTTGTGGAACTTCACATCTATGTGCTTAGTTATAGCATGGTACACCTGGTTCTTTGCCAAATAAATAGCACTTTGACTATTATAGTACAACTAAACTCCACCTTGTTGAACTCCCAGTTCAATGAATAGTCCTGAACCCTCAATGCTTCCTTAGCAACCTCAATTAGTACTATGTATTCTGCTTCAGTGGTAGATAGTGCAACTAGAAATTGTATAACAAACCTCCAACAAATAGGTCCTCCTAGAAAAGTGAATACATAGTTTCTAGTAGACCTTTTGTTATCCAAATCCCCTGTATAGTCTGCATTCATATATCCCACAACGAAAAGCTCATCCTTTTGCTCTCTGCCAAACATGATACCATAATTTGTAATACCCCTCAAGTGTCTAAAGATCCACTTGACTGCTTCCCAATGCTGTCTCCCTGGATTTGCCATATACTTGCTCACCACACTAATTGCATGTGCTAAATTTGGTCTAGTGCAAACCATGGCATACATCAAACACCCTATTACACTAGCATACAGTACCTTTGACATATCGTCAATTTCTTCATGTGTCTTTGGCACTAATTAGAAGATAATCTAAATTGATTCGCCAATGGTATGTTCACTGGTTTTGCACTGCTCATATTGAAACTTTCCAATACCATGATATAACTATTCTATGATAAACACAATTAGGGCTATCAAATTGTCGGATTCTAGATCCAAATTCAACCATATTTGATCCGGTTAGCTGAATACAAATTAATTTATAATATTATCTGTTGGATCAAATACGGTTTGCAGTTTTAAAATCCGATTAAATCCAACAAAATATCGATTCTTACGTATCCAACCAAATATATATTGTGCGTAAGCTTCTCTAGTTTTAAAGCTTGAGGGCCCTGTACTGATTTAAGGCCTACCAGGCTTGTTATTTGAAACATCAAAGGCTTAAAGTAAAGCATCAAGCGTGCCTACTTAAGCCTTTTATAGCATTGGGAAATCCTTCCCAACCGACGTAGGATTAAAGAGAAAAGCTATATTATTCTCTTTACTCCCACATCAGTTGGAAGGAAAAATCCTTCCCAACCGATGCTATAAAAGGCTAAAGCCTTCATTGCATACAGAACCCCACTGAACCGATGGGTTGGCCTAGATCGGTTGGTCAAAGTTGAACTGTGAACAAAACAAAGAATGAACAAGAACAACAATATTTAATAATCAATAATTTATTTGGTTGAATTCGAATATGATATGGTACATTTCAAATTCAAACATGAATTAGTAGATAGAGAATCCAACTGTTGAATTCAAATACAGCTAATATGTTATCGAATAGGGTTGACAAGATAGATTCAGCCATATTCGACTCGTTGACAGCCCTAACCATATAAAACTTCATGGTGTTGCTGTACCTACTAATCTTCAACAAGACCTGCAACTTGTCGACTTCAGTCATTCCCTTAGCAGTAATCAACATAGTATCTACATAAAGCAACAGAAAAATAAAATCAACCATCATCAAGACATTTCACATAAACACAACACTCATACTCGCATCTCATGTAGTCAAACTGAATCATGTAGGAGTCAAATCATTGTACCACAGCCTTGAAGATTGTTTCAACCCTTAAAGAGACTTTCTCAGTTTATTACTTTTGTATTATGGATGTATCTGATTTTTCTATTCTTTTTTCAAATTTATTTGTTTGCATGTTCCTGCCAATGTTCTTGCTTTTAATTATCACCACGATTGATATTATCCTTCAACAGTTATAAATTATCATCTAAATTGCACACTGCGTGCTTATTACAATTTCAAAGTATCACGCAACCCAAGTTTATGACCTAATTGGATGACCCAATGCTCTGGATTTTTGTTACTTATCTGTTGCAGGGACTTGAGTTTCAACAACTTGACTGGTAAAATCCCATCGTCATTTGTAAATCTTAATTACATGTAAGTGTTGAAAATTTTGCAACTGTTTCAGCAATAGATATGTAATTTTTTCAATTTGAACAAACCCCTACTACTATAACTGTTAACAATTTCAATCAATCTCTAAAAAGTTTGATGTTTTCTATTCAGGTACTTGACAGGAAATATGCTCAGTGGATCAATAGAAAATATACTCAGTCGATCATTAAAAGAAAATATCTCCCAAAACATGTGCGTATCCAATGTTAGACAAACACATTCTTTCCATCCAGTAGGGAAATAATAATGAGAAGCTTGTCCAAGTCTTTTTTTGAACGTTCACCTTCATGTTTATATCTGTTGTTTGAGATTAGTATTCGAATTTCTTTTTCTTTCAATCGATCCAATCCTGGATCAACAACAGATTTCTCCTTATTTCTTCTATTGATTCACTCTTTGCAGGGATATGTCATACAATAATTTTATGCCCGTAAGCAAGGAAACTTCCAAGAACTCAAGAGCGTAAGGAAAATGAATCAACCATACTATTTGTTTGCAAATTGTGTAATTATCTAGTATTAACATTACTTAATTACATCAGATTGATTTTATTTTCTCCTTTTCTCTTTTTTTTTTTTAATTCTTTTCTGGTTTCGTCTTTTCAGGAACCTGTTTGCATGCTGCCATCCTGAAGCAGTAAATAAGTATGCTTGAAATTTTTCTTACTGCATGTAGTCTCATCGTTGAAAGTCATTTTCTCCCGAATAATTATAATTATTACTTTAGTAAAATGAAGTCCTCTAAAGCCAGACATGTCACAGCACTCTCACAAATGCTCTGATGTTTGCAGGTCTTCTCCATCAGATATCAAGGAAATTTCCTGTCCTGATGAGAAACCAAAATGCAAGTTTCCTTCTTTTTATATCATCTGAGTCCATAAATTTGGCTATATATTGATGACTGAAAATGTTCCTTGCAGACTCCTCGTTGTATATTGATTGTGGTGGTGGGGGAACCATGATCGGAGGGAATTATTATGAAAGGGATAATGACACATCTTCCTTCTATGAGAGCCGTGACGGAAAATGGGCTTATAGTCGTACAGGCGACTTCATTTCAATATCAAGTAGCGGACCTGGGGATGCTGAGGACTACATCCGAAATACAAAATGCGGAGCACCTGTGGCTGATGCACCTTTATATGCAACTGCACGCCTTTCTCCTCTCTCTCTCCGATATCACGGGCGTTGTCTTGAGAACGGCAATTACACAGTGGATCTTCACTTTGCAGAAATCGTTTACACAGACAATGATACTTATGGCAGTTTGGGCAAACGCATATTTGATGTGGACATTCAGGTAATCATCAATTCCCTTGAGTGGAATTAATGCCCTTTCGCTAGTGACAGTTTCTTAGGCGGTCTCTATTATTACAGCAAAAGAAAGTACTGGAGAATTTCAACCTCAACAGCCAAATGGGGGCAGTTAAGAAAAATTTCACTGCTGTTGTGGACAAAAATGCTTTGGAGATTCACTTCTACTGGGCTGGCAAAGGATCCGTATACATCCCACCTAGACTCTATGGACCTCTGATTTCGGCTATTGCAGTAACTCGTGGTACAACACTGGTTTATTCTCTGTTCCCCTTATTTTTCTGGTGCTTTCTTTAAAGTTATTCTCTCTAATTACTATCCTCTTCTGTTGCGTCCAGTTTCCAAACCTCACAAGCGAAAGCTCTCTCCTTTAAGTATCACCATGATCGCAGTTGCTTCACTTGCCCTCCCTCTTTTGGTTTTAGCATCTGTTTGGAAATTGGTCCTATTGAGACGCGAGGAACATGGTAAGAATAAGTTTTCTGTGTGAGAGTAATCCCTCGTGCCTCAATGGCTAAATTAATACTCTATTCACACCATACGATTCAAACCCTCTATGGACGAGCCCGTAAAAAGGTCCTCATCCGTAGGCAATCACTCATGGGCATTCAATGATTGAAATGGTTTGAATCATTAGAACCATTTAAATGCCTCGAGTGATTGTGCGACGAGCACCTATACAGGCTCATGGTAGAGTACTTTAATTCCATACTGTATAGAAAGAGAATACTTGGAAACGGTGCTAAAACTAATAAGGGGAAAATTAATTTTTAGTGTTATTTTTTGAAAAGTATTAAAATTCAATCAGTAAAGTTTTGAATTTTAACTTTTAATTTATATTTATCAAAGTAATTAAGTTTTAGTAACATACTAATATTTCACTATATAAACAAATTCTTCCAAAAATGCCCTTATACCATTCACTCGAATGACTTGTACAAGTCAATAAAATAATTTATACCTTTTAAATGACTTGTACAAGTCAATAATATGACTTTTATTTTTATTAACATTGTATACTAATTTGTGCGGGTCATTTGAATGAGTTATATAAGAGTATTCTTGAAACAGTTGGTTTGTAATTGTGAAATGTTATTAAAAATTAATTACTTTGATAAAAATATATTAAAAGTTAAAACTCAAAACTTTACTAACTGAATCTTAATAACTTTCAAGAAGTATCACTAAAACTTAAATTTTTCAATTAATAAATCTCTTCTCCAAAACACCCTTTCAATTTCCTGGGATGATATGCATTATGTTGCGGCATATTTTTCTTTTGCTCTTTCACCCATTTTGGGGAACAGTAACAAATCTACCTTTACGTGCTCTCTTTCAATATTATATAAGCAAGTGTCCACTCTTTTTACAAAATGCTCTAATTTCTAATCTCTCTTGATCTCCGGAACAATTATTTATATCAAACATTTTAATCACTTACATGTGGCATTACACGTGATACCCGCAGGCATGATGTTCGGAGAAAAATTTTACACCTTCAGACAAATAATAGATGCTACTCAAAACTTCAGCGACGCTATGAAGATTGGGACACTTTACAAGGTGTGTTTTCGTGTTTTATAAACTTTGTGATCTCCTTGGACTCTATATTTTAAATATTTTAAAGAAACGTGTATGATTGCAGGCCGACATGAATGATGGAAACATATTTGCGGTCAAACAGCTTTTTTCAACTGGCAAAAAGGAAGAAATAAATAAATTCAATAATGAAATCAATATTCTTGACCCCTTGAACCATGAGAATGTGATCAGGCTGTTGGGGCACTATGTGGGAGACAAGATACTCATGCTGGTATTTGAGTACATGGAAAATAAATCCCTTGATGCAGCATTGTTTGGTAAAGTCCACAACAGAGAGTACTCTTTCAATTCATTAATTGTAGATTAGGTGATCTCTATGAAAGAAGATATAATGCTTTGTGTGGCGCGCAGGTAGTCCATCACCCTCCGTGAAACTTAGTTGGAAAGTCAGGCATGAGATCTGCCTTGGAGTGGCAAGGGGTCTCAGTTTCCTGCATGGAAGAGCAAGTGGAAAGATTATCCATCGGGACATAAGGGCCAGCAATATTTTGCTCGATAAAGACCTCAAGGCTAAGATATCTGATTTTGAATTGGCAACGGTTTTGCAGGGGGAAACCGCACCTGCGGGCTCCAGAATAACAGCAGGAACATAGTATGTACCCATGTTTAGGCATGCATCACTAGTTTTTGATGGTTTATTTATTTCAGACATATATAGTACTAACCCACATGTACCTCTTTCATGAATGATTAATGTTTCTAACTTCTCAGCGCGTACATGGCACCTGAGTATGCAACGCGAGGCATGATATCAGAAAAGTTGGATGTTTATAGCTTTGGAATTGGCATACTAGAAATCGTGAGTGGGCGGAGTAACGAAGAGGTACATCCAACGGAAGAGACCAAATTTCTTTTAGATACGGTAAGTGATGATGATGGATAAGCTTAATAATTAATGTACGTGTTGTTCTAGACTAATCAGATCATTCGTAATTCGGTGAGAAAGTGCAGGCCTATACGGCAGACATGGATGGAAAACTTGTGGATTTAGTCGATAAATCTGTGAAATACGGATCAGATCGATCAGATTATGTAGAGAATCAGGCAACCACTTTGTTGAAGCTAGCGATGCGATGCGTCCATCATTCCCCTAATCTGAGGCCTACAATGAACGACGTGGTGAGCGTTATTGAAGGCAAGAAATCTGTCATGCATCTCTACGTGCCTACGGGACCCTCCTTGTTGTCATCAAGATCAAGATAGCTTCCGCCAGCTGCTAAAGAGGAGATGGAATGAGATGTAACATCTCCACCTCTACACATGATCATGTGGGTGGTACTGCATGCTCTCTCTCGCAAGTTAGTTGCTAGTCATCAGCTGTTTTCTTTCAATAGCTAGTGTCCCGACCCTATAGTGTTGTTGTGTACGTATTAATTTGCTGTAGAACTTCCTTCTAGCTTGCTTCTTCTGTTCTATTATTGTTGTGAGCTGTGCTTATGTATATATATTCTAGTGTGGACTAGGTTTCGCATACAATAGAATATATCTTGTTCCTCATGCAGTATTCCTTTTTGTAAAAGAAAGAAACTCTTTGCCTACCGATAATGTATACATTTGAAGGCCAAATCAAAGTTTCAAGTACATTTGTGATTCAAATAGCTTTGATCGACTTGATCAGATTCTGCCCCAATTACACAGCGGCAAAGATCGATTGTATATGTCACTGTTAAACAGGCCAAGGAGGAATGTGCATACAGGCTGGGTATGGCCTAAAGCCATGCTGGAATGGACTTTCAGTCTAAAAGACCAGCTCTCAGGAATGTTCTATGTGAACCCCTGCCGGTCGAACCAGTTTAGACCGATAAGCTTCTTGTCCGGTTCATTGCAGGGTCCACCATTTGAAAAAGGGAAAATTAATTTTTAGTGGTACTTTATCAAAATATTTAAGATTTAGTCGGCAAAGTTTTGAGTTTTAACTTTTAATACACCTTTATTAACATAATTAATTTTTAGTGCTATTTCACTATTACAAATCAACTATTCTAAGAATGCCCTTTCATCACTTATCCAAATGGCTTGTACAAGTCACTAATTCATGGTACAAGTCATTTTATTAACTTGTACAAGCTAATTTATTAACTTGTACAAGTCATTTTATTATTTATACAAGTCAATTTATTGTTTGTATAAGTCTCGGAAGTAAGTTGTATAAGGGTATTTTTGGAAGAATTTATTTGTAACAGTGAAATAGTACTAAAAATTAATTATTTTGATAAAGGTGTTAAAAATTAAAATTCAAAATTCATCCATTAAATCTTAAATAATTTGATAAATTCCCATTAAAAATTAATTTTTCCTTTAAAAAAAAGGGGGTAAAATTTTACAACGGAAACATGCGAAGTACGCGCAAGTAACGTACGTACTTAAAACGAAGTTAAAAAAGGCATCACATTTCACGCTGAGTTCTTGGCCTTGGAACATGGTTCACACCGTGACGAGATGCCGTGAATTATGAATAACAGGACTCTGGACGGGCATCTTTGGAACCGAGCAGAGCATGTATCACAAAGTGGCCTTTCAATCTTTCAACGTGTTCCTCCCTTGATCCCAAGCTAGTTTCCAATATAAATTCATTAACACTCTCCATACCTAATTAACGTGTATCTTATCTGGCCTCCTTCAAGATACAGACAATTAAGAAGATGAATACCCAGTCCCTTCTCCTTTCCCTTCTGGTTGTTTGTCTTCTCTTCCACGGAGTCTCCCCAGTGGGTGTAGGCCATCGGAATTTAACTCCGGTCAGTGCCTGGAAACCCATCAAAGACGTACGTGAAAGCCGCACATGTGCAGGAGATTGGACAATTCTCTATAGCTGAGCACAAGAAGAAGGCTAAAACAGACTTAAAGTATGAAAGTGTTGAGAGGTGATATAAAATCACTTCTCTTTATGATTTTTTCCTTCTCTTGTACTTGTTATTTTATATGAGGGTATTCATGTAAATTGTAACAATAAAGTTTATATACCATTAGTGTGGTACATGAGAGAGGGGTTTCTCTCATGTGGGTTGTAAGACACTAGATGGGTATCTATTAAGAGAGAGAGAGAAGAAGAAGAGGAGAGAGATAGAGAAGAGACAAAGGTTTTTCTCTACAAGGGTTTTCACCATTCCATCTCTTGCAAGGTTTGTTCCAAGGTATTTGGGGGTTCTTTCATAATTGTTTAGGGTTACAAGCATATTGTGGAAGGTTGCAAGTTGTAGGGGTTGGATATTGAATGGTTTATGTGTCAAGCTTGTAGAGAGGTAAGTCTTCTAAATCTTCTCTTGTTATAATCACGTTTTACGGCTAGAGAGAATTCTTGAGGTACTTGGAGGCAGGTTTGGGAATACAATTATAAACCAAGCCTTATTCTACGGCAATGGAGAAGATCAGATTATTTCTAGAATTAAAGACAGAAAATAAAAAGGAAAAGGGATTTACCTGTATTGAGCAAGCAGAACAGCAAGGATTCCTCTCTTCACTTGGAGTTCTTCACGAACCACGTTAAATCTCGTCTCTTGTGCGTAGTTGTGCTTCTAGTTCATTTTCTTACACACTTACTAGCTTGATTACAGTTTGGTACGTTTGTGTGTTTGGTGTATTGCAATTGCTTTGTTGGTTTGTTTGAACTTCAAAGTATTAAGTAAATCATTCACAAATGGTGGGACTTCACCACAACAAAAAGCGTGGTAAAGGGTCAGATCCAAGTTGTCTCCAGCACCAATTACCGACTTGTTATCATCGCAAAGAAGCAAAGACTTGCCAACAATTACGAGGCCGTCGTATGGGAGAAGCTTTGGAATGCTTACAGGAACCTCACATCATTCAAACCCCTTTGAAAGCTTAAATATCTTCTTAATTAAAAAATGCATGTAGCTTAAAATTACCATCTATGAGTATCTTTCACCGTTCCTAACATTTTGTTTTTTCGTTTTCTTTTTTTTTTTTTTTTTGTTTTTTCCTTTATATTCATCAGAGTAAAGTTATTGTGAGCGAGCTTCTCTGCCACATACCGAGTCTCATACCTTTCACTCGCGCTCCAGCGTTTGTTGTGCATTATAGACTTGAGCTAGCTAGTTCATTAGGGCTTCAGGGTGCACTAGAAACTGGTTTTGGATTAAGGATCAGGGTAGTACTAGTAGCATAGATGGTTTGATCGTAGACTTATGCGGTAACCCTCATAGACGTCGATTGTTGTTTGTCATCTATTGTTAGGGTACATGGTCTGAACCCCGTGGCGCATTCGGTTCAGTCGTCAAAAAGTGTCAACATAGACTTATTTGGTCTTTTATTTGTAGCTTTGAGTTGAGTACCATAGCGACAAATGCAATGAAAGCCTAAATTGCAATAACAAGCGATTCCTTGATGTAACATGATTTTGGGAGGTTTAATTAAAAAGGGTTACAAGTGGATTTGAAAGAAACAAAAACATAATAACTCAGCAACATGACATCTATAGCAGTGCCAATATTGTATCGCTGAAATTCAGAAAGTTTTATTTCAAATCAATTTGAAATTCTCTCCCTATTAGGGGTTTATTAGATGGGAGCCTATGATAACTATTAGAGAGTACAATTAAATCAATACTCTGACCTAATTATGAAAAACTGAATAAACATTTTATTATTTTTTATATTTGTTTATATAATCGATGATTCTTCATAAAGATATAATACAAGTACCGAAACATTGAGGGGAATAAATACCAATAATTAAAATATTATTAAGTTGGATTTGAAAGCAAAGCAATATATGTACAATTTTATAAATTTGAAACATAAAAGCACTTCATCAAATTACAAACATAATTTATAGGTCTAAAGGTTACATTTTTACAAATTTTATGCTTAGCATTAATAGAATAAATTGAAACCTTTTAAGCTTCTAAACTGAAATCTTTTGAATTATATTAATTATAACTACAAATTTAGCGTGATTAAATTTTCTATTTCTACCTAAAAATTGGTTGATTATGAGAAGTAGAAATGCTGTGGTTACAAAAAAAATTTTCTATGAAATACTTTTAACAGCTTCTAAACTGAAATCTTTTGAATTATATTAATTATAACTACAAATTTAGCATGATTAAATTTTCTACCTAAAAATTAGTTAATTATGAGAAGTAGAAATACTATTGTTACAAAAAAAATTTATGAAATACTTTTAACTGTTAGTTAGAGAAAATAAAAAAAGAATAAGGGTTGTAACTTGAGAATGACAATGAGAGAAATAGATATTCAAAAAACTTTTTATTGTTTTTGTTAATGAGTGAGATCAATCAGAATTGAATAGCAATTATTGATATTAAGGAGAAACTTCATATTTTTAACCTATGTATCCTAATTTGTTAATATTAATTTTTATAATCTTAAAAAGTTGCAAAATTTCTAAAGTAATATAAACTAATAATATATTTTATTATTTTATTTGTAAAGGTCAAATTTATTGTTTAGGGGCAGAGACAAAGTAACAAATACAATAAAAATAGGGGCAAAAAGGAAAGCGAGAGAGAATTGATTCAGGCGTTTCTACCAAAAAAAAAAAATTTTGATTCAGGCGGGAGAAGAACCCAACGTGGGGTTTCCCTTTCCCTGTCGTTTGGAGCCGTAAAAGAGAGAGAAATCCACAGAGAGTTGATTAAAATACCGAGGGACGAGGGCGAGAGAGACAATAGGCGTTTATTTCTAGAGAGAGAGAATAGACGTTTATATCTGTCGATTTCAAGTCTTCAAGGCCAGAAGTAGTTCGCAAAGGCTCGCCTTGTCTGCGGAGGCTCCTTCTTCGGGCAACCCCGCCTAAAGAAGATGAAGAGCCTCTTCAAGTCCAAGCCTAAAACGCCGGCAGAGCTGGTTCGCCAAACCCGGGAGCTCCTCATCTACGCCGACCGCAAGCCCGATTCTCGAGAAACCAAGCGAGAAGAGAAGGTTCGATTAATTCGTTGTTGCTGCTTTTATTTCTATTATCCTTTTGATTGCTTATATTTTAGTTCGATTTTTCGATCGGATGTTAGAGGCCCCGGTGGCTTGATATTTCTTCGTCTGCTTTCTTTGAACGGGATTACTGCTTTATTATTCCAATTCAAAATTTTCCTTTTGTCTGGCTGGATTTTGTCTGTTTTGGTGTTTCTGTTTGTGAAAATTAAATATCCTGAGTTTGATCATGAAATTGAACAATGTTGCAGGAAGAACGATAAAACAGTTCCGCTTCTTTTCTCTCCGTAAATAGGATGTAGCTTTAATCTTTTATCGGCATTATGAGATGATTAGGAGTTCAATTATGCTAAAATGTGTGCTTATGGTAACGTTTTGATTCAACTTGTATAACTGAGATTTACTACTTTTCCATCTCTTGTGCATTAATTATATTATCTGTTCAAAATAAATAAATGAATAAACAAATAAATAATAATAATAATAATTAAAAAAAAAAACAAAAAGGAAACCAAGGCAATAACCTCTTAGCAACACTTTATGCTAAAAGTTGTTCTTCTGTATTTAATTCATGTTAATATACTTGACTCTTCTACAAGTGAAGAACTTTGAAGCTTTCAAGCTTCATATGATCAATTCAGTATTTTTATTTTCATGTTGTGGACTCAGATGATGAGTCATCAGAAAATTCATGTTGATACCTCAGGTATTAAGAAATAAGATTTTAAATAACATATGATCCGAATCCCCTTTATCCTCTTTCTAGAGTTAATAAATAATTATAATAATTAAAAATAAGCCACAAACCACTCCATTATTACACATGCTACTTTAATTCTATAAAAATTTAGGATCATTCAAGGGATTTTTATCTTTCATATGTATGTTTAGCTGTGCAAAGGTAACAGATTTTCCCTCTCTTTTCTTTTTCTCTGTTTTAACTTTTTCTATGTCTACAGGTCGTGCTTTGCAAATTTTTTAAAAATATGATAAGTCTGTAATAGCAATACTTTAAAATCATTACCTTCTTAACTAATTCATCTGGAAATTTATATATATATACAAACCTGTATATAAAAGGGAGAACCTTCCCTACTTTCTTCTGACTTACCGAACTACCCGATTTACCCTTCCTCCTCCCAATATTCACGGTATTAGCATCGATATTTATTAACAAACCTTCTCTTTCACGTCACGCAAGCGTCTCTTCATTCATTAGTCTCTTACAGGTTCTCCTCCTCGGTTGCGTAACCGCGATTCACCCATTGGGTGTGCTGCACGGCAAGTCTTTCGGATCGTCTTTTCTCCGTCCACCCTTCCATAATCGCATCATTTACAGAATTCATTGGCGATGGTTGGAGACGGAATAGATGACTCCCTTGCAGTTGCAGCTGCAGATGTTGGGATGGCAATTGGTGCTGGCATGGACATTGCCATTGAGGCAGCTGATATTGTTCTCATGAAGAGCAACTTGGAAGATGTGATAACTGCCATTGATCTCTTCAAAAAAAACATTCTCTCGCATCCGAATAAACTAATGAAGCATTCCAGATTACAGATTACAGTCTAAAGCTATGAAAAAATTTTCATTAGTCTGATGAACTTTTGGTTTTGTCTGTCTGATGCAGTGGATTCTGTCAAGAATAGATGTTGGGATCAGAGGGAAGCCTTGCCAGGAGAGCCTCAATGTGTTATCCGTGGTCGTTATGGTGAATATATTTGTGAATGAGACAGATGATGACATTTGCAGCTTGGAGTGTAAGCAGACTGTCCTAGGGAGGCTTGCTAACTCCCAGAAGCCCATTCGTCTGAAATCTCCTGTAAGATTACCTGTTACTGATGAATGCTTTTATGTAAAAGATGGTGATAATTCCATTCTCAATCTTTTACCAGCATCCAGATTGAATCTCTTAGAATGAAAATTGAGATCCGAGTTAAAGGAGACTTTGTTCCACCACCCATCTTGTCATTCTCTTCATGCAATCTTCCTCACAAGTTACTACAAAATATGGACGCTGCAGGATATGAAATTCCCACGCCTGTCCAAATGCAATCTATCCCAGCTGCTTTGACCGGCAAAAATTTGCTTGTTTCTACTGATACAGGTTCAGGTAAAACAGCCTCCTTTCTGGTTCCTATAGTTTCTCGGTGTGCAAATTTTCGTCTTAAGCAACCTTCAGACAAGAAAAAGCCATTAGCACTGGTCGTGGCACCAACCAGGGAGATATGTTTGCAAGTTGAGGAACAAGCTATAAGCTGCTTGGAAAAGGACTTACCTTTAAAACTGCACTTGTGGTAGGTGGTGATGCCATGGCTGGACAAATCTACCAGATTCAGCAAGGGGTGGAATTGATTGTTGGAACTCCAGGCAGGCTCATTGATCTTTTAACCAAGCACGATATCGAACTGGATGAGATTTCAGTTCTGGTTTTGGATGAGGTAGACTGCATTCTGGAAAGGGGCTTTCGAGAACAAGTAATGCAGGTATTTTTGGCTTTATCACAGCCTCAGGTCTTGATGTACTCAGTAACAATCCCGCCAGAGGTTGAGAAGCTGTCAACCTCAATGGTGAAAGATTTGGTGTTCATCTCTGTTGGGAAGCCAAACAGGCCAAGTGGATCTGTAAAGCAGGTGATTATATGGGAAGAGCCAAAGCAGAAGAAACATAAGCTGTTTGACATATTGACAAGCAAACATTCTTTGCCCCCAGTAGTTGTATTTGTTGGTTCAAGAATTGGAGCAGATCTTCTATCTGAAGCAATCACAACTACTACTGGGATAAAAGCTCTTTCAATCCATGGGGAGAAGCCTATGAAGGAGAGAAGGGAGACAATGAGCTCATTTTTGGTGGGTGAGGTCTCAGTGATAGTTGCAACTGGGGTCCTGGGACGAGGAGTAGATCTTTTCGGAGTAAAGCAAGTGATAGTGTTTGACATCCCAAATTCCATAAAGGAGTATGTCCATCAAATTGGGAGGGCATCCAGAATGGGAGAGCCGGGGAATGCAATTGTGTTTGTGAATGAGGAGAATAAGAATCTCTTCAGAGAGTTGGTTGAAGTTCTGAGATCATCAGGAGCTGTTGTTCCTCGAGAGCTTGCTAATTCTCGTTACACAGTTGGTTCGTACACCACCAACAAGGGCTAGAGAAAAAGGAAGCATGGTCACTGAAAGGTTTTAGAGTGCGAGTTTTACCTCTTTCATTCATTTATCCATTTCGACATCAAATATGACTTGATAATTTATAGACTTGCTAAGTTATAATGGTGGAGCACAAAATCAATGGTCATCCAATCCATGATAACGTCCCATTGTGTTTCTTGCAGTTATTCCTGTATCTTCAGATGAAAAACCGATTCCCAGTAGACCCTGAGGAAGTTCTCTGTTCGGAAAATTATGATAGTCCTTAGCGTCATCAATTAAAGCATCAAGAAGTCTTGTTTGTACAGCTATTTGACCATGCCGAATGCATTTCTATGCGGGGATCGATAAATTATCTGGAGGCTTTAAAGCATACAGGATTGGTTCCAGGTTAGTTATTTGCCTGAGAACCATATAGAGAGAAGCTAGAAAGGGGTGCAAAAATATATTTCACATTAAGGGAAGATGAAAAGTGATTCCACATGTTTGTATATGTTTTTTCCATTCTTGAGTAGTGGTATTGCCAGAACATTGATCGATGCTAATGTGTAATGAGAAAAATAATTTATTCTGGAATCGACTACTAGATCCAGGCTTCTTTATTAAACTTTTCTAACACAGCTTTTGGAAATTTTAGTTTTAGAAGCCTTGGATCATAAGGCCAAGAAAATATTTTCCTCCTCCATATCCACATTCGACTATAAATTCTGAATATTTCGTTTTATCCTGTTGTCATTCCACTATGTTCACATACCTCAGTTGTATACTTATCTGATTTCAGTTTACTTTCAAGGGGTTGTTTTACATTATTTCACTCATGAAGGTTGTGTGTATTTGGAGGAAGAATGGAGGAGTGCAATTTAACCCTTCAGAAAAAAAAATATATTTCAAATATCAGTCATAATCAGTGTTTTCCATTTCAGCAACTATCACCATTTCGGGAGGTGTCGACACGAAATATGGAAAGAGAAGGGGATGTCGATCATTCATAGAAGTCGGTGAAATGTCATTGACATATCGTGAATCGCCCTTAAGAGAGACTGCTAGAGCCAGTTGGAATTCTCTGTGGCTGTAAGGCTGTGAACTTCGTAGTAACATGAACTTTCAATATTTGTATGCATTTTCATGTTTACTATGAATGCCTATCAACCAATGTCATTATTTTTTCGTTACACTTCCTTTAAATATGAAAATGATCAATTCATATACATTTTCGTTAAAATTCTTAGGTTTTTAGTCGTTTTTTAGTCTCATTTAAACTTTGAAATAGCATAATAAAAGATTTTATTATTTTACAGCTTTTTTCTTTCTTCTTTTGTCAGAATTTCATTTTTGGCGAATTTATTGGCAAGTCAGCGAAATTTGGCTGAAAGGATCCGGTGACACTTCGGTTTTTGTATCCCTTACGCAAAGCAGGGTAGTGATTCATCGAATTGAGTCCCGTAGATCCCTGTTTTCTGCACGCAAGAAGGCATAAAAATGTTCAGGGCCGGAGTGATTGGAATTTGGAACCCAAGACATTTCAATCAAATCCCTTTATAGTTTATCGGAAGCATGCTGCTTTGACCAAAAGAAAAAGAAAAAAAGGCTTTATGTTCTAAATGCTTTAACTCGCAAAAACTATTATGTCAAACTCTTTTGGCTGCTTGAGCGTCCTGATGTTTAAATGGCGTTCAGATTGATTTAATTGTCTTGTTCTCTCTATCAAGGAATGTCCATGGTTTTTGGTTCAATTGGAGTCGAAATAATCAACCTGGTTAAAAAAAAAATGAAAAAAAATCCTCTCCATGACAATTTTTGGAAAGGTGAGACCTACAAATTTTGGACGACGTGAGAAACAAAGATGCCTAATGTTTGGCTTAGAGGTTCAAGAAAAATTTAGACAAATTTTGGACAACCGTGACAACCCCAAAGCATATTTGCAGAAGTTTTCTTAAAAGAAAAACTAGGGGGCTGCACGCGTAGAAAACGTGGGCCCACTTTGATAAACAGCCAAGGTAGTTACAATAGTTATAATAGTGGGGGATTGTTTTGTTTGGGGAGAGTAATGCTTGGAAAAAGAAAAAGGGGGCCAGAATCTTGAGGGAATATTCCCCCCTCTTCTCTTTATATATAGTATAGATATATAGTATAGACATAGATTTAGACAAATGAAGGAATCCATACCTCCCAATGAAAGCCCATCGAAAAAGCCTAAAAAAGGGTCCACATCTAGGTGGATTGAAAATCCCTAGCAAGGGGGCTGTTGGCTGTGGTAAACATATGCCATCACATGGGGTTGTGACTCGGAATCCGACACAATCCCGTCCAAGAAATTTCTACAAGAAAGACTGGATTACAACATTAAAGGTAACCTAAACCCTCAATCTAAAAAAAATACCTTGAAACAAAAAAAACCAACATCTAACAACAATCTTAGGGACCTTTTAGACGGTCACACAAGAAAGACCAGAGTTATACCTGAGAGGCAAAACCTCCACAAAAAAGACAAGGACTGTAGTTAATTGTATCTTTTAATATATATCCATTAATGAAGTTTCTGATCGAACTAAACAAGAGACATAGTGCTTCCTTGAGAGCAATATGGCTGAACCTCCATTCTCTTCCTCCACCTGATCCAAGCAAATCTAATATTGCATCCTGGGCTGGTCTCCCCCAAGGCAAATTCTCAATCAAAGCAGGGTACTCTTCTCTCAAGACCAATGGACCTTTGGTATCGTGGACTTCTATCCTTTGTGTAGACACCCCAAATTACACTAAAAATGAGAAAATAATTGAAAATATTAATTGGGATTTGAAACAGGTCAAAAAAATGTAAAATCTGGCCAAACTGGTCATGACCGTATTTTGTTTACGGTCTGGTCATACCTGCAGTTGATATACGGTCACGGCGTGCCCGTATTAATAATACGGGCCGGGCGCAACCGTAATATATATACGGGCACGGGGGTCTTTGTGCGAATTTTACCTTTTTGATTTTTGAGCCTTATCTGCACCCAAATATCTCTCTTGGATAAGCGAATTCTCTTATTTATCTGTTCGAATTATCTCATTTATCCTTGTGGATAAAGGATTGGCATGATCTTGTGTTTAACTCAAACTGAAACTCTATCTTGCCAAACCTTGGACCAACCATACCCCTGGGTTTGCCTATAAATAGAGGGTCTCTCCTCTAGCTAAAGACCACGAAATTTTGAAGAATCAAAAGCTCCAAGAGAAGAGAAGGAATCCCTGCTGCTCTGCCTGCTCAATCCAGGTAAGTCCCCTATCCCTTTTTATTTTCTGTCTTCAATTCTAAATGTAATAGGATCATCTCTATTGCTGTAGAATAAGGCCATATCTGTTTTTGTATTCTTAAACTGGTCTCTAAGTACCTCAAGGGTCTCTCTAGCCGTAAAACGTGAAGAGAGAACTAGGGGAAAGGGGAACAGGTGGATCCCTAGAATAGAAACCCATATCTGTTTTTTTTCTTTTTCTTTTAGAATAAAGCCTCTGATTGTGTTTGTATACCCAAACCTATCTCCAAGTACCTCAAGAGTCTCTCTAGCCGTAAAACGTGAAGAGAGAACTAGGGGAAAAGAGAACAGGCGGATCCGTAGGGTAGACCCACATGTGCTCTAATTTGTGAGATGTGGCTGTTTTGAATATCCTGATCATGTTTAATTGTTTTTATGATATATGAATAACATGAATCTATGATGTTTATAGCATGAGATCCCCACTTTTTGCTAAAATTTGGATTTTTCACATATTTGCACCTACAGCACTGTTTTCGTGATTTTTGTGGTTTTAGGCTAGGATTTTGGATTTATCATGATCAATATGGTAGATCTGAATCCAGAAGCCTGAAAATAAATTCTAGGGTTTCATGAGATGTTTTTTAAATTGTTTTTCATTATTGAGATAAGACCCTACGGTCTCAGTTCTCCCCTTTTGGTGTTTTTCATCAACGTGGGTAATTTTTGTTTTGATTTTCTGATTTAATGTGAAATTTGGGCTTTATGTATGTCCTGGACTGTTCAGGTTAAATTGTGAAATATTTTATAAAAATCATATTTTTTCAGATTTCTAGAATTTAGCTTGAAGCCAGATTTTTGGATTTTTCACTTTAAAATGATTTTATTTGATTTTATCTCAATTTTGTTTTGATCATGAAACTCTAGGAATGGTATGATCATGTTTGATAGTTCTGGATCAATCAGACTATTCATATGAAAAAACCATATATTTGTGCCTTTTTGTGATTTTGTGTGATTTTTATAGCAAGCTTTTTCCTTTATTTTAAACATGAACAATACCTGGCAACCACCTTGTGTGGGTGAATAGGGGTGCCTAACACCTTCCCCTGTTCATAACCTAATCCCCTTACCCATCTCTGGTTGTTTTTTTTAAGAGGGATATTTTGCCCTAAAATTTGCCTTTTGTGCTTATTTAATATTTTGGTGTCCATTCACACCTAAATTGAATGGTGGCGACTCTTTGTTTTATTTAATCCCGCGTGATGATTGAGGAAATCATTAGATTGATTTTTCCCATGTCTCACACTTTGGCACAAGTTGCATATTCCTCGTCACTCCTTCATTCTTTGGCTTGCTTTGCATGGTAAGCTCAGCACTTGTGATCGTCTCCATGCCATGAACATTATCAACTACTCATCATGCGTCTTCTGCCTCCATGCTTGTGAATCTAGAGATCATCTCTTCTTTGCATGCCCTTTTCCAACGATGTTTGGTCTTCAGTTCTCTCCAAGATTCACCATAGGAGATCTCCTCTCTCTTGGCAAGATGAAGTCTTATGGCTTAGCTCTACCAAGGCTGGAGACAGCAGACATGCTCCAATCACAAAGCTCTCCTTTGTGGCTACTGTCTACCACATATGGCGTGAAAGAAATAGGAGAATTTTTAGAAGCATACTCCTTACCCAAGCTGAAATTGCTTCCTGTATTTTATTTGATGTTCGGTTGAAACTTGAGAACTAGATGTTCCTTCTCTTTTGGGGTCTCTTTAATGTGCCCATGTCTTTCATGTATTGCTTCATGTCTTTGACATGAGCGCCACCACAACCACAACCCACCCCACCTCGGCGCTCTCCTTTGTAATTATTTTCTATGCTCATATATATCATACTCCTTAGCTTTTCAAAAAAAAAATAAAAAAAAACTAATTTAACAAATTCTGACAGCTTTTTATAAAAGTTTTTTATTTTCTTTTTTTAATACAAGGGCACGTGGGGGGCTAACTAGTATATATATATGTCAGAAAAAAAGTTACATAAACGTATATTATAAAATAGTTGTTAAACAAAAAAATACCTTTTCCTTTGTTGAATTTTTTATGGTGAACCTACTTCCCATGTGCTCTTAGGCCATCTTCAACATAGGTTTCACCCCTTTTCATATTTGGTATAGTGTTTGCACTACCCATCCATATGGGAACAAACTTGATGTTATTGCTGCTGGAATTGTTGACAATGCATGTGTTATCGACGAACTTGATGTTTAAAACTCTGTTATCTGTCCTTATTGTGTGGTCAAATAATTTAGGAGCTTCTTCTCTATTTATGTATATGTATATATATGTTGTGTCCAACACAAGATTTGACATTCCGAAATTTCGCTTTTCGTGCCCTTAGCCACAGAAAAAAAGACCCCGAAATGGTACCCCCCAGCGTTTCGCTGGGGTGCCGCCAGCACGCCGCTAATTTCGTCAGAATTTCACTAGAATTTTGTCAATTTCGCCAAATTGGTCTAATTTGCTTGTAGTTGTAGCCTTGTAATTGTTTATGTTAATGTGCTTGTATTTGTTCATAAATTAGATGAAATAATTCCTTATTCTATCTATTTTTTGCATATAAATTGTATAAAATCATGTGTATTAAATTTTTTTCACTTATTTATGCCTTTTCACACAAATCAGGCCATTTCGCTGGCGTTTCGCTGGTGGATAGCTCCTCTGAATTTTTTTTTGCTTCACTGATTATCTCTCTCTTTCTCAGTCCTTCCCTCCTCGTGGTTTCTCTCTCAGTTCATGACCGGAACAAGGGCTGCTGGTTCTCTCTCTCTCCCCTGTGTTTGAGCGTTCTATCGAACGGCCATCTTTGCTTCATCTTTGCTCTCTCTTCCGCCAAGGGAGTACCAAACCCCAAGCTTTTGTCTTTGTTGTTTTTTGCTTGCTATAAGGAGCTCATACCAGAAAACATACGGGCTTCAGAGATGGAAGAAGATGATGATATCTAGAGTTTTGTTTCTGCAAGATCCTTTTTTTTTTTTTTTAAGAAAGAGGGAGACGATGAAAATGGGCCACCGCCATTCCATTTTAACGGAACAGAGCTGAGGAGCGTTAACTTGCCGCTGTCATACGCTCCACGCGGCAGTATCCGATTTGAGCGGCAGTTTCAGCGGCAGCTTCCTGCGGTCGACGATGTCAGCCCGGAAAAATGGGCTTCGATTCCTACAAAGCCGTAGACTCAGCGAAGACTCCGGCAACTTTTATGGCCCCAGTCAAGCGGTGGAGGTCCGTTCGTCTTAAGCGATGCATGCACCCAATCGAATTTTGCCCTTTTAGTTTTTTTAAATATGCATGTATTAATTCCATTACCTAGCAGAGTTAATTTAAGCCTATAAGTACCACACTTCAGCCACCCCATCATTGTAACTAGCTAGAAAGAGTAGTGTTCTGAGCTTCTGTGAGAGCCAAGGTCGTATGATCTGAAAATGAGATCGGCACTCTATTCTTCTTTTAGCGGCGGTAAGCTACCGCCGCTAAAAATAAAAGCGCAAATTTTCAAATTTAATTGACTTTTAGGGGCAGTATGCTACCTCCGGTAGAAGTCTCATCTATATATAACACCGCCGCTAAAAATAAAAGCGCAAATTTTCAAATTTAATTGACTTTTAGGGGCAGTATGCTACCTCCGGTAGAAGTCTCATCTATATATAACACCCGAGTCTCTTCTTCTTCAACTTGTCTCTTCTTTCTCTCTAATCTTCTTCCATTTGTCTTTTTCTCTCTAACTAAAGGTATGTTTTCTCTTTGCAATCTAACTTATCTTTTTCTCTTTGTTTTACTCTTTTTTAAAACTTTACTCTCTCACTAACATTTTGGTCCTTCTCTCTCTACAGATTTCTTCCCTCACTAACTTTACTCTCTCACTAACCAAGGTCTCACTCTCTATCTCTCTTTCTCTCTATCTCTATCTCTCTCTCTCTCTCTATCTCTATCTCTCTCTCTCTCTCTCTCTCTCTCTCTCTCTCTCTCTCTCTCTCTCTCTCTCTCTCTCTCTCTCTCTCTCTCTCTCTCTCTCTCTCTCTCTCTATGGTGCCGTCCGGCAACAGCCCAATGACGGCTTCGTTTTTTTTTTTTTTTTAATATTACTTTTAGAGGCGGTAATTCCCACCGGTAAAAGTCATTTTATTATTTTTTAAAAGCGTATTTACCGACGGTTATTACTGTCGGTAAAAGTGAAAAGGATTTAATTGAAAATAATTTTTAGTGGCGGTCAGCTTCTGCCGGTAATGATAGAGCAATAGCAACGGTAGTTTTTTTACCACCACTAAAACCTTTAGCGTCAGCATCGTTCGGGGTGGGAAGCCTTATCGCCGGTAATACTTTTACCGGTTATAATTCTGTTTTTACCGGCGGTACCCTACCGCAGTAAAAGCTTGTTCTTTTGTAGTGAACCACTTTAACCTCCGTCAATGTAAATCTAACTAATTATATATTACTTAAGCAAAGTTAATGATTCAGGGTAATTTACAAGGATAGGATGTGTCCAAGGTGGTCTTTCTATTTGATTGAAATGGACGACTCTTGAAAAAGGTATCCACTCCGCCTTTGAAATTGAAAGGACGTACCATTATTCCCTCAGTCTCCGTCTCGGTCAGATCACGCCAAAAGGAAAAATATGCATGCAATCAAAATTTGCTATTTTTTATCCACGATCCACTTTCATTTTCTTTTATTGTTAACTTTCTTTCGAACAAATTGCTTTTTCTTTCTTACTAAAAAGAGGTGTGCCCCTCTCTTTTCTTCGGAATTTAATTTTTTTTCTGATTCCCGTCGCTGGAGGCCAATCATGAAGGTGTGCATAGAATACAATTTGCATGCGGTCACTCTCGCAAGTGACCCACCGATCCAACTTTTTCATTTTCTTCTTTCCTTTTTTGATGATAAGATCAGTCAAATTGACAGCCACCCACTCATGGGGTAGACACCTATTCAGTTAAATTATATGTTCCATAAGTAGTGAGACGGAAAGCCCGATTGTATTTTCATTAAAAAAAAAAAAAAGCCCGTTTGTAGGTGCAACAGCATTGTGATTGGCTATTTAAATTTAAAAATAAAAATGCAATAATTTATTCTTTAAAAAATAATTTTTGATTATGATGAGCTAACCACAAGCGTGTTTATAAATTTTGCATAGTTCCTATCTCACGCCCTAAATCCTCACCTCACGACTTACTATGCATGAGTAGGACCGAGCGTAACCTTGCTCGTAAGCGAAACCCAAAATACATTTATTTCCCAATAAATGCTTGAAAATTTCACTTAATATTTTTTCAAACAAAGTTACAGCGGAAATTAAACCAATAACGATTATAAACAAAAATTGAACCAGCCCGAACCATGGTTTAACCATATACAATCGGTTACAATCTTGAACCTCAATGGTTCATAAAATACATCAACATCAAAGTTCTTGATACCAATCATCATCCTATCACCTCATTTCATTATCTCAGGATTATTGGTTTCCTGTAAAAATATAAGGGGTGAGTCTCAAAGAAACCCAGTAAGTGAGGCTAATACACCTCGCATGAGAATACGCATAATATTCTTTATTTAAATAATATATTTACACCACATAGGTATTTAATAGTATTATTATTAAATTTGCAAAGTTTTCCTAAGTTGGGTTCATAACATATTTACATATATATTTTAATATTAACAACATTAAACATAAGGGATCATGAATTCTAACATGAGAACAATAAATTAAACATGATAAAAAGAAACAATAAATAAACCTTAATCTAAGTGTTAGAAATACTTAACTGTGATTTTTATGGACATATACCTTGCAGAAATATGAATAACAAAATAAAAGTAACTGAATGTAAGAAATATTAACCACCAAATATCATCCTTACATCCCAATAGACATCTAGGTCATGTTGGGTACTGAATTAGCATTATGTCTGCTAACAGTACAATCATCTCAATATCCTCTTCCAGTGGGCGTCCCTCACTGGGTACTGAACTAGTATAGACTAGCAGTAAACACACTCCCAATAGAATGTTCCTGGCATACTACTTAACTAGTGTGTGGCCTTACAACTAGAAGTATCACCTTATAGGTATCTGCCAGTCTTCATATTGGGTACTGGACTAATGAACCATTGCCACTAGCAGTACAATCGCATCACAATCATCCCAGTGGTTAATCACACACCGGGTACTGAACTAGCGCAGCTAGCAGTACAATTTAATCATCATCCCAAACATTTCAAAATGCTGGGTACTGAACTAGCAACTCGTGCCAGCAGTACAAACATTATATCTCCCAACAACACTTGGTGCTGGATACTAGTATCAAGATACTAGTAGTACTCATATCCATATAATCATGTTTTACTTAAACTACTGACCCAACATGCCATGCTTTGATTTAATTTCAACAATTATTAAACATTCCGCCGATTCATAAAATTTCAAATATATAAACAACAATAGGGTCTATGCTTATGTTATGGCACATGAAACAACCCAATCTCCTTCTATCTCTTCCACTTTAATTAAAAGACATAATAACCAACCCCATCACTTCCTTTCTCTTTCTTTCTCACTTTCCCATTCCTAATTGATAATGGAATTCAGCAAATAAAGGGCAAAGTAAATAAATGCTGTTTTTAAAATAATTATAGAACATTAATCCATAATGCTTGAAGACGAACAAAGCAAACCCCAATATAAGGAAATCTGAATTCTGATTGTAATAGCTTTAATGAGAAGAACAAATTAGTCAAATGAGTTGAGAACAAAACTGCAATTAAAATTTCACAGGTTTTGCACATGGACGTAACATCCAAATTCCTCTTTATTTATTTATTTTTTTATAATGAAGTCCTTATCATATTCACAAGTGGACTATGAACGGTGTTTGTCTTAATAAATTTTTTATTGAGTGAACAACTATGAACAGTGAACAATATGGGTTTTTCTTAAATTTGGATGATGATATCATCATCCACTAAGGGGATGATGATGCCATCGATTCTTTATTGCTCTTGGTTGAATGAACAATGAATAGTTGAATGAACAATGAATTGAATGACTGATTCTAAATGTATTGTTGGAGGATGATGTCATCATCCACTAAAGGGGTGATGATATCATCTCTTTAATTTTCTCTTGAATGAACAATGTAATGAATGACGGATTCTAAATGTATTGTTGAAGGATGATGTCATCATCCACTAAAGGGGTGATGATATCATCATATCTTTAATTTTCTCTTGAATGAACAATGAACAGTGAATTCAGCCTGCAGGTTACGAAAACATCAATGGCTTATAGTCTACGTAAACAGAAAAAGGTATTTCCATATTTAAATCCGAAATATCAGCAGCATTTTGACTCCTTTTTAACGAATTCGTCTTTACTCAGTACAAATTATTCAAACAGAGAAGGGGTTACTAGTTAAATCAGAAAACTAATTTGTACCTTTCAATATATTTAAATCAGTAGGAACAAAATACAAGAGATAACAACAGCATTCGATTCCTTTTTGTCAAAACAAATCTATAACTTTCTATGTAAATCATCCAACTAAAAACAAGGGAATCAATGCACAAAATCATAAGAAATATATTAAACCCACTTACTTGTATGAAGCCTTTGGATTACATCCATCTCCTCCTTCTATCTTTTCCATCTTTCTCTTATTCCCAAGAAAAAATAAGTCATGGAGGTAAACACATAAGAAGGAGATGTGAGAGGAAGAGAGAGTGAGTGAGATGGAGAGGAAAAGAGGGCTAGACGTGAGAGAGAGTGGATGTGGCGGCTAAGAGAAAAGAAAAGTGAAAAGAAGATGTGATGTGTTGTGAAAGGTTAGGGTTTTAAATGGTTTGATTAGGTGTGTGTGCAGGTAGGGAGAGCATGCTTAACACCAAACAAAACTAGGACTTTGACCGGTCAAATTTTGACCTTTGTCAAAATTCAAAAAAGGAAATTTTAGGTCCTTACATCCTATGTAGAGGAAGTGGGCTCAACTCTTTTCTATGATTGTAATGTAACTCTTGATAACAGTACCTTTGTAGCAATTATGCTTGATATTTGTGCCCATGGCCACCTCAAGTTTAAACTGATAATCAAGTAAGTTGATGGCTACTTTATCAATGTAAAACATATGGATATGTAATATGAAGGTGATACGTACACATATTTCACTATAGGGAACAACAGATGAAACAAGGAGTGCTCCAACTTATATATGCTTCTCTTTTGGCCGAGGATGATATCCTCTGCGTCTGCAGACATTTAGTGTTGCTATCCATGTAGCATAAATGAGATGCTACCAGATAGAGCATCTCACAGTGTGTTGAACCAAATCTCAAACCTTACCCAAAAGAAAAGGATAAGAACGTATCTTTTCTTTGATCTTGTGTGAGTTTTCGTCGTCTTCCTAAAACTCAGCACACCCCAATCACCGTTTTTTCCAACGCCTCAGCCCTTTTTTTCTCCCTCACAGAAAGGAAAGGAGTAATGACGCCCAGCACTGGTGTATTGATGACGTGGGCCGAAAGGCACCAACAAACATCACATGCTTTGAAGGGCCCATTTGTTGTAGTGTAGTGTAGTGTAGAATATCTTGGTTTATTATTGTTTAGAACAATGATTGAGTTGCTTTTTCAGCTTCAAAAAGCAGAAGTGTTGCATGTGACCCGGTTTGCTTTGCTTTCGACCGCGCCGCTCAGGAAATTAATTTTTAGTGGTACTTTATCAAGCTATTTAAGATTCAGTCACACAAGTTTACATTTGTACGTTTCAGAGCATCTTTATTAAAATATTTAAGATTCAATGGTTTTTACTATTACAACCCGTTTTCTTCTCACAATGCCCTTTTCTCATTTAAATAAACAAGTTTCCAAGATTGCCCTTGTTACGTTTGAAATTGATTGAATTAAGTATATCTCCAAAAGTGCCCTTTACTCCAACTTTCTTATTTTTTATGTTTATTTCTTTTCAAAGAATAATAAAGAAAGAAAATGAGGAGAGAGAGGGTCTCAACAAAATGATTTGTACAATATTGTATCTTGGCTTATATAGTTATAAGATAACTAGTACCATTCAATCAAATTACATATATATATGTGTGTGTGTATGTGTGTGTGTGCCTATAGAGAGACTTGTACATCTTTGCCAAATGACTTGTATACCAATATAAACTTACACTTCTCTATCAAATGACATGTATAATGATATGTACTAACTTATACATTTATAAGAAAGAGTACATGTACCACTCAATTAAATGACTTGCACATTCTATCAATTGATTTGTACAACAATATATACTAATTTGTATGCCTATACAGACTTATACCCCTCTATGAAATGACTTGTACAATACTAAGTACTAACCTGTACATTTATAGGACTTGTACCACTCTATCAAATGACTTGTACCTTCTACCAATTGACTTGTACAACAATATATACTAACTTGTATGACTAAATAAACTTATACCTCTCTATCAAATGACTTGTACAATACAATGTTCTAACTTGTACCTTTTTAGGGGTACCTGTACCACTCAATTATATGACTTGTACATTCTATCAATTGACTTGTACAACAATATACACTAAATGTACAGGTCAATGCTTAACATTGTACAAGTCATTTAATAGATGGGGTATAAGTCTATATAATCATATAAGTTAGTGTATATTGTTATACAAGTCAATTGATAGAATGTACAAGTCATTTGATTGAGTAGTACAGGTACCCCCATAAAGGTACAAGTCAGAATATTGTATTGTACAAGTCATTTGATAAAAAGGTATAAGTCTATTTAGTCATACAAGTTAGTATATATTGTTGTTCAAGTCAATCAGTAAAATGTACAAGTCATTTGATTGAATTGTACAGTCCTCCTCTAAATGTACAAGTCAGTACTTAATATTGTACAAACCATTTAATAGATGGGGTATAAGTCTATATAATCGTACAAATTAGTGTATATTGTTGTACAAGTCAATTAGTAGAATGTACAAGTCATTTGATTGAGTGGTACAGGTATACCTATAAAGGTACAAGTCAAAATATTGTATTGTACAAGTCATTTGATTGAGTGCTAAAGGTCCTCCTATAAATGTACAAGTCTATATATATCATTGTATAAGTCATTTGATAGAGGGATATAAGTCTATATAGGCATACAAGTTAGCGTATATTGTTGTACAAGTCAATTGATAAAGAGTACAAGTCATTTGATTGATTGGTACAAGTCGCCTTTTATGTATACAAGTCAGTACATTGTATTGTACAAGTCATTTGATAGAGATGTATAAGTCTATTTAGGCATACAAATTAGTATATATTGTTGTATAAGTCAATTGGTAGAAGTTACAAGTCATTTGATAGAGTGATACAAGTCCTTCTATAAATATACAAGTCAATACTTAGTATTGTACAAGTCATTTCATAGAAGAGTATAAATCTGTATAGGCACACAAATTAGTATATATTGTTGTACAAATCAATTGATAGAATGTACAAGTCATTTAATTGAATGCTACATGTACTCCTATAAATGTATAAGTCAGTACATATCATTATACATGTCATTTGATGGAGAAGTGTAAGTTTATATTGGTATACAAGTTTGGGTATATTAATGTACAAGTTAATTGATAGAAAGTACAAGTCATTTGATTGAGTTGTATAAGTTAGTACATAAAATTGTACAAGTCATTTGGTAAAGATGTACAAGTCTCTCTATAGGCACATATTATAACTGTATAAGTCAAGATAAAATATTATACAAGTCATTTTGTTGAGACCCTCTCGCTCCTCCTTTTCTTTCTTTATTATTTTTTGAAAAGAAATAAACATAAAAAATAAAGGGCACTTTTGGAAATATACTTAATTCAATCAATTTCAAACGTAACAAGGGCAATCTTGGAAACCTGTTTATTTAATTTTTAATTTATTTAAATGAGAAAAGGGCATTGTGGGAAGAAAACGGGTTGTAATAGTAAAAATCACTGAATCTTAAATGTTTTGATAAAGGTGTTCTAAAAAAGAAATTTTGGGTGACTGAATCTTAAATAGTTTGATAAAGTACTACTAAAAATTACTTTTCCCAACTTTATTTCCCCTCACATTTGGAAAATTTGGCTTGGATTCCTACAAAAGAAAGTGGCCGTGGACTCTGCGAAGACTTCCGCAACTTTTGTGGCTCCAGTCAAGCGGTGGAGGTCCGTTCATATTAAAGCATGCATGCATCCAATCGAACTTCGCCCTTTTAGTTTTTTTAAATATGTATGTATTAATTCCATTACCTAGCAGAGTTAGTTTAAGCCTATAAGTATCACGCTTCAGCCACCCTATCATTGTAACTAGCCAGAAAGAGTAGTGTTCTGAGCTACTGTGAGAGCCAAGGTCGTATGGTCTAAAAATGAGATCGGCACTTTATCTGACCTTCCTTCTTCTTTTGCAAGTCTCTTCTCATTCCCAGCCGCAGCCTCTGCCTTCATCTCAGCCTCCGCCTAGCACTGCTAGCATCCCGACTCCTGATGAAGGTGATACAATTTTATCATGTTTCAATGAAGCATAATTTTAGCAAGTCTTTGTTTCTTGAGAAAATTAAAAGAGTCCACCAAATTAATATCATACATCTTTGCAGTAACTGCTCTAAGTAACATTTCAACGAGCTTGAAGATATCGCTGGATGTCAAGCCCTACTTAAATTGGTCTTGCAGCGACAACATGATCTCTTGCAAGTGCGGCCCAGATCAGACTTGCCACGTCACAAATTTGTATAATTTTTTATTTCCTCAACTATGATACTTGTATATATTGTGTTTCATCAATATTACACGAGTATGGGTAAAATTATATAACTCCACAAGAGGTAACTCATCAATCATTTTATTTTGCAGTTTGTGCTCTGACTGTGGTCTAACTGGAGTGCTTCCTGAAGAATTGGGTAACCTTACCTATTTGGAAAAAATGTAACTACATTCTAATCTTCTTCTTTTGGTTTTTTTTTTTTAATCTATTTATTAATTTTAAAGCTATAAATTTTCACATTGATCATGTTTATCCATATTCCATATAATCTGATTCAACAACAGATAGTCAGATACTATACCTTTCCTTCCAACTTACCTTTAGAAAATAAAAATATATATTTGCTACTTTCCAATTGATCAGTTGCACGTGTGTAATTTTTACTACAATTAACGAAAAGTTTTTATTTAGGCAACACCAAACAGAACCTAAAAGTATATTGTATTAGTTTGATTGGTGGATATCGGTTGAAATAGCATATGCAAGACACGTGCTAATAGAAATTATAAATTATAAAAATTCCATTAATTTTGAAAAGAAAAATTTACTCCTATCCCCCCCTTCTGGTTTTTGACAACTATAGATACCCTCCTTGAGGTTTCTGAAATGACACTTACCTTCTTTTTTTTCTTCTTTGTCTACTTCATATCATTTCCTTTTATGCAAATGTTATTAAAATTTGAATGTGTTTTGACAAATTTACCCTTATTTTAGCACAAAAAGTGTTAGATTTTGAAATTTCTATGATAAAAATGATTTCTTTAATGTTTAAAAATATTAATAATCAATTTAAAAATCCTGGGTAATTTTATTATTTGAATTTTGAATTGTCTTATTTCAAATAAAAAATTAATAAGGGATAAGAAATAGTCAAATTACATTTTATAAATCTAACAAGGGAGGTAAGTCTAATTCCAAAATCCTTAAGGGACATAATAACAGTTTTTAAAAATCCATAAGAGAGGCAAGTGTAATTTACTCTTTCTTATGAACAATTTCAGAATAACACTGATTCTCTCTATATTTGATTTCTTACCGCCCTTGAGGTTAGACAAAATTACAGGCGGTAACTAGTAACTATAGCCGGTTTTACTTTCATGTCTTTTGGTAAATGCCTCAACAGTGACTTATCTGATAACGAGATTCATGGTCCCATACCTGCCACGCTGGGGAAACTATCATCCCTCGAATATCTGTAAGTGCTGTCTTTACTAATATTAATTTCAGAATAACACTAATTCTCTCTATATTTGATTTCTTACCGCCCTTGAGGTTAGACAAAATTACAGGCAGTAACTAGTAACTATAGCCGGTTTTAATTTCATGTTTTTTGGTAAATGCCTCAACAGTAACTTACATGGTAACGAGATTCATGGTCCCATACCTGCCACGCTGTTGAAACTATCATCCCTCAAATATTTGTAAGTCCCGTCTTTACTAATATTAATTGGTTATTATTTATTACCTTAATTGTGCAATATTTGATTACTGAAATTGGATTGTTCCAATATAATTTTAAGGGATCTTTCAATGAACCAACTCGACGGACCCATACCTGACATCTTCCAAGGGATGAAGTCGTTGAACAGGCTGTAAGTCCTCTGATTTTTTCTTGAATTACTTTGGCATTGCGCCATAAATTATTTGCGGGAAGCTTACGGCGAAGGTAAATTAATGTATAAACCAATAAGCTTATTAATCAAGAAAATAACTAAGTACATTTGATCCTTGTCATCTTCGAAAGTAAGACATGTTTGATGCCTTGTTGTTTTCATATCTTATATGATTTGACTTCCATATGTTATTTGTTTATATTTAATTTTTTTAGGGAAATGAAAATTCTTTTTTCTTTTTATTTATCGTAAAACGGTATTTGTAACAGTACTTTTATATAAGTGGCCTCAGCCACTACATCACTTTCTTTTTTTTTTTTTTTTTTTGTAATGGTATTAAATTAAACAATTAATAGGATACTGGAAAAGAAGATGACGGCCGCCGCCTTACATGAAAGCGCGTCTCCTGCCTCTCCTGTCAGATGTTGCAGAGAAGGAACTGCGGGAAGTCCATTTCGTGTTAACCAAAAAACATTGTTCTACATTTAAGAGAGTGGAGAAAAGAAAAACAAAGAAGGAAAAAATTCATTCCAAAACAACCGTAGCTCTTATGTTCTTAAGCTTCTCAATTATGGGATTTGCCTCCTTCGTAACCCCATTTTCAATGTAACCGGCGCCTTCTCCACCAAATCCTTTGGTTCCTTCAACCCAAGTCCATGAACTAACTTCTTTGACTATCTTGATCTTCGCCACTGCATTGAACTTATCAAGCTTGATATCGCAACACCGTCTTTTCTGCGGCCTTTGAATCGATTGCCCTAGACTCCCCTTTCGTCGATGCAGAGGCAGATGATTGAAGGCCGGAGATTGCCGTTCCATACTTCTTAAATCTCAATTTAATTCTGAAGAGGACCGCATAATCGCGCCTTTTAATCTTGATGAGGTTGAGAACCTCGTCTATGATTCTCTCCAGCTTCTAGGATCGATTCTCGTTAATCCCATCTACGGCTCCGTTGGGTTTCTCTGGACTGGATGCTAGCAGCTTTGCCAAGCCACCGTAGAGGCCATGTTGAAGGGCACACCCATCGTCCAAATCCCTTATGTACTGGAAATTAATCTGCTCGGAGTCCGAGTTTGAGTTCATTCTCTGTAATTTTTGGCAGGAAAGCTTTCAGCTTTCATCTTTCATCTCCGGCGGTCATCATCTTCCGCGCAGGAACGCAGGTAATGGAAGGAAAGAGAAAGGTGCTTATTTAAGGGAGATAAAAAGGCCAAAAAAAAAAAGGCGTTGACGCCGTCCCGCTGACGTGATTATGCACTCCACGCGGCAGCATACGATGCAGCAGCAGCTTCCGCTGCATAAAAACGCGGTAAACGATGTGAACCCTCAAAATATACAGTGAGGGTGGGGCCGAGAATAGGGTTTGCGAAATCCTTGCCACGTTTCTAATTCATGCCATACCTGGTTAAAAGTCGGTGGGTCCTACCACTCAGAGCAGAGTTCTAATACTTGATTGCAAATTACAAAATTACGGCGATTCTTGTGGAGACAGTAGAAGCCAGCCTTAATCCATTAAAATATTTATATATTTCTTGAGATTAGTTATATATGAACTATTTCAGAATAACACTGATTCTCTCTATATTTGATTTCTTACTGTCATCGAGGTTAGACAAAATTATATGGATTGAAATCGTCTGCTGGGTGCCCAGCAGCCAATGGGAATCCTGCAAGGCAGGTGGGCCCCGCCTTGCAGGGCAGGGCAGTCGTGATGTGGCCCTGCCTTGCAGGATTCCTATTGGCTGCTGGGCACCCAGCAGACGACTTCAATCCAAATTATATTACAAGCGGTAACTAGTAACTATAGCCGGTTTTACTTTCATGTTTTTTGGTAAATGCCTCAACAGTGACTTATCTAATAACAAGATTCATGGTCACATACCTGCCACGCTGCGGAAACCATCATCCCTCAAATATTTGTAAGTCCCGTCTTTACTAATTGGTTATTATTTATTACCTTAATTGTGCAATATTTGATTACTGAAATTGGATTGTTCCAATATAATTTTAAGGGATCTTTCAATGAACCAACTCGACGGACCCATACCTGACATCTTCCAAGGGATGAAGTCGTTGCGATACCTGTAAGTCCTCTGATTTTTCTTGAATTACTTGGGCATTAATGCACCCTAAATTATTTGCGGGAAGCTTACGGCAAAGGTAATTACGATAACAAAAGAATTAATATATAAACCAGTAAGCTTATTAATCAAGATAATAACTAAGTAAATTTGATCCTTGTCATCTTCGAAAGTAACACATGTTTGATGCCTTGTTATTTTCATACCTTATATGATTTGACTTTCATATGTTATTTGTTTATATTTAGGGAAATGAAAATTCTTTTTCTTTTTATTTATCGTAAAATGGTATTTGTAACAACACTTTTGTTTAAGTGGCCTTAGTCACTACATCACCTTCTTTTTCGGTAATGGTATTAAATTAAACAATTAATAGGATACTGAATTTTTTGCAAATTACAACAACAATTAATTGTTTTAGCTTGTTCTCCACAGGTTTCTGTACAACAACTTCCTCACTGGTAACATTCCAAAAAGTTTGGGTGAATTGCCGTGGCTAGATACCCTGTAAGTAGCATCACTGTTCGTTGCTTCCTAAAAGTATTAAATTTGCATTTTTCTCGTATGTTTTTATACATCATGGCATTGCAGGTCTCTTGGTCAGAATCTGCTATCAGGAACTGTCCCAAAAGAACTAGGGAATATCGCCAACCTCACATATTTGTGTGTTACTCTACCCTTTTTAAATCATTATTGCTGTTAAGCAACCGTTGCAGCTAAAAGCTTCAGCTTATAAATAAAAATGTAACTGATCTATATATATATAACAGGGCTCAACTCAAAACTCCCTGCACATATGTGTGACTTTACATGGGGAGGACAAACACATGACACATACACCAGACAAAAATAAATTAATGATAAGCCAAATTTACTCTAGGAGTCTAATACTAGACATCCCATTCTAATATCATGATGCAATGGTTGTTTAATAATCGCCAACTAAGTCCTCACTTTTGTTGTTCATTTTGCTTTTTCTTTCTGGTGTAATCAATAACCGCAGGGGATTAAAGGAGAACAATCTCGTCGGAGATCTTCCAGAGCAACTAGGAAATTTGAATAAACTTGAATACTTGTAAGTTTCCGGAAAGGGAAAGACTGCGTGCATGGTGAATTTTGATTTTCGAGAAGTAGCTGCATTTTCAGTGGTTGGTTTCTGGTTGTAGGCATCTGTCATCAAATAATCTCGATGGAACCTTGCCACAAAGCTTTTATCAACTTTCAAACCTGCAAGTGCTGTAAGTATCTTATTTTTTGTCCCGTAATTCCACCTGGGTTCCATGCTCAAAAGCAGTCAAGCTTCAATCGTCAATGCGCGCAGCTCGATTTTTGGGAACAATTTTTCCGGTCGGATAAATGATTCCATTTCCATCATAAAGAACTTGACGCAGCTTCAATCTTTGTAAGCCCCTCTTTAAACCTTCGTTAATACGTTCGTCATTGATATATATGAGCCTGGACAATGCTCTCTGAAAATTTGTAGTTTTATAAGCCTTGATTTTGTCTCCCAAAAGTGAAAAAAAAAATTTTAATTAAATTAAAGGAGAATTGAAAGAGGAAAATAAAAAATTTTTGGAAGTGGCATATGCCTTGGACATGGCTTGATTCTTCCGGGGATGTTCCAACAAATACATGTATCCAGTAACCTGTCGGAGCAAGTCCCTCAAGAAATTTCACTTTATTTTCCTGGAAAAATAGTTTGAGGGCATTATAGAATATCAAACAAATATCATGATGCATTTTGATGGTCATAGGAAACTGATGGGAAATAATTTTGAGGGGCCTTTACCCGATGAAATTTCCATGCTTGAAAATCTTGAATACTTGTAAGTACTATTGATCTTAATTTATTTTCCCGCTCTACTGTTCTTAATTTCTTCACACTGCATGTAATCATTTCTGCGCTCCATTTGCATTGATTTCCAAGATTTTCTTGTTATTTCCAGGTGGGTTAGTGACCTGAGAAGCAGCACTGGATTGAAATTTCCAAATTTGACAAAATTGACAGGAATGAAACATCTGTGAGGGCTCTAATCCATTCAGCATATGGTTATTTTATGTCAGAAACCCATACATACGTGTGTCTATATATATATGTCAGGCAAAAAAAATAGTTTTTTCAATCATACTTTATCAAAATAATCAAGAAAAACTTAAGCTTTTTTTTCAGAGCCGGCAATTTCTGACCGTATATTAATCGGGTTATGTTGGGTTAGGTGTGGGTTTAGGTTTTCTTAACCCATTTGAAAATGGGTCAACCCGCCAACTGTTGGGTAGCCGTTTAAGTCTATATATTTTTCCCTTATTTTTATCTCTCATAGCCAATTTATATTCTATTTTATGATGCTATAAAGTACAGTCAACTAATTAAGCACAGTAGTTTAATTAATATTTGAGATTTTAACTATTAAGTTATTTTATGACTAATATAATTTTATTACTTTTTAGAATTAGTAATATTGCCATAACTATATAAATTGTTCTACTATTTAATATAAAGGTAATATAAGTATATAGTTATATTTTTACAAACATTTACAAGTTATATTATTAATATATACAATGCATGCTACACTAAATATTGTAATTAATTTTACGTAGATTTTATTTAATTGTTTTTAGATATTTCTAACCTTCTTCACAAGTAAAATATGCTTCTTCTTTTTTTTGAAAAAAAAATCATGTTTATTAAGTATTTTTATAGTATTTACTAAAATTTTAATAGGTTAAATGAGTTTCATATAAAAGTTTGTGAAAATAAAATAGAAATATTAATTGAAAAACAAGTTAGCGGGTTCAACCCGTTTATTACAGATTTGAGTTCAGGTTGGCTATTTTTCAACCCATTGGTAAACGGGTTGAACTGGATCCCTCACCCGTTTAGTTGTCACCCGCTAAAACTCGACCCACTGCCTGGCCCAATCTTTTTGAAATAATGAAAATGTGGTCATATTCTTAGAGAATATATAGGCCCATTCATCATATAGGACATATGTGTAGAATTATCTATGGCACACACTAAACCATCACCAGATCATTATATGCTTTGTGATGATCTAGTCTGCCTATACAATAAATGGGCGATTAGCTGTATATAAAATTTGTAATAGTAATTAAAGAAGCACTTATTTTTTAATTTTTTTAGAAGTATGATGAATTTTCATTTTGTTTTGGAAACCGTGAATTGATATTAAATTATTTGATAGAGTATCACTAAACCTTAAGTTAGTGACTCCATAAATATTCATGTAAGTCTGATTAATTTTTAACTATTTTAAAAACCGTCACTTATTAATTTAGTGACTAAACCTTTGATATATGTGTTCGTGTACGCGTGTTATACATATATAACACGCATAGACATTGATTTTATGCTGCAAATTTATGCACAAAAATAAATTTTACAGCACAAATTAATCCCTTTATCAGCCTTTATTTTATTTATCTTTTGCACAGAGTCAATTATCATGTCTTTCTTACATGATCTTTATTTATTTATTTATTATTAATCAATGAATTATCTAATGACTGTGGCAGGATATTAAGGAGTTGTTCGATTGATGATCAAATTCCACCATATATTGGCGAATGGAAATCTTTACTCTATCTGTAAGACTTTTTCCTTGGAAATGTTTATCATATCTGTAAGCTAACACCTAGCAATCGGGGGCAAACTGCTACTAACACCTGTGCGCCGTAAGAGAAGAGACAATACCTACCATAACCATAGTTTGCAATATTGGGGATTGAACATGATATTTGGTTGAATTCGAATATGATATGGTACATTTCAAATTCAAACATGAATTAGTAGATAGGGAATCCGACTGTTGAATCCGTATACAGCTAAAATGTTATCGAATACGGTTGATCCATATTCGACTCATAAACAGCCCTAACCATATAAAACCTCATGGTGTTGCTGTACCTACGAATCTCCATCCAAGAATATTTTTTGCAGCACTGACATCCTTCGTATCAAACTCTCTCTTCAACAAGACCTTCAACTTGTTGACTTCGGTCATTCTCTTAGTAGTAATCAACATGTCATCTACATAAAGCAATAGAAAAATAAATCAACCATCATCACATACTCGCATCTCATGTATTCAATCTGAATCATGTAGGAGTCAAACTATTGTACCACGGCCTTGAATATTGTTTCAACCCTTAAAGAGACTTCCTCAGTTTATTACTTTTGTATTATTGATGTATTTGATTTTTCTGTTCTTTTTTCAAATTTATTTGTTTGCATGTTCCTGCCAATGTTCTTGCTTTTATCACCACGATTGATATTATCCTTCAACAGTTACAAATTATCATCTAAATTGCACACTGTGTGCTTATTACAATTTCGGAGTATCACACAACCCAAGTTTATGACCTTTGGATGACCCAATGCTCTGGATTTTTGTTATTTATCTGTTGCAGGGACTTGAGTTTCAACAACTTGACTGGTGAAATCCCATCGTCATTTGTAAATCTTGCATACATGTACGTGTTGAAAATTCTGCAACTGTTTCGGCAATAGATATGTAATTTTTTCAATTCGAACAAACCCGTATTACTATAACTGTTTACAATTTTTCAATCAAATCTCTAAAAGGTTGATGTTTTCTATTCAGGTACTTGACAGGAAATATGCTCACTGGATCAATAGAAAATATACTCAGTCGATCATTAAAAGAAAATATCTCCCAAAACATGTGCGTATCCAATGTTAGACAAACACATTCTTTCCATCCAATAGGAAAATAATAATGAGAAGCTTGTCCAAGTCTTTTTTTGAACGTTCGCCTTCATGTTTATATGTGTTGTTTGAGATTAGTATTCGAATTTCTTTTTCTTTCAATCGATCCAATCCTGGATCAACAACAGATTTCTCCTTATTTCTTCTATTGATTCACTCTTTGCAGGGATATGTCATACAATAATTTTATGCCCGTAAGCAATGAAACTTCCAACAACTCAAGAGCGTAAGGAAAATGAATCAACCATTCTATTTGTTTGTGTAATTATCTAGTATTAACAATTACTTACATCAGATTGATTTTCTTTTCTCCTTTTTTTAATTCTTTTCTGGTTTCGTCTTTTCAGGAACCTGTTTGCATGCTGCCATCTTGAAGCAGGAAACAAGTATGCTTGAAATTTTTCTTACTGCATGTAGTCTCATCGTTGAAAGTCATTTTCTCCCGAATAATTATAATTATAGCTTTAGTAAAATGAATTCCTCTTAAGCCAGACATGTTACAGCACTCTCACAAATGCTCTGATGTTTGCAGGTTTTCTCCATTAGATATCAAGGAAATCGTCTCCTGTCCTGATGAGGAACGAAAATGCAAGTTTCCTTCTTTTTATATCATATGGGTACATAAATTTCGCTATATATTGATGACTGATGAAAATGTTCCTTGCAGACACCTCGTTGTATATTGATTGTGGTGGTGAAGGAACCAAGATCGGAGAGAATGATTATGAAAGGGATAATGACCCATCTTCCTTCTATGTGAGCCCTGACGGAAAATGGGCTTATAGTCGTACAGGCGACTTCATTACATCAAGTAGCGGACCTGGGGACGCTGAGTACTACATCCGAAATACAACATGTGGAGCGCTTGTGGCTGATGCACGTTTACATGAAACTGCACGCCTTTCTCCTCTCTCTCTCCGATACCACGGGCGTTGTCTTGAGAACGACAATTACACAGTGGAACTTCACTTTGAAGAAATCGTTTACACAGACAATGATACTTATAGCAGTGTACGCAAACGCATATTCGATGTGTACATTCAGGTAATAAATTCCCTTGTGTGGAATTAATGCCCTTTCGCTAGTGACAATTTCTTAGGCGGTCTCTATTATTACAGCAAAAGAAAGTACTGGAGAATTTCAACCTCACCAACGAGACGAGAGACGAAATGGGGATAGTTAAGAGAAATTTCACTGCTGTTGTGGACAAAAATGCTTTGGAGATTCACTTCTACTGGGCTGGCAAAGGGTCTGTATACATCCCACCTAAACTCTATGGACCTCTGATTTCGGCTATTGCAGTAACTCGTGGTACAGCACTGGTTTATTCTCTGTTCCCTTATTTTTCTGGTGCTTTCTTTAAAGTTATTCTCTCTAATTACCATCCTCTTCTGTTGCGTCCAGTTCCCAAACCTGCCAAGCGAAAGCTCTCTCCTTTAGTTATCACCATGATCGCAGCTGCTTCACTTGCCATCCCTCTTTTGGTTTTAGCATCTGTTTGGAAATTGGTCCTGTTGAGACGCGAGGAACATGGTAAGAGTAAGTTTTCTGTGTAAGAGTAATCCCTCGTGCCTCAATGCCTAAATGGAAATACTTTAATCATTAGAACCATTTAAATGCCTCAAGTGATTGCGCGACAAGCACCTTTACAAGCTCATCAGCAGAATACTATAATTCCATTGAAAGAGGATACTTGGAAATGGTGCTGAAACTAAAAATGGGAATATTAACTTTTAGTGATATTTTTGAAACTTATTAAAATTCAGTCAGCAAACTTTTGAATTTTAATTGTTAATCTATATTTATCAAAGTAATTAATTTTAATGACATTTTAATGGCATGACTTCCAAAAATACTCTTATACCATTCACTCACATGATTTGAACTTGTACAAACAATAAGATGACTTGTACAAGTCAATAATATGACTTGTAACTTTTTATTAGGATTGTCTGCTAACTTGTACAAGCTATTTGAATGAGTGTAGGATATATGCTTAGAATAGCTGGTTTTAATTGTAAAATGTTATTAAAATTAATTACTTTGATAAAGGTACACTAAAAATTAAAATTCAGAACTTTGCTGACGAATCTTAATAATTTCCAAGAAGTAAAACTAAATATTAAATTTCCCAACTAACAACTTCCTTTTCCAAAACCAATTTACTGGATGATGCATTATGTTGCGGCATGTTTTTCTTTTGCTATCTTTTACCCATTTTGGGGAACAGTAACAAATCTTCCTTTACATGCTCTCTTTCAATATTATATAAGCAAGTGTCCACCACTCTTTTTACAAAATACTCTAATTTCTAATCTCTCTTGATCTCCCAAACAATTATTTATATCGAACTTGTCAATCACTTACATGTAGCATTAGACGTGATACCCGCCAGTAATATTTAAATACAACTGCTTTGAGTTAACGTGGTACTTGTGTTATTTCACTCTTGAACATAACCAGCAGGCATGAAGTTCGGAGAAAAATTTTACACCTTCAGACAAATAATAGATGCTACTCAAAACTTCAGCGACGCTATGAAGATTGGGACACTTTACAAGGTGTGTTCTAGTGTTTTAGAAACTTCGTAATCTCCTTGGACTCTGTAATTTAAAGAAACGTGTATGATTGCAGGCCGACATGAAAGATGGAAACATATTTGCGGTCAAACAGCTTTTTTCAACTGGCACAAAGGAAGAAATAAATAAATTCAATAATGAAATCAATATTCTTGACCCCTTGAACCATGAGAATGTGATCAGGCTGTTGGGGCACTATGTGGGAGACAAGATACTCATGCTGGTATTTGAGTACATGGAAAATAAATCCCTTGATGCAGCATTGTTTGGTAAAGTCCACAACAGAGACTACTCTCTCAATTCATTAATTGTAAATTAGGTGATCTCTATGAAAGAAGATATAATGCTTTGTGTGGCGCGCAGGTAGTCCATCATCCTCCGTGAAACTTAGTTGGAAAGTCAGGTATGAGATCTGCCTTGGAGTAGCAAGGGGTCTCAGTTTCCTGCATGGAAGAGCAAGTGGAAAGATTATCCATCGGGACATAAGGGCCAGCAATATTTTGCTCGATAAAGACCTCAAGGCTAGGATATCTGATTTTGAATTGGCAACGGTTTTGCAGGGGGAAACCGCACCTGCGGGCTCCAGAATAACAGCAGGAACATAGTATGTACTATGTATCCATATAGGCATATCACTAATTTTTGATGGTTAATTTATTTCAGACATATATATATATATATAGTACTAACCCACATGTACCTCTTTCATGAATTATTAATGATTCTAACTTCTCAGCGCGTACATGGCACCTGAGTATGCAACGCGAGGCATGATATCAGAAAAGTTGGATGTTTATAGCTTTGGAATTGGAATACTAGAAATCGTGAGTGGGCGGAGTAACGAAGAGGAACACACAAAGGATGAGACCAAATTTCTTTTAGATACGGTAAGTGATGATGATGGATAAGCTTAATAATTAATGTACGTGTTGTTCCAGACTAATCAGATCATTGGTAATTCGGTGAGAAAGTGCAGGCTTATACGGCAGACATGGATGGAAAACTTGTGGATTTAGTCGATAAATCTGTGAAATACGGATTAGATCGATCAGATTATGTAGAGAATCAGGCAACCACTTTGTTGAAGCTAGCGATGCGATGCGTCCATCATTCCCCTCATCTGAGGCCTACAATGAACGACGTCGTGAGCGTTATTGAAGGCACGAAATCTGTCATGCATCTCTACGTGCTTACGGGACCCTCATTGTTATTAAGATCAAGATCGCTTCCGCCAGCTGCTAAAGAGGAGATGGATGAGATGTAGCATCTCCACCTCTACTCATGATCATGTGGGTGGGACTGCATGCTCTCTGTCGCAAGTTAGTTGCTAGTCATCAACTGTTTTCTTTCAATAGCTAGTGTCCAGACCCTATAGTGTTGTTGTGTATATATTTGCTGTAGAACTTCCTTCTAGCTTGCTTCTTCTGTTCTATTATTGTTTTGAGTTGTCCTTATATATATATTTCTTAATTACATATATTCTAGCTAGTGTGGACTAGGTTTCTCATACAATAGAATATATCATGAAGTGCTATATTTAATTTATCATGTTCCTCATGCATGTATTTATCCAATGAGAGGCAGAGATTTTTATATCAAAGTCATTATTCCTTTTTGTAAAAGAAAGAAACTCTTTGCCTACTGATCATGTATACATATGATTGAAGGCCAGATCGAAGTATGCAAGTACATATGTGATTCAAACAGCTTAACCGACTTCAGATTCTGCCCCAGTTACACAGTGGCAAAGATGGATCGTATATGCATGTCACTGTTAAACAGGCCAAGGAGGAATGTGCATACTCGCTGGGTAATATGGCCTAAAACCATGCTGGAATGGACTTTCAGTCTAAAAGACCAGCTCTCGGGAATGTTCTATGTGAACCCCGGCCGGTCGAACCAGCTTAGACTGATAAGCTTCTTGGCCGGTTCATTGCGGGGTCCGGCTTTTGAAAAAAAGGGGGTAAAATTTTGCAACGTAAACATGCGAAGTAACCGCAAGTAACGTACGTACTTAAAACGAAGTTAAAAAGACGTCACATTTCACGCTGAATTCCTGGCCTTGGAACATGGTTCACACCGTGAGAGATGCCGTGAATTATGAATAACAGGACTCTGGACGGGCATCTTAATTTGGAACGAGGAACACCCGGACCAAGTAGAGCATGTATCACAAGTGGCTTTTCAATCTTTCAACGTGTTCCTCCCTTGATCCCTAGCTAGTTTCCAATATAAATTCATTAACACTCTCCATGCCTAATTGACGTGTATCTTATCTGGCCTCCTTCAAGATACAGACAATTAAGAAGATGAAGACCCAGGCCCTTCTCCTTTCCCTTCTTCTGGTTGTTTGTCTTCTCTTCCATGGAGTCTCCCCGGCGGGCGTAGTCCATCGGAAGTTAACTCCGGTCGGTGTGTGGAAATCCATCAAAGACGTGAAAGCCGCACATGTGCAGGAGATCGGACAATTCTCCGTAGCTGAGCACAACAAGAAGGCTAAAACAGACTTAAAATATGAAAGCGTGGTAAAGGGTCAGATCCAAGTTGTCTCCGGCACCAATTACCGACTTGTTATCATCGCAAAGTAGCAAGGACTTGCCAACAACTACGAGGCCGTCGTGTGGGAGAGAAGCTTTGGAATGCTTACAGGAACCTCACATCATTCAAACCCCTTTGAAAGCTTAAATATCTTCTTAATTATTTAAGAAAATGCATGTAGCTTAAAATTACCATCTATGAGTATCTTTCACCGCTCCTAACATTTTGTTTTTTTCGTTTTTTTTCTTTTTCCATTTATATTCATAGTGAGGTTATTGTGAGCGAGTTTCTCCACCACATACCGAGTCTCATACCTTTCACTCGCGCTCCAGCGTTTGGTGTACATTATAGACTTGGGCTAGCTGGTTCATTAAGGCTTCAGGGTGCACGAGAAACTGGTTTTGGATTAACGATTAGGTATTTGAAACAAACAAAAACATAATAACTCAGCAAACATGACATCTAAAGCAGTGCCAATGTATCAATGAAATTCAGAAAATTTTATTTCAAATCAATTAGATATTCTCCCCCTATTAGGGGTTTATCAAACGAGACTCGGGAGCCTATAATAACTAGTAGATAGTACAATTAAATCAATACTCTGACCTAATTATGAAAAATGAATAAACATTTTATTATTTCGTATATTTGTTTATGTAATCGATGATTCTTCGTAAAGATGTAATACAACGTACCAAGACATTGAGGAAAAAAAATATCAAAAATTAAAATATTATTAAGTTAGATTTGAAAGAAAAGCAATATATGTACTATTTTATAAGTTAGAAACATAAAATTACTTCATCAATTACAAACATAATTTATTAATCTAAAGGTTACATTTTTACAAAATTTATGCAGAGCATTAACAAAATAAATTGAAACTTTTTGAGCTTCTAAACTGAAATCTATTAAATTATATTAATTATAACTACAAATTTTAGCATGATTAAATTTTCTATTTCTAACTAAAATTAAGTTAATTATGAGAAGTAGAAATACAGCGGTTACAAAAAAAAAAAAAATTTTATGAAGTACTTTAAAATGAGAGAGAAAATAAAAAAATAAAAAAAAGAATAAGGGATATAACTTGAGAATGAGAGAAATATATAGTCACAAAACTTTGTACTGTTTTGATAATGATTGAGATCAATCAGAATTAAATAGCGATTATTGACATTAAGGAAAAACTTTATATTTTTAACCTGTATATCCTAATTTGTTAAGATTAATTTTATAATCTTAAGAAGCTGCAAATTTTCTAATGTAATATACATTAATAATGTACTTTATTATTTTATTTCTAGAGGTCAAATTTATTGCATAGAGGCTGAGATAAAGTAACAAATACAATAAAAATAACGGGAAAAAAGAAAGCGACAGAGAATTGATTCAGGCGGGCTTGAATCGTAACGGGAGAAGAACCCAACGTGGGTTTCCCTTTCCCTGTCGTTTGGAGCCGTATAAGAGAGAGAAATCCACAGAGTTGATTAAAATACCGAGGGACGAGGGCGCGAGAGAGACAATAGGCGTTTATATCTAGAGAGAGAGAATAGACGTTTATACCTGTCGATTTCAAGTCTTCAAGGCCAGAAGTAGTTCGCAAAGGCTCGCCTTGTCTGCGGAGGCTCCTTCTTCGGGCAATCCCGCCTAAAGAAGATGAAGAGCCTCTTCAAATCCAAGCCTAAAACGCCGGCCGAGCTGGTTCGCCAAACACGAGAGCTGCTCATCTACGCTGACCGCAAGCCCGATTCTCGAGAAACCAAGCGAGAAGAGAAGGTTCGATTAATTCGTTGTTGCTGCTGTTATTTCTATTATCCTTTTGATTGATTTTATTTTAGTTCGATTTTTCGATCGGATGTTAGAGGCCCCGGTGGCTTGATATTTCTTCATCTGCTTTCTTTGAACGGGATTACTGCTTTATTATTCCAATTCAAAATTTTCCTTTTGTCTGGCTGGATGTTGTCTGTTTTGGTGTTTCTGTTTGTGAAAATTAAATATCCGGAGTTTGATCATGAAATTGAAAAGTGTTGCAGGAAGAACGGTAAAACAGTTCCGCTTCTTTTCTCTCGGTAAATAGGATGTAGCTTTAATCATTTATCGGCATTATGAGATGATTAGGAGTTCAATTATGCTAAAACGTGTGCTTATGGTAACGTTTTGATTCAACTTGTATAACTGAGATTTTCTACTTTTCCATCTCTTGTGCATTAATTATATTTTCTGTTCAAAATAAATAAATGAATAAACAAATAAATAATAATAATAATAATAAAACCAAGGCAATAACCTCTTAGCAACACTTTATGCTAAAAGTTGTTTTTCTGTATCTAATTCATGTTAATATACTTGACTCTTCTACAAGTGAAGAACTTTGAAGCTTTCCAGCTTCATATGATCAATTCAGTATTTTTATTTTCATGTTGTGGACTCAGCTGATGAGTCATAAGAAAATTCGTGCTGATACCTCAGGTATTAAGAAATAAGATTTTAAATAACATATGATCTGAACCCCCTTTATCCTCTTTCTAGAGTTAAAAAATAATAATAATAATAATGAAAAAAAAAAAGCCACAAACCACTCCATTATTACACATGCTACTTTAATTCTATAAAAATTTAGGATCATTCAGGGGATTTTTATCTTTCATATGTATGTTTAGCTGTGCAAAGGTAACAGATTTTCCCTCTCTTTTCTTTTTTTCTATTTTAACTTTTGCTATGTCTGCAGGTCGTGCTTTACAAATTTTTTAAAAATATGATAAGTCTGTAAGCAAATGTTAGCAGCATTCGCATCTTGGTTTTATTTAATCATAAGAGTTGCATCATCTGCATATTGTACTCATGAAACTCGTAGCAATAGCAGTACTTTAAAATCACTACCTTCTTAACTAATTCATCTGGAAATATATATATATATATATATGTCAGACAAAAAGTTGCATAAACTTAAATTTTAAAATAATTGTTAAACAAAAAAATACCTTTTCCTTTGTTGGATTTTTTATGGTGAGCCTACTTCCCATGTGCTCTTAGGCCATCTTCAACATGGGTTTCACCCCTTTTCATATTTGGTACAGTATTTGCACTACCCATCCAAATGGGGAAAAATATATGCAAGCCCACTACGATCGCTGGAATTGTTGACAATGCATGTGTTATTGACGAACTTGATGTTTAAAACTCTGTTATCTGTCCTTATTGTGTGGTCAAATAATTTAGGAGCTTCTTCTCTCTTTTTTTTTTTTTTTTTTTGTGGAAGGTAAGTATGATTATATGTAGGAGCTTCTTCTCTATTTATGTATATGTATATGTATGTTGTGTCCAACAACCATGCCAGTGTTGAAGGACAATGAAACACAACATGCATGTCCTTCAGCACAGATTATGGCTACAATTCAAATAATTTGTTTGTGCTTGTGGTGATAGTTGGCTTCATGGTAATTGACTTAATATTTACGCAGTATTTTGATTTAGAGAAAGTATCTGCATGTTGAGTCATACATTTTGCCATAGTTAATTTTGCTCAAGTATTTTGTTTATTTATTTATGTATTTTTTTTTTTATGAATATATTAACTCCTTTGTAGATGGAAGAATTAAGCAAACTCATCCGAGAGCTGAAGTCTATTCTTTATGGCAATAGTGAATCCGAGCCCGTCTCAGAAGCTTGTGCACAACTGACCCAGGAGTTCTTTAGGGAGAATACACTACGTCTTCTAATTATTTATTTACCAAAATTGAATTTGGAGGTGAGCATGAACAACAACTCAGGTGAATTATTCATATAATTTTTGAAATAGTGAATCTGAATTTAATTTCCATGAAAGGATTGACTAGTTTTCAGCATTTTTGTAAACTACGCTAATGTATTCTTGATCTTGCTTGAATATGGTCCAAATTTGTTGGTTCTGCTGGCATGAATTCTCAATGTTACATGCATTCTTGTTTTGTCAATTTTTCAGTACATGACGATTATGTTGTCTTCTTTTAGGCCCGCAAAGATGCTACTCAAGTGGTTGCAAATTTGCAAAGGCAACAAGTTCATTCACGTTTGATTGCTTCAGATTACTTGGAAGCCAACATAGATCTTTTAGATGTTTTGATGGCAGGGTAAGATATTGGTTGTGGAAGTTTGGAAACATTGGGATTAGTTATATTATGATGATCCTTATTTGAGATTTGGTGATCGCAAGGTTTTCTACATGATTTGTAATCTGAGATCTCTTACACTTGTTCTATTTGTTTTTATATAAAATACCTTTTATGCCACTTAATCCAAAAACGTAGATGTGTGTGAGAAAATAATATCTTACTGCAGTCACAAAGAAATTACTTGGATTTTATTATGTATCTTTCTCTAAGCCATTTTTTGGCACTAGTTCTCTCAGGAGAAATGAAAAATTACATGTACATACATATATGCATTTTATATAGAGACACAGAGCGAGAGAGAGTGGCAGACGTCCATTTAATATGTTAGATTCTCAAAAAGAATGTAATACATTAGAACTTGTTTTTATTTGTTCTGTAGGGTTTTCTTTTATACCATACCTGTAATCCCTTTTTTTGTTTATTATATTTTTATACTTTCTAATGCTTATCCTGTAGTTTTTGTTAGTTATGAAGACGCTGATCTTGCTTTACACTTTGGAGCAATGTTGAGAGAGTGCATTCGTCATCAGAGCATTGCAAGGTTAGCAGTAAGAACTAAGAACATGGTTAATGAGTTAATAGAGGGGATTTTCTGAGTTGTGGAATTTCTTTCAATCCTCTAGATTGTTTCTGGTTCATATTGAATCTGTTGGCTGGTTTATTGTTAACTTTTATTTTTTCTATATGAATGGTGAATTATGAATCAAGTATTTTTTTTGTTTTGAATAAAATTGTAGAGTACTTCTCATATTCAATTCAGAAGCATTTACTTTGAGAATGCTACAAGTATGATTATCTTGAATAAACTGAACATATGTTACTCATTAGAACCAAAAATAACAAGTAAATAAAAAATTAATAATATACTGAATATATGTTGTCTTAAACTTTTTCTAATTGAAACCCATGGCCCCATGCTTTTCATGATACACCGAAATTTTTTGTCCAAGCTTAAGGCGCATAAAAATCGAATGAAGAGAGAACTCTGTTTAGTTGCAAGCAAAGTCAATATAGCTTTTTCAATTCCTTTCTTCATAGCTTATCTACACTTGGTAGGCTGGCGTATAATTTAGCCGCAAAGACACAAGAAAAGTTCATTATAACATTTTAAGATTAAATAATTTGTGTGGTATATGTATATTAATATGAAAACATAAGTGTGCTCCCAGTCCTTGAATCCTAGCTATATGGTTTGCCAAATCGAGTCCATACCACTTCCACCTCAACATATGGCATTAAAAAGTTTTTGCTGAGCCCAACGCTGCTGGTTTTATAAATGGTTGGTAAATTCAAACCTGTGTTTAACATAACCCAACCGACTCATTTAACTACCTTTTAGTATAATAAATGTAAAAATAAAATCAAGAAAACATATTTTATATGCAATTATACTTTTTATATGCAAATTCTACATAATTTTCATATAAGTTATGAAATGCGTTTATAAATAGAGAACTAAAAGGGTTAAACAAGTAAGACCAACCCAAATCCAAACCGTTTGTAAACAGGATAAACCATTACCAACCTGTTTGTAAAATCCTTAACATAAACTTACCAAAGTAGAGGCAGTTTAAAGGGTCTGGTCACAGAATGCTAACTCTGCTGTACTTATGCAACTTGGATTTTAGAACACTATTTCATTGTACAGTTCCCTTGGTATGTATAATTTATAATTCATTGAATTTGAATTCTCTTTCTCACCCCTGCCAACCCATGGGCAGATAATAATTAAAAATAAGACTTTATTTAAGTTGGAGGGGCATTGGTAACACAAGAGAGGGGCTACTTGCATGAATGGGAAAAGAAATCAAGCTTGAAATTTTTTTTAATGGTAGATGGTAAATGAGACTAAAAAAAGGTAGTTCCAACATGATCATCCATCAAATACGTATTACGAATTGTGTAATCATGATTTCAGTTCTCACCTTGCAAAGATTTTAAAGCTAAAGAACAAGATAGCCATGCACTGTTTATCAAAAAAAGATAGCCATGCACTGAATCTTCCTTCCCCTTGCACATAATGTAGTCATATTGCAAGGTACATGGTGGTTTGGTGGTGCATTTGGAAAGGAGAAAAATGAAGGATTCAAGGAAATTTCATGGTTTTAATTTTCAGTAGTTGATCAAAATTTTTCAATAACTCATGTTTATGTTTGTGTTCCTGTTTTAAGTTTTTATATTACTATTATCCTACTGAATTATCACACTGTTTCATATGATTGTATAGAATATATTTTATTGTTCACCATTTACATTTTGAAAATAATTTTGCCGTAACATGCATGCTTCTTCATAAGTTGATGGAGTAGCGATAATTTAGTAGATTTTCTGATCAAGTGCTTAGTCATATAAGTTAATTTCTCATTGCATATGTCTATTGTAGTTTCATTTTTCAATATATTCAGATTTAGTGATATTTCTGATTTTATATGGCATTTCCACAGGTATGTCTTGGAATCTGAGCACATGAAGAAGTTTTTCAATTATATACAACTTCCAAATTTTGATATCGCATCAGATGCTGCAGCAACTTTTAAGGTTTAGTATACTAGACAGAATTACTGATATGTGGTTTCTTGAAGGCAAATGCCGTTTCCCTTCTTTGTTACCATGAACCTCTCACAAATTTTGTAGCACTATTTTTCCTTTTGTCCGCTTTCTGAAGCTGACTTGGTAACGGGATTGTGAATTTGTAAGCATTCTTGGTTATGTATTTGGAGTAGCCTCAAAATTTCTCCCCATGATGTGTTTGATTTACAATGAACTTTTAACATTGAAATCAAATTGTGTTTTGTTTAAGCTAATTCTAGAGCTTTTTATTATAAATTATTGTGAAGCAACCAAATCTATTTATGATGAGTCAAACTTGGTTTGGAATTTGATACATGTCATGAGTTTAATATCCATGATACTATGCAATCAATATTCCTTTTTCTACATATATACTTGAATCATGATATTACTCTTTTACTATTGCAGGAGCTGTTGACAAGGCATAAGTCTACTGTAGCTGAATTTCTTTCTAGGAATTATGACTGGGTAAGATCACTTTTAGTTCTTTAGATACATATTGATGCTTACTTTATTCATTATCCTTGTGCTTGATATAGAGGTCACACGTGTCTTTAGTAGATCTGAACTTGAATCATGCAAGTAATGTAATTATAACCTTCATGGTCTTATAAAGAATTATGGTGCTTGATATGTTGGAATTTTGTTCTTACATTGCGAATGACTTTTTCATCTCACCTTGTTTCTAGTTACTGAAATTTAATAATCTTAGTGATAATTCTTCAACTGTTTCTTTTTCTTCTAGTTTTTTGCAGAATATAACTCAAAGCTGCTCGAATCTACCAATTACATCACTAGACGACAAGCTGTGAAGGTATGATTGATGTCTACCTGAGAAAAAAATTAATGCTCAAGATGGTATTTAATTATCTGAAATGATGATTAAACACCCTTTTGTACAACTCAAAGATGCCCGAATCTTTTGTTTTTAGTCCACTATGAGCTGTTGTATACCTAAAAAATGATTGCTTCTATGTGGAACCAGGTAATAACTTGACTTGCTTATAGCTCTGGTGACTGTCAAATTATGTGGTCTAACGAAATGACTTCAAATTCAACAGCAAACAACCCACGAACCACCACCCCAACGCCCCCCCCCCCCCCCCCCCACAACAAAAAATCCTTCACCTCTTCCTGGGGCGCAGAAATTAGAAATAGGGATACAGTAAACAGTGTTATTGTCTGCTAGTAGCCTAGCAACTCAAAAGAGCAAATCATCGCCACAATGTTTTCTCTGATATCCACTTTTTTTTTCCCAGCTATTGGCAGACATGTTACTGGATCGGGCAAACTCTGCTGTGATGATGCGATATGTGAGCTCAAAGGACAACTTGAGGATCCTGATGAATCTTCTCAGGGTATGAAACTTCCAGTTCCACGTTCCCACTAACCCACGCAATTTCGGTTGATAGAATAATTATTATCTCTGTACACATAGTTGGAGTTGATGAAATAAATTTTCTTTGATCTCTGTGCACTCAATTTTAGGCTTGGGGATATCGCCAAATTAAATTAAAAGTGAAATAAATGTCGAACTTCCTTTTTTTTTGTTTCTACGCAGAAAAGCCTTTAAGTATTGTAACTGGTGGCCTCATTTGTTTGCAGGAGTCAAGTAAAAGTATCCAATTAGAAGCATTTCATGTTTTCAAGGTGAACTAAATCCATCAAATATGCATGTGCGTGTTTTTTTTTTTTTGTGTTGGTTGGGGGAGAATTTTCTAAATAACCGATTGTCTATGGTGTCTTTTATATTTTTGCAGCTATTTGCCGCTAATCAAAATAAGCCTGTGGAAGTCATTGGCATACTGGTTGCAAACAGAAGCAAGCTTCTTCGATTCATAGGCAATTTTAATGTTGATAAAGGTGAGTCAAAGAAAAAAAAGAAGGAAAAAGGAAAGAATAGATTGCTTTTTCTTAATAATCGTAGCAACTCCAATTATCAAACACCTCACTATGACACAGTATTTGTTAATGTTGTTTGTTGTTACAGAGGATGAACAGTTTGAGGCTGACAAGGTTCAAGTTTTGAAAGAAATCGCTGCTCTAGAATCTGGAGATCAACTGTGAGAGGTTCACCGAAGCTGTAATGACACTTGGAAGAAACTAAATTTTCAATTTATTTGAGAAACCATCTGTTCTTGGCAGTGCTGTGGTCTGTTAATGACATGATTTTTTTTTTTAATATGCACTTAATGATTTTTTTTTCTAAATTGGGAAAAGTGTAAATCTGTGATATGAAAACAAGTCACCGTTGTTTAATAGTGAGTACTTTTGGCTGCCAAAACAGTAGCTGCGACTTTGTTCTGCTTCTACATGGCGGTGACATTCAGATCTAGCACTTGTTCTCAAGTTAAATTTGGTGAAAGCAAATCCTGACCTCGGCTTCATGTTCGGTGTAGGTTTTTTTTTTTTTTTTTTTTTTTTTGGCAAACATGTTCGCTGTACGTTTACGTGTGGAGCGCATATGCTTCGCATTTAGGTACCTCGGCTCCCTCTGTGAGAGAGAGAGAGAGAGAGAGGTATAAATGGGTATCAATGGATCCTACTGGCATATTCCATTCACTCTGCCCACACGCGAACGGTACAATTTCCATTAGGATTGCATCAGTTACGAATCTAAACCATTTGTATGGTGATGGGCCAATCAAGTTGGTTCAGTGACGCATTCATGGACCCTCCATTAGATGCCTTTTAACTCCGAACCCAGTCCGATCCTATGTACGCTCCATAAATCAACATCGTAAAGTTGTTGGTTCGCTGCAAGCACAGGCGTCGTTCCACGCGACACTCCCTCTCGTTCTTCTTTTCGCAACAACGCAGAAGCTCTACGGGAAGAGCGAGTGGCATTGTGACAAGCCATCACATTCGTATCTATTCCTATTTTATCTCTTTTTCCTCTTTTCGTTTGCAGGCAACAAAATAATGGGAGAAAATGGTGAGATTACAGGCTTTGTCCCTTTGCTGTTTCTATGCAGAATTGATATTTCTAGTTTAGCTTTATAATTTCTTTTTAACTTTCATTTGTTATAATTTCCTTCTTTATTTATTTATTTTTTTCTGAATATTTTCTTTCTTTGTTTTTCCCTCAATTTTCTTGTTTCAGATATGCTCGAACGATATCTCGACGTTGCGGTAGATGCAGCAAAGAGAGCTGGAGAGGTAACTAAAACCCTAACTTCCGTTAAAAAAAAATTTCTTATTCTTCTTCTTTTCCAATTAAAGCCTTATAATTTGTCGTTCAAATTTCGTTCTTTTAATTTTGTGTACTTTCCAGATTATTCGTGAAGGATTCCACCAGAAGAAGCTTGTCGAACATAAGGGACAGGTGATTTTCTCTTCTTCTCCATGCCGGAGAACAAAAGATTGTTCTCTCTCTCTCTCAAATTTTTTTTTTCCTTTTTTCGACGATTTTGGGTTGTCGATTCTTTCCAATTCTCATATTTTTGCATTAATAGACTACAATGCAATGGATCACTTTTTTCTTATCTCACTCGGTTTAATATTGGAATGAAGGTGGATTTGGTTACTGAGACTGACAAGGCATGTGAAGATCTTATATTTAATCATCTTAAGCAGCATTGCCCTGAACATCTGGTGAAGTACCGTTTCTGTTAGTTTGTGTTGGCAATTAATTTACGCTTCATTCCGGAGGAGACTTGTTTTACCATGCTTGTTGTGGCATTTTTGTAATTAAGTTCACTTCTTAGTTCATCGGAGAGGAGACGACTGCCGCTTGTGGTACAACAGAGCTCACTGATCAGCCAACATGGATTGTGGACCCACTTGACGGTACCACTAATTTTGTTCATGGGTAAACATTTTTTTGTGGGCTTTTCCTTTCAATACTCATATAGTGGTTACTCCGTATTGTTTTCACTCATTATCATAACCAACATGTAGGTTCCCCTTTGTGTGTGTCTCCATTGGACTTACTATTGGAAAGATCCCTACTGTTGGTGTAGTGTACAATCCAATAATGGATGAGGTAAGAGAATACGATTAGTAGCTTTTCATTTATTGCTATTGTATATCTGTTTCCTCAGTTACTCATTTAATCAACCGCTTAGACCACTGAAGAGTATAAAATTGTTGGTGTAGAGTATAGGTAGGAGATAGATAATGTGCCTAGAATTGCCTGGTTGGTATCTTCAGCTGAACTCTATTTCCAGCTGCTGCAATATGACAACAACTTTTCTTTAACTTTCTTGACATGGGAGTCTCCATGATGCACAAATTTGGTTGCATTTCTGAGTTCACTACCTTGTAAATTGTTGTTTCATTGATTTTTCTAATGTGAATATTGTACTTCTTGAACTTCATAATTTCTGAGCGGTCAAAGTAACCCATTTTAGACTACCGGTTTATTATGGTGAATTCGACTGCCCAATTCAAAATTATGTTTCAGTAAGGAAAGAAGTTTAATTAGGTTAATCGTAAAATGTGTTGTTTGTTATGTGTAGCTTTTCACTGGGATTCGAGGAAAAGGTGCTTACCTGAATGGAGCTCCTATTAAAGGTAAGTGTAATATCCTTGTCTCCAAACTTTTATGTTTCTTGGCTCCTAATCCTGATGCAATTAATATTTATGAAATTTTTTTATACCCCGCAGTATCATCTCAAACTGAACTGGTGAACTCCCTTCTTGCGACGGAGGTATGTGAAATTCTTATAGGTTCAATTGCTTGTTGATTTAAAATATTATGTAACCGTGAAATTGCTGCCTTAAACTCATGCAATTAGAGTATTGCAGATAGTTTCTTTTTTATGGTCAGAAAAAATCATTCTGGTGGTTCTAGTTCTTGCATTAGTGATAAAACCCCATGAGTCTGAATTTGTGTCATCCTAATTGGAACATGGATCAGATCATTGGAACTGTATTACTAACTTAATTACAGAATACTTGAATTTATATTTTCACTTTGTCGAAATGTATACTCATTTTGGATTTTTTGAATAATTTAACTTATAAACTGGAAAGGTAACAAGTAGTCATGAAGATTTGAAAATTAATTGTTGAACTATATGAGATATAATGAAATGAGAATGTGCAACATTACAAATCTGACATAGTCATTTAAACTCTTTCAATAAAAGGCTGTTTGCAGTCTGAATTATGATTTAGAATGCAAATTTAGAGAGTATTTGTGGCTCATTAGTTACTGCCTGTTAAATTTGCTTTTTGTGTTGGTTAAAGTTTCCGTAATATTTTATCTCAATTGAGAAAGGAATATGGTATTGGTGGATTCTTTTCTCCACAAAAAGAAATCAACACTAAGAAAATCGATGAAACCTGATAATGACAATGGATCCTTAGATGTGTGCCTTTTTCTGCAAGTGAACTGAAAAAAATTGTTATTCAACAGTATAAGTAGGAATTGAAACCTGTCTTGCAGAAATATCTTGGCTTAGTTCAATCCAGTTTGATGTTGTTACCCCCAACTTTCTAATATGACAATCTCAACTAGATTCAGGCTAATTCATTTCAAACTGAAACTCACTGAAAACTCCAGAAACAAAGGGGAAAAAGCCTGTCTCATTGATGTTGATCCAGCATTTATGCCTCCGTGTGTGTGTGTGAATGTACATGCTGTGTGAGACATCCTATCTGTGTTACTGCAGCTCAGCTGCACTGATACATGCTTATAGGATGTATTTAGCGGTTCTTTGTGAAATCTTCTCATCTCAAAATATGAAAACTACTAGAAGTTTATAATTTCAGCATGGTACATCTACCTCTCTTTGAGCGTGAAAGAACATGATTCACAGTCTTCCCTTCTGCATGAGCAGGTTGGAACAACGCGTGACAAGTTAACTGTTGATTCAACCACAAATCGAATCAATAGCTTACTTTTCAAGGTGAGACCCAAACTCAGAATTATTTTTATGAGAAAAATATGGAAGTTTATCCATGCTAATTTCATGGATCCAGGTGAGGTCCATTCGGATGAGCGGCTCTTGTGCATTGAACCTCTGTGGAATTGCATGCGGAAGGATCGACCTATTTTATGAGCGTGGTTTTGGGGGCCCCTGGTGAGTATCTAAGAGATGGTCTCACGTGTTTCCATTGCTTGATTGAAATGTGAAGTTTTCGCTTTAATGATGTGGTGAGCTGTAATCAGGGATGTAGCAGGTGGAGCTGTAATTGTTCAAGAAGCAGGAGGACTTGTCTTTGATCCGTAAGACATGAGCTCTGATTTTACTTCTTTCATTTTCCGTTTTTCCCTTTGCTTTGATGTGTGGGTAGAGGGAGGCTGTGGTATTCATGGTGATGAGAAATACTTTCTCTACTCCTACCTTGTTCAATTGCACATGAGCAACATTTTGGTACTTGGAATACGCTGTTGTATTAAGCAAGTCTTAACTATGAGGTTTTAAGTCAAGATTTCTAAGGTCAGTTGAGCCAAAAATCTTTCTGGGCGGTCCTCCATCCTGGATATTCTGAAATATAAGCTTTTTCTTTTATTTTGATTTTAGAACTATCTGTTGGGGTTTTTGACAAAACTATTCCTCCCAGAAAGTGAAAGATTTTCTCAAATGTGTATTTATATGTCTAAGTTCTGATTGCGAATTGTTTTCCCTGCATCAGATCCGGTAAAGAGTTTGACATTACATCTCAGCGAGCAGCAGCGTCAAATCCTCATCTGAAGAACGCCTTTGTTCAAGCTTTAAGTGAAGCTGAATGAGAAAAGTCCATCCATGCCGAGGCGCTAAAGTTACTGTTTTTTGTCGTTTATATTCGTTGTATTTGAGACAACATATATTTTCTCAACTGGAGTTAAAAAGAAAAAAAAAAAAGAATAAGAAACTTCAGCAGGCATAGTTGGCTGAGAAACTTGTGATGATTGTGCCCTTCTAAGTGCCAAGTCATTTACTTTCTTATCCATATATCTATACTACATATAACAAGAGGTGCCTCATTAGGAATCGTGCCAACAAAAATGTGTAAGTTTCCAAAATAGTCTTTCTACATCATTGTGAAGATTCATTAATAAGAGGATACAATAATAGTAAAAATTATTAATTTGTTAAAAACTTAATAATCAGTTATAAAACAGTTCCGTACCCTCTACCTATTTTTTCATACGTGTACCCAATTTCTGTGAATTAGTCTGTGAATTAGTACTAACCTAGTTGGTAATGTTCTATTCATTTTAGTGATTTGTTTCTTACAAGCAGTATACATGTTTTTGTACAGGGTGAAGCTCATTCTCCCATGTGATTTACTTTCGGTTTCTTCGTCTAGTTTGAAACGTAAATGCAAATTTTTCAATAGAAAACCAAAGCTTGCTTTAATTGCAGCCAAAATTGTCGTATTAATGTGATTATCGATTCTTTAAGGTAAAGTACCTTTTAAGTTTTAATATAAGTAAAAACAATAGATTTGCCTTTTATTTAAATGAATAGAAAGATGGAAGGAGCCACTCGGATTAGAGAGGTACAAAGTCTTCTAACATCATCCCCCGGGTCCCGGATGAGTTGTAATGTTCAAAAACCAGTATCTCGCTTATGTCATAAAAACCAATGCCTTCACCAAATCAGCTTATAAGAAAGGTGGGTACACATGTATTCAAAGTCTTCCAAACATGGTAAGAGTATCTTTTAAGAAAAAAATAATGTAAAGCCAAAATCTTTTGCCTACAGTTCATAATGGTATAGATGATATAGCTGAATACTTTAATTATAATTGAAGTCATTTGAAACTTAATATAATGCATATAATAGACTGACTACTTTTGCCGATTGTATAAATCTAGTTCTTTTTAAGTTCTTAATCACAGAATTTTATTTGGCATACCATGGTCCATCTGCAGTTCACGAAACCTTTTATGAAAAACCCAAACCCATCATTAGACTCGCTGGCTGTTGCAAGTCCAAAACAAAAGTCACTAATTCTCTAATCTTTGGTCAAGTTATTTATATCCTTTGTCGTAATGAACAACCCTTTCTCCTGCTCCCTGGCCTTTTGGTAACCCTTTCGTCGTCTCTTGGTTAACTAATTAAATGCGTATTAGGTTCCCGTATTTTGGTTTTAGCTCTTTCGCTTGATGATGGAAGAAAGGTTAAAGGATGCGTTCGGAAGGGAAAAGGCCCTATTCTCTCCCCTCTTTTAATGATTAAATATTAACTGGCAATATTAGAGTCATATTCTTCTCGTCTCTTGCTTCACCCTTTCTTAGTAGGTTTGGTGGTCCAGCTAATCTGATGTCATTCCTCACCATCAAGCCTCAAATGTTCCCAATTATTCCAAGCCACAACTTTGTTGCCCCAACATTGAAAAGCAGCCCAGTTGCTAAACCTAGATGCCTACATCAATTCAAGGCATCCACATCTCGGACGTACATCAGCACATCGCTCAACGATGACCGTTTGATCATGAATCTTTGCTCTTCTGATCTTCAAAGCATGATCTCAACCTCAAGCCCTGATTACCACTCGATGGTCCTAAAACAACCCGACGGATGCCAGTATCAACAGGGGACCCACACCCTAAAAGCTATCCCAACCAGTGGTATAACAGTACCATCGGATTTTGGGACCTGAAAAAGTGCATTCGATGATAGCAACTCGGTTGGTTTTGGTCTGAGTTATAAGTCAACTTAACGAGGTTTGGTAAGGCGTAGGGAGGGAAATTTTTCACCCCAAAAAAAAAAATAAGGGAGGGAAATATTTCCCTATATTTTGATTTTTTTTTTTTTCAAGTATTGTCTTCTTTCATCTAAAACAATTTCAAATTATAATCATTTCACTATTTTTTTCACATTTGAATTTAAACTCCTATTTCTTTTCTTTGGTACGTTAAGGTTGAGAGGTATGCACGTGTTACTATGCACGTGTTACCACTAGTTAACGTAAAACTTAACCAAATCAAATTAAGAACTTATCATTCTAACCCAAAAACTAAACAGACCCTATATATGTTTGTGGGATGAGTTTGGTTTTGTCGAATACCTAAAATTGAATGAAACTAAGTTCGAATTATAGGTTTAATAGCCAAAATAAACCATATTTTTTTATTTTGAGTCGGTTCTCGGTTTGTACTACTCCCTTGCGACGTAAAGGTACGGTAGGGTGGGCACTCCCCCCTCGTGACTCGTCCTAATACGCTACTATTATCTTATAACCCGGAATTAACTTCTCATTTAAACGACAAAAGAATAGGAAAGGCCCCACAATCCATCTCCACCATACGTTTCTTTTCATTTCTTTTGTTTTTTGTGGTGTAGCAAATCTCGGAAATATTTTAATAATTTGGTCACTTGCTCAAAGTGCTCAACTCATCTTTAAGCTTTGCTTGCAGATAAACTCTCGATTCAAAGAAAGGCCATGGTCCCTTTTTACAAACCCGTCGTTGTCACATGATTCGAGTTCTTTCTTTCTTTCTTCCTCCTTCCCGTAACCACAAACAACCACCTCTTGTAATGTGATTCTCCCAAATCTGTGTTCTGCTCTCTTACGAAGAAGCGATCTCCGCCGCAAGCAATGGTTTCGGTCGGTGATTCTCACTCGAATCACTTTCCTTCACCTCAAAGCCTCCACTCCTCTTCTTCCTTTTCTTCCTCCAGGATTCAGAGATCTTTGGGTCGATCAGTGAGAACTGTTCGCTCCAATCTCTCCCGTTCCTTTACTGGTCCCGACGTCGCGCACTCCACCGCTGTCTCTGAAAATTTGACGGATTCCGTCATCGATTTCAGGCTACAAGAACTCGCGTCTGATAAAAAATCACTCAACCCTCCCACTCCAGAGTCGGACTTCCTCGACTTCTCTCAAGCTTTCAGTGATTTCTCTGCTTGCAGCAGTGACATCTCCGGTGAGCTCCATAGGTTGGCTTGTCTTCCCCCATCGGAAGATATACGCAACTCTGACAACCCAGATCCGGAGCCCGCGCAGTGGTTAGGGTTTCTGCAGCGTGAGAACTTGTCCACCGAGATCTTCGAGAGCATTTCTCCCGAGGATCTGCAACCAGCGGTGAAGATCTGTGTGGATGCTCTTCAATCCCCGTCCGTCGCCGTCAAACGTTCCGCCGCCGCCAAACTGCGTTTCATCGCGAAGAACAGATCCGAAAATCGGGCTTTGATAGGCGAGTCCGGCGCGATTCCTGCTTTGATTCCCCTCCTCCGTTGCAGCGATCCGTGGACGCAAGAGCATGCTGTCACTGCTCTGCTTAATCTCTCTCTTCACGAAGACAACAAGACCTTGATCACCAATGCCGGGGCTATAAAACCCCTCATTTATGTTCTGAAAACCGGCACGGAGACATCGAAGCAGAACGCGGCCTGCGCTCTGCTAAGCCTCTCTTTGCTGGACGACAACAAGATCACTATTGGGGCATGCGGAGCCATTCCTCCTCTCGTTTCTCTTCTCTTGAACGGGTCCAATCGAGGAAAGAAAGATGCTCTCACGACGCTGTACAAGTTATCTTCGATGAAGCAGAATAAAGAGAGGGCTGTGAGCGCCGGAGCTGTGAAACCTCTAGTGGCCTTGGTTTCGGAGCAGGGGAGCGGATTGGCAGAGAAGGCGATGGTGGTTTTGAGCAGCTTGGCTGCTGTTGATGAGGGCAAAAACGCCATAGTTGAAGAAGGCGGTATGTCAGTTTTTGTTGAAGCAATCGAAGACGGGTCTGTGAAGGGGAAGGAGTTCGCTGTTTTGACGCTTCTGCAGCTCTGTACGGACAGTGTGCGGAATAGAGCGTTGCTGGTGAGGGAAGGTGGAATCCCTCCGCTCGTCGCGCTTTCTCAGTCAGGATCAGTTCGAGCAAAGCACAAGGTACGAATATGATCTTTTGATTCAGTAATTTTCCCTTTTTTTGTTGAATGAATCTATCTATTTATTACACAATGTTGTGATGAAGTTCCAATTTCTGGGTCATTGTGCTGAGAATCTGGGATGACTGTCTGAGTAAACTTTTCTGACTGATTGTTTTGCAGGCCGAAACCTTACTTGGCTATTTGAGGGAGCCAAGACCAGAGGCATCTTCTTCGAGTCCGTAAAGAGGTTAGAGGTACTGGAATTTGCTTACTCAAAAATTAAGAAAATAAAAAGTAAAAAAAAGGGAAAAAAAGAGAAAGAGGTACCATTACTTACAAATTACAATACTGTGTTTTGAGTGTATATAGGGATTGCTTGTAATGGTTTGTAATCTGTACAGTGTGTTAGAAGGTTTCTACAACTTTTAATGTAGAGAGGAAGTGACAATTCGTAGCTTATAGAAGCACTAACCTTCAGACAGAGAGAGATATGAGTTTTTATTTTAGTATTTTTCAGTCACTGGGTTTAATTAGGAGGAGGTTATGTCAAGTTTTTTTCTTTTTGTTGCGACGATGAGGATTGAAGCATTCAGGGTGTGTGTAGTGGTGGAAATCCTATGTTTTGTTGGGTAATTCATGTTCTATATATATATATGAAGGAAGCGATTGATTGTTTGGTTTGTATTGTATACAGTTAGTGTAGAATTTGTCAATCTCTTCATGCTCTGTGTCATCACGAGTTCCAGTATGTTCTGGGTTTAGGTTTACCATTCAGACCATCGAAAGTGGGAAATTGCTGTCGGTGGATTTAAAATGATGTCATTCTGACAGCTAGCATAGCCCGCCAGAGAGATTTTCAAGGAACTTTTTGGTGGGGTCCATATATCCATTTATATAAAATGCCTGATTCTGGTGTAAAACTCCATTCTCCAATCCGTGAGCACTGCCGACTATCACAGTGTTGCATGGTTCCATGTACGTGGCAATCGGCATCATTTGTGTTCTATCGTGTCATGTTAAATCAGTCGCTACGAAGCCCACCACAGATGTGTACGGCATCTTTGTTTGTCGTTATTAGTCAGGTATTAGCTGGCTGGGACTGCGTGGATATGTCTTATCCAGCAGCTTGGACGGTTGCAACCACTCGTGGTTGGGTTTGAACTGGGGGTGGGAACAATGGACCCCAGATCAGACCACCCGTCTCCACCGAAGATGAATCATAATCACAACTTCACCAGTCTTCCGTAAAGCGTGTATTCATTTCTTATTTTTTATTATTATTATTATATATTTCTCATTTAACCTTAAATGATTACTCACCGGAGTTACAGCCTTACCTCGACTTCCTTTTCCGAGTAGGCGTGTTCTGTTTTGGTTGGCTGAAAGATACTGGGATCATGATCTATTGCATCATAATTTTCAGCTCCATCATCTTCTGTTTTTAAGTCTTAGGCGAAATAAAAATAAAAGATTGATCCGTGAGATTTTTGGATTTTGGGGGGGGGGGAAGAAAAATATTGATTTTTTTTTTTTTAATTTTTACGTTTGGATGAAACCAGAAATGAGAAGGAAAAAATATATATATTAGTAAAAATAATGGGTTGGGATGGTGGGCAATGGTGTCGGGTGGCAGTGGGTAATGATGGTGGCGGGTGACAGTGGGTGGTGGTGGTGGCTGATGGTGGTAGTGGTGGCGGCGGCGGCTGGTGGGTGATTGTGGCAGCTAGTGGTGGTGGTCAACGGTAGTGGTGGGCAATGGTGGGTTGTGGTGGTGGGGGGTGATGGGTTATAGTGGTGGTGGATGGTGCTAACGATGAGATGGGTAAATGGAATGAATAGTGATAAGTTATAATGAATTTTCTTTTTTTTCAAAATTTCAATCTTTTTGGAGAAAGAATTTTTTATATTGGAGAGAAAGAGGAAGAGAAAATCTCATTTTCTTTCATCTAAACCAAACAAGAGAAGAAAATTTTAGCATTTTCTGTTTTTTTTTTCCCAAATCCAGGATTCCAAACACAATCTTAATTATAGTTTGAGTTCACATATGATTTGTGTGGTAAGTGGAAATCGGGAAATGATTTATGCTTTCCATTTGGCATTTTAACGGAAAGGAAACTCAGTAAATCAGTACATATGAAAGCTTCTAAACGTTCCGTTCATACTAACTAAATAAGAACATAATTGACTGGTCTCTACCCCGAAGCTTGAATTGATGTCCATATGCCCTTTTTTATGTTTTTTTTTTTTTTGGGTAAAGTTGATGTCCATATGCTGACCCAGAGAAAACATACGAACAGCATTTACCACAGAAAGAAAAGGACGCACAAAAATCAAGGTAAGAATGAAACGTCTGTGGAAACACTATCTTTATTGAACTTTTTCATTTGAAGGTTTCTCGTGTACATTCTTAGGTAATAAATAGCAAAAAGTCTCGAGCTGTGTTTGGAATTGTTTATTAAAGTGCTTAAATCCTCTTATAGCTTATTAAAGCACATTTTTAAGCTAATAACATGTTTGGTTATGTGAAATAGGTAATCACTTACTCGTAAGTAGTAGAGAAAGGGGACCCTAAGGAGAAACTCTTTAGAGTAGTTTCTTCTTTGTCTATTACGATAAGCTCATGTATCTCGATCAAGTTCAATGCTTTGAACTTCTCTATGAAAACTTCTCCTTCTCTCTTTCGCTCTTCTTCATCAAGAATTGTTTCTCCGACGACTAAGTTTTTTCTTTATCTGCCTCTGGCTCCCCTTTCATACCATTGACAAGGCTACCTGACCTATTGTAATCTCCAGTAAGTCCGATCCAAATTCCGATGGTCGTCATTATGGCTACAACTGCGGAATAGGCTCATCAGGTTCTTCAACAACATCCTACCAATTCGATCATCGTCGGTGATATCAGTAAAGAAAAAACTTAGTGAAGTTCGTCAGGAAAAACTTAACCTTGAACAATCACACACCGGGGAAGCAAATCAGGGAAGAAGGGGAAGCAGTGCTAGTCAAAACAAGTATGATTCGGATTTTTTTCCTCATCAAGAATAGGATTCAAAGTTCTTGGCTGCGGGAGGGAGATAAGAAAGTCATAATAAAGGAGCTGAAGTAGAAAATGAAGGCCGTCATCACTATCACAGGGATGGACGGAATCAGAAAGACTATCTTGCCAAAAGTCTCTGCTATGATTCAATAGTGCAATCCCATTTCGTGACAATAATTTGGGTGAACATGACCAGGCATTCCCCTTTAGCTCGATCTCGTCCAGAGCATCAAGATATATCAAAGCACGTCTGGTGATTTGAAACCCCAAGAAATCAACCTCGTCCAAAGCAAGTTGAAATGTGATAAACTCAATTTTCTCATACAATCATGCATGCCACATGTTTGTCAAAATTTTTGAACCAGTTTGTTTCAAAAAAAATTATCTACTTCTTTTAGTTTTGTCATGTATACTTGTTAAGTGCTTAAATAAAAATGTTTACCAAACACTATTTTTTATTAAATGAATAACTTTTGACAACAGTGGATAAGTACTTAAAGAAGATAAGTTATCTCTAAGTACTTATCCATAAGCACCAGCAATCCCAAACACCACCTTAACCTTGATGATCTTGCAGGAAATAAGAGAAATGTGCCTGCGGCGCCAAGAGCCCGTATATATGGACAACCAAGACCGACCCAGAAAGAGGTCTTGACATCGTGGGCTTAATTAGCAACTCGATCAGTCCAATACATGTTTAGCCATTTGAACTATTGTGCCTGCATATACCCAAGTCCATACGTCGTCATTTCCTTACGCTTTCTTGCTTCTGATGAAAATGGAACCTTCCCTCAGCTCTCTCAGCTTCAAGCCCTCAACGTAACGACTTCATCTTCATGAGCAATATAAATCCTCTTTGAAATTCCGCTTGCCTTTTCCTTCTCAGTCTAACTGTAAAAATTTAAGAAACATATGAACATATAACAAGATGTCCTAAATACCAAACTAAACAGGACTTATGGCAGATACAGGTTCAAGCAGTCATACCCTGGGATTACTCATCGAGTATGAAAACAAGCAAACTCACCAGTTAAGCATGGGGTTTTTTTTTTTTTTTTTTAATTTTTATGGTGAGATCTAATATCCGTTCTTATGCCTTGGTTACCGGATTTGCACGTAAAAATTGTGCAAAAATAACAAAAGTGGAAAAGAAAAATGTACAACAAACATGTCAAGAATGGGATTCGAACCCATGCCCTTTCGGACCAGTACCTGAAACTGGCGCCTTAGACCAACTCGGCCATCTTGACAGACTTATACCTAATGAGTTCTGAAGGACACTTCAATTTTACTTAACTATTTTTCCGGTTGCTTAACGAGTCAATCTTAAAGGAGCTGCTTTTTATGACATCAAACATATGGATGATAATTGAATAAATTTTATGGTTTGTTTGTATATGACTTGTTATCTTTGAATATTAGACGAAGTCTTATAGCTTACGGGTCTTCTTCAAAGAACCTTTTAAAATAGTTTACATTACCATATTATTTAACCAATTTTTATTGTTCAAAATTATTCCTAACGATGGAATCTCGCTATTGATTTTAAAAAAACATTCATCAAACATTTCTCCATTTTTATAAGCCTCTTATGGCTAGTTGTAGTCATACATGTATTGCAAAAGCTCAAGGGGCAGATATATCTAAATCAATCTATACCATATATAATGTGAACCGGTTCCTCGGAAAACAACGTTCTAATTTTTTCTTCTTTTTTTCCAAAATAATCTTATAATGTCATTTATTTCTATGGGGTAACTTAGTCTTTTTAAATTTTTTTCTTTTCAAATAAATACCCTTTGACAAGCCCTTAGGTATCCCAAACAATTACTCATATCTCTTTTTGATTACATATACATACTATTACACATGCTATCTACTAATCTATACTATTATAAAGGAAAGTAGAAAGATCTGAGCCTAGGCAATAGGTTTATAGCGAGTCCCTCTTTCTTTTTTCCTATATTGATTTCTATGTCCCAATTAATAACTTAATGTTAAAATTTGTTACCTAAAGAGCCCTTTTCTTTTTTTTTCTTTTTTTTTTATATTGACTTCTATATCTTAATTAATAGCTTACACTTACGTGTCCTAGAGAACTCCTTCCCTCTTTTGATACTCACTTAGTATGCACATGCCACCCACTAATATCACCGTTAAATGTGTTAGAGTCTAAAATCATCCAATTTGTTGGATCAAACTCTCCAGCAGTAGCGGACCTCTGCATCGACACTACATTGATGTCTTGTTCCTTCATATATTTTTTTATTTAATGGCCACAAAATTCAAGTAGCGTGCGTAAGCTTTTGGGGGGTGGGTGGATTAGGTAAGACAATTTCCCTTTCGTTATCTTTTAGTACTCATATCCCTTAGAAGTGAACAGCAAGCCAAGCATGAACCATGACATAGTCACATAGGTATGAAGGTATCACATAATAAGAAAATATGGAATCGCATAAGGGTTTTCTAGAAGCCTTACCTTATTGGACGCAAGCAATTTTTGAAAACCTAATTGAATGGGAGCACTCATTCATATAAGTTTCCCATTCTAAAAGGTAATCTTTAGTGACTACATGCTGTTAATTTAGTGGTTAAAATAAAATGACAAGGATTATCTTCAAGTTTGAGGTGAAAAATGTTATTTTCAAAGTTCTGTATCAGTGTATATGAGTACAAATTTGCTCATTCTTATGACCCAAAAATGGTGGTTTAATAAATGAAAAATAAAAATTTAGACTACCGTAAGAACTTTGAAGATTGTAGCCAGACAATCATTTTCATAATAATATCCCATCTAGAATTTAAATGACTCCCATGTCTCCTTAATAACTACTCACTTGCATAACTCCCATCTAGAATTTAAATGACTCCCATATCTCCTCAATACCACTTTTTTCCTTGAAATTTTTGAAATACTAGTTTATCGCCTTGAGGTTTGTTGCGTATAACAATGCCCCCTTCTATGGGTTTGATTGATAAAGTAAAAAAAAGAAAACATATATGAACAACTTTACCCCTTTTATTCTAACATCCTACTTAGATTAGTTCAATCTCTTTCTCTAATCTTTGATATATATTGGGGGGCAAAGTTACCAATATATGTTTTTTCTCTTGCCACCTCATGGATCAAACATTAAGAAAAGGAAACTGTTAGACAAAGCAAACCTCAAGGTGGTAAATCGCAATTTTACAAACCTCAAGAGGAAAACTAGGATTGTCTAGAACCTTAAGGAATAAACTATAATTATCTCAATGTTTCAATTAAGCAATGCCAAGCGGAGATAAGATTTTTCCTTTTTTTTTTATTTAAATGGGTAGACATCTCTATCAGTGAGACCTTTCCTAGCCTCATTTCACCATGAGAAGGGGAAAAATGGTGAAATAACCTTCCGGTCGGTCCAGAAGGCTGTGTCCACAAAAGTATGCTCTATAGTCTGAATGGATACTTGGTTTTGTAGAAAGTGTTAAGATCATTGACCCTACCATAATTTTACCTTAGCTTCAACCATTTAAACTTTCAAAACCATATCTTCAATAATTCAAACACACCGCGGAAGAAACATAATTCATCCATATGGGCTCCTTTTAGCTAGATGGGAAGTTCTCTCTCCTAAAGTAACATGCTCCCATGTCTTTAGGTGAAACAAAAATAAGAAAGAAGATCTCTAAAGTTCCAACATCTCCCATCAATCCACCGTCAAAGCATTAATAATTCAACGAAAGTAAATGGAGCCCACATGGATGAATAATGCAGAGCCCATAATCGGTTTAGACCGTTGGATCAATGAGAGAGTTGGGGCAGAATCTGAGAAATCAGGTAGATTGTACTCGTTCAATCAGTCCAAATCATGAAATTATTGTACCCAATTATATGCCTTGTCCTAAATAATCAGGGAGATACGGATCAAATGGACAAAACGTCCAAACCAAATATGATTTTTCTGTGATTCCCTTAATGATGAAATGATCTGGATTGATTACCCAATGATCCGGTAGGCCATGCATTATGCATACAAAGCCTCAATCATGTATATGATGCAAGACAAAGATCTTTAGTTGAGATTTTCAAACGATTGTAAAAGAAAAGTATTAAGCAGAGTGGAGGGATTAAATTACTGAGGAAAGACAAAGTAGCTATAGCGATGTCCGTAAATCAAGGACGACAAGCTTAGCATTCGCGTAACAAGACAAATATATCCCAATAAATGCACAGATAAACAGGGTTCCAAAGTCGCAGACATTCTTCCAGAATCGGAGTAGTTGTGGATTCATTGTTATCTTCTGCTAAGTTGTTCGTATACGTGGAACATCATCTGCTTGTTCAGACACTCAGACGCCTCGATCTGGACTAGGCACGAATTCGACAGAACTCAGTTTGACTTTCGTGCGCAAGCAAGGAAAAGGAGAACCATCTCCGTTTGTTTTTCTTTTTTATTTGAAGATGTTACTTTTTCTCTTTTGCTTTAAAAAATCTGTTCTTTCTGGTATTTTTCAGAGATTTGAGCTAAAGGATTCTGCTTAGAAAGGCATTCCGGTTTGCTGTGCCTTCTTGGTGGGTACCTCTAGTTCATTCCCTTGGATTCTGATTGTGCTTTGTTAAAAAAAAAAAACAAAAACAAAAACAAAAGTGAGGTCTTTATAGGATTCTGTTCTGTTCATATCTGTGATTACTGTTCATGGGTTTTGCTTGTCTTTAAGTTTGGGATCTGGGATTGTGACATTACGAGCTTGGTCGTCCCAAGGACTTATTTTAGGGTTTCTGGCTCCGACTCTGGTGTCTTACTTTCAAGATACTCTTCTAGGGTGTCCACAGCCACACGACCCGCTCTTTACGTCTAACATATGGTTTTGATTCCCACCCCCCGGCCCTTCATTACTTCGTAGTCTCCAGTGCCAATTCTTCTTCCCAGATCTTCGAATCCAATTGCAGTTTGTGCGTCCAGTGCTCTGGAGTGATCATGGATTCCCATCAATCATTGGTGTCGGCGTTCAATAACTCTTCTTCTGTCGGTGGACCTGATTGGCTTGTCACTCGGAACTCTCACGGGATATCTGGGGAAACTGGGGTCCAGATGAAGGAAGCCATGGTAGAAAACCTAGAGGCTTTCGTTGGTGTTCTTGAGGTTTATGTACACCAGGCTAGGGATATCCACAACATCTGCATATACCAAAAGCAAGATGTGTATGCCAAGCTTTGCCTGACAAGTGATCCCGAAACAACGGTCTCAACCCAGATAATTAATGGGGGCGGGAAGAATCCTGTCTTCAATGATAATCTCCGACTCAATGTTCGTAAGCTTGATTCCACTCTCAAGTGCGAGATATGGATGTTGAGCAGGGCCAAGAATTATCTTGAAGACCAGTTGCTGGGTTTTACATTGGTGCCTCTGTCAGATGTCCTTGTTGGGAACGGGAAGTTGTCACAAGAGTTCTCTCTTTCCTCAACTGATCTTTTCCATTCCCCAGCAGGGTTTGTTCAATTGTCTCTCTCCTATACTGGATCTTTACCTGAAGTCTTGTCAATTCCTGCTCATCAGCCACACACTTCTGTTGTATCTTCCGACACTGCTGTGCAGGATTCCGAAATACCCGATTCGCTGCCCAGCGACTATGAAAAGATCGAGTTCCCAGATCCTAAGATTGTGACTGAAAACCAAATGATGGTCTCGGAGTATTTTGGGATTCCATGTGGTAACATAGAATCTCAGAGCTCTGAAAGCTTGGGCACTTCAGATATCAATAATTACATCAGTTCAGATTTGGGTGTTCGTGTTGTGCAAAGTTTCTCGTCTGGTAGTCTGAATTCGGTCGAAGTTCCAAAGATCAACACTCCCCCAAGCAGTGTGTCAACAAATGGGTCTTCCTCTGGTTCGATTCCTGCAAGCTCGCAATCCTTTTGCGATACCCCGGGAGGTTCAAAATCTTCGAATCAGGACATAGTTTCACCACTGAAAGAGAAAAGAACAGAAGTTGAAGATGCTGATAGCAACTCGTCGAGTGGGGCAGCAGACAATACATTTGCTCAGTCTGTTATCAGCATAAACATTGAGCCAGAGCAAACAGTTGTGCAACAGGACATTGTGGACATGTATATGAAAAGCATGCAGCAATTTACTGAGTCGCTGGCAAAGATGAAACTTCCGATCGATGTTGAAAATGCACCCACCAATTCTGGGAATTCAGGCTCTGATGTGAAATTGCAGGCATCAAAGAGTGGCTCAAGAGTGTTTTATGGGAGCAGAGCTTTCTTCTAAAACTTATGTTATGACTGTGTTGAATGTGAACGGGTGACTTCTCTTCCTAATGTCAGCACTAATGTTAGTAATGGTGGATGTTAATCTGTATTATGTAGTGGGGCAACTCCTGTGTGTTGGAATACTCTAGATAAGGGGGAAAATGAATTGAATGTGTTGATCTGTTGCTCAACTACAACTCCTACCTGCTTGTTTTTTATAATGTTAATGTGATTAATCCATCATCTTATTCTGTTCCTTTTTCTTGTGATTAATCAATCTTCTTATTGTGTTCCTTTTTCTCTGTGTTCCTTCCTTCTGTTCCTTTAGCTACTACTAATATGAAAATTAGAATTAAATCACTTTTGTCTAGCTTGAACTTTTCCATGGCACTAGATCACACTCATAATGAGGCAGGTGATATTTTAGATCTAATTTCGAGACTTGAGCCAGACTAGGGTCAAACATCCTTGACCCATTTTATCCTTTTATTTTTATTCCTGGACCATTTTTACATGATTTGGATTGGATATACAGCAAACTCAATTCACCTCATTCCCGTCATCAATTGTGGACAAGCAACAATGCATATCTTTGATTGGTTCTGTCTTTCATAGAATATTCTGATATGCAATCCACACATTCATGCTCCACCTTCCCTGCTACTTGTGCAATCTCAAAGCAATAGTCCAACATTCTCATTTGATCTTGGTTCTCTATAGATTCCTTTCAGGATCAGGCAATCTTGCCATCCTTGTTATCCTCACTCTCCTCCAAGCATATTTCTCAGATAATTTTTCTCATGGTATCCAACCAGTTTGGGTAATGCATGCTATTGATGTTATCACACAGTGGAGCCCTAAGATCATGTTGATGATTCCTTAAACTTCTCCACTGAAGGATCTATAATTTCTTGTGAAGCCATTGTTCAGTAAAACAGTAACTTATTACTCAAAAACCAAGGTTTGAAATCCTGATTATAAAATCCTTCAGCCTAACCATCTCATACACCACATTTTCAGCTACTTGCATAATCTCAAATCATGCTCCTTAATTTTCTATGCCTCCTACAAAATCAGGCAATCTTCCCATGTGCTCTCCCCCTCCATAAAACTTAGTTCCCTGCAATTTTTTTCTTAGTGGACCAACTGCTCGGGACAAAGCATTCCATTAATGTTGTTCTTCCTGTGTGCTTCTTTTTGTACATCTCAACCTGCCTAATCCTTGCAGCTACCACAGCCTCAGGATGAACTTACATGTGAACTTTTAAAAAGTGAATAGACAACATTAAATTTGGTATCTTTCTGCTCAATCCGGTTTCATCCTTCCCATCCAGACTCTTGATTTACAAAGGCAAACAGTTTCATGAGTTTCTTCTATCTGTGGAACTGAAATAGCTTCTCTATCACTCTACATTAGCTCCAAACACCATGTGATCTTCAATGACAAGCATTTCTCTCTGAAATTGGTGAAACATGCAGCACGAGTAGCCTCATGCCAGAAACCATGGTGGTCGCCTTCTCATAGAGTGATTTTCTGTCTCAACTGAGGCAAATCATGTAGGTACCCTCTCTCTTTTTTTCTTCCTCCTTTTTTTGAAGTGGGGATATGTACTAATTAGTTTGTCGGACAGAGAAGTAAACGTCCTTCCAATAACATTAGCAAACAACTCTTTACATATGTTTGGTGGATCGTTAAAAAAATTGGATCCCATATATTAGTGACCTAACCTAACGAAGGCATCAGCACATAGTGTTTCCTTCTCTGTAATTATGAGCTATCCCCACAAACCACTCTATTAAGGAGCTCATTAATGTCTGTAATGAGCTATCTCTACAGACCACCTGACTTTCTTCACGTTTACACCCGAGTCATAGGTTTAGAAGGAGCTCAACAGTGTATTTGTGATGTCTCAGCCCTTGGAACTCGAGCAGTCAATGGGTCTAATCTTGATATGATTACCTTCCAATTTAATCGGATCTTTATCCAAATAAATGTTCGGTGGATCAAATACGGATTCGAAGATTAGATCCATTTAATAATCGGATTCGGATCTTAATATATCCATCCGATAAAAATCCAAATCTTTAAATTTAAGGTATGATTGAAATTTTAAATTTTCTTAAGGGTGTTTAAGTAAATAGGCTAACATACTATATAAGTAAATAAACTGTCATTCTATAACTGAAAGTATTAGGTTTAAATTTAATCGGATTTCTAACCAGATTCGGATATTTAATTGGATTCGAAAATTAATCAGATTCGGATACGGATTTTATAACAATATTCAAATTCGGATTCAATAACAAATATGAAAAGATCCGTCGAATATTTAATTGGATTCGGATATCCTACAACTTAATCGGATTTGGATTCAGATCTTGGTGGATCCTATCTGAATCCAACCCATTTACACCCCTACTTAGAACTCCGTCAAAGGCTTTAGCGAAAAAATCACGGTCGGGTTCTGCTCATGGTCACCCATTCTTACCTCTAACCTCTCCGTAATTGTTTGGTGGAATGAAAAGTTCGTGTGACAATCTTAACAAAGAATCTAAAGACTGGATGGTCAAAGAGTCATCAGAATCAACCAACAGATAATCTGAATATCTCCATTGAGGAGTGGGTCCTAACCCACCACGTGAGTTGCACCTACGGAAGAAAAGTCGTCAACAGTATATCAACACTAACGCATTTATGTCATAGGCAAAGCTTGAGTATCTCAAGCAGTTTGGTTTGGATGTTACCAAAAAAAAAAAAAAAAAGCAGTTTGGTTTGGAGACTTGTGCTTGCGTTAGGTCATTGTTACAGCAGATTAAGAAAAGCCAAGTCAAGATTTTGTTCTAAAGTAGGCCAAGACAAACAAATTTTGAGATACATGTAACGAAACTTTCATCCAAAAGGTTTTCAATCATTAGAAAGAAAGATGATCATACACATTTTTGCACACAAATGAAGCTTAAAAACACGTTGGAAGAAAGTTCAGAACAAGAAATGAATCAGAATAAATGGAAACTTCTTATTAGGGACCCCAGATGGATGTCCCAAAACATTTCACACGTAAAATCAGCCGCAGCTTTGGTAAAATTTGAGAAACACAAAACCCAAAAAAAATGGACGAAATGTAAAATATATCCGACAAGGACCAATAACATTCCTAGAGACATTTCAGAGAAGAATAAGAAAAGCGATGATAGGAAGAAAAAAAATACAACAGCCCCGGTTTTGATGCATCCTTGCCAGGAAAGAACGATAAGCTAACTGGAACAACTCTTCCTGTATGTATCCCGCAATCCGATTTCAGCTCTTAATCAAACCCCACTGAATAAAACCTAAAGTAAAAACTCAAACCTCAAACCTTACACAAAATCCTTTTGTAACTGCTGTCTCTGAAATTGAATTCTTCAAAACTGGCACTCTAGTTAGCTCTAGATAATCAGTGTTCTTATAAACTGGAATATCTTATCTGGGAGATACATGAAATTCAGTGTCTTTTTATCTGGTTCACTGGATCACTTCACCTACAATGCCCTGATCTCCAAATAATCCTCATCCTAGGCAGCAATACCTGAAGAAGCATTGAACAAGAATGTGTAAATTCCAGGCAATTACATAGTAACTGAGTAACTCAATATATGGTTTGAAAAATGAAATACTGCAGTGCAACCTAATCAACCTATCCCCAACCCACCCTCATTTTTTTCTTTTTCCCCTTCTTTCCTTGTCAGTACCCTGTGTATGAATTGCTAAACAATTTCATACATCCATTTCAAGATCAGGCTAAAGCAAAATGGTAAACCATGGTTTGGAGTGGTCATGTGAGAAGTTGATCATCTACAGTCAACAAGAGTTCAAATCATAAATCAATTTTACTTTGATTGTGATCATGTCATTTCCATATTATTTACCCTAAGGATGCCAAGAAGCAATATTCAGCACTTTTCAAACCCACTGAAAAATTAATATTTATGTTAGTTAAAATCTGAAATCTTTTCATCTTTTTGTTGGTTTGTACATGCACCGTTGCTCTTTATCATTTCTCTGTATAGTGTATACCGACAAGGCCATCACTTTAATTGCCTCACATATAATGTGCAGGTTTCTACAATACAAGTGGTCCACATGCTCATCAAACCAAATGAAATCCAACAAAAAATTTTGGTTTCTGCATGATCAAAAATGATACAAAACATCACAATTTATCCTATCTAATTGTTTAGTTTTTGTTTTTTTCTATTCTTTTTGCCTCTTAGGACAGTAAGCATGGAATAAAACATGCAATATCATGGTTCTGGTGCAGAATCCCTTCCTTTTAAAGTATGTGCTTAACTCCAATTTTCAAACCTCAGACAGCCAAAAGACAAAACCAGCAATCTCTTGGTTGATGTGCATAATGTCAGCCAATGGAACTGCATAATCCCTATTCCTCCGTTTAGATGGTCAAGGTAGCTAGAAAATTGTCCAAAAACATATTGGTAAAAATTTCTGATTAATCAAATTGAAATGATATTTGTGCCACAGAAATAGAAGTTGCCCACCTTTGGCTTGGACTAATAATCATGTAAATGTCAGGTAATTTTCATTAGAAATTGGAAATATATTTCAAGAACACTTCTTAAAAGTTAAAGAAACCTTACCTCTATTCGATTGTCTATTGGTACTATAACCACCAACATAACCTGCAGAATCTTTAGCTGCAACATCTGAAGCTGTACTGGTAAGTCCATAACCAAATGAACCAGGCCCATCTAGCTCAGTAGTAGCAGAACACCAGGTTGGGTCCCCATAAACTGAACCACCGCTGTAAAAACCTGAATATGCCCCATCATAACCACCATTTGAAGTGCCGTATGCTGTTGACGGCGCAACCCCTGTTCCACTGCTTCTTCCATAGCCACTTCCTCCCAACCCATAATTTCCATGCCCATTTCTATATCCAAGATTACCACTATTAAAGCCAGAACCACTCCCACCTTGGGCTGAAATAGAAGGAGATGAACCCCAATTGACTCTGCTATTGATGAAGCCACCACTGCCTCCAATACTCCCAATTCCAGAGCCCAAGTAACCAGTAGAGTCCAAAGAATTTGCAGCATAACTAAGCCCCCCATTACCCCAAACATTCCGGCTTGTTGAGCTTAAAACAGAATTGCTTCCTCCATTACCACCACCATAGCCAATAACACTACCATACCTATTTGAACTTCCACTATAATAAGGGTTCAATCCGCGTCCGTAGCCAAGATTACTGCTGAAGTTTGAGCTCCCTCCATAGCTTGGGCTCAACCCAGATTCAAAATTCAAACCCATTCCATAACCAGGGGGTCCAAAAGGTGGAAACCCACTCCGACCACCAGCAACAGGACTAAATCTACCATCCATCCTAATTCCATATCCTGCAATTGAGCTTGGACTACACTGAGAATAGCTGTTAAAGAAACTATTGGCCCTACTCAGATTATAGCTGTTTCCACCTAAAGAGCTCCTGCTGGGACCTGGAGATAATTCTTTTGGGACTGCCCGCTTGACCTCAACCATTTTACCATTCAATTCATGAAAGGTTTTGAGCAACACTCTGTCTACTGCTTCCTCTGAATCATAAGTAATGAATCCAAAGCCCCTTGGCCTTTGGGTGTTGTGGTCGTACATAACTACAACATCTGTAATCGTCCCAAACTGATCAAAGTACCTCTTAAAGTCACTCTCGGTGACTGTGGATGCTAAACCTCCTACAAATATCTTTTTTGTGCGCAAGGGACCCGGGGATCCATGAACACTCTGGCTGTTTCTGTTGAGAATGTGCTGATCCTCTCTAGGAACAGCCTTCTTTGCCTCAACCTGAAATTTGGGACCCAAGAAAGAGTTCTCAATTTTGGAATTTTAAAGTATTGTCAGATTTCTGATACCCAAAAAAACAAAGGCACTGAACACTCTTTTCAATTTCAAGATTATATTCTTAATTTGGAAGGCAAAAGAAATGTGATAATGACTTTGATCTTTAGCTGAAAATTAACTCAATTATACATTAGATGGAAAACAAATTAAATGTTAGTCATGTTTCAGAGAGAAACATAAATATTTTCTCCAACTAAAATCCAAATAAATCTGAACTTTCAGAGACTAACTCAGAATTAAGAATTTCCGATTGTAATTATGGTTGAAAAAAAATTGATTTTAAATCTAAGTTCTTACTGTTCTGCCATCTATCATATGCTTATCCATAACAACTCTTTCTGCAACAGAAGGGTCTGCAAAAACAATAAAACCGAAACCACGGGCACGACCAGTAGTCCGATCTTTCATGATAACAGCTTCAGCCACTTCTCCATATTTTTTAAAATACTCCTTGAGACGAGCTTCATTTGTGTCCCAAGAAATCCCACCAATGAAGAGTTTACCAAGATCCGATTCCATTTCTTCTGAAAATCCATATGAAATTTTCTCATTAACAGAGGATTCTCGTTCACAGAAATAAAAACCGGATAAAATTTAGATATCCAAATAAATACACGATATGTTCAAGCATTATCTCCAATCCAATTCAGCTAGAATCAGAAACCCAATTCACCATAAATCATTCCTATTACATAACACCAGTTACGATCATCTGATTTTGTAAAAAAATATGAAGTCATAAACTTAATAAATTAAATAAAAAAGGAAATGCCAAAAAAAGAAAAGCTAAAAAAACGTACCTTATCCAAGAAATTATCCACAATTCTACAGATGTTCTATCAGAATGGGTATCCCCGAGATCAATCCAGGAACATCGGATCCTTGAATTAATAATCCAGGACTCCTGAAATATGCGTCAATAAAATTCATTAAGATCAGTAAGTCAAGGACATTGGACAGATATGGAGATATGACAACAACCGAAAAAAGATCACCTATTCAATAGAATCCAGATTCAAAGAAAGCTAAACAATCTTAGATCTGAGAGGAGGCATAAAAAGAACAGAGGGCGTGTAACGTTCATCCTCCCCGAAAGTCCTCCTTTTTTTCTTTTCCGATTCCGTTGATTGAATTATGAAAAGAAATGGCTATCCATCCCAATTTGAGAGAACGAGATGGCTATCCATCTCAAATTGAGAGAAGGAGAGTTTTCGTATCTGAGATAGATGGAAAACAATATCAATAGAGAGAGACGTTGGCGATCTTCTGGCGTAAGAATTTAGAAGTAGAGATGATGCGAAATGTTGATTTCTGAGTTGGATTTCTCCCCAAAAAAAATGGAAAACGCAGAGAGATTCACATGTTGTAATAAATAAAAGAGAAAAAAATTCAAAATGTGTAATGGACGGAAGGTATTCCTTGTGCTCGCACTGATCCGATCCGTTTTTTTGTAAGGAAACATTCACATGCACTGGATTCCCACGTGGCATCACACGATTGAGTCATTCAGTTTATTGCATCTTACAACCAGCTATGGCATATACGCGGGCTCCAAAATGGGTTTTGACAAACCTTAGGCCCTGTTTGCGGTTCAGGAGCCTATTGCAAAAATGAATTAGACATAGGATGAAATCTGCTGCAATTTGTGGCTGCATTGGTTCCTGTCGTTAGAATGGGATGCTCTCTACATGTCAGAAATCCCACTCTAACAACTTAGACCAATGCAGCCTCAAATTGCAGAAGATTTTAAACCATTATTAGGGAGGGTGGTTGGATGTTTGGTTTAGCCATTTTGACCTTTTACAGATTTACAGATACTCAAATATTACAAGTTTGTTGTATTCTAACTTTAAAAACTTTTATTTTAGAAGACGACTCTGTCCTTGTTTTAATAAGAATGTTTTATATAAAATTCCAAATATGCGGTTATTATATGTTTGCTACGACAAACTAAGAAAATGAGAAATGATAATCCAAAAATAAGTCTCCGCCCAATTTTAAATTTTTGTATATTTTTCAAAACTTATTTCGCCAAAACGCATTCCTAATGTACTAATCATGCCATTGTTTTTCCCTTCAATTTTATTTCAAGCCCTAAAACTCATTTCAAGCCTTGGAATGCATTCCCAAAATGGATGCAACTCGGAGAGCATACTCTTACAAGCATTTCAACCCAATTATAAAGTGTTTTGAAAAAAATTTAATATAGTTATTTACAAAATATATACATTTTTTTTTTTGGCTTTATAATAGGATATGAGTCCTCGGTTTGCATGAGAGTGGAGTTTGGTTAATTTTGTTCTAGTTTTTCATGTTTTACGTTTCAAATGGAGCAGGTGAGAGTAGTTTTGTAGGAGACGAAAGGTATTTAAACGGTTTTAGTTTATTGGTGTACCAACACCATTTTAGGTTATGTAATCAATCCGGACTTTTCCAAAGGATCCTCTTTTTTAGTTTCTGAGACACCATATAACTCTTATGGCCTCTCATTTTATGCCAAAATTTACCCCTATGGCCAGATAATTTTTCATCATTCAACATTCACAACATCCAAACAACTCATACTCAAATTTCTTCCATATCACTTTTATCTTTATTTTTGTTGCATTTTACTTTTGAGAAGGTTATCTCATATGATCCCAACTTAATCTGATTTAAAGATTCGATATTCACATCTTGAGTTTAAATTACAATGGATCATATATGTTTTGATCCGATATCTGATTAATGGATTGTTCTTGGTGCAATGTTAGCCTAAATTGCTGGCACTGGCTTAATTTAAAAGCTATAGGCATTGTCAAATCATACCTTACCTAGGGATTATGCTTGTAAAATTTTAACAAATCTCGGCTTCATTTAGAAGACCATAAAAGCTCGAACCTACCAAGGTTTGACGGATACTATCTTTGCTTGAAAGAAAAACAATTTTTTTTATTACAAATGAAGCACATCTATATCTATATCTATAAGACTATATCTATACTATTCTTAAAAGCACGAACTATCTTAAGTGTTTTCATTTTTGCATACCTAAAATACCCTCTTATAAAATATCTATTTAATTTCATTTCAAAAGCAATATTTTCTTTTTTTATTGCCGTGTGAATCTTACAAAGTTTTAGATAAACATTGATTATATAAATATCTAGGATTAAATTTATTTTTCAACAACCACTATGTGCAAATTATACATTGAATAAAAGTGTATGGTATATTCAATGAGCATAGGCTATAATTAGGGTTACTTTGAATAAGTTAATCCAAGGTTAACTATATATCTTAACGCATTCAATATATTTATAATAAAATAAATTATTTATCTTGTAATTGTTAAACATTTAGTTTACTCCAATATCTCAATTAAGTACTGCGTAAAAGGCAAACAAAAATCAAATAAAATTAAATAAGAGTTATACTAATTAAAGAAAAAACAATAATTAAATTGAGAGATATTGAATATTACTTTTCTGGAATTTTATTTACTTATTTATGATAATAGATCTACCTATTTCATTAATGAGATGCATATTATAGATCAAGAATAGAAATTGGCGTATATGGAATGGTGGTGGTGAAGGTTGCAGGAATAACAATTATTTTAAGCAATATATTTATAAGTTTGAATCATGTAAATAATTTGTTAAGATCATTCATAATTTGTTAGTATCATTCAAAATATAAAATGTGTGACAAATATACATAACAATCTCGCCATATTTTAGAATAAGAAAACAAAAACTAACAATTTACAATAAAAATTGCATTGCGAAACTATGTATCTTTCAATGAAGCCACATATTTTCAAGCTAATTTTTAGAATATATTTATTAAAGTTGATATTATTAATTATTAAATTTTTTATTTTTAAATTATAAGAACACATTTAAGATAAATAAGAAAGAATTGGAATCCAATCAAATATACATGAAATATAAATTAATCTTGTAAAAAAATTCTAAAATAAAATAAATATAATAATCATTTTAAATTATTAAAAATATCAAAACTCCGTTTTTCATGCATTATATTATATGGCCTTAATTCTCATGCTAAATATATTGATTATTTTTATAATTAATATATTAAATTGTATTAAAAATATATATTATATTAAACATTATAATAGTACATTATCAAAATTAATTTTAATTATAATAATATAAAAATATTTATTAATTGTTTTGATAAGCAAAATATTTAATCTATTAATTATACTAATTTTATATTAATACATTAATATAATCATGTTAATTATACTAATTATACACTTTTATTAGTAAAATTCCAATTTTTAGAATTCTTTCAGTCAAATAAATATTTGAGAAGTCCACATGCTTGGCTAATAAAATGACTCGTAATAAAATAATTTTAAAAAGGGTACTTTTGAAATCAAATATTCTATAAAATGATATTTTGGTATGTAAAAATAAAGCACACTTTTGGTAGTTAGTAGTAGTATAAATTTAAATTCTATAAGAAAAAAAACCCTTTTGATCTTAGAAAAATTAATTGTAATAAAATAATTCAATATGTTAATTTCAATTTGCTAATTAAAAAATGAAATTATAAAATAAGAAATATAAATCCAATAAAATTTAAGAAAAAGTAAATATCTTTTGGGAATCACTATAATAATTAGCAAAAGAATTTAGCATTTTTATTTGATAACAATAGTCATTACTCAAAAATAAAAATAAAAACAATCTTAACGTGCAACACACGTTCGCAATTGATAGTTGTATAGAAATATATAAATAAGATAACCCAAAGATAATAGAAATACTGAATAATATATTTCATGTAATCCATAACTTAGAAGTGGCAACTAAATGAAACCAAGTACAAAACATAACATTATCCCAATTGGTTAAAGCTAACAAGGATTCTGAGATGATACGAAGTTTTTCAGCAGGTGAAGAATACGACAACCACCAAGTGTTGCTTTTATGGTTGTGCCCATCCCCATTGGTGATACAAATCAATTTTGATGGGCGTTTTGTCGATCACAAAACATAGCTGCTGCGGGTATAATATGCAAGAATCATATGGGTCAATTTATGGGGGCAACGACAGTTTGTGTGGAGGCTTTATCTGCTGTCTAAGCAGAGGCTTCTGCAGTGCTTGAAGGTATTCGGATGGCTTAATTTGGCCTTGAATTTCCAACATGTCATCCTCGAACGTGATTCAAAGACCATTGTGGCTATGTTACAAGCAGAAGATTTCCAAACATTATGGGGAGTTGCTGGTATTATCACTGAGATGAGAAGGTTATGCACAAATTTTCACTCCATAATATTCTCCCACATCTTTTGAGAAGGTAACCGTTGTGCTGATCTATTAGCTAATTATGCGATCGATAATTTTGGTTGTACCTGGTTAAATAGTCCTCCATACTTTCTAGCTCTCCCTTTGTTGGATGATGCTCGAGGACAATTTTTTGTGCGTAGATGTAATTGATTTAATATAAAGTAATATTTTATCTCAAAAAGAAAAAAAAAGAGTACAAATATGGAGTGTGTGTGTATATATATATATATATAGTATGGGTATTGGAGAAGAAGTTTATATGCCCAAGGGTGGATAATTAAATGATTCAAGCCAATAATTAAAAAATATATATCTTTTTATTAATAAAATTATTCTAAATATTAAAATTCTTTTAGTAATCTCAGTTATTAAAGTTCATTTAGTTAAACAAGTATTGAAGGACGCCCAATGGAGAATAGGTATAGATATAATTAGAACATTAAATTTATAATATTACGTATAATATATGGTATAAACATTGGGCCACGTTGGGTGGGCCCAAGTATTCATATGCATGACCAAGCCTAGGGGTGCTAAACAGGCCGACCTAAGCCCATTTAGCGTGTGTCCAACGTGTCGTAGCCGCTAGGCCCATTACCCAAATACCCTGGCACAACGAGCTTGACGGGCTAGGGTCCTTTTTTTCAAAAAAACAAAGAAAAATTGGAAAAAAATAGTAAAAAATCATAAAAAATTCTGAAAAATATGTTTATTATTCACAAAATTGTCTTACACGTACCGGGATAGATTTTGCTCAAAAAAATGTAAATAAATTAATTATTATAAGTACAAGTACAACTTTGCATATAATACATAATACACTTGCACAAATAATACTGCATCACTATAATATGAGCACATCCCAACTAGGTTGGCACCCACTTATCTTTCATTTGCAATTAAAAAAAAGAAACAAAGCAAAATTCCTAAACTTTGATTACAAAAAATATAATAAAAATTAGATTAATCTGGAAAACTAAATTCATTAAGATTTAAATCATCGAAGTCTTCATCAAGTTGGTCATTCTTATAAGAAAACCAAAAGTGGCTTTTTACCACCTCTACCTTCTAATATGACTGTTATTTGGCAATTGGAAGAGTAGAAATGATCATTTACAGTCAATTACAAGCATACCCCCTTAATATGGTCGTTGGGAGGGTAAAACAATCAAATAAAGTAGTAAAAACCACTTTTAGAGGGGAAAAAACGGCTAGCCGTTAGAGCTATAAATCTAGCCCGGACCGCCCAAGCCTGCCCAACCCAACCCGAATAAAAGCACGAAGTGAGCATTGAATTTGGGTTTGGGTTTGGGTTGGGTTTCATTTCTAGTCCAAAGTTGAATTTGGGTTGAGCTTGAGTTCAAGTTATACAACCTGAAAAGCCCGAAGTTAATGTTGACTTTATGTACACGCTCTCATATAGATATATGTATAAAACTCCACCAAATATATATAAGTAAATATTTATTTGTATATATATGTATCATTGTTTTCTTTTCCTTTTATATTGTCATTGTATTTATGCAATCAACTATTAAACATAAATTATTAACATGTGATAATAAGTTTTTGAATTTTTGTCAAATAAATAATTTTATACTCATATACATATACATATATATTACAATGAATGTGATATTTGGGAGCACATACTCTACAAGAAAGATTGTGCAAAACCACAAATATAGTGAGCTAATATTATATTTCAAAAATTTTTTAAGAATAAATTAATTAAGTGTTTTTTTCCCAAATTCAAGGGACAAATCAAGAGGAATTTGTAATATTTGCATTTATAACAAACAAACATAAAAACATGTTGATAGACGATTTAATGAATGATATTCCAACATTTTCTAATTATAATAAAAATTGTAAAAAAATTCAAAATCTTACATTTTGTTTGGGCCAACCCGAACCCAGCCCGAACTCAAACAATAATGTTTGGGTTGGGTTTGGGTTTAGTGAGTTTGGGTTAGGGCGGGTCAGCGACGAGTTTTGGCTAGTAAATCCTAAATTGGGTTGAGCCAAAACTCTTATAACCCGACCCAACCCACCATACTTACACCTCTACTAGCTGTTGGCGGGCCGGCACGTCGGATCAACCCAGTTGGGCCCCACGGGCCAATAAGCACCCCTAACCAAGCATGTCCGAAAGATTGTGGAGCCTTTACAAATCATTCATATAGACGATAAGCGGCCCGTCCAAAAAACCATAGCGAAATTAGGGCTATCTTTTCTTGGCTAACAACTTAACAAGAATTCACCGCATGATATGCATCGAACGGTTCAGGTAAGACTGGTGTTCCTTTAAATACGCGACTTTCACAAGGAATTCGGCGGGCTCATATTTTAGGGTTTGCTTCGCGAGTTTGCCTGTAGGGTTTGCTTCGCGAGTTTGCCTGTAGGGTTTGGGGGGATTCAGCGAGTTAGGTTTTAGGGTTTCAACAGAAGAATTGCTCTTCTGATCTAGTTTTAGGCTTGTTTTCCGATTAAGTGTATGCGTCTCTTGTAGGGTTCCTAATCGTAGAGTTTCTCTTATTCTATCTAGGGTATCGTTGATCATCTAGGATAAATCAGCAGGAATGGCTTCCATGAAGACGATTTCTGCTGCCCTAAAACTCGTCGACGTGAAAAAGGGGAATCTTCGTAAAGCGTTCGAGGATCTCCAAGCACATTCATCTTCCCTTGCTTCCTTCACCCTTCAATGGAAGGATCTGGATGACTATTTTAACTCGATCCAGAAGTCGATCGAGGAACGATTTAAGGAACTCGAGTCGAAAGTCGAGGGATCTCTTAACGGTTTGGGGCAAAATCTGTCCCTGCCGGGGAATGAAAAATCTCATGTAGAACAAGTCCCGTCGGCGACTGTGCCGGCGAAGAAAACGAATGAGTCTGTAGTGATTCCTCGTCCGGAACTGAAATCTCCGTGTGTAAGTATGGACGGAAAGGGTTTGCGTTCTTATGTCGTGGACCATCGTAGGGATCTTTCGTCAATGCGAGATGAAATTGCTGCTGCTCTTAAATGCTCATCGGATCCAGGCAACTTAATTTTAGATGCCATGGAAGGATTTTACCCTCCGAATTCGAAAGGTGATAAGGACCCCGAATTGGCCGCTACCAGAAGAACTTGTATTCTTCTGTTAGAGCTGGTGATGAGTATCTCCCCTGTAGTTAATCCTCAAGTGAAGGAGAAAGCAAAGAAATTGGCTGTTGAATGGAAAGGAAAGATAAGCCCCGGGGGTGAAAACACCTTGGAGGGCTTAGCCTTTTTGCAGCTTTTGGCTACTTACGATTTGGTAGGTGCTTTTAACACGGAAGAGCTTCTAGAGATCGTTGCAACTCTTGCTCGGCGCAAGCAGGCTATCGATTTGTGTCGGGTGCTTGGATTCACCAATAAGGTCCCTGGTATGTGGCATGGATTTTGATTTTGTATTATGTGTTTCTTCTTTTTCCTTTTTCTTTCCCCTATGGTTCCGTGTGATTAAGTAGAATTAGTAAGGAGGGGTGAGTTTATTCTATTTCTATCTACCGCACGTTAGTGTAGTGCTGAATACTTGATTTTGCGTGATCTATTACAGTATATAGAATGATGGAGTCGTTTGAACATTTTCTTTTTACAGTGGTCATGTGGTCTCTGCTACAAAAAATTTCATATACTTCAATATTTTTTTCTTTTTGCAGCTTTTTATTCTGCATATTTTTTTCGCCTCTCCAAAATGAATTTTTACACGGAATTAAACCTTTTCTATTTGCATGGTCGTAATTTCCCTTTGGGAATGTCCCTTTTAGCTGTCCTCGGGCATCCGTGCATTCCACTGGGACGAGACACTAGTTAATTATCCTCCATAAATTTTATGATATTTACTGATATTTGTTTATTTTTCCTCTTTAATTTCAAGATATATGATTAATATCTTATTAAGAAAAGCATTCTGCATATTTACGGAATTGGCAGTGAAGCATGCATGCAATTTAACTGTCTGCCTCTTTTAAACCTTTATTTATAGGGTCTCCATTATAATTAATTTTACTGTTGGCAAATTCAAATGTCCCTCATCTGCGTTTTCTTTTTATGATAATTATATTTCAAGTAATATAATGTTTTATTTCTTATATCGACTATTTGGAGCTTCTAGGTTCAATAAAATCAATATATAGCGTGGACATTTTAAGAAAATTTTAGAGCTTGGCTTTTTTAGTTCTTTAATAATGGTCTCTTGTCCTATGGCATTGAGAACCGATGCTTTAATTAGCACTGAATTTTTCCATGTGCTGTATATTATTTTTTATTATTAATTTATTATTATTGGCAATGATGATATCACTTACCCTCGACATCATCTTTCACGACTGAATAGCATTATGTGTCCTGTTATTCTGCATTTCTGAGATTTGTGCATATTTATTATCTTTTTATCTTAGAGCTTGAAGTTATCAGTATTTGTAACTTTTCATCACTCATGTATATAATATATCGTTTGGGAAACGAATAACCCACATTTGTATCCTCTTCTTTTATTGACCCTGCTAGCTATCTGTTAGTGTTGTTTCCTCTTTATTTATCCTCATTTTTATTTTTTGTTTTAGCTTCTTGTATCCCACCAGCAATTTACCAAAAATATTTTATTCTTATTGGAAGGCAAAGTTTGTCTTAATGGTTTTGATGGTGGTAACCATGTCTTCAATGCTCAATTGTGTTGTATATGTTTTTTCCCTAGAAATCCAAGTACATAGTTGGAGGAGACCAACTATTTCTTCGATGCTTTTGTGAACATCACAAAAAACTCTGAAGGTATTTAGGCATTATCTGTTTAGGGATCTTCCATTTGTGATATTCTAATATTCAATCTCCTTGATGAATGGGATTGGTAAGATTACCATTTGGGAGTGGCTATGATATTGAATTCTAATTTTCACTCAAGAGATCATTTATTTGCCGTCAATGATGATATCAGTCAACCAAATTACCATCTTTCGGGACTGAATGGCTTATAAAGCCTTGCTGTTATTCTGCAATTCTGAGGCGTATACATTTAGCGTAATATTCCTTCAGTGTCATATTTATATCCTAATTAACTTAAAGTTACCCCATTTCCTTAACAATTTCGTATTGAATGGTTATCATTCCTTATGCCTGTACAGAATTTTATGTAGCAATGATAATTCAATCATGTGATATTTTTCTATTTTTTGATTTTAATTTGCCTCAGGTGTTATCTTAATGACTTTAATATGTTTTTTTGGCAGTCTGTCATTCCTCTTTTCATCATCAGTTCTTCCTTCCAAAATTTTTTCAGTTAATCCTTCAATTTCACTCTTGTGGTATTTGTTTTTTTTTGAGTATATTTTTTACCTTCGTGCAGCAACATGGATAAAAACCTACTTGATATATTTTTTGTTAATCAATTTGAATCGTGCATCTGACTTGGCTGAGATGTTTATCTCAGTATTGATTTTTGTTTTGTATGTGTTTTGTGTGTGACTTTTGCAGCATCCTTCCTTTTTTTCTTGCTTTTTGTGACAATTCCAAGTTGTAGTCTAGTTTTATTGCTAATTCTTTTTATGTTGTTAAATTCTACACATGCTCTCCTACTTGCCTTCTTTTGTGGTCTTCCTTTTTGTGTCTTGACAACTGGCTATTTCAGAAGTGGGTCTTTATGTAGAAAGACTCTTTAGGTGGTTTTACAATGGGGAAAATAGCAAGCATGGCTGGGATGGTCCTGCTTACTGATATGTTGTCGTCCTGTGTCCTTTAAAGTTCTTCCATTTTATTTTATTTTTTGTCTTGGTAACCTATTGAGGTAGTACTTATTGCCTGTTTCTCTGTTACCAATGTCTTGCATTCATGTGATCATCTGGATCAAAACAAACAACAGCTTAGTTGGTTATTTGACTGTGTGCCTCCTTTGACATTGTCTGACAGAATCCTTGTCTGATAGAGAATCCGATTTCTCTTTTTAATTTCCACAGATTTAGTTCAAATTCTCATTAATAAAGGGAAGCATCTTGAAGCTGTTAAGTTCGTTTTCGCATTTGAATTGGTTGACAAATTTCCACCTGTACCCCTTCTGAAAGCATATGTCAAGGATTCTAAGAAGGCTGCTCAGGAAATTCGAAATAAGGGAAATAACTCTCTTCAATCACAGGTATTTGTGCATCTTCTTTGTGTTTCAAAGGAACCCTCAAGACATTGTAGTCATGTCATCTTTGTATCTGTATCTGTAATATTGTCTGCAGAATGAGGCCACTGCCAAGGAAATTGCTGCCCTGAAAGCGGTTATCAAATATGTTGAAGATCACAAGCTTGAATCCCAATACTCACGGGAAAACCTTGTGAAGCGTGTTGAACTTTTAGAAAAACAGAAGGCAGATAGGAAACGCCCTGCTGCAGCCCCTGCAGCCAAACCTCAACAGAAGCAGCAGCAAACAGGAAACAAGCGGCCAAGATTTCATGCATCGGTGGCCCCAGCTACAGCTACAAAGGCTGTGGCTGGAACCGTGTCTTCCGTTCCCTCCCTACAACAAGCTCACATGCAGCCTGCGGGCTTGTTGGCTGAGCCAAGTGCATGTTACCTAGGTTCATCTGCTGGGGCTTATGGCTTGGGAGGCGCAACTCCTGTTGCCCCATACATGAGCTCATCTGCTGGGCTGTATGGCCTGTCAGGAACCCGATTGGGTTATGCTGGAGGCCTGAGCCCAACTAGGTCTCATTTGTACTCATCTGAGTCAGTCATGACACCTGGTCTATATGATAGGTCAGTAACATATGGTAGCTATGGTTTACCACCTCATTACCGGCCTTCGTACTATCAATGAGTCTTACCTAGACATCCATCCATCTATCCATCTTTATTCCCCCCATCGCTTTTGTTAGTTCATAGTTTGGATGGTTACCATCCAATTTTTCTAGACACTGCACATGGAAGCTCTCAGATTATGTTTATATAGTCACCTGTTTATGGTTGGAGTTTGATCTAGTAGTTATTTTCTGCTCTCGACCATGATCATTTTGTTTATGGTGTCTGTTTCCTTTCAAGATTTGAATGGTTACTACTCCATGCATCACAATGACGTCCGGTGGTGGTATTGCCATGTGGTACCATTGGGATCTTATTGACATGGTAATTGGAGAAATGCAAGAATGATGCCCCTGTTATTTAGTAGGATGTTTATAAGCTGCAATGTAGCTGCTACTTTTCCCCATTTTAAGTTGTGGCATCCAATGGAGTATCTTCCATTTTGGCTTGCCCAGGGGATGGCGAGGATGTGCTAAATACATCCTTTAGGAAGGTTGGTTGACCTTGCACTTGAGATTTTCGGTGTTGCTGTCCGGATGATAAGGCCTTCGTGACTAGGCTATAGAACTCCTATCCATTCTTAAAATTAGGAAAGGAGGATGAAAGTGATTTTATTTTCTTTTAAAGGTTGAAGGCGTAACAAACTCCCAAAATAACTTCATTTTATTTCCGTCGAGTCTACCTCTGCCTTATCAAATGTTTTGGGAAATGGGAGGTCTATTTTAGGAACAAGAAGGAGACAGGCGGAGCTTGCCTCTGCCCTAGCGAATTGCCTGCCTCCAGGGACGGGCGCACGGCCTCACGTATTTACGAACGTGAGGGCAATAGATTCACAATTAGGATTAACACAACGAAAATTTCATTATGCATCACTACAGTTAAGGCAGCGGCATGACGTACCACTCCTTTTTCTAGCGTTTTGAACTCGCCACATCCCACCCCGAATGGCTTTTCTGGAATAGATGATGAATACCGGTCGGGCATCTGCACGACAAACCATCCTCACCGGCATCCTCCAGAACAAATTGCTGCAAATTTTCATCATCTTGCTTCCGTTGAGGGTGTATGTCCAACATGTACGGTAATGTGGATGACTGAAATTGCCTCAGCTATTCGGTAACAGCCTTGGTCTTGAGGTGTTCGGATTCGCACGTATTGACCAATATGAGAGTAGAGGTATGGATTCATCATCCATTAGAACATTGATGCTGCATGTAATTCCTGACTCTATGAATATTCAGTTTGTGATCAATGAGGAATGCATTGGTATAACCGTTGACTTTTGAGACCTAATCTCTAATATGAGCCAAAGAAATTCAGTTATTATTATTATTTTTTTTTTTATCATCCTAGCACGTGTAACTTTTTTAGTCGATTACGAGTACTGGAGGTATCCAGTGGGGGAAATCGCTGAAAGTTATTATCGTAGTCGACTCAACCTGCAGGTCGATATCGTGTTAATAGTCTGGTGGATGATAGTTTTTCAATTAATTTCCAAATTTGCCTGGAATTCGCAAAAGATATATGGTATAGAGGACTAATCTTGAAGCTGATGCCCTTGGTAGGAAAGCTCCCAAGAGATTTGTGATTCTGGTTTCGCGGCCAGTTTGTGTAACTACTGAGCTTATAATATTAAATTTGAGAACATCAATATATCTCCAGCTTTTGTAACTTGTGGGCTTTATATCTGTTGTAAAACGATTTCTATGGTGCAGATTTCCACGGAGTAATTTTGCGGTCCGCCGTCAAAAATGGTGTTAATAATCTGTTTAACGCTCGCGCCAGATCATATCGCAATCTGAAAATGATGGAAAAAGCTCATAATTTTAACAAAACATCTTTTGTTTACCCTGCCCTTTAAATTTTCACGATGAAGATCGAGTTTCATTGAGTATCAAACCATTTATTTAGCCGGAACAAGAAATTGATGAGTTTGATGGTCTAATCCCCCTTGTTGGGGGAAGGAGGGAGAGCCACTACGGTCACGTCGGCCACATTGGTAGCGCCTTCCCTTCTATTACCACCAAAAACCAAAAAGAACCGTAATGGGCCCCGTCTTCCTAATAAATGAAAGGAAAAAGGAAAATCACTATAAATATCGAACAACCTACACCTTCGGCCTGCGGGAAGTAGTACAATAAGTACCAAGCAAAGAGTAGCTATATAGAGAGGGATGTCAATCTATGAAAGTTAAAAACCCGTACCTCGAGCCACCTCATGAACATACCGAGAGTGTTCGTCAGCTCCAAATGACCAACTAACTCGTACAAAGTTGCCTTTGCAACTTTAATCCTACAGTTTTAGCATAAGATTTCACTGCCTTTTTCCCTTTTGTATTTTTTTCCCTATTTTGAGATGGTACACAGCTATTAAATAGCATGAAAAAAAATAAGGCTTCTGTATAAAAGATAAATTGTTTTTTTATAATTAGAAAACATTTCATTAGATAAAAGACAGCTTACCTTACAAGTATTACAGCAGTACTACCTTGGTAATCATCTTTTAGATAAACCAGCAAGGAAACTAGGAAGCTTGCTGAACTGGTTACTATTCATTGTAATTACGAGATAAAAGAGTAATACTTGGCATTCTCCAAGATAGTAGATTTCATGAACTTAATAATGGTAAACCATAATTGCTTACAAGGGTAGACTGGAAGTTTTAATGGCATAACAACTTGACGTTGAAGTATACAGCTATAACAAAATTCTTAACTTTAGCACATTTAAAATCTATACTCTATTAAGGAAATATTTCCAAGCAATCAAAACAAAGAGAAAAAAATGAAATAACTCCTTTCCAAATAATATTGTGCACTAACAGTCATTACTAATAATTGGAACGCTATATCAATAGACACACACTTTTCTTGATACCATGCTGTTCTAATTTAGCGATTCAGTTCCTAAACAATATTTTCATTTTATGTAAAAAAAAAAAATGTGAATAAGGTACCATTAATTCTTTGTTCCACAATTACGAGTCTCTTAAAGATTCATCCCAATCCTTCAAGATCCGCTCCTTCTCAAGGATGTATTTTCCTTCTTTATATTTTTGGCTCACTTCATAAGCCTTCTCCTGTAGTTAAATGTGATGGTGAAAATTAATCAGTTTTGAGGCAAAATATATCCAAAATCAAATACATATTGGAGCCTGAAATAGGCATCAATGTTAAATTTGGTCTTTGGTAGCAAGTAGCATTTATAAAAGGATGACCAAGCATGTGAATTCAGATATTCGTGAAAGAAAAAATCGCAACTATAATTATACATGCCCATCACGATCAACATCAACAAAGTAATAATACTAGCATTCTAACAAAATAACAAAAATATTGATTCTTTTAAAAGCATGTTAAGATAATTTTTTCCTTTTAGAAGGATTATAACCTGGTGTAGATCCCACTAAAGCAAAGTCTCGTGAGGGATAGACTGGCAATAAATCTAACCTTTGACAGAAGTAACATAACTCTGTGTAGGTCCCACGAAGCTAGGTTTCAAGAGGGACAATTTGGAAACTAATATATTGTTTGCTATGTAATTAGACTTGAATCCACATTCTCATGTTGACATCCTAAGGCTTTTACCATGAAACCATGAGATAAACCCTTAAAATAATTATTTTAAACATATTAAAAAGATAAATAAAGTAAGTTTCACAATAATACTTTTAACTCTGATCTCTACATTACTAGCCCAGTGCACGAGGCTCCTACCACTGTGCGAAGTCTGGAGAAATACCCTCTACAGACGTACAAGTAACATTAATGATACTTACCCACAAGCAAGGAGGCTGTTTCCTGCTTTGATCTCTACAAGTAACTTGATATATGCAGACTTACCCACACAAGGAACTTACCCACAAGTAATTCGATGTACACAGACGTACCCCCAGGAGCAAGGAGGCTGTTTCTTGTGTGATCTTTAAGCCGCATGTAGCAAACATACCATTGCGCCAAAGCTCGCCCTCACTTTGGCCTCTACATCCCTTCCTAAAATAACTCCTCCTATCTTAAAATAAGATGTTCTCCTGATCCAAGTTGCATCCTTGCTAAAGATCACATTTAGTGTAGCTATGTCTTGAAAGAGTTTTAAGTTAGGTCACAACATCATCAAGTGAAACTTAACCTAAGTGTATGTTTGGGGTGATGGATTTATATTATAAATCTACTAGAATAAACTATTGTCATTTATGGAAGGCTAAGTGCATTACAACTATTTACCCAATAAAATATTACGTGGACAGTTCAAATTAGATTTTGATAACATTAATGATATTGGAATGAAATATAAAATATAAAGTGGATATTTTAAATTAGATTTTGAAAACATTAATGATATTGGAATAATTTCATTAAATTTAACCAATTTGAACCACATCTAGAAATGTAAAATTACAACAAGGTAATTAAACACTATTTCACACGTTCAAGTTTATACTGAAACACAAAATTGCAACCAGGATACCAGTTACCAGAATAGTAGAAGGAGATCACATAATGGAATATCCAGATCTACCATCAAGATTTATAACAAATTTTCTGAACACAATACATGTTTTACAAATTGTGATTCTAAATTTAAAAACTAATTGAAAACAGATGTCCAAGGCCACTGTCTATACAACTGGATTAACGTAATTGATGATAGAATACCAAGTAAATGAGGATTAAAGGTTCTTAATAACATGCAGAGGTTTCTATAAATATTTTGTGATGTTCATGTATTGCATCATATTAGTGTATTTTAAAATTGATAGCAGAACACTAAAAATGTGAAAAACGAAATTAATGATTCTAACTTACATATCTCCAACCTAATATTTGCTGACAGGAGCTACAGTAGATATCATTCACAGTATGCAATCCACTTGAGAGATGCCGTTCTTCAATAGGTCCATGAGATATGTTAACTCTGAAAAGCAATACCAACAATTTCATTGAGTTCCTCTGACACACAAACAAACCTGTAATCTTGTCAAAGCATTCTAACAAAGGTTACACAAAGGAAGTCCTACACGGTACACAAGTATTAGATGGCATGAACAAAACCATGAAAGAAAATCTGTTATCTTAAGAGTAAATAGAGCAGATAGAGCCAACCACAATATCATTAACTAAACAATTAAAAGACACGATAAAGATTGTTTGAGATTCCTCAAAGAAGTAATATTATAACCCATACTGAACCAGCAGCTCGAACTGGTTGAAATGTAACCCAGTAACCTAGGCAATTAAGCCAACAGAGCTTGTTTCTAAAAAGTTACCTACTTCCGCTTACGACTACACCAAGTTTGTTTCTAAAAATATTCAACAAAGCTTATTTCTAAAAAACGATTAACTTTCAATATTATTAGCACAGCAATTCAAAACCAAACCATGGCTATAGGCAATGGAATCCAATAAGAAATTATATTATGCAATCACTGTACCAATATAAAAATATTTCAGAGTCTGGTCCATGATAGAAGGGTTAAGTCCAATTCTTTCCCAAATCAATCACATTGGACATCCAGTGTAGGCTTGACCTACCAATAAATTACCATGATAACAATGTATCACTAAAAGGATATTATCAAGCATAAATGCTTGTGACCAAGGTTTACAATTTTGGCGGCACACTGCGGCGTGCTGCCGAAATTTCGGTTTTTGGACCCCTGGCAATGCGTTTCGCTAGGGGAAATCGCTCAAGGCGCATCGTTGGTGACGTGACCGAAATTTTGACGATTTATCACCGAAACGGGGCGGCGTGCCGAGCGAAACAGAACGAAACGGGCAAAACGGGAAAAAATGTATTTTTTATTGGCGAATCAGACCGGCGTGTCGACGAAATTTCCCTGAAATAAAAAAAAACCAATTTTTGCTTGTGTGTGCTACTGATGATTCAAATTAAAGTTCTTCACATATATTCATTATTTCCAAGCAAGGCACAAACCTTCTGCATCTCCACATGCTTCCATAGAAGTACCTTCAGTTCCTCAAGTTATTGAAAAAAATTTTTGAAGCAACCAAAACACACCTAGGTCTCAAATTAAGTTTTGACTGTTTCTGTTTCTTTCATAACAAAATTCATCAAAATTGCTGAAATTTAATGAATTGTATTTAGTTTAATAAAAATATGTCATCATCTTTTGTACAAGTCCAACACTCCTGTACACACCATTTTCCTCTAAAATTGGAAGTAGAAGTATTGGAAAAAAGCATGGAACAGAAAGACAATTACTCATTTTGGTTGTTGAATTCAATAGCCAAAACATCATGGTAGATTTAAGTACAAAACTACATATTACCATAACTTACATGGTGGATTTGAGAGGAATACAGCAATTTCATATCCCAATGGTTTGAAGGTTCAGGTTTTCTAGGCTGTGCCATTCAAGTCAACTCAATGGTACTATATTGCATAAAACGTGATTTAAACAAATATTTAGTAATTTTTTATAATAAAGCAAAAACTATTAATCAGAATACAAATCAATTAAAATTGTCACGCAAAAGTTTCAAAATCTTAAGATTAATCTGATTCATAATATCCATGTGAACATCTACATTAAAATCTAAGACCAATTAACTAGAACATATTACCAATAAAAAAGCTCAACACTTCAAATTATTCAAATAATTAGCACTTTAATTATATCATGTTCAACTTTAAATTCATGTAAATATGCATTGACATTTGTGATTTACTAACCAGATTAAATTTGAATAAAACAAGCTCATATCAACTTATTCAAATTATTGATAAAAAGGCTTAAACTGTTAATAGTAATTAAGTAGGCCGGGAAGTATGTACTAGAGTTAAAAATCTTGCTGTGACACACAAGTTCAATTCATAGCAGATGACTTAATGGACCATTTTATTTATTTAGACAATATAAACATCTTGCTCCCAATCCTTCACAAAATTAAAGAAAGGAGAAACCCATTTATAGGATGAGCACTGCAGAACTTAGGATATTAAGATGCGTATGCGTTGAAGATACAAAAAATAAAAGCAAAGACCAAACATATTTAAGAGTGTCAAGGTGCTGCTTAATAGGAGATAAGATAAAGAGAAGTAGATTAAGATTATTTGTGCATGTAAGGCAACGATTTAGGGAGGTAGTTTTGAGAAGGTATAAGGATTGCAGAAGAATCCAAGTAGGTGAGAAGAAACCCAAAGAGACTTATATGGCATTGATGAAGACCTGGATACTCATAATCTAACAGAAATATGGATTTCAACAGATTATAATGTAAAGATAGGATTTGTGTTGACTACCTCAACTAGCTAATAGGTGGATAATACATTTTGTTACTTATTTGTTTATTTGTTTTGTAGTATCCCCAGCCAAATAAAAACATAACAAGAAGCGTTCTTCAATTTGAATATTCTCATAAAAAACATTAGAGCTCTACTTTATGGGCCGAAGCACGATCCATTTAACCTACCAAAAGGTGTCATATTACATGGAAGCTTTGAATTAATGTCAATGCTCTAAGTGACAAACAATAAAAGAAAAAAAAAAGCCATCTCTCGTCAATAAACTCAATCCAATAAGATAAATCTAAAAATTTATTTTTCCTTAATTTAGTTGAACTTCATAAAGTCGAAATAAACATCCACTATTTTAATTGATGGTTAACATCAACTAAACTAAATTTGCATAAAATTGATGAGATCATATTTTAGATGATAACAATTATGTAATTTGTATGATATCGACGCTTGCATTGGTGTTAGCTAGATGACTTTGTTTTCTTTGGATAACGATGACATTAAAAATGAGAAAGAAACTGTGTGGGACAAAAATTAAAATAGATTAAATTAATAATAGAGCAACAACCAAAGAAGGAAAAATCACAAATCCACAGACCCAACATCCAATGTTTCGGATATGGGAATGCTTCTAAACAGTCTCTTTCAAGCCACATCCTTGTCAAGTCTGGTTACCACACTCTCGGTAGATTCGGGTACATTTTAGAACAAAACCGAATAATACATCGTCTATTTTATCTGTAAGTTGAAAAAGATATCAAAACAAACATAGAGTAGAGACAAAATTAAAGAGGGGGAAGAGCCTCAAAAAAAAAAAAGGAGTGAGATTACGTTCTTATCTATGAAACCTCAACTCATCCAACACTTCGATAAATCTGATTTAAAGCTAAAAAGGCATTCTCTCTTCAACTTCTGTTTAGTTTCACGATGCAAAAGACCTAGACAGCCAGATGACATGAGCCAAGTTGCACATGCTACCCTTAGACTCTTCGACTGATAACGTACATAAGAAATACCCAGCCGGAACTCAATCGTAATCAACCGATAATAGTTATTCCCGTAATATTTCTACCGCACGCTAACAAATGCAAAATTAAAATTAATCAGAAAACGAAGAAATATAATTAACACAAGGAAACCGACGAGTAATCAGAGACTGAAAATACCACGAAAGAACCACAATTCATCGGTTAGAGAACTCACGCAGTTTTGAAAAGATAGGCCTTCCCAAATCGTCCCTGGAAATCCTTCGAGATTAAGTCATCATGAGACGCAGAATGCACCTTGCAGAATTTGCATTTGAAGATATTCGGACCGGCTAGCGATTCGATAAAAAGCCTCCCCATGATTCCAGCGAATTCCTGTCTCTGTAAACGGGAAAATTTGAGGAAAATCGGTTCTAAATACGAATATAAAGAACGAGAAAAAGCACATATACACATACACTAACCCTAAAGTTCGTAAAACAAAAGGGACTCTGGGACACTATCGGTTTATTAAATTGAACGACGCAGGAAGAGATTACTTCATTACAGGAGCGGAGTTCTCGCAACCTATCTATATAATCGGGATCGACCGGTAAACAGAAATTTCGGCCGTGCTGAGAAGTTCATGACAACACTCGATCGCACCGTTCAATCGGAACCTGCTCGTACGCGCTTGAGGTGTATCCCACGGTCTCGGATCGAATACGAAACATGAGATATATAATAGCACGAACAATCATGATAACCCTTTTTTAAAGTTTTTTTTTATAACGAGAAAAGATAATTAATCTTTAAAACTTTCCATAATTATTTTTAGGGGGTACTCATCAAACCATCAGGTGCTTTCTATGGTATCATCCATGAAAGACACCATTGTCTGCTCCATTTCAATAGGGACCCACGGCCCAAACAAAATCCCAACGACTTTTTCCACAGGAGGAAATGCTTTCTACCGCAATATAACATTTTATTAGACATATTAAAAAAATGTTCACAATAAATATTCACAAGGGAAAGGCGAGCAATGGGCTTGTAAACGGGTTGGTACAATCAAATTTGATTAAAACTCCATTTGTTTTGATGTAAAATCTAATGCAGAAAATGTTTTTAGTGGAAAATAGGGTTTTCCACGTGTTTGTTTTCATATAAAATATAATACAATGTAAAATGATTTTCCTAAAAGAGAGCTATTTTCCAAAAAATGACTTACCATTGAAAATCCTGTATGTCATTTTCCGGAAAATGACATACCATTTAAATTTAGGGGTGCGACTCGGGTTAGTTCGGGTTGAGGCTAACTCAATACCAAACCAAAAATATTTATAGTTGAACTGAACCGAACCGAATTGAAAACCAAATCGAAAATAAATAAGAAAACCAAAACCAAAAAACTCGAACCGAACAGAATTACATGAAATCAATTTTGATCAGTTTGGTTTAGGTTAATCCAACACATGCTTTGTGCCCAAATGGAATCGGATTGAAAACCGAACTGAAAATAAACAATAAAACCAAAACCCAAACTGAACCGAACCAAATTCCATGAAATCAATTCTATTTGGTTTGGTTCAGGTTAAACCAACATATGCTTGTGCTAAAAAAAGGGTATTGTTTGTAACATCCTCAATGTTTAAAGGTAAACTTTCAAATTTAATATATATTCTATTATATATATAATATATTAGGTTGATTCGATTCAGTTTAGGCAAATATATGAATTCGGTTTGGTTCTGTTTAATCGAGCATCCAACCCAAAACTGAACCGACTTGGTTCGGTTTAGAATTTTTGGACCAAAACTAAACCAAACAACTATCCACACCAAACCAAAGTCGATTTAGGTCGGTTTGAACCAGACAAAGTTGCACCCCTATTTTAAATGTATATACTTTTTGTTAAGTTTTCTTTTATTATTTTCATTTATTCCAAACATAAGAAAATGAAAATTTCTCATTTTCAACTCTATTTTCCAATGTTCGTCCAAACAGTTGAAAAACTTTGATTTTCCTAAAAATATTTTCCGACGTAAATGTTTTCTAGAAGAATACGTTTTTCACCAAAACAAATGAAGCCTAAGTTTTAGGAATTAAATATCCAATTAATCTTTTACAAAAATTACTGAATTTGAATTCGAATTACTGAATCTGAAAATCCAATTAAATTGGTTTATATTTACTGTATTAATTTTAAAATTATTACATCTCTAAAATAGTTTGTATTTGAATCGATGGATCTAACTGGAGATCCATATTCAACATTATCAGGTTAATTGTGGACTTTTTTTTTCCCAACTCATTGATAGCGGATGGGGGACTGTACAGCCCCTATCTACAGCGTTACGTCCAGACGAAATCCCGTCCGCCCACCTGTCCCAAGTGTTTGCAAGTGTTTAAAGGCAATGAATCACGTTTAACGGACGAGGGCGTTAAAGCTTCCGTCCATTTTCAAATTTTGAATTCCACCCACCTGTCACCGTCATCCTTTTGAAATTTAAATATTTGAAATTTTCCTGGACATTCGTACTCTGCCCGACAAAATTAGACTTTTTCTTTCTTCCTCTTCGATTTCTCTTCTGCCGCGAGAACACCCCGAATAGCCATTGTCTCTGCGGCAAGAAGACCCCGAATACGCTGTAGCCATTCCGTAAGAAGACTCCGATCGATGAGATTTGAGTAAGTTCCTCTTCTTCTTCTTTACTGTTTACTGTTTCTTATTCTTCTGCTTCTTCGTTACTCTTTCTCCCACTCGTTATCATCTTCTTCGTTTCAGTCAGATTTTATGCCTGTCTGGTTGCTTCTATCTCTGAATCTAGTTATTTTTCGCCATTTGTTGATGGTGTCGTTCTATTTCAAAGTGGGATTGACTTTGATTTCCTGATTAGGGGTAAGGAAGAGGCGATTGAGAGAGAGAAGAGATCAGGGCACCTGCTGGACGAGATAGAGTGATCGAGTTTCCACCGAATAGGATTTCCATTCTGTCTTACCTCCCACTTCTTCATTTTCTGGTTATATCATCACTGTTTGGAGCAATCGACTCTACCAAAATCCAGCTCAAGTGAACATAGGTTGGTTCCACCCTATTGCCCTCATCTTTACTTCTTCGATCGGTGCTTCTATCCTTGTCAATGGGTTCTATTTGCATTGATTATCTCCTTCATCTCTCTGTGTAGATATGGTTACTGCGATTCTCATGGGATGCCAATATGAATGTTCTCTGTTTTCTTTCTATCGATTTCCATAATGCTGCTGACCTCATTGTTTAGTATTTAACCAGAAAAAAGGCATGCACATGATGCCTCTCTTCCTCACGTATTATATAATTTTTACCATGTTTTCCCTCTTTTATCCTAAAGAAGAAAAACACATAAAAACAACAAATGGAAGGCATTATGCCATAGACATATGTATACCAGTTCCTAACTGCATGGTACTAGGCTAAAAGTTTTAAAAACGTCATTTTCTTGTGTGTGTGCATGTAATATGTTAGCATATATGTAATTCTTATACTGATATATTAAAAAAAGCAAGCAGATTTCATATTTTGTTCATCCTTGTTGATAAATAAAAAGCAAGCAGATTTGTAAAAGAGCCATTCCTTTAGTAATTCAGTGCTTATGCAAATCAATTAATTATTTCTTGTGTATTTTAGTAGAGTTATGCAAATAACTTGTTTGATTAACTTTGAGTTGTTCTTCTAACAACTGCATTCAGTAGAGCTAGCATTCCCACGGCTGGCTTGAATTATTTGGCAAGAGGCCTTGTTGGGTTGATCAATTTGATTTCTGGGGAAGATCATGATGTCTGTTGAATGATGTTGATGCTGGAGATCCTTAAAGTTTCAAAGAACATTGAACTAGTCAGTTTTGTGTTTTTTTGTGCTAATATTTGAAGGTGGATTGGGCGAGAAAGACTACCAACAAGCGGCCTTTTCTGTCAGGGTGTGAGGCAAAAAAAATAGCAATACAAATGGCATGCCTAGGTTATTTTAACTAAGAGTTTAATATAGTTACATTTTATGGATTTTTTTTTTCTGTAATTCCAGAGCAAATTATTTTGATGTGTTAAATATAATTGCTTTTGAGTTTGATTGTGTTTTGGTCGATAACCATGATCTTTAGATTTTCATCACAGCAATGAAGGGGTTGAAGCTAACCTGAAGCATGGAGTTGGATTCATGAAAGCATTCAAGTTTGGTGGAGGAGCTTCCTCTGGGTTTGGCTCTTGGAGGGCCGTGTCAGTGAAGATGACCCTTTAAACTGTTTGGAGGCTCGAACCACATTAGAATTTTTTTAATATGTAATGTTACATGTATATATGGTGGAGCCACAGCTTCCAGAACTAGATATAATGTTTATTTTATTTTGCTTATTCCCTTAAATATTGTTTGTTCTTTTTGATTCGATGACTCCTCTGTTTGTTCACCGGTTACTTTGTTTTTTCATGGTTGCAAACACTGTTAAAAACTCCTTTTTAGGAAATAATGGAAATGTGCTCCGGCAATTCCCTGTCGGTAGAATTTTTGTTTTGGTTCATAGCGGAAGTTTGTATACCAGTCAATGCTAATATCACTGAAATTCTGATAAAAATAACTAAACACAGATATGCCTGGATGCTTCAACTCATTGGTCTAACAAAAACCATATGTCAAACAGGCAATAACATTTCACCATTCCCTATCAAGATAGCTCTTCTGAAATAAGGACACCATATCATCTCCTATGCCATATCATATAAAGCAATGATTAATTGTTAAATTTCTCACTTGTCAACTTTTCTGTCCAGAAACAATGCAGGCATATGGGATCCTTCAGTTCTAACCATCTTCCCAGTAGTATTTTCTATATATACAAACCCAGTATGTATATTCAACCTGCTTTGAATTTCATTCTAGCCTCCTTGAACATGTGCAGTAGCCTAAGCTGTAAAATATTTTGTTATTCATGTTCTTTATTTTGGCGATTTACTTCAATTCTTACACATATTGAAACCAGAATTTGTTAACATAAGCATCCATAATTAAGACAGGTGGTTTTTTTTTATCCTCAGATTTGATAAATGACATTAGCATCAGCAGCCTGATGAAATGAGATTGCAAAGGAAGGGAAAATTTGTCAACGATTTCATTTCCCCTTTTGGAACCATGCCTGTACATAGTATGAACCAATTCAAAACCAGCGAGTGCGAAATACAATAGTTCTAATAGACGTGGAGCAGGTTGCCGCCCATGAAATCAAAGATCCTCGTGAGTCCATTTATCAACACTCCCCTTCCCTTCTCATTGCTGCTTTTAGGATCTGTTCAGGATGACTAAGATGGTTCATCTAGTTTATCTCAACACCTGACTTGTCCCTTGTTCTGGACATGGTCTTGTAGCGTTCCTTCTCACAAGACAGAATGTTGTAGCGTTCCTTACCACTTGATGAAGACATATCTAAAGGCAAAAAAAAAAAAAAAAAAAACATTTTAAAATAAGCATGCAAGGAATTAATCAACAACCAAATCTTTTGCTGGAAACATAATTCTATTTATGTATACATAAAATCATAGCTATAAAAACTCAATACTTTTTTCTTTTTACTTTCATTTCAGTAATTGCTATAACGATTAAATAGCAACAACAAAATTACATTAAACTACAGAAAGGGGAAATCACTGATCAAAGAGGTAAGATAATAGTGATAAAAAAAAATTCTGAAGCTAAAGGGAAAATATAATCAAGTAGTTTAGAATCTAGATTTTGAAGAGGGTGAGTGACAGCCTACAGAGACTCAGAATCTTATTCTAAGCAGAACTAAAAATCACCCAAGAAACAGTACAAAAAACAAAAATAAAAAGAAAATAAACTCTGAGAAAAAGCATGATTGAATATCTGCATAAACTAAGAAGCATCAACCAAGAAATCTAAAAATATTAGAATGAAAATTTATACAATACAATTTGATAGCACATGGATTTGAGAGATGTGCTAATAAGAAACTGTGTAGGTTAGAATCTGCAAATTATATAAGACGTACATTAGAGGAAGTAAAGAACAAGCCATATCAGGGTTTAATAATAACTTGATTTGAGAAGAAGACAAATAAAACGCAAACAAACACCCACACAACAATGAGGTCAGCAGCATTATGGAAATCGATAGAAAGAAAACAGAGAACATTCATATTGGCATCCCATGAGAATCGCAGTAACCGTATCTACACAGAGAGATGAAGGAGATAATCAATGCAAATAGAACCCATTGACAAGGATAGAAGGACCGATCGAAGAAGTAAAGATGAGGGCAATAGGGTGGAACCTGTAAAACCCCGAATTTTACTTAAATAATAAATTAAATTAGTAAATAATATTACTGAGGGTTATGATCGATGGGAATATTTTATTCTTGTAGGGGGTGATCAGTTTAGTGAAGATCCAGAATTAGACGCAGATCTGACCGTCCGATCTTGAGATATCGAGGTACGTATTTTAATTGGGCGAGGTGTATGGGAGAGTTTGCATGGGAGATGCATGGGATCAGGGAGTATATATATGCATTAAAATAACCTAATCGTATTCTCGCTCGTATTATTCAGCCGCAAACGACGAGAGTTGAAACGACCGAGAAGAGAAGAAAGAGAAGGAAGGGGGAAGACCAAGGGAACTTGCTCAGAGCCTTGCCTTGCAACTGAGGAGAGGTTTGGGGGTTTGCTGTTCAGAAGAGAAGAGGAGAAACGCGTATACGAGGTAGGTGACACCGTTTTGGTTTTGAAATTGGATTTTTCCTTGGTTAATCGCAAATGCATGTTTCTATGATATGTAATGTTGTATTTAGTTAGCTAAGCATGTTAGAAATACACTAGAATGAGTTTAGACGAGAAAAATCGTGATTTAGAACTATTCCGGCTCGATTTTGCACGACCGCCGACCTCGACTGTGCTCGGCGCTCGTCGGTGATCCTCGGCGCTGGTTGAATAAAATTAGGGCGCCGTAGACCGCGAGAAGACGGACCGCGGGCGCTCGAAAATACACGACCGCTGACCTGGGACCGCCAGGGCGATCCTGAGCGATCCTAGGCGCTCTCAACAGAATTTCCAATTTTTCCTAATTTCGAACCTAATTCAATTCTAAACTATTTTTAGACAATTTTAATGATTAATTAAGGTGCTTTAAGACCAAAATAAATTACCTAAACCCCTGTTTTACAGAAAAACAAATTAGGGAGATATTTAGGACAATAGTTGCCAAGTTTTGAAGGTAAATGAGAAACGTGATTTTGGAAAAGCCTAACTATCATTTGACTATCTAAATACCTCTAAATGACATTATAAATCAGAATACTTTCTAAAGAGAATACTGAATTCAGATGAATAAATATTGAAGTAAATGTACAGATATAACCATTATATGCCGCTAGGCACCAACCCTTATAGAATATGACACTTTAGGGAAGTTTTGGAGTCTAGTGGGCATAGCTGGTTGTGGATCCATAGTCGTAGCTAGATAGCTGAGGGATATGTCATTTGAATTGAGTTACTCCTATATGCGACGCGCTTCCTTTGCAAGTTAGTTTGTCTGGGAAGGTCCTATGTCTGGAGGGACACCCCGGTGAGCCGCTGGTGATTCCCTGTACATGTGGATAAGCAACCACCTCCATGTATTGATTCTGGTGCTGCATGCTGGTGGTACATGCCAACTTTGATGGGTACGTGTGCAATAAGTCGGTGACTACGGCTCTTGTCTAAGCTGCGCTGCATGGGGCTTGAGTATCATTAGTAGCATCGCTCCTAAGACGCACGGTGGTATAGCAATTGGTTGAGAATCATCTCAAAAGGTTTATCTATCTTTGTGAGTCCTACAATGACACTGAAAACACAACACTTGATATGATTATTATTCTTATTTTGCACGTGCGGGATGCATGTGATTGGGATATGGGTTGGATGTGACTGCTTAGTACATCCTGGCAATGCATGGATTATGCTATTGATTTGGCTATTGAGTTCTTATATTAAAACTTGCTGGAATTCATCTCTAGAACTGTTTAGTATACTGTTTTGTATTTACGAATGATACGAATGATTATACGAGCCTGATTAATCGATGTGACTTATTCGTGCATGAACTGCTACTTTCCGTATATTAACTGTTTAATCATGCATGTGTTACCTACTGAGATATTCGTATCTCACCCTACTGTTATTCCATTTTTTTCAGCTGATACGCGAGAGGGGGATCTCTTAGACTTCCAGGGAGAGATAGCTGAGTATTCTCCAGAGGATTACTATTATCCCGATCTTATCTGAGGTGGATTGATGTTATAGACTTAGCATTTTAATTGGTTTATTATCATTAATTGGATTTGATGTATGAGAGAGACAAGAGAGAGTTAGTAACCAATTCATACTACCAGACTTTGATACTATTGATTGATGGTCAAGCTTCATGCTTGTTTGATGATTTTAATCTACACTTCCGCACATACTTGTTTCCGCAACTCTGATGGATTATATATGGATTGGATTTACTTTCTTTGGTCTGGTATGTTATTGATGTTGTGATTGATATGGGCCAGTAACACCTCGGATTTGGTTGTTGAATTAAATTCGGGTCGTTACAGTAGCGATCCGGGTTCGGGTCAGGTGCCGGTTTGGACTGATCCGGGTTCGGGGCGTTACAGAGATGGTATCAGAGAAATGGTCCTAACCTTAGAATTAGCCAAACTTTAGGGGAATGGGATTGTGAGTACGCTAGATAGAACCCCTAGAATTATTGGATTCTAACAAGTGGAATTGAATTTTGCAGATGGCTGGCAGGGGACGACGTGCTAGAGTTGATCCTATTGAGGAGGAGCCGCAGGATGTTCCATTACCTCCACCACCTCCAGGGGGTGATGTATGGACTGTTGTTAGCAGCCTGGCAGAGCTTCTTGCCAAGGAGAGAGAGGAGAGGCTGAGCCAGCAGGGAAATGGCGGAAATGGTGGCAATGGTCATGGAGAGGAGCCTGTACACGAGAGGGCCATACATACGGCCAAGGATCTCGAGCAGTTCAGGAAGTTGGATCCACCTATCTTTAGTGGACGACCAGATCCTATGGAGGCTGAGAGATGGCTGATGCGAGTCGAGTGGATTTTTGAGGCCATGGGATGCCCGATGGACAGGAGAGTGCGATTGGCAGCATTCTTGTTTGAGGGAGAGGCAGTGCATTGGTGGACAGCCAGGAAGAGGCAGGATCCACAGGCTACGTACATGACTTGGGATAGATTCAGAGAGGTCTTCTATGACCAGTACTTTTCTGAGGAAGTCCGGCTCAAGAAGGAGCGGGAATTTATGGAGATTACACAGGGAGGCCAGACAGTGGCTCAGTACGAGGCTAGATTTGCAGCCTTGTCTCGATTTGCACCTCACATGACACAGGATGAGCGGATGCTGACTTCACATTTTGAGCGGGGTCTGAAGCCTGAGATTAGGAGTATGCTGACCGTACTCCTGTGCACCGAATTGAAGGACGTGGTACGTAGAGCCACTAGAGCTGAGAGTGACTTGGAGGCTAGAGCGAGTCAGAGCAGAGCTAGGCCGCCTACGAGGCCGGCAGATCAGAGAAGTTTCCTTAGTGGGAACAAGAGACCCAGAGACTGGTCTAGGGCAGAGCCTGCGGGAGGACAGTATAGAGCAGCTCCGAGGGCATGTAGCAGTTGTGGCAGATACCATGTACCTGGACCGTGTGTTGCAGCGCCAGGCACCTGCTACCGATGCGGTAGGCCGGGTCACAGGATCACGGATTGTCGGTTTCCTACTAGTTATCAGCCGTTAGCAGTGCCACGACCTGCATTACCATCGCCAGAGACCGCGCCTGCTTTTCCACAGAGGCCACAGTTTCAGCAGCCAGCTCAGAGAGCACCGGTTGGACAGAAGCCCCAGGGCAGAGGATCAGTTCAGAGAGGAGGCCAGAGGCAGACAGTACCTGCTCAGCAGCAGCCAGCGAGGGTATATGCAGTGGATGCACATGAGGAGCGTGAGCCCGATCGTGTGGAGGATATTGAGGGTGATCCCGAGACACCTGAGTTGATTGGAGGTATTCTCTTCATCTGTGGTAGATCAGCATGTGTTCTGTTTGATTCTGGTGCTTCCCATTCTTTTATATCGCCTGCTTGTGCACAACGGATTGGTTTGTCACCCACTGAATTGGATGTTGTTTTGTCTGTGCACACACCTTTGGGAGAGTCTACTCGAGTGGAGCATATGTATAGAGGCTGTATGATTAGATTGGGTAGATTAGAGTTATCTGGTGATTTGATTGCCTTAGACATTGGAGGTTTTGATGTGATATTGGGGATGGATTGGCTATGTAGACACCATGTGACATTGGACTGTTATGCGAGTACAGTGATAGTTAGAGGGCCAGATTAGACCACTCATTGTTTCAAATGTGAGGGGTTGAAGTCTCGGATTGGTCTGGTAGCATCTGTGATAGCAGAGGAGCTTAGGAGTGACACCCTTGTCATCTCCGATGTACCTGTTGTACAGGAGTTTGCGGATGTGTTTCCAGAGGATTTACCTGGATTACCACCTGCTAGAGGAGTAGAGTTCAGGATACAGTTGATGCCTGGTACGGCTCCAGTTTCGAAACCACCCTATAGGCTTGCGAAACTAGAACAGGAGGAACTTAAGAAACAGTTAGATGAGCTCCAGGAAAAAGGTTTCATCAGACCGAGTATGTCTCCGTGGGGCGCTCCAGTTCTATTTGTCCAGAAGAAGGATGGTAGCATGAGGATGTGTATCGATTATAGGCAACTGAATCAAGTAACAGTGAAGAACAAGTATCCGTTGCCTAGGATTGATGACCTGTTTGATCAGTTAGGAGGAGCATCTTGGTTCTCCAAGATAAACTTGAGGTCAGGATATCATCAGGTGAGAGTAGCAGAGGAGGACATAGAGAAGACAGCTTTTCGTACACGCTATGGGCATTATGAGTTCTTGGTTATGCCTTTTGGGTTGACCAATGCCCCAGCTGTTTTCATGGACCTCATGAACAGAATTTTTCATGCATACTTGGACAGTTTCGTAGTGGTGTTCATTGATGACATCCTAGTATATTCTAAGACCCGAGAAGCACATGAAGGGCATTTGAAGTTAGTATTGTGCACTTTGAGAGACCACGGGTTGTATGGGAAATTTAGCAAATGCCAGTTTTGGCTAAGGCAAATTTCTTTCTTAGGTCATGTTATCTCAGGAGAGGGTATATCTGTGGACCCTGAGAAGGTTAAGGCAGTGGCAGAATGGCCGAGGCTTACTACAGTGACAGAGGTCAGGAGTTTCCTTGGTATGGCAGGTTACTATAGGAGATTCATTGCAGGATTTTCGCGTATAGCTGCACCGTTATCTAATCTAACCAAGAAAGCAGTGAAGTTTCAATGGGATGAAAAATGTGAGCAGAGTTTTCAGGAATTGAAGCAGAGATTGACTACTGCACCAGTGTTGATTGTGCCATCCATGGATGAGGCATTTGCAGTATATTGTGATGCTTCTAGGATAGGCTTGGGATGTGTATTGATGCAGCAGGGCAGAGTTATAGCGTATGCTTCGAGATTGTTGAGGCCACATGAGAAGAACTACCCTACCCACGATTTGGAGCTTGCAGCCATAGTCTTTGCATTGAAGCTATGGAGGCACTACCTTTATGGAGTAGAGTTTGAGATCTTTTCTGATCATAAGAGCTTGAGATATCTGTTTTCACAGAAAGACCTGAATATGAGACAGCGAAGGTGGATGGATTTGTTAAAGGATTTCAAGTTTACTTTGCAATACCACCCTGGTAAGGCAAATGTAGTGGCGGATGCTTTGAGTAGAAAAAGTTCAGTTGAAGGTCAAATAGCTACTTTAGCATCTTTCATGATGAGCCAGTGTAGATTGATTGATTCAGTCAGAGATTGGCAGGGAGAGTTTAGCATGCCACAGGATGGAGTGATCCGAGTTGCTCGTGTTCAGATTGAACCAGATTTGGTTCAGTTGATTCGGGAGAAACAACTGATTGACCCACAGCTGATCCAGACTAGGGAGATGATGAGTAGAGGATCTGAGGCAGCTGTAGACTTCTCAGATAGAGATGGGCTATTGAGATATAGAAGTCGTATTTGTGTTCCAGCTGATGAGGAGATTAAGGAGAAGATATTATCAGAGGGTCATAGATCGAAGTATGCAGTTCACCCAGGAAGTACGAAAATGTACAAGAACTTGAAAGAAATCTATTGGTGGTCAGGAATGAAGAGAGAGATTGCAGAGTATGTGGCAAAGTGTTTGATATGCCAGCAAGTAAAAGCTGAACATCGGAAACCACCTGGTTTACTTCAGTCGCTTCCTATTCCAGAGTGGAAGTGGGAGCATGTAACTATGGATTTTGTATCTGGACTACCACTGACAGCAAGGAAGGAAGATGCTATTTGGGTTGTCGTGGATAGACTGACTAAGTCTGCGCATTTCTTGCCTATGAGCACTACACAGCCATTGAAGTCTTTAGCTGAGTTATATGTCAGGGAGATAGTGAGACTTCATGGAGTGCCGGTTTCTATAGTGTCGGATAGAGATGCACGATTCACAGCACGCTTTTGGCTTGCATTTCAGGCAGCTTTGGGGACTAAGCTTAATTTCAGCACTAGTTATCATCCTCAGACAGATGGACAGTCCGAGCGTACCATTCAGACTTTGGAAGACATGTTGAGATGCTGTGTTATGGATTGGGGAGGCAGTTGGAATCAGCACCTACCATTGGTGGAGTTTGCCTATAATAACAGCTATCAAGCGAGTATTCAGATGGCACCATTCGAGGCACTTTATGGAAGACCATGTAGATCCCCAGTGTGCTGGGTGGAAGTTGGTGAAAGACAACTCATTGGGCCCCAGATTGTACAAGATAGCATTGAGAAGGTGAATCAGATTAGGCGAAACATGCTTACAGCCCAGAGTCGTCAAAAGAGTTATGCAGATACCAGAAGAAGAGACTTGCATTTTGAAGTTGGAGATTGGGTATTTCTGAAGATATCACCATCTCGTGGAATCAAGAGGTTTGGAAAGAAAGGCAAATTGGCTCCCAGATATATAGGTCCGTTTGAGATTAAGGGTACAGTGGGACCATTAGCATACAGATTGGCTTTACCTACACAATTGGAAGGAGTTCATGACGTATTCCATGTTTCTATGTTGAGGAAGTACGTGCACGACCCTACTCATATCATTCAGCATGAACCGATAGTAGTGCGAGGGGACTTGACTTACGAGGAGCATCCAGTTGAGATTTTAGACAGGAAGGAACAGGTTCTCCGTACTAAAGTAATACCACTTGTGAAAGTACTTTGGCAAAACCACACGACTGAGGAAGCTACATGGGAATTGGAATCGGAAATGCAGAGAAAGTATCCCAACTTATTTCCAGAACCACAAGGTAAATTTCGAGGACGAAATTTTTCTTTTAGGAGGGGAGGATGTAAAACCCCGAATTTTACTTAAATAATAAATTAAATTAGTAAATAATATTACTGAGGGTTATGATCGATGGGAATATTTTATTCTTGTAGGGGGTGATCAGTTTAGTGAAGATCCAGAATTAGACGCAGATCTGACCGTCCGATCTTGAGATATCGAGGTACGTATTTTAATTGGGCGAGGTGTATGGGAGAGTTTGCATGGGAGATGCATGGGATCAGGGAGTATATATATGCATTAAAATAACCTAATCGTATTCTCGCTCGTATTATTCAGCCGCAAACGACGAGAGTTGAAACGACCGAGAAGAGAAGAAAGAGAAGGAAGGGGGAAGACCAAGGGAACTTGCTCAGAGCCTTGCCTTGCAACTGAGGAGAGGTTTGGGGGTTTGCTGTTCAGAAGAGAAGAGGAGAAACGCGTATACGAGGTAGGTGACACCGTTTTGGTTTTGAAATTGGATTTTTCCTTGGTTAATCGCAAATGCATGTTTCTATGATATGTAATGTTGTATTTAGTTAGCTAAGCATGTTAGAAATACACTAGAATGAGTTTAGACGAGAAAAATCGTGATTTAGAACTATTCCGGCTCGATTTTGCACGACCGCCGACCTCGACTGTGCTCGGCGCTCGTCGGCGATCCTCGACGCTGGTTGAATAAAATTAGGGCGCCGTAGACCGCGAGAAGACGGACCGCGGGCGCTCGAAAATACACGACCGCTGACCTGGGACCGCCAGGGCGATCCTGAGCGATCCTAGGCGCTCTCAACAGAATTTCCAATTTTTCCTAATTTCGAACCTAATTCAATTCTAAACTATTTTTAGACAATTTTAATGATTAATTAAGGTGCTTTAAGACCAAAATAAATTACCTAAACCCCTGTTTTACAGAAAAACAAATTAGGGAGATATTTAGGACAATAGTTGCCAAGTTTTGAAGGTAAATGAGAAACGTGATTTTGGAAAAGCCTAACTATCATTTGACTATCTAAATACCTCTAAATGACATTATAAATCAGAATACTTTCTAAAGAGAATACTGAATTCAGATGAATAAATATTGAAGTAAATGTACAGATATAACCATTATATGCCGCTAGGCACCAACCCTTATAGAATATGACACTTTAGGGAAGTTTTGGAGTCTAGTGGGCATAGCTGGTTGTGGATCCATAGTCGTAGCTAGATAGCTGAGGGATATGTCATTTGAATTGAGTTACTCCTATATGCGACGCGCTTCCTTTGCAAGTTAGTTTGTCTGGGAAGGTCCTATGTCTGGAGGGACACCCCGGTGAGCCGCTGGTGATTCCCTGTACATGTGGATAAGCAACCACCTCCATGTATTGATTCTGGTGCTGCATGCTGGTGGTACATGCCAACTTTGATGGGTACGTGTGCAATAAGTCGGTGACTACGGCTCTTGTCTAAGCTGCGCTGCATGGGGCTTGAGTATCATTAGTAGCATCGCTCCTAAGACGCACGGTGGTATAGCAATTGGTTGAGAATCATCTCAAAAGGTTTATCTATCTTTGTGAGTCCTACAATGACACTGAAAACACAACACTTGATATGATTATTATTCTTATTTTGCACGTGCGGGATGCATGTGATTGGGATATGGGTTGGATGTGACTGCTTAGTACATCCTGGCAATGCATGGATTATGCTATTGATTTGGCTATTGAGTTCTTATATTAAAACTTGCTGGAATTCATCTCTAGAACTGTTTAGTATACTGTTTTGTATTTACGAATGATACGAATGATTATACGAGCCTGATTAATCGATGTGACTTATTCGTGCATGAACTGCTACTTTCCGTATATTAACTGTTTAATCATGCATGTGTTACCTACTGAGATATTCGTATCTCACCCTACTGTTATTCCATTTTTTTCAGCTGATACGCGAGAGGGGGATCTCTTAGACTTCCAGGGAGAGATAGCTGAGTATTCTCCAGAGGATTACTATTATCCCGATCTTATCTGAGGTGGATTGATGTTATAGACTTAGCATTTTAATTGGTTTATTATCATTAATTGGATTTGATGTATGAGAGAGACAAGAGAGAGTTAGTAACCAATTCATACTACCAGACTTTGATACTATTGATTGATGGTCAAGCTTCATGCTTGTTTGATGATTTTAATCTACACTTCCGCACATACTTGTTTCCGCAACTCTGATGGATTATATATGGATTGGATTTACTTTCTTTGGTCTGGTATGTTATTGATGTTGTGATTGATATGGGCCAGTAACACCTCGGATTTGGTTGTTGAACTAAATTCGGGTCGTTACAGTAGCGATCCGGGTTCGGGTCAGGTGCCGGTTTGGACTGATCCGGGTTCGGGGCGTTACAGAACCAACCTATGTTCACTTGAGCTGGATTTTGGTAGAGTCGATTGCTCCAAACAGTGATGATATAACCAGAAAATGAAGAAGTGGGAGGTAAGACAGAATGGAAATCCTATTCGGTGGAAACTCGATCACTCTATCTCGTCCAGCAGGTGCCCTGATCTCTTCTCTCTCTCAATCGCCTCTTCCTTACCCCTAATCAGGAAATCAAAGTCAATCCCACTTTGAAATAGAACGACACCATCAACAAATGGCGAAAAATAACTAGATTCAGAGATGGAAGCAACCAGACAGGCATAAAATCTGACTGAAACGAAGAAGATGATAACGAGTGGGAGAAAGAGTAACGAAGAAGCAGAAGAATAAGAAACAGTAAACAGTAAAGAAGAAGAAGAGGAACTTACTCAAATCTCATCGATCGGAGTCTTCTTACGGAATGGCTACAGCGTATTCGGGGTCTTCTTGCCGCAGAGACAATGGCTATTCGGGGTGTTCTCGCGGCAGAAGAGAAATCGAAGAGGAAGAAAGAAAAAGTCTAATTTTGTCGGGCAGAGTACGAATGTCCAGGAAAATTTCAAATATTTAAATTTCAAAAGGATGACGGTGACAGGTGGGTGGAATTCAAAATTTGAAAATGGACGGAAGCTTTAACGCCCTCGTCCGTTAAACGTGATTCATTGCCTTTAAACACTTGCAAACACTTGGGACAGGTGGGCGGACGGGATTTCGTCTGGACGTAACGCTGTAGATAGGGGCTGTACAGTCCCCCATCCGCATTGATAGCCCCGATGGCACGATCCACGTAACCCAAAGCATAGTGCAATGCTTTATGTTCTCTAAAACATTTGAATATGCATCTCCCATTATTAGTTTGTTGATAATTATCAAATTAAATACACAATGGCAACTAACTGGGAGATAAATCTAAATGACATTTTGAGCAATAAATGTCAACCCAGAACAGTAGGCAGTTATCAATATGTAAGCAACTAACTGAGATATAAAAGTAAAAGATTCCCCAAAAAAAAAAAAAAATCGGTATATGACAACACATAGAAGCTACGGAAGAGTATATATTAATGTTTCTTAGGTAATTTCAATTCGAAAATTATCTTATAACAATAAATTATTGAATATAAGTTGTAATTGAAGCATTGAGAACGCCAAAAATTAAAAAACAAGGAATACAAATACTTGAAATTTATGTAAATTAATAAATGAATCAAACGGAAAAAGTTCTCTCGAGTACAACGGGTAATTTCCCAAAACTTGACCTTTTTTTTTTATCAATTTAAAAAAGGCTGCTTAAAAAATCGTTGAAAATTAATCTCCATGCGCAATGCATGTTCACTTTTTTTTTTTTTTTAAATAACATTAAGCTATAAACATAGATAAATTTATTTCAAACCATGAAAAAAAGATTTAGATGTTATCACGTGACTGAAGAGCGAATCATCCTGAAACAAACCGATAGGACATGCGTTAGGCATCGGCTATGCCCCGAGGACCGAAGCCAAGCCGCGCTGTAATTTACGACATATACGCTCCCATGGGCGTCGCTGAGGCGATCTCGGCTGGAAATGCAGGATCATTCAGCAAAAATCTAAGGCTGTTGTGATCCGTTCGTTCAAATTAAAAAGTCATTAAAGCTTTGTTTGTTAAATTTCTGTTTAATTTTTTTTTTCTAACAAAAAGTAAAAAACGGAACAACAACGGCTTCCCTGCAACGAGGCTGTAAGATTTTCTCTGCGGAAGAAGCATTTGAAGTTAGCAGGTTAGCCTCGTCAAATGGGCGCTGGGGCAAGAGGAGGCAAAGTCAACCGTGTTCGGTTCTGCTTCTGCCGGATTCTCTCAAAAGCTACAAAAAAACTCAGATACCCCTCCAGATGCGAATAAGACAGCTGCTTCGTTTCTCTTTTATTCTCGGGTCGCCATCCTTTTAGAGCTCTACTTCAATTTTCTACGAACCGATAATGGAGGATATTTCGGACTCTGAACTTCGAAATCGTCCGGGCGGAGAACTTAATGGAGAGATAACAGCTTCAGAGCTTCGATCCGAATGCTGTGACAGTGGAAACGATTTGATTTGTGGCTCTGACAATGTTTCAGATGGCGAAGTTCTTAAAAGGAACGAGTTTTCTTTCAAATCGGATTCTAGGGTTTGTATCGGATCTAACGCTGCAAAGTATAAACTGATGTCCCCGGCTAGACTGCCCATCTCGCGGTCTCCGTGTTTAACGATCCCTCCTGGTTTGAGCCCGACGTCGTTGCTCGATTCTCCGATTCTTCTTTCCAATGCGATGGTTAGTATTTTGCTTGAATTCTTGAAACATTTCCATAATTTTTCAGTTGTTTTAGTTGGAGATTCCGAAGTATGTTATCGCCGTCAGTGCGCCAGAGTTTCTAATATTGGATTAAATTTCGATTTCACGTTTGGTTTTTCATTCATCTCTCTAAATCTCTCTACCCCCGGAGTATTTCAACTCTGTAGTAGCCCTAGTTGAATTGGGTGACGTAATTGATTTGCATTCGAATCAAACGTGCTAGTGGAAGTTTTACATTCTTTTAGCTTCCACGATCTTGGTTCTCTCCACATTAGAATCTCCCCAGAATAAGCGATGATGTCAGAACTTACTCATTGCAATTCAATTTTGTTTTGACATTTCAATTAGAAAATTGTAAGATTTCTGCTTGGCCGTTCGTTAAATTCTGATTCTCTCTTTATTGGCCTCTTTATGCCCGGTATAGTACTGTCTGAAATTTTTTAAACATTTTTGTCTGGCACTGACTTCTTCTAAGAATCAGTCTCAAAACTTAAAATTCCTCAACTTCTGTTCCTTCAGTGGAACTACTTTTCTCTGCACAATACATCTCCCTTTATGTGTGTGTTTTTTTGCTTTTGCTTTTTGCCTTGGCCAGGGTTTCTCTTGAATTTATATAAAAGTAGGTGCATTTAATGGTTATGGATTCTACATTCCATAAGTGAAATGTTGTGTGGGGTTGGCCTTGGCTTATGGTGGAAGGTATCCAGGTAGATGGGAGTAATGAATGAATTCACAGACCATAGATGAGTTTGTCACAGAAATCTTTTTGCTGGTTTTATTTGGTCTGTTTTAATGCATTTATCAAGCTTGATAAATGCGGCCTTTCATTCAACTTGGATTCACGTATGGTTCCGAACCAATTAAGTCTGCAGTTATATTTGTTGTTGTCAATGGAATGATTTCTGAAGCGTCTTGCGGATGTCTTCCTTGGTAGGGGTTTGATGGATTGAGTAACCACTTAACCAATGTTGTACTGCTTCAGTTGGTCTGAATTCCAACATATATGCACCTGTTGATATATCAACTCTCTCTCTTTCCACCTTCCCTTTTTTCTAATTTTTCTTCCTTGTTTGGTGAAAGGTCCACTATTGTTCTATTATCACAGCTAAGAAAAAAGGTTAATTTTTCAATAATTTCTATAAGCTTTCCTCTTGATCTAGCAGGCAGAGCCTTCACCAACAACTGGTTCTTTTTCCAAGGCTCAAATGATGCACAGCATGATTGGTTCTACCACATTATCTTCTAATACAGACAGCTCCAAAAGCAATAATTACCAAGAAAGATGCTCAAATGTCTTTGAGTTCAAACCCCAAATTAGCCTCAGTTCAGTTTCAGGCATTTCTTCGTTGGGACCTGTGGTAACTTCCTAATGATCTATGCTATTGCTAATGGCATGTTCTAGTATTTTTATATTTCAATTGCTAGAAGTTGTTCTTTGAATGTTAAGATGAATACATGGTTGCTACAGTATTAAACTCGATACATATATTATGGATTAATACTTTTATACCATGATGGAAGCTAAATGATCTTCAATAGTTAATAAGCTTTATTATTTGGTCAATATAGGTGCTTCTGCATTTCTTACTGCGGTATTTAGTTATAAATGAATTTTTCATATGGAACATGTTCCTTCATAAAATATGGAGTGGGATAAAAAAAAAAAACTTTTAAACCTCACATTATTATTGAAGTCAAAAGTAATTTCATGATTCATTAGCATTTTTCCCTGAAACATGACATTAAATAAGATAGGAGAAACTCATACACGGTAATGTCCGTAATTCCTTGTTTTAAGTGGGATGAGGTAGATAATTTAGACTAGGTTTTCATTTATTTTATTTGAACTTGATTAGGATTAGGGAATTGTTGTGTATGTGACTTGAATTAAGTCAATGTTTAGATACGGGCCATATTGTACACTCAACCCCAGCTTTCGCGGGTCGAGCAACAAAACTAACCTTTGTCACTTTTTTAACCTTATACATTTTTTGATAATTAATGAGAGAATGCATTAAAGAGTTAAAATAACTTCAGATTAAATCTCGTCAAATTGCAAGACTTTTCAAATGATGATGATACCATTGCAATAATTTCCTTTTTGTTGATTTTCATGTAGGCATTTTGGTAGTATGCTTGCTGACAGTGACAGGCATGTGAAAATTTTGATCAATAGTACAGTGGAAGTAGCACATAAAATTTAGGGCCACAAATATCAATACAAATAATAAATGGTTATTTTCAAAGACATAGCAAATACAAGGGTCCATGACTTCAAATGGCATAAGCATGTGTGTATACATACAGTCTTCCTACTAAGAAATCCAACTAGGCTAGGGATGACTATATAAGTAATTTATGTTAAAAGCATCCACATAATAGGTAGCACTCATCTAGTAAGGTAATTATGTCAATTCAGAGGCCAATAATTTATATCAATTTATAACTGTTCCTTTAGTTATACTAGACAAAACATATGCCTCTAGTTGCTGTTTTGACCAAATCTAAGCATATTCATAGTGGCTCTCAAATTCCCAATCAACATTGGTGTGGAATTTGCATTGCCACATAAAATAGAGACAAAAAGGGAAGAAAACTAGAAGGTAAATGAGCAAGCAAATCACTATAAATGCCCAACTAATAGAGAAACTCAATATTCAATTTTTTATATGGTTCACTATAAATGTATGTGAATTGTCTGCAATATTTATGGAGATACCATAAAATCACAAAACAAGGTATAAAGTATAAATCGCTACTTGTGGGACGTAATGGGACCCATGAGGTGGCATGTCATTGATTCCTGTTAGAAATCGAACAGCAACAAAAAATGAAACAGAAAACAGAGTAAACAAGAGATATGATTTACGTGGTTCGGCAAGGATGCCTACGTCTACGGATGATGGGGTTCCTTTGCTTAATCTGTAAAAAAATAGGGTTACAAAACACACAATCCTCTCCTGGCCGAAAACAATATAGTCTCTCAACATCGACCAGAAACCCTAACTCTTGGGTTTTATACAAGAGACACCCAAGTTACAAAAATACCCCTCATAAACCGCGAGCCCCGAGAAACTATATGAGGGGTATTTTTGTAACTTGGGTGTCTCTTGTATAAAACCTAAGAGTTAAGGTTTTTGGTCGATGTTGAGAGACTATTGTTTTCACTTTTCGGCTAGGAGAGGGTTGTGTATTTTGTAACCCTATTTTTTTACAGAATAAGGAAAGGAACCCCATCATCCGTGAACTTAGGCATCCTTACCGAACCACGTAAATCGTGTCTCTTGTTTACTCTATTTTTTGTTTCATTTTTTGTTGCTGTTCGATTTCTAACAGGAATCAATGGCATGCCACCTCATGGGTCCCGTTACGTCCCATAAGTAGCGATTTATACTTTATACCTTGTTTTGTGATTTTATGGTATCTCCATAAATATTGCAGACAATTCACATACATTTATAGTGAACCATATAAAAAACTGAATATTGAGTTTCTCTATTATTTGGGCGTTTACAGTGATTTGCACACTACATGGTAGTTAGCTTGCTTGTTTACCTTCTAGTTTTCTTCCCTTCTTGTCTCTATTTTATGTGGCAATGCAAATTCCACACCAATGTTGATTGGGAATTTGAGAGCCACTATGAAGATGCTTTAGATTTGGTCAAAACAGCAGATAGAGAGGCATATGCTTTGTCTAGCATAACTGAAGGAACAGTTATAAATTGATATAAATTATTGGCCTCTGAATTGACATAATTACCTTACTAGATGAGTGCTACCTATTATGTGGATGCTTTTAACATAAATTAATCATCCCTGGCCTAGTTGGATTTCTTACTAGGAAGACTGTATGTATGCACACATGCTTATGCCATTTGAAGTCATGGACCCTTGTATTTGCTGTCTTTGAAATTAACCATTTATTATTTGTATTGATATTTGTGGCCCTACATTTTATGTGCCGTTTCCACTATACTATTGATCAAAATTTTCACATGCCTGTCACTATCAGCATGTATACTACCAAAATGCTTACATGAAAATCAATAAAATGAAAATTATTGCAACGGTATCATCATCATTTGAAAAGTCTTGCAATTTGACGAGATTTAATCTGAAGTTATTTTAACTCTTTAATGCATTCTCTCATTAATTATCAAAAAATGTATAAGGTTAAAAAAGTGACAAAGGCTAGTTTTGTTACCTATCTTCCCTGCCGGGACCCTTTAATGCATTTTGTCTTTAATTACCAAAAAATGCGTAAGGTTAAAAAATAGTGCCAAAGTTTTGTTGCCGACCTGCCCTCCTGGGACCTTACTTCAATGAGATATAAATTGGGTTGTGGTCCTTTTTTCTAATGTCTAAGATGATGGAAGTAAAAATGTTTTGAAATCACTTGTGGAGGCATGAATGCCAATGGACAACACAAGGGGATATTTGCAAATATGGCATGATTCAGGCTTCAGTAGCATGGTTGCAAATGGCCCATATTTGTTTTTGAATTGGGAATGAAGCAGTGTGGTGCAATCTGACACAATTATGGGCTCATTGATCGCATACATGATTGGCTCATCTCTCGGTGAACCCTAACAGCAAAAGGATTGTGTATCAGAGACCATAGCTATTAGAAATGAGTTCTTTGTGCGCTTGTACACTGTTTCTTGCTCGTCATCTCAGCATGTGCTTTCACAGCATGTGCTTTCACAGAGCTGGCAATGAAGAGTTTCTCAGTTCAATGGCCATATTGACTGATCAGTTCTTCGTCTGAGGTCCACCAAAGGGCGGGCATAAAATCATGCTTCTATTTATGCTTCATCTTTTTTTTAGATCTTTTTATGGTGGTATCTTGACTTAGTTTCAACATATTTTAGCAATTCTTAAGCAGTCGGGTTTCCCTAACAGGTTAACTAATGTTATTATGTTGTTTTTAAGGCTTATGCAGGTTCAGATTACAAGCTTTGTGAGAAAATCATGCCTGTCCAAGATCAGTGCCAATCACTTCGATCCTTAAGTTCAAGTGAAAAGATGAAAACCTCAAGTGAATTGAATCTATCTATTCCTGATCCATATCCATCACTTCAAATGGATACTTCAAGGGCAAGTGTACCTACTGTAATTTCTTCTGATAAATTGCAGCAGCAGGAGGGCTCTGATACGGGGGTTTATTCATCTGAATCCATTCATAAAGTGAGTGATCCTTCTACTGTAGCTGAAAAATCATCGGAAGATGGGTATAACTGGCGAAAATATGGGCAGAAACATGTTAAGGGAAGTGAATTTCCGAGGAGCTACTACAAATGTACATATCCTAACTGCGAAGTGAAAAAGCAGTTGGAACGCTCTCTTGATGGACGGATAACAGAGATTATCTATAAGGGTAGGCATGATCATCCTAAACCTCAACCTAGGAGGCAATTTGCAACAAGTACCATTCTTTCAATCCAAGGAGAGGCACCTGGTCTTACTGGTACAGAAGGTAAACCATGAAACTTCAGTAATTTCTAGCTTTGAAACATTTTGAGTCAATTGCATGATTTCTTTGGTGACACTCTTATGTTTGAAGATGAGTCAACCAATGTACATGGTCAAACATCTCATCATATTGAGCAAAATGATACACCTGGGCATTCTCCTGTCATTGCAAATGATGAAGATAGGATATACGATGAGATTGATGATGAAGAAGATGATGATCCAGAGTTGAAGCGCAGGTATTCTGAGTTCATTACAGGAAATTTTTATTCGCTATGAGAAGCTTTCATTACGTTCTAACCTCCATTGAATTCTTGGACAACTTTGGAGTAGGAAAACCGTCATGAGTGATGTTGATGTTACTTCAGTGGTCAAACCAATCCGGGAACCTCGAGTTGTTGTTCAAACTGTAAGTGAGGTTGATATATTGGATGATGGGTACCGTTGGCGCAAATATGGGCAGAAAGTGGTGAAAGGCAATCCTAATCCAAGGTATGTTTATCAGGATGACCATTCCTAATTTACGCAATTTTTTGCAATCAAATTTATGATATTCCAGTGGTAATTTTCTCTTTCTTTTCACACTGTAACAGAGCATGGCAAAATTTTAAAACTGTTGACAATGAATCACTGAATCAACCATATACGTTGGTCATGCCAATCCTTTTCTTTCCAGAAGCCTAATTTTAGGAAGTGTACTTTATGGTTATCAAAATCAAGAAATCCTATGCAAAACCATACTGTAATAATTTTTCATAAACTTGACGTCACATCATTAGGTTGAAACTTTTAAGGCCAACGTCTTGCAAGTGTACGGGTGATGTGAATTTATCTTATCACATTGAAAAGAAAGAAATTAAGTGAAAACTTTCTCTATGGTGCTGTTGATGTCAAGGTCCTAACAAGCAAAAAGTGTGCTATATTTACATTTCATAAACTTTTCAATTTGGAATTTAGAAGTTCAACATTGTGCAAGTCTGCGGGGGATGCACTTATATCATCGTCTCTCATGGTGAAGTGTTTGATGATTAATGAAACTGATAATTTTTTATGGGAAGATACTCAATGCCATGGTCCATATACGTGTGAATGTGTGTATATACACATATTATTGACCGTTTTGGGATGACATTCTCTTGGGAAAAAAGAAAGAAAGAAGAGATTTTCCCAAATAATATAAAACATAATACTATTTTGGTTGTTGACGGTTTTGATGTTTGAAGCCACTCTCTAATGAGTCCATCAATGATGGCATTTCCTCACACTGTTGTTGGCAGCACAAAGAATCCTGTTCCACCATTTAATCCTATCATATCATAGTGAATGAAAAACTCATGATAAAAGGATTTAGTGAAGTTTTACTGCAGCTAATACCCTGAGAGGGAACTCTCCTTTGTTAATGCTTGTGACCACCATTTATACAATATTCTTAATCGTTACTAGGTTGGACAAGGTTATGACGCTGATGGTGCTTAATTTATATTTGTCATAAACCTAAATTTGCTGAAGCCGATTTGAGGTTTTCTTTGTATGCATCTGTGTTCTGTAGACTTCATATTGCTAGGTTCCAATTAATTGCTGTATATTTAAAATGCTGAGCTGCCTAGCTTTTTTATTTACTATTTTTTAGAAGCAGCTTAGATGTATCATGTGGTATTTTGGACAAATGAGCGTGCAACCCATTTGTAAAGTCAGTTTATCTGGACATGGGGTTGGGGCAGAAGGCCTATTTGGAAAACAGTTAACACTTGAAAATCATTACAAAGAAAGGTAGGTCTTATAAAGCTCTTAGAAATCATCGTCATTATTATCAGCATTGCCTTCGCACAGATGTTTGGGATTGGGGATCTGATTTGTGTTCCACCATTGTATTTTATATAAACTAAATTGTGTAGTTACTCTTTGGAGCACGAGGCTTACTGTGAATTCAGTTACAACTTGAAAATCATTATAAAGAAATGGAGGTCCTTTAGAACTCCAAGACATCATCATTATGATTATCAGCACTTCCTTGATTTCAGTGTTGGGCATATGATTCATGTTCTATTGCTACGATATATCTAAACCAAAATGTAGATTAGATTTCGGAAGAATTTCTTGTACCTCATTCCAAATCTCGTCTTTCCCTTGTCCTTCCTCAAGGGTTTTCGACCTAATCATATGTCATCACTGTTGTCATCTTTGCTCATCTTTCTGCGTGTGGAACTGCTGACATCAATAATTATTCCTAGAAATTCTAAATTTTTTTCACTGTTCAATAAAGCTTCCTCTATCACTAATAATAGCCATTTGATTTGTATGGCAATCCCATGGCATTATTTTTATTTGCTAATGACTACAATATATGAAACATGTTCACTTATTTTATCAAGAAATATCCATATTGCCCAATTTATTAAATCATCGTATTCTTACTGCACAGATTGAGATACTGCACTCCTTTTATACTTTAAGTTGGAAATGGTTGTGGTTAGTTCCTGCAAAATTTCTTTCTTGTGGATCATCAGAGTGGCTCCTTTTCCTTGTTTGCAGGACCTTCTTCTTTTGTGGCACTTTTCGTTTAACTTCGTCTTCCTCCCTCATATTGCCCTAACATGTCTTTCTTTTTTTTCAAACATGTTCTTGGATTGAAGATTTAATCCATGGTTTGTACCCAACATTGACCTCTTATGGTACCTAAAAGGTATCCTAATATCCACTGCCTATTTGCTCTTCCATGATCAGGAGGTTGGACAACAGTCATGGGATGGAAAAGAAGATTGAGTTGTCTGAACTTTGGCAGGTTAATATATATACATAGGTGAATATATAATATCATGATATTTCTATATTGAGAGTATATTCCTTTTCAACTATTCCTATCTTCAACTGCCTTTATCAGCACCGGACTTATTCTCTTAGCCATAATAGCCATTTGATTCTACCTCCCTGTTGTTGATTACTTATTGAGAGTCTCCATTTTGTACTCCTGGCATCATTTAGTTTCTCTATGACATCCAGTCTTCTTCTCAATCTTGTGACTTGAAAGGAATATATTGAGCTCCTAATTTGATTGCCTTAGTATTCTTTCGATGAGGATTCTGAAAGATGTATGACTGTTGATGGTGGCATCTTGCAGATGGAATTTTGATTTTCTTATTTGAGGTTCATGGTAACTTAAAAGAGTTACAAAAATGCGTATTTTGATTGTTGTTATAGTTTCAGATCCAAAAGTGGCTGAATTAATCTGGACATACTTTGTCAGTCTGAGAGAATGTTGTTACTTTCTTTGTGTCCCTATCCATGAAACATCCAAGTTTGATGCTGTGTAAAGTAGAAGTGGATTCTGTCGCTGAAGGAAATTCATGATTTTCCAAAAGATGGAAAAGGCCCCATAAATCTCTCTCTCTCTTGCATGCGTATGCACAGTTGTATTTGTGTGTGCAAGTCTACTGCTCAAATTGTACATGCTAACGAAATTATTCAATTCTCATAGTTCTGCACAGCTAAAAAGTTCAGACTGAAAGATGGATATTAGCTTCTATAGTGGCAATTCACTGTTACATGTTTATGCTTCATTGTCCACACTTGCCTCGAGTCACTCCTTAAACTTCTACACAACATAGATAGAAATAGCTATCCCGAAGACTATGATTATGATAAGTTTAGGGCCTTTAGGCTGTGTTTGGGATTGCTTAATTAAGTGCTTAATTTAGCTTATAGCTTATTAAAGCACTTTTTTAAGTTACAAATATGTTTGGTAATACTAAATGGGTCAGTACTTACCCGTAAGCACCAGAGGGAGACTACCCGTAAGGAGAAGCCCCTATGAGCAACTTCTCCTTCCTCTTATATCTTTTCTTCTCCCATTTTAATTTTCTTCCTTGCGGCTTGTTAGCACTCCATCTCTTTCACCTGCTGTTCTCGCCATTGAAGTCGATTGACACCGTTGGACATTGGCGCCAAGACGATCTCCTTGGGCCACTCTAAGATGGAAAATTTAACTCAGTAATCTAGGCCCTAGCATTATTGATGGCCTCGCGGTTAGGATGCTCACCGATGATTTGCAATCAATATACTTTTCCTTTTCAAAACTTCTGCTCTTCACGTCTGAAAGGAGCCCCAAATCTGGTGGATGAAGGCGATACATGGATCTGGTGAGTTTGATATTCAGAAAATGGTGAAGAAAGCCGTCGTTCGGAGTTGCAGTGAGAGAGAAAGGGACGGGAGAAGGTGAGGGAGTGCTGTTGTAGTGTGAGAGAGAAAGAAAGGGGGAGGTCGGTTGTCTCTCTCTCTCACGATCTCACAGATCGATTGGTTTTTTCAAACAAAACCGAACCTCCATTTTTTTTTTCCAAACACAAACAGAGCACGGACGCTCTGTACTATCTTCTCATTTTCTTTCAAACACAACAGAGCATTCTCCTTCCCTGGTTTTACATGCTTCTCCATGCCTCCTTACAGAACCTGGCTTTCTTTTTACATACGTTGCATATTTGATTGCTCTGCAGAAACCAAGTGATGGTCGTTGTCCTCTCTCTCCCTGTCTCACGGACCTACTAGTTTTACAAAACAGACCGTTGATTTTCTGTCAAACAGATAAGAGCATGGAGGCTCTCTTCACTCTCTCTCTCTCTCTCATCGTTTACTTTTGAACGTAGCATAGAGACTCTCACTCTCACTCTGTGTGCCCTTTCAGGAGGTCGTTTCTGTCTCCTCCACGGACAGAGTGAGATCACTCTAGAAACCATGATGCTACCATTGCCTGGAAATCACATGATAAGAGAGGGAGGCCATTGCTAAGATGGGAAGGAGAAAGAGACGAGGGACAAGCTAATGATCTAATATGCTGCTTTGCGATCTAATAAGTTATCGAACAAGTGTTTACCATACACCAAAATCTTAAAATAAGTAGCTCTTTGCACCTGTGGATCAGTACTTAAATAAGTTGACTTATCTATTAATTCCTTATCCGTAAGCACAAGCAGCTCCAAATGCCACCTTAGTCTTTTTCTTGTTTGACTTTCCTGCTGTGCAATTTTATTATTTTGAAAAATACTAAAATATTAATTGACCCATTATAGCACTTTTAAATTATTGTGTATTTGGAGTACATAACTTGTACTGTATTTTTTGACTCCTGTATCTAATGTATGTTCTGGCCATAACTGCTATATGATTCTATCTTGGATACCAATGATGATTCTTATCACTTTCTTGTGTAATGTAGGAGTTACTACAAGTGCACGAATACTGGATGCCCAGTTAGGAAACATGTGGAGAGGGCATACAATGATCCAACAGCGGTTATAACCACATACGAGGGAAAACATAACCATGATGTACCTGCTGCAAGGAATAGTAGCCATGACACAGGAGGATCCAGTATTTATAGAGCGGCTTTGAATAGCACAGCGAGGATTATACCAGAAGACTCTGAAACAATTAGCCTTGATCTTGGGGTTGGGATTAATTTGAGTCCTGAGAATGGATCAAATGATAAACTGGAAACAGCAGAATCTGTCATGAGCCAATCCTACTTCGGTTGTAAGGGAATTCGGGCAACCCCAGTCTCAGCATATTGTCATGTTTTAGGTGATGGTGTGGATCGATATGCATCTACCATACAAGAAGGAAGAGATAGCTTTAGCTTTCAGGCTTCCCCTTTAAACCATACCCATAACCAGTTTCCCCGGAACATCGGACGGCTTTTGTCGGGCCCATAAAGTATCAGTATATCCTAATATATAAGCTTTAATGTTCTGGCTCATAAGAAAAGAATCTCTTGAAATAGAAAATATTGGGGATCACATTATAATTTCTGAGAGCTTATATTGCCGAATCCTGGTAACTGGTTTATGAAATGATATTCGCTGACTTTATCTTGCTGTATATTTCTCTTACCAAGTGTAAACTGAAGAAGATAATGCACATAAATGTTAATATGCGTAAAATTTTCTTATGAACGACTGGAGTCTTACAATCCGTTTGGATGGAGAGAGCCGGAAGAAACAAAAAATAGCCTCATTTTCGTTTTTCTGGTTTTTTTTTTGTTTAACCTTCCTCACAATCTAAGCAGGTGTGGAATGTGAGAAACTACGCATTTCACGTGATTCAATCGCATGAATGAAGAGTCAGCAACTGGTTTATTTGTTGCATATAAACCATTGAGTTGCAAAGCATTTCGTTAAATTCTTACGTTGTTTACGGGTAAATAGAACCATTCATGGATGTGAAAATGTGGACATATGTTTGGTGGATTAAGCTGATAGAAAAATTGCCACACCTAAGCTAACCATGCGTTCATTCATGTAGTCCTGCTTAGTTTAGGAGTCACCAGAACCAAATGAGAATATTATTTTTTTTTACTTCAAAACACAAAAATCAAGTTACCCCTCGTATTCATACGTTCTTCCTCCTTGCCTCCCCTGCCCGTTTGATTCGGACAGGGGAGGCCATGCGACCACACAGCTTAAGAAACATTATCTTTCGCACCTTGGTCTAAGTCTACCACTGTCCAACAAATTACTTGAAACATGCTTCGATAATAACATCAAGTTGTAGAAATTAACACCATGTACCACAGATCTGAAAGGGACAAATCCCAGCTTGATTCTTCCTTGCATTTTGTCAGAGTTTAGACTTGAGATGTGAATAAATGAAAAATGCATGCAACCATTCATTTTTCTAACAGTCCATTTATTTAATGCAATTCTTCCTTGTTCTTTCTTCTTTCTTCATTAGCTTGTAATGTAATCAATTACATAACCAATCTTCCAAAGTTACAAAGGTTGATGAATCTTAGAAAGATCTTCACATTTTAGTCTTCTCATACTGTTGCATAGAAATTTTGTTTTCCCCTTCCAGATAGCATTTAGTTAACAACTGTTATGAGAGCCAAATATTCACTACCTAATGAAGTTGCCTACTGAAAAATTATGGAAAACTCATTAATTATGCAAATACATATGACATACCTAGCAGTGTCTGCTTTTACAAGTGCGCTCCTCCCTCTAAGCCAACAGTACCTTAAATAGAATCAACAGGGAATCACAATGAATTTTCGCTGTAGAACCTGGAAAGCAAAGATGAGTTTCAGGCAAGATTCAAAAACGTACAATGAAGATATGCAGCAGATATGTCAATCATGCTCTATTCAAAGGGGTGGAAATCAAATCCTTAACTTTGTGATGGATGGGGAGTCAATGCCATTAGAAACTAGCACAAGACACTTTCACGAGATGGGTAATCAGGCTACCCAAAATGTTTCTGACTAGAACTTTAAGAGCATTTGAACAGGAGAGCACATACAGTTTGGATATGTAAAATTAATTGCACCATATGCGAAATTAAAAACGAGATACTCCATTCATCTCCCTGTTGCTCCCCCCTTCCACGTGCAAGATATAATGTGAGATACCCATTCCTCTCCTTGTTACCCCTATAATTATTTCATATATTCTGCTTCACATGCCATTCATCCATACGATAATTCGATCCCTTAAAGTGACAGATATCAGCAAATAGATCATGATAACAAGGAGTATAATTTGAACTCTTATTCTAGATGGCACGTTTGATGGTTTCGGAAAAAAAAATTGACATTGAACTTGCAGTTTTACAGGAAAGCCTTCAAGAAACAGGACTAATTTTGATTATTAAAGATACAATCTACATATTCGATACCGCATTTAAAGTAACAGTACAGGGAAAAGAAAGCAAAAGATTTAATTAAGCTTGCCGCATGAAACCTGACAAAGAAGATCCTAGAAATCTGGTTGACACTTCCATGCACAGGATGCAACCAAAGTTCTATTCATCCAGCCAAGATAGAGGGCCCCGTCTTTCTCTTCAAGACTATAGTTCGGGGAGTAATTCTTCAGCAGAGTCTTGATAATTGCATTCACTGAGGAGCTCAATGGGCATTGGGTAAATCCAGCCATTGTGAACCGTGATCTCCATTTCCCAAGAAGCTCATGACGTTCCACCCTCTCAGTACCTTCACATGCTATTATATTAACTATATCCCGTGCCAGGCAGTGTTGTTCAACATTGATACGCTCTTTGTGCTCCCTTGGGAGAGTCACATCAATTGATTCAAACATAGCTGTATAATAGTCCAGTGTCTCACGGAATCGTGGTAAGAAGGGAGCAGTGTTGGTGTTAGATTCTTGCTCCACAAGAGTCACCACCTTTGGTGACAAGCTCCTCACCAACCTCAGTAGCCGATCCCGGTGGTTAACAGGGCTGACGCTCTCATCAGGCATGTGGTGCAGCATGAAAGGAAAATTCACTGCCAGAGCTTCTCCATGCTGTACCTGAAGATTCCCAACTTCAACTTCAGAACCAGATAGGGCAGCAGCATGGAACTCAAAAGGCACGTTACATGACTGAGCAAGTCTTGCAAGCCTCTGTCCCACAATATGAAGTCCTCCCCCCCGTGCGTAAGCTGAGTCAGAATCATCAATACCGGTGATGCGGATGTTTGGTGGACCACTAGGTCGAGCTGCGAGAGCCTGGATAAGGGTGATCCACTGGCTTCCTTGCGCAATCTGAAAATCAATAATGTGGATTCTGTTTTCATCCTTCACAGCTTCAGCAATTGCTCCGTTTGCTGACATGTATCCAAACTTGAAGTATGGGCAGACCTCATAAAGAAGGTGCATATATGAGAGGAGCTCAGAACTTGTGGGTTCTTTGCATCTCAGGGCTTTGTAGATTGATGTCCCTGAGGATTCCAGCCTTGCAACAAGACCTTCCAACATGTAGGCACCCAACCGCTGGATAGGCTCTCCAGATACTGACACCAGCTGCTGTAACTCAAGTCTCAACCATTCCGCTGTCATATGATCATCATCTGACATTGCCTTGGCACAGGCAATGAGCAACTGTTTAATGTCCTGTCTGGAGATCATCTCATCTATTCTCCACTTCTCTGTCTCCAACGAGGATTGGTGGGCTCCACCACGGAAGCTGCTATCAATGCTGTCCATGATATCTGAATCCGGCCCCAGCATCACAGTTTCCAATTCCTTAAGCTTGTGCCTCAGCTCAAAGAAATCTTCCGTTATGCATGACCCAGATATAGGAGATCCATAGGTATTTTCAGGGGAATGACGTGGATCTGATGGATATGATTGACAATCTTGCTGGGACACAGGGCTCCCATTAGGTGAGAAACTGACATGGGATGGAGAATTGTATAGAGTGTAACTTCCAGTAGCCAAAGATGACCCCAGGGTACAGTACTGTTCAGGGGAATTCTGAACAGTAAAATGGCTTCCTTGTCTTTCATCATTTGAGAATAGGTGGTTTTGGTAAGTTTGTAATCGAGGTAAGCAATGAGATTCTGCTTCCAGCACAGGCGGGTAGTACAACATATCGGACTGCCCCGAAGTTCTGAGTTTTTGAGATGCTTGCATTGAAGAATACCTGCTACTTGACTAAACCCCACCACTTGAATGCTGTGATAGTATTATAACCGATTTCAGAATTTAACAGAATCCATTCATGAAAGCTGACAAGTTATGATATTCATTATTCATGATGGCAGCATTAGGAGCAGAGGCATCTACTTGATCAACAGCTACAATAATTTGAGATTTAATGGACAACCAAACATTGGTGACATAAATTCTACAACAACATATCTGCACTTCTGCTTCAGGATTTGGTTTACCGAATAAACGATCTAATCTGCAGAGAAGATTGAACAAAATCAGCACAAATATAGTGGTGCAAAAATGAATACAATCATCACGAGAAGGAAAAAGAATTGGTTATGATAGTGCATCAAAGCAAGAGATTTAGATATTGTTCACCAATCAGCAATTTTCATGGCATGCATGCAGATATGGATAACGCATCAGACCATTTGGTTGGTGGCTCAATCCCACAAGTAGCAATAGGTTTATAACAGTTGAATTGGACGATCCTAACCATCTTGAAATATTTTATACTGTCATTTATGGTCAAGAAAAAGGTTCAATCTAGGATGGCCAGAAGTATCCAACAGATCATTTTGGGCTAGTATATCTCCATAAATAGGGTACACTGATTGTATGTCAAAAGATTGAAAGCGGTAGCACCTGCTATTACATAACTCTAGAAGCTCCATGGGCAAACCAGATACAAGACAGCAGAACAGGAATCATGGTAATAGTAGGAGGAAAAGAATCATACAAGTCCAAAATTTGAAATTCTTTAGCACCAGATCAGCTACCAATTCGGGTCTAAAATGATCTCTTAACAATACATTAGGATAACTTTAGAGGCACCTTGTTGCCACCTTGAGAACTTCTAGTAAAAAACTGGGCACAGATGTCTTGCTTTTGTTCCTACCCTCTGGAGGATGGAAAAATTTGAACTTAAAAAAGAGGAGAAAAAAGCATCAAATGTATGCAAGTCCACATCGTATAAATCAGGGTAAAACTCAATCTGCTAGGTGAATTCATTTTACTAAAATTTCTTAGTAGAAAGTTACATTACCAAGCAGGTAAGGTTGGTGGCAACATGGAAATGTTGGGGAGCATTGAGTTACTTGAACAAGCATAATATAATAAAACTACATGCATGGAGAAACCAGAGTAAGGTAGGGAGAGTACTTCCATATGGTAATTGTAACTAACTGAGATTAAACACCATTAACTGTATCTGATGATTAACGGGTAGAGAGATTAATAAATTATAAAGACCCCAAATTTAACCATATGAGCCTATATTTATAAGAGATGCTGGTTATATCTTCCCCTCATTTTATCAATTTGGTCATTAAAGCTTAAAGAGGAAATTGTTCTGAAATGTGGAAATAAATGCATACCTTTTTCCTCCTCCATCAATGTAACAGAATGGAAAAAGGTAAATCCCATGGAGGATTCACACACAAGTGTGTACAATGATCTTAAACACAAAGAGACGAGAATTTACTAACCTAGCTGGCTGGAAACCTCATAAAATTTCCTTAAGAGCTATAATCGGAAGATTCCACTACCGAGTTGAAGTGAGATCAACGCAAATAATTGCATAAAAACCTTTCAACCAAATAAGTGCAAGGAGACTATGAAATTAGCAGAGGATCCAAGATCTAGAACCCACAATGGCGGCACCGACCTACTGTAGACTATTCCTGTGTAGGAGAAGGTAGAAATGCAACTCCTCGTGCTGCTCTCGGCCCTGGTTCAGATCAAAAGCAGCCTAAAAAGAGAACAGGATGGATAGACAACAAATCTTTTCATATACCACCGACCAAGCAATTCCTAGATCAACACTGGAGTTCACAAGGACGATAACTAAAACTCAGATCTACTTAGATTAGGTCTGAATTTCAAATAGACATGGGAGAATACAACTATGCTTATAAGCATATGAAACTCGCGTTTCTAGAATAAGGGCAGATCAGAAGGTATCTATAAAACATTAGAAAGGAAAAAATAAAGAAAAAGAGGCACATATTTCAAATTGTCGAACAAGTAAGTTCTTTCTAATCAAAAGAAGATAAATTTAAGTGGGAAGAAGAAGGTTGTTCTGTCATGTAACACCCTCACCAGCACCAGCATCCATTACACCCCAAATAAAAAAGAAGTAAAAATTTCACACTCATAAATTGAACCTTGAACTCCGAACTCAAGGACAAAATTAGCTGCTTTTCCTTTCCATCCGACCACTAAACAAAAACAGGGACACCCAAAATCTTAGCACAAGCGCGTATGACGTCAAATTTCAAGCAGGAAAAGAAGAAAAAACAGAAGAATACATGGAATAGGGCTTGTGCGAAGACGAAAAGCAACTAGATAAACAATACACAAAATCGCAAGAAATCTCTCACGAAGCCATTTTCAAGAAATAATGAACCATCTTAGACAGCATGATTTTCAACTCATATCTCAGAAAAATCTACTGAAATCAGAATCAAATTGTAGCCGTTTCCATATGGAATGAATCCCATACTCGATCAGGAATCCAAGAGAATGTCAATCAAGGAACAAAACCGAGATCCAAGGATACAATAAGAAGTAGCTTAATTGATTACTATAGCAGTTCACATAGCAAATCACTCGCGTTCACTAGGAATCACTGCATACCTTAATTGACGACTTTGAATGCGTATTTCCCTTGATACAGATCAGGAATTTAAGACGAGAATAACCGCAGAGGCAGAGCAGTCCCGGACTCCCGTCTATCTGAACCACCATCATTTTATATAAAGAGCTGATTAACATTGCCCTCGTAATAGCCAGGAAACTACATTATTACCGCGGTATAAAGAAAAAGACTCTGGTAGCATCTAGTTCTGTCAATGGCCAAAACACCCTTATGACATTAGACAACCTCAGCCCTACGTGTGTCAAGGAACAACACTTACTTACTGGTCAATTATAACACGTGATATTTGTATTATTTCAAAACAATTTTAAAAGGGATAGATGGCGAACCAGCACTTGACCGTAGCCGACAGTACGAACGCGTCGCAGTTAGGAGTTATGGTCAAAATACGGAAATATCATAAATTCGGGTCAAATGCTTAATCGATACAAGGACCTTCATGTCCTACACGCCAAAAGGAATTCTTGTGTAGCTTCGTCCACGTCAAAATAGCAAATAAACTAAACTAAATTGTTGGGAGATGCTAGCTCGTGGGTCGACCAAACAACTGGAACTGCTGAATTGGGACTTAGCCCGTTTTACTCGAGTCCACCGACCGGTTAACCCGGCCTTATTTTTTATTAGATTTAGGGCACTTGGCGGTTGAAACGAACAGGCGGTGAGGGTACAATGGTCACTTTGTGTCAAATAACATTAAAGAAAAATCGTGATTACGTGTAGTAAAAAACCATGGGCTGGTTTCTTTGGCGTCGGTTTCGGGGAAAACGAGGGGCATTTTAGCAATTTGATTAAAAAAAGCATTATGGAAGGGACAAAAGATTGCGTCAACGTGTGAAGTTGACCCACACGGTTTGTTCTGTGAAGCGCTTTACGTTTTGGCTTTTAGTTCATGGCACTTTGTGCCTTTCCACTTCATTATCCACCTTCCTCCTGCTCCGTCCATCTTAACCTTCTAGTAAAACCCCGCACCGTTTCCTAGAAATTACGGGAGTATCCTGATTCCCATAGGCGGGCGCACCTCGGTTGGAGTTAACATCAAATCAAAACTAAACCAAGATTTGCGATGATTATCAACCTAAAACCAAACTCGACCAAAATGAAAATGGATCATTTTTTAACCGAAAAACCGAACAGAATATATTTATGAACATAAATAAATTCAGTTCATTTCAGTTTGGTTTAATTGAGATACCAACCTAAAATCAAACCGAATTAGTTGGGTTTATGGATTTAGAAATCAAATCTTAACTATAAGCTTTGAAAGCTCAACCCAAGTTAGTTTTCAGTTTTAACCGAAACAATTGCAATAAAGTCATTTGGGAAATCAAAAAAGTAAAAGACGGACAGGGTTTTTGATGTTATGTTTAGCCAGAAAGGAGGATCAGCTTAATCTAATCTTTATAGTTTATCCCCTCGTAATCCCCCAATAAAATATGTTTTGGGATCAAAAGCATAAATGCAATTAAGACACAGCGAATCTTACTGCTTGCTTTGCTTTGCTTGTCCACTCGAAGCATAAAGCGTGTTGTCAGTTCAGTTGTGAGCCACCTCCCCTCCTTTACCTTATCATCGAATATCCTTTTCAAATCCCGAAACGGTTAATTCGTAAATTATTGAATGAACAAGGGCCATACAGACTGGAGTATTCGTCGGACCAATTGACTTGGTCGGCCAGTGCGCTTAATCGAACCACCGGCTAAGGTGAGCCTTAGATAAGCGTCAGCCGGACGTACGAAACCCTGTGATCACCATATTTGACCAGCGCTTCCTGGATGTATTCTTCGTGCCTGGAAAAAGCCAGGTGTTTGACCTTTGATAATTCTTTTATTGCTTTGACAATTCCTATAATTAAGTGATTTCAATTTGACACAACTCATTTCTTTCTGGCCAGTGGTTTTCTTAATCTTGGTTAGGTGGAACATAGGTTTAGAGAGCCACTCCATGTTAGATCTTTTGTTCCAACGGTAGAGCATGTCTATAGGAAATCAGTTGTTGCTTCCATTGGAGCGGTCTAGAGAGTTTTTTTTTTTTTCTTATTAAAAAATTTTAGACTTAAAATGTTCCATGTAGCAAATGACACCAAGTTAATGAGTGCACATGCTCAGCTATTGGCTCCGGCGTACAATAGATGTAACATACAATTTGTTTTTGTCCGATTCCATTTTACAATTTTTTGTGGTTCCACGTACCGTAGAGTGCAATATGGGACTAGATATATTATAAAAAAAATTATGGTAAATAACAACAACCAATCTTAAAGTTTGATCAAACTATTGACAGCTTTCCTCAAATTTTACTATTTTTCTAACCCTTTTGGATCCATAAGATTGTTTTATCTTGGTGAAGTTCGTCATTTAAATAAATAACTTCGTTTTTAGTAACATTAATCTAAACATCGATTTCATAAAGGGGAAAATATAAAGTGAAATAGTAATTCAACGTATATCGGGACTGGATAACAAGTCTGAAACAATGGTTTTGTTTTCCCTTGCACAGTTTCTAAAAGGGTCAAAGAATATTTTTCTTCTCTCCTAAACTAATTGATAAGAGAACAGTACTCCAAAACGTATACTGTACTTAAAACGGCTAGAATCATTCAGTCAAGCTCATTTTCTTTCTTTTATGCAAACAGGTTTGAAGAACCCGTTGATTCTTATTATAAGACGCAGACTACATAATCAGGCATCAATTATAATAAAACAAGAAAAGAGAGACGCAGACAACACGAATGAAATTAACTACCTGTTCAGTCTCTACTGTTTAAAAAGACTTCACAGTTCATACTAGCCGACATGTAGTTTCGTTATTCTATAACCTTTGTTGGAGTAAAATGTTCTTACGCGTTCCCCCATCGTCCGTACAACGACTTTCAAATACAACTTGCCATAGAAATTGGCATGAATTAATGATGTCCCCTCTGACGATTTCACCAAACACGTTGCCATTTTCAACCCACTAAACGACCAAAATACATAGTTTTAATTATTTATGTTTTCTTCGCAAGCTTATTAAATTTATTATATTGTTTGATCACCATGTATAGGATACCTTAGCCTTCTAGCAATTGTCAAACCAAAACCTCTAGCGAGCTGTGCCTGAACAAGGCACAAACCTTCACCCATTCGTAGCATCGTCTCATCATATGTTCTATTGCTCAAGATATGTGCTCAGGCTCTTTTAAATTTATAGAACAAAACTGGGTTCGAACTGGTGGCAGTGGTGAATTAGTATGCTAACATAAGGCAGCAAAAGGGACCTGTTTCTTAACCGTATGAGGAAACACTTCGTCACTGTCACAAGCATCATAGTCACTTAAGTGACCAGGTTTTGAATGTAGATTTAAAGATGAAGATGCTTAAACCTGACCATTATCTACCATTGCAAAGTTTTAATTTGCTTGAACCTCTGCTCACGCAATCTAATGAGAAAAATCCATATAACAACTTCAAGAGTTTTCCTGAGAGTATAGTTGAGAACATCACTAACAAGCCATAGATCATTCATTTCTCTATGTTAATGCTTTTGTTTATAAGTCAACGTGTGGACTAATGATGTTGACTCCTATTAAAGATCATAGGAAATCCTTTTACCTTCCTTCGGCAAAGATGATTTACAGGACAAAGTCAAGGGCAAAAATAAGTCGATAACACATATAATGCTTAAAGTCAATGAAATCCCAATTTTGTCTTAATTAAAGCAAAAAGGAGATGCAGAAATTTGCTGCTCTGAATATGGAAAATTTCCACTTTCAACATATTCTGTTAGAGAAAAGTTGTAATAAGTACATCTTTGTCTGACGAGATGGAGGTTGACTTAAAAGCTGGTGAATGAATGAGACTCCCAAATAAATCAAATCTCAGTTGGAATGAAATCCAAAAGCTACAATTTTGGGTCAGCATCGGTGACAAACTCTGCCCACAAAAGAATTACTTTCATGTCCCACCCTCGGAGGAACACGCCAAGAAAAACACAAATAGCAGGTTAAGGAAGACAGGTGCAGAACCTAACAAGTACCTTAGTCATGGCTCCAACTACTTTAGGAACTATAATTTTTGTATGTCATCATCAATTCCCTTGTCCTACATACTCAGAAGCCAAAATTATACCCACAATTTTTCAGGTCAATGAAAAGCCTAAACTCTTGTCTTTTATGGATGTGAATCAAAATGGGTGTTGCTGTCTAGCTCTAGTGCTTAAGAATGCTACTTTTTAATGATGTGCTGGAGACAAAAATTGGTGATATTCAATCAATTTTAATAATTTGATTTTCATACTCCTTTTTCCTTAGAACTTCCCCTGTAATTTTCCACAATCAGAAAGAATATGATAAAATGAATCAAACAGCTATGGATATGTTACAGGTGAAGATTGTGATGGAGTTGATTTCTTTTGTTAAAACATGTAAATATATGTATGCATATAGAAATTATAACCATCAAATATAAAGAGGTTAGCCTGGAATCTGTTTTTTGCTGTACTTAAAATATCATAACTTTTGAAGGGTTCTATACAATTTTATGGGTATTTTTGTAATCTTAAATGCCTCCCAACAGAAGGAAAACAATATTGGGTAATGGGGTAAGGAATATGAAAACGGAAAACTCATTTCTTTAGTACAAAGTAGAGAGACCTTGCATCTAAACTTACTTCCTAGGTTTCATTTATGTTTACTTTGAGATTTTCTTCCTAAACTTTATTTCATCATCAAGGTTCGACCTTCCACTAACCAAACATCTTCAACCTATCAGATCCTTGTGCACTAATATGAAGATATAGGAGTTGTGCTATTCATTTGACAAACTATGAAAGATTTACTATAAAGAACAGGGTGAAAATTAGACTAAACAGTGTATTCAGACTTGTGAAGCCCATGCCCTAAGGCTAGCCTGAAGGCGAGGCTCAAGAAAAATTCCTTGAAAGCTTAAGCCTAAAGTTCAAACTCCATAATGCTCATTCCTTGAAGTATGATGCTCCATTGAACCTCACATTTCATGCCTTGCAGCTCATCTTACTTGAGGCTTTTCCTTTATACAACAGTGTCAAAAAAAGTATGGATCTTGCCACAATATAGACGAAAACCATATAATTTAAACCTTCTCGAATTATAGAAGAATATTGAGAAATACAGGAACTATAGAAGAATAGCACGAATTACAGGAAAACAGTAGTTGTAGAAAATAAGGAAAACAGAGGGTTGGCTTATTCATTAGTTTTGAAAATTTGATTAGAAGAATCCTGAAATAAATAAAATACTTAAATGTTTTGTAATATTGGGTAACTCACTCAACGCTGTGAATGTTTGGCTTGATCTATGCGAATGTGAACCGTAATCACGGTCCACAACGTTCAAAAGATAATATCAAGTCAAAATAAGTAAATAGAAAATTAATTATGGGTTTAAGCAAAAAAGTTGTCTTTTTCATGCACGAACCAAGCCAAGTCGTGCGTGTGTTTATGATGCAACAAGTAAGAGCATGGTACAGATGCACCGTGCATGCACATTAAGGTTTTCTGAAACCAATATCCAAAATACCATTGGGATGGCCTTGGTCCTCCAGGAAACGCAAGGTTCCTTAAGTATTCTCATATGCTCACCAGCCCAAAGAAAGACAGGTACTAATGAAGAGAGAGAAGTGTTTCTATTTCCAATGTGAAACTATTCTTGACACACAAAAGGTAACATTATAAATGAATGAGAGACACAAAACACAAAGGGGTTTTTTTATTATTAAAATAACCATCGGTATATATATGTACATGTATACAATAATATAGATATAATATTCACCTTTTACATGACTAAAAACAGATACTACTACTGACAATTGTACTTTGTACACTTCCAACTAAGACAAAAGCCAGCCCCCATTAAGTTTTGGGACTCGTAAATGCCTAAAAGTCATATATATGCAAATCAAATTCAAACTATTTCTTCACAGAAGGTGCAGAAAAATATAATGAAGGAAGCTATTAACTAAATATTTTTCTTTTAACATGAACATGCAAACAAAAGATGGATTAACCTGAAAAGAATCTTTTCCATGACTGCCACGGGAGAAATCCACCTGTCAGTAATAGAAGCTCATAATAAAAATGCATATTGATATTTTCACACACACACAAATGAACATAAGATGAAATGTAGAGAGAATAAGAAAAATATTTCAAAAACATACCGCAGGATGTGCAGCGGAAATATTTCTTCTCCCTTAAAACCAGTCCTGAGCCTCCACAAATCCCACATCTTCTCTGCGCCATCTATGGTGACATATGAGGGGGCAAATGCATTGCATGAGGTAAACATTAGATGAGCTTCATCAAAGAGGAACTATGGACAGAAAAAATAATTAACAAAAGAATACAAAACAATAAGGCTCCACAGTAAAAAAACTGTTCTTTCAATAGCATACAATTGTTGATATTGTAGGACAAGACTGATAGTTATCATATTATTTTGATCCTCAACCGCCAAACACTGTAACATCAGCCAAAAGGCATTTCTGGAGAATTCAATTATTTTGATCCTCTACAGCCAAACACTCTAACATCAGCCAAATGCCATAAAATTATAACTTCAGTTTCCATGCTCCCCCATAAATTTTTACCCCAAGAATAACGAAAATCATGCCTTAATGGGGAGCAATTTTAGTCTAGTTATGAAGTTCATAATTCCTATACTTCAATATAGAATGCCCAAAGGTTGATTAAGAATCTACACTAAGTGTTTCTTCCACATAATGCTCAAAATTTCTCGCCAAAACTAACTATTCAATGACAACATAACAACAGCAACAACAAAAACAACAAGAGATGGGGAAAGAAGGGGTGGGGGAAAGGAAAGAGAGGGAGGGAGGGAGGGGGGTGTGGGGGAGAGAGAGAGAAATCGGGCTTAAGACTTACAATTCGTTTGCCGAATTCAACACCCGCAACCACGAAAGGAGTAAAACCAGCTAGACAATTTAAACGTGAGCAATTAAACTCAATATTTAAAGAAAGCTAAATAGAAGTCACAAATTGATAAAAGGAAAAGGGGAGGAGAGAAAAACGTCAAGCATGAGAAGGAAAAAAAAAATCAGAGTTCTGCATAAGCACAAAACACATCCGAACTTAATCTGTGTAGGAAGAAAATTCAAAAGGAAGGATAGAGGCAGAGATGAAGGAAAAAGAACCTAGACTTCCGACGAGGATTTGCCAGGTGATCTCCACCTGCGCTGGATCAGCTGCAACAGAGGCATGGTGAATTGCCCGTATTCTTGCCGTGAGTTTACGAGTTCCTGTCAGAAGATTTCTTCCCTTTCTGCTTATAGGAGTCGGGTGAGAATTGGGATTCACTATTACTCCGATTCTGGAAAGGTCTGTTGAGCTCCGAAACATAACAATGGGGGAACAAGAGATCGAAGCCTCCATATTTCTTTTCAGAGGCAAAGCTTCTGGAGTCTACAACGGAGACTCCAAACAGAGCCAGTGGGTTTTGGCGCTTAAACGCAGCCATTGGGGTTCACATCTTGTGGAGCTCTCTTATCTTAAAGCCTTCATACGATTGTGCCAAGTGTAATCCAAAAAATTACATTTCTTATTTCTTTTTTTGGACGGTTAACATTCCATTTACGGGCTCGTCCGTACATGATTTAAACCCCAAATTTCTGCATCAGTGTCTTTCTTTGTCCTCCCGTGGAGGATGAAGATAAGACGGTAATAACGGCTACTTTTATTTACTCGACGCAGTTCCCTCAAATAGGATTAGATTAGATAGAAACGTACGGATAGAAAACGGGGAAGAAGGTGACCGAGGGGAATTTCATACTGAGATATTCTCTTTAGGGTTTTTGGATATTCTTTTCCTCAATGGCGGTTATCTGTCTCTACTTCTTCGACTCCAGTTTTCTCACTCTCTCTCCTCGGTCTTTGTATGCTTTGAATTTCTCTCCGGTACACTTCAATCGCGAAATTCTCTTGAATGGAAACATCAGAAGAAGTAGAGGTCGCCGAAGCAGTACCAGTGGCGTTGTCGCCCTATCTACGCATTCAAACCAGAAGATTTTGAAATCAAATCGAAGGTCTCGCTACGGACAGACGCTCTCACCCTATGGTAGCGATGACGATGACGACGACGGCGGTGGTAAAGACGAAGACTGGGACGCTGATACATTGTTCGACGTGAGTTTCCATGCTTGTTTACCTGTTCTATTCGGTTTTAGCTTGACTCGGATTGCTTGGGCTTTATTATTTTCGGTTTTGTTTTTTTATTATCCTTCTGTTTTTGGTTGTGAAATAATTTTTCAGCTTTAGCTTCTTAGACAGTTTTGCTCTGATTTGGGTGGTATCTCTACATTGTTAACCACTGTTGTCCGAACCAACAAACAGATTCATATTTGTTTTGATTTGATCTTCTTTAGGTTTGTTTGTGAATTTAGGCATTGTCGCATAAAAGATTTTGGAGGTGAAACTTATATAACAGGTATAAATACTTATGAATTGTTATTTGAATTACTTTGCTAATGCTTCAGATAATTTATGGTTTTTGAGGAAAATATTGGGATGGAGGAATTGAATTCACGTTCCAGACCCCAACTATTTGGAATAAGGAAATTTGTTCTTTGTTATTGTTTTGAGGCAAATACCAGCAGATGTACCCGTAAGGTGCGGCGGTGGTGATGGTAATGGTGGGGATGAAAGTGAAAGACAAAATTGGTGATTTTTATTTGGGGAGGAAAAGGCCACTAAATGTCTGGAAATATGTCAAATTGGTGAAAAACTATTACCTATCACTATGTATTGTTGGATAATGGTTCATGTCCTTGCTAAGCGAATTTATCTTGTCTGTTTCTTGTTCTCGGCTTCAACATGCTATGTAATGTTGGTGTTTTGTATTTTACTTTACCCAGTATCCATTGGGCCTTATCTGAAGATGGAGGAGCTACTAAATTATTTTGGAGTACTATAGAAGGAAGAAATACATTCGTTTTGCCTTTCTGAGTCTTGAGACTTTTGTGGAATGATTTGTCTTGAGAGGGACCTTCTGGTATTCAGACTTTATAGTCAAGTTTGGGCATTCATTGCTTGGCAGAATTTCTTTGTGTTGTTCTCTTGTTCATTAATAAAACTTCTTGTCATCTCTACCCGTGGACGTAGGTCGTTAAGCCAAACCATGAAAAATATTTGTGTTTTATTTTGTTCAGTTCTCTTCTTTGTTATTTTACCATCTTGTTCATTATTCGGCAATGTGATACATTCATACAGGACACAAAAATATGTGGTTAATGGTTATAAGTTTGAATTTTCTTGGTACAAAATTTTGTTTAACTGTAGTCTGTATCCGCAGAATGAATGTGCAGAGATGGATGAGTTTGGTGTTGATATACAGAAATTTAAGTCACATAAGGAAGCCAACATGGAGAGAGGTATTCCTGAAAATCTTCAGTGGATTTTTCTTTACAGAGTTCAACAAACATTTAATATGTTTTTGTTCATGCAGGCAGCCAAAGAAAACTGGAAGAAAATCAGGGCAAAAGTTCATCAAACCTTGGGCAAAGCCTGAAGATTGCAGACAACTTGACACATTTACAAAATAGCAAAGACACTTCCAAGGATAGAAATTATGGAAGTTCTTGTCAACTTTCTAACAGATCAGATTTTGTCAATACAAATGAGAAAGGAAAGGTAGATACAATAGCTATTAAATCGCATCCTGAACATCAAGGAATGCCATGTAAAGGCTTTATTTATTTCTGTTCTTTGCAGCTGAAGAGGGGGAAATATACAGAGAAAATGTTTCATCAACTGTCAGAAGAACTAGATCTGGATGAGAAATTGTTTCCGCTTATTGATTATCTGAGCACATTTGGATTTAAGGTGCCACACTTTGTCCAAATCTATGAGAGACACATGCCTTCCCTTCAGTTAAATGTGGATTCTGCACAAGAAAGGTTGGAGTACTTGTTAAGTATTGGTGTCAAACATAAAGACATCAGAAAAATACTCCTAAGACAGCCGCAAATCCTTGAGTATACTGTAGAGAACAACCTTAAGTCTCATGTTGCATTTTTAATAGGTTTAGGAATTCCAGATTCCAGAATACCTCAGATTATCACTGCTGCTCCATCCTTGTTTTCTTATAGTGTCAAACATTCTTTAAAACCAACAGTGAGGTATTTGATTGAAGAGGTTGGAATTAATGAACGGGATTTGAAGAAAGTTGTGCAGCTGAGCCCTCAAATTTTGGTTCAGCGGATTGACAATTCATGGAACACTCGCTTTGATTTTCTTACAAAGGAACTAGGAGCGCCCAAGGAAAGCGTAGTAAAGATGGTTACAAAACATCCACAGCTTCTTCACTACAGCATCGAGGATGGATTATTGCCAAGGATCAACTTCCTAAGGAGTATTGGGATGCAAAATTCTGACATCTTGAAAGTGTTGACTAGTCTTGCACAGGTCAAACTCTAATTCTCAGGGTTTACACTGTTGGTATTGTGTACACACGCATACACACATAAACATACATAAAATACACACCCATACAACATACATAAACATCTTGAAAGCATTGGCAAGTCTTGCACAGTTCAAATTGTAATTTTCGGGTCTTATGATGTTGGGATTATATGCATGAATTCACACAATAGATATACATACATGCATATATGACATGCACACGCACACACAGAAATATATGTGCTTTTCAAAATGTGACTACAACTTTCAAATTTGAAAAGTTTATCTTGCTAAAATTATTCTAAATTTTCATTGCAATAATTAATGGAGAATTCAATGTTATTATTTTAGTATTTTTTTGTATATGTTGACTAATCTATAATAGGTTCTCTAATAATTATGGAATTCTTTTTTCCTAATGTTTAGAGTTTCTTTCCATAAGTTTACGAAGCAATTAATTCTTCTACTGTATCAACAGGTGTTATCTCTGTCATTGGAGGGCAATCTAAAGCCCAAGTATATGTACTTGGTCAATGAACTTCGAAATGAAGTAAAGTCGTTGACCAAATATCCAATGTACTTCAGCTTGTCTTTAGACCAGAGAATTCGTCCTCGCCATAAGTTCTTGGTTGCCCTAAAGAAAGCTCCTAGAGGGCCATTTCCACTTGGTTTATTTGTTCCAACTGATGAATACTTTTGTCAGCAGTGGGCTGGAACTAGTTTAGATAAGTATTTGGCATTTAGGCAGAGTTTATTACTCAAGGAGTTGGCAAAAAAGTATGAAAGAAAGGGATAAGCCATTTCTTCAACTTGCACAAACTGTTGGAAGAGCCATTCACTTCAAGGGGTCTATCTGGATATTTCTACAACTGTTGTGGTTATGTTTTGTTTCTCTTGAAGAAGTTACAGTTGAAAGCTCAGTTTTGTATCTTTCTTATCAATCCTCAGTAAGTACATGATTGGTTTTATGTTCTTTTGATCATTTATCATCTAACTTAAGGAAATAAATTACCTATATGCCATGATTTGTGCAGAAGCTGCTCCTGCATTCTTGTATGGTTAGTAAGCGCTGGTGATAGGTTCAAATATTCAGCAATTCCAGTTCATGTATCGAGTTATTTGCTTGCAAATTCAACAAACTTGATAGAGTGGCTACATGCAGGAGGTTGGTCACTTTAGGGCTCTTATACGGGTAATATGTTATTTCGGGGAATTGATCCCTCTGGATGATTGAAGCATACTGAATGCCATTGTCACTTGTGAGGCATTGTCAGACAAACTTCTATCATCATGCTGCTGGATAAGATTTTCTATTCAATAGTGGAATTCATTGGCAACAGGTGCAGAAATAACTTCTTATATATTTCAATGCTTGTGATGAAGTTTTTGTTTTAAGATATGTGATTAGTCTACTATTTGTAATGGTTACCTAACTGAACCATGGCAGGCTTCCATGCCTACTGCAAATCTGCTCTAAGGGTAGTTTTGATGTAGCAAGGTCCTGTTGAAAGTTGCCGGGCAAGATGGTACTTCAGTCCTTGGATATTTTCTTCCCAATTTTGTTGTTATATAAATTAGATAGTTTTCTATTACTCGTCTTTTCTTGAGAATCATAGTTGGGGAGGATGGATTACATGGAAATTTCTCTTTCACTTTCTCATAAGTTGTATTTCAATTGGGGAGGAGTTGTGTAATTTGCTATCATTGATTTTTCTAGTTTTTCTTAAAAAAATTTTACATTTCCCGTGTAAGGAATGAACGGCTTCCTGTGGGTTACCCCATCAAAAGCCCCATAAATCACGACCATTTGACATATCATACCAAAGATAAAAATATTTAACGGCTGATCATCTTGATCAATTAAATTTTGAACAAAATGTCGCACCCCATCAAAAGGTTTCCCTAGTTATTATTCGTTGTCTAGCTTTAGATTCAAACGAAATCAAAACCTCAAAAAGGGATGCAGGTTTGGTATGCCACTTTTATTGCAAGTAAAATTATTTCTATCTGTTTACAGTGTTGCAGAGATAATACGCCATTCTTTCTCTCTCTAAACCCTGCATGTATTGTAGTTTCTTCCTTTCACTAAAGCAGACTATATTACATTCTCTTCAGAGACCCAAAGACCTCTTGCTTTCTGTGATTACATTTAACTGTAGGAACTTGTTATATTGTAACTTTCTGTGTCATTCTTCTTTGCCATGTCCTTCATCCCTACTAACAGGGAGAAGTCTCTGATGTTTCTTTGGTATAAACTTGAGAGGAGCTCTCTGATATCAACTGGTTGAGATCAGTTATGGGAGAAAGAAAAAAGGGAAATGAACTGCTGTATCTAACCGAAGACTGTCTGGATCTCTACCTATATATATTTCTTCTTTTTGTCTGATTCTATATCACTGTTGAGATGCTGCTTGCTATTGGCGAAGCAAATGGGCTCTCTGGTAAGCCAAGTACTTGGCTGCTGTAGAGGTCATAATAAGAAGAAAAGAAATTAGATCAGTAAAGAAATAACACAAATTTAGTTGATGTTTTCCCTGATAAGGGATCTGTGAAACACTGTAATTGACAAATATCATGTAATTTGTTAACTAATCAGATTTTTGAATGAAGATTCATTAGTACCTCTCATGTTCACTATAATTGGTGCTTGTATGCCTGGCCTTGTTGTCACTTGTGGAACCGTTGTTCAGAGCATCCAGAAAATAATTGCAACGGTCAGCCGAAGGGAACTCTGAAAGGTCTGCACAAGGGTGCTTTGGTAGAGTAAGAAAAACAAGAATCAAGAGAAAAAAAAAAAAGAAGAAAGAAAGGAACAATCAAAAGCATTGAAACATAAAGACCTTCTGAGAGTTTCAGGTTGTCTATGGAGTAGCTAAAATAGGGACAGCATGTCAGTGGCTTGGATGCAAGCTGCAAATCTGAGAGACGCCTTCTCTCAAGTTCAATAGCTGGTTCATGTTCTTCCATAAGCTGTTGCCTCAGTAGCCTGGAGCTGTCATAAAATCTTGGTGCTGGATAAGAGTAAATAGTTAGCATCAAGAAATAATGAAGGATGGCATAATTTCAATCCTCTAAAAGAACAATAATTAGGTACAGTAATGATAATTTAAATTGTGGCCATGCATGCACGCAAAGACATGCTGGATTTTTATTGGTTGCCAAAATCCAACCCAATATCAGGATTCAAACTGTCCAACCTGTCACTATTTCTTGAATCACTAATAATGTTTTTGAACATCCAAAAGAAAGACAGATTGGGTGTTAGGTTTCAGTTACTTTTCATTCAGTATAAATGAGCTATGTAATGAAAATTTCATATCCTAGAAGTATGCCATGAACATGTCACATGTAGTGCCATAATAACAAAGTACTCTGTATAGATGAGTATATTTATATGCTTCATCCTTAAAAGATCAAAAGAGGCTGAGAGATTGACAATATCTCCATTAAGAGATTCTACACACCTGAATGAAATTCAGATTCCACATCTAGGTAGTGCAAAGGGTAGTACATTTGTTGCTCAAATTTTTCTGCATACTTCCTACATGACAAGAGAATTCACAGAATCACAATTCAGACAACTTGATTGCTAAATGAAAAAAAATACAGAGATACAGCAGAATCAAAGCTTGCATTATCAAAGTAATGCAGATGGAATCTTAGTTGTTGGCAAAGGAACAGAAACATGTGTCTACTTGATTTTGATATAATGCAAATGGGCAAAACAAGTCCTCCAAATATTTGCAGAAATTTGTACATATCACATCCGGAATTAACTAGATTCAGAAAAAGCCAGAAATCAATAAGAAATTACCTTGAATAATCAAATACCAAGTTTTGTAAATGAAATAGCCAAGAAAGTTCCATCAATCATTTGTTAATATAATTCCAAAATAAGATATTGGAATTCAGAATTGATACGAGACTAGATGGTTATAATCCACCATAAAGGTTGAACTTTGGCTAACATCATTGATGCAGGATCATTAAAATGGTGGCTTCTGCTCATTTCACTGTAAGGTTCAATCTTAAGCAAGCATCATTAAAAATGCATCTTGATAAAAAATAAAAAATAACTCACCTCTCAACAAGCCTTGATTTTTCCCTGTATGGTTTGACAAGAACACGAGCTCCACAAACAAAATGAGGATTTTCCTTTGCCAAAATTGTCTTCACGGTTTCTGGGTAAACAAAGGTTACAAACCCAAACATCCTTTTTTGTTGGCATGGAATTCTCACATCTTCGACAGGTCCAAATATCCTGAAACAAAAACCAATTAAACGAAATTAGAATCAGATATTGTGAGATCTGATGGAAAGAAGCATTTGTCCTTCCAGTAGTAAGGTTGAGACTCATTACTTAAAGTAGTTTGAGACATCTTCCTCAGTGAAAGTGCTCTCAGCTGGAAAAGTCAAGTAAATCTGCCGGGATCCAGCAACAATTCCACCATGGTCATTTCTCTCACTTCTGTACTCCATGTACCTTGGAACATCTTCTGCCAAAACTACCGCATGCTGCCCATGAGGTCTGTAACACAATCATAAAATCCCAATCATTATAATTTTGTGGAGAAGGCATAGGAGCTACAGGAAAGATCATGACTCACCTATCAATAAGACGAATGCTAGTCTTCAGTCGAGCAAGAAGCTTTGTAAGGCTGTAACCAGCCTTACCATGTCTCTGGCTCTCCGTGAGATATCCCTCAGCCTGAAGAAGCTTCCCAAATTTCTCATAGTACAGAATCGGCAGAGACGCAATTGAAACTGGCATCCCTCTTCGTAATTTCAAGAGTTCCATAAGCTCTAACTCTAACTTCTCTAAAGACCCAGGTGGTAGTGCGTGGTCTTCATCGACCACATCATTAGAACTTGGGCTGAAAATTTGAGAAAAGCTATCAGGAAGGGTTTGGCTGTGAATGTAGCGGCAGTTGTTTCCATGCTTACAGTACCCCTTATTGAAGTAATGACATGCCTTAACTGGGAATTCAGGCAAGCTCGGAGATCTTCCGCTGGTTCTTGCACCCAGATTGCCCATGCCCATTTCTGGGTAGTAGTAATTGGAGAAGTCTGGTCTCACTGGGTTAACAGGTTCCAACTCATCCTCCAAACTCAACAATTGGGAATGCTGCCGAAGCTGGTAGTCATCAGGAATTGAGTCCGAATAACCTGGCTGAATGAGATCCATATTGTGCATTGGTTGATGATCCACTGAGACTCGAGAATCCCAGTAGGGAGCGGCAATACGGAAGGTTGCAGGAGAGGATATGGGACGCGATGCAGCAGCCAGAAAGTGTGTGAACTGTACAGGAAGATCTGAAATGGGTTTTTGATTCATGGAAGCAGGTGACATTGGAGCTGAATTTGTTGATTTTGAGTACAGACCAAGCTCTGTTTTGGCTTTGCTAATCAAGGAGCTTATTAAATTATCAGGGCCAAATGCCAACCGGATCATCTCCCGGTCACCATGGTCCTGTAGTAGAAGATACCCAATAATCTTGGAGACATTCTCAGGCTCCAATTTCTGGATTCGATCGAAAACAATCCTTGTAGACTCCGATAAATCCATCTCACATAAAGACCCTAATGATTAAAAAAAAAAACAAATAAAATAAGAATTTATGATAATATATCTAAAGAGAGGACAGCCTACTGAGAAAGTAGAGGAAGAAAACCCTAAAAACCATATACCAGTCCCGTCCTTCCTATCCCTCTACACCACTTTCACTTGGTTTTTCTCAAATTGCATCGTAAATAGCATTGAAAATTACCATGAAAAGAACCGAAACTTGCTCAAAATGGAACCCACCAGCCTGTAGCTTCTTTAACCAAAAAAAAGGAAATATATTAACATTATGAAGGATGAATACACCCCTCTGGAAAAAGCTGGAAGATTCAACAGCTCCATGCCCAAAACAGGAATATATTTATTTCTCTACTTGGAGACAGATCATTCATGACGATTTTAAGCAAAAATGAAAAGACCCACAGAAAAAAATGGTCTTTCTAGAGAATCCAAAGTGATGAGCAGAACTAAAAATAAGTTCTTTTCCCCGCGTAAAAAAAAAAAAAATAGAAAAACTAAGAATAGAAGATTCACACTGACAGGCTTAAAAAAAAACCAAAAACAAATCGATGCGGAGAAACAGAGCCTGTAATACAAAGGAAAACAAATAAGACTTTTTTTTTTTTTGGGTTCTGAAAAAGAATCCCTGTGGAGTGGAAACCCTAATTATCAAACTATCATACTCGATCTCAAACTGCTCATGTCGTGAGGAGTATAAATCATGCGCGCAGTAGTGATGATTTCGAAACAAACCCCCATAAAAGAAACCGATTTTTTTTTCTTCTTTTACATGAACTGAGTAGGAAATATCTACAAAAACCAACACAGATCTGAGATGCCAAGATACCCACCTCGCTGAGCTTCTTTGCTGAGTATAAAACCAAAGTCAGAAGAGACAATCGAAAGCTTCGAACTCGATGATTAACTTCAACGTTTCTTCGTTCTCCATGTCTATCTCTATCTCGTTTTCTCTAATCTAATCTTCAATTACAATGAAAGGAATCAACTTAAAAACACAAAAGACACAGAAAGCATAACTTTAAACGGCGCCAGGGTTGAGTTCAAATCAAGAAATACAAATATATATATATAAACGGACGGACGATTAATCACCATTTCAAATTTCAAGCATTTTTTTAAGAAATCACCCTCACTCCACTCTCTCGTCTTTTCTCTCTCTATGCTTTACATCCTTTGTGAAATTTACAGGTTGTATTTGTCGTTACAGGAAATTACGGCAATTAATAGCGATTGCAGCTGGACTTCCGAATCGATGAGAAAACCAGCTCTGCTTTAGCTTCTGAATGACAAAAACACCCTCCACATACTTTCTTATACCCATTTTTCACTTTGTTCTCGAAAGTAAAATAATCTAACAAGTCGTTAATTCCTATGTGTCGTAGTTGGCCAATGCGGCAATCGAATCCGACGTGTTAAAAACAAGCAACGTGTGGCCAATAGCATCGTTTGAATAAAACAAGTGTTCACTTCGACTTGTCTGATCTTGATCATTAAGGGGTTTTCAACTTTCTATAATTTTCGGAATTGAAATGAGGGGAAAGGGCAGTTTCGGTTAATGGTAAGAAAAAGCTCAAGGATGGGTGACCGGTTCAACCGGCAGGAAGGTAGGGGATGACAGTCAACCGAGTATGGAGAGATACACGTGAGATTGATGTTGAAATGATCTAAATCCAGTGCAGATCCCCTGACACAAGACGTCTCGGATCTCCGTCTGAACCGGGCCTAATCAGTTACGATATCCATATCCTCCTCTTTCCCAGCTGTTATTCGGGTTGACTCTTGCTAATTCGTAAGACAGTTTGTCTTCCCTTTGTGTTTTACAGCCTTCATAGCAACAAGTTCACATCCTCTCATTTGTTGAGCTGTGTCATCAACAACAAAATCCCTCTACAGCCCTGCACCAAGGCACATAGGTGCGGGGCTCACCAAGTAAATATTTTGTGGATCCCGCACTTATCTGTCTTCGTGTTGTACAAAGAAGGGATCTTTGTTATAAAAGATGCAGTCCCCTGTTACGTGTGCCTGCCATGCCTTGTTTGCTGGAGTGACAAAATGCTTTACTGCATTGTGGATTGTTACAGTCGTGAGATACTGCGATATGGAGTATCTCATCGTCGGTGTGTTTTTTCAAATAGTATCCACATAGTACATTTCCAGAATGAAAAAACATTAACCGTGAGATACTCCACATGATAGCATCTCATGGCCATAATAGAATTTTATAAATAAGTTTTTCTACGCGTGACATGAGTTTTTCTAGTTGAAAAGAAGAGAAAATAATTTTTTAAATTGAATTTACTAATGCAAGGGGTTGCAATTAGGGGTGCAAATTGGTTTCGTTAAAACTGGGTTTCAAAGCTTATAGTTGAGTTGCCTAAGCTGTACGTGCGACTTTGCACGGGAATATAGATGTGGAGGACAAACAAATGACACATACACTATAGATACAAATAAATTCTAAGCCAACTCACCTCGGGAGCTAGCCAAATACAAAACCTTTCGCTTTGATACCTTGTTAAATAATCATTATACCTAAAAGTTTAAGCTGATAAATGAAGTTGTAACTATTTATATAAAAAGACTACAATATCTCAATTAAACCAATTTGAGCTGAAAGCCAAAATAAAAATCTATTTCATTAAATGGAACCAAACCTATATATATAGGAACTCAATTCAGATTGATTGGGTTCGATTTTGGGTAAATATATAGTTACAAGCCGGGGTTTGGTTTTAGGCTGATGTCAACCGCACAAAACAGAACCAAGTTACACCTCTATGTTCTGCATTAATGATTTCCAAGCTGCCTTGGATATCTAGTGTCCAAAGAAAGGGACTACATGGGGTCTCACATTGGGGAGGATCGAGGATTGCCCACCTTATCCGTAAGTGTCTTTTTCCGAATCACATGGTCCCACTTGCGACCCGAATTGCGGTGGGTGGGGGGAGAAATGATTCAGATGGTATGAAATGTTAGCCATTGGATCGACTGACTCTCTTTAAATATCCTTCTATATGACCACGTGAATTTTTTTTTTTTGGGGGTAATAATATGACCACGTGAATCGGTCGGAGAATTGTAATTAAGGTGAATTAATCCATTTAATTTTTTTACTTCGAAGAAACAAATGCAGAGTAAGTCGGGTTTGGATAATCCGAATTGGTCACTGAAAAGAGCAATGAATTCAAGAGAGAAAATCTGACGTCACCGACACTTGTAATCTAATAATTCTTCATAAAATAATTCAAAAAAATTTCCATGGCTGTCATGTCTGCTTGCCACCTCGTGTTCCAAATAAGGCCTTTTCAACGACAAGGATAATTTATTATATTATATTATAATTATTATTGTTTTGAAATAAGTACTTACGTGCGTGAAGCGATAACAGTTCGTATTAGAAAGTGAAGGACAACCGTTCCTCCCATATCTTTCAACGGTGACAGTAGGACAAAACAACGGTGCATGATCCATCCCTTAATGGCATTGGAAGGAGCTTTGGCAGGGTTCAAACCCTTTAGTGTCAAGTGGAAGTTCGAATTCCCCGCATGTTTATCCGAAAAAGGATTCTGTGAGTTCATCATTAGCCGAGCAAAGCTCATCCACAAAGTTCAACATCGCTCCGGTTTTTGACCATCTGACAACACAGTCAACAATCACATCGTCATCATAATCTATCAAGTGTTTCAACAATGGATTCTTCTTCCCCTTCGGTCCATGAAGTTATGTGTATTCACTATTCACTAATTACACCAGCGATGGAGTTTGATGACAACGGAAAGAATGTCCCGAATGCACGTAACAGAACGCAGTAAAGGCTCTTCCAACTAGTGAATGGTTCAAAGGGACGTACGGGTTGGTTAACAGTGGCTTTTGAGAAGTCTTGCCAATTTCCTCTCTATGATATCTCTTCAACACTGCATGTTTGAAAGTTAAAAGGGATGTTTTTGTCTCTATATTTATGTAAGGATCCGACTCCCCACCACAACGATATTGTAGGCCTCACGATTTTGCTTTTGGATTTTAATTGTGTGTGTTCAATTCATGATTTAAACAAATATTAAAGGGTCATTGAGGAGTTTGGATGAGTCTCACCGCCTTTCCCTGGGTTGGATCTTAGAAAGACATGAAGCACTGTGTGAGAACAATAGCAATGCTAGTTGCTAGACACTTAAGAATGCCTATTCTCCCTTCTTCTGCCACGTTACATGACTGTCCTGCGTCAGAAAGCGCCAACAACAACGGCCGTTAACCGCCTAAGATTCCACCGTCTCATTTTAGCATCACCCGACTCTTCTGATGGACTGAGACCCCTAATTAATTAATTGCTTCTTTAAGGCTGCCTGCCTCTAAAGTGACGAGACCGTAAATTTTGATGGAATTCCATGTCGTCTCAGAATAAGCTTTCATTGATGAAATTCTTAGGACTTGGGAAGCTGGACCACGGACGGTCACCGGAGCCTGTGAACTTCTTCATTTGGACTGTTGAGGTATAAATTTCTATTTCTTTTTTCTTTCAACCGATTACGGAGGTTTTTTCTTTTACATTCAAGCACATCTTTCTTATTAGTTTAGTTGGATTAACTGATTTTGGAATTTGTCCCATGTTGGGAATTTACTATTATTTCACCCACCATATGAGAGATGGACTTCAACATGGTATCAGAGCCTAATCTATGTCCACGTTGTGCCTCCAGCGTGAGGGGACTATTGGAATTTGTCTCACATTAGGAATTCATCATTATTTCACCCACCATATAAGAGATGGACTTTCCTAACCTTAAAACCTAGGTTTTAAAGTTTAGACTCCTCCTTTTATGTGTTATTCGGCCTTCAACAGCTGATTTTATAGTTTTTGATGTTATATATAGTTGGTAATTCCAAGTGCATCAAGGGCTTGTCCGATAATTGGAATTTGTCCCAAAATGAAGGCCAAACGACGCCTTAGTGTTTGGAATTTATGTTAGGAATTCGCTTAATTCAATTGGCTTCTCCCATCAATTCAACAACTATTTTCTGCTTCAATTGTTTGGTTTTTCCAACGTTTTCTTAAGATTACGTTCTTGCAAACAATCCAATAATTGCTACAACTTACATATTAATTAGAAACAGTTGGATGTAAATGTACGTACGTAGATGGTATTTGAAGTAATGTCAACTGTCAAAGGAAAGCATTGTCCTGGTTGACAAGTATACAAATTATTCTTGTGCTACCATTTTCAGTCACATCAAAGATCTCCAATATATGACAGGAAGGGTTACAGATCGACAGGGCTTATCCAAATCATTGGAGCGCTCGTATTACTCCTGATAATCGACATTATAATATATTGTTAATTGCAACCTAGAGTTTTCTTTTCTTGAGATTTTGCTGCCTTATTGCTTTAAAATGCTCTGTAGACACCAATTTTTTGTGAGGTGGATTGCCCTCAGTTTGTGTATTAAGTCAGTATCTGTGGCTCGATCTCAAGTCCAAGTAGGATTTGAAGGAAACATAGAAACAGTTTTTTTGTGAAGAAGTGCATGGATTAATTTATTTTATGGTGTGGCTAGGATATACATTGGCACACAGGACATATAGGAAATGATAATGAAGGCTAATGGGAGGGCAAGTTTTTAGATAGCGACTATGAATTGATGGAGGTGATTCTTGAGTTGTAGCCTATGATATATATTTTTTTTCTGTTGTCTTTACAGAAAAACTTTCTTATCAAGAAATTGTGCTTTTGTCATCCAAGCAGATCATTCTCATCCCAGAATTGATTATTAACTGACCATGAAGAGTGGACCAAACAAAGTTAAAATAAATTTTTTTCTAGGGTGAAATGAGTTGGCAATTAGTTGAGATCCGAAATTCACTTGAGATAAAGTTGAGCTCCACAATACAAGATAATTGTGATGGGTGTTTGTATTAGCTGTGAAAGTTAGCATAAAACCCACCCACCCCACTCTTGAAGGGTAGAACAAAATAATAATGACAGAATTGATAAGATTACTTTTGTATTATGTCATCCAGATACAAAAAGCGGTGCCAATAATAGTTAACATTGGATGGGAGGTGTTGTGATATCCCAATCCCACATCGGAAACGAATGAATGCCTAATATGGTATAAGAGTCAGAGAGAACACTTAACTTAGCGATGCGTTTTTTAAGGACAAAACCGTGTGGGCTTAGGTCCAAAACGGACAATATCTCGCTGGGTTAGGTTGTTACAAATGGTATCAGAGTTGGTTCTAGGTCTAGTAGTCCGTGACTGATGTGGGTCCTAATGTTGCCCATAAGAAGTGGTTGGACCGATGAGGGCGGGCCCATGAGGGACTGGCAGGCTTCTAGGTGACCATTGCATGGGGACGTGCAGCTCTGAAGGGAGAGAGATTGTGATATCCCGATCCCACATCGAAAACGGATGAATGCCCGATATGATATAAGAGTCAAGGGGGAACACTTAACTTAGCAATGCGCCTTTTAAAGACAAAATTGTGCGGACGTAGGTCCAAAACGGACAATACCTCGCTGGGTTGGGTCGTTACAGGTGTCGTAAAAGGTGGGAAGATAGTATTTGAAGCAGGTTGAGCAGAGAACTAATTAAGGTACGGATGAATGCCCGGTATGATATAAAGCGAGACGCATTTTAAAGACAAAACCGTGCGGACTTAGGTCCAAAACGGACAATATCTCCCTGGGTTGGGTCGTTACAAGTGTCGTAAAAGGTGGGAAGACAGTATTTGAAGCAGGTTGAGCAGAGAACTAATTAAGGTTACAAAATGTATTAAAAACTGATAACCTGAAGTTGGAGGCAATATTTAAGGGATGAATGACTAAATTTTAGGGATGTTTATAAATGATAAAGATGAGGGGCAAACAACATATTTAATGAACATGTTGCTTTAACAGAACATAAACGAGAACAACCATCATTCTTATAGATCCTCTCTTTTTTTACCATGCATGATAAATTGATCATTAGATTGATTAGCATGTGCATATCCTTACATAGGAGAGTTGCTATTTTGTATGAAGAAAAATATTTAGTAGATAAGGAAGGAATAGAGAATCAGAAGGAAAATGTATGTTTTATAGAACACCGTTCCTACTAAAAGCTTAAGCTAATAATGAGGGGTGAACTTTATATATTTAATATATTCCTTAACACTCACCCTCACGTGTGGGCTGGACTCAAACCCAATTTTAGGGAGGCCCTACACGTGGAATATTATTTTTTTCAACAGGTGGAGTGGAGGTTTGAACCCAGGACCTAGGGTTGCTTATCAGGCCGTACCGGTCTCATGCCTGTGGGCCGGCACAGCACGACCCTGCACTGTAGCCGTGTCGTGCGGGGCTCAAGTATCCAAGCACAAGGCCCCTTCGGCACGTAGGCGGCCAGGCCTGTTCGGCGGGCCCAACGATAGGCACGAGGCCCGCATGGCCCACCAAGGGAACAACCCTCTAAAAATGGTTTTGTTGCCATTTTTTGACTGTTTTACCCCCACCCCCCCCCCCCCCCCCAACAGCTATATAACAACCATATTATGAGGGTATGCTTGTAATTGACTGTAAATAACAATTTCCACCCTTCAAACTGCCAAATAACAGTTATATTGGAGGGTAGAGCTGGTAAAAAGCCACTTTTGGTTTTCTATAAATAGGCCTAACTCTTCCCACTCCAAACCACACTTTTTCTACAATCTCTTACTCTTCTCTTCTTACTTTATTAGAGTCTTGTTCTAAGTTTTGACCAATGGCCGGTAGACTTGGCAGAGTGCTTACATGGGGGGGTCCCTAGGTCGACCATTGGCCAAACTTTTAACAAGAGTTTAAGAAAATTATAAATCAGGTTACTATTGTTGTATTTGCAAAGTTGTATTTGTAATAATTTATTTATTTATATTTTTTGAGCAAAATCTATCCCAATATGTGTAAGACAATTTTGTGAATAATAAACAGATTTTTCAGATTTTTTTGTGATTTTTTACTATTTTTTCTAATTTTCCTTGGTTTAAAAAAAAAACAATTTGCAATGTTGTACTTGTAATAATTAATTTATTTACATTTTTTGAGCAAAATCTATCCCATTATGTGTAAGACAATTTTGTGAATAATAAACATATTTTCATAATTTTTACCATTTTTTTCGTATTTTCTTGATTTTTTTTTAAAAAAAATAGGGCTGACCCGTTTGGCCCGGAAGCAGCCTGTCAGCCCGCCGTGCACTAGTATTAGCCAAACGGGCCAAGCATGCCGCGGCCTGCCCGGCACGCCCCAAACGTGCCTGGGCCGGCCCGTAAGCACCCCTACCAAGACTTAGCGTTTGGCTAAGACTTTGATACCATGTAGAACACCGTTCCTACTACAAGCTCAAGCTTATTGTAGACGCGAACTTTATATATATTAATTATATCCCTTAACACTCTCCTCACGTGTGGACCAGACTCAAACCCATTTTTAGGGAGGCCCTGCACGTGGAATATTTTTTCTTGTTTTGCCAGCTATACAAACATCAATATCTTAAAATGTGATTGGACCATGCAAATATGGCCTTTTGAACACGATTAAATAAACAAGGAAATACAAATTTTCATTCTACAGTTTTGTTTATATGCTGACATATAGTTTGTTAAGAGAGGAGAGAAATTAAGTACAGATATTTGGCTAAATGACATGCTTCTTTTTGCAGGATGTTGGGTTGTGGTTGGAACTTGGAAGAAATAAACCTCGGTAGCTACCGCCAGATTTTCGGCAATATTGGTGTCAATGGGGAGTACTTGGAGAGCATGTCCAGGTTCACAACTGAACAGATTCTCAGGTTTATTAGACTGTGTCATATGAAATGGGGGGACTTCATCACATTGTGCAAGGAACTCAGACGCATCAAAGGCCGCTCTCTCTCTCTCTCTCTCTTTGTGTATATATTTGTTACATCATCATGTATTTGAGCCTCATGCTGATTTCTCTAACACACTCATCAGGCGGTCTTAATATTTTCATCTCAATGGAAGTAGCAAAGATTACCTTTCAATCTGAACTACTTCAAGTCAAATGTCCCCATCAGATGCAGCCCATTATCCGATGCAAAATAAGAACTGGTTTTTTAGCTGCTTGATACTAACACCAAATATTAATACTCTGCAGTTATGCGGAGCAACAAGTTCGCGGGCCTTGGTGGGCTCCATCCTGCCTGTCAATAGTGTGTGTCAAGATGGCAAATCGCACTAGACGATCTCGGGTCCTTTCCTCCAAGCTAGAGCCATGATATGAACTCCATATGCATTTTTCTTTTTCATGCAGAGGCGATATTTCCAAGCAATACTCGGAATTTATGAAATAGGTCTTAGTTTTTATAAAACCTTATGATGTGATTTTCATCAAAAAAAAAAAACCTTATGATGTGATGTTCATATACATTATACAGGGTTTATGTTCAAAGCTAGTTCTTATCAAATAAAAAGGAGTATTTATAGCTTACTTCTGGTTGAGACATCTCACGTTTGGTGAAAAATTCCGAATCTCATGGTCTCAAAATAAATTTTATTTCTTTTTCTTTTGGAAAATAGATGGTGTCACCTGTGGGAATGCATCTAGCTAGACAAATATTGTGCACCTAAAAAAATTTTGAAAAAAAAAACAGAAAAAGAAAGGAAAGGGAAGGTACTCTTTCCAAAAGAAAATATTTTTAACAGAGAGCAGAGAGAATATAGAATATATTAAATATTTCTGGTCCATAACGAGTCTTGACAGATGAGACCTTTGATCTCATCCCGATTCCCTCACGAGATTTTTGGTCGCCACGTGGCTGAAAACATACCTCTAGTCAGGCCATGTCAGCAACAAGCCAGATTAGATGGATATGGAGATACACAAAGAGGACCAATGGGGTGACGCTGACGTGTAGACATCCTCATCCACAACATCTCTCTCTCGTATTAAAGACTCGCCCACCACACCCAGAATTTACGAACCCCCCCAAGCTTTTGCTCAGTGATCACAATATTTCAGAAACCGTCGGTCGAGCTTCTGGCAAGACATGGCAACCTCTTCAATCCACCAGTCAGCACTGGCCGGCCAGACGGCTTTGAAGCAGCAGAATGAGCTTGTCAGGAAACTCGGAGCCTCCGTCTCCGGTGGCCGCATCTCCATGCGCCGCACCGTCAAGAGCGTCCCACAAAGCATATGGTAATAATAATTAATTAAACACAGCCGCTCTTTCTTTCCTCTATTTTTATTTTTTCTCACTTCACCTGAATTGGCATCTATCTATCTATCTGATCAACAAACAGGTATGGTCCAGATCGCCCCAAGTTCTTGGGTCCATTCTCAGAACAAACTCCATCTTACTTGACCGGGGAATTCCCAGGCGACTATGGCTGGGACACTGCAGGACTGTCGGCGGACCCCGAGACATTCGCCAAGAACCGTGAGCTGGAGGTGATCCACTGCCGCTGGGCCATGCTCGGCGCCCTTGGATGCGTCTTCCCTGAAATCCTGGCAAAGAATGGTGTTAAGTTCGGCGAGGCCGTCTGGTTCAAGGCCGGTGCACAGATCTTCTCGGAGGGTGGCCTTGACTACCTTGGCAACCCCAATCTCATCCATGCCCAAAGCATCCTAGCAATTTTGGCCTGCCAAGTTGTTCTTATGGGCTTTGTTGAGGGATACCGAGTGGGTGGAGGGCCACTTGGAGAAGGATTGGACTCCATCTATCCCGGTGGAGCCTTTGATCCACTGGGTTTGGCCGACGATCCCGAGGCTTTTGCTGAATTGAAGGTCAAGGAGATCAAGAACGGGCGGCTTGCGATGTTCTCCATGTTCGGATTCTTTGTTCAGGCCATTGTCACCGGAAAGGGCCCTATTGAGAACCTTTTCGATCATCTTGCTGATCCCGCTGCCAACAACGCATGGGCATATGCCACAAACTTCGTCCCCGGAAAGTGAAAATGACCCGACGACGATCACCACCCTTTCTGAATGTATCGCTGCTTAGCTTTGTTGTAGTTCCAAGCCTGCAAAGCATTCACCTTGTATTAAGCTATCACATTAACCTTTGCAGTAATGAGTTATCTTAATGGTTGGAAGGGAATTCGGTAGCCCACGACCGTGATGACCACTTCACTACCTGAACATTCAAAAGCAAAGCCTAGTTCGGGTCTTCACAGAACCCATTCCTAAGCAGGCCTCGATTATCTGAAATAACCGCTAGATGGTCCGAAGGCTCCGAACTCCAAAACCTTATCCTCTGCTATCTTCAAGACCAAAGGCACTTCTCCTTACTTCGAAATTCAAATCAAAGGCATACATATATATGGAATATGAAAGTCATAATTCATTCCTAACAGCATAAAATAAACCACACAACTCAGGATGCGCTTAGCCTTGCTTTTTTACTTTTGCTATTGCTTTTGTGCTTCTTTAAGCATAATCATACTTTTTGAAGCAATAAGCATGTTTTTCTAGTATTCGCTTTTGCTTCTTCAGATGAAACAAAAAACAATCTAATTGCTTTTAATACCACCCACCACTACACATCCACCAACCATCACCTATACTACCACCCATCACTTACTCACCACCACCACCACCTCCACCTACCATCCACCTTCACTTTCCACCATCACCACTACAACCACCTATCACTTAATACCGACTCCACTAATTACCACCACCACCATTATCCCCCACGAGTAATACTACCACCACACCACCCCCACTACAAACAACATCACACCACCAAACCCACTTCCACCCCCATCTACCAATACCACCACCACCATCACCGACACCACCCATCCATCATTAACCCACTACCATAACCCACCCATTACCACCACCATGCATCAAAACCACCACAACCCCCACCCACCAATACCACCACCACCACTACCACTACCACTACTATCACCACCCACCACAACACCCCCACCCACCACCATCACCATGACTAATAACCACCACCCAAATCATGCTTACCACCACTATCACCAACACCTCCACCCAACATCACAACCCACCCCTATCATGTTTGTGATAATATTAGCAAAGAAAAAATTTTTATTTTTTTATGTTAGCAAACATACTTTTCGTTTTTTTGTTACAAGGCAAATGTAAACCAAAAAGTTTTACTTCATGAAATGATCTTCATAGAAGCAACAAAAATCTAATTGTTTTTCTTGCTTTTTGAAAGCAATTTTTGAGAAGCAATACTAAATGCAGCCTCAGAGAGAATGTTTTCCATCTATTGTGGAAATAACATACCAGGAAAATTGTTTGTTAACAGGAAGAAGCCAAAAATAAATAACAGTGAGACCCTCCTAGGATCCGAAGATGTCAGCTGGCTGTTGAAACCACTCAATGCTCTAGTTTATTTGTATAGCTGCTTGAACCTTTTCGAGGCTTCTAAAACATTGCCCCTATGACCGAAGGCACTAACCCTTACAAAACCTTCACCACCAGGTCCAAAACCGCTACCTGGTGTTGTAACAATGTGGGTCTTCTCAAGAATCTCAGCAAACACGTCCCATGAGCTTCGCCCAGGGAAGTGGACCCATACATATGGAGCATTCTTCCCACCGTACACTTTAAAACCGAGGGAGTTGAATGTGTCCACTATTATTTCAGTGTTCTCTTTGTAGAAACGAATTACCTCTCGCATAGCCTGCAAGAAATATAAATCCCTTTAATCTCTGAAAGATCAGCATAGTCATTCAAAAGGAAACTGGGCTACAGAACCTTACCTGTTGCCCTTCGTGTGAGAGGCAAGCCAATCCACCAGCTTGAGCTATGTTAGATGCGCCATTGAAGCAAGTACAAAAAATACGGTTGAAATCCTTGGCAACAGGAAATCCATCTGAAAAAAGGAGCTCCTTAGGAACCACAGTCCAACCAAGTCGAACTCCTGTGAACCCAGCATATTTAGAAAAAGATGATGTCTCAATTGCAACCTGCAAGCAGTAAATTGGAACATATCATTTGTTGAAAAAGCCATTCTCCCCATAATTTCTGTGCAAGTGGAGCACATGCAGCATTCAACTTAACATTCACAAGGCTGTCTTCCAGACCAAAATATGACCAAATATGCTCTATAGAATCAAAAGGTAATCAAAACAGAAAAGACTTTTGGAATTCCTAAAAATATAAAAACAAAACAAAAGAAAAAAAAATCATATCCATACTAGCATGAAGCCCATACAACCTAATCTCCCCACACATCATCTTTTCAGAAGGTATCCTTCCTAAATAATGACTCCATCAGCTAAGCAGTCAGCTAGCATTTTAGCAGACTCTGGGGCATAAGAAAAAAAGGATGTCAGCACACTGGCCAAGGCCGTATCTGAGCAGACTAAATGAATCGATCTCCAAGAGAAGTCCTGTGTAAAGTCGAGAGATGACCATGGAATAATCACTCTCAACCTCCAAAGATGTAAATCCCATAAATCTCACCTCCTTCAGCCTTATAACTGATGCACAAAACCCTGCTCCATGTACATTTCCTTCCATATAGGCCCAGGAAAAGCATGATGGAAACATAAAACCTGCTCAATTATATTCTTTTGTATGAAAAGTTCAAGGCTAGGATAACCCAACAAAATGATTTATGCGACTCAAATCCATGTCTCCTATCTGTAACTTGTGTTGTAATCAAAGTATTTAAAATACCTACAAGGACAGAAGAATTCAGTACAAGAAAAATCGTATTATCTGTTGAATTTCCTGTAACCACAGCATCCTTGATAATATAAAGTGAAAGTTCGGGAAATCATTTATTAAAAAACTCTCCCTGGATCTGTTTGCCCAACCTTGTTAAATCATTTTAATATTCATCTTTGCAATAACTGCCGTGGTGGAAACAGAAAAACGTGCATGCACTTGTGTGTGTGAGAGAGAGAGAGAGAGAACCAAAGTATAAGCAAAAAGGAAAACTTCAGATCTGAACATATATGGAAACAGAATGAGTAATTTCCATACTTCTTTGGCTCCAGGAATTTCGAAGATGGACCGAGGGCTGTCATCTGAAATGTACATGGCATACGCAGAATCATAGACTATGATGGAACCATTTGTTTTAGCAAAATCAACCAACTGTGTCAGCTGATCCCTTGTTGCGGAAGAACCAGTAGGATTATTTGGTGAACAGAAGAAGATGATATCTGTTCGTGAAACAGTCGATAAATCAGGAAAGAAACCGTTCTCAGGACTGCATCTCATGTACTCTATATTACCATACTTCTCAGCATCCTTCTGGAACAGGCCAGTTTGACCCATAATAACACTTGAGTCTACATAAGCCTGTAAATACAAGATACAATTGATATAGTCACCAATATTTTCAAGGATTCAATGTATAAAAATTCCTATGCTGCACAGTGTAACATATAAAAATGCACGAGTGGTTCATACTGCAGTACTGTCATTAAACCTTTGCCTTTTTTTTCCTTAAAATACGAGTAATGAAACTTGTATTGTTATAGATAAGAAAGAAGAATGTACAGAAAGGGTACAGAATAGAAACTCTGAAACCCAAAAGAAAACAGAAAAACAACCACGAAATAGTCAGGATGACAGTCAGAACTGCTCTTCCTAGCCTTCCTATTAAACCTTTGCATTTTTGCCGCCAAATTATCCCATCGCACGCATGTGATCTCAAATATCCTATCCACAAGCCCCAAAATCAGCATTAAAGCAGAATGCCCAGCACCCAATCTAGAAACATTTTGAGACCACCCAAGAAAACCAAAACCTTTGAGATCATTTGATTTTGCTGGTCTTTGGCTGTGAAGTTTTCCTAGTCGAAACCAACAACACATTCAGACATGTAGAAAGAAAATGAGAAGGGTGAGCAAGAATTTCTTGCTGACCTTTATTACAATATTACTTGAAATATGCATGGGTGCTCAAAGACAGTATATAGGCAACAAAAGTACCTCAGTCCCAAACGCTTAGGATGCTAAGGAACTCATTAAAATCAAATATCAGAGTAGATGATTCAACACAATTTGGAAAAAATATATATAATTATTTTTCTAGCCGCAGATTGATGCGAGGAAATATAAATACCAAAAAATAAGCTGAGAGATATTACCGGGTATGATGGATCTTGTACTGCCATTGTTACATTAGACCCAAAAAGGATCTGCCATAAAAGGGAAGCACAGGTGTTACTGTCAAAATGTATTTATTGAAGAACATCCAATTGTCTCTCATTAACATAATAAAAAAACTCATGTAAATTTCAATGTGACAATTATCTTGAATACAAAGTGGCAATGAACTAGGCCCCAAAGGACAAATAGGGGCATCTCTTAAACAATCAACACAGTGTGGGAAATTAAAACAAACCTGTAGACGTGAAATGTCACACTTTGCACCATCTGATACAAATATGTCATCTCCATTTATATCAAGGCCACCATAGTATGTTGATGCAATTGCAGACCTCAGATGCTGCACAAATCAAGTGATCAACAGTTTATATCAATCTTGATTTGATATTGCTTAAAAATTTGAAAAGCATATAAATTTTATAATAAAAAAACTGCGAGCATCAAAATCTAGTAATTTTTTTCCTTACAAAAGAATAGGAAGTAAAATATATATATATATAATCAACAACAACAACAAAATGCCTTGTACTGATCAGGCTACACAATATGAATCTCAGTTCTCATTCCACTTTATCAAACTCACCAATATCATTTTGTATTGCTATATCTTTTGGAATTGGCAGCCCCAATCTTGGGTGAAGGAGCCAAGCTGAATCAGGTTTGGCAACCAAAGTAAACAAAATTATTGCAAAAAAAGAGTCCATTATATGTGAGACACACACAAACACGCGTGCCTATAATCTGACTGTCAGAATTTGGCATGAATTTGTCGCTTTAATCCTTCAGGGCACAGTTCTAAATGCCATAGTCAATAATACAAAAGATATACTCTCATATAAAAGAAATGAACAACTTTTGGAGATACCTAGATATAAGCCAATGAATAAAATATGATTTTGATCTCTTAGCTAAAAGTCAAGTAGCATAGGATTCACATACTTTGTCACCTTGTTCTGCTCCATAACCACTATAACCCTCTAATGTCGACAGTGAATGTGATTTCTGCAAAAGCAAATGCAATTTTTATAAACAATCAGAATCAATATATATATACATCTGAGACACAGTTCTAAAAAGTGTTAATTTCTGTTAGTTTTGCTTAAGCAGGAAAAAAAAATTCCTTTTTTGGGAAGCTATTTGTGTTGGTGGATTGTGACAGATATATGTTTTCATTGACCTCCGCTGAAAACAACGACATGAACGAAGAAGTGTTATTTCTGTTAGTGTTGCCCAAATACACTTTTATTTTTTATTTGTTTTCAGTTTCTTAAAATGTTTCTTTGCAGATGTCTTTACGTCATAAGACATTAGTTCAAACTTCAAAGGAATTTGACAGGCATCTGTGCACATAAACCAGTAGTTCAAAGGAATTTGACAGGCATCTCCACCATCCTCACATTACTGGCAACTGGAGAAGTAGCTGTAAAGTCCTTGTAGATAACCATACCCTAATCTTTTTGGAAAAAGTCAATCAACCTAATCAAATGCATAATGATTTCCTGATGTTTCCGCATTTCCCTCAATCTATCAAACTAAATCTTCAATTACTTCACTTCATCAAATTAAGTGAATACTGGATTGCAAATCAAATTGAATCGGATGGGGCAAGGGACGATCCATTAAAACCGGAATGTTTGCATTTTGTTTTTGGTTTTACTTAAAGGAAAATGTGAGCTCTCGGAAGTAGAGAATAGATCTCACAGAAAAGCAAACAGAAGCCAATATTGTGAACTCACGAAATTCATCATTATGTTAATTTCTTTATCAGCAGAATAAGTTTAGATTTCAATAAATGATGACTCTCTTTGAACAGAAAAAGCAATCCTTTTCACAGTGAAGCTCCTCAAAGAGGAGAAAGAACATAAGAGAATTCAGTGTTAAACAAATATTATGACATTAAAATATGAAAAATATGTGCTTAAAAATGTATATATTGGCCTTAATTGGCATTGCAGTGTGGTTAGGCAAAATTGATATAAGACAAGAATTTTACTATCCTCGACAGAGAAAAATACCTTTGCCATAGCAGATGTTATAACTTCCGGAATGGGTTCAGTTGTGTCACCAATTCCAAGGCTTATCACCTGTGCGTCAGGGTAATTCTGCACATGTGCTGCCCGCCTCCTTGCAATCTAATCAGGCAAACAAAAGGGAATTAAAAAAGACTGTAATATCAAAAAATAAGAATATTAACATCCAACAACGTAAAAAGATAACAAATTAACATCGAGAAATTCTCAATTAATAACTGTATAACAGAAAATTAGAGTTGAAAAAAAAAACCTACCACCAGGAAAATTTTGGTCAGAACCATTTGGTTACATTTTGAATAAGATAATTGCACTACAAAGGTAAGGTCCTTCTTTCTACTGCAACCAAATTCAAGATAACATGGATAAATTGCACTTACCGGAACTGACCCATTTGATACTTTTTCTGCTTTTAATATTTCTTTCTATGTTATAATTCATGAAACCAGTTATTTTTTTTATTTCAACAGATATATGTTTTTCGGTACCAATAAAATCATGCAAATTAATGCTAATTCACTACAAATTGGATGATTATATCAGGATTCAAAACAGAGAAAGTGGATGCAGTTTATGAACATGTTTTTAGGGTGAATCACTTATGTAAACATTTCAGTCACGCAACAAACAAAAATACAAGAAATTTTAGTTAATCTTGTATCGATGTCAATGTTGTTTTGTTCCAAAGCCAAGCCTTTAATACTCATCAATGAAATAAAATTCTAATCTAGCATTAATTAACTTATCTACTTTTCAAGTAGATTCTGAAAAAGGAACAAGCGATAAATAATAATTTGACTTTTCTTCAGCATTAATCAATAAAATTAAAGCAGCCAGGTAATCGCTCAGGATTCTCTTTTTCATTAAAACATCATAACACCAACAAAAAAAAAAAAGGTGCCTCATATTTGCCATGGATATTTTACTCATAATTGAAAATATTAATTGAGATGGCATAAGAAATTATAGCAAGTCCACCTATTTTTTGACAAGTACTAAATAAAGTTCATTGAAAATATGTACATACTATGTGTACAAGAAGCTAGCAATAACATATTACGATAGCAATTAATAAAATAAGAAAAATAAAAAGTAAATTATAGTAATCCACCTACTAACCTCCGGGAACAAATAACCAGCCTGAAGTTTTCCAATGTTTGCATTTCGAGAAACCTTTGTCTTGTAAGCTTCACCATATAGAGTTGACAACATTAGCTTAATTCATAAGCAAAACAAAGAAGAAATGCATTGAAAAAAAATTTTCCAACTCTCGATAAACCCAATTTCAAAATTCATCAATCCACTTGCTCATTCATTGGAATTATCCATAGATGTTAGCTGTGGTGCATTCAAAGTGCTCTGAATATATTACTCTTAAAATTTTAAGTGATTATCTTCTCCTACCAAAAATACTCTTTTCTTTTGTGTCAGATTCACTGGTACATTGTTCATTAGAACATGAAATGTTCTCAAATTTAAAAATTAGATTTGCTAAATAATTAAGAGGCTTAGAAGTATATACTTAATGGACTAATACAGTAATCAAAGGATGACATAGCAAAACATTAATTATATCACCTGCACCTGCCAGGATATACCTTTTCAATTCGGCATAATGCCACCTAGTGATCATATTTTCAACATAAAAGAGCCTAAATCGCTCCTAAACTAGTCATTAACTGTATACTTCCAGCATTGTGACAGTGTTGTTCATTGTGGATTCGTTTCACAATAATAAAACCTTCAACCACTCGGAAGTCAAAACATTTTACGCTCGTTATGAAAAAGAAATGTGATCTAACATAGTCACAATTAAATGAAAGGGAAAAGCTTACCAGTCTTCTCACTTGCAGCTGTTGCTAAGCATTTACAGATTCTACCGTTTCTTGATGGGATTGAAACCTTTTGAGTTCTGCAAGAACTTAACAGATACGATGGATTCAGCATGCCGTCTATTAAATAAAGAAAAAAAACAATCTTTTTTTTCCTCTTTCTTGTTTGCCTAGGAGATTAGAAGTAAAACCTGGAATCAAGGCCACTTTGACCTAAAAACGCAGATGACGACGAGGACAGAGATGCCGAAAGCTGAATGAGTGACATACTCTATAGTGGTGACAAGTCTCGCTTTTGCTGCAGGAGAGCAAAATTCAAGCTAGAACAATACAAACAAATGGAGAAGTTATCAATCACACTTATGTTGCTGGAGAGTATTAGTCGCGAGCTAACTTCGAGCCAGAACAATGCAAACAAACGGACCGCCTTTCAAGCGCCTATCGAAGTTCCTAAAACCAGCACGTCCCGTAGAGTGAGCCTCTGAGGCGATGAGAGTTTGAAACCCTAGCTCTTGATAGTAATAAGATTCAGACCTGTAATGGGTTCTCGAGAGTTAACATCAAGGCTTTGCCCAGGTGGTTCGAAACATGTCTAAGTGTAAAACCGGTACTACGCGGTTCAAACTTATGAAAATTTAGTCTGAAGTTCCGAACCAGTAATAGCCGGAGGCCGACTGATTAAACCAAATAAGTTTGGATCTTTTCTACTATTTCTCTTTAACTAGTGGTGGCACGTGCATACTGCACGTCTTCACCCTTAACTGTGGCATATAAGTGAGGGTTAAAATTCGAATGTGGAAAGAATAGTGGAGTGGGTTATAGCTTTGGATTGTTTTAGCTGAAGAGGGCAACGGTTGGAAAAAAACAAAAAACAAAAAAGAGGCCAGAATCTGGAGGGAATATTCCCCCATCTTCCCTTTATTAATAGTATAGATAACTAGGTGCCCCGCACGTGCTAATGTTATTGTTAGGCTATGGTTAGGTCTGCATAACATTCAATATCAAAATACAACAAATAAAAATAAAAAACAACCTCTTGCTCTTTCTTGAGATGGGTTAAAATATTGTGCTAGTTCCACCCAGTTTGCACTCAACCCAATAATTGATCAAAAGAGTTTTTTTTTCGCACTTATTACATTGCGAAATATATTAAGAGTGATAATGCGTACCCAAAAGAATGTTTAAAGTATAGTCTAATACAAATAGAGAAAGCCCGATCTACAAATATTTGAGTGAACCAGTCAAAGACATACAACCCCTACATATGATTGACACACAAAAGGGTCCTTCATTCCACCCAATTTCTCAGACCGATTAAGTCCATAGACATATCCTTATAAGGTATAGTTATAGGATTTGACCAATATAGTAATTGACACCATTGCTTTAAACCCTACCCAGAAGTTCACAGAATAAAGAAGTTGAGATGTCCCAATAATAAGATCACAAAATGCTTAGAAATAATAAAAGATAATTTGATTATATAAATCATGAGAAGTTAAAGAACTTGCATTTGCAGTATAACTAAACAGCTCCAAAATTTCGTTTGTTGCATAAATAAATCTGAAGAACAATAAACAAATTTATCAACTTTAAAACCAAAAAACGAATTAACAAAATAATTAGAAAATAAATAAATTTAACCCCATGTTGTAAGTATCCTCTCCTTCGTTAATCTCTTCTGTATCGGTGACGCCGCAGAACTTGTCGGTAGTCGGCCAGCACAGAAGCAAAGGATTCTTCGCTTCCTTTCTAACAAAGCTTAAAATGGTTATACTTCAACAACAAAAAAATTTACTAAGGCTGATTTTGTAATTTCATGTTAAGTAAACTGGTCGGAAAGCAGAAAGGTCTTCTAGTATAGGTGAAGATTATTAGTTATTATGTTATTTGATATGGTGTTTGATGTCTACTTGCTTTCCTTTTTCTGCAGGTGCTTGTTTTCAAACATTCACTTCACGTCCCCATCCCTAGATTCAACCCAATTACGGAAAAAAAGAAAAAAAAAAAAAAAGAAACCTATATTTTCACTAGTCGGATTCAGAAAATACATATCTTATTCTTCCATCTTAGTCTATCAAGTTCTGATTCCTCTGTCTTAATCAATCTGTGGCTATAAAATGCTAGAATGCCATTGTATCTCACGACTAAGCAGCTTTAGAGATTATTAATGTTGCTATTATGTCCTCTGTAACAACTACTCTTGCGTTTGTTATTTGTTTTTTTAATAATTAAAAGAGACACGTCTTCTACACAATATTTAACGTGGGACCTGGGTAATTTCGTTAGAGGTGGTTTTTTTAGGGTATGTGCATTTGGGTGGGTAGTTATTATTGGAAGAAAGAGTTTTTTAGGATTTTGGGAGGATTTGTTGTGACCATGGTTTATTGGACCGGTCCGGAATCATCCAATCTCATGGAAGGTTTGGGCTCCATTTGGTAACGCTTTTGCTTTCTTGCTTTTGAAAGCAAGAAAGCAAAAAAATACTTTTCTGCTTTTCAGAAAATCTTTTGTTGAAGTAAAGCTATTTGGTAAACTTTTGTTTTGCTGTTAAAAAGCAAAAAAACATGTTTGGTAACTACAGTAGCATATAAATTACTTCTATGCTATCATATAAAACTACCGTAAACAGTTGATGCATTTTACTTAAAAATATACTTGACGTATATTGTAACGGGTTAAGCAATAATCGGGTCGGTTCAAGTTGAATCTATTTATTGGTGGGTTCGGAAAACCCAAAACCAAACCCAACTCGCCAATAATCAAGGTCAACCCACCAACCCGATTAAAATTTTTTATTTTTTAATTATAAAAAATACCAATAGAAAATAATGTGAATTAGTGATACAATTTAGGGTTAAACGGGTCATTATCATGTTAAACAAGTCATTATCAAGTTAAATGGACCATTATCGAGTTAAACGGATCATTATTGGGTTAAGCGAGTTATTATCAGGTTAAACGAATCATTATCTAATTAAACGGGTCATTATCGTGTTAAACAGGCCATTATTGTGTTAAACAGGTCATTATCGAGTTGAACGGATCATTATCAGGTTAAGCGGGTCATTATTGTGTTAAACAGGTCATTATCGAGTTTAACGGATCATTATCGGGCTAGATTTGAGTTAACCCGAAAACGAATGGATTACTAAATCCCCAACCCGAAGCCGACCCAACTATTATACGGGTCAACCCGAACCCGTTTATTCAAGTTGGATTGGACATGATAAGTCAATTTTTCCCTGGTCTAGTTTTGTGTCAAGGGTTTTAGAAGCAAGAAAGCAAATTTATGGTTAAAGTAAGAAGTAACATTTCTATGCTTCTTTTGAAAAGCAATGAAATTGCTTTTTTTCTTCTTATAAATTGATTCATGTATGCATAACCAAACAACACTTTTGTTTTTAAAAGCAAAAAATCACTTCTGAAAAGCGTTACCAAACGGTACCTTGAACTCTACCCGTCTTGATCTAGAGAATCTAGACTGTCCGGTCCAGAATAGTATTAGGCGATATGATTCGATATCGTCTAGTCCAGTCATCCCTAGTTTAGGCCAAGCTTGACAAATATGAAACCACGAGTAAACATATATTGGTTGACGTTGACCCATTACCACACCTAAATACTGCTAAAGTAGTCATGAGGTTTCTTCTCTATTTTCGCCTCAAGCATCCCATTCGTTTGTATATGTGAATTTTTTGTGTGAAAGAGATCATATATAATACATAAATTGTTTATATATCATAAGGTTAGTTTAGTTTATAACAATCCTGGTGGTAGGATGGTTTTGGTACCCAAGAGCTGAACCTAAAAAGTTTGGATGCACTAATTTACATGTTAGATGCATGTATTTGTCCGTAAGTCACTGTGACTTAGTTAACAACTTAGAAAGAAAAATGTTATATCTATACTATATATAAAAAGAATAGGCCCTCAAGAAGCATGCCAACAACTATGCATGACTTCCCCAAAAAGGCTTTTACGATTTGTTGATAATGTATAATTAATATAGGGTCAAAATAGTCAAAACTTTGCAGATGCACTACAATTTCAAAACCGTTCTCTCTCGTTATGTGCAGTATTGCACGTGCACCTTACAAGTATTTTTTACCTAAATCGCAAACATGCAAATGATTCAATTAAGTGACGTCTTTGGTACCAACAGATAATAGCTCGATTCGAGCGAGATTGTAGAATGGGTTCGTTCACAACCAATTTCTACATGCTACGTCATCCCTATGATATAAGATTTATGTTAAGACATTTTTAACATTAATTACTTTATTATTTTCTTTTATCATTAAAAAAGGATAATATATTCTTCAGCCAGTTAATCCGATAGATATCTTTCCTATTTTTGGGGGTTTTTTTTAATTTTTTAAAATACATTAAACATATAGAATGTGAGAGATTTTTATAGATTTCTTCTATAAATAATTATTAATCCTTGTAGAGATTATTTTCTTATCGTATATTATTACTTACAAAGGAAAAGACAAAGATTTAAAGTTATTTAAGAAATTCAAATTCAAAAGTGAGGTCGTCAAGGCTAATGGGCTTGTCTGTAGAGGGGTTGAATCATCAGATAGCAAGGGTTGAAATCTTCTGGTAACTTTACTTGAATTACTACTTGCTCTGACTGTGAGATGCTGTCATGTAGAGCGTCTAAGGGTCATTATTTTTTTTAATATTGTAAAATTTTCAGGTAAACCTCACATGAAAAAAATAGCATGACAACATCTCACGGTGAAAACAACACCAAATTCGGGCAAACATAGGCTGCGTTTGGTAACGCTTTGGGAAGTACTTTTTTCCTTTTGAAAGCAAAAAATTGCTTTTAAAAGCAAAAGTACCGTTTGGTAACGCACACGAGAAGCAATTTACTAAAAGCAAATAAGCAATTTTATTGCTTTTCACCGGAAGCAACAAAATGTTGCTTTTCAATTTTTTTACAAAATTGCTTTATTGCTTTCAAAACCCCTCGATACCCTATTGCTTTATTCCTATATTAAAGATGATGCATCTATACTCACTTAAGAAGCAACAACGTATTGTTATTGTTAGAGCCGGTAAAATGACACCTGACCCGATGGGTCAACCCGATTATAAACGGGTTGGGTTGACCCGTTTATTAATTTGGTTGGGTGCGGGTTGGGGAAACGGGTCAACCCGATTATAACCCGACTACCCGATGGGTAATCCAATTAAAAAAAAAAGATGGCAAAAGTATCTTGTTTTGACCCGATTAACCCCAAAACCCGACCCGATCCAATTAACCCCCAACCCTATTTTAATAATATTTTTTGAAAAATAATAATAAACGAGTTGGCGGGTTTGGTTTGGGTTGGGGGTTTTCCAACCCGCCTTAATTTAGTCCAACCTGATTATGACCCGACCCTTTGCCAACTCTAGTTATTGCTTGTTGTGCATTACATAATTTTATCAGAATACAAGCACATGAAGATAATTTATTCACAGAATTTGAAGATGAGGAAATGATGGTCGAAGATGAGCTAGCAGGTTCAAGTTCAGAACAACCCATAGAGATTGATGTGATAGCTAGATCTCGACAAGAGATGTCAGAATTAAGAGACTCAATTGCACGTAGACTTAGTGGCGGAACCAGCCTTTAGCTAGGGGGGGCAATTGCCCCCCCTAAATTTTTATTTTTTAATTAAATATACATATTTTTCTATATTTTTTAATTGAAATTTACGTTTTGCCCCCCCTAAAATTTCTGGTTTGCCCCTCTAATTCCTTGGAATTTTTATATTTCATGTATAAGTGTTAATTGAAAATTTTTTTTGCCCCCTCCAATTTGTACTCCTGGTTCCGCCACTGCGTAGACTAGCTAGTGCATATGGATTAGGACAATGGTGCTATTAGATACTTGTTTAGTTATTTGAATGTAATTAAATAACTATTTTATGAATCTTTTATAATATTGGACTTATATTTTTGAGTATATTTCTAAGTACAATACATAAATTGTGTACAATACTTTTATGGAAGCAAAAAGCAATTTCTATATTACTGTAATTACCAAACATGCTTTTTTGCTTCTTAAAAGCAAAACAAAAGTTTACCAAACGCATTTGCTTAAAGAAAAGATCTTTCGAAAAGCATAAAATTGCTTTTTTGCTTTCTTGCTTTTAGAAGCAAAAAAGCAAAAGCGTTACCAAACGCAACCATAGCTAGCGATGTCGTCCCGTTGAGGAGGTTCCAGGGTTCATTCATCCCCCATTTTCCTCCGCTTTTACCAAACGACACCTCGGTCCGTGGTAACAATCGCGCCTTGGTCTGTTGGGAGGTCCATGGTTTGGACTTTTAACAAACGATTCCTCAAACTCATTACCTGTTACGTCTCCCGTTGGTGCTTAAACCGCCTACCCAGAATACCCGCCCAATTAGAGAGAGAGAAACGCTCAGGTGCTTAAGCCTACTTCGTTATCACAGCCGAAACACCACTTATAGCCGAGATTTGCATTTGACTAATCAAATCAATCATACTGATCAGGATGGTTGCCCCCGTGTGTGTGCGCTCACGGTGTTGTAAAGGTGAGCGTTCGCCTGTCTTTATCATAACTTGTCTTACAGAAGCAACATCACGTACGCATACATGGACGCAAAACACGCTGAGTTGGGCTGGGCAAAAAAGACGCCGTGTTCCTGTCCTTATGCTTCGGGGGTGGGCCTATGGCGAGCCTGTTGCCCTAAGAAGCGTCAATGAAATTTACGGAGAAGATAGGCGTGGCAGGTCAACACGCGGCGGAAGGGAACGTTTGGATGACCCGTCAACGGGATGTAAACCGGCCACGCCGGTATTTTTGTATCCGTTCTCCAAGGCCATAAGGGGAGTTGAAAATGGAGCTGGTCTTTTAGCCTTTGTTTAGTCATGGATTGGGTGGACTAGGGTTCCTGGCCTGGAGATTTCCTCTTATTGAAGGGGAAAACAAGGAAGCAGAGGAAATCCTGAGTTTCTCAATTTTCAGTCCTTCTCTCGTTGTCTAACTGCTTGGATCGTGAAGAACCGGGAAAGATTTGCTGGATTTCGTTCTGTCTCGTGAGTAATCAAGTAAGTTTAGGACAGCCTGATAATCTTGCTTGAAAGTGGAACTTCTGTTCCACAGCCTCACCCATCTTTACCTTTTCTTTTCGATCGTATGTAAAATTTGCTGTTGTTGCAGAATCTTCCAAAGAGAACTCCGTTTCTGCTTTATGATGTGGAGATATAGTGATGATTAGGAGCTGATTATTGTGCAAAATTAGTTTTGTTTTTTTCTTTTTTCCCACTTGACTTGGTGTTTCCTAATCTTTTAGCTGTTTATTTTATATGTGTAACTTGGGGTTGGATCTTGTGTTGTGTTCTCAAGAGATCTGGGTATTCGGAATTTTCTTGAAATTAGTTTTCCTTTTTTGCTGTAAATTGCATCATCCCAAGTTTCGCTGTTTGATTCGATCAGGAGAATCTTCTTGCCTCATAAGAGACTGTCTGGTCTGTGCTCGCCATGTCTTATTCTTAAAGTAATTAAAGTAAATAAACGGGTCACGAATAGTCATGAATAGTCTTCTTTAACAAGTCCTGATAATGGTGAAGTGAACCCTTTTCCTACCTTTTTTTGCCCCCTTTTTCTCAGTTAAGGATCTGATGGGAACATCGTCTGGTACTAACTTCCACCACCAACCTGCACCAAAGATGCTGCCTCCACGGCAGCAACCACGACCCGGGGGGCTGCAGACATCTCTGTCACTTGTTTCTTCTGATGCTTGTGGGTCACCAGATCTCCAAGACGCCCCTGGTTCAAATTCTGATCAAGTCCGTGAATCCCCTTCAGAAAGCGCCAGCTCACGCGAAACATGGCCTACTGCCGATGCTCTTATGGCAAAAAGGCTGGAGAAGGAGAAAGAAGGTGAAAGTGATTGCCCTGAACAGTCGGTCATCCGCCTGATTTCTAGTTCGGATAAGATTTCTCTGCGAGATGTAGCAAGAGAAAGAGTGGAAATTATATCTGAACGGATGCATCTTCTTCCGGATGATCTTCTTGAAGAGCTCAAGAGTGAGCTTCGGGTAATCCTTGAAGGATCGGGTGGTTCTCAGCACAGAGATGAGTTTTTAGTTCTGCAGAAACTTGTTCAAAGTAGGTCTGATTTGACAGCAAAAACCTTGATCAGAGCCCATCGAGTACAGCTAGAAATTCTTGTTGCGATAAACACTGGGATTCAGGCATTTCTGCATCCTAACATTGGTAGCTCTCAGACTTCTCTTATTGAGGTTTTTGTGTATAAGAGATGCAGAAATATGGCATGCCAAAACCAGCTTCCAGCAGATGATTGTACCTGCGAAATTTGCACCAACAGAAATGGTTTCTGCAATATTTGCATGTGTGTGATTTGTAACAAGTTCGATTTTGAAGTGAACACATGCCGTTGGATTGGTTGTGATTTGTGTTCTCATTGGACACACACGGATTGTGCAATTCGTGATGGACAAATTGGTATGGGTCAAGGTCTTAAGAATGGAGTAGGCTCTGCTGAGATGCTTTTCAGGTGCCGTGCTTGCAACAGAACGTCGGAGTTGTTGGGTTGGGTTAAAGATGTGTTTCAACACTGTGCCCCATACTGGGACCGGGAAGCTCTGATGAGGGAACTTGATTTTGTTAGTAGGATTTTCCGTGGAAGTGAAGACCCCAGAGGAAGGAAATTGTTCTGGAAGTGTGACGATATTTTAGAGAAAATGAAGGGTGGAGTTGCAGAATCAACGGCTTGCAAAGTAATGTTAATGTTCTTCCAAGGTATGCATATTTTGCTCCGCATTCAACAATCCTTTACCAATAATTAGAGGTTTTCTTGTTCTTGAATGATTTGTTAATTACAAAAGAATCAATGTTTGATTGCCTTTTTCTTGTTGCAATAAAAAAGTTTATTCACTTAGTTAGCTCTCTTCACTTTTCATGTGGATTAACTGTAGTGACGATAAGTATATTTAGTAGATTAATCATTTTTTCGTAAAATGGAATTTTATCATCTCTGTTTTAAAGTATTTTAAGGGAATTAAAGTTAGAATTTCCAGTTTATACTTGACAGTCTGCACCCTATTTCTCAACTTCTTTGTAGGTAATAAGGGAATTCATTGCCATGAAGAAAACAGAAGCAATAATTGTATACCATATTTCTCATTCACGTAGTGATGGCTCTCATAATTTAACCGAATTGCTACTGTGCTAGTTCTTATATTGTTTCAGGGTTGGAATTATTATTTTTCTAAACATGATTCCATGTCTCAGATTCGAGAAATTCTCATAATTTGATTCTATTTGAACACTAAAACTTACTCATGTATTGTATGTCACAATCATGATTTTATTTGACGTGTTTGGCAAAGATTGCCTTCTTCATGTACCAATATATCTAGAAATATCAACATTTAAAACCTTTCTGTGAGGTGAATGGAGGATTCCCTATAACAGTTTATAAAAGTAAATATAAATTGAGACCACACGACATGATATTTCAACTCGATATGTGTATTTGAAGTAGAAAAGTCAGGAAACGGTGGAGATCTCACTAATCAGTCTTCAAATTGTGCAGAAGCTAAAGATGTAACAAGATTGGGCAAACTATTATGGAAGTAGGCTGTCCGCTCTGCAACTTAGTGGACAAACCACAATTTAATTTTCCTTAACAATAATAATACTTCTAAGATTAAAATAATATTTATAGGCAACAAATTAGATCCTAATCCTAACGGCAACTGAGTTGAAATGGAAAAACAAAATATATTACGAATAAAACTAATAAGGAAATAAAGCATTAACTTAATAAACCTAATCTGAATGGAACACACAAAGTCAGAGTAGGACCATCCTTTTGCCAGTATGTATTTACATATATGAGCATGTCATCTGTTTATTATTTTGATTTGTGTTTGACTTCGATCGAGCACGTCTGATAAAAATGTCATATTGAGGAGGCAAAGGTGGATAAGTATACTTAGGGCCTACCTTATACACCTTAAGCACTGTGTTGAATGTGACTGGAGTTTGATTTGATAAGTTATGATATTTGTTTGGTATTGATGGCGATGAACTTCTTTTCTCTTTCCCTGGTTTGTCTTTAATTTTTTTTCCAATGTTGGGAGTTAGAGATCAGTAAACAGCTAGAATCTGTTCTTATGTGATTTTTTAGATAAAAAAGGTTATAATATTATGTATTCTCTCACCTTGGAATAGTTGCATTTTCTACTTGATAATGCTATTATTCATGTTTAATAAAAGTTCCTTGATATGTAGATGGGTTCATTTACTGTTTTTTATTTTATTTATTTATTGTGTTTCTCTGTTATTTTGCCATCTTGATATCTTTATATCAATTTCGGTTGAATTTGATACACTCCGTTGCAAATTTTTTTTTTCTGACTTTTGATCATACGTACCTATCATGTGGTTGATGTATCAAACATCTTCTGCTGCAGAGCATACCAATTAGACCCTGTTTCTGATGTTTTAGATATTTCACATTTTGCTTTAGTTGAGGCAACTTTGCTTTGGTTCTACTAGCATTCGAATTTGGTTTATCAAGGAACGAAATCTTGAAGAATTCAAATGTTGAATGATTTGGCATTACCGTCTTCTCAAAAGTTGTTGAGATGTGTTTTCATCTCGTTTGACGTACTGAGTAGTTACTGTTTAAAATATGATTCTTCTGTCTCATTTTTGGGTGTTTCTTACACACTCAAAATGGCTTACGACCCTGTTGTAATGGTGGGAATTCAAGTTCTGTTTTCAGTATACAACATTGATTTAGAGAGTGGAGTTTGGATGAAGAAAATTTGAAACAGGGAACTACCCGTCTAGGCTTGTCCATCTCTTTCTTGAACTCCAAGATAATATTTCTACAATTTGATAAATCTGTAGTCGGTGAAACAGGTCTTTTTTTCTTTTTATGACTGTCCATACTGTTTCTTTTATTTTCATGCAGAACTTGAGGTGGATCCTGCAAAGAACCCAGAAAGTGAAGAAGGAGGGAGACTGATAGCTCCACAGGAGGCATGCAACCGTATTGCCGAAGTGGTGAAGGAGGCTGTAAACAAAATGGAAATGGTGGCTGAGGAGAAGAAGCGGATGTTCAAGAAAGCCCGCCTTGCTCTTGAAGTCTGTGATCGTGAACTTGAAGACAAAGCCAGGGAAGTGGCAGAACTAAAGATGGAGAGGCAGCAGAAGAAGCAGCAGATCGAAGAACTTGAGAGCATTGTTAGACTTAAAGAGGCTGAGGCTGATATGTTCCAGCTGAAGGCGAGTGAGGCAAGGCGAGAGGCTGAAAGGCTTCAGAGGATTGCTCTTGCTAAGTCAGAGAAAGCAGAGGAAGAATATGCCAGCAGGTATTTGAAACTCCGTTTGAATGAAGCTGAAGCTGAGAAGCAGTATCTGTTTGAGAAGATCAAGCTTCAGGAGAGTTCTCGGGCTTCTCAGAGCAATGGAGGTGGTGATCCTTCTCAGATGCTCATGCTTTGCAAAATTCAAGACCTTCTCAAAAATGTTTATAGTGTTCCTCCTAAGGGGGAGGGCCAGCAAAGTGAGCACACTTTTGGTGCTGTTCCTTGATGATAACTGTTATGTACTTTTATGTAATTGTGATGTCAGGTCTAGCATCCTTCTAAAACCAAAATTGTAGTGATGTTCTAATATGTATTGTCCACTTGAAAAGTGGAAACAGAAAGCATTTTGGTTTCATTTAGCTGATTTTCGTACTCTCTTTTATCTATGTTCTCTTTTAAATGTTTTCATGTGTAGGAACCTCCTTTCTGGAATAGCTGTTTATTGAACATATTTTGTTAACTGTATGTTTGGATGTATGAATTAATTATTTTTTTAATGTATAGGCATCTATTCTGTGATCCTATGCTGCATCCATTAATTCACAACTGAACTGGTTGCTCTATATTTGTTAGTCTTCTGATGAAACAGGAAAAATACGCTAAATGGCTAATTTTTATGGCACAGTTAATAGACCCACTATTTTTTATGGAGCAGAATGTTGAGCCCCCCCCCCCCCCCCACACAAAAAAAAGAAAAAGAAAAAATGCAACATATCCTAAAACGTATTGTTGAGACATGAAGGTATAGAAAGGATAGGAGATACAAACAAATTAGCGAGTATCTTGAGCAGACTTAATATAGGATAGAATAGAAAGAAGTTGGATAAAAATGTTTTAGGCATATGAACTTAGTCCTTGATAGGAGCAAAAAGGGCTGTATAATGAAGGATTGATGGGAGAAAAAGACCAAAATGTACCTTTTATGGACTTTATCAGAAATGGTTAAATGAAAATTTGTCATATTAAAGTGTCAAGTGGCAACCCTAATAGGAGATGGAACTGAAAAAGGCAAAAACAGATAAAAGTTTATGATGATTTAGGGGCATAAAATGAAGTCCTAGTGATATATATATATATATTTTATGGTAGGTATGAATGAGGGACTGATTGTTGAAGGATATAAAGGAAGAAGGCCAAAGAGGACCTTGATGGAGTTGGTTAAAAATGACTTAAATAGATATAATCTGATTGAAGATATGAATTTTGATATAGATGACAAAAGGAGTCTATGTTGCTGATCTCATCTAGTTGGGATAGCGTACTTTGTTGTTGATAGTGGTGGTTGAACCGTAGCCCATTAAATATTTTGAGGATTTTATTTGATAACCGAGGCCGGCGAAGAGCATAGTATATGTTAATGTCAAATGCGTGCCCTAATTATTACTGAAATCACTGAATCTATCGTCATGGAGGAGTTTTACTCAGTTGTAAAACAACCGTGTGTACCATAGTGCAAAAATTAATTTGTGGAAGTTTTTGGGAGAATAAAAGCGATGCTTGTCAAATATGTTAAGCACAACCTTGGGTGACAATTATTGTCTTTTATTTTCCTCCTCGGAGAAACTTGAATCCCATTGGACATGCTGTTGGGAAGTAGTGGCTAAAAGGGCATTCCTGCAGTTTCGGGAAAGTTTGGCTGTGTTTGGGATTGCTTATTAAAGTGCTTAAATCCTCTTATAGCTTATTTAAGCACATTTTTAAGCTAATAATATGTTTGGTTATGTGAAATGGGTAATCACTTACCCGTAAGTAGTAGAGAAAGGGACCCGTAAGGAGAAGCTCTTGAGAGTAGCTTCTTCTTCCTCTGTTCCAATGAGCTTGTGTATCTCGATCGAGCTCGACGCTTTGAAACGTTCTCCGTGAAAAATTCTTCTTCTCTCTTTCGCTCTTGCTCAACGAGAACTATTTCTTCGGCGATTTCCCCAGCTTTAAATCACTCCGGCCTTACCAGTCTCAAATCTTTCTTCCTCAACGAGATTTCTGGACAAATCTCGCATCTCCCCGAAGACAACACCATCCAATCACATTCCGGCGTTGCTTCTCAAACAGTAAGTGTCATTTTACTGTTTCTCTGACAACCGTTTCTCTCATGTTGCATTGTTGTTAGATTTGTTGTTCAGGGTTTTGAATTTTTGGATTTTCTCTCTTATTTGCCTTCGTACTTGATCGCCACTATAGATTGCCGTGTGGCCTCCGTATGCCAAATATATCTGTTATTTGCCTTTCTACTCGTAGTGGGGGGTTTATCTTGATTTGTTTCTGTTTTTCTGCAAATGCTTTGATTTATGAATTGCCTTGTAGATGTGCGATATGTTGTTTGAGAGAGTGAGCAGCTGCAAAAAGGGTTATGCATCACTTGATTTCATTTGTTGTTATTTGTGTGGTTGTCACTTGTCAGTGCATTGTCTATGTTTGATGAATTGTGTGAAAGAGCAAATAGCTAACAAAACTTTTTGGTAAATAATAAATTCTCTTCTTGTTTTATTCAAATGTAGAGAGACAAGGTTTTGAGGAAGTGTCTTTGCAGGAGTTCTTGTATTCAGATCTCGTTTCACAGCCTAACTATAATTTGGTTCTATTGGTGTCAGTAGCTTGGCAACAGTACTGTTGTGTTGTAGACTTGGAGAAATCTATAACCAAACCATGTGAAAGAGGGGCAATTGGCTATTAAGTCGAAGGATAGAGAAAAACAATTTATTGGAATGGACAGAATGATTTTACTTGAATCAAATAGCCACAAAGATGCACCACTGGTGTTATTTTGCTTAGCACTTCATAGTTGAAGTTACGCTTAAATTGATTTGGTTATCCTTTCAAATACTTCCACCTAATACGAACACACGAATATCGATATTGATTGCTGGATGAAAGAGGTTGAGGTTCTACTTTGTCTGATAAAGTTTCTCAGCTCAGTATAACTATTTTAAGTTTTTAACCACTGTGCTTCAACAAGTTCTGGTTGCATGGCTACACAGGTATTAGATCTAAATTTCTCTTAGTGGCATGAGCTCTAAAAGCCATGCTTTCAATTATTATAATCAAATGTCAACAATTACTACAACGTAATGATGGATGGGAAGAATAATCTATATTTCTGTGATGTCTTATCCCGATTAGTTGGGTTTAGCAACATGAACCTTGCTCCACAATTTTGTTCTTTCAGGATCTCTATTTTTGTTGACCTATGTTGACAAATATTTTCTAACCAGCTTCAAGTAGCTCCTTATTTTCCAACCACTTGTCATTTTGGAATCTTCAACTTGCATCATCTCATCTTCCCTTCTGACTGCCAAAATAGAATCAATTCACAAAGATCCGAACTATGAATCAGAACGACTGCATGACCTCAACAGAAACGAATGCAAATTTTGGGCTCATTTTGTATAACACCCTCCAACCACAAACTCAATGATTTGAACAATTTGTTACAGCCTGCATCATTCTCCAATTAAGTGGAGCACGCAGGCATCATCTGCTTCAACTGCTGGGAAACCTATTTTCTGAGATCTATCATTGCTTGGAATCCAATTTTGCCCAGCACCCATCAAAATTCAGCAGAACAACAAAGAGCCTGTGCACCTTTAGTAGGCTTACATGATTCTCCAGGCCATCAATGCTAATGGTTGTTACTCACCTGATTGTATTGAATGCCTTAATGAGATGGATGAAGTAGAACCAGGAAGCGAGTTGTACTTATTTGCAACGGATTTATTCTTGAAGAAGGAATATAGGGAGCTTTTTGTTGAATTGAAGAAGGCTGGTGTACGACCTGCATGGTTGCGGCGTTTATAATCTTTTGGTCTTACACTCCAATAAGCTTTTTGTTGAGGGACAAATGAGAACATTCTTGGGATCACACTATTCTGTTTTTGTGTGCAATTAAACTCCCAACTTCCATTCACATCATTATTCTTTTCCTTTTGTTGAAAATGAATTCTGGTCTGTGATACTAGATTTAGTGACTCGCTAGGCTAATCGACTTCAAAATTGATTAGCCTTTTATTAATCTGAGATTATTCAGCCATGGAGCAAGATCATTTAAGGCTGTATTTTTCTTTGGGTATGGATGTCAATACTTTAAGAGATGATGGCACTGTGCATGTCCTCAATGAGACCTGGGCTGATGGCAAAAGGGGGTCTATAGAAGGGACTGCATTCAAGGCTAATCCATCAAGTGATGAGGCCAAGTTCAAAGCGAAGTTCTATGTTCCTCCTCTCTTGCCTATATTTCCTGTTGTTGGGGATTACTGGGTTCTGTTCATTGACGATGATTATCAGTATGCTTTGATTGGGCAGCCTAGCAGGAAATACCTTTGGGTATGTTGACAGTTCAGCTTTTCTCTGTCATTCCTTTTAAATTCTTCTCTTACAATAGGACAGGTGTGTCCTCTGTTTTATATGTGTGCACATCAATTTTTTCTGTTACATTTTTCATGACCTGGGTTACTGTAATTTGAGTGAATGATGCCTAATTTTTGGGCTTATTTTCAGTCTTGACACCTTAGAGTCTTTAAGTTTGATTTTCAAGCTTGTGGGGTTATTGCTTTTCCTCTGTTGTATACACCCTTTTTTTTTTTTGTGGTAAAATCGATTAGCCTTTTATTAACCTGAGATTATTCAGTCATGGAACGAGCTAATTACCAAATCGCTCCAAGAGAAGGGTATGGTATCAGCCACTTGGCGTGGTAGGAGGGAAGCTTTGGTTTTAGTTCTTGAGAGTTTCATAATAATCTCTTTACCTGGGTACAGATCCTTCTCTAAAAAGAACAGAAGAGAGGTTGGATCATTTGTGATATGGCTAGATATGTCCCCAATGTATTCAATATTTTCAAAATTGATGCCCCCTTTGAACATGTCATGCATGTTAGCCAAAGCACTAGGATTGATGTCCCGTTGCATCCCTTTTAGATCTGCAAAAGTTGATAAAAATATGCGGGGTTTTATTTTATAGATGGTATTTTCATTTGTTATGAATTACTTTCTATATTTTCTTGATAGATGAATTTATTTTGTTAGTTACACTTATTCTTTTTTTTATTCCTTACCAAAACTTATTTTTAACCTTATTTTCCATTTTTTTTAGTTTTTTTTAGTTTTTTATAAGGATCCAAATAAAATACAAGACTTTGATATGTTTAATTTGGATAAAATAAAAAAATAAGTGCTTTAATACATATGTTTACCAAACAATTTCCTTAACTAAAAAGCACTTACTATATTATTAAGTGCTTAAATAAATGTGTTTACCAAACACTAAACTTGTCATATAAGCACTTTTTTATAACTACAGATAAGTACTTAAATAAGTCAACTTATCTTTTAAGTACTTATCCAAAAGCACTAGCAATACCAAACGCTACCTTATTATCAAGTAAGACACTTCTTCGTTAGTTAGCCATGGTTGACTCTAGATTATTATGGTTGAAAGGGTCTGTAAGGTTCGATTCCAACGAGTGCAGGAAAAGGAAAAGAGACCCTTTTTTGTGTAATTTACTTTTTGCTAGAGCTGGTATCTACTTGAAATAGCAGTGGGCTTTAGGTAATGAATTTTAAGGCATTCGCACAGAGTGGAGTTGTTCCTTTTCCGATTACTGGGTGCTTTTGTTGAACTGCTACCTCAGTAGATTCAGAGTTTTTTTTTCACTGCAACGGAGGTATTGGCTAGCGTCTTATTATGCACCACAAATTTTGATGAAGCTTTGAAGTGAATTGTGCACATTTTCTTGAACCATAAAACTCAAAACCTAATCTATCACGATAGCTTCTAAAAGGTGAAATTTTCTTCACGAAAGCTTTGAAACATGGTTTTAGGGATCAAATCACAAGTATGTCAAGCGGACAAAGTTGGAGATATGAAATCTTCTAGATTCACTTGAATTGAAGGGGACATCTGTTCAATGGAGACTGGAACCAATCACGAAATGTGACATTTCCGTTGTACGTTCCGTGTTCGTCCAACGGATGCACGGTCAATGTCGACCACATATCACCTACGTCTACGTCATCAGGAAGAAGCCAACCCCAAGTGGGGTCAATTAGGTGGAGATCAGTTAGGCGAACAGCTCCAAGCCATGGAGCAACCCCTTGTCCTTACCTACTCTCATGTCTTTGTAGAGACTTCAGATGCTTTTGCCTAATCGCATGTCATCTGCATTCAGGTACCCATTTTCCTCCAATGGAGGACTGAGTCAAACACGATAGCATTTGTCCCTATGCTGGTTCTTCGTCTATCCTTTCCCGGATCTTCTAACAATAGAAACATGGAGAATATTATTTAATATAAAGCTAAATTGAAGGGGAGATTTCATACTCCTTCCATTTGGATGGGTGTTGTGGCTATCCAACAGATGATTTGGTCAAAAAAGGGCAATTGCAGCATGGGGGCCAACTGAAGAATTTGTATCCGCCGTGTGAAGATACTTTGAGATCTTAATTACTAAAAAAATTTCTCCTGGTGTGAATTCAAGAAGGGTCTATAGGTTCTTGAAATGGGGTTTTAAGATGGATGCGTTAGAAGTAATAAGTTTTGTCTAAATAAAACAAACAAGCCCTAAACCAGAATTAAATTGATGAGAATTATGGAGGTCTATAATGGCTGTCAACATGCTGTCTCACATTTCCTTGGGCAACCAATGATAAAGAGGCACGTTTACAAGCATATCAAAAAAACCGATAAAGATAATGCAATTCTTCACGGTGGTTGGTTAGTGGGGCTTAATCATGATTGTATCCTTTGAAAATTATTGTAAGTTAATGGCACATCTTTCTTATCATCACCCTTTTCCAAATTTTCTATAAAAAAGAAGAAGCGACCGGAGGAATCAAATCCTAGAATGTTCTTGATTGAGTGTCAAGCGACTCCTTCCCAATTTTAAAATTGAGGAGGATGTGCTTCGGGCATCTGAAAACAGAATCCCTCCAGATTTAAGCAGAGACATGTAAAGCCAAATGCTAATCGCTGCAAATTTATTGCTCAGTTTTTTATTTTTGCAAATACTGTTTTTAACCGCCATTTAGTCACATGGCCCTCCGCGGTTTTCTCTAACCCTGTTCCATTTATGTATCACGATTCACGAGCGAGCGTAGAGGAGGTGGCGCGAGGGAAAACGGTTTCACGTGGCCACGTGGCGGAGTGGAGAGAATGGCCACTATCATACTTTGACTTTAGATGAGACGCAGGGAAAGTGACAGGAGATTCCTTTGCCAACTGTACAAGTCAAAATACCTAAACTGGCCCTTCTTTGTCATTTATGTGCCTGTAACTCGCTCAGGCGTAATAAGGACGTACGTACTACCTAGGGAGCAGCTCGCAGTAGGTTCTCTTCTCAACTTTACTAAAATGCCCTCACAGCGGTACTTTTATTTCACAATTGGTTTAGATTCCTTAGAACGTAGAACCGGGACATTGTTTGATCATTAACAAGTTAACAAGTACAAGCCTCCCTGCCCCCCCGATTGGAAAGACCAACGTTTCAGTTTTGCTTTCGGTCCTAATCTAGTTGACGATTGGCAGCGCCCCTTGAGCAACCGGTGCGGTGAGGAGGGAACATTTGGTTGGGATTATTGTAGGACTTGACTATAGTCATAATGAGATTATATATAACCAAAATGCCCTTTTGGATTTTTCCCCCCATAAAACATGCAAATCGGTCTAGTGGGACTTTCGGATGAAATGTGACATTTCTACATACTACGTGCATGCACTTGGACTTTGTGCTACAGTTTTTTTTCACAGAACGTGGGAAAGGAAGACAGGTAAAGATATGTCTAGACCCAATATGTTGAAAACTTGGTTTTGGGTTGTCTCTGGTTGGTTTATTAGTGATGGCAACAACTTGTTTAAAACAAAATATAAGAAAATGAACCTATTTGTCTATGGTTGGTTTCACTTTTGTTTATACTATATATAATGGGAATAGGTCTTTGGAAAACGTGTTAAAATAAATGTGCAACTTTCCAAAATAGTCTTTATACACTTATTAAAAAGATTTATTAAAAGCTGTCCTCACCCATGTTCTCCTTCTTTCCTTTCTTTCTTCCATATGTACAGTACTGCATGTGCATACTACTAATATAGCATAAAACCAATTTAGTTTCGGTTTTAAAATCAACTGCACCGAACCAAACCGATTACGTATGCATACATGTTATAGTCACACAGTTAAAAGTTAAAACAATGAACCGAATCGAACCGAGTCGATGATGGGATTGTATTAATTGCCTTGGGTATTGTAGCATAGCAAAAAGATGATTTAGTTTCGGTTTGTAGTTTATACTAGTTGGTTCAGTTTTAATTTTTCTTAAAAACCACACCGTTTCCCTCTCTAATTCCAATAGAATAGATACCTTTCAATTCTTTGAGCGTCCAACGTTTATATCTTTTATAATTTAGAAGTCCAAAGAACCTTAAGAAGAACGTTAATAATATTTTATTCTTGTCGGAGTTCGCGTGAACAAACTGAAATCTTGTTGCAAGCCAATTCCAGAAGTCCTCCTTTCACGTAATAAAAGCAACATACCTAAGTCGTACGTGGAAATTAAATAATAATAAAAAAAAACTTGTACTCAGCTCCCTGGGAAGCGGCTATGATGCACTGGAGACGGTAAGACTGTAACTGAACGGGATTAATAAATTACGTGCCGAGGCCCGCGTTTCGTTTCAGGGTGGATTTGCAGGGCTCTATAATAGTCGCAACGAAATATCTAAACGTGATATGTCAGGAGCGAGCTGTCATGGGACCCACTCTCCGGTCACTTCTCCCAATGAAGCCAGAGTCAAAAAGTAAGCGGCGATTTGACGTTTGAACTGCATTCTAAGGGTAATTATGTAAAAAAATTCGTAACCTTAAGGTTAGCTCTGTCTTTTGCCGGTTAAGTCCCTTGTCCACTCCGTTTACGATAAAAACGAAATTCCGAACCGCGGAATGTTAATCCTAAATTCTTGGTACTACAGTAGTGGTTTGATCGAGCCGATTTTTATCCGAGGAATTCTTTCGCACGAACGAATGATCCGGTGCTTCTTCCCTTTCCCGTATTATCTTGTCCCGCGTCCCCGTAGAGAGGGCAGTTGGGTAGATTGTTCGTTTGATTTAAATAATTAAATGAATCGCACGGTTAGAATTATCTAACCGAGTCGGGTCTAAACGTCTTTGAGCTTAAATGTGGTTTTCTACGTACGGCCCATACAACGAGGCACACTAGTCATAACGACGTGACCAAAGGCTAAAGGTACATCACTTTGATGCGGTTAAAAGTCCGTATGGACCCACAATTCTGTCGTTGCAGCCAATTGATGCCGTACATCAGTGATCAAACTCCGTCAAATGGACCTAATAGCGTGACCCACTCCCTGAGAAGGTTGATTCGTTCAACCTGTCACCTGCCTTCACGCTCTTTCCTTGATACCATTGGGTGGGATGTGTTTTGGGGTGTGGACCCTTGTTGAAACCTTGCACCCGTCTGTCATGCTGATACCATTGAGTAGCATAAGAGGATATGATCTTAGTCAGTCATCATCATGGAACTAAAATCTTTTATGCATTGTTTCAAAATAATAATAATTATTTGGTCACAGAGTGATCGCGAGTCTTTTGATTTAGATAATTGTTAAATTACTGTTGTACCTAGAAGCTTAAGCTAAAGATGTAATTATATATATCAAAGGGCCTAAACACAATACCTCACACATGCAACTTCCTAAAGAAATATATCTATAGGGAAGATGAACGGATCGGGCATTCACACCCTAATTACAAATAAACGCCAGGGCAACTCACCAAGGTCAAATATTAGATCTCCTGTTTTATTATCATGTTAAATAATTGCTAAACCTAAGAGATTAAGCTAATGGGTAAATATGCAACTATATATTATATAAGAGGCTCAAATATATATAATATCTCAACAATAATTATGTTCAGTTGTCTAAATCAATGGAGGGAGAAAGAGTCAAGTTCCATGCATTTGGAGAGTAAGAACAAATCTATAGTTCAACTAACTTATTTTTAACTCGAATTATCGGTCAACGGCGAGTGATTTAACGCTAGCTGCCGTCGATAATGATTTCTTAATTTACTGGTCAATGTGCAAATGCAGGCATGCATGCACAAGTCCGTTGTTGATCGTCCACCATCAACTCTTTTTGAGTATGACGTTTAGAGTAATCGAACGGCATTTGATGCATTGTCCTTCTTTTTAGTGTGTGTCGCATGTACACCAAAACGTATATCATTAACTATTTAAAATATGTTTGACTTAGAAAACAGTTAAATGACTCTTAACTAATCATAATTTAAAATGCTTCCTTATTAAGTCCAGTTCCGAGGGAGGACAGAGTAAAAAACCGAAAATAAGAACGAACCGGTCACGTGGCTTAGGTCATCCGCTTGTCTGTAAAGACACACACGATGCGCATGTTAGCAAAAAGCAAGCTCCGATTAAATGGCGATCTTTTGCCGCATCTTTAAAGGCACTGATACCCCGCTTTTTCCACTTCCCGTTCAGGCATCTGAACTGAAACCTGCTCTACGACCCACTTCTTTTTACCTCTCTCCCCCTCTCTCTCTCTCACACAGTCCGTATCTCTGAGCAGCAACAGAAAAACAAATTCTGCATCTTTAAACGCGAATTGGTGCAGTCGCTTTCAGTTCCGACGGGAGCAAAAGACGAAAACAGGAAAGAAAAGGAAATTACAATAATTCAAGATTTGGAGTTTTTGCTGTCGATTTTTCTCTCATTTGTTATCTTTTCGTTAACTTTCCCCGCCAGCGGATGATGAGATAATGATGTCTCCAACCTTAATAACGAGTGTTGAGTTGGATGCCAAACCGTGAGGGAAAGAGAGAGAGAGAGAGAGGGGCCCAAGAAGAACAAAGGAAGGCCTCTTTTAGCTCCCTCTGATCATTGACTCCAGTTGGGTTTGGGATCAAAATCAACTGGGTTTCATCAAATTTCTCTAATTAATGGTTTTCATAAGTGGGATATTTAAAAAAAGGCGTGATATCGATGTGCTTTTCGGCTATTCAGTGAGAGGGAACACAACAGAGAACCAGAAAGAGAAAAAGGCCAAGTGAGGAACCATATAGTTGATTTCTTCTTTCTGATTAATGGTCTAGATGCAGACATGATCGCTGGGTTTCTCCAACTCGGCTTTTCTCTGATTTTCTCAAGTGTCTTCTTTTTCAAAAGAAGTACATGTTTGAGTGGTTTTACTGCCTTACAGAGTGACAAGAAAGAAAAAAACGAGAAAAAAGGAAACGAGGGATGAGAAAGTGAAGAGGGCTGGCACTCCTCCATATTTCTGATGAGTAGTACTCTGCTACTCTTTGCAGCCGTCGTGCTTGAAGTTCCTCGCATACTCACTTTCATTTGAATTCCAGAGCTTGGTTTCTATAGAGGTCTGGTTTTGATGAGCTTTTCGGCCATTTCTGGGTTGGTTCTCAAGCTTCAAATGCCTTTCTTGAAAATACGTCGGTGGGTTCTTCTTAACATGGCAAGGAATTGCAAGCTCTCTGGCCCTGATGGCAAATTTTCTTCGTATTCAAATGTCAAGAAGACGAAGGAGCCATTTCGATCCAGCAATGGTGTTTGGAAATGGAGGATTCTTCTTGTTCTTTGCGCTTTAGGTTGTGTTGCTGGGTCCTTATGGCTGCTCTCCGGGTTCAATGATCTTTTCAGGGCGGAGGCGAAGGCTTCCTACTTCTGTGAAGAAAAAGCCCGTATTTTGCAAGAGCAGTTCAATGTCAGTAAGCATCAACTAAAGGCCCTGGCATCCATATTTTCCAAAACAGATCAGGTGTTGTGTTCGACTTTTCACCAATATATGTAGTAGTTCTACTAACATATTTGATATCTCTCAAGATTTTGTTGCCTTTAGTTTTATCTTTTCTTGATTTATGGCTGAAATACTGCTTTATACAGTTGTCGTGGTTAGAGAAGTTTTTGGAACCCAAGGGATGGCATATGATCTGCTGTCTTTCTTTTAGTTTTTTTTGTTGTAGTTTGGCTGATGGTTTTTCCTTGTTTGCAGGACTTGGTTCTAGTGAAAATTAAGTTGGTTTTCAAACGCATAATTTTTTTTGAGATCCAAATTTAGAACAATACTCTGTAAATATGGGAGCAGTAAAGTTACTATGATTTTCTGATTTGAATTTGAATGGGAACTTAGAGTGCTTTCGCTTTACTTTTTAGGGTTGAACATAGCTGTTGAGTTGGAATTTATCGTTGGCTAAAATATCATGATCTCATCCAAATGTGGTTGAATAAAAGAACTAAAAGGTTAAAATAACATAACACACACACACGCACACACATACATATGTTGGTGTATATCTTTTCTCCTATATCCATTGTGTTAATTTTCCGGTATTTGTTATTTATCATTGATCAACCAGTTCATGGTTTTGTTTTTCTAAGTTCACATTTTCAGCTTTTCTTCCTTTCCTTTAATTTTCCTTTTCAAATCTTCTATCCTCGAAGAAGCCAAGTTTATATTTTATTTTATTTATTTATTTATTTATTTTTGGAAAAAGGTAATTCTCAGGTAGCCGGGGTTTGTATATGGCTACTCTATCTTTGGTTAGACTTGCCATTTTCATCTATCTCTTTTTTCGGTTACCTTTTCAGAGGCTCATAATTGGACCAACTCCCTTCTTGTTCTGCTCTTCTCAGCCCAAATGATGTGAAAGAAAATGTTGAAATTAGCAAATAAGAATGATTAAGGTAAAAAAAAAGTAATCAAAATGCATGTAAGCATGCATGACAGTACATATGACTTGGTATGAGAAAAATTAAAGGCTATTTTTATCGCATGTCCCTGCCAGGAAGGACACAAAGCAAAGGATATGCTATTTGAATATCCCAGCAAATAACATAAGATGGTAGATAATAAGGCTAAAAGAAGTTAAGGTACAGGTTGGAATGCCGTTTCATGAATGGGAGGAACAATAGGGAATATCTTGACATACTTTTGTTGTGAAGTGGCCTTCTCTGAGGTGTTTATCATCAACTTCAAAGAAATTTAGTCTATTAGATGACTTTTTATTGCATGTTCCTGCCAAGAAGGACACAAAGCAAAGAAGATTCTATTTGTATATTCCAGTAAAGAACGTAAGATGGTAGATAATATGGCTAAAAGAATTTAAGGTGCAGGTTGGAATGTCATTTCATGAATGGGAGGACCAACAAGGAATATCTTGACATACTTTTGCTGTGAAGTGGCATTCTCTGAGGTGTTTATCACCAACTGCAATGAAATTTAGTCTTCCAGAGGATCTTCGTCGTAAAAAATTGCCTTTGCAAACTATAATTTGGATGTCTATGCTAATGTCTTTTATTATTCTGTGGTAAAAATTAAATTTAAGAAGGTATATCTTGACAATAAGAGTTCACTCACTCCTTCAGTTGGGTTGTCATTTCATTCCCCTTTCTAACCCTATTCCCATACAAAATATGGTAAAAGATGTCCTTAGACAAGAGTCTCAAACCCCAATTAGAGTAGCTTCCCTATTGAACATTTGGATTTATTCTCTATTTATGCTGATTATTATCCTTGGTAATAAGTTAATTTGTTTTGTTTCATTTCTTTATGGATATAAGAACAGTGGCATTGTATACAATAACCCTAATAGAGTCATTATTCACATCCAAGAGTTTGTGCTGATTTGATATAGATTTAACTTGCAAATGGTGTTATGTAGGAAAATAATCATTCTTTTTGCTTTGTCTTCTTCAGAAAATCTTACTAGTGAATTTTAAGTCCGCAGAATAACTATATATATATATATATATATGTACATGTATATATATGTATCTTATCATGCCTGCAATGTTATGTTGTGAAGATCTTGACAAGATTTGCTATTTTTTTTTGGCTTTTACCTTCTCCATTTCTTGTTGCAACTTGACAATGGATAAAATCTTTATATACTAAAAAACTTTTGGCTCTTTAACTTCATGGAATTGCATGTTCCCATCACTATTTTATGCAGTTTCCATTAATATTTTTAGGATGTCATTACATTTTTACGGAGCTAAAGACACATTTTTAAAGAGCTATTGAAAAAATTATAAAAAAATAGGCATGTGTTAATCTGTATTTGACACCATCATGTGCAAGAAAATGACACAATAGTTGGGAAGATAAAAATTGATATTTTAAACCGTTCACTTGTCAATGTTGTATAATTGTTATCCATGCTGACTGTTTCCAGTTCCTCCTCACAGGTAGCACCTGTGGAATGTGCTAAGGAACTGGAGTCCAATATGCAACTAAGCAAAGGTCTTGCCTGTGCCCTGAAATTGCTGTGTGCTGGGAGGCAAGAATTTGAACAGAAGTATGGATGGGAGGCAGAGGCTTTAGAGGTTAAGGACCAATGTCCAGTTCAGGAAGTGTACATTCCAAAGAAGCTTGATTTGTGTTATATAAGGGATGAACCTCGATCATTTGCTCTATCTAGAGATACGGTATCATCAATTTTCTCCAATATTCAAATTATTGGACAGGTAGGGCCATGTTTAACTACACTTTTATAATATATATATTATTTTTGATCTTGTGTAATTAAGTTTGCGGTTGCTTGGATTCTTTCATGGTGTATCCATTCAAGTCACTGAAATATTGTGATCTTGGTGTAGAACCAACCGAAATCATGTTTGACTGTAGCATAGCAGTAACTTTTGTCTTCTTTAGCAAGTTGACGTTGGACATGTGACCTTGCCCTTTTTTGTTACATCGATCAATTGAGAAATAGTGGGTTTTCAATAGCGGATGCTTTTATCCTTTGTTAAAAAGTGACATCCATTTTATATATTTCTTGAATTTGACTTTTTAGCCAATGACACGTTAATGAAAACAAAACCTTTGGAAAGTGGAGAAACATGTTTCTTTTGTTCATCATTTTTTTATGAAGTGAAAACTAAAACATTTGGAGATTGGAGAAGTAACATGTGTTTATTCCTGCTTTTTTTTTTCCCCTGTTGATCAGAACATGCAAAGAAGAGCGTTCTCAAAATGCACCAAGGAGACCTGTGAGAGTATTCCTCTTTGTTCGTTGAAGACATGGTGGTGGGTCTTAGTTGGATTAGTTATGTGCTACATCATGTCTACTTTTCATGTGATATGTTGGGGGTCTTTAAAAAAGAAACAGGCTCAGCATCAACTGCTTGCTCAGCAGCAGCAGCAGCTCCAGCATAAGGCACAACAGCAGTTTCAGGGTACTAAACGTGGTGGTGAATGGAGGAGAAAACTCCTATTTCTGTTTGTGTTTGTTGGTGTGACTCTATCAATTTGGTTATTTTGGCACCTAGATAAGGATATTGTTCTGAGAAGGAAAGAGACACTTGCCAACATGTGTGATGAGCGAGCCCGTATGTTGCAGGATCAGTTCAATGTGAGCATGAATCATGTTCATGCTTTGGCCATCCTCGTCTCAACCTTTCACCATGGGAAGCAACCTTCTGCCATTGATCAGGTCAGTTCCTCTTTACTTAATTTCTTCATAATTGCTTCGTATGTAAATCAATTTTCTGATTACATCCCTGGACGATTTAATATAACATTGGACCTTTTTCACCCTTTGCCCTTCCTCCTCCTCTTCCTCTCTCTCTTCCCCTCCCCACCCCCCCTCCCTTCTCTCTTTTGCTACTACATTGGTTGTTTTGGTCACATTTACCCTGATATCTTGATGGTTGTTTCATTTTTTTTTACTCTAAATAGAAAACTTTTGGAGAATATACTGAGAGAACAGATTTTGAAAGGCCACTTACTAGTGGTGTTGCCTATGCTTTAAAAGTTCTGCATTCAGAGAGAGAGCAATTTGAGCAGCAGCATGGATGGACAATAAAGAAAATGGAGACCGAGGATCAGTCTTCAGTTCAAGATTACATTCCTGAGAAGTTGGACCCTTCACCCCCACAAGATGAATATGCACCTGTTATATTATCTCAGGAAACAGTCTCTCATATCGTCTCTATTGATATGATGTCTGGAAAGGTTCGGAATCTTATGATACTCTGATTTCATTCCTTTTTTTCTTTTTTATTTATTTTTCTGGCTTATTGTGTTTCTTATATCTTGAATCCTGAGGATGGGGTTATATGGGGTACAAAATCGTACAGTGCAATCACAACATATGGACTGAATAGTTGTCCCATTGGCATGCATGGAAGTCTTGGACTCGATATGGATGATTCAACATAGTGAATTTTGTACACAATATATTAAACTAATCAGAAGATTGCTGCCAGATAATTGTTAGCTTTCACTAGGGTTTCTTCTAGACTATTCGTAAAGGTCCAAACAGATATTCTGCAAACTTGGAGTTTAAGAGCATTTAAGTAAGCCAAGCTTTGATCAAGGAAATCTAATGAGGGTTTATGGTAAGTTGTGGGCCTCACCCCATGACATTAGATGTCTTACTGCTATTATTATGTACGATCATGGTCAAGATCATCATAATCAGTCTAGAGGCCTCTATATCTGTATGTAGGAATGGTAAGACTGGTGCCCATCGGTTGTAAATGCATTCTGAAGTCTATTTTTACGTACTCATGGATCATATACATGGGCTAGAACTCACTGTATGACGGCTATGGCTGACTTTATTTATGATTCCACTGTATATTATGTGGTATCCACTTATCATGCTCAACTCAACACTTATTTCTGCTCATGTATTCCAGGAGAAGGCAATTCTGCTATACAACAGACTGGTCATCTATTATCCTTGGTGCTCTATCAAGAATCTAGTGTAACTGCTAAAGTTTAAATATATATTATATATAATTTGGATATATGGTCATTTTCAATTTATCTTATATTAATATAGTGTTCCAATCATCCTAAGTATGCCCTACTACAACAGTTTAAAAATGGATGGGTTATGCTGTTTTTATAGACAATGAGTGAGTCCTTCAAGCAGTTGTCATGTTTATTGCCGAATTTATGTTTGACACTATTAATCTATGAATCATTACTATAAGCTGGATTTGATCATGCAGCCTCTTGGTTCCAAACTTATATGCCAATGGGTTGAGTTACAGGCTTATTAGATAGATGTGGACTGAGATTATGTGTTCTTGGAGTTTAAACCAGGAACAGATTCTAAGAGAACATTCTAAAGCCTATTATTTATCATGCTGGCAGTTTGAATTTGAGATCACTAGTAGGACTTCATTCCTTTTTTTTCCTCTATAGGAAGACCGTGAGAATATCCTGCGAGCAAGAGCATCTGGAAAAGGAGTACTGACCTCTCCCTTCAAGCTACTGAAATCCAATCATCTTGGCGTCGTTCTCACTTTTGCTGTCTATAACACTGATCTTCCCCAAGATGCTACACCTGAGCAACGTATTGAAGCAACTGTCGGGTGAGTTGATCACCTTAATATTTTTTCGTCCATGGTCTCAGCCAAAATTTTCATTGCTTTGGATTTGCTGGATATTTTGCTTCAGAAGGATTAATAGTTTGATTTTGTCATGGTTCCAATTCTTTAACAGGTATCTGGGTGCATCTTATGATGTCCCATCATTAGTTGAAAAGCTTCTACAACAACTTGCCAGCGAGCAAACGATTGTTGTAAATGTTTACGATATAACTAATATTTCTGCACCCATCAACATGTATGGTCCTAATGTATCTGATACGGGTCTATTGCGCATCAGCAACCTCGATTTCAGTGATCCATTTCGGAAGCATGAGATGCACTGCAGGTTTGCTATTGTGGTTTATTGAAGGGGAAAAAGTAGAATGATGGGGAACCATACATGTTGTCTCATGCCAAATTTCTTTTTTTTTCCTCTAATAAATAATATGCAGATTTAAGCATAAACCTTCCCCACCCTGGACAGCAATAACCGCTTCTGTGGGAGTCTTGGTGATCACATTGCTTCTTGGCCATATCTTTCATGCAGCTATAAGCCGCATTGCTAAAGTGGAGGATGACTTTCGAAAGATGATGGAGCTCAAAGTTCGAGCTGAAGCTGCAGATGTGGCAAAATCTCAGGTGCTTAATTTTCTGGTCAAATTTGTGGATCTTTTCTCATTTCATTTGTAATAAGTATCCAAGTCTCACTATTACTGAGTTTTTAAATCTGCTGGGGAAAAATGAAAATTCATTGTGTTACTCTTTCTTATAAGAGACAACCATGGTGTGGCAGGGCTTGAATTGGACAAATATTTATCTCTCTTCTAATGCTTTTCATCTTTAGTTTTGTATGATGTATCGTTTTTCTATATTCTCTCTTTGTTTCTCATTACGAACTTGCAGAACTGAGGTGCACCTTTTCTTTTGTAGTTCCTAGCGACTGTTTCCCATGAGATCAGAACTCCAATGAATGGTGTATTAGGTGTGTGACATTTAGTGTATGGCTTGTGACCTCTATTGTATATGCTAAAAGTTTGAGACAGAAAAGGAACTCTTTCTGTATTTCAGGTATGCTGCGGATGTTGATGGACTCAGATCTTGATGAAGAACAACGGGATTATGCACAAACTGCTCATGCAAGTGGCAATGACCTGATATCATTGATAAATGAGGTCCTTGATCAAGCAAAGATAGAGTCGGGCAGGCTTGAACTTGAGGCTGTCCCATTTGATGTGCGTGCTACCCTTGATAGTGTATTGTCACTTTTCTCTGGCAAATCACGTGCTAAAGGCATTGAGGTATAAACCAGTTGTAACCTTGTTCATTTCTTTAATTTCTTGATGACCATGATTAGTTGGTGTAGCTGCTTTTGTTTTCCATTATCTCTTATAAATTTTTTTTGGGTGTTTCTCCCCATTGTTGTGAGAGAAGTTGGCTGCTTACACCTCAGATCAGGTGCCTGAAGTGGTCATTGGAGACCCAGGACGATTCCGGCAGATAATAACAAATCTTGTGGGAAATTCAATCAAGGTTGGTTTCTCTGGTTTCCTTTGCCACTTTTTCTATGTTGACGGTGAAAACAGTGAATGAATCCTTGCATAATGCTGTGGCCGACACATGTCACTCGGGAACAATGTATAGAACCTATTATTTGACAGGTTCCAACTAGCATATTTCTAAGATGAGAGATCAGAAATATCAGAATGAGGAACGATAGTTATTCAATCTGTTATGTTATACTTTAGATTAATGCTACCCAAATGTTTGTATCAAAGTAATATGATAGGATCTTTTTTGTTTAAGGTAGTTAGGTTTTAGATCTCTCAATTCTCTCCTGCAAAGGGCTATGAGTTGATTACAGAGCATTATCTTAGGGAGACTTCTTCTCGTGTCATCAATAACTTGAGTATTTACTTGTGAAAAGTTGATGATTTGAACTTCTAACTTGGACTGGAACATGTTTTACCTGGACTTCTCTAGTCACCCCAAAGCTCTTGTGTCAATATGGTATTACATGCTTATGGGTTTTCACACTTGTGTATAATTTTTCTAGCAGATGTTTCATCTATTCTGAATGGACAAGTCTATCTTATGCAATTAACAGTGAAGTTTTATGTGTATAAACTGATAGTGTATAAGTCATGATGCTCTTGTACTGCTTAGCCTAAATAAGTCTAAGCCATATGAACTGAAACTTCCTATCCCATGATGTGAGGAATTAAACGAATCAACCACCTAGTCATAAACCCGCATCCAACACTTGATACTGCTCTCGAATCCATGTAACATGAGGAGGATTATGTTTCTACGTCAAATTTAATCATGACATGGAGATGGATTGATCCTCCTGACAAGATACACAAGCCTAAACTTGATGAATTCATTTATTTTGTGAAGTTGAACTTTTGGTGGACACTTTTGGGTACCATCCTCTTGCTGCGTCATTACATATGAGACACTTTTTTGGGCTTTGGACTAACTATTTTGCTAGTTACAACATGGTGGGTGACATGGTAGGCCTCCTACCATAGAAATTAACCTGATTTGAGGATTAGAGCTTCTTTGATCCACAACCATGTAACTGTTTCTTGTTCCAAATTGCACCATTGCTTGCCTGATTTTAGCACTCTTACCTTTCAAATGTTTGATTACAGTTCACAGGTGACAAAGGGCATATATTAATCACAGTGCATTTAGCTGATGAAGTGAGGAATCCACATGGAGTTACTGACAGAGTGCTAAAAAAAAGCTTGGAGTTAGTTCGAAAGAGTATCGATGCATCTTATGATACATTGAGTGGGTTTCCTGTAGTTAACAGATGGAAAAGCTGGGAGAATTTTAAGTTCTTGAACAGCATGAATTCAACAACAGGAGCTGAAATGATCAGATTATTAGTAACAGTTGAGGACACTGGCGTGGGAATCCCTCAAGATGCACAGAGCCACATTTTCATGCCTTTTATGCAGGCCGATAGTTCTACTTCACGAACATATGGTGGGACTGGTATAGGCCTGAGCATCAGCAAGCGTTTGGTGGATCTTATGGATGGGGAGATGGGATTTGTGAGTGAACCAGGGATTGGCAGTACTTTCTCATTTACTGCAGTGTTCAAGAAAGGTCAAACAAGTTCTTTGGACATCAAGTGGTATCAGTATGAACCAATGGTCTCTGAGTTCCATGGTTTGAGAGCGTTGGTGGTCGATGGGAAAAGTGTAAGAGCTGAGGTTATAAGGTATCATCTTCAGAGGGTGGGACTATCTGTCGATATTGCTTACAGTCTGAAATCTGCTTGTTCTTATCTTTCAAATCCTTGCAATACAAGGTAATTTCCTTTTTACTTAGCATATTTAATTGTAGAGCTACGGTGGCACAAATTTGGAACTATCCCAACCCAGAATCAAGGCTTTAACCTGCATCTGTCGTCAACCTTAGACTAAACTCAGAAGATAATGATAAAAGATGTTGATTATGCTGAGATAAGTAAACAATAGCTTAAAGGTTTTCTCTGTTTATGTTATATAAATATTAATGGCAACCTACAAAATATTCTATAACAATGGAAATAAATATATGGTTCAAGTAGCAAATAGGTCAAAGTTCAGTGATATTTGCAGATTCCATTCGTATTTTAATTCGAAATGTAAAAAATTTCTGCTCCTTAAAGTTTTGGGTGGGGGAAAGAGAGAGATGGATTCTGGAATTTTTGAAAGCTTTTTTTTATCTCTGTAACATTTGCATTTTCTGTTCATCTTTTAATCCAGGTTTATGATCCTCTAATGGGAGGATCTGGAATTTGAGGAAGCTTTTTGTTTTCTTTCTTGGACTTTAATTTATATGTTTATAAGACAGACGCCTACAGCACTTAGCTTATATCCATCCTTTGAAATATGAGTTTGGTGTCAGCAATCTGGCTTGATTTCTGCATTTATAAGAATAATACTCTGTTCAATCTTAAAGCACAGCTAAAATATAAGATATACAAATTTTTACTGTTGTTCTGCATTTTTTTGGTTTTTCTAATCGTCTGTTGATTGTTAAATTCACAGTGAACCCAAGCATTATGCTGTGGTGGTGGTTGATGAAGATGCTTCTGGTAAGGAGAAAGATCTTGCACTCCCTCTTCTGCTAGAAGAGCTTAAACAAAACACTGGAGTCAAATCCCCAGAAAATTGCCCAAAAATATTCCTCTTGGCTATGTTCACAAGCACTGATGAGCACAATGAGTTCAAATCAGCTGGTTGTGTAGATAACGTAATAACGAAGCCTCTCCGCTCAAGTATGATGTCTACTTGTTTTCAAAAAGCCCTTGGTGTGGGTAAGAAAAGGAACGTGGATAGAGGAAAACCATCAAATCTTAGAACACTACTAAGAGGAAAACAAGTCTTGGTTGTGGATGATAATCTGGTGAATCGTAGGGTGGCTGAAGGTGCTCTGAGGAAGTATGGAGCAATTGTTACCTGTGTGGACAGTGGAAAGGCTGCTATAGGCATTCTGAAGCCACCTCATAAATTTGATGCTTGTTTCATGGATTTGCAGATGCCAGAGATGGATGGGTAATTAGCCTTCATGCTCTTCTTTTTCCTTAGTTTTTAGTATACAGACCCCATACTGCAGACCCTTGGATGATCTAAGTACACAGTGCTCATACCATATTGGAATTAAAGATTTGGTCGGTACAAATTGGAATCTCATTGACCAAATGTTGTTTTGATGACCACAGAATCCGGCTTCTGTCTGTCACTGGATTTCATTAGCTTACAGCTCAAACTGGTTAACTTGCATGAATGTTTTATCTTGTAAATTAACAAGAGGATTTATATCTTGCAATTAGAATAAATATTATGAGTCCTTGTTGACTGAGCTGGATGTTAGTAGTTTTTCCCTTTCCCAAAACTAAGGTTGGAGTTCTTGACCTGGTTGGTTCTATGCCATTGGTCGTTGGGTTGACTGGCCTGGTAAGAAAACTATGATTTCAATCATCCTCCAAGTGCTTCAGTTCATGATAAAGTACTAGATGAGGATGCTTTGAATCATTGAGCATGTGTCATTACTAAAAGCTTTCAACTATTTAATGCCAATATTGTGCTTTTTATTCAATACTCTGCAGTTTTGAAGCTACAAGGCAAATTCGCTGTAATGAGAATAAAGTTAATGAGCAAATTGAATCTGGGGAGGCATCAATTGAGATGTTTGGAAATGTGGCATACTGGCATACACCAATACTAGCAATGACTGCTGATGTGATCCAGGCAACAAATGAGAAGTGCATGAATTGTGGAATGGATGATTACGTGTCTAAGCCATTTAAGGAAGAACAGCTCTACTCAGCTGTGACTCGGTTCTTTGTGTCTGATTTATAGAGTAGGAATGATGTGGTGGCAGCTGTTCCTTGGTGGCTAGGCCAGGTGGATAGAACTTTTTTCAAGTCAACCAGCATATTGAATGGGAAATCTGATCAAGGGACTGGCATGAGATGGTGTGACTATCTGTTCTTGGTCAAATGCTTGAGGGCTTTCCTAAGATGGTAATCTTGTGTTCATTGTCAATTTTATCTTTCTTTACTGCTATTTCATAATATTAGCTAAATACCTTTTCCTCCGTGACCTCAGAGTTTGGTAATAGTCTTACCCTTTTATCCTCTTTAATAAGGTAGTAATATATTTTGTTCCCTTCTGCGCACATATATTCTCTCATCTCTTGCCTGGGTTTTTCAAACAAATAAGAAATGTTTATTCTTGTTTATGATGACATGCTATTAAGAATCCGGGTTCAGTCATTCCCTCATTTCTTTGTATGAAGAGAAGCAAAACTGAAAAATAGAGTTGTTATTCACCTTATAGCTTTTCTTTCCGTCTTCAATTCTGTACTCAATTATGTTTGGTATTTGTTGAGGAGAATTTGCACCATATTCCTCAATGTATATTCAAAGACATGATGAATTACCTTAGTTGTTGAAATTCTTAAATTTTGAGTATGATAGGTCTTTATGTAAAAATGCTGCATTATTAATTTACAATAAGAGAGCAGTCATTTACAATGTTTAATCATGCACACTTGATGTTTGAATTTGTGTTTTAGGGATCTTGTGCTCTGGACCATGATATCAATTTCAACTCTAATGAAAGGATGCCTGGAAGCTTAGGGACCATGGTCAATGGCCTAGCGATCATTTGCCTATCAAGCACTTCCATGTTGGTATAACTGTTGAGGAAGAAAAGGAAAGGATTGTATGATTTCTCGGGCAACGTTCTGATATATAGCTGTGATATTCTTCTTGGCAAACACCTCTGGTTTGCTCAAATGGATTGTGGATTGAAGTGTCGGTTTGTATAATCCTGTTGCCAAATTTTTGTAACATATAAGAAATAATGTTGGGTTTGTTGAGACTCTTGTAAGCTTCAGTGTAAACAGAATTGTAACATATTTTTTGGTATAAATAAAAGCTTGCTCCATTTAGCCAATTGCAAACACTTCTCTCATACATTCGTTTGTGAATTTTTTTAACCTTTTTTTTTTCCCTGTTGTGGATGAGTTAAAGTATTCTTTATATTTCTTGTGGGATCACCATGCAATACCATGAGAGATTTGGTTCAAAAAAAAAAGGGGGGGGGGGGGGGGGGGGGGGGGGGGGGGAATCAACCTCGGTCAGTCCACAGAGACATCCTGGGTCAAAATATCAACCTAAAGGGATGATTTTGGTTCTTTTGTGTTGTTGAGATCTGATTCTGCACCTATTTTGGACAATCTTTACTCAAAAGAGGGTGGGGACCCGGCCGAAATATATCTCTGGTAAGATGATTGCTGCCATTAGGTCTTATTCTGTCGGTATGAACAGCTAGAAGATGCACCTGCAGTGCATCTAGATATACTTGTTTCATCAAAAGAAAGCATCAAGCCCAGTTGTCTCTCACATGGGGTATAAAAATTCATTTATTTTGTAATTTAATATTAAGGAGTTAAGAATCTTCCAAGTAAATTGATCTGTTTGGGAGAGAATATTTACCTTTTTCACTTGGTTTTCTTCACGTAGAAGAGGATCGTGATTCTTGATGCAATTTGTCTGCGACAAATGTTGCTCGTAACTCCTGAGAATGTCCAATTGCCCCAACCTGTTCTTTTAGCCATATCAACTCCCTGTTCAAGCAAAAATATTAACAAAAAATTATCGAAAAATCAGCATATTATTGTTCATTTCGCTTGGGCTGTAATGTGATGGTCAGCATCACTATATCAGATATGCTTTTTGATGGGAGGACCAGGGTAATAACCCCCATGAATTTTACTTCTCCTTTAAACGAAAGGGGTAGTTTTGGTGTCGCATTAAAAGAGAATCCTATCCTCTAACCGTTTTCGTGAAATCAAAGGAAGGAACAAACTTTTTAAAAAAGCTTCAAATTATTAAATTGTAACGTATAGAATGAACCATTTAGGAGGATAGAAGCTACTGCAAAAGAATCTTCTTCTCTGAAGAAGAACAATGTCGTTTGCTTTGCCTAGAATTCTCTTTGCTCTGATCTTTCTGGTGGTAATTTCACAAAAATCAGGTATGGTAACCAGCACCCATATGATTTTCAAGTTCAATATGTTTGTGTTTTCCATGTTTAAGCTCAGAAAATTCCTTTCTTGTGCTAGGGATATAACCTTGTTGTTTGTTTGTTGTTCTGATCCTGTTAGATGGGCAATTTGAGCAATGGTGCATAGCGGATGAGCAGACCCCGAACGAGGAGCTGCAGAAGGCCCTCGACTGGGCTTGTGGCCGGGGAGGTGCTGATTGCAGTAAGATACAAGTGAAGCAGGCTTGCTACTACCCAAACACTGTGAAGGACCATGCCTCTTATGCCTTCAACAACTATTACCAGAAGTTCAAGCACAAAGGAGCAACTTGTTATTTTAATGGTGCTGCCATGACCACTGAGCTTGACCCAAGTAAGAACTAAGGCATCCTTCTCAAACCCATTCTAGCATCAGTTGTTGATAGTATCATGGCTTCTGCTCATTGAGTGTGTATTGGTTCATGGCTTCATGCATTTCACATGGGATTGAGTCAAAAAAGGGCAAATCCATGCGCCTAGAAAGGGTAGCCCATGTGGTGGGATAGGGATGGCCATGTCCATTTGAGGAGTAATTGATGCTTCTTCAAACGGATGATACTGGGTGATGGCAGCTTATCCTTTGACTGAGGATAAAACGTAGAAGGAAGGAGACGATATTATTTCTTAGTAAAAAGGGAACCCGTCTCTCACTCTGAGATAAACCTGGTCTATCATGTTATTTTACTACTTTATGGATGATGTTTAATCAAATCTTTCCTGATTTCATTTAAGGTGGAGATGGTAACCTTTCTTTCCTAAATTTTTCCTTGCAGGTCACAACTCATGCAAGTATGAGTTTCTTCCCTGATCCAACGAAAGAAAAGCTTTCAATCACAGTTTTTGAATTTTCCATCACTTAGGATTGGATTTTGGGTGCTTTGTTTTGCTTTTTATTTTTAATAGTTCCATAATCTCTGTTGTAGCAGTTCATTCCTTCAAATTCGTAATAACTTTTGACTACTTTCACTGGGAATCATTAGCTTGTACTTGTAGTGCTTTCCAAAATATTTTGAGCTTCTGTAAGCAACAAATTACATGGGAGCATAACTTTTTCTTAAACTAAAAATGAGAAAACACAATATTACCGAATCAGGCTTGGGCTTATAAAAGGCTTCCCAGACTTCTAACAACTTTGCTAAAGCGGGCAAATTTATGCCCTTTACTTTTGAATTGAGGAAGGAGCCCAAGTCTATCCATCTTAGTTTGTGGGATATGCATCCACCTAAGCCGCATGTAATGGATATGGTTCCTAAATTATACTTTCATATTCCTTTTCCAATAGTAGCAAGGATCTCATTGTTGGAAACCGTGATTCCTATTCTGGATTTAAGGGATGTTTTTGAGATTTCGGAAATAGTATATATACATTGATGTAATTTTAATTGACGTTTTTTTATAATGAAAATTTTACCGTGCACAGTGGGCTTAGTACATTATCAAACCACTTAAATCTTGCGTGTTATTGTTTATTTACTATTTTGCGTTGTAAGATTCTCAACACTCACCTTGTATTTGGTATGAATCCAAATGAGATTTAAAGGTAAGAAACCAACCTCGTCTAATATTAATGACAGCTTTGTCAAAGTGGCTTTACCAATGACTCAAAAGTAACGTCTTACCAACCAACATCAGTCCCCACTACCGGAAAATCTAGTCCCCGACGAAGAAAACAGTCCCACTTTAATCATTTCCGCGTCTTCGCTTTGTCCTTTACTTGTCTTGTTTCAAAGAGAGGAGCTCATCAAATAAAGCCATTCTCCATTAATAATTGCAACATAGGATAGGAAGATGAATTCATCAACGTTGGCGGTTCTTCCACCATAACACCACCCACGTACTCCTCGTGGACCTTCATGGAGGATTTATTGCCGAATCTCATCTTTTCCTTCTTGGGCCTAGAAACTGACTCATCTTCCTAGAAAGAGCTCCAAAACTCAAGAATGCAGAGCCAGGCTCAGTCTCTCTCAGATGTGTGATCGGGTTCCTTCCCTTAAATGCCTTTTAATGTGTGGGTAAGCCGGTAAGGTGCCCCTTCGCCCAATCCCACAAAACAAGGAAAAAAACCAAAGCTTTTCTCTCCGTACACCGTGTGTCTCTGGGGCCATCGGCATCGACCACTTGGCAGGTAATCGCTTTATTATTTATAAAATAATGAAGTGGGGGTGCCTATATCCATGTAGTGGGATTTTGCGATTGGGGCTTGTGGGTTTTAGGCTTTTAGCTCTACCTCTCGTGGTCGCCCTTTCTCATCTTCTTGTATTGCTTTTGAAATTTGAAGGTTCGTTGTCGGAAAGATGAGTTCTGTTGCTGGTGGAGTTGGTGTCAGCCCCGGAAATGTTCCGGTGTTCCACGGCAGCAGTTTGAAGGTGGTTGATAAGAGGGTGAGGGTTACTGAGGTGGTTCTCAGATGTGTAATTTGTGGGTTGGGAGTTCTTGCAGCTGTTCTCGTGGGCACTGATACACAAGTGAGAGTGATCTTCTCAATTCAAAAGAAAGCAAAGTTCACAGACATGAAATCTCTCGTGTAATTAAATCCATCAAACTTCTCCCTCTTTTTCTTCTGTTTGTTCTGTTTTGACAATATAAGTAACTCAAAACGTGTATCGATCAGATGATCTATCGTCCAATTTCTGGGCAACCCGAACGCAATTTCATTAATTGGGTATCTGGGATCACCTGATTTCTGAATTCTTCTTAGTCATAACAACCATGTCAAAGAGTCATGGATCATACATCCCAGATTATATATTATCCCGTGATATGATGATATCTTTGATGGGTAATTTTATGCTGTCATCTACTGATTCAAGTTCGATTTCTTTTGCTTAATTCAGGTTTTTGGTGATAGCCAATGGAACAGCTGCTGCGTACTCTCTAATCCAGGGAATACGTTGTGTTATGGGCATCTTTAGAGGAAATGTGCTCCTGAACAAGCCCTTGGCTTGGATCATTTTCTCTGGCGATCAGGTTTATGAATTTCCTCTTTCATTTTCTCACACCCTAATTAATATAACTTTTGTATAAGAACAGGAGATACATGTGATAGAGAAGAGAACAAAAGCAATTACAATTAAAGCAGAGATCAGTTGGATTCCATTAATAACCACGCGTTTTATATTTCTATAATCTTGTAGGCAATGGCTTACTTGCTGATGGCGGCGGTGGCCGCGGCGGCGCAATCGGCGGTGATCTCTGAGTTGGGACAGCCGGAGTTACAATGGATGAAGACTTGCAATATGTATGGGAAGTTTTGCACCCAAGTCGGAGAGGGGATTGTGAGTGCCTGTGTGGTTAGTCTTAGCATGGTGACTCTTTCCTGTATGTCAGCCTTTAACCTTTTCCGTTTGTATGGAAGTGAGAAAGGCAAAAACAGCGGGAAATGGTAGTTAATTATGTTGTTTCTCTGTCTTGTAACTAACCAAACCGCCTCCATGGTCATTTTGCCCTGAAGATCCTGTGGCCCTTATCTGGTTTAATAAATGAACTTCATTTGATCTTTGAGTCCACTTAATGGCTATTCTGATGCGAAAAATTCAAACTGCATACCTCATACTAAACCTACCAGCAGTAAGCATGATTATGTTGGAACCTAAAAATAATTTTACTAGTGCTTGTGAAATAGAGTTCGGTAGGTGCGGAATCAGTCTCAAAAGACTTTCCGCTCACGAATTAGTCATCATCACCTTTATCTGTAATGCTATGATTCCCACTACTTCTATGACTATTATGTTAAACAATAATAACAACACCACGTCTCTGCCTCTGCTCGTCACTATGATATCACCTCCAATATTTTCAAAAGAATTATCATTATAACCTTTATTAGTGGCATAGTTATAACTATCATTTATAATGTGAATCCTCTGATTATCATTTATAGCAACCCATATCACCATTATCATGTTTTGGTTTTGACTTTTGGGTTATTCTTTTAGCTTATCTTAGTTCAATACAAACTAAGCAGGGTACACCTCCAGTACTGTATATATGTAGATACAAATTTTAGGACATGTAAGGCACATAAGGAATTGTCAAGGGTCACTTTTGGAAATTGAAAAAATGAGAAAGACAGTTACCCATATAAATATAGAAGACAAAATGTCATTAGAATATTATTTTAGGAAAAAAAATTTTCAATTAGTATGGCACACTTCCCAAGCAGCACCTCACTTTATATATAGTATAGATGTATAAAAAGTTGGAAAAATGAAAAGGATAGTTTAACTCCATTTTCATAAAAAAATTCTTATAAAATCTTAAGCGTTGTAGAACATTTTAATTTCAAAACAAACGGAGCCCACGTAATCCAAAAAAAAAGAGGAAAAAGTGTGTGGACTATGATGTACTTTGTACCATATGAGACTATCGGTGGCACGTACATACTGCACGTACTCACCATTAACTGTAGCATATAAGTAGGGGTTTAAATTTGAATATAAAAGAGTAGTGGGTGGTTATATTTTTGGATTACTTTAATTGGTAAGTGTAATAGTTGGGAAAAAAAAAAAGGAAAACCAGAATCTGAAGGGAATATTCCCCCATCTTCCCTTTATTAATAGTATAGATAAGGGCTCTTCATGGGTCAGGGGTCGGGTCTGAGTGTTGGATATGACTGGGCATAGTTTAAATACCAAAGGAGTAAGGCTATGAGGCAGTGAAAATAATGGGCTGAGATTTGCATAATATACACGTATATGCATAAATAAATATATAACTTGATATATATACATACATATATATGAGAGATATATATGTCACACACATACATATGTAATGAGTTTTAAGTTTTAACCCTAATTTCCCTTTTTCTCTTATTTTGCAGTCGGTTTCGGGCATATCTGTTTGGACTGGGCGTAATAATAAATTTGAAAGATGAGTTTGGAGTGAGACAGAATGGGCTGGGAGTTCATTACCAAAAAAAAAAGAATGGGCTGGGAGTTTTGCCGAATGTTTGGACCGCCCCGTGGAAATCGGCCTCTCACTGGTCCGCAGCATTTCACTAGTAAGTCCTGACGTTAGGCTAGAAATCTTCGTTTCGTTGATCTCTCCGGCAAGCTCTTTCTTGTCACATTCTTTCTCGGGAATGGTAAGTTTTCCTTGATTTCTCTTGTCCTAATGCCTTTTTCGATTGTTTTATCCTCTGTTCTCTTTTATTTGTTCGTTACCATCTGCACCGATGGTTCGATCTGGCTGTGTTGCTATCTCGGCTGGAGAACTAGGGTTTGTTGGAACCGATCTCATAAATACTCTGTTTTCTTTATTTATTTGGAATATTAAAATATCCTTATATTCCGTGTGTCTAGTGTTTTATGAAACCATGAACCCTAAGCATCTATAACCAGGAGCTTCTCTTCGCCTGTTTTAGTTTTTTTTTTTTGACTTAAATTTGATCCGAGTTCCGGATCTTTGATCTCCTTGTGCGTAAATTTGTTTTTTATTTCGATGACTTTATTTAGTTTATGTTCTTTTGACAATTTCAATATTTTGTTGGTTAGCAGTCCGCATGTTTTTTAGGAGAATTCTTTGAAATTATTGTTCATGGATTTGTGATAAGTAAAACTGTGGCTCAGATTTATCGCATCTTTTTTTTAATCTGCTTCTGATGATTCTGATTGTGCTTCAATTTTTTCTTTCCTCTGCCCATTTTACTGCATTTATTTTTGTTCCTTTTCAGATTTATCACACCTGGTTGAGCTCCTGAAAGACATGTATTTTTGTGAATTAATTTTGGCAGACTACCTCAAGGCGTCTTGCTGATAGGAAGGTGGCTAAGTTTCAGAAGAACATAACAAAGAGGGGATCAATTCCTGAAACCTCAACAAAGAAAGGATATGACTACCCAGTCGGGCCTATCGTACTTGGTTTCTTTGTTTTTGTGGTCATCGGATCATGTATGCCCTTCCATTCCTCTTTACATTTGCTACTAATTAATGTTCTATCAGGACTCTGGGAAGGAGATCTTGAAACTTTTGCACGATTCTATATAAGCAGCTGTTTATGAATGCACTGTAAGAAATACTGTAACAAATCTCTCTTGAGTACACAGTGTGTCACATGCATTTGGTTGTATATGTGGTTGATGTTTGACATGGGATTCCACTTCTTCTGCTTTTTGAGATTGTAAAGTTATTCCAGGCAAGAGTTGAGCTCCACAACATAGGTTAATGGTACCGAATATTTGTCTTAAAAAGTGGGAGAAAGACAAATACACTAAAAGAAAAAAACAAAAAATAAAATTGTGGAAGTTAAAAGAACAGAATTTAATCACTTTGAGCAATAAGATAACGAATGAGACTAATCGGGACCTTATGGGTGATCCGACTACGATGTGGAATGGAATGATCAATTGCATCACAAGGCTTGTGAAAGAAGCTTTAGGAGAAACACGATATAGTATTTCATTTCATAGAGAAACTTGGTGGTGGAGAGATGTAGTCCAAGAAATTATTAAAGAGAAAATACTTTATTTTAGAACTTTGAAAGAGTTAAACCTAAGAAAACTTAAAAAAGATATTAAAAAAGAGACCAAGTAGATAATTAGTGAGGTTAGAAATCATATCTATGACAACTTGTATGATGACTTAAGTACTAAAGAAAGTGAAAACTTTATTTATAAACTAGAAATTTTAGAGAGAGGAAAATGATAGACTTAGAGCAGTTTATATGTATCAAAAGTAAAGAATCAAGAGTTTTAGTAAAATATGAAGAGATTAAAGAAGGGTAAAGAAACATTTGATGAAATTATGGTATGGGGATGATATTCAGAGATCTAAATTTTGTGTGGATGATAACATTAGTGGAACTAGAGAATTAGTTTATTTTCATCGGGTCAAGTTGCGGAAGTTAAAAATGCTCTTGTTAAAATGAAAATAGGAAAAGTGTTAACCCTAGATGGCATCCCTTTAGAGGTATAGAAGTGCATGGGAGGTATTGGTTTATCTTGATTGACTAAATTATTTAATGAAATTTTAAGGATTAAGAAAATAAAAAATGTCTGGGGGGCTTGGTACAATAATATCAATATGTAAGAATAAACGAGATGTACAAGAGCGTGCAGATTACCATGGAATTAAACTTATGAGTCATGCTATGAAATTGGGAGAAAGTGTAATTGAAAATAGATCAAGACTAATAAATATAGTGACAGAAAACCAATTTGTATTTTTTCCTAGAAGGTCCACTACAAAAGCTATATTATTCTTAAGATAGAGAAAAGGAAAAATGATCTGCATAGGAAAGCTTTAATGGGACAGAAAAGGAGAATGAAAAGGGCCCTCTTTGAAGCAAGATTCTTTTCTTGACTTGGAAAAAGCATGTGGTAGGGTTCCTAGGGAATATTTTGGTGGACCTTGTTTAAAAAAGGTGTACAAATGAAATATATTGATGCAAGTAATGGTACATACGAGGGAGCCTTAATTGAAGTAAAAATTGTTGGTGTTGAAACAACTAAATTTTCATTAAGATAGATTTGCATTAAGGGTTATCTATTAGCCATTATTTATTCGCTGTAGTTATTGATGAGTTGATGAATTGGCTTTTGTTGATGATGATGATTTTTTTCTTTTATGTTAATATTTTAAAATTATACTTTTCTGCATATTCTATTATCCCATGTAGGACCTCGAGGCAGCATCACAATGGTAAGTTGCTTACAATTTATGTGTAACTTGATGGTGTGTAAATGGTTATGTGGTATAGGTATACTATCTGTGTACCTATAAAACAGTATTTAAACTACTTATATAATAATATAGCTTCATTACCTATCAAAAAAAAAACTTGATGGTGTGTAATTATGGTTTCTGTCTTAGGCTACTTCCATACTTAACCATACTGCTCTACCTTAACGAACTCGTCGAGCACTGCTCAGAGAGAGGCAACACGCATGCACACATGCATGCAAGTAATGACTACACTTGCATGCACATGCAAATTCGCTAATGCAGTTTTGATAATGATTTACGAGAAGAATTGACATGAGATGTGAATGAAATCCGTTTTATTTAATTTATTTTTTGTTTTTGCAGCTCTGTTTCAGATAATTAGGACAGCTTCGAGTGGTGGTATGGCATGAGAGGAGGATGTCTTGCTTATATCGGTTCTTCCTGGATGGATGTTTAAAGTAAACCTAGAGCAAGAGCACAAGTATTTGTGTATCTATCTTCTTTCCTTTTTTTTCGTAGAAATTAGCCGGTGTTGTGTATTATCTCTTTGTAAATCTCATATTTTGATTTGGTGCATTAGATGTTTGTGACCTCGTTCAGCACCATACTAGCAAGGAATATGTTATATACAGATTCCTTAGGCCAAACAAAAGTAGAATCCAGGCAATTCAAAATGGGGAAACCCACCTTTCTAGTTTCTCGTTGAAAAAAGATTTAGGCAGATCCAGTGTTGTTTGCAGCATGTGATCGACCTATCGAGATCTCTTACGCGGGGGAATCTTCTTCAATCTCCCCGTGAGTGCTTCTCTGATCGGAGGGTTGAAATGGGTCACCCATTTCCCCATAATTGCTAGAGTTCTCACGAATGATATATTACGTGTCTTCTTCGGCGAAAGCAGGGAATGTACATCTTCGCAACCTTCTGTGATCCAAGTGAGCGCTAACGAATTTAGTTATAGAAGGACTGGTTTGCAAACGAATCGCTTCTGGTGAATGTAAAACCCATTGTTTGGGCTAACTGTCATTAAGTGACCAGTAAGCCGCGGCAGGGTCAGCTGTTAAAATGAAAATCCGAAAGCATTTTGTGCTGCGGCTGATGCAAGTAAGAGCCAGAAAATGCGTATGGGTTTTGATCATTTCTTTTGGATCATCATTGTCATTATTGACGTCCACAATGAACCATCCATGTCAAATAAAGGTACTGGATCAACCTCACCTTTTTTCTTTGCTTTTGTTGAAGATGAGGAATAATTTCTCAAAAGGCATATCCTAGTGGCCTGGGAACTCTAGAGCCTGCAATGGGAATGGGATCCAAGGCATGAACTTACCACCGAAAGCGAAAGATTGGAAATCTAACAAAGCGGGTTGCGTGTATGAATGATCACTGTCAAAGCCAGCTATTTTGAAAGCAAAGGTGTCGAAAAGAGGAGGGGGGGAGAAGGGTGAAGCTAGCTGGTTGGATTTGTTCTATTTTTTTTTTTTTTCTCAAATTTCTTGCAAAAAAAACCTGTTATTGGTCCCTTTTTTATTTTATTTGATTTTTTTTGTAAAAGAAAATTATTATTTTAATAGAAAGTTAAAACCCGTTATCAGCCCCTTTTGTTTCATGTCATTTTTTTACAAACAAAATTACTTTCTTTTTAATATAAAGTAACTAAACATAGACTTCTTGAAGGAAATTCTCTAGAAGCTAAGCCCCATTAATTACGGGAGCAATTCCTTTCACATCTTGGGTCTTCTCCTTGTATCAGTCTCTAATGAGATTGATACACATACCCTTTAATTGGCAAGCTTTCCTTTGCATTTTAAATTCTTAAACCAATTCAAGGACAGATGTATCTATTTCATGGGAGACTAATATAAGAGATATAAAATATCTGAGAAAAATGGCTCTGCATAAAATGAGGGCACAACACATTAATATGTGCTCCATGAAATTATAGCATTAAACACAATTAGACTTCTAGTATGACATAAAATCATTTCTTTGATGTAACATTATTTTTGTTAAAATGCTACATATATATATATATTTTAAAAGGTAAGAAACTAGGAAGTATTGAGGTGACAATTTTATTTATTTTTGTTTTAGATATTAAAGCTAATTGGTGAAACTTTTATGTTGCAGAAGGGATTCATCTGTTCTAGGACTTGTGCTCATACCAAGTTTGCTAGCTTAATCATCAAAAAGAGATCATTAAATCTTTGAAATTGAAATTGTGATTACGTAACTACACTAAAGATTATCAAGACTTTTTTGTTCCTGCCTGGTCATGTCATATCGAATTGAACTTGAAATGTATCAACACTACTCTTAAAATGATAAAATTTTTCCACCGCTGCATTACTTCATATATCCTAGATTATAGGATTTACAAATCTTAGAAGGCAGACTTGCTTTTCATTTTTTCTCCGAAATATTGCTGTACTTCTTCAATAACATATAAAACACGAATTTGGGAAGAGATTAATAGGAAAAAAAATGAAAATGAAACTGTTATCTCATCCCGTTATTATGCGCTTCTTTCTGCTAACATGCACCACGTAGAACATACTTATTGTTGCGGACACACTCGGATCAGACGACGTTCACCGGCTTGCACAAGAACATGAGCGACGATGCAGACGCCGGCGTCTCCCCGGTACTTGTCCCCAGCCTCTCGTAATAATCGATGGAGAACAACGATAGCCAGAGTTGCACCTCGTCGCCACTACAAACCCCCCTGACTCGGCTCGACTCACCACCACCACTCCCCACACCAAGACTGAGTCTCGCTGGTCGACCTAACACAGGGCGAAGGCAAACCATGTAGAGGCGTCGGTAACCACCTAATGCCACCACCACCGCCTTGACGTTGGATGGAGGAGGGGAGAGGTGGCGGAAGCAGAGATGCTCCCAGAACGAGTCGTTGCGGGTGATAGAGGACCAGAGGCGGCAAACGCAGGCGGCGACACCAAGTGACCGGTCGTCCAGTCGCTTGAGTATCTCGATGAGGACGTCTCGGTGGTCGTTAATGCAGAACTTGGGTTTCTTCTCTTTCTCTTTCGCCATCTTTGGCCGAGTTCTTCAGACATGTATCGCCATATTTACTTGGGGGGTGGTGGGGAGAAGGGATTTGACTTGTGATGGAGAGGGCGCGCGGTGGGTAAAAGCCTAAAATGGGGTTTATGGGTATCAATCGAAGACGAGAAATGACCAAAGAAAAGGTTCCAAGGAAAAAAGAACAGGACCCAATGCTGTTTGCCTTTATTTTTTTTTCTTTTCATTTTTGACATTTTCTTCCTTCTCCTCTCGGGTCATGCAGATTTGTTGTTCTTTTGTTTTTGTTGTGTTTTATTCTTTTGTTCTTAGGCACCCCTGTGGGCAATAGTTTTTGAAGCTACCAGCCTCTGCTGGCCAGGATTCTGACTTTTAAAAGCTTTGTATAAACGCCATTAGGTGCACCCAGAAGACTGCTCAAGCCTGGTTCCGTTTGGATTGAGCGCCTTCTAACGAGTATCTCAAAAAAAAAATCATACCACGAGATGGTAGTAACCGTCTGATGAATTGGCCCTCTTCGTTTTCGTGTATTGAAAGACTTGTCTTGTTGCTCAACCAAAGGTCAAACAAAAGGAAGAAAAATGTGGTTCACTAATAATTACTATACAGGGAAGACTATTTGTTGTCCAGTTCTTCGTCTGATAGTCTACGAAGAAGCGTTTGATCAATCCAACTCGGGGAATCAGATTGAGTCAAATCACGAGTATTCGTATAGGAAAAAGTGAAAAAATGCATGTATATGAAACTAAGAAATGGTATAATTGAGTTAACACCGAGTCAAATTTAGTTTACTTACTCAGGTGACCGAGTTATTGAACTTCGAGTCGATCAGTTCACTCTAAACGAGCAATTGACAGAGATTATTAGAAAACAAACAGATTCAAGTAACTTGGAGGAGTTTCTGAGTTAAACAACGAGTTTTAAAACACTGGTTATACTATTATTTTTCATCATAGTAAGTAGGATTTCCACTTCTTCTAAGCATCAAGATAACTTGCTTGGAAGATAAAAATCATTCAAATAAAGTTATAAAGTTAAAGACATTTTATATAGATTATACCTCAGGACACAATCGTCCGTGTTCTAATAATGACGCAGCAAAAAGACTGACATTTTGTGGGAAAACAACTAGTTGGTGTGAATGTGTGATGTTTCTGCATGCACTAGTGTAGCAAGGTATTGGTTCCCTTTCCTCAGTAAATGAAAACAAAAAAGAAAAGCTTTATACACATGCAGAGCAATGAAAGACCTCAAAGATAATCATCGGTAGGGACCCATTAAGTTGCCCGGTAGAGTTGGATTTTGGCTTGTAAAGGCAAAACATTAAACCCTAGTCGACAGAAAGCACACATCACTACATCAGGACATCACTAGACCTAAAAAAAGGCTTCATCATTCCCACCTTGCAAGAGAGGGGTAAGTTATAATTGTATTGATGAAAGGCAGGACGTCATGAGGGTTTGTTTTGTTTGTGTTGGACTTGTTTGTTGGACACATTAGGGACGCACTGTTCCAGATTCCCGTGTAGAGAAAAAAACTAACGGGAAAATTAACTTTTAGTGACAATTTATCAAAATAATTAAGATTCAGTCAACATAGTTTAGATTTTTAACTTTTAATGAATCTTTATCAAAATAATTAATTTTTAATACCATTTCACTATTACGACTAAATTCTTCCAAAAGTACCCTTATACAACTCACTTAATTACAAGTCACTCAATCAAGCAATAAATTGACTTGTATCTTGAGTGAGTGACTTGTACAAGTCATTTGGATGAGTGATGTAAGGGTATTTTTGAATTAGTTGATTTGTAATAGTAAAATGTTATTAAAAATTAATTATTTTGATAAATGCTTATTAAAAATTAAAATTCAAAACTTTACTGACTGAATCTTAATTATGTTAAAAAATATTACTAAAAATTAATTTTCCCAATTTAATAACTCCAAGGCTACAAGAGGAATCCCCAAAACATCTTCACGCTCTTAATTTGTACTTGGTACGTAGCTCGGTTGGAGGCTTTAGTCAAAAAAGATCTAAAGCTACTGTAGATCTGACGCCATCGGGCCTTAAGCGGGGCAGGCCATCCATCGTATCATATATAGTGATGATACTCACGTCATGTTCACATGAAAAAACATTAAGGGCGGTTGCGTTTAATTAGCTAGGAAGAGCGTGAAAATTAAGATTCTTATCATCTTGACTGTATCCGGACTTGGACACCGAAACAAACAAGAGATGAAAGGTAGTCCCAAGGAAAAAACAAATGAACTTAAACAAACAATTCAGTAAATAGCCTGATGGGGTTTTTGCATCATCGAGAAGGACATCAAAACCCTAACTACTCTCTTAGCTTGGAGTGCTGGTTCATGGAATCCGCACTGATCTTCTAAGCTAACAACCGCTTCTTGAATTTGAAATTTGAGGGGACAAGTAGAGTTTGTCTTATGGCTATGGGTGCGTTGGCAAACGCAAGGTTTAGTCTTCGAAAATAATTGATGTCACAAGATTCAATTTTTGAATTGAATCTTCTTATCAGAAAGCATTACTTGTAATTAACTTGCGATTGATCGAGGGCTCTAGCCAGTCGAAATCAGAGAGAACCAAGGATGCACTAAAGTCTTTATCCGTGAGATGTAGTCTTCGAAGATAGCCAAAATGAGGCAACTGGAATTGAGAGTGACGTCCGGAAAGCAAGTAAGACGTATGTCAAGATGAGGGATAAGAAGAAATTAACAAACGTTGATTAGAGTATAAAGTGCCTCGGATGTTACATATTACGCGGCAAAGGCATGTATGTCACATGATTATTTTCAGATCCTATAATCCCAAAAAGTAGAAGAAAGTGAAGTTTCATAAATATATGTGTATATGGGTTTTACAGGTTTGTTTTAAGTACTTCAACGGGACTTGAAATCTGCTGGAGCACTAGGCTGGAATATCTATTGGTCTAACGGCAATGCATGTGTCCACATAAGTGTGTGAAGCTGATGTGTGCATATGCATTGCCGTTGGACCAGCAGATCTTCCAGCGAGAGAGTCCAGGTGATATGATCTCCTTCAACGTCATCATAACTAACCGAACAAAATATTCGTGCGATTTCAGCTTTCCTATTATTTTTTCTAAATGGGTTTCACATAAAAATTTACAAAAAATGAAAAACGCTAGCTGTGTTATGTTCCATGTGAAAGCATCCACTACACAAGCAAAAGCTTTCTAATTTGCTACGTGCATGGTGCCTACATTCCCCTGGTATATAAACAAAAGCTTGTAGTCACTCAAGCAACGAGACCTCTTGGGTAAAACCCCCACGAACAAAACCATGCCAAAGCGGACAATGGTGTTGCCGATGAAATTGGGGGTGTTAAATATCACCTTCTGAATGCAATGTGATCCGACTTCGTTCTCCACAAAATTAATCATCTGGAACCTTAAAAGAGTAACAAAACTAGTGATCCATTTCGATTCCATTTGTATGCGAACACCGGTTGGTCCACTCACCAGAGATCGAATCAACCTGACTATTTGACTTGAAGAATAAATTAACATGCTTGCCTTGCAGAAGATAATATTATTTCATCTCGCTATTATTTTATTTTCCTTGAGAACGTCTAGCATGTTACAGTCCACGTACATACATTCTATTTCAAAATAGGAGTAGACAACATTATTTGGCACGTCAGGCCTCCATTGTCGGAGCTTCTTTCAAAAGCCTCTGACTCGTCAAAATTCAACTCAGGAACATCAAGAAGAATGGGGTAATTTGTATCTCAACCGGTGCGTGTAATAGATGCCGTCCCTTTCACAGTAACCATCATTTGTTTCTCGTCATCATCAAGGTAGTTGTCTCAACTGGAGAGTCTCCTAGTTGCCATTTAAGTGTAATAGATCAGTTAATGTTTAGGCAGGAGAAGTTGATCTTACAGAGTACTCAGCTACGAGCTTTGAAAATGAAGATGACTTGTCTTCAAGCAATTTTGCCGGAGTGTCACATTCCATAATAAGGCCTGCACAGAAACATGAACCTGCTTGAGAATCAATGCGGTATGAGATGAATGAAGCAAGTAATATAAATTCATTTGGACGTTCTAACCATGATCTAGAAGCAGGACCATATCACTATCAAGAACAGATGTTATCCTATGTGCAATAGTTAAGACTGTGGAGTCTGAGAAGTGTTGCCGAATTGTTTGTTGAATCTGGTTATCAGTTGCTGTGTCAACTGAAGCAGTAGCTTCATCAAGCACCAACACTTTGCTCTTCTTGAGTAACACGCGTCCCAGACAAACTAGCTGCCTTTGACCCATACTCCAATTCTCTCCATTCTCGTTCACTGCAATACCCCATATCAACATCAAAATTACATTTAAGAATGCAGGTTTGTTTCAAATATTGACATTTGGAAGAACTTTGCGTTCATCAAATGAAAAGAAACATGTTAGTGCACTATTCTGTACGGTGAGCGGAAGTTTATCTGCTACTTAGATGTCATAAGAAAGAAACCTGGAGAATCAAGCTTTCCTTCCTTCTTTCTCACAACTTCTCCAAGCTGGCACATATCTAGAGCCTAAAACAAAATCATACAAATGACAATCAGCTGCTCACCATGCACAGTTATTTAAAACAACAAAAGTGCAAAGATCAATAAAAATAAGTCTGGTGGAAGAAATAATCAGGGTGAGATAAAATGCATCTTCCGTAATTTTAGCAAACATGCACCGCAGGTATATGCCCAGTTTTAGGACTCCTAGGCCATATGATATAAAATAATTTTCAATCCATCAGACCTCTTTACACGATAAACCAATGGTAGATGGCTCAAAGAAAAAGTCCCGGTTGAGATCATTACATCGATGTGATATTTTGGGAGATCCTAGTGAGGAGAACCCATCAATTGCTAGTCTCCTCTCCACTCGATGTATGCTACGCAGAAGAAAATGGATGGAAAAAAAAAACGAAAGAGAATAGGCCTTCTCCTGCCTTCCTCAGAGATTGTGATTCATCAAATAGAAAAAACCCACCTCCCAAATCTGTTCATCTGAGTATTGTTCAAGTGGGTCGAGGTTGCTTCGTACAGTCCCCTCAAACATGGTGGGATCTTGAGGGATAATGCTTAATCTAACCCGTAAGTCATGGAGTCCAATTGTGGAGATGTTGATACCATCTATCAGAATCTGACCAGAAGAAGGTTCAACGAGGCGGAAGAGGGTCTGTATAAGAGTTGATTTACCACTGCCCGTCCTCCCAACAATTCCAGTCTTCATTCCACCAGGAAAAGTGCAGGTGAGGCCTCGTAAAACAAGTGGCATATGTGGAGCGTACCGCACCTATACCCATTCACCATTGCAAAGATTATAAACATTTCATATGAAAAGAGAAGCCATGCATAGCCCTAAGCAAACCCCACAAGAAATCAAGGAAGATATTTTATTATACTGTTAAATGGGGTATTCACCAATTAGCTTAGAAGGTTCAATAGAACTAGAGAAAAATGAGGCTTCATAGTACCTGTAGATCATTAATGTCTACTTCTCCTTGTGCTGGCCAATCACACTTTGGCCGATTTGCATCAATCACGAGAGGAGGTTCACTTGGTATGCATGTGTATTGTAGTATTCTCTCAACTGATATAATTTTGTTCTCCATGTTGCAAAGATTCCATATGACCCAAGCTTGTATCATGTTTAGATTAAGTCCGTATGTCACTGCTAAGCCCGCAATGCCTTGGAAAAAGGAGGGAGAAGATATTCATGTCACTCGGGTGTTTCACAAGAGCAGGGTAGAAAAGATATTTGCAGGTAAATATTTCATGGGAAATCACTTACCAGGATCAATTACTCCCAGTGGTATGGAGATCAAGAAAATCAAAGAGAAGGCAAATGTTATGGATGATAACATATCCAAACGAAAGCATAGCCACTCCATTGCACCTGCAACATGAAATTTTGGTCGAGAATATCCATCTATCAGCTTCATATTTGTTTCCTGGAACCTTGGTTCCTGATCAAAGCTCCTGATTGTGCTCATTCCTGAGATTGATTCAGCAAAATGTTGTATAACTGGAGCCTTGCAAACTCCAACCAACCGTGCTAGTTCTCTCGCAGAAGATATATAATATTGCTGCAAAATAATTACTATGAGCAATCTCTCTCTCACATCATATACATTATATCCTAGCAATTATGGCATGCAGTGCAAAGGATAGGAAAGAAATTGAGAAACTTATAAAAGAAATGAATAAAATTTCGGAATAAAAACAAAAACAAAAACAATAATTACTATTCTATTTAAAGAATCAAGTGAAGACATAATGTTTCACATAGCTACAATGAAATAAAACGAGTCACTATGAAATATCACCTAGTTTGAGCAACATTGCCAATCAATCACTTAACACTCGTTCTAGGAATAATCGAGTAAAATAAAAGAACCATTCAACATAAAATATGAAAAAATGGATCACGAGAACAAGCATATATATATATATATATATATATAAATACATATATATCAGTAACACAAAAACCAAAACTAACCGAACTAAATTAACTACATAATTTGAAATTATCATTCACCTAGGAATCTCAAATTCAATCAACTTGCATAATTACCAATAAATATTAATCAATTGAGGTTATGAAGAAACCAAATGATAAAATGGTCAGAACAGTAGTAACAGAGTTAGCAAACACATTAATCAAGCCATCTGAAGCTTTAGAATAAAATCACACAATCAAGTCAAAACTACTGAACAGGGGAACCTAATGACAAATAGTCAAATACTTTAAACTTCCTTTTTGCATGCAGTTATTTTTTTCTCATCTGCCACATCATAAATTTTGTGCATTTTTAATGGTACCTCACATCAAAACTTATTCTGAAATACAAATGATCTTAATATGTTTAATCTAGTAGGGTAGGATAGTTACCCTGTCAAACATTAAAAGAAAGAAACCTGAATGTAAATTGAGTTTTTTAGTACACATTAATACATGATCATCCAGAAGAAAGGATTTATGCTAGCAGTAACATCTTTGATGAGCTAGAGCATCATTTAAATTGTAAAACATACCAACACTGACTCACTCAGTTTTAACTGCAATATGAGAAAAATATGGCTTTTATGAGTTGTTTCATATTGGGAATTCATTTTGAGTTGCCTCAGGTAATTCATACGAACTTGGCTGATGATGCAATACATATAAAGCTCTCCAGTGCAATATATGTAATAATAAACAATTTAGAAGCTAGCGGTACATTTTACTATTTGGCATTTGTTTCCTGAACAAACGAACTAACCAAGTAGGTTTCAAGCATTACCTGATACCAAATACAGGCTGCAATCACTGGGATAAAAATGACAAAAACCTGCCATGCAACATGAGACATTACTGCAATAATTCCCAGGAGTTGTATGATAGAGAATGCAAACGCCCCAACTTGATATGGAATATTCATATCCACAGCACTTTGATCTGTAGAAGCCTGCAAGAGAAAGAAAGTGTGCTTAAACAAAATGTAAACCTATATTAGCTTTCATAGGCATGAAACAAGCTCTGACAGAATGCCAGAGGAAAGAGAAGTAAAGACAAATATAAGTACACTTACTCTGTTTAGGACCCGCCCACTCGGGGTAGCATCAAAAAATGACATGGGTGCACGGAAAATGCAGGAATGCATTTTCTCAAAGAGAAGTATGGCTGTTTTGTATCCGGCAGTTACAAGAAGCATGGATCTCAAAAGGATACAGAAAGAACTTGCTATAGCCAGGGCTACATAGAAAAGGATGAGAGTAGAACCATCAACCTTAGGTTTTTCATCCTTTGATGCTGGAGCTGCCCAAGCCATCCAGTAGTTGCTTCCAATCTGAAAAATCTGAAACAAAGCCTGTGCCAGCAATATAAATGGCACAAAGGCTCCTTTGTTTGCCATGGTGATATATTTCCAGTAGACCTCGAATCCAACTTTACCTTTTTCTCTTTCTTCTTCTTGAACAAGCTGTCCTTTTGGCCCAACTATTTCATCTGTTTTACCAGTTTCACTGTCATTCTTTTCTTCTTCATGCACAACTTCTTGAGAACTCACATCACCATCTCCTTCATGATTACCTAAACTTTCAGGAGGCTCCATATCACTAGAATCAAGAGCTGACAAAGCCTTCTTATGTGCCCCCACCAGTTCCATAAAGTCTGTCCCCGAACTCAAAATATCATTATACTTGCCAGCTTGAGTAATCAGTCCATCTTTCATAACCTGCCCAAGCAGAGAAAATAAAGCCTCCTTTAATATGGTACATGGACTTGTAGATGAGGAGGAAACAGGATGAGGAGATGCATACCAAGATTACATCAGCTGTGGGTAAGAACTCCACTTGATGAGTAACATAAATTACGGTTTTTGAACCCAAAATCCCAAGTAAACACTCCTGCCACATAGAAATTAATCTCAGTGAAAAGTTCACATTTTCAAAAATAAATGGTGCCATCTAACACCAGGGCAATTATCCTGTGAATAAAACTTATAAATGAGAATAGGGTATTGCTCTAACTCAAATGTCTACATTGCAGGACAGTTTCTATTGTCCAGTGACAAATAATGTAATTATTATAAATGCATCTAAAACCAAATCCAACAAATATTCAACTTACAAGTCAAAGAAGAGATACCTTAAAAAGATGACTTCCTGTGTGAGCATCAACAGCACTGAATGGATCATCAAACAGATAAATATCAGCATCTTGGTATAAAGCACGAGCAATCTGTATTCTTTGCTTCTGTCCACCACTTAAATTGATTCCTCTCTCCCCTATAACTGTTTGATCCCCAAATGACAAAATTTCTAGGTCCTTCTTAAGTGAACATGCTTCAAGGACTCTCTCATACCTTTCTCTATCCATCTCCTTGCCAAACAATATGTTCTCTTCTATCTTGCCACTCTGTATCCAAGGTGATTGGGCAATGTAGGCCTTTGTTCCACTCAACTTAAGGGTCCCAGATAGCTTGGGCATTTCCCCCAAAATACATGACAGCAAGCTTGATTTGCCTGAGCCAACAGTACCACAAATAGCCACCCTCATCCCATGACACACTTCAAGGTTCAGATTTCTCAGAGTTGGACTAGGCGAAGATGGATCCCAAGAAAATGTCCCATCTATTATTTCAATGGCAAACTCAGTACTTCCTCTAGGGAGATTCTCTATAACATCATGCTGCAGGTCATCAAGACGAAGGAATGAGGCAATCCTGTTGAGCGAAACCTTAGTCTGAGCTATCATTGAAATTGTGTCAGGGAGATTATAAATGGGTTCTTGCAGTATTCTGAATGTTGCAAGGGCAGACAAGATCTTACCCGATTCCAGAGGGATCCCCATAAGCATACAGGTGCCAAATGTGACAACAGACACAAATGTGGGGGCACCCCAGAATACAAAAGTTACCATTGCGAATGTATAAACATATTTTCTCAGCCATCCTGTCTCATTCTTTCTGAGATCAAAAATCTTAGACAAGAATTTCATCTCCCACCCCTGAAGCTTGAGAATCCTCATGTTCCGTAGAATCTCTGTTGTTGCCTTCATCCTTGTATCTTTTGATTCCATAAACTTATCCTGGTATTTCTCTTGCAATCTTCCCAAGGGAACATTTGCCAACATGACAATAAGGGTGGCAATGAGAGTTGCAATTGCTGCAAGCCCAAGGTTCCTGTACAAGATCAACAGGGCTAAAGAAACTTGCATAGGAACCATCCATAGGTCATGCATGTACCAACTGAAATCTCCAATCCTCTCAGCATCGACGCTCATGAAATTAATGATCTCTCCGCTAGTATGGGCCTGCCTTGACTGACTTGAAAGGGTTAGACCTTTTTTGTAAATCATAGCAACCAGGGCTGCCCGAGCCCTAATTCCAACCTGTTGCAATCTAAAGAACCAGTGTCTCTGTGAGAGGCACTCAATTAGCTTTGCAACAAAGAAACTCAACACCAGGATGTACCCTTCATTTCTGAATTCTCGACGGCCATTGAGGTATTGAACAAAGGTGTCAATAAGAGCTGGGCCAACATAATTAGCAAGGGTGTAAAGAAATGAGAATAAACCAGTCCATAAAATCTCCATCCGAGCTGACAGGAGTAATGCCTTAACAAGCTTGAATGTGCTTACTGGACCACTACTACAATCAGCTTCGAGTTTATTTCTAAACACTGTAAAAGTCCCATTAACACTATCACCACTAGGAAGCTGAGGAACATCCTCAAGGTCTAAAATTTTCTTATTACCGGCTGCAATCAGAGGACCCATCCAAGAGAAAGCAAGGATGCTAAGAAGGTTGGCACTCGAGTAAGGACTTATAGCTTCGGTCCCATTACCCTTGTTTGATTCAGCACTAGTTTTTCTACCAGTACTACCATTCAAAAGAGGCTCTTGAAGAAGTGTATCTTCTCCTTGGCTCTTCCCAAACAACCCAGCATAACAGAAGAACAAACCCCACAATACCGATACAACATCCAAAACCCAGAATCGTAGCGGCAATAGCCCATGCTTACCGTACAGAACAAGGTCAAAAACAAGGGAAGAACAAGATAATAAAAGGTAGAAAACCCACCAAATTCGAAGTAAAAAGGGGAACCTGAATTGAGTTGAATGGGAAAATTGGATATGCAAGTAAGCAAAGGTTGTAAACCAAGCAAGTGTTCTGATTACTAAATCAAACTGGGTTACAATAACAGTTTTATCAGACCAACCACTACTATACCAATGGAAGTAGTTTAGAACACACGAGACAAGATAAATCAAGGAAAGACCCAAACAAGAGAAAAGGGTTGGTTTGTAGAAGAAAAACCTGGTGGCCCTCGAGCTTTCTTTTGAACAATCAACTCGTTTCCTATTAAGTCTCTGGAAAGCCCAGTGAACGGACAGAACAAGTAACAAAACGAGGTGTGAAGAAGCAGAAAACCCATGAAGGAAGATGGGTTTGAGGAGAAGTGCACCACCTGCGTGCATTAGAATGGATGAACGAGAGAAGAACATGAGCATACCCTGTTTCGATTCATGAAAAACTTCCATCGTGCCAGATTTTCTACTGCTCTCCAAAACTTATTTGGGTATGCTGGCTTTCAATTGCAGGGAGAAATTGTATATAAACGGTGGAAGCTAGAGAGAGGGAGAGAGAGAAAGAAAGAGTCAACGGCGGCTTCCTTGGGCGTCGGGTTCCTTGGGCGTCGGGTAAGGTAACTTGGAGCCCAAGAATGGCCGAACGGAAAGACCAACGAAGCAGAGCCAAATCTCTGCTTTTCCAAGGAAGCCGCGAGGTTAAAGGACATCTTGGAGCTATAAAGTATAAACATCATTTGGATACGGTGGGATCCATCTATACTCTCCGATTTGATCGCACATAAAGACATCAATCTTTCGTCTTTTCGTCGTATACGAATGAATGAATGGTTTGGATTGAACCAATTCCACCAGATTTGCCTCGAACTACGTTCGCAGTCTTCATCACCTAGGCTCTTGGTCATTAATATGTCTTGTATGTATAACGTTGAAGAGCCTCTCCACAAGAGCGGATCTTTCAATGTAAACGCGACAAAGTTCGTGAATTCTGATGTTAACCCGTGCATGGGATTTAATTTCCTTTGTAACCCGAACCCGTGCCACGCCATTGCAGACTGATTCATATGGTTGACACATGCAACATCTAACACTTTCATGCTTCACATGACCTCACCTCACTTAGCTGCATGGAATCAGAAGAAACAGTCAACGGCTGCCTAAAGTACCATGACCTTTAGTAATATTCGTCAATCAGCTTACAATGACGTCGGATGGGGCGAGGAACCGATATCACTCCTAATAGTGGGACCCCGTCACTGCGCATAGTTGACTTTTGAAGCTGAAGCGGAATCAACTAGCACGGCGGGACCACATCGGTGCACGCCATTCATTGAGTGAAAGACCGTTCTGCGTCAGGAAGAATTCTTGGGGGGAGAAGATTTTAGCCAAAAAGAAGAATTCTTGGGGAGCACTCAACACGAGTGTGTTCTAACCGGTCGTTTAAAATAGGGAAAATTGGTTTTTAGGGATGCTTTTTAAAAGTAATCTTGATTAGTAACCAAATTCTTGATAATTGGAAATTAGTGATAATTTTTTAAAATAATTCAGAATCAGTGTCGTTTTATTCTTATAAAAGAGTTTTTCCAAAAATACCCTCAATATACTTAAAAAAAATTTTATTTTTCATCATGTTTTAATGAGGTTAAGAAGGTTTTGAGGGTGTTTTTGGAAGAAGTCTCATGTGAACAGTAAAGTAACGCTCATTCTCAATTATATTTAAAAAGTATCACTAATTCCCAATTAACAAGAATATGATGACTAAATCACAGTTATTTTTAAAAAGTAACACTAAGCCAATTTCCCCTTTAAAATAAACTTCTTTCTTCAACAGTCCAAAATTTTCAATTCAATAATCTACGTCTGGGCATGGTTTTAAAATAAATACCACCTGGTGTGCTTCCATACCAATTAATACATACGAAAACCCCATGCGTCTGGATGGTGGATACCGAAAAGATACGTTACAGGGATCTAACGTTTAACAAGGCCTTTTTAAAGGTTTTGACCGATACTTAAAACCAGTTGTTTTCACTCTTTTAGACCAGAAGGGGTGCCCATGCAATACTGTACATAGAGGGAGGCGATTTTGTAACTGCCAGGTTTTAGTCGAATGGGCATGTTTTTTACTGTAGTATTAAAACCCAAACAACATATGCAATGGGCATTTTGGGAGAAGTCGCATATAATCTTAGGCACGATTCCCAAGGGCCCTTCTTGCGTTAAATATAGTGTATATATAAGCAAATGTAAATGTTTTATCTTAGTTTAATTCCACCAGGTTTGGATATAAGATCTCCGTCTGTTTTACAAAAAGACAGCTTTCTGCCTTCTTTCTGCATCTGACTATTCTTCAAATAAAAACAGGCAACCTCCCGAATCTGCTTCTCTGAGTATTGTTCAAGCAAGTCCATGTTGTCTCCTCTAGTGCCTCAAACATGGTTGGATCTTATGGGATTATGCTTAATCTGGAACATAAGTTGTGGAGTTCAGTTGAGATGTTGATGTCATCCATGAGAACCTGAGCTGCGGTCGTTTCTACAATGCAGAAGGGTGCCTGTGTGAGGGTTGAACCTTTTGTCCATCCAACAATTCCAGTCAGAAGAGATTATATTTTATGAGTAAAGAAGCCATAAATCCATCTGATCATGACCCAAAGAAAAAAGAAAAATAAAAACAGAAATAGAAACAGGGCAAGCAATTCTGTACCATTATCCCAAGCAGCTAAACCTGGAAAGATGAACAAGAATACCTTCCCTTTCAAACAAACGCACTAAATCAGGTAAGAGAGCAGCTGATGAAGTATGAAACATATGTGGCGAAAATTCTTGAACTTGCCAACTGATAGTCCATAGCCCTGGAACCCGCCAACTCAAAAAAAATTCCATGCACAAACATCATTTTGAGGGGACCTATGACAACCAGCCGGCAACAGTTTCAAAAATCATCTCAAACTCGTCCATGTTTCACTAGCATTTTCCATTAGATAATTTTGATCATCCAATTAGGATAATCCTAGATCATACCCTGGTACAAATTACTGATTATCATAGTTCAGTCTTGTTCATTATGCACAGGCAATAGCAAGAGTAGATCATCCTTCTTTTTTTTGGGTTAAGGAGCAGCCAATCACCCTCTACAACTGGTATTTCATTTTTTCAGCATTTGTGATGCCAACACCAACAACCATGGAGGGAAAACATTATTGCAATTTGAAAATTTTCAGTATCAACATTCTATAACACTGATAAAGACAACAGACCTTAATCCACCTTTTTCCCCTTCTATTTCCCCATTGGGGATATGGTCAGAATGGACAATGTCATAAATTATCTGATCATGTTTTTAAATATATACCATCACTAATAGGAACATTTCAAATACTGGAACTCATTGAAATTACAGATATGACAAAATGGGAATAAGAAAATGACTTATTGCACTGAAATTTCATGTTTCATTGCAAATTCCAGATTCAGAAAAGCTTAAAACATGCATTGACTTTCCATCAGCACACTTTTACTCATTTGACCAATGAGCTGCTCGAAAAGAAGCACTCCCTAGACTCGGCCTTGGACAACAATCAGAACTTTTGGACAGTCCTCTGCCTTGAGAACTCAAAGGATTCTCTTGGCACAATTTTGCACTCCTTCCAAATAATGGATCATCATCTGCATAATTATGATCCATCTTCTCCTCAAATTCCTGCAACAAAGCAACTACCATTAAAATAATGATTTATCCAAAGTAAGACAACTTAAGCAATGAATTCAAAGCATGTAAGAGACTTAAATTGAAAAAGAGTTTAAAATTTGAAGTATGCATGCATACCTTTGATTTTGTCTTGACATAGTAAGGTGTCAAACAGGGATTGAAATCCTTAAGGAGCATGTCATCTGGACTACCTGGAATTGTTGTTTCCCCAGAACTGTACTCCTAGATAATTGACCACATATATTTAGGGAAAAAATTTTAAATCTAAATGAAAAAGAATGAAAAATACATATATTCAAGAATCTTGAGAGGGAAAGATGTATCCAAATCAGTTTTAAGTTAAAGCATAAGAATCGAGTTCTTATAGATTACATAGACACATGATACAACACTAGCACTGGAACCATAAATAAATAAATAAATAAAACACACACACACACACACACAACATTCTCCACTATAAACTGGTGCAAATTGGGGCCCAAGATCCACCAATCAGCAGGTCTCAAGTAACAAATTAGCTGGACAATCTAATTATTTGATTTATTGTTTACCTTCGATATGAAAATCAGGGGCATGATAATTTAAATAAACTGCATTAGTATTAAGTGTGTTGTACAGGAAGGAATATTTTGTTATACCATCCTATTAATAGCAATTTTTTTTAATAATCCAATCTAATTAACAGCATGAGTGAAATCAATGAGGCAGCCGCTGGGTATGGGATTACAGTATGCTCACCAGTGAATTTGCAGCCTCCTGCTCATTTGCAGGCGTCTTTGGAGAACTGATGTTCCCTTCAAAACATCCCCGCACTGCATATTTATCAGCCTTCACCTGTTGATGTGATACATTATTAACAGCTCAAGTCAAATATATGAAGGCTGATTTCAGAAATAAACACAGCATTTAAACTGTGAAACAACTGGCAAAATTGCTTAGGCACTTCAGGCTCAGTCCTCAAAAAGTTGTTGGGTGCCTAGGCAACCAGCATTCACAATGGCAATGGCAGATACACAAGATTAGGTATAGAAGCATATAATAGTACTAGGACAGTATTGATTCCAGGTCATGAGTGAATATCAGTTTAGAACCTTTTTACCCACACCTAGGTAATTGCCCGCCTAGACCCTGAAGCAGGTGCAAGGGTTCCAGATAGATGAGGAACTGGCCCAGGCAACAGCTTCAACATCTTAACCACAATGGTTTCTCTCTAGAAACTATAAAAAATGGTGTTTAAGCAACTAAATGAAATGAATACAAGGAATCAACTGTTAAAACAAACTTTTGTTTTGTTTTTTTTTTTTTGGGTTGTGGGGGTGGGTGTTGGTGGTTGTCAAACAAGTTGCAGGTGGGGTTTTAAACACTCTTTTATAAGATTGTCACCAAGGATAATAGTTTAACGGACAGTTGCAATTAAAATAATTTAAACAGCCATCCTGGCCACATAGGTAAGTGAGTCCTGAGTCAATGAATATAATCCAAATGCCTGTGTCAGTTGATAATATCAAATTGTTAAAACTATCAAAGTTCATAGTATTTTATGCAATACAAATGTAGAAAAGCATTGGCAATCAATATAACAATGCTATATTCATTGCCAACTTCACAAAAAGGTTCAATTTTGTACAATTTAAGTCAGATAGAGCAGGGAATTCTGAGCAATTATGTAAATAAATAACCTTAGATCGTACCTCTGCCAGATCCTCCACAAGACATTGAAGTTGCCCTCTAAGAGACGTGACCTGTCTTTGCAGAGTTGGAATGACTTGCTTTGCCTGTTTCAGCTCCGATCCCTGCTGCTCTAAAATATCCTGAAGTTGTGAATTCATAACCTCAGGAAACAAGATGGCACTTTTTAGTGCCTTAATTTCTTCCCTTTGCTTCAGGCACAAATCCTTCAACTTCTCAACCTTGAAGAGAGACCAAAAAAAAAAATTTATAATAATAATTTCTAACTTTCAGTACAGAAATTCAAATAAGAAAAAGAGGACAAGAGGAAGAGCAAGAAAAATGTAATAGAAAGAACATACTTCTCTATTTTTCTCTTCTAGCCTCAGATTCAGCTCCGTAATCTCCGTTTCATACTCCTTGTTCTGGTTCAAAAGCTCCCTCTCGCTTCTAAGCACCATAGCCAACGTTCTAGTATTTGACTTCACTTCCGTCAATGCTTTCATTTCATTTCGATCCTTAGCTGAAGATCCCTTCTGAAACAGTTTTCGGGGGAGAGCTGAAAAATTCGAGCCTTTCTTTGCTTTCTTCTTTAGATCCTCTGCAATAAAGTCCGCTGGAATAACTAGAGCTATCGGATTTGCTGCCGTCTTTGGTTTAGATCTGTTCTCCATGAATTTCTTCATCATGGAAGTAAAATTCTGCTCGTTCTTGATCTTGGCCGGAGCTAGATCGGATGATTTAGCTTTGAGAAGTGTGCGAGAGGAATTCTCCGCCGGCGCAAAACCAGGGGATCTATGACGACTACTTGAGCTTCCAACAAGGCGCTTGATGGAAGATTGATACTTACTTGGGTTTTTGAGCTCAGCAGACGAAGAAGGGTCTGACATATGAGAAGACGTTGAAGATCGAGAATCAAAGGAGCTGTAACGGGAAGAGGTCTTGATCGATGCCATTTTATGAAGAATCAGGAACGCGAAGCAGGATCTGAAAGGATTTAAGCCAAGAAATCTACAATTTTCAGAGCATTTGTAGGGTTTTACAAAATGTATGAGATGAGATTCTAGGGTTTCAGCTGACGGCTCTGAGCTCTTCGCCCCAAAGGACCCAGTCACCTGATAACCATGGCTTTTGGCGCTGTCCGAATTCAAATTTTCAACACGAAGCACGCGGGATAATCTGCCTCTATAAGTTATAACCCATATAAAATGGGCATTGCGAGTTGCGACCTGTTTGTCGACCTGGTTGCTTGACGACATCTTCTATTTCCAAAAAAAAATAAAAAATACGGCATTAGCTTTTTAATGATATTTTTTAAATATATTTCAGATTTAGTCATATGTAAGTGTGACGATGGTAGTTTTTTAGTGATATTTTTAAATCTTGTAATATTTTTTAAATATAATTCACATTTAATCATATAGGAAAGGGAATTGATTTTTAGTGATACTTTTTAAATATAATTCAGGTTTAGTCACACTTTTGATCTTTTCGTTTTAAACGGCGTCAAGGTTTTTTTTTAAATATAATTCAGATTTTGTCATTCTTTTGATTATTTTTAATATTATTTTTAAACATAATCTTGATTCAATCATCAAATTCTTCTTTATCAAGAATTAGTATTATTTTTAAAAATAACTGAGATAAATGTCATTTATATTCACATAAGCTTTCTTTCAAAAATACCCTTGAAACACTTTTTAACCTTATTAAAACATGATAACAAACAAATTTTTTTACAAGTGTGTTGAGGGCATTTTTGGAAAAACTCTTTGATAAATAGTAAAACAATATATTCACAATTATTTTTATAAATTATCATTAATTTTTAATTATCAAGAATTTGGTGACAAAATTAGGATTATGTTTTAAAAAGCATTACTAAATAACAATTTTCTCTAATTTTTTGTTTTATACGGAGTCGTAGGGTTGCTTATTGGGTCGTGCCGGCCCAGGCACACGCAATGCCCGTTTGGGCATGCGCATTGTAGCATGCTGTGCTGGGCCAGGGGTCGCAGCCCATCGGGCCACGACACCTTCGCACGCGTGCCGGCCCAAGCCCGCGTAAGTGCGAGCCGCGCGTGTCAGCCTACTATGGGGCAAGCCCAACTTAAATAACTCAAAAATTGTTGATAGTAAGGTTCGAACTTTGCCCAACAGACTAAAAACCTGTCTCTTTAACCACTAAGACATAGCAACTTCTTGCATCAATAATATCATAATTAAATTATTTTAGCTAAAAAGTAAAGATTTGGAAAATATAATTATAGAAACTCTTATATAATCAATCAAAACTAAGAAAATAATTTGGTATAAATAAGCCCAAAAAGCTGTTATAAAATCTCCAATTAAATATATTTGTCAAGTCTATGGTTTTTAATTAGACTACTTTAAGTCTCTAATGGGTGTAAAATTTTTTTTTTGAGCAAAATCTATCACAATAAGTGAAAAACAATTTTGTGAATAATAAAAATATTTTTTGGGTTTTTTTTTAAAGGGGTTTAATACCCCTAGACCGCCGGGCTCGGCCCAGCGTGGCACTCCAGGCCCGCCGAGCAACCCTACGGCGTCGGTCACAAATTTTCTATTTACAGATGAATTTGTGATACTTTTTTAAAATATTTCATATTCAATCATGTTATTTTCTAAAATATTGATATTTTTGTTATATAGGGCGTAATAGTTTTATATATATATATATATATATATATATTTGTATTTGCTTGCATTATATATATAAGGAAAAATTGATTTTAAGTGATACTTTCAAAGAAGGATAGCAATAGAGGCTTGAAAAGTCTGCGGCGAAACATGTGGCTATCCTTTTCTATGCCCTGGTGGCCTTGCTTGCATCTCTCTATCTGTCTTCTTCCGATAATGAAGATTCTTTGTATTGAAAACTCTGCTAAATAGTTTCACTTGAAATAAGACTTTTGATGTGGTAGTGCTTAAGATGCAGCACATACGTTGTTCATGTAATTATCGTTATAGATGCAACCCATGTTTGGGTACTAGAAAAGGTGTTCTACAAGTGCTGTGAAGGTTATGCGTGTGTAAACATCCTTGTCTTCCAAGCTTTCAAGGAATACATTTTTTAGCAATTATCATCTTTTTACCTTTCTTGCATTAATTATCATACTCTAATGTTTATAAATATGAAATTTATTTGTTAGAAGAAAAGTAACGAAATTGTTAATTAAATCAATTTTGTATCTGTATTTGCTTTTTTTTCTTATACGTATTACTGCATCTTCGTTTTTCATTTTTTTAATCAATTTTAAGTTCATTTGCACGTGTGGAGCATGTGCGGGCACCCGCCAGTAATAAATAAAGAGAATAAGAGGAACACCGAATTATGAAAACCCTCCTCTGGTATTCAAATTACAGAATTACTCACCACCTGTCCTGAGGAAATATACTGTGCTTAACAAAATTATCAACGCCGCTAGTTCTAACGCATAAACACCGTAAGATCTGAATCCAAAGTCAACCTTTGATAGTTCTAACGCATCGATCTTTCGGTTTTGTCATTGTTTTCCGAGGTTCTCACGGTTGTCATCGATCATCGTTCCATGATTCTCAGAAACGCCCCCCCGTCCTTTCGTTTCGTGGGCAATCTCTCGATTTTGAAGAGAACAAGATGAACATCCAAACGAAAGAATCGGATTTTCTTTTGTTCATTTTTCATTTTCTCCTTATTTACTTCGAAACTTCGCCAAGAAGGTCAGTGAAGTTCGTCTCTTCCATCTAATGTAATATTTTCTATGATTTTCTTTTTCATTTTGCTTCATCTGGTACTAGAACAAGTTTTAGATCTGAGTGCTTATATTCCGGAAGGCTAAATCTGATCAGTACCCTAAGTTCCTAGGTATTAAAACCTTTGAGAAATGAGAATCTTCATATATTTGAAATTTTGAAAAGAGGAGAAACTGATTCCAGTGCTTCAGTTTTTGAGAAGCAGGAAATCGAATTTCAATAGCATACAAATCACTCTCTGATTGGGGTGAGCATGAATCGCCTACAATTTCGTCGGTTATCAACATTGCCTGATTCGATAAAGAAAGGCCCTAACTTTACAGGATTCAATAAAGCTGGCAATTTGGGGAGAGGGAACTGGAGTCCTCTTCCAATACCCCACCGAACTATTCCTGACCCCAAGGGGCAAGATCTTGATTTCGTGAATGTCGCTCACAGCCACCTTATGCATTCCCACTGGGATAAGCTCAATGCATTAACCACCCGTCTAAACCCATTCAGAGTCAAGCATATTATATTGAAGATTAAAAGAGATCATGTTCTGTCCCTTGAATTCTTCAATTGGGTTGAACTTCAAAAACCAGATTCCCACACACTCGAAACTTATTCCATAATTCTTCACATTCTCACCAAAGCTAATAAATTTAGATCTGCTGAGTCTCTATTGAAGAATATTGTCTTCCCAAAGATTCTGGATGCTCCTTCTAGGCTCTTTGAAGCCATAGTCTACTCCTATCGACTCTGTGATTCATCTCCCCGCATTTTTGACTCACTCTTCAAAACATATGCACACTTGAAGAAGCTCAGGAATGCCACTGATACCTTCTGTCGAATGAAGGATTATGGATTTCTCCCAACAGTTGAATCTTGCAATGCCTTTATCAGCTCATTGATTGACTTGCATCGGACTGACATTGCCCTGGCATTCTATAGGGAAATGCGCCGTTGCCATATTTCTCCAAACGTATACACTCTGAATATGGTTATCTGTGTTCAGTGTAAATTAGGAAAACTAGAAAGAGCTATCGAGGTATTTAAGGAGATGGAAAGTAGTGTGGGTTGTAGACCCACGGTTGCATCTTTCAATACATTGATTGCAGGTTACTGTAACCAGGGTCTTCTAAGCTCAGCGGTGAACCTTAAAAACAGAATGACAAAGAATGGGTGTTACCCAAATGTTGTCACTTATAACACCCTTATACATGGATTCTGCAAGGAAGGGAAGTTGTATGAAGCAAACAAGGTTTTCAGTGAGATGAAAGCCTTGGAATTGGCTCCTAATACTGTAACATATAATACTTTAATAAATGGGTATGGCCACATGCCTAATAGTGAGATGGCTAGAAGGCTTTATGAGGAGATGTTAAGTAATGGAGTTAAGGTCGATATCTTGACATATAATGCATTGATCTTAGGACACTGCAAGGAGGGTAAGACAAAGAAAGCTGCATATCTCGTTAAAGAGCTCAATGAGGAGAACTTAGTTCCAAATTCCTCAACCTTTTCTGCTCTTATTTGTGGTCAATGTAAGAGACAGAACTCTGACCGTGCTTATCAGCTTTACAAAAGCATGAAAATGAGTGGGTTCTGTCCAAATTTTGATACTTTCAAGATGTTGATATCTACCCTCTGCAAGAATGAGGATTTTGATGGAGCAGTCCAAGTCTTGAAAGAAATGTTAGAGAGTTCCCTGGTTCCTGATTTAAATCTCCTGGATGAGCTTTGTGGTGGACTTTGCAGTTGCAAAAAAGCTGAGTTGGTTTCAAGTTTGTGCAAGGAGATGGAGGTGAGACACCTATTGCCGGAAGGATTTGACAAATCTAAATTTATCATCTGTATGACAGACCAATGATGGCGTAAATGAATGCAGTTTGTGAGGTTGTATATCTTTTTATAATGGAAAAATCATATTTACTCTGAAATTCAAGTTTCTGGAGACCTTTTTAATCTTTCAGTTTCACATACTTATTGCATTTAGTTTTTATCTCTTTCCAACATGATAAGACATTGCACTATGATTATTACTGTTGTCACTAAAGAGGTGCACTAAACATCACATACCTAAATATGTGACTGGGAAATTCACTGGCAAGAGTAGTTATGTGTCAATTTTAGGTTAAAGAATGAAACTCTCAGAGAGGAAATTCGGTATCAGGTTTGATGGCTGTTGCAGTAATTCCAAATATTTGCTTGTGTAAAAAATCTGTCTTTATTCGTCTGCAGAGATTCAGTCAAGTGTTAGGGGGGGAATTTGTGGAGTTCAAGTTTGACACATTATAGATATGTATATATTCTGGAACAAGTTATACTCTCAGCTCAAATTCATATAACTCAAAAGTCTGCAGCTTTCTTGAAGGAGCCAGAGATAGCCAAGAAGGAAGGTTTTTTATGGTCTAATAGTGGAAGGGGACTGTGCTGCCATTCTTCAGTGGATGGCAGTTAGTGGATTGGGGCCTTGGAGGATGCAACACTTGATCCTTAAGGCTAGATCTTTGGCACTCGAATTGAACCCCTCGTTCATGACAGTTCCAAGATCAGCCAACTCCCCAGCAGATAAGTTGGCAAAATCTGGCGTGTTTAAAGATGACCAACTTATTGGGTCTGCCCAATGATATGTTGATATAGGGGTTTCATGGTTATAAGGGTTACAACGCTTTAAGGGAGTGTGGTTATAGTTTGGATTAGGATGCAGTATTGGTTATGGTTGCTGTGTTTTGCTTGATCAAAGAGCTTGTATCTGTTTTTTTGTACAATCTGTTTTTTCCTCATTATTAATAAATACTTTACTTATCAGGAAAAAAAATAAAAATAAATGTCAATCAGTTGAAATGTTAGCAAAGCCCCTTGCTTTGGCATCATTTCCAAAACAAAACCCTTACAATCTATCCCTCAATTGTAACGAGTCTATTTCTATCAGACTTCCTCAACCTTTTTCACTGCCTCTTAATGAATCCCTATTCTGTTTCTCATATTTCTGGGATGGCAGGATGCCAATTGATGGTTTTGTTAATTTAGCTTGCAATCAAGGACATCGCAGCTATTTTCGGACAGACATTCCCAGAGATGTCAGATGCTGTGTCAGATTACAAAGCAAGGTTTTGGTAGCATTACAAAATAACTTGTGGATTCTTTTCTTTTGTACAGAATTTGTTGTTCTTTTTGCGTTTATTGTCTACCTTGTAAAGAATATCTTGAAAGGTAGTGTTTGTCCCCTTCATGCATGGATACAATGTTTTATTTTCGAACCACCTAATTTTCCTCCATAAGTTGTTTACACTGTCACAAAAAATAAAGATGAAGGATCAAGAAAATTTCTTTGGATAAACAGTAAACAGCTTCATTTATAAGCAAACTATGGCCCAGATTTTTATTAGTATTACATACTAAGAATATGCATCAAAGTTACTATATGTTTGATTTCACATACTAAACATTCTAATGTAAAACTATGCAGTTCTCTTCTGCTGGAAGAACCCTCATAACTTTCTTTCCACAAATTTTACTCAACAGGGGAAGGACTGTAAGGGGTGGGAATTAAGTACAAGTCACTTCTTCTTCTAACCGTTGAGCCAAAAGCCTCTGTCATATCTAGATCTTCAGGCTTGCTGCCACTGGGAAGTTTCCAATCGAAGTGGTACAACAGTTGAGCCAGTAGAAGCTCCACATTTGCAACACCAAATAATATCCCTGGACATATTCTCCTACCAGCCCCAAAGGGTATATATTCAAAGTTGTTTCCTTTGTAATCAATAGAACTATTGAGGAACCTCTCCGGCTGAAAGCTCTCAGCATTAATCCAGTGTTCTGGATTTCGTCCAAGTGCCCATGCATTAATAATGACTTGTGTTTTTGTGGGTATCTCATATCCATTGATCTCACATCTCTCTCTAGATTCTCTTGGAAGCAATAAAGGAGCAGGAGGATGTAGCCGTAGAGTTTCTTTGATGACCAGCTTTAGATAATTTAAATCGTGAATACCCATCTCATCTACGTTTCGCTTTCTGCTGTAAACATCCCTAACCTCAGCTTGTGCCTTCTCCATTGCTTTTTGGTCTCTGAGCATTTCTGACATTGCCCATTCTACAACTGTAGATGATGACTCACTCCCAGCACCGAAAATTTCCTGATAAATAGTCAAGAAAATGGTTGCAGAAAATGTTGTTTTAGTCATACTAACCACCTGAAGTTAACACTGCATCAGGAAAAAATTAAGTATGATATGTATCATTCAAAATATTTATGCAGCAAGTGTAATAAACTAACCAAGATAACTGCTTTGATGTTATCAGTAGTTATGGGAAATTCAAGGTCACCGCTCCCCTGAAGTCTTAGAAGAACATCAAGTAAATCCTCGTCTGCTTCATCCTGGCTCGTAGTCATTGATTTCTTCTTCTCTCTATGCTCATCAATTATGCTCTCTAGGATCCTGTCAGCCTTTATATGAACCCTCTCTAGCTTAGCTTTCACACCACTGATCACATGAAGTAACTTTTGTGAGGGGAATATATCAGCCACGCTAGAACCTGATGACAGCTTTATACCTTCATCAACCAGAGATATGAATTCTTCTTGGTATTTGCATTTCTTACCAAAAGCTGCCCTTGAAGTTATACCATTTATCAAGGATAAGATTTTCTCACTTAGATTGATTGGCAATCCTTTCATCGAGAAAATATATTGAATGAAATTTGAAACCTCTTCTTCCCTGAGTAACTGGAATGACTGAACCCTCTTAGGACATAAGAGTTCCATTTTGCATATTTTTCTCAGTTGCCTCCAGTAATCACCATATGGAGCAAAGGCAATGTCTGTTGAATCATAAGATAAAATTTTAACTGAAAGAAGCTCTGGCCTCTGAGCAAAAATAAGGTCATGGGTCTTCATCACCTCTTTGGCCACTTCCGGTGAAGAGACTACCATTGTTGAAATCTCACCAAGTTGTAGGTGCATAAGGGCTCCATACTTCTTGGCCAAGTCTCTGAGGGTGTGATGTGGTAGTGGTCCAGATAGGTGGTGTAAATTTCCTATCAGAGGCAATTTCCATGGACCAGGGGGCAACTTCCCTTTTGAGTTTTGAGATTTCAAAATTTTCCCTATCTTCATTATCATGAACAGAAAAACAATGAAAGTAAAGAGGATAGGGAAGGAGGGGAAACAAAGCTCCATGATAGAGGAGTATGTGAAAGTACAGACAAGTTTGACTCTGGTTTTCTGCGAGTTCAAGGGATCTGGGAAGAGTCTGATATATGTAGCCTTACCCTCAGAAGCGGAGAGGCTGTTTCCTGTGATTCAAACCCTGGAACTTTAGGGCTGAAAGAGGTGCACGTAAGATGCCATTGTATGAGACAAGTGTAGGATACCATAGGGCAAGAGATGCTATTATAGGAGGTTGCCAAGAGATATTTTTATTTGGATATACGGAACTAATTAATTCTGTGATCTTTTTTCAACTTTTTTTTTAATTAATTCTGTGATCTTTTTTCAACTTGATTAATTAGCTGGGCTCTTTGTCTTTGGTGGAAGCAAAGACAAAGAGAGTTAACTGATTGCTTTGACAATCAGTTCCAAGCTTTTAAAAGGGTGCAGTTGGTAAACTGGTAATCTGTTCGTTGGCCACTACTTAACATAACAGTGGCTTTTCCAAGCTTTATTATGTCAAGAGGATGGAAAGACAAGCAGCTAAATTGTGACAGAATCCAGTTAACTAATTGATTTGACAAGCATTATCTGCACATCATAAATGACTTCATATGAGTGGGCATCTATGCCGGCATTCATGTGAAGATGCTGCTTCGTACATTAAAAAGAGGCAGGTATACTTGTATTCTCAACCAATTTCATCTTAGATTATCAATTAACATCATATCTGTGCCTCAGAATTCAGCAGACAGGATCTGTATCTTCATCCAAATCATCTAGTCCCTCCCTTCCTCTCTTTCTCTCTTTCATGCATATTTATGACGAGGCCATATCAGCTGGTCCCTCATGTTGGAAGATCTGCTGGTCCAATGGTGGAAGGTGTGTACACATAGGCTTCATGCACCTATATGGACACATATATCACCGTTGGACTAGCAGATTTGAAGTCATTTATGACAAGCACTTATTGCAGTACAAAATTGGGTGAAAAAATAACCATGAAAGGAAGTTTCTAACTGTCAAGTAATGATCTAGGTATCCGTTTATAGGTTCTGCTGCGATGATACATCCACTCTGATGTCTTAATAGCAAGTTGTGTGCTCAGCTAAAACAACTTTGAAACAAAATTTTATAGAATGCTCAGTCTAACTTGGTCCAATAGCAAATAGCTTTCGGCATAGGTAACAGACAATCCAATGTCCATTATTGTTAAATTTTAGAACAAATATCACAGTTGCCATTGTTTTTTTATCAGAAATACCAAACATTATTATGTAGCTCAAATTTGCATTCCTTCTCTACTGGTGATAAGAACCTCAATTACCTTCTTCCCACCAATTTTATTCAACAGCTCTGGAAAAAACAAAAGCAAATAACTTCCGCCAAATTTTAGTGCAAGTTGTTTTCCCTGTTTTTAAGACGATCCAAAAAACTTTTTCCATTATTTTTAGTTTTCTCCCAAAACAAACATCTAGAAAATTTTAAAATTCTGGAAAAAAAAAAGTTTCCCACATTTTCTTGTGAAACAAAAACAGCCAAAGAGCCTTTTCTAGCACCATACCAAAAAAATTCATTTTACATAAATCGTCCAGGGGATTCAGTCAATTTATCTATTTTTTAAAAAAGTAAGTTGCAAAACCTCCCTTGAGGTATACACTAATCTTGCATTCCTCCTTTCACTCATGAGAAATAATAATTTTTCCTTTGTAACATATCTGCTACTAAACTTCAATTTTTTTTTAAAGCTTAAATGCTTTACCAAAACATTACCTACATTTCCTTCTTTACCTTCCCCTCTCTTTATTATAAAATTATCCTTTCACTTTCTTTACCCATTTTTCTAACTCGCATAAAATTAATTTGAAGGATAAATTCGTCATACTATACTTGTATATCAATAACATTATCCATTTCTGTTAAAAAAGAAAAGAGGAGAACAAAAAACTTGGACGGCAACTTAACAGAGTATAACTTTTTTACAAACCCTAAAGAGAGATTGTTATTTTCAAAAAAAATGAAGAGATGTATGTCTTGACAATTAGGTAAATTATAGTCAACTTTCAACAGTCTCATGTTCAAGTTGGCTTCCTAAGAAAGTTTTCTGCAAGTTTCTCTTCTCGAGTCCCATCCTCAACCACTCTTTCTCATGGCGATCTGCTCTATGGGCTCACACTAATCAGGCAGCCAGTCTCTTCCCCCTCCCAGGTCTGATTCCCTTTCGGTGCTCTTTGATTAGGTTTGTGTTTCCCATCGAGTCCTAGTTAGCGGTTCTCCCTCTCTAGAGTCTTGTTGCTGAGGTGGTTTTCCCCTGTTGCCCTTGTAGCCTTATCCTATGGAAGATCTAATTGCTACCCTCCAAAACCTAATTATCCCATCGAGACCCGAAAAAGTTTTCAAACCTGCAAATGTGGACAGAGAAAGAGTCCCAAAAAAATGGGCAAATCTGCTCCTTTGTCAAACCTGTGATGCCAACTACTGATAAAAACTCCTATGGTAGATTGTGGAAAAAGTCAGTATAACCAAATGCCTAAAGGTCTCCCCCAGTCGTTTTCTGATCCGGTTTAAGGATAAGATCGAGAAAAACAAAGTCATCCAAGGGCAACCTTGGGTCATCAACTCAACGATGCTGCTGATGGGCGAAATAAAAGAGGAGGAGGAAGCGATTAACTTCGTCTCCAACCATGTGGATGAAGGTTCAAAATCTGCCAAAGAAATATCACGATGACGCCATTATCAAGGATCTGGCAAATCTATTTGGTGTTGGTCTTGAGTCAAAAACTAAAGATAAGGATTTTGGAGATACTGATGTCTCTGTTAAAATACAACTCCCCCTTGATTAGCCGATTTTGTCTGGTGTCTTTCTTTGACTTAAATCAGGGAGGCAACGTTTGACTTGACTTTAAGTTTGAAAATCTTCGTTTACTTTGCTATTCATATGGTTTAATAGGTCATCTGATTATTCATTGTACTAATCCGTTCATTGCCAAGGAAGCCGGTTCCTTTGAGTTTATTTGCAGGAAATACTCTAGTGATTTAGCTACTCCCATGAGCAGAAGGAAAAAATCCCCTGAACACCACCGCCATAAATCAACCTTCTGAAGTGCCGAGTCCCGAAGTGAGTGCCCCTCCGAGTCGCGCTCCGAGTCATGGGGTGGATAACTCGGCTCACTTGAGTCAGCATAAGCTCCAAGTTTCCCCCCTACCCCTACTGCTCATTTGACTGACAAAGAGGCGAGGGCGGAGGCCTTTGACTATCTCGAGCCTTGTATAACCATTGTTTCGAATGAGGCTTGCGGGGTAGCCGGGTCAAAAATCACTTGCTGATTTGATTGACAAAGACGCGAGGGCGGCGGACTTTGACTGTCTTGAGCCTTGTATAACCATCGTTTCAAATGAGGCTTGCGGGGCAGCCGGGTCAAAAGTCACTTGCAGGTCGATTGACTCTAATGGTAACATTTTTAACTTGGAGGGTAGGCCCCTATCTGGAGTGGGCCAAATCTCCTTGTTTCAAAATTTTTTAAGTTCGATTCAAGCCACTTAAGCCCAAGCCTAGATATTTCTTTACAGATGTCTCCCCACTTAACTATCACCCAGTTGGGCCATACCTCCAATTATGTGGACCGAATCAAACCTAAGAAGCCCAAGTCTAGATCTAGAGTTAAGATCAGAGAGCCCATGCTGCTGGACCTGGGGGAAGGGACCTATGCCTCTGCAAAAAAAAAGGAAAACATCTTCCTCCTACATCTCAGACCTGAGTGATATTTCTGTTATCTTGCCAAACTTCCCCCCTTCTATTGGGTGCTCTTAGCCCTCTCTCAAGAAATGAAAATTATAGCCTAGAATTGCCGAGGACTTGGTTGTTCCCCGGCAAGGCTTCATCTACATAATCTTATACGCACAAGTAGACCAAATGCTATTTTCCTCTCTGAAACGTTGAAGAATGATAAAATGTCTGAGAGGCATATCAAGAACATGGGGTTTCAAAATTACTGGTGGACCCCTCCTGTGGGACGGGCAGACGGCTACTGGATACTATGGGACAACTTCAGCAAAATTGTGATTAAAGATGTAAAAAATTGGTACAATTACACAAGCATATCGCTCTCGTCTGGAGAGCAATTTCAACTTGCCTTTATCCATGCCAGCTTCTATATCCAAGTTCAAGAGATCCAATGGGGAACTCTGAAAAGATTGGCTTCAAATGCAACAAGAGCATGGTGCGCAGTGGGTGATTTCAATGTAGTCCGTTTTGATCATGAAAAGCGGGGTGGCAACCAGGTTCAGGTAAGTAAAGCAAATCTTTTTTCAAATTTCATTAATGAATGTAATGTGGTTGATATCCCATGAAAAGGTATGAGATTCACCTGGTGCAATGGGAGACAAGGAGCAGGTAAGATCAGAAAAACAATAGATAGAGTCCTTGGCTCCTCCAAATGGTGTTTTCTTTTCCCTAATTCTGTTTTGTGGCAGGATCCCATTGTGGGATCCAATCATGCTCCCCTCTGTTTAAACCTCAACAATAATCTCTCTAGGAGCCATAAAGTCTTTCATTTTGAAAAGTTTTGGATTGATGAGGATAGTTGTCAGAAAATTGTGGAAGATAGTTGGGTGAGCAGCAAAGGCAATTTCAGTAGTAAGCTTTATCATCTTAAAAATAGCCTCTGTAGGTGGAACATGAATTCTGTTGGAAATATCAATGATAAGTCTCAATTCTGTATAGAGAGCTGAAAGAAACCCAGAAGCTGCTGGAAAACAGTGATAATCCTGACCTTGAGAGGAAAGAAAGAACCTTGAACCAAGTTTATGTTTTTGCCCTTCAAGCCCAAGAGAAGTTTTGGCTTCAAAAATCTAGAGTGAAATGGCTTAAGGAGGGAGACCTGAACACTAAATTTTTCCACCTCACCACAATAAATAGAAGGCATAAAAACAAAATTGTATCCATCAGAGATGAAAATAATGAGGAGGTTAGAGAGATGCCTGAAGTGGAAAGTATCTTTGTTGATTATTTTAATGATTTGTTTATGAATGACAGCAAAGAAAACAACTTCTTTCTTCTGGCTCATATTGTTCCATCTGTTTCGGAAGTGGAAAATAACATTCTTTCAAGACCAGTTACGGATGGGGAGATCTGGAATGCGGTATCTAAGCTCGGAGCTCTAAAGAGCCCTGGTCCAGATGGATTCCAGGGCATTTTCTACAAAACCTACTGGGATATTGTAAGTGCTGAGGTGAGTAAAGTTATTAGTGATTTTTTTGAGTTTGGTCATTTTGATTCTAGACTAAACTACACCTACATTGTTCTCATTCCTAAATGTGACAACCCTAGGAAGGTGGGGGAGTTTAGGCCTATCAGCATTTGTAACTTCTGTTACAAAATCATTGCTAGAATTTTTGTTGATAGGCTTAGACCCCTTATGCCAAATCTGATATCCCCTCGTCAAGGTGCTTTCGTGCCAGGGAGAGTCATACAGGAAAATGTTCTTGCTGCTCAGGAATTTTTTCATACTATAAGCAAGAAAAAGGAAAAGCAAAAAAGAATCATGGGCTCTTTGCTGTCAAGCTTGACATTACTAAAGCTTATGACAGGATAAAATGGGATTTCATCGAAAAGACCCTGCAAGCTTTCGGTTTTGGGCCTAAAATTGTTAACGTGTTGATGTATTGTACATCTTCTGTCACCTACAGTATTTTAATCAATGGAAAGCCGTGTGGTTTAGTGAAACCTTCTCGTGGAATAAGACAAGGAGATCCCCTATCTCCTTACATTTTTATACTAACCCAACAAGTGCTTTCTCTGGCCCTTGCAAAGGCTGAACAAAGAAACCTCATCCATGGTATCAAGGTTACCAGGTTAGCTGAACCTGTCACCCATTTGCTCTATGCTGATGATTTATTGCTGTTTGGTAGAACTGCTGAAAGTAATAATTTTCATTTTTTGGATATTACTAACATTTTTTGTGAGATGGTAGGTCACAAAATAAATCTCTCTAAATCAGAATTGTTCGTAAGTCCAAACATCAGAGGGCAAGCCAAAAGGTAAAATAGCCAGACTCTTTGGAATCAGGCTCACCAAACAGCCGGGCAAATATTTGGGTATCCCAATATTTCTGAATGCCCCAAAGCCCAGACACTTCAACAGTTTATTGGAAAGAATTAATAGGAGAATGGCTGGGTGGAAAGCTAAGATGTTAACGCAAGCAGGTAGGGTTACTCTGATTAACACTGTGCTTTTGAGCATGCGACAGTATCAGATGAGTAGCATCAAACTTCCAGCCAAAATCTCAGAAGTCATAGATAAGGAGGCTAGAAAATTCTACTTGTTCAAGCCTGAGAAAGAGAGAACACTGCACACTTTGTGCTGGGAAAGCCTCTGCCGGCCGTTAAGAGATGGAGGTCTGAATATTAGGGACATAAAAAAGTTCAACCAAGCAATGCTTTCAAAGATGGTGTGGACCCTTGCTATGGAAGAAAGAAAGATCTGGACAAATATATTCAAAGCAAAATATTTCCCAGCTGAGAATTTATTTCACACAAAAGTTAGGAACAATGTGTCCTGGCTTTGGAAACAAATCTGCAAAGCAGAAGACTACCTCGAACTGGGGAAAATTTGGCATATAGCAAATGGCTCATCCATATCCATTCATGATCAGGGTTGGTTTAACAGTGTTCCAAATTTATAGGTGGACACTTCCGAGAGCGAAGAAGGCATGAAGGTGGCGGAGCTAATTAACCAAAATTAAAGAAGCTGGAAAGTAGAAACACTAAGGCTATGGTGGCCGGAATAGGTGGTAAAACAAATTGAAAGCATCCCAATCTATAAGTACTCAGTTAAGGACAAATTAATTTGGAAAGGTATGTCATCTGGACAGTTTACTGTTTCCTCATCTTATAAGCTTCAAAATTCTGCCATCTCCTTTATTCTTGAAGAAAAACAATGGCTTAAGGTGTGGCATCTCCCTTGCCCTAAAAAAATTCGTTTCTTTTTATGGAAAATCATTAGGGAAGGAAATGCCACAAATGAAATTCTACAACAAAGGCTTGGAATCCCTCTGGAAAATTGTGTTTTATGTAGAACTGAACAAGAAACCCACTTGCACCTCTTTTATAAATGTGATCTCTTAAGAGCCATTTGGTTCGACTGTGTCGGGGGACGCTTCCCTGAAAATTCTCAGCCACAGTCGTGCAAGGAATGGGTGTTTCAACTTGTTCTAAAGTTTGGTAAAGCAGGTGACCTTCATGGCAATCTTTTAATGGCTACTTGGGCAAATTTATGCTGGGTGATATGGAAAACAAGAAACAGCTTTATTCATGAAAAAAAGCACCAAATATAAATTTAATTGCTTCTCTCTTCTCGTCTTTGCAGAAAGAGTCAGAAATGTTGGAAAGAGAGAAGCCCAAGCAAACCGAAGATAGGAAATCAGAAGAGCTCATCAGTTGGAGAAGACCAAAGCCAGGATGGATAAAAGTCAATGTCGACGGGGCTGCCAAAGGGAGTTTGGGTGCAGCGGCCGTGGGTGTCATAGAGAGGAATCAAGATGGTAAAATGGTAGGAGCTATTGCCTACGAAATGGAGTTGCTGATGCACTACTTGCGGAAGCAACAGCTCTAGTGGAAGGATGCAAATTAGCGCTAGCTCTAAGCCGTGACAAAGTGATGGTTGAATCTGACTCCAAAATCGTCGTTGATGCGTTCCTAAATAATGTTGTTGATCCGTGGAGAATTGCCTACTTGCTCGATGAAGCCAGAGTCATCAGTAGTCTGTTGATTTCCAGATTGTGAAGATCTTCCGAGAGGCAAATTGCCCGGCTGATGGCTTAGCTAATTTCGCTGTCAATGGTTCTTCCTGTTTATGGAGAACAAAGATTCCAGGCTGTATCTTTAGTTTAGTGTCAAACGATTATATGGGCCGAGCCTAGTCTAGGTTCGTCCCGGATTGACTTGCAATTCTGTTTATTTTAAATTAATTTATATTTTCATATAAAAAAAAAAAGAAGGTAAATTATAGTCATAAATAAGTTCGTCTAACATAAAAATTAATGTATCCAAAATCGTCTGAACGATCCATAATAATCTTTCTGAGGGCAAAAAAAAAAATACATTTTAAACTTGTAGGCGCTGTTTGAGTCCGAACCGTAAGGATCATCGATACGGAAGCAACGGTAATTTTGAAACATCCTAGCTTTAAAGTAAAATGATGAGTTTCAAAAAGTTTTCAGAGAATGCAGCCAAAATCTTCAAGACTATTCTTTCAAGGGGAAAGATTTCGTGGTCTTGAAACAAACCCTCAGACCCTAAATTTTGCTTGAACGAGAGACCCAAATCTTCCGCCGATGTGGTAGAATACGTCAAAGATGTACAAGCCTCGGCATCCTTCAATCGAATGGGCGGGGGCAACCATTAATTAGACTTCTGTCGATAGCGTTTGGGAGTTTCGGCCTTCCGTTCATTGTCAATGTCTTTACAAACAAATCGTCGCTGCTTTCTACAGTTATTTGTGAAATTGTGAGCGCCCTCTAGCTTCCATGGGTCGTTCTCGCGCACCCCCGTCTGCAGAGGAGGATCCCAATCAAAGGTCCCATTTATTTTCTTTAATTGATTGTTTATGCTCCATTACGATATCTTTCTTTCGTGTGAATCGAATAGGTTTCGACGCTGTTTCTTCCTTGCCCCTTACCCCCACAGCCCCTAATCCCCGCCCAAATTGGTTTGATTTACATCTAAAATGTCGCGGTAGCGATTTACGTGCCTTTTGTGGAAAATTGATCTAGATTTTTTTTAAAAAATTTTAAATTAAATTATTTATTTTTTATATCTCTCCTCTATATACAGAAAAAGATTACTTTCATTGAGATTGGTTCATTGGTAACTGGTTCTGATATTAAAAAACCGAACCACAATTTGGAGAATCCCAAAGCAAAATGGTGTTGCAAAAAGGATGACTAGAACCATTGCTGAAAGAGCAAGATGTTTGACATTTTATTCTTGTCTGCCTAAGAATTTCTAGGTTGAGGCTGAATATAGCATCCTATGTCATCAATAAATCACCTAGAGCAGCACTTAATGGAAGGTTTTAGAAGAGGTATGGACAGGAAGGGTGGTGGACTACTTTGAAAGAGGAGGGTATTAAGGTGTTCTGACGACATGCATATACCTAGTAAGGAAAGGTCAAAGCTTGATCCAAAGGTGAATTTTTCTCAAGTATAAGAAAGGGGTGTAAGGGTATAAGCTTTCGGGATCCGAAAAACAAAAGTTGTGGTGTTTGGATCATATGTTGAAAAGCTTTAGAGAGGATTAAAAAGCTACAAACACAAGGAGACAGCTGCAAAAACCAAGTGTTGCAAGTGAAGGTAGATGATTTAAAGGACAAAAGAACGAATCTTAGTCAAAAGAAAGTTATGGCACTAATTTAGAGCATTGAAGTATAGCTTTGAATGGCTCAAACGCACCATGAAGATACAGTTTAAGTATAGTTAGATGACCTTGTGTCTTTTTCACTTGTTACAAGTAGTGATGGTCCTACTTATATGGATGCTATTGATAGTTATGAGAAAGTTAGATGGATGAAGGCTATGGTGGAAGTAGAGTGATTAAGGAAAGAAAAATACTAGGGAATTGATTGAACTTGTCAAAGGAAAGAAGGCACTAGGGTGGAAACTGGTTTACACGTAGAAGGAACAACATCAGAAAAGGAATGTGGAAGGTTCAAGGCTAAGTTAGTAGCAAAGAGTTACTCATAGAAAAAATGAAATGACTGCAATAAGGTATTCTCTCTAGTTATCAAGCACACTTAAATCAGGGGAGTGTTGGCTTTTGTAGCCAATTTTGTCATGAAATTGGACTAGCTAGATGTAAGTACAATTTTTCTTTGTGATGTTTTGGAGGAGCATATTTCTATAGAGCAACTATAAGGATTCATATAACCTGGAAAGGAGCATCTTGTTTGTAGATTGACGAAGTCATTTTATGGGCTGAAGCAATCTTCGTGACAGTGGTACAAGAAGTTTGATTCCTATATAGTTAATACTGGCTGCACTCATTGTGTGGTTGTTGTGTCTATTTTAAGATTGTTGAAGATAGTTCACATATTTTCTTGATGTTTTGTGTTGATGATATGTTGATTGCTGCTAAGCGTATGGATGAAGTTAGGAAATTAAAGTCCTTGTTAAGCAAGATGTTTGAAATAAAGGATTTGGATGCTGCCAAGAAGATTCTTGGCATGGAGATTCAAGGAGATAGGTGAGCAGGAAACTTATGGGTGTTACCATGGAAATATGTTGAATTGGAATTGGAGAACTTTATCACAAGTAATGCTACTAAACCAACAAGCAGTCATTTGGTGAATCATTTCAAATTATAATCTAACCTATGCCCAAAGACAGAAGAAGAAATTAATTAGATGTCAAGCATGCCATATGCTATAGTGCTATGGGTTGCTTGATGTATGCAATTGTTTGCACTAGACCTCACACATGATGTAAGCGTGGTTATCAAGCAAATGGCAAATGCTCGAAGAGAGCATGGGAAGGCTGTTAATTAGATTTTTAGGATGTAGTACAGAAGATTATGCCATTGATTTTGAGAAACAACAGTTTTCTTTTTCAGTTGTGGGATATATCAAAGTAGATTATGCAGGTGATATCGATGATAGGTCTAACACAGGTTATGTTTTCACACTTGTAGGTGGACCTATATATTAGAGATCCATAGTATAGTTTGTTTTAGTTTTGTTTACAATAGAAGCTGTCGACCCCAGTGTATGGGAGTGACTTAGGTCACAAAAGAAATAATATGGGAGAAGGGGCTGGTTAAGGAACTTGGTGTAATCAACATAGCTGTATTTTGACAGTTAGAATGCAATTTACTTGGCTAAGAAACAGGTTATGATACAAGAACCAAGCATATAGATAATGAGGTTCCATTATATTGGGGATTTGATTGCCATATTTGGGAGATATTTGAGATGATTCACACTTTTGAGAATGCAGCTGATATGTTGACAAAGCATTTCTTTACGGAGAAGTTCAAGCATTGCTTAGACTTGATAAATGTTTCTGAATGCTGAAAAGAAGAATATCTCTCGCCTTATTGGTTTGAGAAAGAGGCATGAGGTAATGACATCTTTGAGGTGACTGAATATTCGCCAAGGCGGAGATTTCTGGAGTGTGGCTCATATTTTTTATGTGGGTCCAAAGGGAGGGGAGAAGGGGGAGACTTGAGGGGTCTCATGGGTGGGTTAAGTGGACATGGAAATTTTCTTTAATGTACCAAGCTATGGTTGTAATTGGGGATTGGAGATATAAGTTGTAACCCTATTCATTTTGAAAGTTGTGGAAAATATTCTTCTCTTCCGTGACATAGGCACGATGCCAAACCACGTAAAATGTACATTTAATTTCCAATCTTTCTTTTTGCTTTCATAATAACATTGCAACAGTTTATACAATCAATAGTAAAACTTTGCTAGATCTGCTAAGACATAAATACTGAAAAATAATTTTTCATGTTACTATAAACCCATTTCTGTATGCTGGCTTCTGTTATGTTTTTCTTTGACAATGAACCATACTGTAAAATGTACCTTGTGTTTGCTCATCACTTTCCTAATGTTGTTTAATCAATTGAACTGCAAAAATTATTTATTTAGTTATTATCTTTCTGTGCAGATCAAAGAGAAAAAAGAGTGCTTCAACTGGGGGGACCTTGGAGTCTGTAACAGGTGTGTGGCTGATAACATATATACGTACAATGTACTCATAAATGGTAACATATATCCATCTTTCCTGTACCAGATTGATTGAGGGGTTGGGTTCTGTTATATTTTGATACGAAGGAAATTTATGAAAGGGAAATATATCTTGAAATGGTGTGCCTTTGTCGGTGAAGAGGTTGTGGTGAAGAGTAGAATGTAGGGCAAAGGAGCTTTGATTTGTCAGCAAGAACTAAAGTTTGTGATAGGGTGGAGTTCTGCTTCCTGGATCATATTTAAAAGTTTCTGATATGGATAGAGGAATTGGGCATGGGTGTTATTAATATGCATTTTCCTTTTTGACTAATGGGGTTTCCAAAGGATTTTCAAGGCTTGAAAGAAACAGGAGGATCTTCAAAAATTAGTACTTACCTGGCCAATACATTATCAAGCGTATAGTCAATGACATAAGGATGAGATTCCAAATTTGAGTTGCTTTGTAATCTTTTACTTCCTGTGAAAGTAGTCATAGCTAGTATCATAGTGTAAGCGAATCACTTTCTGCTTAGGTCATGATAATATGTTGCTCTCATGTACATATTCACTTGTTATTTATACAATTACTTAACTTCCAAAAAAATTTGATGACCTATTTATGTTAATGACTTAATGTATTATTTTTGTGTTCTATCTTTTGCTTTAATTTCTATTACCTTTTAAGCCCTTGAGTAACCCTTTTTTTTTTGGGTGGCAGGTCAAGGAACAAATGAGTCGAAAAGGGCTTTATACCATTGTAATTATTGCAACAAAGACATTTCAGGGAAGATTCGTATAAAGTGTGTAAATTGTCCTGATTTTGATCTATGTATAGAATGCTTCTCTGTCGGGGCTGAGGTTACACCCCACAAAAGCAATCACAATTACAGAGTCATGGTTAGTAGCAACATCAATTTTACTTTTTTTCTTTTGTGATACATTGCTGCTAGATTTAGTTATTTCATAATAATGAAATTTTGGAAATACATGACATTATTTTTTATATCAAAGCTTCTTCATTTGATCTCCTATTTCCTAAATAATTATGAGTTTATTAGGGTGATGTATAAATTTGAATAATTTCCTCTTCTACATATATGTGTATTTTTTGTTCATCTATGTGTATTTTTTTGCTAACCTTGATTAACGTATAATGTTTATGAGAAGCCTTAATGACAACTTAGGGTTGGTAGTTGGCTGTATTTATTTCAGTAATGAAAATTTTGAAATTATTTTAAACTTCAGTATTCCAGTTTTGTTATCCCCTTCTAGAACTACCAAAATGTTATAATTTGGTAGTCATAACTGTGCTTAATCATTAATTGTCGTGATATTTAAAGACAAAGTAAGAGGCTCACTGTTACTAAATTTGTAAGTATTAGGAGTTCGTTCTCTTATAGATGTGATGCGCTATAAGAATATAATGGATTATTTATGCACCTTTCATTTATTTATTTGTTTTTTTGATTGGTAATGAAGTATATATTTGTAGGATGAGAAAATATATGCAGGAATGAAATGAGAGCCAGTAACAAAGAATTGACTCCAAATAAAACTAAAAGCATAAAATGCTAGGGATTTGGCACTCCTAATCAGATTTCTTCCTATACCATCCATTGAACAACTGTACTAGCTTCTCCTTCAATAGACAGATCTTTGAAGCCTTCACTTTTTGCTCATTGTAGACCCAAGGGAAGGGCTAAAATTTCTGGCCAGTGAGAGTACCCCTCACCAATCGATTTGCTATAAGCAACGATAATGGATCTTCCATGGTCCCTGAACACCCCCTCCCACACCATAAGGTCTTGGGTTTATAAAAAAGCTCCCATCAAAGTTGAGCCTAAGGAAACCTACATCCGAAAGTTCCCACTTCATGTGTCTCCACTATCAAAAGAGGTACACACCTCCCCTAAACATCTCAGAATCTTTGAAACAGATAGTCCTAGAAACTCCATATATTGTGATACTTGGACGCCACTTGCTACCTGGATGGCCTTGTAGACCGAAGATGAAGAGATCTCTGCATTTTCAAAGATCTTTTTGTCTCTTTCTTTCCATATATACCAGAGAACTGCCTGAAACATAATCTTTTATGAAATCCTTCCTCATTGAATATTCCTTATGAAGCTCAACTGAGTGATACAATCCACAATATATATCGTGAGGACCGAAGACATGCCAAGTATAGACAAAAAAAGACATGCCCAAATATCTGAGACAAATGTGCAACATATAAATGTGGTCTATAAACTCTTCCTGGCACATACAGAAGACACATCTGTTAGGAGATATAACAATCCATTTCCTTCTTTTCTGGAGCATGTCTGCTGCAGTTGAGATCCCCATTGGATATTAAGGCCCTCTTTTTAACTTTTATAAACTAGAAAAATTTAGAGATAGGAAAAAAAGAGACTTAGATCAGGTTGGCTGTATTAAAAGTGAAGGATCAAGAGTTTTAGTAAAAGATGAGGAGCTTAAATAAATGTAGAGAGAATATTTTATGAAATTATTAAATGGGGATAGGATGCAGAGATTTGGATTTTGGGTGGATGATAGCATTAATGAAACTAGAGAACAAATTTATATTTGTAATGTTCGAGCTATGGAAGTTAAAGATGTTCTAGTCAAAATGAGAATAGGAAAAGCCTTCGGCCTATATGGCATCTCTATATAGGTATGGAAATGCATGGGAGATGTTGGTGTATCTTGGTTGGCTAAACTATTTAATCAAATTAAGGATTGGAAAATTTCCAAATGCTTGGAAGCTTAGGACAGTAATGCCTATATATAAGAAGGAGATATGCAGGAGAGTGCAAATTACCATGGAATTAAACTTATTGAGTCACACTATGATATTGTCGGAAAGAGTGATTAAACATAGATTAAAACTAATAATTAGAGTGAAAGAAAACCACTTTGGATTTATGCATTAAAGGTTCATTATATTTTTTACGTAGATAATTAATATAAAAGTCTTAGAGAAAAGAAAAAAATCTGCATATGGTTTTTATTGATTTGGAAAAATCATATGATGGTTTTTGAGAGAATGAATTTGGTAGACTTTGTATAGAAAAATACCAATGAAATATATTTATGCAATCAAGGAAATGTATAAGAGAGCCCTTAAGTAAAAACCGTGGGTGATGAGACCACTAAGCTTTCAGTTACCAAGGGTCAGCTATTAGGCCTTATCTATTCACTTTAGTTATGGATGAGTTGACGTGTTATATTCAAGATGGGGTACTTTATTGTATGTAATGTGCAGATGATATAGTCTTGGTAAACAAAATGGAAAACCTATAAACATGTAATATAGTCTTCTATTTCAATTGAAAGTTCATTTTCATTTTGCAAAAAATTGGCTACTTTTCTTCTCTGTTCTTCATTTTTGTATTTAACCTTCTTTTTGCATCATTTAGTGACACTTTTTAGATAAGTATATTGAGATTTTCTTTTGGGTATTTTATTTTTTATTATTGTGATTTTTAATTTTTCAACAGGACAATTTGTCTTTCCCACTTATCTGTGCCGACTGGAATGCAGATGAAGAGATATTACTTCTTGAGGTGTGTATATTTATGGCTTTAGGTCTTGCTCCCTTTTCTATTGTTGTAGATTAGGTCCTCCTAAATTTGCATATCATTCTGTATGATATTTGGAGGATCGATGTCTGCCAGGAGCTTATGCTTTTAATTTTCTATTGATATCATATCTCTAGGGAATCGAAATGTATGGGCTGGGGAACTGGACAGAAGTTGCAGAGCATGTGGGAACAAAGAGCAAAGCACAATGTATCGATCATTATACAACTGCATATCTGAACTCTCCATGCTTTCCTCTTCCAGTATGACCTTTATTTGATCCAGGTCTTTTCTTTTCAGTTTTTTGCCCATAGGGTATTTATTTATTTTTATTTTTGTGACTCCGTTGGCTCTCATGAAGGACATGTCTCATGCTGTTGGGAAGAATAGGAAAGAGCTTCTTGCTATGGCTGAAGACCAGGGTGAGGGGAAGAAAGGTTAGTAATGCTGTAGAAATGATTCTTCTGTTCATCCTGGTTAAATTCTTGATTACTAAAATAAGAACTGTAATGCTTTGAATTTGTTGGTTTCGCATTTATAAGGATACTTGATGTAAAAAAATAAAAATTAATTAATTAATTAAAAATGAAGAATGATAGTAATATATCTTTTGGGATCCATAAGCCTCGTTCATAATTTGAATGATAAAGGAAAAATCAGATTTCAAGTTGGCAATCTCCATGTCTGATCCTTCTGAGTAGTTAATCTTCAGGAACCAGAAGAGTTATTTCTATGTTTTACATGCAGAATACCTGGCAGTGACTATTGCCAATCCTGTCAGCTTTAGTAGTAATCAGCAACTCTTTTTTATTTGGTAAGTCTATTTTCTGAACTATATCCCAAATCTGTTCCTCAGAATTCTCAAATAATGAATCCTATCAATCAATATGATTGATTTTGCTGTCACTTGTCACAAGATAAGAGTTGTGCTTAAAGGTCCTTACTGCAACAAATTACATTCACTTTGGCATAAGCTTGGTCCAGCTGTTCTTACTTCTTAGTTTAAGGTATTGGTAAACCAGAGATACTGTTTTAATGTAAATTGCACATAATCTCTATAGTCTGGCTTCATTATGATTAGCCATTACTCTGCCTATTCTTTACAAATTTTCATGCAAGACAGAACATGCAAAAAATTGATTCAGGTCCCTCCAAAGAAATATTTAGATTTCAATGCTTCTTCTTCTTCCTTCTTTGATTTTCTAAATGCAGTTGTCAATCAATTTCTGTGGTTGTGGCATGCTCAGGCGAGGATGGGTGCTTCTTGTTCTTGGTGTATTGATGAATTCTTTTCTTTTTTTTTCCACTAATTAAAGAGGTCTTGTTTTAACAGATCTATCTACCAACTATTCCAATCACTACTTAAAGAATTTCACTATCTTCCATAGCTAAGGCTTTATACAAAAAATGTTGAGGTAAAATATGATTCAATGGCACATCTTCCTAGTGATAGAATGAAAATTTTGCTATGCTTGTTCACTATCTGAAAAGACTGGTGTCAGGTTATCAGGATTATTCACAGCTTACATAAGTCATTGGTTTTAAATATGGGTCGATGTTAAAGTATGATGTGGCAGAGTCTTCTCTGATGGATGGTCCTACACTTTTGTTTTAGGAAGGTTTTAGGTAGAGGAATGGTAATCTTTTGTTTTAGTGCTCAAGATAATGTTTTTATGTAACAATTTGAAAGTTGCTTCTACTGTTCTTTCTTCTGTGTAAGTTAGATTACAGGAAAGCTGTTTTTATTTTTCTACAGGAACTTCCTGCATGATTAGTAGGGTTTATTTTCTTTCAGTTAATTTCATGCAATATCAAACTTTATGATTTTCTCTAGCTCCAATTTTTTGGTTTTGACATCTTAGTTTTAGTGCATAGATGGTACAGCTAAGATCATTTGGTAGCTCCTTATTTAGAATTATTGATAGTAGTGATGAAAAGAAGTAAATCAGTTCTTACATTCTTTCCTTTTCTGACTGCAACAGGATTCCCAGTGCTTGGGAAGTTGAATTTGAAGGAAGAGTCTCCATTTTGTCCATTCACAGTGAAGTATGGCTATCAGATTCTTTTGAATATTGATAATTTTATGTTAGACTCCCTCGTTATAGTTCTTTTGGATTGTCTTCTTCAGGGCTGAAGATTTAACTAAAGGTCGGGCAGCAGGTCAATCCTCATCGAGCTTAACCAAAGGTATCACGAAGAAAATTTTGTTACTGGCTATCAAATACATAATTCATTTGTGGTTCTTCCGTCTTCTATTTGAGATGTAGGCTCCAGCATTGGTCCTTCCGGCACACATACATCATCAGGAAGTACAGTCAAGAAGACTTCAAACACATCCCAAATCAGGGATGTTCAAGATGCCATTAAAGTTGAAGGTATAAATTCTATCAAAAATAATTTTTATCTTTCCAATGGTTAAATATAGAATTCTTCTCCATCTTTTTTTTCCCGGGTGTTTGGATATCTTCTCCATCTTCTGGCTGAGCCATATGTTAGCACCATGCATATATTTCATCAACGACCAATTATTGTTTAACTATTTATGGCCTAAATGATATATTGGGACTGGCACATGGGGAGGGATCCAGTCACAGCTACTCGAACTTGTGCGCTATCCAATACTTTATTTGCTAGCCATCATGGTTGTTAGCTTCCTACCAGGAGTATACCTGCTTTTGTGTGCTTTCGTATCAGAGGCAAATCCTCACTGCAAGTTTGGCCTGTTTAATGTTGTGTTTTAATGTTGTGTTCGTGCATACTTAGCATGATGCTGCTTGGTATAGGAATGAGTATGTGTACTGCACATTGCATAGAACCACCATGGCTATTTTTTATCAGTTATTTACAAACTATTTTACCTGGGAATTAATTTTCTTGTACAATCTTAATGTCTCACTGAAATAACCACTGATACTGTAAGTGTTCATTCCTTCTTGCTTGTCGCCACTCGCCAGAAGATTCTCAAATAGACAGGAGCATTGGCGGAAAGAAACCTAGGTCTTCAATGGATGAAGGACCATCATTGACCGACCTGAGTGGCTATAATCCCAAGAGGCAGGAGTTTGATCCTGAATATGATAATGATGCTGAGCAATCACTGGCGGAGATGGAATTCAAGGAGACTGACACTGAAGCTGAGCGTGACCTGAAGCTGCAAGTGTTACGTATCTATATAAAAAGGTATGCAACACCTTTTCTTTGTTTGTTTTTCATTGATGCCCATAAATAAATTTGCGCATTTTTATATGTGGTGAGAAAATATTTACTAGCTACGGTTGATTAGGTAACTGCGTCTTGCACTTAGTGGAAAGCTTTTAAACTTTGAGTTTGGTGCGAACTTTTTCTCCCTTGGAAGTGAAACTTGTTTGTGTATTTAATGGAAGTTTGTGGAAATAATAATTTTTTATGGAAATCACAGAATTCTCGGGTGAATTTTAGTAAACTGATAAAAATGTACATCTACACATATTTAAGTCACATATGCAACAAAAATTAACCATTAAGAATATGAAATATGAGATCAATAACAAAGCTACTGATTCTCCCACTTATATCTGGGATTCTTGAATTGAAATTGATATTTCTATAAATGATATTCTGACTTCTAAAGATTCAGTTGTGAAGCATTATTTGTGTGTTTGATTAACATCTTTCACTAATATGTTTATATTTTTAACATTTGAACATCATCAACAAAAGACAGTTCCTGCCAAAGTGGGGTAGGCCAAACGAGTCTTGTATCTTCATCTCGTTCTATCAAAAAATCATATCTTCAATTAGTTCATGTTTGTAAGTCTTATTTTATTAACTCTAGCCATATCTTTTTAGGTCTTTCTCTTGAAATCTTAGGCCCTGAAATATGCATTCTTTCACACCTTCTTACTGGTGCATATCTAGGTCTTCACTTTATACGGCAAAACCACCTTAACCTACTGTCCTCAATTTTATCCCTAACTTATGCTATTCCTAATCACTTTCAACTATCTTCATTTCTTAGTTTGTCTTTTCTAGTTTTGTCACACATCCATCTTAGCATCCTTATCTTGGTAATACTCAATTACTCATCTTCTGAAGACCTACCCTTTCATTTCTTACACTCAATGAGACTGGCTAGGTACCAAAGAACATAGCTGGTCTAATTGCTTTCTTATAAAGCTTACCCTTAAATTTAAGTGGAACATGCTTATTGCATAGTACCCTAGAAGCACCCTCCACTTAAGCCAACTAGCTATAATCCTATGTGCTACATCTTCATCAATTTTTCCATCCTTTTGTATTACTGATCCGAGATATCTTAATTTATTGCTTGAAGGGATATCCTAAATTCTTGATTATTAATTCTAATAGTTCCATTAGTTAAATTATTAGTGGTGGGAGACTCATGCACTAGGCTAACCCTTTTTAGTTAAATTATTATTTGTATTAAAAGGGCGTTTCGTTTATTCATCGCACGAATTATTTTAAAACCATTTAATTCTATCTCTCCACAATTCTAACTTAAACATTTACTTTTCTAATATGAGCTATCAAGTGTAATGCCCCAATCCCTACAGCAACTATATTGTTCGCTTTAGGCCTAAGCCCTCACGGTTTTGCTCTTGGGTTTTACCCCAAAAGGCCTCATTGCTTGAGGGAGTCACAATCTTACATATATAGATCTTCACCTTCTCCTCCCCAAGCAATGTGGGATCCGGAATCTCACAATTCACCTCCCTTAAGGGCTGCACGTCCCATGCAGTAGCTTGCCGACCCACTAACCTAAGCCCGCCCACATACATTAAGCAACGTCAGGGTTCCACGTTTCCGGTCGTGGTCAGACTTTGATGCCATTCTGTAACGCCCTGATCCTTACAACAACGATATTGTCCATTTTGGGCCTAGGCCAGTGTGCGCACGTCGTGGTGGACGCGCGATGCGAGGGGAGCACGCGATGAAAGGGTGCGGGAACGGGGGTATAAGGAGTCGCCACTGCTTGATGGGGTGCAAGCAGACACCTGGGTGCCCTAAGGATATATACTTTGGTCTGCGGCTTGAGATTCCGGCTAAGGTTTCGATTACAGTCCGGGGAAGTCCGTAAACACCCCGGTCTGCCCCGTCGGTTGACGGGTCCCATGTGCTTCTCTGGTTCGAGTCAACTTTGGTTCAACTCACCCTTATGTCCTACACCAGCATGCTCACTTTATTAAGTCTGAATGGGACCTTCAGAGGTGTGGGTCCCCTTTTTATTTTAATTGATTTTTTATCTTTTTATCCAAATGATGTGGGTCTGATGTGGGCCCCATTGGAAGGCCCATTGGATACCAAAGAGGGCTTAGGTCAAGCCCAATTCCCATTCAGGGTTATGTCGGATAACCCAGCTTATTGGATTTGGTTATTTGGTTTAAGGGTTGCTCAATTATTCACAGATTTGGGGGGTCCTCTGGGCTTAACCGCAGAACAGGTGCGATTTGGCTCGAATCGCTCTCTGTATTCGGTTTAGGGGCGAACCGCTCTGTGTATGCGGTTCAGGAGTGAACCGCTTTGGGCATGCGGTTTTAGCACTGAAAGCCTCAAACGGGAATTCTTCATGGGGCTTTGGGTTCTTGTGTCTCTTGTGATGTCCCAGTAGTTGAGTGGGCCCCTGCGTGGGCCCATAGTGGTTCAGTGGAGGGGGAAGATCCCTTTTTATCTCTTCTTAGGTTTCTACAGCAAGGGAAGTAGAGGGGGAGGCAAAGTAGATTGCCCTCTCCCATTTAAACCTCATACAACTTTTAACAGAGACCAACATATCTCTGTCTTGGTCTCTTAATCTTCGTAAATAGCAAGCAAAACAAGTCCCATGAGTTCCTACATCAAGAATTTAGCTCCTGCCTTAATCCAAGACCAAATAAACTCATGCTTCCCATGCACCATACTCGGGGGCAGAGACCTTTAACTTCAAATCCAATTACCATGGAGGGACACCAATGCACATGCAGGGAATTACCGGGTCTATCCCTAAGATAGGCATACTTGTCCATGCCTTCAAAACAATCCAGCAGCCAAACATGTCATATGAGCACCGATAGAAAGTAAATAAAAAAAACATGCAAGGGAAAAGTGGGGACAGCAACTGTTATGGGGGAGGGTTACTCATGCTAGGGAGGTGTGGGAGCTGCATGGAGATTGGGGGGAGAGCTGCCTTCATGCTTAGCCCTTGGGGGGCTGTCCTAGGGGTGCTGGTATGTGGGTGGGCTTGCTGGAACAACAATTAAGGCAGGAGGTTTTAAACATGCTAGTGGGTGCAAAGTGGTGAGGGAAAAAGAGAGAGCTGTTGCTGTCTCCAGCAGCAGCTCCTGGAGGTCACAAACAGGGGATTATGGGGTGAGGGAACATGTTCATCAACCCAAAACAGTAAGCTAAAGGTGAGGGCATATATTAATAACTCAAAACAGCAACTCAGGCATGCAAAACATCAAAGAAAACAGCATGCTTGAAGACCAACATACCCCAAACAATCTCAATCTTATATATGTTAAGTAAAATTATGCAAGAATGCTTACCTTGGACTTACAAGAAGGTTTTGGGGGGGTGGTGGTGTAGACCCTTCCTTGAGGTGACACAGATACTGGAACTCCCTTCTTCTTGCACCAACAGCAGCAAAACCCCTTTTTTCAAGTTTGGTGGGGGTGGGGAAGAGAAGTGGAGAGCTTGAGAGGCTTTGGGAGTGGGTTTGGGAGGTGTTGAAGCCAAGAGAGGTGAGGAAGAGGGTGTTCGGGGAGTAAGGGAGAAGGAGGAGAAGCAGAAAAGACCCACCTCTTGTCCCATTGTCCGAACTTGCCTTTTATAGCAAACAGGGACAAAACCGCATACTTAGAGCGGTTTTGCCTAAAATGAACAGTAACCGCACATACTGTGCGGTTTTGGTGAAAACCGTAGGTTATGTACGGTTTTGTCATTGTCTTTTCAGTAATGATGGGGGGACAAATTGGTCAGACGCAGTCTGACGCGCCACGCAACCGTATTGTATGTGCGGTTGAATTTTCGGCGCCGCTTGCTCTGATTGGCTCGCGCGGGCGGTGGCCGAAAAAATCAACCGCACACAATGTGCGGTCGCGAATTTCTCCCCTTTTTTGGTTGATGTGAAGGCTGAGCCGACTCAACCGCCTACGGACGGATTAGGCTTCCTCAATTTTTATTATTTCTCATTTATCTTAATTATTTTAATTAAGATATTTTAAATTTGACTGTTTTGCTCATATCTTCTCCGTCCGGGCTTCGATTCCTGCAAACTTAATTGCATTGGAACCGTATCAGGATGCTCTACCCATTGGGATAGGGTATAGCAATCAATTTAGACTCAGGCAGAAGGTTATCTTTTGCTCTTAAGGGTTTGTATCTTCCTTTTAGGGTTTTGCTTTCAGGCTTTTTAGAGGGGTGCAAAAATGAGGTGCTTACAGCCGGCACAATTTTGCTCTTGGGTTTTACCTTAGAAGGCCTTGTTGCTTGAGGGAGTCACAAGCCCACATATATAGACCTTCACCTTCTCCTATCCAAGCAATGTAGGATCCAGAATCTCTCATCAAGACTACATCATCTGCAAATAACATACACCAAGGCACCTTGTCTTGTATATAATTCAACTCATCCATATATAAAGCGAATAGTTAAGGGTTAATAGTTGATTGTTGGTGAAAGCCTACCTTAACCAAAAACTCAGTTGTCTTGTCGCCAACAATTTTTACTTAAGGCTCCCTCATACATATCCTTAATTGTATCAATATATCTCATTGGTACATCTTTTTTATACAAAATCCGCCAAATTAATTCTCTTGTACCCCTCTCATATGCGTTTTTCCAAATCAATGAAAACCATATGCAGATTTTTTTTCTTTTCTCTTGAATTTTCTTCTAACTATCTAAGTATAGATTTTGTTGTGAACCTTCCAAGCACAAATCCTAATTGGTTTTCTATTACTCTAGTCATTTGTTTTAATCTATGTTCAATTACTCTTTTATACGATTTTATATTCTCATGACTTTATTACTCTTGTATATTTCTATGGTATTTTCTTAATCCAAAAAATTCATAATAGTTTAGTCAACCAAGATAAGCCAATATCTCCTATGCTCTTCTTTAGCTCTATAAGGATGCCATATAGGCGCAAGGCCTGTCCTATTTTCATTTTGAATAGAGCATTTTTTAACTTCTGCAACTCGAACCCTTCAAATATCGTTTTGTTTTTTAGTTCTATTAATGCTATCATCAACGTAGAATCTAGATCTCTGAGTACCCTCTCCATTTAATAATTTCATAAAATATTCTCACCTCTTTTCTTTAATCTCCCTATCTCTTACTAAAACTCTTGATTCTTCACTTTTAATACTTCTAACCTGATCAAAGTCTCTCATTTTCCTTTCTCTGAATTTTGCTATTTTAAAAATAAAGTTTTTCTCCTTTACTACCTAACTTATGTATAAGTTGTTATAAGCATGTTTTAAGCTTCACTAATTTTATTCTCAGTTTCTTTTTTAAAATTTTTTATATCTTTCGAAGTTTTATTGGGTTTTACTCATTTGCCACATTCTAAAATAAAGTTCTTTTTCTTTAACTCTTCTTGGCCAACATCACTACACCACCAAGTTTCTCTATGAGATGGAATACTACCTCGCAATTCTTCTAAGACTTTTTTTTCAAGTTTTGTGATGTAATTGATTTTAATTTGATCTACTCTTAAAAGTCACCAAATGTTCAATTCTCTTTTGGAAAAGGCATTTACTAAAGCAAGGTCATAGGCCATTGTGAACTCAAGGGCTGATTCCCCTATCTCATTCTTTTGACCAAATCCCCTTCTTCCGTGAATTTTATTATAACCACAACTTTCATCTTCTACATCACCATTCAAGTCGCCTCCTATAAATATCATGTCACTTTCAAATATGCCTTATATCAACCCATTCATTTATTCTCAAAAAGTTACTTTGATGCTTTCATCTAAACTTAATTGAGGTGCATAGGTGCTAAGAATATTTAAAATTTCTTGAACTACAACTAACTTAATCAGCATTATTCTATATCTAATTCTCCCAATACTAGCAACATTATCTTTTATATTTTTATCTACCATTTTTCCTACCTCATTTATATTATTACCTTTTGCTATATACAAAAGTTTATACTCATTAACCTCCTTGTGCACAGACACAATTACCTAGTGATTATGAGTAGGGATGGCAATGATGTGGTTAATTTGGTTAACCTGCTCCAATCTGCCCCTAATGGTTATGGTTTGGTAATACATAAATGGGGTTAGGATGTTGTATAGGTTATCCTAGTATTCATTCTTATTCAGATTTGTAGTCTTTGGTACACTTTTTGTGTACCAAGACATATCCTATCGTTTCCTTCAAGACATATATATCATATTAATTACTGATAAAAAAAAAATACATAAATGGGGTTAGGGTTTATTCCAGCCCACCCCAAACCCGTCCTTAATCGATTAGAATATTCACATATATCCTATGTAAAAATACATATTCTATAAATATATGTGAACTATTTTAGATATTTTATTTAGAAACACTACTAATATAACAGTTTATAGTATATTCAAGTCAACCCGACGCACCTATTACCAACCCGATATGGTTAGGAGTAGGGTTTTCCTGGAACCCACCTCGTTAATTTTCCTAATGATGGGATGAACAGTTACTTTACTCTGGTGCTTAGATTTTCTTCGTTTGTTTATAAAGTTACTGGCAACATTATGTTGTGGACTGGGTTACAGTTCATGTTTACAATATGATTGTTTCTAAGAGGATTTGGTAGTAGTTTATCTTAGAATTTGAGCTACAAATTTTCATATGAGCCATGAAAATTTGTTAAAGTTTCAACAAGTCACTTCCACTTTTGTTTTACCATGGCTTAAGCGTTCTGGAAACCACTTGGCAGGCTTGATGAGAGGAAACGTAGAAAGGATTTCATATTGGAAAGAAATTTACTTTATCCTAATCCATTTGAGAAGAACCTGTCACCTGAAGAAAAGGAAATATGCCAGCGTTTAAAGGTCTTCATGCGTTTTCATTCCAAAGAAGAGCACCAATGTTTGCTCCAGACTCTTATTGAAGATCATCGGGCTCGGAAAAGGATTCAAGATCTTCAGGTATTTTAAAAAATTTGTCAAGTAAAATATTGTCACCACTCTTGACTTTTTTTTGGTTAACATTAACTAGAGATCACTTATCAGCATTACTAATTCCTTACTCTTCTAGACTAGGTTTGATGATGTTCAACAGCTTGTTATTTATTAGCATAAATTAGGTAACCGAAGTCACTTGGGGTGTCCTACCAGTTGTGGAACTGTATCCTAGCTGCTTATTACATTGAGGGGTTGTCCACTAAATGGATGAATCCAATCAAGAGTTTTCCATGTGCTATGTTAGGACTAACGAGACATGCCATCCCTGTAGGGCTTACGAATTTCAGGCGTATAATGTTGAATTCATCTTTCATTTCTCCTTCTACAAGTCATTGTTACATGGCTTTTAAATAGCAATCATACCAGTACACTATCTGTTGATTCAAAATTTTGCATACCCCTGTATTTTAACTGGCATGCCATTGTTCAACTGAAGCACATCCACATTTTTCCTGACCATTCCAAATAACAATGAGACCAAAGGTTTTGACTGTTCTATTTTTTTCCTTGTTCTCGTCTTACTTTTCTTTTTTGACCTCCCAGTTGAGTCTATGTATGCATCATGTGTTCTGGATTGCTATTGCTAGCTTGTCATCATACACAGATTGCTGTGAGATTATCTTTATGTCATAAGAGATGTAGTAAAAGGTTTTATGCTGGCTACCCATCTGACACAAGCCTTCTCCTTTACCCGGGCTTTAGAATGACGACACCCAAAAGATGTCACAATACAAAACGATGTTGTTGGGAGTTACTGCGGGCTTATATTCCTGCAAGCTATTGTATGTTTTCTTTAAGACCATTATTTTGGTCATAATTGAATTCATGGATGATAAAGATTTTGCCTGAAAGATTTAGGAGAGGTTCCAGGTATTTCAGTTCATTAAGTGATTGAACATCCCTGTCCTTACAATTTCCACTTTCTTTGTTGTTTTATAAACAAATACTTGGCATTTTCATGCAACACCCTTTTCTGTGCCATCATTGAAAGAAATTATTGTACAGGAAGCTCGGGCTGCTGGCTGTCATACATCAGCTGAAGCAGATAGATACCTTGAACAGAAAAGGAAAAAGGAAGCTGAAGAAAGTTCTCATAGTGTGAAGGATAGTGCTCAGGTTGGTCCAAATGTGAAAGTCTTGCCAAGGGTGAATCACCTCAAAGGAGAACCTGAAAGTGACAGCCCTAGGGGCATTGTCAACGGGTCCATGGAATCTGGTGATAAGGATTCATCTGTGGCTGTGGAATCAGCTACTTTGAGCTCTCTAGCCGATTGGGACATCGCGGGGCTTCCTGGGACAGATCTTCTATCTGAAACAGTAAGTATAATGATTTCAGATTTTAATGTTGTGGTAAGAATGGTGTGTTAAAGAGTTTCAGCCTCAAAACTAGAGCAAATAGATTTTACTATCTCATCTCTCATGCATAGATACTTATGCTAATGGCTTTGTTGAGTTCGTGCCTAATGGTATTTTCTGAATTTTTGGTGAAATTTTATAAAATTCTCAAAATTTGGGATTCAGGGATCTCTAACAGAAACTCGAACATATCGGCAATTAATTTTTGCAATCTTCGGGTAAAAATGTTGGAATTTCTGAAATATTTCAGAGATGATATGATTTCAGATAGATGAAAAGTGAATTGGAAAAAAAAAACGATATTCGGAATGTAGAAGCAGATCATAATACTGAGGAAATACCTTAACATAGAGAAAAATGTGTTTGGAATTTATGTGAAATATTAGAATTCCTTTTTCAATAGTTTAAATTGATCATTGGGTCTGAAATCACTAAGGAAAAGACGGGGTAACTGTTACTGCCAGCTTGAGGTGGTTTATGCCATCAGATTTTTTTTTCCTGTAGAATATTCAGCTATAACCTAATGGCTAACATCTTTCTTCTTCTTTGTTCATTTTTACTTTTTTTGGGCAACCAATTACTTGTGGTGCATATAGCAATTGTCTAAAGTGGCATCATGACTTTGTTGTGTTGCCAGGAAAAAAGGCTATGCTGTGAGATAAGGCTATTGCCTTCTCATTATCTTAAAATGCAGCGGACCATGTCAATGGAGATCTTCAATGGCAACATCATCAAGAAATCTGATGCTCACGGCTTGTTCAGGGTCAACCCACGCAAAGTTGATAAGGTTTATGATATGCTTGTAAAAAAGGGAGTTGGTTCAGCATGAGTGTTCATAGTTTGTATCCAGTTTTGTTCATTTGAAAAATAGAAAGAGAAAATCTATAGAGTGTGTATTCTTTCTGCGCATCTGGAGAGAAACAAATATAAATGGAAAAATATTTACATTTTTTTTAAGTAAGGACTCAACTTGTTGTCTTAGTTACAAAATGGGTCATAGCGACCATTTTCCTTCTTTCTATTAAGTCTGGGTACCGAGTGTGTTACACAAAATTCACTCAGTTTTTGCGACAAGCCTGTACTTTATATGATGATGATGTCTACATTGCCCAAGCCATCTCCCACTTCGCTCCACAAAAACCTGATATAATGCCACATGAGTAAGCGCCAATAGCAGTTTAGTGCTGTTTCCGTCTCTTCAGAATTTCTCCATTACTGTTCATATCCTCGTGTCTTTTCATCATGTTGCTGTTACTGTCAGGAAAAACTTCAAACGCTTTTGTGGTTGCCATAGGACTGCCATACCTTACAATGTTGGTTACAATGGCATAGACATTTACTTCACTTTTTGGAGCAGAAAGGACGGTCCTTTCAATAATTGCATAGTTCCCACAACATGAAGCTTCTATAGCTGAGTCCCTGAGCTTTTGAACTACGGCATCTTTATCATTGTTGAACCTGCTTGTTGAAACCTGCATGGATATACAACATACTTGGCAACTAGTGAGTGAAATTATTTATAGATTTTATCAATTGCTTGACGGATAACTTCAGCTACAATAAAGGGATAGAATCCTAACTAAAATATGAAGAACCAATATTTGTTTGTTGTGCATATTCAGGAGGTAACACAACTACTACTAGATGTACCACCTAGGTGAAAAAATCATAGAAGATCAGAATATTGCAATAAGCATATCAAGATTTTCAGGATCAAGGTCTGAATTTTCTGAAATGTGGATAGGAACTCAAAATGAAAATCATAGACAATATATCCTAGCCTATATTTGATGAAGGAAGACCCTATAAGCTTACATGATTCTTGATATGAACTTACAACTTGCTGATTCGTATCTTCTGCATCCATACTAGCCTTCAATGTTAACCAATATGATTTCAACCAACTAGTTGGGTCAGAAAATGTCATGGCTAGAATTGAAAGGAAAAGGAAAAAAGTAGGGAAAGGAAAAAAAAATGAATAGAGAAAAGGGGAAAAAAGGAAAAAGCTCTTGACTTCTCACCTTAAAGTCAACTGGGAATTCAATCTCGGTGCACGGACATCCACAACCATCACTGAAATTGAGTTTCAGAACCATTTTAAAAGGTCTTGTCCTCACCATCTCCCTGATACGTGATTGAAACAGCAAGTGCAAAAAAAAAAAAATAGTCAGTACATTTGACCTATCTGCGTCATACGCAGAAGCAAAAAGCATAGGATGTAGCATAGCATTACAAGCCCCATAAAGTTGATTTCCTAGGCTTAAATTTAACCATCTACTTGTCCCATTCATATCATCCAATCAAGATTCCACTTGCTTTGTTTGCGAACATCCAAATATAGTTGCTGAAAATCTGGGGTAATATTCCACAGATTGAATGTTTAAATAGGATGCTTAGGTACCTATAATAATTGGAACTCCCCATTTGTGACCTATAAATTCTAGCCCACATGCACATCAGAAGTAGATTGAGGTTGCATGTGCATAAGTGTAGGTACTGCGATAAAAAAATAAATATCAATAATAATACTTTGCAAACCCATATACAAGATAATAATACTTATTGGTACCTTTTCAGCTGAAATGGTTGCTTATGTAGAATGGCTGACTTCAAATCTGGCCTGTCTGGGAAGGAAACCTAGGATTGCAAACACAGAAGAAGAAATTTTCTCAAAGTATATTAAGATGCTGAAACAAGGATACAGGGAATAAGGAATAACAAGCTATTAAATTAGATCAGTTCTTCGAGTCTTTGGTCAAATTTTTTAATTGAAGGCTCAGCATAAGAAAACTGGCTGTCTTAATAATCTCACGGAAATCACGTCAAAAGATGTCCCTCTTGAAAAATAGGAACCAAAATAGGCAATATTTGTTACATTTGAATAAGCAAAAGACCAAGGTGCCGGACCAATGCAATTGAAATTCAGGCCTGAAACTCTCCTACAGCATAAGCAATAATCCCAACTAGCCTGCAGTGAGTTCATTTAATAATGTGATACTCAAACTGCCTTTGCAGATGAATTTCCCAAGGCAGAAACAAAACTACAAATGTTCTAAACACCGTAGGTATGCACAGTGATCCCCAAAAATAAAAAATAAAAAATAAGCACAATGTACTTGAAAAAGATAATATACTCTTTCCCAGTTTTCAAGATTCCAGATATTAATAATTTACCTCAACTGATTTGATGAATGGCAATGGAACTTTCTGTCCATGCACACTAGATATCCAGAGGGTCCATTTTACAAATTTTTTCTCTGCATTATGAGTGACAGGAAGTTCTTGAGATAGTAATAAAACAATGCCCAAAGTAGCTAGTAGACATTCTATTACATATAGGTCTGTATTGCCTGAAGGAAATAGAATAAATATATGGTTTAAATAAATCATTGTAGGTGGGTATTGATAACTGCAATTAAGAGACTTATCATGCATATGCATGAAAAAGCAATAAAATTGAAAAAAAAAATAGCAAAGAAATTAGCTAACAATGCAAAGTTTACCACATCACTAAAATTATAACCATCCATATGAAGGACCAAAATAAATTACTTTCATATAAATATATACAGGACTAAATAGGGCATGGATGCAGAGTTATACACATAAAAAATCTACGCAAATAGGAGCATAATTCATGACAAAAGAAAGTTTCATTGGGTCATGATATTTCAGCAATCCTGTATCACACAGTTTTTAAACATGTCAGGTGAGATGGCCAAACCCAGTTGTCCATGTAAGAATCTAGAACAAGTAAGGCTGAAACAAACTTTTTAAGTTAGAAGTAGTTTGAAGGTTAAAACAGTTAGAATTAGTAGAGGGTTAAAATAGTCTTTTGACATAGAATTTGTTTGCACAAGAGAATGCTGTACAGCTAGGGGTTTTGGTGTTCTTTTTGTAAGTTTACTTAATTTTAGTAAAAACCCTAATAGGACAAACAGTATTTAAACATCTTCAATAGTCTTATATTGATGTTAAAAGTGCACAGCTGAGAAAAGAAAGGAAAAGAGGAGAAGAAACCCTACATGATAAACCCCAGCAGTCTTTGAAAAAAATTCTGATTTGGGGATAAATCTACTGCAAAAGAATTTTACAGCAAATGGTTTCTCCATACCATGTTACTTTTGAAAGCCACAGATTATGAAATTAATTTAGAATTTATACTTAATAGTGTTCAACAAACTCTTATCATGTTATGAAGTTCCTACAGCCTTTCCTGATTACCAAATTATTTTATTCAATTGACTGTTGTATTTAAATTTTAGAATATTATAATCAATTATGGTTTTCAGCTATGATTAAAATTCAGATTATTAGGATTAATTATGGTTTTCAGCTATGATTAAAATTGAGATCATTAGAATCAGATGGAGTTTTCAGGTGAGCTTAAAATTTAGATTAATGGAATCACTTAGGGTTTTAAGCTGCGAAATAAACTCCATATGGTCAATTGAATCAGTTACTAGCTATGATTAAACTTCAAATATTTTTAATTGAATCAGTAAGGAGCTACAATTAAGCTTCAGATTGATTAAATTAGCTAAGGTTCTTGAATATTATGAGTTTTCATCTTGTCTATAGGTTAGGTACAGATTTTGATGTTAATTCGGATCAATAGAAATATGAGGATGTCCCAGTGTATAGAGCCTAGTAGATAGCCCATTGTAATAAGATTTAGTCAGATTTAAAATACTCTACTTATTACATGGTTTTGTCTCAAATAACAGATCCTGAAATTATAAAATATTGTCAAATCAATCAATTATCGTTAGGGTTCATCATTCCTAAATAAAGTGATAGTTCTTATTTGAAAATTTGCTGATTATAGGTTCTATGAAATATATAAATGAAATAATCAAGCGTCTTAAGGATACTTCAGATAAAGGTTGTTATTAACCAAGTATTGTAGTTTAGTCCTAATTGGCAGACCCTACAATAGATAATATTTTGATTGATAAAATATTCAATTATCATAAGTACTCAGTTCTAGTCAATAAACCTTTATAGGGTTATTGAACAAACTTGTTTATAAATCACTGGAAAGCACTGCCAATCGACAGGCTTTGATTTTGATTATTTATTTGTATGAACTTGTTAATGCATCAATAAAGTGTATTGTGAAATGTTGGATTGATTTGGATTAGTAAGAATGCACAATGAAATGTGAATGATCTGAATTATTTCTGATGTTAAAAATCTGTTTATACTCAATTATTATTTTTGAAAGCATGTAAAACATCCAAGTTCATTACCAATTGCATATACGAGACAATAGCAGACACATGATTTATGAATGATATGGTTACTATGAGAATTAATTAATGAAACTTGCATGAATTTACATACCCTGGTTAGAGTGATGTTTGGGAGGGTTAGAATCTAAAATCCACTAACAACTCTATTAGTAAAAGTGAAGTGTGAGAATCAGGGACTTGATAGTTACCAAAAACTTCTTATAATGATAGTGAGGTATGAAATCTAAGATCCGCCAACAACTCTTTTGGGATAATCCTATGAGATAGAGAGGGCACAAAGTCCTAAGATCTTACTTATAGGAAATTGTGACTTGAGTTCCTAGACCTAGAATTAGTCAAACAATGATTTTTAGATCGAGACCATATTAGGATTGGAAGCAGGATATCACAAGGATGTCTGGAATATCTGCAAGTGTGTTATCCCTTTCAAAAAATATTGGTTCAGCCTTCTTATCGAATCAGTTGAAAGCCTGTAGAACTACAACATAAACGTAAAATGCTAAAGATGTCCCGGGAAGTTAGGGAACTAGAGTCTATAACAAGAATGTGTGCTATCTTATGTATCCAATACATTTCATATTGCATTAGTAATTTAGTATACAGTATAATTGTTGCCCATGCTTTTAGTTATTTTGCATAGCATTGGCATTCTAAAAGGTTCTGCTTAAAACATACATACATCTTAGGATAGTGTGAATTTGTATAAAAATATCACTGCATTATTGCATGCTTTGGATTCTGATTTTGCATGTATTTGTTTCTCTGAGTTATTCTACATGGCTAGAGTTTCTAATGGAAAATAAGTATGTAAAATACCATCAACTGAGTCATCTTGCTCTATCTCTACCATAATCAAGTACTAATCAGAAGAACTAGGATTGGATTCAATGGACTTTCTAGGATAGGCATATCGAAACGTCGAGCTAAATCTAAATAGAATAGTTAGATTTATTTTAATTGATAGGAATTGTTTATTGGATTTTTATTGTTCATCCTAGTTATATCAATTCGTAGGTTATATTAGTTATTTATAAATTGAAATATTTAGATTACATATTTGATTATCAGTAAACTTTTTCTACACTTTCATTTAATACCAGAATTGTTTCAGATTGTACCTAGTCTCAGTTTCATTTAAATTTGAATTATTATTTTATATTTAAATTGACTTCAATAGAGAAAGACATGTACAACGAAGGAATTGACCAAGAGATGATACCTGCCCTTTTATATAATTGATGAAGACTGATCTGGAGATCATCGACTCGAACGTATGAAGGAATCCGCAAGTTAAGAAAGCTCATAACACCTGCAATTACCTGTTCTTGTTCAAGTCAATAACTAATAATTCAACAACGTAAAGCAGATGCCCTTTTGGCTAATTAGTTATTTATTTTGATATGATCCAATGTTTAAACAAAAGATCTGATTCATGAGATTCAAAAACAAAAATAATGTAGAAGTTTCTTTAAAATTAAATTCAATATCCACATCACCTGGACATAGTGGGTGAGAAAGGGCTTTCTGATATGGTAAATTTATATCAAGTCTTCTCAAATAGAGAAATATCCAAGCATTATCTTTTAATCATAGTAAAAGGCCTTCCTAGCATTCAAAATAGAAAATAGAATACCTTGTCAACAAGCCCATGGATCACCAAATTTGCTTTCTTGTCCTTCGGTGTTGACTGCAAATTTGAAATGAAAGTTTTGACAGCTATCAGGAAAATGATGCACAAAAGCATAGAATAAGGGCAATCAAGGTGAAAGTTGTTCCAGGTGCATTATTATGTCACTCCAGAAGTATTACTTTTTCTGGCACATGGTTTCAATTATTGAAAAACAATTTCACATCTGCTATTTGAAAATTATCGAAGGATTGCCAATACTTGTTATTAGATCATCAGCAATGACTCACGGCTCAATATGCGGAAACTTATTACACTATCTCTCTAACTGAAACAAAAGAGTTTTCTGGACAGAAGGCAATCTGATTAAATGTTTCTTGCCATCAAATTTAATGCAAAAGAGATGAAAAATGGTAATACCTGTAGATTCACAATTACAACCTTTCCTCCACTACGGAGACATTTTAAAGGCAGATTGCAAGCCGGAGTGATCTGCAAACTGAAAATTGCAGCAGAGTAAATCACGTTCTAAGTAAAAGTGTGAAAATGCAAAAGATAAGGAACAGAACAAAGGAATCAACTTGAGATAAGCAACAACAAACGGTCATGGGTCAAGTAATACGAATCATTGCCAGAAGTATAACCAGCTTATAATTTTCTTTAGCAACTTTGATCAGAAGATGAGTCCCGGCTATGTCTATGTGCCAGTCCCCCTATCCTCCTAACCCGATTCATACCCCAAAAAAAAAAAAAAATACTTGATCTGAAGATAGTATTTAAATCATTTGATTATATTTGGAATATTAGTTTCAAGAACCTTTTACTCAAGGCTAACCTCTTGTTTTGGATTTCAAAACACAATAATTACCTATTTTTTTCCTTCAAACTAACTATTGCTGCTATAATTCCATTGAGACCAAAACTGATCAGCCGAAAACAGATTTTGCCTTCTAAAGTGCTAGTTATTCTAGTTATCATGGTTTATATCATCCCAACAACTGAATTTGGATCCAGACATAAGACTCCAGCTTGGTTGTTCCACTCTACCTTGGGGGTAAAACTTTAGAATCTTCCTCAGTATCCTGGCCCATGTCATCTTTGGCCTTGTTTATATCTGTTTAGACCTCTGAGCTGTGCCATACTCCTTGTAAGTGGGTCTCCATCCAATTGTTGCACATGGTCAAATCATCACAACTAAGTCCCTAGGTTATCACTTACTGGGGCTACTCCCAAACTTCATTTGATGTATTCACTTCTGATTCTTTTTCCCAGGGGTGCCATCCATCCATTTCCGAGTGTCCTAAACTTAGATGCACTAATGTATGACTATTAGGCTTTATAGATTTTGAAGTGGAACTCTTTTGTGCCAGACTCTTTGCAAATGAAAATTCTAGAAATCCTACTTGCTTGACTTCTTGAGAAATTCTTGCTCCTATCATCGGATACACCATAAGGAAAGGGGTTTAATGGGATGTTTTGAAAATTTATATACAGATGGGACGGAAATAACTCTCACAGCTAGGCCTCAAGATAAGTATTGTATATGCAAGTCCCATTACGAATTAGTGTTGAAGATTTTCAGTATATACAAAAAAATATACATGACAGACCCCCTCGTTGCCAGGACAGACGCCTATGGAAGCACTTGATGACTAATCCTTGAATATAATGTAAAGATATATTAGTCAAATGTGAAAAGGAATTTGTAGAACACCGTTCCTACCAACAGCTCAAGCTTATAGTAGGGGTGAACTTTTATATATTTACTAATAGTCCTAACACTCCCCCTCACGTGTGGGCCGGACTCAAACCCATTTTAGGGAGGCCCTACACGCGGAATATTTTTTTCTCAACGGGTGGAGTGAAGGTTTGAACCCAAGACCTCAGCGTTTGTCTAAGGCTCTGATACCATATAGAACACCGTTCCTACTAAAAGCTCAAGCTATAATAAGGGTGAAATTTTAGCTTGACCTTTTAGTAGGAACGGTGTTCTACAGAATTTCTTAATAATATTTGAATACTGTATAGATGCATGTGTATGCTGGCATATGAACATACCTAAAGGAAAAAATGATAATAGTAAGATATGATGTAAAATGGGTAACTGTCATATTAATCATATTCCATTCATGACTATTATACCATAAAAGAGCACAATACTTCAGTTGATTAGGTTATTGAAGTTCTTCCTTCACTTAATTGCCCAAAACATCATGTGATATTGCTCTGGGTTATCAATCACCACAATTACAGTGAGTAATCCAAATTACTCAAAGTTTTCACAAGTTCCTGACAAGCAGGTTTGGTAAATTTGAGCAACATTTATAGTCGGGCTTAAAATAACTTGCTGTTTAAAGAAAAAAAATAGACTTCAAAAACCAATTTCGCAAGAAATATATCACTTCTAGAATAAGGATATTTGAAGACAAATTTTACACTTTTGCAGAATATCACATAAAATATTATAAAATAAGCTCTTATAATGAGGGGAAAATCGGTGCCCTCAAAATGAGTACTTACAAGAAAATTCTTAAAACTTCAGGGAATTTAAAATGATGATGTAGTCAGCAAGCTGTGGGAAGACACTCTGTTGGGAGATTATACCCAGACTCATACAAAACTCTCTAGTATGTTCAAAGCAACAATGTAAAAGTGAACCCATAACAGAAAAAACATCTTGGTTGCTTGAAATCCATTATTCAGGGAATTAGAAATGAACCTTCTTTTAAACATTTAGCTATCGTCTTTAGAATGCAGAATATAGTAAATCTAGCAGAAAGAAGAAACTTAATGATAGCTAAGGTCTTCGCTTTATACAACTCAAGCTCAAACAAGATGTATCAATTGAAATGTTAGATTTAACAGAGTGAAAAGCTTAATAATTACCTGGTCCCAAGACATAATATGATATCAGCCTTTTTACAGTGCTGTTCCGCTGTATTCATCTCCTTCAGGGGTAGTGCATCCTAGAAATTTTAGAAAGAAAAAAAAAAGACATAAATTTTGTAAATTCATCAAAACTATGAATTCTTTGCAAATATTGTGATTTGAAACATCTGATATATATAATTGTTTTATGGATCTGGCAGCCCTTTCTGAGTGAACATAATAATTTAATTAGATTTGAAAAATGAAAAAAATTTGTTTCTATGCTTCCTCTTAGCTGAAGAGGAACCAACGAAATATTGTGGCCCATCCCTTGTAAGATCACGTGTTCTAGTGAGCAATTACTACATTGTACCTATGTGCGCTATGAGTGTACTTATATTCCCTCATCTCATTATTCTCAAAATTTGTTCAAGAAAACGAACTTTTTTCACCAGAGACGAACCCAACCTAATAACTCTAATAACCAATTAATTGTTACTGTTTAAACTTATTGATATGTAATTTGTTTGTGATGGCCGCCATTTTTTTAAACAAAAAGCAAAAAAGTGAAACTAAGCCCCTAGCATCACTAGGAAACTATGTAATTATCAATCCAACGAGCCCATTATTATGAATTTTGAAAACGAATAAATTAAAGATCAAACTTTGGTGGGAACTGGCTTATACACTTTGATAGGAACCGGCTTATGATGATAATGATAATAATGAATAAATTAAAGACCAAACAAATAAAATTATGGGCATCATTACGAGTTTTAATTAATTACTTTCATTAGGAGTCAAAACTTGAAGTTCCAAAAGTAATTGTGGTAGTTTTCAGCAAAATTCAAAATTTTGAGTTGTAAGTTTACTACAAATAGCAGAGTTATGACTAAGAAAGTTAAAATATTTCTTAGCCATCCAAAACAAATGAACATGAGTTGGTCTAGGACTTACTCAAATGCTGTTCTATGTCTAAGCCAATAATCTGATTTGTTTTAGAACCCTCTTTACGCCTATGAATACAAAATAATGCCTACATACATGAAACATAAGGCTCTTATAGAACTATTACTATCTTGAGTTTTTGTGATGAATGCTCCTAGAGACAATTTTTGAGTATTTTTCTTCTTAATATTTCTTCCCATTACTTAAAATAGGTACTTTTTTTTGCAATTTAAATTTTTATTCAAAGATGCATTCTTTCAAACTAGTAGGCAGAAAAAAAAGAAAGAAATTTCAAACTGTTCTTTTCCTTCTAATTTTATATTTTGCTTTCAATAAAATTTTAATCTTGTAAAGGGTAAGGTCGGACATCAATGAAGATCTGTCTACCAAAGTGAATTACCATGAGATTTATATTGAAGCCACATCATTGTTCCTCTCTTAATTAAATTATTATGCAAACAGATAAAGCAAGAAATATTTTACCTCCCAATCAACAACTGTGTCCTTGAGTTTTGCTCCACATTTCACATCAGAACAACGCCGAGATGTTTCTTTCATTCCAATAGTCTCCACCTCAAAATCCCGCAAATACCTTCATGTGTATATGCACACACACACGTTCTTAAAATTTCAATTTGAAGGAAAATTTCACATATTTGGAAAAAAATATAATTTGGGGGGAAATTTTGCTTCTGAAGAGGAAAATTTTAGGAAAAACTTTCATTTGATTTTGATGAAATTTAAAGTCATGAGCATACGCATTTATACATACATACATATATCTGCTCTATGTGTGTGTGCTTGTGTAGGTATATACACTACACATATAAGGCACAGCCTCATCATAAGTCATGGGATATCTTGTACTGTTTATCGCATGCATTTTAAACTCTCATTTATAGTTTTCACCATCCCAATCTGTCAAAAATTCTTCAGTCAGATTATGTTCATTCAAATCATTTATGAAGGATTCAATTGAACAATTATGCATGCCATCTCTAAAACATATATGCTTTCTAATTCTCTTCAGATATTCCTCAGTTAAGACTCATTGGATTAAATCAGGTTTCTTCCATGACCTAACCCATTAGCATCCTTCTAGTGAATCCCATACAGGACAAAAATAAAATAAAAAACTGAGCAATGAATCAAAGCCCTTCAGTTGAAAGTTTTTTTTTTTTGTTCCTTACTTTTCATGAGCATTACTAGTCTGTGACTTTTTTTTTTCCTTGTTTTCAATTTCCAATCAGTGACAAACACAAGAATTCAACAGCTAAGGTTCACCCATTATAATAGGGTGGGCCAACATGGGCCTTGTCACAGTGCCCAAAAACATACAAGGTCTTTTAAAAATGATATCATGAATAGGCAACAGGGCTTCTGCATTGGAAACACATCTCTCTTTCTCTATTCACATGTACATATACTAGCATATATACGTGCACCACACAAACAGACACACACACAAACGTGAATATTGATATGGCCTTTACACGACTAGGTTGTCAGTGACAGATCTTTTTCCACCATAAAGTATATTCCTTCAATCTTTCTTCATCAACATTATCTGCCCTTCTGGATTTCTATCTATATACAGACCAAAAAAATGCAAGCACACAAACATAGTTATGACATAAACACATCACAAACACCAAAATAAAATTTCAAAACAAAATTTTTTCTGCTATAAGGGATTTAATTAAAGATGAAACTTACTCTCCTCCACAAGAAGGGCAAATTTCCTTGAAGGAATTTCCATGCAATTCAGATAGTTTCTCTCTTGGTATCCCAGACCGAAGATGGAGGCTATCCACATTCTGAAACAGATATTAGGGAGTTAAATCAGAAATTCAGGCAGATATATGTAGCATAAAAAGTCTGGCTCGCAAAATAACATATATCAGGCAGAATAAGCAAAACAAACAAGAAGATAATTTTTATGAAAGAATACCTTCAAAATAATGACAGTATCAATTTAAGTTTTTGTTTTGTGTTGCAGGTGTAGAAAGTAATAATGTGGATGCCATGAAAATAGAATGATCAAAAATTTCAATGATGTGCAAAATATCTGCTGCATTTTGGAATCTAGTCCAATAGAACCTAGTTTTCTGGTAAGCTACATGGATTGTCAAGGTTGCAAAGACATATTACACAGGTAAGCAAAGACTATGTGGACTTAAGATCTATCATACAAAATGAATCTCAACCAACAGCATGCATTTTCCATTTTATTTGTGGATCCAGACCATTCAAGTAAGTGTCACTTCATAAATGGGATGAAGTGGAAAGACTCTTCAGGCCAAGATTGACATCCAGAAGAAGGCAACATGCCAAAAATAATTTCACTTTCATTAATTGGCAACATAAAGGCAGATCAAGGGGAAAGAACAAGAACTATCATGTCATCTGCAATTCTAAGTATTATCTCAATTATATGCAATATATCTAGAGTCACAGAACAAGAAAACACTTAACTTTACCTGGCTAATAACAAACTTCAAGATACCAGCTTTCTCTAGTTCAACCAAAGCCATATGAGTCATACTTGGCATTGCACGATGAAATGGCAACAACGCTTCAGGCACACCCTTACCTTCCCGCTACAACTCAATAAAATAAAATCAAATGAACCATTTGAGTAACATAACAGGTATGTTATTTAATTTTCAAGGAAAAGCCACAGACTTCAACTCCTACATGAGTTCCCTTTGAGTTGAGAGAATACATATAACATAGTAGATTTGCAGTCTGGCAGACTGCACATTAATGGCATACAAGTTGTATATGTTGGGCATGAAAATGGCTATCCAAACAGTTTCTCCGATTAATTTCCTATATCAAAATTTGACTGGATGACTTTGACCATCCGTTCCATTAAATTGAATTCTTTCGGAGAGATGCACAAAGCTATCGTGATTCAAAAATTCATGCAGGGATGGCTGAGAACACCCAACCTTCTATTTCTACTAATGATAGCTATCACAGGTGGAGAATTCTCTTTTCAATTAAATAGAATTTAAAAGACAAATAAGTAAAAGAAAGGGGAGAGATGGTAACTGAGCCACATTTATATCTAAAGTGATGCTAAATTTCTGAAAAAATTCATGGTTTTAACCTGAAGCGTCCAGACTCCCTTGGGACCTCGAAAATCAGGTATACCAGAGGAAGTTGATATTCCTGCACCCGTAAACGCCACCAGATGCTCACTCTGAACATACAGGAACAGGGAACATAGTCACACATGTTCCTCCGAGATGCATACACAAATTAATGAGATGACTGAATTATTAACCGTTCTAACCTTTATTATCATCATAGCAAGCTTTTCAATCTGCAATTAAATGAATTAAGTCAAACAAAAATCAGGGGAACAAGCATAAAGACTGAATAACTGTAATACCACTTAACAAATATTAAACGCTTCAAGGTCAACATAACATGACAACAAAATAAAAATAAAATAAAAATCAAAGATATCAATTGAAAGTTGGATTGAATAAACATATGATCTGTACTGGTGACAACCACTGCCATCCATGGAGGCATCCCTAGTGCTGACTTCTAGGGGCAATATAATTTGTGCAAAGTGTAAACTCCAAATTCTTGGAATTAGTCAGAAAATTCAAAACCACTTCCTCGATTTAACTGTATTATGACATTTTTTTTATTTATTAATTGGTAATTGTAAGTTTTTCAAAATAATTTTAAATGAAGATGACAGTAACAATTACACATTAAAAAGGAGAAAAGCATATCCAAAAGAAAGAATTATGCCAGACAGAAACATTATATAATCATGATTAATTTACAAATTCATTCAAATAAAATGAATAAATAGATGTTCAAGGAACCAATTTAAGCTCAGGAAGGATAAACTATGAATCTATTGCTGAATTAAGAAAATAAAAGAACTTAAGTAAAAATAAGAACAACCACAACAAAATTCAATTAAATATCAGTGTTAAAGTTGGCCAACTAATATAACAAATGATACCATCAATTATTACGGGATCGTATCGACTATGCCCACCAATCTTATTGTAGGCAAGTTCAATAATGCCACGCGCTCACTCAACTATTCACCTCCAAAGGCTACATATCATTAATTAAGGGGAAGTTTAGATTGTAGTTTTATTAGCATCTTTATATGCTTTTTATTAGCTGATAGAGATTTCATTTATTATAACACACATAAAGCCATAAAGCGATCCCTGCTGCAGGATAAAAAATAACAAAGGAAGCCCAATCACTTACAAATGTCCCTACAAGCAGAACCAAATATTCTTAATAGTTATTGTCGACGAGTGTAAGAAGCTAAAGCAACCTTGCTTTTCCCACACTAAACCGAAAAAAGAAAAAAAAAAGGGAAATAGAAAAATAATGTATTAAAATAAACCCTTCAATTTCCCAATGTTTAGAATTTCTCAAAATTTTCTTTATTAATTTTATGACATCTAAAATACCAAGGAATTGCTCTTTGCAAAAAAAAATAAAATTAAAGTTAAAAAATTATAGTATTTCTATCTCACACTCATTTCATAGAAGGTACCACCAAATCATGTTCATCCAAGACTGCTCCAAATATACCCAACAAATTTTAGCTGATGCATATTCTATGCTAAAAATAGCCAGCTAATTGACACTCTCTTTATTATACATAAGTACATTGCAAGTCAATCAAATGGCATGCTTTTTATGGGTAACAAAATTTTATTGAGATAGAGAGATGAAAATGCTCACAATGACGAAGAGGAAAGGCTGTGAGATCAGTCTAACTACCCCCAAAGAAACTGTAAAAACTAAATGAAACAAGAAAGACAAAAGAGAACAGCTTCATACAACCCACAGCTGCAGCTCAGGCCTCTCATATATTATCTCCTCCACAGACGTACGCCAAACAAACAATCTCTTGAGAGTTCATATTCCACCATTGTCTAACCAATCAGCCAGGCTATTATCTGCTTGGGACAATCTTGAAAACGAGATACATCAAAGATTCAATAGCTAACAAATCCTTGTCCACCAACATCCATGAGCAACTCTTAGGTTTTGCTGAGCAAGAATCAATCCAGGTCGATAAATATTTCCTCCTAAAGAATAGAAAGACAGTCACCCCTCCGTCCATGCTAAAAATTGTGAAAGACCTGATGGAGACCTTCACAAATAAGTTCCACATTAAATTCATTCTTTATTGCAAAACATTGAAGCGAGATTACATGAAATGAGGGACCAATTACTTCAGCAATGCAAGATCAGCCACACTATCACAATATACAAATAAGATGCACTGTTCAACCAGGCATTTCTAGGATTCTTCACTCCGCAGAGAAACAATACTCTCTGTATCACTTGGAAATGTTAAAGCAGCTTCCTGGAAGGAGGAGAAAATCCTTGGAATTGATTCTATGAAGTGGTCCGTAGAGACTGCTTCAGAACGGAAATTAGTGTTTTGTGAATGCCTATTTACAATGATGGATTGGAGATTGAAAAATATTAGCAAACATGTAGAACTTCCATTAAAAAGAGAATTAAGTGATAAATGAGGTCAATAATTAAATGCCTAACTATATACGACCAAAGTTCTTTTTGGCCAAGGAAAAGCTTTCAAATCCCTAAGAAGCAAAACCAAACACCCATTTCAACATTCTGCATACTTTTCCAATTGGACCACTCAGGATCTTTATTGCTGAACAATCCTCTCATGTAACTCTTTGCATGGTCAATTTACAAACCAAATATGATTTTCTCCGTTCTTCATCTTCTTTTTCACTGTATTGATTTATAATATTAAAATCAAGATTATAGAAAGATGGAAATATTTGATGAAACTCCGTATTTTTTGGGGAAACTTTGTACCATAGCTTGGCAATGTCTCCCTTAAATATTAATAGTAGATAATCAAATCAGTTTGAGCGCCATATTTCATCTTAACAATCATATTTGATATTCTACCAGCGTTAAAAGATGCTAACTCGTTTTCTTGATGAAAGCAAAAGTCTATGCCAACAATCAGAACCAATCAAAGCAAATAAGTCCTGAATCTGCAAAATAAATTCTATAGTCATCACATTCATGGTTTTTGCACTCTCATAATGCTAAAGCTACCAACAACAAGATTAAAAGTATCATTCACTTATAACAACAAGGACCAGTGACCAAAAAAAAAATAGGTATAGACACAACAACAAAAAAAAAAACGGCAAACTTATTCAAGAAACAGAGGAGTAAGAGAGAACCCCACTTTCTCTTGCAAAATGTGAGGTGGGTCGAAAATCTCAGACATTCCAACAGAACCGACGTCTTCTTGGTGAGAAAGCTTGTGTGCGTAGCCCAGAGACATGGTGGTTTTCTTATTGAATTCTCGCTTCTCCTGTCTACGAGGTGGAGAGTGGGGGCACTACTTTGTTTCTCTGTTTTGCTTTAAAACGTATTACTCTTGGTTTCCATATAAAACTCCCTGAGCAAACTACGACTCCCCGCCTACATAACAGGAAATAATACATCTGTGGCCACCAGATACACCAAATGACGTTCCTGCCCATTCTTTCCTAAAATCTGGCTTTATAATAATGATGATTATTATTAATTTTTTTATTTTCACTTTTATTGCCTCAAATCTCCTGCGCACCTTCCCAGTCATAAGCAACCCAAGAATCTTGCAATTTACCATAACACTTCATTCATTATTTTTTGAGTAAGTATACTGTATAGTTGCTTGCATTTCAAAAAGAAAAAATGCATGTAAATAACATTTGAAAGTATCATTCTATTTCATATTTTTTACTTTATACAATAAACTTTGTATTACCTATTCCAATTAATTGAGATAAAGCATTTTGTTGTTGTTGTTAATTTGAAAACGGGATGTGAACTTCTTGCTAGAAAAAACCAAAACGCATTTTGTGTGAACTAATTCTTAAACTAAATAAGCTACAACAAGATATCCATATTAGATTTTTCTTATTTGTACAATGATCCCTTTTTTAAGTCTTTATTAAGAGTGTAGAATAGAAAACATTTTATAGAACACGTGGAGAAGTGAGAATATCATAGTACTTGCTTTCACATGGTAGTTATATAAATGTGGCAAGAGTATTGCTTACACATAATCTAGTAATCTACTGCTTCTGCACTCGTTTTTTCCCTTCTTCTTTTTTCCTCAGAAACAAAGAACAAATAATAAATAAAGTTGCTTTGTCCATTAAATAGGGTGAATTCGTCACTTTATCAAGGAAGACTCGTACGATCGCACCCATACGGCCATATTCCCGCACACAAAACCTTGGGGGCTGTTTGTAGACGGCGAAAAGAAGCGCTGCTGGTGCAAGTTTGTAGTTCAGGGGGCATTACAACTTACAAAATTATATATACCTTGGTGGGGCTTACAGCTTACTTAAGCTCGTTCACATGGACGCCGTAATTAGAGCTGTCAACGAGTATAGGGTTGGGCTCCAGCATAACCTCGGCTCGGATAAACAGCAGTTAAGCTCTATAATTATGCTTGCAAGCTAAGCCCGAGCCTGAAGAAACGCGCAAAAAGTCTTTGCATCTAATCTGTCAGGAATCACAAATAGTCTAACTGAAGATCCGAATCTTAACAAACAAATACATTCCCACCATGAAACTATTGACAAAATGGTGTAAAGCTATGCAAGAAGCCCACAGACAAATGAGCTACATTCCAATGTCCAAGAGGATAAAAGAAAGCATCTTACATAAAATTGGCAGTCCATAATCCCATATAATGAGAAAGGTATCAAAATTTTTTTTCCTTTCTCCACCGAGCTAAAACCTGCTACGGTTCTATCCCCAAATTAACAAACAGTTCCTTAAAAAACTGGAAGAATTCACATAATGCACTATGAGGGATTATGATTACACCAGCAACTGCGGACCCGAATAGGCTGTTGCTTGCCGTTCAACAGATCCAACATCAGATAAAAGTAACCAAACTTCTGCCATTTACAGTGCAGACAGGCACGATATCTTGAAGTGTATCCTTCTGACTGTGTATCCTTCTGTACAAGCCTGAATATATTTTGTTTCCATAACCAAAAGGGGATGGAATCCTACCAACATGCCAATATCACAGTTTTACAAAGACGCTATATATTTGGGCTTACCAGGAAATTTGAGACATGGATCCCCTTATAAAGTCAAAGTAATCATAAACATGGAGTGGAGCAACAAATGGGAAATGGGAAAATTATGAAACTAGAAAGATATAGAGACACAACGACAGCAATTCCAGTTGAGACAAACTGCCTCTTTCTTCTATCTGTGTGTCTTTATTCTTAGTTAGACTAACTACTGTGTGTCTCTCAGAACATTTCTGCAAGGCAAGTGAATCCACCAGAAGATACATATTGTCATACCGCTATGGCTGGATTTCCCAGAATCCAATGGATGCAAAGTTATTTATTATCAAAATATTAAACAATAAGAACTGAATAAACAAAGAAGCATGAAAAGAAACTGAGTTACCAGGAGAGTATAAGAGAAACTATGCATGAATTCCATTGGAAAATCCAGTGGGTTCATTAGATTGAGCTTTCACTGGGATCTCCAGGGTCTTCGTCATTCACATAAAAGAGGAACCCTGAGTTGAAGCCAGTGCTGTTAACATCTCCTCCTTCGCACTCGTGTCTTCAACCTCACTGATTGTCTCAGTAGAAGCATTTACCGGACTTGTAAGTCCACTTTTATACAGAATATCTAATTCCTGAAAATATTGGCATGTGTTTGCATTCTTGGGACGCTTATTTCCACTCCCCACTGTCCTCTTGAAATATTTGTTAATGTTTTCCCATTTCTCTTTGCACTTCTTTGCCGTCCTATTATAGCCCATGGTAGACATTGCAGTCGATATCTCTTCCCATATGGGGCTTTTTGGACTGATACCGTGGAACTTATGCTCCATTGCAATTCGATAAGTGATTAGAGCTTGAACTTCAGATCTTGGCCATCGTTTGTTTCTTGGATCTTTCAATTCTGCATGGTCATGCTTTTCGTGGTCATCTTCTTCTTGACACGAGGTCTGTATTTGCAAAGATTTTGGGATGGAGATCTCCTGGCCCAAAAAATTTTGGATAAAGGAAATGAGGGCTAGATTACGAGAAGTCTCTTGGGTCCTCAACTCTTCATCCTTCTTCATTTTCTCCAATGTCTGCCGTTTCCAAGCTTCTTCTCTCACAATCCTATCTTCCTCCCTCTTCTCCAACATATCCATCAACTGCTTGTGCATCTCTTCTTGCTTCCTCATGACCTTGTCCACTAAATTTTCAAGAAAAACTTCAAGTTTCTTCTTGGTTTTCCTCTTCCTCTTCTGGCTTACCGGTTCTGTGACATCCTCCAATGAATCGTCATTAGCATAACAATCATCACCCGAAGAAGAACTGGAATTGGAAATGAAATCAGTTGAGTAGTTCTGTGATTGGCTAATTGTAGCAGGAACTCGATAATGTCTGGGGTTTGTATTCTATCCTTGCGCAATAACCCATTTTAAAGAAGCCCTCAATTCTGAATGCTCTGATTATTATCAAAAGGTTGGATTTTTAAATTCTACCGTTGCAGACGTCCTTTCCTTGTTTAGTTAACCTTTAGTGGTAGCCAATGTTTTCAAAATAATCTTTCGTCTAATTTTTTTGCCACTTCTGGTTTCCTATGAAACCCTAGTCCATTGAGTTTCATCCAAGCAGAGTAATTGAGACGGTGAAAACTATAGAAACAGTAACATAATGACCAAAAACCTAAATATTATACTTAATGGTATACTGAAAAAGGAAACATATGGAAAGTTACCTGGATAAGATTTCCGAAAGAACCCCTTTAGGTTTAGCATTCCCTAAAAAATCGTCCATATCCGGACGGATTTTCATCAGGGCGAGCGTCTCTGCCGGAGGCCACCGGTTTTCGAAGTCCGCTCTCTTTTCCAGCAACTCTGCTTCCTGCACGCTTGCAGGCGAATCACAACACTCCGTAATTTCCCCACAACTTCTCTTAAAAGGACGGAGTTTCTGAAGCGGCTGCGGAGATAGAAACTCATCTTGAGTCACAGCTGCCACGGCCATCCCGTGACCATCCGTTAGGGTTCCGGCGATGGCTCCTTTCTCAAGTAAACAATCATCAAAAGATATTTTCTGATCATATTCATGTCCCGTCGAATCTCTTCCGCTGGCTCTTATAGGGCGGAGCTTTTGGAGCGAACGAACACCGGTGTACGGCGGAGGACATAAAGCACCCCGGTGATCGTAACTTTTATCTCCGGTGCCTGGAAACGGAGATATACCGGCAGGGAAGTCAGCTTGTGTCATTTTCCGGTTAGAGGTAAAATGATGACCGTCAGGGTTAAAGTAAAAAAAATATACGAAAAAAGAAAGGGAAGTATAACGTTAACAGCTAAACGGACGGGGTGAAATAGTAAAAGAGGTATTAACTTCTCGTTATCACGGGCATGATTCGTGTCTGATTCTTCGCCTCTCGAAGTTGGTAAACAGCTCACACGGTCACACTCCTCCCAAAAAATTAAAAAATAATAATAAAAAGAAAAAACGCATGTCATCTGAATGGCGTGAACGGAGAACGGACAACGGAAGCGTGTACTCATTTGAAACGAAATTATCTCTGAAGACCTTACTTATAATTTCATAATTTCATTGGTCTTCAGGTGTGAATTTCTTAAACTATAAGCAGTCATACAATTTTGGCTTTATTTGGTATTTGCTTTTCCGTTTTTTTCTTTAAAAAATAAAAATAGTGTTTTCGAACCTAATTTACCGGCCGGACCGTCTATTTCAACTCGGGACCTGAGGGTGCTGGTCCTGTATTCTGGTCTAATACCCTCTTTTAAAAAAAACAAGAGTAAACTTGGGCAATATCGACTTGGGATTGCCGGGGTACGAACGGGACCATATAGTACGAGTCTGCTTGGGACCGCTCGAGAATGTATAGACATGGACCATCAAATTTTCAACTTTTTCTTCTATAATTTTCACAGCCTTTCAATTTTTTTATATTTATTTGAAAAAAAAATTACTCGAACATGATCAGAACGAGTCTCTCTACTCAGCAATATTTGGTTGTAACTATTGACACCAAATCTTACTTAGATCGGTATCAGTTGATACATTGACAAATTACAGATTTTTTTTTCTTTTTTAACTTTTCCCTAATAAGCTCGGTTGGTCTGATCTGAATGGCAAACACTAATTTCACAAAGTAAAACTACATTTGGTTAGACGTTTGTTAAGTTTTTTTGTTTTTTTGGCTCCCTGATGCTTATTTGAGAGGCGGACACTTTTGACCCAAAATTTATGAGTGTTTCGTCTGGTGCCACTTGATGGAACCAACATGAAACGCATAGATGAATGCCCATGTTAGTAGGGGGCCCCACACATCCATACTTCATCCCAATCGGTGGTTTCATTGAACCACAAGATTTTTGCTATAGAGGAAATGCATTCAAAATTTATGTAATGAGTCCTTATAGTAACTTGTATTAGTAAAGGTGTATGTATAGTACTGCACATAGAGAGCGGGAACAATTTTGTAACTGACTGAGTTCAAGAAAATAAGTTAGAGTTAAGGCTGATGAAATCCTGTATTAATGAAACCTTAAGAACATATTTTATGGGCTTTTTGGGAACTCGTATATAGAGCTTGGCATGATTCCCGAGGGCATTCTCCCGTTAAATATAGTATATAGAATAGAAGAGGTGTTCGAGCAAGTATTCATCTGTCAAGGGTTCATTGAGTTGGCGATCTTCACTGATTTTCTCTGGTCTATTCAGCGGGTTTGTGCAAGTTTTGACCGAACCCCTGTTTTGTGAGCGGTTGTACTGATGGAGAAGTCTTCTGAAGCAGATGAAGACGACGACTCTTCTGACGAGGACGATGGAGATCTCGATTGCATTTGAATGGGTATGGTTGGTCCATCTCTTATCACAGCCTAATCGTCCATCCTCTTTGTTGGGTATATGTTTTGTTAGTTGATTGTCCCTTTTGGAAGAATTTTTTCGAGGTCTCCTTTGACGTAGATGTGGTGGTTGGCCGCATCTTGTTGTGGTTCCTCATCGGGCGCGAAGATTTGCTGTTGGTTTTTGGTTTTGGTCAAAGCAGTGTTCTTTTCTTGAGAGTATGCGATGCTTGGTCCGGTGACACCTCTCTCACTTAGCCACTGTTACAGCTCTGTTTGTGGGATAATTCCAGGTTTCCGTATACTACCCCATCTTCGATTGAGTATATGACACTGATCTTGGTTCCCCTTTCCTTGGGTTCATTAATCCGCCGTTGAGCGGACCCCTGTTCAGACAACTCAAATGGTATGCCATTGGATTTTGTGGCTTGTCTTTGTGCCACTGATCTGGTGTTTTTCTAGAGCTTTGTACTAGGGCTCCATTTTGTTTTGATGTAAAATCTAATGTAGAAAATGTTTTCGGCGGAAAATAGGTTTTCCACGTGTTTGTTTCCATGTAAAATACAATACAGTGTAAAATGATTTTCCTAAAAGATAGCTATTTTCCGGAAAATGACTTACCATTGAAAATCCCGCATGTCATTTTCCGGAAAATGACATACCATTTAAATGTAGGGGTGTAACTCGAGTCAGTTCGGGTTGAGGCCAACCCAATACCAAACCAAAAATATTTATAATCAAACCGAACCGAAAATAAATAAGAAAACCAAAACCAAAACTAAACCGAACCGAATTCCATGAAATCAATTCTGTTTAGTTTGGTTCAAGTTAGTCCAACACATGCTTGTGCCCGAATGGAACCGGTTGAAAACTGAACCCAAAAATAATAAGAAAACCAAAACCTAAACTAAACTGAACTGTATTCCATGAAATCAATTCTATCTGGTTTGGTTCAGATTAAACCGACACATGCTTGTCCTCAAACAAGGGTATTGTTTCATTTGTTTGTAATATCCTTAAAGTTTAAAGGTAAACTTTCAAATTTAATATATATTATATTATATATATAATATTAGGTTGTTCGGTTTGGTTTAGGCAAATATATGAATTCAGTTTGGTTTTGGTTTGGTTCTGTTTAATCGAGCATTTAATCCAAAACCGAACCAACTTGGTTTGGTTTAGAATTTTTGGACCAAAATCGAACCGAACAACTATCCATGCTGAACCAAAGTCGGTTTTTGGGTTCGATTTGAACCAGACAGAGTTGCACCCCTATTTAAATGTATATATTTTTTGTTAAGATTTTCTTTATATTTTCTTTTATTCGAAAGATAATAAAATGAAAATTTTTCATTTTCAACTCTATTTTCCAATGTCCGTCCAAATAGTTGGAAAACTTTGATTTTCTTGAAAATATTTTCCGACGTAAATGTTTTCCAAAAGAAAACTTTTTACAACAAAACAAACGGAGCCTAAGTCTGGTTGGGATTCAGGATGTCATAGTTTCTTGCATATCTTTTGATATAATGTTTGTACATCTCTTACACCTAATGTTGTAAGCTTGTTTTTATGAATGAAAGGGCATAGGCTTTTGCCTTTTACCAAAAAACAGAAGTTGCGATGGATCACGTCGTCACGTAACGCGTGCCCACGGCGAGCCCTTTTGTTCTCCTCATGCGCCATGGAAGGCTCTGCTTTGCTATTGTACTGGCTTGTGTTTTATGTATGGTTCGCACCTTGGTTCATCCAACCCAAGTAATCCCAACTGCGCCGAGGAAATGGGATCGAGGAGATTATTGAGGAGCTTTAATGGGTGAGCGATGAAATGGAGTGTTCTCAGTGCGCATGAGGCGCGCACAGCAGATGTTTTCAATAGTTGAATGTTTAAACGTTCGTTTCGAAGTTTCGGTCACAAAATCCATGGAAAATGTCATGAAGAACTGATTTATATTTAGTTTATACGATCAGTTTCAGTTTGAAGCACTGATGTGAAAATTTCTCTATCTCTCTCGTACTTCGATTCTCTGCTCCAAAGCCAGAAATATTTGCGTTTCTCGTACTCAAAGCTTCTTCGCGTCCCTTTCCATAGGCACAGCTTTTCCGAGGCAGGCACGTTCCCGTATCCTCCTCTCGCATTTCAACATTTCGGTTGGTATGTTGCTGCTCTTCCATCCCCTTCCAATCTTTTGTAGGTTAACACATGTTGAATCTATGTTCGATTTCATGATACGTTCCTGAAGTTATTTTGATTGTCTTCTGTCTTTCTTTTGCATGAAATTTTATATCCTTCTCGCGTTTGATGGTTAACTAAACTCATCATTCCTCGGACCATGCTTGATTGAGTCAAGTATATACTTAGGTGTTGATTTTGTGGCAAAATGTTAAGGTGTCTGTAGTTTCACGGCTTTCAATTTACCTCGTTATTAACTGTGTAGTTGTGAGTTGGGATACTCTTGTAGTTTGTCTCACATTATTTGTAGTCTGGAATTTTGTTTTGAGTGGAAATTTACTCTCTTCTAATGTAAGATTTCCAGTGTGAATGCGCTTTCGAGTTACTTTTATTTACAAATATTGCTTAATATTGTGCAATGGTTGTCTTCTTCAGGTTGGGTTTCGGGGTATCCTTTTGTTATGGAGTCTCTTCTAGTCCAGGATTTGAGAAGTGCTTGTTGTAGGGTTTTGACAGTATCCTTGAGTGTTCTTGTTAAGCGAGTGTCTTTGAGGTCGAGGGTAATTATTTCATTTGCTTCATTTTTCTGCTTAATCTTCACAGTCGTAGTGGAAGCTCATATCATAATCTTCATCCATTTAACCGTGATGATCTGTGTATTCCTGTAATATTTTTCCTCTTTGTCTCGTCTCCTCCCTACCTTTTTTTTTTCTTTTATTTGTTATTTGTAATTTACTATTTATTTTTTGGTTTTGGGGTTGGAGTGGGGGGAGGTGTTTAGAGGGTCAAAATTGTAGAATGTTTTTAGAAAAAAGTTAAAATTTTAAGAACGACTCATGAGGTTAATCAGCATAAAAGTCATTCTTTTCCTACCCAGAATGAACAAATGCATGCAGAGTGGGATGATACATAAGAAGGATTGCTATGATCCCTACCAATCTGGATCTTACTTTTCTTTTGTTAATCCGAGTTTGTTTTGACCTTGGATTAGTTGAAATGGATCATATCCCAAAATTATTGATTTCTATATGCACTTAGTGGGATGTTGTTTTCTCTGTCTTCAGGTATTGAAGCTAGAGCTGCGACTCTATATATCAGACCTATGTCAGTTTCAGTGAGATCGTCATCAGTCCTGGAGCAAGTGGTAAATGAAAACAGAGCAAGACAGATTGAGCTACTTACTGCAGTTAATGATGGCCATGGGGGTGTGATTGTAGAGATGAAGGAAACTATGGACTCTGAGGTATTTGTTTCTAAGCTTAGAGCATCAATTTCGGAGTGGAGGCAGCAGGTGTCTACTCCAGTCAACCCCTTTGCGTTTTAACTGTTTGTTCCTTGCTTCTTATACCTTCTGATAGAAGCAAATTACTTGAATTTGTCTGTTTGATATATGAAGGCATATTTAAATTGTAGGTTGGTAGTTTTTTATGATATGCTTGTTGCTTGTTGCAGTCCAGTACATGAACGGAAACCAGAATTAGTTTTCATCTATAAATCTTTGATGATTTGTATGTAGTTTGGAATGGGATTTCATATGACCTATTTATAATTCTGTTGTCTCATTGGCATAATAAAACTGATATAGTTTGTCATATCTTATCACAAACAATTAGGATCAGATGTTCCAATGAGAACAAGGTTTTCCTTGTTTACTAGGTGGATGGATGAAATTTGTCAATAATAGTCATGTCTCTATCATGTGGGTCATTCAAAAATTGTTTATTAAGGACATATGTTGTCATCCCATTGTGAAGAATGAAAACCTTGTTCCCGTGGGAACATCTGATCTCATTCCTATCTGAGTTAGTCTTTACGTATTGATTATGTTGTCCATGTTACTTCTGTATCTGGGCTACTTTATCATTTCAGTGCTCCAAATTCCACTTGAACATCCAAGGCTGGGTTGACACCGAAAAACATTATCCCTGAATAATGTTCTAGTATCATGCTGAAGGTTTCAAAAACGAATGACAATGCATGCTTGCATGTTAGCTGACCTCCTGTTTTGCTGTAGGTTAGCCCAAGTAGAAGTCAATATTATCTGGGTCACATCTCAAACAAGATGACTGCAAACACATGTTTCACAAAATTTAAACTTCTTGTTTCTAGCATAAGTATAAACTTCTTGGCACTACTAGGACTAGCTAAATTGAGGCATCAATGGCTAGATGTTTCTAGCATAAGTATGAAGTTTTCATTATAAAAATATTGATGATTGTCTCTGCTGCAGGGATCTATATATGATGTTCTCCTGCTTGTTTTTGGTGTTTTGTTATTGCAGGGGAAGAAGGGTGTATGGGTCAAGTTGCCTAATGAACTTGTAAACCTTGTTGAAGCTGCAGTTAAGGTAACATGCACATTTGTCATTTAAATTTAATTGTGATGGAGTAAAACAACTTCAGATATAGAATTTAGTTCTGGTGGCGATCTTATCCATTGTGTCATGCTATTTTGCTCAGTATTTTTTATTCTTTTATTTAGATTTTTTTTCAGCTTACGGCTCATGTGTTATTAATCTTTTATTTTGGTTTGCAGGAAGGATTTTGGTACCACCATGCAGAGCCTAAATATCTAATGCTTGTGTATTGGATTCCTGAAACTAGTAATACTTTACCATCAAATGCTACACACCAAATTGGTATTGGTGCTTTTGTCATGAATGATAAGAGAGAGGTACTCCCTTTGCAGTCAGCATTACTGCTTCTAACCATTTTGGACCTCTAAACATAGAACAGGAAGAACATGCATATCATAGGAGAATGTTTTCTTATTCTTTTGTATGTTTACACTTTCAATTCACTGCTTGTTGTCTTCCTGTGGATGAGACATCCTTTGCATGTATGAATACTTATTTACATACAATATTATTATTAAATTAAAATATTTAGCTGTGAAAGATATTTTAATTGAAAATAGTGAAATAACTATTGAAGATAATTTCATAGAAGTGAATGTCATCAGAGAGATTTCAGTGCATGTTTCAAATTTTGGATGTTATTGGTAATTTGGTATACATCAACTGATATGTATGTCTTGAGATATTGATACAATGCTGGTCCTTGGTACCAAGGATTGGGAGTTTTATAAATATTGGCAGATATGTGTTGTGTTTCAGTGTGTATTGTTCAATACCTGATACACATCAACAATACATAATTTCTGGAGACAGTTCACAAAAAATTTCGTTTAAATAATGATGCTCGTTAGTGGTTGATATTGCCATATTAGCTGGTGTTTCCAACAGTTATCAGTACTGAAGGTGTAACTGATATTTTTAGCCATGGATTTGTGCAAACTCACTGTGACTGTTGGGTTTTTTATTTCTGCAAATTCCATTGTTTTGTAGGCGTTAGTTGTCAAGGAAAATAGTGGCAAATTCCAAGGCACGGGTGTGTGGAAGTTCCCTACTGAACTTCTTGATGAGGTATGGGTTGAGGATCCATTAATAATTTTTCTTCCAGTTATGCAGATATGCACCTTTTGAGCTCTTTTTGTACACGGGTGGGATATATGTACTGGAGCCATCAGAGAGGTCAAAGAAGAGACAGGTGTAAGTAATAAGCTTATGATATTTTATGAAAAATTGTTTGTCACAAGCCAGTGGTCTTTCTAATATTATTGTTTTTATAATATTTCAGATTGACACAGAATTTGTTGAAGTACTAGCATTCAGGTATGGTTTGCTAAAATGAGATAGTTCTACAAAGCTTGAACCACAATTCAGTATCTAAATTATACAAAAGTACGTGCCTTTGCTCATATGGTGGGGCTTGACAAAACACTTTCCTGAATACCATTCATCCTTGGACAAATATTTTTGCCTCACTGAATTACGTGATCATGATCCGGTGAGCAATATAAGTTTGTCACCTGGCTGTTCTGCAGTAATTACTGCAAGAACAAAATTTGAGTACCCTTATGAAAAATGGGTCTAACCTAGGAAATATAATTGGTCAATGAATTTACCAAATTGTCTCACCCTTCCGGGCAGGACCTGGCATATGAGAACTCTAAACTAGTCACTCCCTTTATGTTCATTACAAGCTTTGACGTGGTGATCGCTTGCGTTTGTTATTTCTAGATGATTAAAATTAAAAGAAAAAAGGATCCCCCATTAAATTCTGCAAAATGGCTATCTATGGACTCTTGTGTTCTAGTCTAGGAATTTAACATTTCTGAAAAGCCTTTTCCTGCACCATATAGAGGAAATGCTAGGGTACCAATCTCCTCCATTTCCTTCAAAAACATATTCTGCTGAATACCCTCCTTTTTAAGTCACAGCCTTCTCAAGCTTTTAAATTTGTGCAATATACAGACAAAGTCGCAAATCATTCTTTGAGAAGTCAGATTTATTCTTCATTTGCATGTTGCGTCCTCTCTCCTCTGACATCCAGAAGCAAGAAGTAGAGATCGAGGAAGCCAAGGTAATTCATATTAAATCTTCTTTGCTCCTCTCTTAGAAAATTTCTTTTACAAATCAAAGGGAAAACTGGAAATCATTTTGGGTGCAACAATATAATTGTATCTGACTCTTCAATTTACTAATTACCCACAGAAGCTGACTGGTTTTAGTTTTTACTTATTACATGTATCTTTTCACTAACTCTTATAAAAATCATTAGAGCTTGATTTGAATGCCTTCATAGGCCTATTTAATTTGGTATTAAGATCCTTACTTTCAAATTATCAAGGAAATGTCATAGATCACACAAAGAATACTTGGCCAGGACTGAGAGGACGTGAACACGGCACTCTCCCCTTCTTTGGTCATGATGAAGAGACGGTACATTTGTAGATGCCAGGACTTGTGAATGATGGCTTGTCATAAAAGATTTTATTGAGAAAAATAATCAATTAAGCTCTAAGTCTGATCAGCCTGTGTGCAATCTGTTTTTTGTACAAGAAGGCTGTGGAATCCAACTCACCCTGCTCATGACACACAACCCCACCCCCCGCCCAACAAAAAACACCAAACTCAAGTTGGGAGCTAAAATATATCATGGAAATCATCTACTGATGGTTCCATGTTTGAAAGATTGCCTTTTCTTGTCTCCCATTCTGCCCTTAGTTCCATGGTTAGTTTTATTAACCATTTACCAACTTTTCCTTGGCCATAGGCATTTTAATGGTTTATTTTAGGTTCCATTGGCATTTTAGTGGTGTTATTTTAAGTTATTCTTTCATCTGATTTGCGGAACATCAGCATAGTTGTTCTGTAATATGAAGAAAATAAAAGAAAAAATTTAGCATATATGTGCTGAAACTAATAAATTCCTTAGATGATAGAGTCCTAAATTAATTATCTAGACTTGTAGGATAATGTTATTGGAGATACCTAGCATGCATGTTTGGATCATGCAATTTTTAACTGCATTGCTCATGAAAATGACACATGGAAGACCATGTGGCAAACTGGGAGCTCATGTGGCCAGAATTCAGATGAAAGATTTACCATGGTAGAGAGATGATCAACTCTCAACATGGGTTGTTGACATCTTTTTTGCAGTATATGAAGCATATAATCATATATACATCTTCCCTGGATATAACATCACAACCATCCTGCTTCTTTATGTATCTCCATCTGGAGTAAAGTTTCAGGCAGCCAGCATGATGTCATTGGTAAAGATCATTTTCATTTTGCCTTTTGGCTGTCACTTTTCACACCACCACTGTGCAGAGGCAGGGGAGATTTCTGTGACAGCATCACCAAGCTAAGGTAATTGTCTGAACTGTTCCATCTGCCGATATTCATGCAATCCTTCAGCTTCACCACCACCATCAGGTTGCCTGTCATATGGAGCTCCATGGCTGCTGGCTCAAGGTAAATGTCTTCCAGTTCCTGCAATTCAGTGCTGCTAATATTCCCCCCAACTCCTTATGGGTATTTTTATTAGAATAGCTATTCAGCTTGTGTGTCTTTCTATTTGACGCCCTTAAATTCTATCTACTTTAACCATTATTGTCATTCATTTATGCTGCTATTTTCTTGATCTCCAGTATGTTTTTGGAATTTTTTTTTGTTCTTGGCCATTTAAATTATATTCACTTTCAAAATTTAGAGAAGTTCCCAATAGATCTGTGGCTATCAACATTACCATTAGGAGCAGTGTTTAGCATGTGAGTTTGACTATTATAACTTTTATTCACTTGTTACTTTCCTGCAATTGAATCAATTAATTTCTCCTTTTCTTCTTCTTTTCTCCCTGTACACTTGTATTTTGTTTACAGGCTTCAAGCCACAATTATGGTCCCCCCCAAAGGTAATTTCTGTATCAATTGTTTGTCTGTATTCTGTGAAATCATCCAAGGATGAGAACTGTTCTTTATATGCATGAAAGAGAGAGGATAGACCCATTTGGGGGCGTGGATCCACATAAAAAGAATCATAAAATAACCTGCCTAAAATTAAAACTAGGTAAATGTAGATGCGAAAAGAAATATAATATGAAGAACCTCTCTTTTATGCTTCTTATTGTCAATGACTGAATAATGGCAGAGTGAAATTGTTTTTTTGTTGTTATGTTATTGAAACTGAAGTAAATTTATGTGATTTTATAACTGAATAATTGCAACATTTAGAATGAGATTACAATATCTTAGAAGCTTTAATGTCTAATTTAAATATACTTGGGATGAATTGAAACTTATTATTGAATTGTTGGTCTTCTCATATTCTGCAACTTGAGATAAAAATTGCTTGGGTGAAAGATCGACAGGATTGGAAATCCATAGCCGGATATCTTTAATGGTTAATACCGCTGGATGTTCCCCACCCTGTGGGGCAGATTCCAACCCTCTCCTTTTGTGGAGCTTTCTTTTTAAGTTGAATTGCAGTGTGAAAGTTCATTTAATCGCTATCATTTCATTTGTTTTTGAACGCAATAAATTCAAAATTATAGTATTAGCATCTATCAACCAACAAGATAGGGGTAGTTGGTGATTACAAAATCTACTAACCACGTGTAGGTCTTTGAAAATTGGCTAATGCTGGGACCTATACAAGCGATGAACGGGGGTCATTCTTAATATATACTAGTTATTCAAACAATGAATGGGTCATATATACTATTATATGAAATAGAACGTTAGAGATTTTGGGTGGACATTTGAATTCTTATTATTATTCCACTTCAATGACCCCTAACCAGTCATTATATCTAATTATGTCTCAAAAATTTCTTGAATGATTGCTTAATGATAAAGCTAGGCATGGGTAGTAGATGATGGCAGCGTGAAAGTAATGAATGATGTTAAGTCTTTTTTAATCTTTTTCATTATGGGGGAAGATTTTTGTCCTACCGAAGGGAAACTTGGGGGTTAGTTGTTTCTGGTGTCTTCCTTTTTTCTTTGTATTTCCACAAAAAAATTTTGCATTCCCTTTCCCTCAATCCCCATGAACTGCATTAGATGTTTCCTTCTAATGATTGGCTTAATGGGGTGACCTTATTACTCACGGAATGGTTGGGATAAGTTCTTAAGGCGGGTAGGATACAATTTTTATCCAATCATAGGCTAATAATATACAGGCTAGTAACTTTTCAAAAACCCGTCCAACTACTCAGGAAGAGTGAAATTGAAGATTGCAATGCATAGCAAACAACAAAAAGGGCTACGACTCTCGAGTCTCAAATCTCAACCACAGCAATAAAGAGAACAAACATATCCTCTGTCACGTGCAATAAAATCCCAAAAATAGTGAAAGAGAAAAAATCCATCACCCAATAAACATAGCCAGATCAGATTTCCCGAAAAAGTTAAATACAATACATAATAAATTTAAATAAAATGAAAATTAGCACTTATTTTTTTTTTTTAAATTATTTATTTTCACACAAACCCGCTCACAGCAAGAAAGGCAAAAAATGGAAAAAGGAAAATAAAAATCACAAAACAAGTAAATCTTACACCGACAAAGCCACTCCTAAGCACATGCCCAAACTGACAAGGAAAAGTCTGCCGCCGTTAAATCTTACGCTGCCGTTATTATCAGCCGATTGATCGGCCGGGTCACCGTCCGGCGCGTTCGCCTCTGGCGCAGAAGAATCCTTATCTGCAGCCTTCGGCGAATCCGCATCCGCCACCGGTGCAGGAGCAGGAGCCGGTGTCGGCGCCTCTACTGCCTTGAACAGCTCCTTCGGCAACAATACCTTGTTAATCGTGTAAATCGCCAGCGGCTGCTCGTCCATCAACGTTCCTGTTATTTTCGATATGACGATCTTCGTCTTCAACGTCACATCCTCTCCGTCGTTCTGCACCGTGAAATCGTACTTGTTGGCTCCGTCGGTGGCTAACGTGTTCATGGGCCCGTTGTTCGACTTCAGCATCGCCATCGACTGGTAAACTGGAACCCCGTGGTATGAGAGTAACGACGCCTTTCCTTCCGCCGTTAGGTTTTTAAATTTCGGAATGAAAGCTTTCATCGCATCGTCCATGGGGCAGAAAACCGTCAATCCTCCGTCTACGTTGTCTGCGAAGGTCTTCAACGCATCTGAAGCCGATAAAACGTCTGCGAAGACTTTACAACCGTGTTTCGACATCAGAGCCGTCAGATTCATCTGGCTGGGACCCGGAGTAGGAGCTTCGGCTTCAGCCGACGGTAAGACCCTACTGATCTGTATGATGGAGATGTTGTAGGGTATCTCTTCCAAGGATTTTACGAATGCGGCGTCGAGCTTGCCGCCATTGTCTTCGGCGCCGAAGCCGACCTTGCCACCTTTGAGATCTGTGATGTTGACGAATCCAGAGGAGCCAGGAGCGGAGCCGGTGGCTTGGAACATAGTGGCTGCTAAGGCAGTGCCGTTAGTGATCTGATGGAGCTTCTTGGCACCGAAGTAGTCGAGGAGGATGTGGAGAGAGAGTACGTTTTTGATGGCAAAGATGGTGAGGTGTTTGGAGAGGAGATCTGCCATTGCGGCATTGTCGACGGCACAGACGGTGATAGTTTGCCGGCGGTTGACTTCGGCGGCGAGGTGGGTAAGGGTTAAGTAGTGATTGAAGGTTGAGAATTCGGGGTGTTTTGCCAGAATGCGAGTGACATTGTGGGCGTTGGAAGTAGTCAACAAAAGCACGAGTACCGTAGAGAAGAGCAAAGCCCCAGAGATCGCCGAGATGGTCTGCATTATGCCGTCGGAGAATGAGATGGGAGTAGCAGAGATGAGTACTGGTGTGACCAGAGACTGGAGTGGAGTGGAGGGAGGAGAGAGGATTGGTATTAGTAAATGGTGGAGATCTGTACTGTTCGTTACCGTAACTGCCCTTGGGTTTAGAATTAATTACGAGTCAGGGCCTTCTTGTTCCGTTGTTTTGGTCAAAAGTTTTTGGGCCCCACTCCCCAGTCCCGCCTGAGACGTGGTGAGGTGAATATTTTAAGGTGATCGTTTGAAATTTGGGCAAAATTTACTCAAGGCATCGTTTTGGAGTTCAGTGGGTACCTAGAGAAGGCAAGAAAGGGCGAAATCTATGCTTTCGTAACAGGAAAAACGCGTGTTGTTAAAGCTAAAACGGACAGATTAATTAACCTGTCGATCACGGCACGATTTTTCTGGAGAATCGAAGCATTTTCTTCACGGATGGGGTTGGTATCGGGTTCACATGGCATATCAAAAGGCATTGGGTTTTAAATGGGTTTAGGTCAAGGCAGAAAAGTTTAGGGAAAGTTGGTTTTTAGTGATATTTTTTCTAAAATAATTAAGATTTAGTCGTTCAATTCTTTGTAATTGAAAAATAATGATATTTTTTTAAATACAATTGACAACTAAGTGTCATTTTACTGTTTATGAAAAGTTTATTCCATAAGTGCCCTTAACATACTTGTAAACTTTTTTTTTGTAACAGACCAATAATAAAAGGTTTATAAGAGTTTTAAGGGTATTTTTGAAAAAAACTTTTTATGAACAATAAATCTCAATTATTTAAAAAAAAGTATCATTGTTTCTCAATTACCAAGAATTGAATGAATGAATCTAAATTCTTTTGAGAAAGTATCACTTAAAACCTATTTCCCATAAAGTTTAAAATTTAAGGTTCGTTGGGTCCGAAATAGAAATTCTGGGCTCTTATAGCAGGCTAATTAAAATCATATTTTGGCATTTAACAAGTTCTTGTATTTCCTAAATTCTGATACATCGTGTCATTGTATCCTAGTCAAGGTCATAAAAGGATAAATCTTCCATTTACCTTTATTTGTTTATATATATATATATATATTTGTTAATATCATTGGATAGAAAACAATAGAATAATTAATTATTTCTAGTATGTATTTGGCAAATAAGGATGTTTTGATCATTCAATAGGCTAGATTCTCACAAAATGTTATAATTGATTTGTAATTACAGAAAAATAAACGAGTGAATCTAAATTACTTTTAAACGACTTACGGCAGGTATAGAGCCCCAAGCCTGACATCTCAGCCCCAAGCCTCCCGATGCTGACACGTTAGTAGCAACCCCCGCTTCCCTTAAAATATATGATGATATCTTCCATTTTCCTTTATTTGTTTATATATATATTTTTGTTCTTTTCATTGGATAGAAAACAAAAGAATAATTAATTATTTCCGGTATGTATTTGGCAAATGAGGATGTTTTGATCATTCAATAGGCCATAAATGGCCTGGATTCTCACAAAATTACCAAACCATTTTGTGTTTCGATGAATATTAAGTAGTAGTCGTACAAGTGTGTATCACTTAAGGTTCTTTGCATCCGTAACCTATAGTATAATCAAGGTTTACAGTTTCGGTGTTAGTGTTGCTGGGCGTGCCACCCACCGGTCAAAATGAAATTTCGGCATGCTGCCGAAATGGCAGAAAAAAATAAAAAGACAAAAAATGGGCAAAACATTGGTTTTTCCGGATTTTGGGAAAATTTTGTCCGCACGCCGCTCCGTTTCGTCGGCACGCGGCCCCGTTTTGCCAATAAAAAAAAAATTTTTTTTTGTTTCGCCCATTTCGCTAGGCACGCCATTCCGTTTCGCTTAAAAATCGCCGAAATTTCGCCAAGTCACCAGCAATGCACACCTGACGAAACTGTAAACCTTGATTATAATATATTTATATCATCTTGTTTTTAATATTTGTATTTATATCCTTCTCAATCAAGTTGGGATCAAAGGTATAAAGAAAAAGTTATCAATCAGATTAAATATATAATTAGAAACGTTCAACATGTTATTTGAGAAGCATATTAGGACCGTTTTTCCCGACGGATCCTTTCATATAAAAGCCAAAGACTAGAAAATTCTTTGCGTCAATCGTGACAAAACAAAGAAAAAGAAAAAAAAGGGGGTGTAAGCGTCAGGAATCCTTTCTATCTTATTTGGCGGTGAGTTGGGTGCGTTACGTTCCCGCAGATGATTCCACCGACAAAGTGCTGGTTCTTCGTTGGAACCACCAAATCATTTTGACTGTCACAGATTCTTTAACCTTCGAAGTGGCGAACTTGCAGGCCAGCTACAAGTTAAAATACACAAAAAAGGGCAAAAAAAAAAAACGATTTTATTATCTTTGAAGAATTCAAAAAAAATTGCTTACCGACTGTAAGTTATTAATGCTGACGACCAACGGTGACTAGTTTACACATTACAAGCGAAAAGGCCAAAAGCCTCTCATTAATTTAATTATACCCATTTTTTAAAATTTTTTTCCTACATCATAATCCTGTAATTATGCACTCAAATGGAATCCACCAAACGTCTCGTTGTCAGCACAGAGGACTACCGCACTTTATTTATTTATTCATAGCCTCAAATATTGATCAAAGCACAATATTGAATCAATCACTAGACCTCCGATACGATACAAGTAGATCATTCTCAGGCCGTTGCTACAACTCAGACCATAATGGAATACAGTGTATGTTAGCTGTACCAACTAATCATTAAACTTCATTGTTTTTTCGACTTCTGTTGTCGTGTTGTGTGATGCCTGGGTGTGCGTCCACCCCTATCTAACGAGACTTCCGAGTCTTTTTTACTAATTTTACATATGCTTAACCAATGGGGTCACAGCAGTAACAGCTGTGATCTTGAAATGGCAAAGAAAGTTCCCTTTTTAAGTTGATGTTGATATTAAAGCACTAAACACAGTGTGATTAGCGATTCATTGTTTTGGAGCATGGAGGAAAGCTGAAGATACCTGGAGTACAGCTTGAAGCCTTGAAGATGGCGGGGCCCTGCAAGAAAAATGGATGTTAAGGAAAGGAAAGCCATCTTTGGCAAGTGGCAATCACATCGGCTTCACTTGCTGACTAAAAGAGCACACGATAAGATGAGAAGTTTTATCTCTTCTATTTTCCAGAATAGAATTCGTGTACATGAGTAACTTTCTTTAAATAGAGAAAACAATTTAAATATACAATTTGATTTTGAAAATTAGATGCTATCTACAACTGGTTGTTTGAGATTCTGTAGGGACTCCTTGTGACACTTTGGATACTCGAATTTGATTTATTGTTATCCTTAGTATTTGAATTGATATTATCTTTAACATGCCCCTGCAAGCTCAACGGTAGTAGATGGACGTTGAGATTGAAACACAAGGATGAAAAACGAACATCCGATATTGGTTTTGTTAGAACATCGGGCCGTTGGTCCTTGCTAGAGATGAACCAAACCTGCAGTTTTTTCTGTGAAACTTGTTCTCGAACAAAGTGAAAATCCAATTCAATATGTTTCGTTCTTGCATGGAAGAGAGGATTTGAAGACAAATATGTTGCACCAATGTTATCACACCAAAGAATTGGAGGCTTAGCGTAAGAAACTCTTAATTCTGATAGAAGAGAAGTAAGCCAGTGTAATTCAGCTGCTGCATTGGCAAAAGCCTTGTACTCAGCTTCAGTAGAACTTCGAGCAACAGTGGCTTGTTTCTTACATCCCCATGAGATGAGATTGTGACCTAAATAAACACAATATCTTCCTGTAGAACAACAAATATCTCTATCACCAACCTAGTTGGTACCATCAAAGGCTTCAAATTGCATATTGGGATGAGAGGAGAAGAAAACACCATAGAGGATAAATTGCATGAGATACCTTAAGATCCTCTTGAGTGCTTATCCATGGGAAACTAATGGTTTGTGCATGAATCTGCAGACGATATCGACCGAGAATGCAATATTTGTTTTGGTAAAGGAGAGGTACTGCAAACCTCAAAAATGCTTTGATAAAGTGTTGGATCAGCAGATTCAGAATGGGCATCGTCTACAGTGCATGCTGTAGACAGCCCCTCACATGATCGTGTGGGGCCCCCCCACTGAATGTGAGGGGGTGTACGCAGCATGCGCTGCAGAGGATGAACGCTCACAGATTCATCCTCACCATGAGCAGATAAGAAAGTATTTGGTGCCATGGGTGTAGTACATGGTTTGGCCTGATCCATTTTGAATTTTTGAAGAAGATCCGTAATGTACTTTTGTTGAGATAGAAAAATGCTATCAGTAGATTTTAAAACTTCAATGCCAAGAAAATAATTGATATCTCCCAACTCTTTGACGACAAAATCAAGACGAAGAGCTTGAATTATGTTCTGAACAACAGTTGAATGAGAGCCTGTAATTAGGATATCATCAACGTAAATTAAGAAAAAAATGGTTATGTCATTTTGTTGAAGAATGAACAATGAGTAATCAGCTCTAGAAGACCAAAAACCAAGTGAAATGAGTTTATCACTAAGTCTTCAAAACCAGGCTCTCAGAGCTTGTTTGAGACCATACAAAGATTTGTGAAGATGACAAACTTGATCTGGATGTTGGGGATGTCAGAACCCTGGTGGTTGTTCCATAAAAACGTCCTCTTGAAGAAAACCATGCAAAAATGCATTTTGAATATCAAGTTGTCGAACACACCATTTTGAAGTGATAGCAATTGATAAAATAGTTCTCATAGTGGCTGGTTTGACAACTGGACTGAAAGTTTTAGATAGTCTTTATCTGCTTGTTGGTGAAACCCCTTTGCTACGAGTCTTGCTTTGTAGCGTTCTATGGTGCCATCAGCTCTACATTTCAATTTGAAGACCCATTTACACTCAATGACATTGTAATGCGACTTTGGTGGCACAAGAGACCATGTACCATTGGATAAAAGTGCATCAAATTCACGATGCATTGCTTCATGCCATTTGGGGTGTTTTACAGCTTCAAAGAAACATGTAGGTTCTGTGGAATCCAAGTAAGAAGCTGCTAATAAACATTGAGGTAGAGGATACCGAATTGTTCCATCTGTAGGAATCTTAGGCTTGAAAATGTTGTTCTTGGACCAAGTAACAACATAGCTGTGTAAAGCTAATCATGCCACCATTACCCACATATTGGCTGTTAGTTCATACTGAGGCAGGAACAACACTTGAATCTAGTCACTCCTTCCCTGCAAAGGGAGGTACAATTACAAACATAGCTGTGTAAATCTATTTCAATACCAGGAGTTCATCGCTCTACACATCCAAGTCAGATTTTATTAATTATCCAATCTACTGCAGATATTGTCATACAAATATGTTCCAGTGTCTGATATTATCCTCCTATGTTACCTCTCTCCCAAAGCTTTAGTATCTTTAAGGGACTTCATATATTACACTTTTGACATCCAAATCCTCCACAAGTCTCTAAATTAAACTTCAGGTTTTCCTGTGAGTTCAATGTTGGTTGCAGGTTTTATACATATGGTAAAATTGAGAGTACAGAATCTGAACAATCAGTTCACAGAACCCCATAACAACTGAAATGTATGGCAGTGAACTTTCAAATTCTGGCTAATTCCATCTTTATATTAGGATACTACATTGTGAGCCCATCGGAGATTTATTACTTCTTTCTGGCAGCAGTATGCTTCCTGAACATGGATTTCCACTGTTTGACCACGTCAACCACCTTATTCTTCCTCTTTAGGACATTGATCCAAACCTTTATTTGGAATTAGATCCAAACCAACATCTTCCCTTAAAAACTCTAGATAGACCCCAAAGGCCTAAAAAAATGGGTGTTCCCTTCATGTGATGAACAACCATCCCAAATCTCTCTATCCACCTACCCCAAAATTTTATTTTAAACAGCTACCCAAGCACACACCACTCACAGAGCATCGCTTCTCAATGTTCTCATCAGAAGATAATATCTATTTGTTTAGTTTGTAAGACCTTGCTCAATCATGTGACCCATCCTTGTATGCACAATTGTTGAGTCAAAATCGTGATCATCTACCAATGACACAGTTGTTATCATTGTAGCTATGCTTCTAAACAAAACAACCGATCTTCTCTAGCTATATGAACTACAGTCTACAGCACCATACAGACTGTTATTACTCTCATAGCTTTAATCATATACTTGCACCCATTGGGCTAAATGGAATTCTTCTTCAAATCCAAAACTCAATGACCCTCGGTCAAATTCCTCAAAATACCTAACTAATTACAATCCCATTGTCATGCTGCTTGTCATCATTCCCATCTTAAAATATTGCAAGGCATTTTATGCTCCATCAAGACAACGCCATCACATTTTATGCTCCATCTAGAAAAACATCACCAAAAATGATCGATAGGTGGCAAATAAGGCTCTACTAAAACCTATGATAAGAGCAACTAGATCAAGTACCTAACATTCTGACAACAATCAAAACTTAGGTCATGTAAAGTGCTGTATCAACATCATAACGAATTTTACTGCTACACAAGCTATATCACAGCATTTCATATTTTATTCTTATTTTTCTTTGAGTTAATGAAAATTCGTCTTTACACACACCTCTAACGATTGGTTTTCCATTTCTGGAGGCCTTTTTCATTGTACTATCTTGGGCCACCAATCCCTTTGTTTCAGTATCTTTGAAAAGAGCCCTTATTCTTGACTAGTTTAATAAGAGATGTTGAAATGTTCCCAATATCAATATTATTAACTCATAAGAAAGAATATGAAAATGTCAATATTATCTTTGTTACACAGCATGGCAAGAACATGCAAATATTACGAAAAGGAAAGGGCTATGAAACTTGATCTATATCTCCTTAAGCTAAAGCCTGACAGAAACACTAGATAATCAGCTAAAAAAATGTCATAAGACCTTTTTGGATGACAAAAAGGGCTATATCTGATAGATGACACATATGGAAGTTGAACATCATGTGCTGCATTGTATCATTCCCAATGAGGTTAATCCAATCAAAATGAAATTCAAGGGGTAAATCAAAGCAGGGATAATAGGAACAAGAAGATGTGATATAGAAATAGTGGATTTAGTTAACACATTAGATTACGTTGATGGCTCTCCATAATAAATAGATTTGCTTCATGTGCTTCCTTAACACTCTCCCTTGACTTAAATGTGTTAAACAACAAAGCATAAATGAACCTATATTGCACTAATTATATCTTAACGTTTGCATATATAAGGAAATATATTTTCCACTAACGAATAACATAAGAAAACATCTTTAGAAAATGAGTAATTAGAAGAAATCAGTTGCACCAAGGAGTAAGGTTGGTTCCTGAAAAATTAAAGACACTACAGATTATTAACTCATAAACTATCAGTTATTAGAGATTCAATTGTAGCTTCTTTCAGAGTTGAAACTCATTTCTGGATGAATTTTCATTTATAGCATCTCAAACAGAGTCTAAAGTGCTGTTGCAATTTGCAAACTCTTGACGACATAGAGAGCAAATCATCCACAAGACATAGCATATCACACTCACAGATTTCAAATAATTTTGATGTAACGGATGGATGGATCACTCTCTGCCCTGTTAATATGAGTAATGTAGGGTCCTGGCATTAGTGCATTTACTATTGTATATGGCTTTTTATTTTATATTTTAATTCATTATTTTTTTTTTACTGAAAAAGGTTAAAAAGAAAAAAAAATACTTTCAAATCATAGTTATTCAACTCATATACTAACATATTGACAATCTTCTCTCGTATTTCCATTCAGAGTCACGTGAAAACCTTGCCAGATGGCCCAGATCAGCAAATCATGACCTGTGACTCACCATGACCATAAATTATTCTGTAGAACAATTTTTTCACCTCAAACTTCTAGTTTGAAACATTCACAGTAAGCATGAAAATTGCAAACCCTTACTTTACTCTGATATAGTTTGTTGTGACAGCTACAATCTGAGGGGTAATGGAATCAATAAGAATACAAGAATCGGAGGGAAAATAGGCACATACAGGGTATATTAGTTATAATCTGCTGCACTAAAAATACCTAGCAAAATAAAAAATCCCTTTTTATGACTTCAATTAAGCTCCAACATGAAATAAAGATATTTGGATAATAACATTATAGGTTCGAGAAACGGATACACCAAAAAGAAAAGAAAAAAAAAGAGTAAGGAAAAAGATGCTCCAATCAATATCTAAATCTGACTTAATGGCTTTAAATTGGCACAGATATACAGCAAACAAATTTGGCTAAGGAACATTGGAACTTCTGCCCTTTTTTGCTCTTGTCACTTCTCTTTAAACGTTTGGTTAGGGTGAGGGCAGAAAATAAATGGTCCCATCAATATATCTTTAAAAAGACAACAGGAAGACATTCCTGTTGATGTGGAACATATAAGAAAACCAGCAACAACAATAATAAAGAATTCTGTGATTTATTTGCATTTTGTAAATTAAATCCATAACATCTCGTTCAGATAGGAAATTGATGAACTAAAACCAAAAGGGAGCTCATGGAACTTGCCTCTCGGCCGCTTCGGCAACAATCGGTAACCTGGGCACCTGACCCAGCAAGCAAGAGGTAGACCCGTACATCAGAGACACCAATAGAAACAAAAACACTGTACTATCCAAGCTCATCAACAAATCCAAACCGAAACCCCCTTTGGGATTAAAGCCTCTCTCAAGAAGATCAGGAAAAATCAACAACACGTCAAGAACTATAGCTTGCATTGTATTAAACCTCACATATCTACTAAAATTAGGATTGCGAACAACAACAAAATACAGTGCGAGGAACACCAAGAATCCATTAAATGGGAAGCTCTTGAAGATCCGAATAGCCGGAACTAAGGGTTGTAAGAGGACCTGAATGGGAGCGAACTGTGTGATAACGTACTTCCCATATTGTATGCCATCAAAGAAAGGGTAGAAGTAACAAACAGCGGAGATTAAGCGATCAGGCGCGTCTGCGGAGTTGTTTCCGTTTGACTGAGCAGAAATTGGCCTTGTGGACCTGATTGGGCTTTTGGGTTTCTTTGAGGAGTTTATGAAAGGGAGAGGAAAAGAAGTCCTGAAGGAAAAGATAGAGGAGGAATGATGGGATTTATGGGAGAGGGTGAGCTGATTAACAGAGAAGGACAGAAGCGTAGCAACGGCCATTTTTCGATTGGAGTCGAGAGTTGTTTCTGCCGTTCGGATGAGCAAATAGCAAACAGGGTGGGAGAGGTGTGGCTTCTTCTTTCCAAGAACCGGACGACATCGATGTTTTAATACCTGGCCCAAGCGTTAACCCGGTAAGGCGAGTGGGTTGGGTCAAAGCGGTTCAACTGGAGGGTCAAACCAGATCAAAACCATCCCATCGTTGCTTTGCTGCTTTGTTGTTCATCATCTTCTTGGCAAAGGATGACTAATAAAACTTCTCTTACAGTAGACAGATTGGACGGGCCCAGGCTTTTATAGGCTTTTAATGGGTGGTTTTGGTCATATTTCTATAAGCTAGACTTTTGGGATGGGCGGTGTTGGATGATGGCCACATGGTCTTTAACATGGGCCTGAGCCTGCCAAGCCCACACAATACATGTGATGGACTGATGGCTAGGAGATTTTTCTTGTTGAAAATGTAAGAAGGCCTCTAACCATCTGATGCTCCGCTAGCATCCTATCCGTGAAAAGTGCATGCTTGATTGAAAATGCGAATCAGTTCAAAATCCTTACTTTTTGTTTTTATAAGACAGTTTTTCTTGTTGAGGAAACTATAATTCTCATATGTTACATGTAATAGCAACTCTGAAAATGCACCAATGAGTGCAAAAAAGCTACAGACGATATCATCCGAACGTCACGGCGATGGAATTGTCTCTAATTTTGATCTGCCTTGGCTCTTTCTGTTGAAGTGGAATGAGTTCACATAGAATATTCCAGTCATTTTAGGTGGGACCCACATAAAATATTTAAAATTAAAAAGTACTAAAACTTTGAGATGCTCTAGATGATTTCATCCCAACATTATTAGAGACCGTACGCGTAGCAAATCACGTGGGATTCACTTAAAAAACATTCTATCAAAAATTCAAATTTCATATTGTTTGTTTATGTTGATGTGACATAACAAATCTGTAAAATAAAAAAAAATCTATAAGATAATTTGAGCATATATTATCATGTTAGAATCTTGACAATTCCCTTTATATATTAAGTATTAATACCCTTATGTTAGTGTGATAAGTGACATCGTAGGGTATTGTATTTCTCCGATTGTCAAAATTACACTCCAACTTTGGCTTTCTCTAGACTACCAAAAAAAAAAACTTTGGCTTTCTCTAGCTAACAGGAATAAAAGCATTCATGATTTGACTGAATACTGCTCCAAGAGTCCATCCAACCTCTCCTACCTCCAGAAAGGTCCACTGATGCACGCACAGGTGTCAGAACCAAGAAAAGAATCATTCCGGGTCCCACTAGCTATAAGATGGACCGTCCATGCGTCCTAAAGGACGGCACGAGAGACACCGCCCATGCACGTAACTGCGCCGTGGAGGTATCTAGTGACTCTCGACTCTCCGCAGCTGGAGCCACGCAAAGGATTATTTCATCATCCATCGCAGCACAGAGATGGAGATGCGGGACCCACTCTTTTGATGGCCCCAACTCATCTATATCGATCCGATGATATAATGGACGAGGAAGCACGTGCGGACCTGTAACGAGGGCTGCCCTTTCTCTGCACCTCTTTGAAACAGACATGAATATGCGTTATTTAACTTGAGGATGCGTAACGCGCACTCGTGCACAGGTTAAGAATCCTGATAATGTGACCACACCGCAAACTGGAAAACTGGGCGACCTCACCTTGGCTCTCTCTGTATCGACTAGGGTTAAGCTTGCACGGCTTTATCCATCTATTATTGTTTCTCTGCACCGAAAATTCTTTGTTTCAGGTAAGAAAGTTAATCTGAATTCTTGTTTTCTGTTTTCAGATTCTTTAAGATCTCGTTGTACCTGTACAAATGATGTGAAAACCCTAGGAAGAGACATCTTTGTCAACCCTATAACGGAAGCCATGGATGAGGGTGAAGGGGGGTTTGGTGACGGGGGAGATCGACACGAGCAGTTTCATCGGAACGAAGCGATCTCTGCCGTCGCCGACGAGGGTTTTCTTGGCGAAGAAGATGATGATTATGAAGACCTTTACAACGACGTTAACGTCGGTGAAGGTTTTCTTCAGTCTCTGCGTAGAAACGAAGATGTGGGCTTTAGGCATGAGGAGGAGAAGAAGATCGAGTTGGCTACGGAGTCGACAGGTGTTGCGATCCCTGGGGTTGGGGTTGGTCCTAGTGGTGGTCGAAACGAAGAGGAGTTTGACAAAGATGTGCGTGGGTCTGAGAGTGTTTCTAGGGTTCCTGCTAAGTTAGAGAACTACCAGAACTTGGGGTTTAGAGGAAATGAGTTGGCTCCGAAGGGTCCGGGTTCTGTTGGTGCAGGCGGTATGAGGGTCGAATTGGGTCAGTCATCTAGTAAAATGATTGAAATGGAAAGCAAAACTGCCAATATTAGTATGCAGCCTCATGGTGTGGGGCAGCAATCCCAGACCTCAGCTGTAGGGAATGTAGGAAATGAGGGTTTTGTGAGGCAAGTTGCAGCAGGAGGAGGAGGTGGAGGAAATATTAATGGGAATGGTGGGAGCAGTATGGGCGGTGGCAGTGGTAGTGGGGGCAGTGGAACGATTCTTTTTGTTGGTGATTTGCATTGGTGGACAACGGATGCTGAACTTGAGGCAGAGCTCTGCAAGTATGGTAATGTGAAGGAGGTCAAATTCTTTGACGAGAAAGCAAGTGGGAAGTCCAAGGGTTATTGTCAGGTTGAGTTTTATGATCCTGCTGCAGCCACAGCATGCAAGGAGGGGATGAATGGACATGTTTTCAATGGAAGGCCTTGTGTTGTTGCCTTTGCTTCACCATACAGTGTTCGGAGAATGGGTGAAGCTCAGGTGAGCAAGAACCAACAGATGTCCCAGGCCTCCCTTTCACAACCGAGAAGGGGAGTTGGTGATGCTGGAGGCAAAAGCAACAGTAATATTGTGACAGGTGGAAACTATCAAGGTGGCGATGGTGGTAGAAACTATGGGAGGGGTAATTGGGGAAGAGGTAATGCCCAGGGGATGGGAAATAGAGGACAAGTTGGTCCGATGAGAAATCGGATGGGTGGGATGGGTGGGAGGGGTATAATTGGGAATGGCAGTGGCTTCGGACAGGGTATTGGTGCCACCCCACCACTTATGCATCCGCAAACAATGATGGCTCAAGGTTTTGATCCTTCTTATGGGCCGCATATGGGCAGAATGGGTGGTTATGGAGGTTTTCCTACTGCTCCAACACCTCCATTTTCAGGGATTTTACCTTCTTTCCCACCTGTAGGTGGTGTGGGTTTGCCTGGAGTAGCTCCTCATGTGAATCCAGCTTTCTTTGGGAGAGGGATGCCTCCTAACGGGATGGGGATGATGCCCACAACAGGAGTCGAGGGGCAAGGTATGGGAATGTGGTCAGACCCAAATGCCGCTGGATGGGTGGGCGAGGAACATGTTGGGAGAGCTGGTGACTCTAGTTATGGGGATGATGCCGCATCGGACCATCAATATGGAGAAGTAAGTCATGAAAGGGGGGGTTGGTCTAATCCAATGAAAGAAAAAGAGAGGGGTTCAGAGCGGGATTGGTCGGGGGCTTCTGATAGAAGGTATCAAGATGATAGAGAACCTGGGTCTGATAGGAACATACGGAGGGAAAAAGATGTTAATTATGATCAAGGTTGGTCAGAAAGAAGGCACCGTGATGATATAGAACCCAGTAGAGACAGAGACCGGGACCGTGATCGTGAACATTCACGTGATCGTGATCGTGATCGTGACCGTGAACGAGAGCGTGAGCGGGATCGGCATAGAGATGATAGGGATAAATATTTGGATCATCATAGATACAGGGACCGGGAAGCAGAGTTTGATGAAGACTGGGATAGGGGCCGATCATCACGGACTCGTAGCAAGTCACGGTTGTCACAGGAGGAAGAACGTCGCCGTTCAAGGTCTAGGGATGTTGAATATCGGAGGAGGTGACAGCCACCGTTGAAGTAGCCCACTGTGGTGCTATGATAACAAAAGCAAACAATAGTATCTTAACGAAGGGATCATCATGCTCAGTAACATTCTCCTTGGGTTTCTTGGGGTCTTGGATTAGATCAAAAATTGCTCTCTTTGCTCATTAAATTTATTTCTGGTGGTCTCTCCATGATGCTTTTGATCTGTGGGAGCATGGTTTCATTCTCAAATGAAAAAGGTAAGTTGCGTGACTAAATGATTTTATGTTTGATATACTACCTTTTATTTTACTTTAGTGCCGCAGTTGTGCATTTGGTGCAATATTATTCACAACGTTGTAGTCTACACCTGTTGGATAGTTATGAATGCATATAAATCACATTTTGATTCCATCAATCTTTGTTATATTGATAGGTTTATGTGCTTGCCTTACCCCTTTAAGTAGTTATAACTCAACCCAAATAAAGCTAGTGTTATATTTATTTACTTCATGAAATTATTGATAAAAGAGAATGATTTTCACTAGATCTACCCCTACCAACATCTTTACATGGTGATTGCACTTAACCAAAATCTGATATTAATTCTAAGCTCGTCTGTTTCCTTGAAAATTTATTGCTAAATTTGTATTCTTCAACTTTGGCAATATTTTGCCTTTTCCATATGGATGTTCAATTGAAGTCAGGACTATAGATATTCATTAGCATTCATGCAATTAACTGATTTGTATAAAAAAATTAAGATTATGTCCCTTTTTTTTTTTTGGGTGGAATTGTATATTTTTGTTGTTATACTTGGAAGTTGAGCCCCACAACGTTACATATTCTCATCAGGAATCTTTGATTTTAGCCCCAAAGCAGGTTATGAATTGTTGTTTCACACAGAGTCACGTGCCCATGCATGCACATGCATATGCACACAGGCTGATGAAGGCTCCAAGTGGTTTAACCTTTAGACGACTAGCCCTGGCTGTAAAGGACCACACACTATGTATTTCATTGGATTAAGGAATTATATTTTTTTAAGCATTACTCTTTGTTTGGAAGTTCTTGCGTCGCCTAGATGAACTGATCAACTAAGCTGGTCAAACCCTGAATGTTTTCATTATATCCAGATGGATATAATGTTTTAACTTAAAACACAATGCATTTTTTCTAGAAAATCCATAAAGGTAAATAGAAATTGTGAAAGAAAAGAGTAAGGGAGTTTCCCATGGATACTCATCAAAATGAACGGAATTGGGTTCTGCTTTATGATCTTATACCTTTATATAAAGTTGAGAATATTGAAGTTTATGGCTTGTGTTATGAATAGTGATGACTATGCAAAATTGATCATACTGAGTAGTATGTGGGTGCACTACATGAGAGATGTTATTGTTGCACAAGTATAAATAAGTTCTTAGGTGCCATTAACTTCAACAGAGATGATGCAACTCTGTGGGTGTATTTTCATGATCAAGTCCTGCTTTGAGGCATTGCTCTGGATGCTCTTAATTCCCTGATGCAGAAGCAATTGCTCTGGATAAGGCTCTATCCAGCTCCTAAGAGTATTAGCTATCCTGTCCAACACTAAAGCAATTGTTGATTTGGATGGCCATCTATAGATATTCCTCATAAGTAAAATTTAGAATACCCATATTGTTTACTTCTACCAAAGTCAGTGGAACTACAAATGGATGGGCATCCAGAACTTCTGTACGATTTAATTTTGTGCGTTCCTAGCTATTAATTCTTAGAAGAGCATTTCCTGTTTCAACTATATTTCAGTATTTGAATGTGATCAATTGATCAGCAATCCATGGACTTTGTTGATCAATTGTTGTAGCTTTACTCACTGAGGTTTTGAGTAGTTATTATCTAATAGCATGGTAACATGAGAATTCTGTGTAATTTTTATTAGAGGCCTTTTTATTATCCATTTCTTTCTGAATGAATCTATCAATATCAAAATCATCCTCTTGGGTTACATTTGTTGCGAAAGGTAATATTGTGGTTGTGCTATTGTTGATTATGTTAATAATTGGACTGTTTATTGCAGTTGCTACTCTTGCCTGTTCCTATCTTGATGGGTTGAATGGCCTTTTAATCTGGAAATTAAGGCTTTTTTGCGATATTTTTTATGGTTCCAGATTGATCTTGGGCCCTTGTGGAGCTAAAGAGGGACGCCATCTTAGTTGGGAGAGAGACATGATGTTTCCACTTTTGCCAGTTTGATGTAGAATTAGTTTTTCTTTTCCCTTCTATTGACCTTTGTTTACATTCATGTTTGGGTAGTGACTTTAAAATAGAACAATATCATTAACAATTGTGGGGCTGATGGATTAAAGTTTATGGGTTATGGTTGGTGTTTGTAGAAGATACTATCTGAATGTGGCATGTAATAGGGTTTAGAAATGAGGATGTTTTATGTGTATTTTTTTTCTTTTAATTGTACCTTTTTCGTCATTTTCATTTTTGATTCTTGAACTTGCCCTTGTTTATGTACGTCATTCTGTATGTTCTTTTGAGCAATTATTCAAAAGAAATTTATGTAGGGAAACTTGGTCTGTAAGCAGAACATGTAGAAACCTCAAAATCAATGAAATTTTTGACATCTGAGTTCGAATTTTGTCACAGGCTGCTTCCTTATTTTATTATTCAAGTGTGTGATATCTATTTCAGATAGAAATATTACAAGATCAGCCACCCAAAGAGAGAAAAAGAAGGATTGATAATATGTACATGGATAAGTTTTTTGTTTGGACTCAGGTGTCTTGATGATATGTACATTATGTTTTTTGGTTTGCCAGCCGTGTTGAGAACTTGCTTAGAGGACCTGGCAGCTTGTGGGTCATGTAATGGTGCGGTGAGCAGGTTTGGCGAGAGCGTAAATTGTCCTCTTTTACCGGAAAACGTTCTGGGATGCATGTAGCTGGAGAGGTGTGGTTCTAGACTTGTAAAGATAATGCCAATTTGGTTTTGGATCCTTCGTTACTTCTGCTCTGAACTTTGATGATCGCAAGACGTGGACGCATGCATCTTACGCGTAGCGACGACTGATCTGACCACTGTTAATCGTAACCGGATTGGCCCTTTATACAATCGTCAGATATCCAGTTACACCATCAAATTGGCTGTTTAAATCTTGAATTCTCGTATCCTTCTATATCCAGTTCTAGTCATTAAACCCGTTCAGCTTTGCGTTCCCGTTTTACGTTGTTGTGAGTGATCTACCACAGAAAGTGCAGCAAATCAAGAAGATGATATCGTAACAAGTCCTACTTATTGTAAGTCAACGACAGTACTGATTAACAAACTTGGATTTGAAGCTCTTAAGAAGAGTAAGCATGTGCACTTGAGTTGAGTTGAATTGGGTCCCATCTACTAAACATTACATTAAGTATGCTATCCCCAGCGCTTTCAGTAAAGAAGGTACAAATTGCTAAGAGACGCCGCCCAACTAAACTAAACCATTTGTACCCAATCTTCTCACCCCATGACGATTGACGTTAGTGCACATGACTGTAGGACCCCACAGGCCACAACTTTATGATGCTCCAATAAAAATCAGCACTTTCAAGTCAAAAAGGAATCTTCTTACGAAGCGCTATATAAAAACCTCTTCTAAGGAAATGTTTAACTAGTCATTATTCACATTTGGGGAATTTCTCTATGATGAGCTCAAAAGTCTTCCAGTAATTCACTCGGTTATGAAGAACTGGAAGACCCAAATCAGCTGTCGACCAGATTCCAAGCTCCAGATAGTGCTCCCCACAGTACCGTTCACTCTCCATCAATCCTAATGACTTTTTTTCCGCCAAGAGAACTGGGGTAAGAAACTGGAAAAAAGCTTCTAATATAAAGTGAAATGGAAATGGAAGGAAGGTCTCTGTCTCCTTCTCAAACGAACAAATACAGGGATTAAAAGAAGGGAAAATCTAACAATTCATGAAGAAAATGACATGAAAAGCTGCCACAAGGATAGGGAATAAGTGATTCTAACTTTTCTCCGAATTTTGACAAAGAAACAAGAATAAATCACCTTACTTCATACTTAACTTGGTCGTCTCCGAGAATTTACACGACTCCTAAGTCAATTAGAACAACTAAGCCATCTTCATCGTCGTCAGATGCTTCAATTCTATGTTACACATCTTCTTGTCTTATCCATTTTCTTTCCATATACACACTAGAATGTATCTTTTCTTCCTAATTGGCAATTATAGATAAAAAAACCACCCCCAACCCAACCAAACAGAACTTAACTAAGCTTCTCTTTGTCATCGTCATGGTCATCATCCATCCTATCATCAGTTTCGACCTCCACCATCAAGCCTGCTCGAACCTCCCGTGTTATCCTTCCCGGACCCAGGACCAGCCATCTGATGATACGAGCCAGAGCCGTACATCTGTCCCTGATGATGATGCCCCATCATCATCATCGCCGGCTGCATTCCACTGTACATCATAGAACCTCCATTGAAACCACCCCCGCTACTCCCGGAATTTACCACACTGCCATTGCCGCCGGACCCTTCTTTCTCAGCCTGTCGTCCGATTGAGCTCTTCTCACCCTCCAACTCCCGAAACTTCTGCAGGTATATCTTCAATGGCTCCACGTACTCTTCGAACCCTAACGTCGTCATGGCCCACAGAAGATCGTCACCGTTGATAGTCTTCCTCTTCTCTCTCTGACACTTATCAGACGCTTCTCCGGTTATGAAGCTGATGAACTCCGACACGCATTCCTGCACCGTCTCTTTCGCGTCTTTCGAGATCTTCGCGTTCGCTGGGAGCGCTTTCTTCATGATACGGCTCACGTTTGCAATCGGGAGGAACCGGTCCTGCTCTCGCGGCGAGAGCTCGCTGTTTGTGTTGCTGTTGTTCGGCCCTCCGGATTCGTTATCGGAATCCGCCATTAGATTTTGCAAGATTTGCCAACCAAGAGCAGCTTCGAGGCTTATTTCCTTATGTCTGGATACGGAACACGAAGAGAACTCAAAATTCTTGAGATTGGGTTTCGATCAGATAAAAGACGACTCCAGCACTTTTCTTGCGCAAGAAGAAGAATAACAACTACAATCCCGTAACATGTAGACGACAAAAATTGGTAAGAGAGAGATCAGGTTTCCTTCCAGAAAAGAGTTCTATCTTCATTTTTCACAGATGAGCGGCTAACGCAAGAATTGGTTCCTCGTCCGAGAATGATGAAATTGAGGCTTCAAGTACGAGGATTGGCCGGAATTCTGATGCACAGGTGCTAATTTGCCGGCTCCAGCTAGGGTTTCGAGACGCCAAAAAGATAAAAAGATATTTATCTACAAAGGACGAAGGTGGAAAGAGAACCTGTATCTTCCTTTTCTTGAGCACCCGGGCAACGAACAGTGGTCTACGCTAGGAATTCCCGGGATCCGTTGGATCCAATTGTCTAAATGGCATCATGCATGACACGTGGTGGCTTTGTGACCCTTTGTTTACGATAAGAACGTGTTTCTTAGGGTGAATGTACCGTCGATTGCTCGGCCAAAGATGTCGAAATATCTGGGCCCATGGTATGCTGAAACGTGTATGTAAGATTATGGTACGTTGAGAATCTAGCGATGATGAAGCCGACGCGGCTTTTGATCGTATGCGACATGGCCCACATTCATCATGTTGTCATCATGAAGCAACCTTATTACGTCATGATTTAGGCGTGCATCAGGAGCTCATGGTCCACCACTCACTTTGCTCAATCGGCACACTGTTCATTCCCATTAGAAGTGAATGAAAGAATAATCGACTGGTCGCATCATCAGATATTTTTGCCAAGTGGGTAACTTGAGTATTATTATTTATAATTCGATCGATATTGACACCCAGGATTAGCGTTGTTGCTTTGTGTATTTGTTACAGTGATTGATCCTAGCTTTTTCGATTTGCTTAGATTCCATTTTTTCCTGTGTTCGTCCCCTCTTTGAGTTTATTTCTCATTTTAGCATTTTCCGAAGTGGTTTGATAAAAATCTATCTTGTTTAAACCAAGTCACATCTCATCTACGAGGATACAAACATTTGACATTGAAAAAACCTAAGAAGCTAACAAACCATGGGCAACAGCACAGATAACGTTTCAGGCACACCACGACCTCAGTTCCATACGTTTGTGAGTCACCGATCAGTTAATAACTAGGGCAGCCTCGGTATGTTTTCAGCTAAGAGAGCAAAAACAGAGAAAACGATTGTCTGACCTATCAAACAAGTCAATACGATAAAAAGAGCAATACATTTCCATGAAAAAAGACAACCGGCATGCCAGTGAACATGGTACAGACGCTTTTCGGTGGGTATTGAATATATCATATTTACTGCAACACAATTCCAGCTTTAAACAACGGCCTGTGAAATTGCGGCTCCAGTAAAATTGATTTTTCAATGGTATGAGCTTCATTCCAAAAGTTGAACTGTAATACACTTTTAACTCCACCAAGGCAACCACCTGCCTAACGGTCTCATTTGGTTAGTCAAAAAGAAAAGCTACAAATCTATTCTAATGTATACATAAACACATCTTTTGCCAGTAACAAACCACTCTAGGATAAATTTCAAGCTGGGTGGACCTAAGAGAATATATATAATGGTACATTTGAGGCATAATTAGGAGTACAGAGCCAGAGAGGGGAGTCATAAATATAACCTTTTCATCCACTTACGCACCATCCTTGTGGTCAAGCCTCCACCTCTTGCCCCGAAGGCTGTGGATCATCTTTGTCAGCATCACCTTCACCTTCATCATCATCATTCTCATCTTCTTCAGCCTCATCAGCGAGTTTTGTAAGCTCTTCCTGGATCATGAGCTTTATAGATGATTTTCTGGGTGTAAGATCCATGTCAAACTGTCGAGCTGAAAACAAGTTGTACATCAGTCATCCACAAATGCAAAAAATGTGCATCATGAGTAACTAATGATACAAGAATGACATTATAAAACTTCCACCACAAATATCAAACAGATGATGCTGACAAGCACCATCTGATGGTCAACCCACAGATTTTCCATCTCCAAATGGATTATTCATCCTAGATCAGTTTAACCAAATTAGGAACCTCGATTAGATGGTTGTTCTTCAAACATCAGTAAGGATAAAATCGAAAAATTAAAAACCTCTTGATTTGAGGGCTCATTTCATGTTATCAAATATGGTGTGGATGGCAATATTTTATAAGGCTTATGCTCAGTACCATAGAAAAACTCCCAAGATATAAATATAGAGTTAAAGATATTGAATGAACTAATACTGCATACCAAGTTGCTTGAGTATGTCCGTGAATGTTGCCTGCAAAATCATGAAAAGACATGTTAGTTGTGGAGGAGGGAAGTATACCGTACTCCCTACAAGTTCTGGTAAATATGAACTGGGAGACGACGGATAACCCAAACAATGCAATCAACAGGTACAAACATTCAGGAAAATAAAATATGGCCACTGAGACAGGATGAGAAAATTTGAATCTGTTATGCTGTACGCCAGGTGAAGACAAGAATGTCACATCCCAACAAAATATCAAGTGTACCACGTTATAACCACCAGTATAAGAATATGCCCCAAGCAGAAAACTACACTCATTATCATCTAACAAGCAATCTTCATAGAGTTAATGAAGGTATCTTACAGTGTTAAAATCAACTTCTTTCAGAATATCACAGATTGCATTCCTTAATTCAGCTTCACTTGGGGTGAGTTCCACTTGTTTGGGTTTATCCTTGACTTTTGACACCTTTTTCCCTTCATAAACACACACAACTTCAGTTAACAGTTGACCAGGATATGCATATTCTAATGTTTTTCCACCTGTATTTCTCATTGACAATTTTTTGTGAATTTAATTCTCAGGACAGACATCAAGCTTGAAGGCATACACATGCAAACTGACACTAGGCATACACATGCAAACTGACACTAACATCACGAGCATTACCTGTTTTCTGCTTCACAACCTGCTTCACAGCCTTTTCCTTGGAGGCAGATTTCATTGGAGTCGAGGGTTTCTTAGCAGATTCCTCATTCTTCTTCTTCCTAGAGAAAACCCTTGGACTCGTACTGGTGCTATTATCAACCTTATTGTGCTTTGATGATGACCTTTTGGTTGTTTTTTTGGGTGATGCGGATTTTTTTGGAATAATAACTTTCCCAGCAGAACCTCTTCTTGAAGATGATTTCTTCGAACCACGTTTATGCTTTCCAGTGTCATCTTCAGACTCTTCTTCAGATTTGTCTTCTTTCTCCTCATTATCAGAATGCTCAGGCAATTCATCCTCGGATCGATCAGGAATGCCATTCTCATTTTCCTCCTCCTTTAACTCTTCCTCTTCTGACTCATCCTCTGATTGAGGTTCACTCTTATTCTTTCCTTTATTAGTTTCATGACTTGTTCTCCTGTTCTGTATAATACAATATCCAAATAAAGATAAAAAGTGATGAGAAAATATTAGACTAACTTCAAAATAGTTGAGTAGGAACCCTCTTAGACTAAAGTGTATAAAATAACGTGTTCCTAAAGTGTATCAAATAACATTTAATTCTGACTATTTTAGTTCTTAGTCCATTTGCACAGCAGAGTAGCACAAGCCATGATTTTCCACGTCTAACTGCAAATTTTCTAGCTAGAGACAATCCTTTAATGGGGAAAAAACGTGAATACTAAGATGCCTACAATTGTTGTATGATTTCCACCTGTAGAGCATGTTTCTGAGTCAGCATAAACCAGAGTTTACCTATGTTGTGAAAAAAAAATGTCTATTTTCCTTCTTTCTAATAATAAAATAAATGGAACTAACTGAATCAACAATATATTATTACCTTCTAAAATTTCCTGGCAGAAGATATGGTGACCTGATCTAAATGGTACCATAAATAATCATACTCTGACTACTTCATACTTACATAAGCATGAACTCTATTTCTTGAGGCTACCAAGGAAAGAAGGATACCTTTGCTGATCGTTTAGCAGGTATGTCACCAGCCTTTGAAGCACTTCTCTTGACTACCCGCTTGCGTTTTCTACTTTTATTTGACTGATAATGAATAGAGAAGTTAAGATAGAACTAAACAAATATGGGGTAAGAACAGAAAAAAACTTCCACCTCCAAAATAGACAATTGAGTAACCAAGCCCAGTCATGGTAAACGAACCTGTTCTTTTTCTGCAAGTGAAACTGTAGATGTCGCATGGGGGGCCACCAAGAAATCTATTAGTTTCATCACGAGATCTTCCTGCCAGTATTTCTCAAACTTCATTTAAGTGCCATGCTACGTTTCATCAGAATCAAAACTTCTTAATTTATACTAATAGATCTTTTTTTTTTTGTGTATTAAGAGGGAGAGGGGGGGGGGGGGGGGGGGAAGAAGGTTTCGCGGTTGATATTATACTGGTGAGCAACCCCAAAGATGGCAACAACCCAGAAAAAAGAGATAAAGAGATGTGATCAACCATCTTGACTCTCCATTCAAGAGAAAAACCACTGCCAGCTAAAAAAAAAGTATAGTGGACCACAACAGAATCAAATACTAGTTTGCTTAGAAGACCAGAATTTTTTTTTTGGCTGGTGAATGCCCTTACAAGATCTGGCCACCAATTAAAAGTACATATTGTGCAAATGATAAAAAAAAAAAAAAAAAAAATTAACAAACCTTTCTTGCTGTAGCCTTTGAAACTGGAATGTCAAGCACATCACAGAATTCAAATAGTTTTTCTTTGACACACTTGTCAAATTTTTCTTTTATTTTTATCTTTTGCTTCTCCTGAAATTATACCAAAATCCAAGTCAGATCAAAGATACAGATCATGTTTACTCAGCGTAACTGTTAGACCTAAAATATCCTATATATCATCTAAATAGAAAAGTTAAGAGACTAATAGATGGATTATGTATATGATTGCCAGGGCATTGAGGAATATTCAGAAGATGTTTTGAGAATTGGTCTGATTCTATCCCTGTTTGTTACATTTGAGTAACAAATATCCATAGCCCAAGAAAGGCAAATATTAAAAATAATCATTTATCTTGCTCCAATATGAATTTCTTTACCTCATTGTCATGCCACACAAAGCCAGAAAACTGGGATATGTTACTCTTAATTTGGAATGCCTGCAGAAATCAGAGAATATAAGGTCAGATAAATTTCTTCATATTCACGTATACCACAAATTTGAGACTAACACAACTGTTTAGTTAATTATGTCATCAAAGAAAATCAAACAGAAGACAATACAATAAAATATCACATGAGTATTATATTATTTGACCACCATCAACAAAAAATCTCATCACAACTAGTTTCCAATGGCAACCAAAATCCTGCACCTTCCTCTGAATCTTATCCCAGTCTATCAATTAACTTCTACAATTGAGGTACAAGCCAATGAACTTATTACACTAAGAATAGACAACGATCCAAATATTTTTGAATTTGGAGGGGGGGGGGGGGGGTTTGGGGGGTGCAGCTCATACGTTTATGAAATTAATCCTGAACCATTATTAATGTTCAGACGATGAAGGTCTCAGGCAACCCAAAAATAAAATTTTAAATGAATAGTCAAGATAAATGACAATCAACACTAATATTTGTTAAGGTGGTAGAAAGAAACATTGTGGTCAAGAAAAGAACCATGGAAACATTCCCCAAAGAAATGCAAGAGAAGATGAATAAAACCATAAACTTCTAGAGCAGTTTTTTTCAATCTCAAAATCACCATTATTTCTTACAAATCAAACAAATATGTGTGTGTGTGTGTGTAAAAGTAAAGAATTTATTAGATGAGACAAAAGGATAATATACAAAGAGATGAGCAGGTTAAGAGACCTTACACAAAGATACATTCCTGCTGAGCTTCCAAGAAAATAAAAAAGCTAAAAACCTACTAACCAAAGGAGAAAAAAAAACACCTATTCAGGAACTGCATCTGGAGGAAGGATGCAAGGAAACAAAACCTATACCAAAAACAAAAAAACAAAAAAAGACAATACCTAATCTGAAGTGAAACAAAACTAAAATACATCAAATGCCTTTACGAAATGAAAATACAGTAGCAAAGACTATAAAGTTGCAGTTACTCAGAAATATATTTTAACCAACAATAACTGCTTATAGAAGACTTAGAAGGCCATGAGTGCTAGTGCCACAGAACTGAAAGCACAAGCAACAAATCCCAAATTACCTTTCCCCTCCTTCCAAAAAGAATATTGTGAAGCAATTTGAAAGTTTCATCAGTCTTCCTTCTTGATAACTTGAACGCAACTGCAACATTACCAAGAAGTAAGGTTCAGATAAGTCACAATTTCAATTGATTTTGTTAACCACTTTCATTGTAAAGAAACACCATGCACGGAATGTCAACAAAATAATAAATAACAAATAAAATGAAGTGCTGATATTTCCAGATGCCAACAGCAACCAGATAATTACACATAAGTAAAATCATCCCATGCATGGTTCAGAACATTCTTCATAGCAATCACTCACATACCTACACCAGAAAACAATAAAATCCATCCTTAAAGAAGAGAAATGTGTTATGGAACTATGAGATCTGGAAGAATTGGAGGGACCTAAACCAGTGGAGATTGAGAATGAGAAAACAGGAAGATGCTTAAAGAGACGGAAGGTGATATGAATACAGGATCACTTTTACAAGATCGAGACTGCATGAAGTCTAATTGCAGCTGCTTTGCACAAAAAGGTCAAAGGTTAAACCTTTTGTCTTTGTCAATCCATCCCTCCAAGGATCTTGCTTCAGCAAGACATCTGCTAGGATATGGTCCTTTTTATGGAGATTGCATAAAAAGGAAGAATTTGATCTCAAACCATTTTACGATTTAAAAGATAGTGAACATCCTCGATAGAGAGAAGAGGTATTGGTGTTGTTTCCTTCTAAGTTGACACCTCTGAGGAGAGTCATTCATTCAATCTTGGAAACACTGCAGGAGATCATACTGAGGATTTCAATTTAGAGCAGATGAACAGATGTTTTGGAAAAAGAAAGTAAATAGGTGTTCTGTGAGCTCAATAGAGAAAAAAGCTGCAGGTTTTCATGCCCATTTTCAGGATTGTTAGGACATTGTTAAGCAGGATCTCTTAGGCATTTTAGGAAGTTTTACAAAATGGCTTGGTAACATTTTTGGATTCTCAACAAGAATGTGACAAAATAGTATTAACTCTAAGCTAATTAATTCAAGCATGAACTTTTATAAGATCATCAAGGTATTATCTTCAAGCCTAAAATGGTTCCAACTTTGATGGTGCCTAAGCATGAAGGTCTCTTGTTCAGGGTGGACATATATGCACCATAGCTAATAAGCAGATGAGATTTGGGCTTTTGAGCAATATATGTAAATTTGTGTTCTTAAAAAGGCATAGACTTTAGTAGAATAGGAACAAAAAGATACAAATGACATAGTCTCTATTTCACGCTGTCTAATAGGCCATCAAAGAGAGGAGCAGGAGCAGATTTTAGGATGTGGGACAGTGGATGTAATCTCTCGTAGAGTCAATGAAGATTTTGGTTGCACCATAGATTACCCTGTCTATTATATTAAACTGATCAGTAGCTGATATCACTCCTATAGACTCCTTCAGAACCCTTTCCTCCCATTTTTGTCTTCCAATAGATTTTCCTTCTTCCACTTGGTCCAGATCTGAAACAACCATTAATGGCAGCTTCAGCAGTAAAGGCCAGCCAAGGTATTCCCTCTAAGCTCCCCTTTATGGTTAGCATTTTGATGTGAACTGCTACCATATCTGGATGGTGAGGGCAAAGAACCATAAATGTCAAAATTCTCCCTATTTGGATCGAGTGTCACAGGGCATTGATGTAACTTGTCTGAATGAGGACACAAAAAAATATCAAAATTCTCTGCAAAGTCCATATCATAGATTTTGGTTTTTTTGTTCTAATGAACAAGTGATACCCGGTCATTGACTTGGTACGTGGTGCATCAATGGTGTGCAGACAACGGCCTTGAACACATAAAAAAAAACACACCCCAACCTAGGTTTTTCTTCCCTTTGATGTGTTTGGGATAAATTCATCCATCAAAATTTAAACCTGTTGTTGGTTAAGATTAGTAATATTTTTTTTTCTGATCAGTAATAAGAGAAGATATATTAATATAGAGGACAAAATACATAGAGTACACAAACTGTGTACCGCTAGATAGAGAACAATAAGGAGGGAAGGAAAAGTGTAAAGCCTCACAACTCCTAGAGCCCACCTATATTAGTAGATTTATAAATTACAAGAGTATGAGAAATTCAGGCATAATAAACCAACTTTATTTTTTTTTTTATCAGTAATCAAGGGGAAATATTATAAATAATTAGAAAAGATTACATAGTACACAAACTGTGTACCAGTAGTAGAACACCTTACTGTCCCAATACTACAGAAACATAACCCACAACCAGCCACTACCCCCCTCCCATCTCAAAAAATCTATTGCACCCGAGGAATTCTTTGATGGGAATGTTAGCTCCCATAGGTTGACTTGAAACCCAGCTATGTATTAATCTCAGGACAGCTCGATCTAATGTTGTCTCCTTCCTTTCAGTATTTTGAAAAGTCCTTCTATTTCGCTCTTTCCAGATCACCCAAGCAACAGCTGAAGGAATAGAGTTCCATATTAGGTCTCTATAAGATTTACCATTCCTCCTCCCCCATGCTTCAAGAACTTGTCTTATCTCCTTAGGTTGAACCCATGATATTCCTAGCTGAAGGAATAGAGTTCCATAAACCAACTTTATTACTTTTGCATCAATTTTATTTCTTCAATTTTGCAAGCAGTCAGGGATTCTAGCTAAACCAGCATGAATGGGTAGCCATAAATCCATTTGTAAACAATCCAGATCTCTGTTTTTTAATAACTTAAGTAAAACTCTGAGGATATATGGACTGGTAGTTTCAAAAAAAAAAACATACTTAGGCTATTTCTTCTATAGTTTTCAATTCTGGATATTCTTTCCTATTGACGTTATGTATCATTCATGTATCCCAATGCCAAAACTCAATATGGTAGATGCTTGAATCACTTATGATGTTTTTCTCAACTGGACAATTTAGTCTATAATTTGCTCTTAGGATACTTAGAACATATATCATTATACCTTCATTATGACCTTCAAAAGAATATTCAAATATCTACACAAAAGCACGAAATCCAGTTGAAACAGGCTATCATGTCCCTAATGTAACTAAATATTTAAGGTAGTGAAATCGTTCATGGTGTGATTTTCTACTGGCCACTCTAATGTATAATTTAATTTTAAGCTACAATATACATTGCAATCAACTCAAAGTGATTATAAAATTTCAGAGAAAAGAGAACTAGGTTGAACCCTCGAAGCACCTTGTGAAACTCATGACCTCCTCTGTTACACCCATAACATAGATCTATATACACATTTATATGTATAATATGGGTGGGTCTAACAGAATAAATGTTTCTGTGTAAATGATTTGTTTTATTTGTGCATGTTATTTAGATAACTATTAGTGGGCCTTTGAGAAGTTCTGTGATGTTGACAGTGCAAGTTTACATATGAATGACATATTCATCTTATGATTGCTTGTGCTTGGCTATGTTCTACTCTTCATCTTTTTATTTGTTGGCATAAATAAATTACTAATCTAATGATAATTTACATAACTTTATTATACTGCAGGCACGTGAAGATAATTTATTTGTAGAATTTGAGGAAAAGGAGATGATGGTCAAACATGAGTTAACAAGTTCAAGTTCATAACAACCTATAGAAATTGGTTTGATTGCTAGATCTAGAAAAGAAATATCGTAATTAAGAGACTAGATCATATATATATTGGCTAAAGCATACGAATTAGCACAATGGTGATATTAGTTAATTTTTTTATAACCTACTTGAGTGTAACTAAGCAATTAATTTTATAAAACATTTATATTGTCAGACTTATATCAGAATGTCTATTGGATATACGATTTAAGTGCAAAGCAATATATTTTACGCTAATTTTACACTTTTATAGCAGCATAGAAGTGATTTCTCTACTACTGCAGTTATCAAACATTCTTTGTCCCTGTACAACAGCACAATAAAAATTTGCCAAGCAACTTAACTTTAACAAAAGACCATTTAAAAAGCAGAAAAGTACATTTTTGCTTTCTTGCTTCTAATTGCAATCCTTTGACAGCAAAAACAAATGAAGCCTTTTTCTTTCTTTTGCTTCTGTGTTTCATCTAAAATCCTTTTCTCTTTGGTTGACAGGATTTGGCATTATGTGGTCCCATATTCTAATGAATCTTCATTTTTTTAATAAAAAAAAAAGGAATACATTTGAGTTCATTCCAGGTTGAGGTCCATATAGTTTGCATAGGATTGAGAGTCCTTGCCTAACCTCCTAAACTTGCAATCCTAGGGAATTAGGTTTCATTTTGCACCTAGTTATGACTATGTCACTCACTCACTTATAACGAAAATTGGGTTAAATTTGATTAATGTTAGCTTTGACTTGACAGACCCAATCAACCTTCTACTCAAGACAGCTCTCACAAAAGATAGCAAGGCTCAGCTAGCTTTATAAACACATATCAATTAAACACAATAAATCAATGTAAATTTTCAGCAGTGATTCGCCTTATTGGTAATAACATTCCTCTGATTTTTCCTAATTATGAACACTGAAAAAGTCATAACATTTTAATCTTCTTTCCATCAAATAAATCCATTAAAAAAGCTATGTGATAAAAAATGTTTTATAGAGAGGAAGCTAGTCCAAATATCAAGCAGGTTATTTCTGATACGTGGTTACTCTCCCTTTATTCCCCTAACCTGAAGTGCAAAGAGGCAAAGAGAGAAAAAAAAACACATATAATAAGTCAAACAACACTAGAAGGATACAGTAACCACAATTCCCAATCATAACTAGCATTATCGCCAGAAAGAAGCCATCAAAGAAAAAAGCTATATTCATGAAATTCAATTATGGAATAGGTGACATAAGTCACATAACTGAAGTATAACTTCAAGAGATCATGTCCCATTTTGGAAAAGGTCTATAAATTATGTCCCAAATCACGACATTCTTATCCTTTTTAAAAACAAAAAGTGAAAAGTGTAGGTCAATATCAGCTAGTTCATTTCTTATCCTTTTTAAAAACAAAACTCGCACAATAGAACACAAATTAAGATGAATAAATTAAATGTTTAAATGAAATTAATTAGTATAACACCATACCATTAGGAATATCTTTTAGGGGGGTACCTCGACCCTGCAATTTTGAAGGTGAAATAGAATTGAATATCAGTTATGCAGATGTGCAAATATAACAAGAAGGAAAAAGAAAATAGTTTTAGTAGTAGTAGCAGTAGGCACACAAAATAGTAAACCTTCTCAATGTGGAACTCCTTCACAGCTTCTTTCTCAAGAGATGCCACTAGCCTTTCAACAGACTTCCGTTCACGTACAGGGCGATCAATAGAGGAAGTTGCAGGAGTAGTTGGTTCCTTACCCTTTGTCTCATCCATATCCTTTTTCTTAACCTCCTTTTGCAACCCATCACTCCTTCTCCTTCCACGCTTGTTCAAATCTTTTTTCTCTACATTTTCTTCAGCCATTTCTTCTTCTTTGTTAACCTCTTCAGACATCTCAACCATATCCTTACTCTCCTCCTCTTCCATTGAATCATTTTTGCCATCCAATTCCACATCTTCGGCTTCTTCTCTTTCCCCATCCATTTCCTTGCTTTCCTCCTCTTCCTCTAAATCCTTTTCCTCCTCTTCCTTCGATTTCTTTTCCTCCTCTTCCTTCAAATCCTTTTCCTCCTCTTCCTTCGAATCATTTTCCTCCCTTAACTCGTGACCTTCATCATTTTGCTCAGCAGTATCTTTTTCATCCTTTTCCTCCTCTTCCTTCGAATCATTTTCTTCTTCTTCCTTTGAATCTTTCTCCTCCTCTTCCTTTAAATCATTTTCTTCTACTTTTTTCAAATCATTTTCCTCCCTTAACTCGTGATCTTCAACATTTTGCTCAGAAGTATCATTTTCATCCTTTTTATCAACTTCCATTTCTTTCACCCCATCTGTGTCCTCTGTCTTTCCACTAACAGCTTCTACTCTATCTTCAGGCAGGCAAGTCCCGTTCGCCGATGCCTCCGCAACTTCAGACACAGCCTCTGCCTTAGCCATAATCAACCAAAATTAAAGGCAAAATATCCAAGCAATAAATAACTTCTTGCCCTCCACTGTGAACCTCAAAATTTGCAGACAGCTTCAAAACCAAACTGCGTCCAACATGTAACTGTAGAGAAGAAAGAGCATATTTTTCAGCCAAACTCCAGACAAAGAAACATGAAAAAAAAAATTAAATGAGAAAAAGACTAGAAATTATACGTAAAGAACCCAGAACACTTTGTTGACGTGCAAGAGAATTGAGAACTAAATTTCAACAATCCCAACCAAAATCATGGAGAAATACGCCAATTAAGAGATATGGACAGAGAACCAGCGATTGTGTGTGTGTGTGTCTGAGAGAGAGAGAGAGAGAGAGAGAGAGAGAGACGAAGAAGAAGCAGGAACACATCTTTATTTCACTGAAAATTGCATACCATCTAAAAATAACACAAGTCCAGCGAAAACGTAATTTGACAAACCTAAAGATGGAAAAAATTGCTGTAAGATCCATGAGAAGTTAGCTAAACTAATGACTATTAAGGATAAAAAATATGAATCATAAGAACTCCAGAGTGAGAACAAAGACCCGAATTCCTAATTGATCAGCAATTTCATAACCCTAAAAGGAATTGAACCGTCTTTAAAACCGTTAAAGCAACTGAGAGATTAAGAAAACCAACGAGACAAGAACAGAAGTAGCCACTAACTGACATAAAATGTGATTGAGACTGTGACTTACCGATGATCGAGAGCTTCGACTGTTCCTAGTGTTAGGGATTTTCCCAGAATTTCAGCTGCAACTATCTCACTCCCTCGGGAAAAAAAACGAGGGCTTCCTTTCCCTCCTCGAAACTCAGAAGACTCTTCTTGGGCTCTTTCATTTTTTATTCCCCGGATTTTATAACGCGGACTTCAAATTCGGATTTTAAAAGCAATTAAATGCCATGTCGGATGTGTCGTACACTGGAGATGCCAGAACCGATATTCACCTACGTGCCCTTTGATTCTCGATCGGACGGCTCTCGGAAATTTTTGTTTCGACCCTTGCTCTTAGGTGTTCAAAAATTTGAATTCAGATTTGCGGAAACAACGGCTGTTGTCGACATTTCGTGAAATTTTGTAAAATGCCAAATTGTATCCTACGTGGCTCTATGACCCATATTTGTTTTTCCCCAAAAAAAAACTTAAATTTTTACTCTTACAACCTATTATTATAAGGGACATATATGTCTTTTTGACAATATTTGAATTGATTTTAGTAGTTCTTCTATTTTTTCTCCGACTATATCATAAAAATGTAAAATAATGTTATAAATATAAAATCATTTCTCTAACTATAATGCATCTATATTCACATACAAATATTAAGTTACAAACTTACAATTTATAATTTTGCTACAAGTATTACATGTGTCTTCATGTCATGACTCTTGATAGGTACAATCTTCCCATTATCATTCTAGGTGTGTAATTGATTTGCGTCATTTGGCTCCCTATAAAGGCGCATATTTATATATATATATATATATATATATATATATAACATATGTTATTTACTTATGAATAAAATAAAATAAATAAAACGAAATTTATAGTTAATTATTTTTTAATATATTTACTCTATTAAAAGAGGGTTTTATAAGACCGTTTCCTTAGGTGCCATTCAATGGTACCGGCATGGAACAGATAGATGAATGCCCCATTTCAATCGGGGCCTGCACCCCAAAACAATCTCACTATGTGGTTTCACTCAGCTACCGGATTTTGGCATTAGAAGAAATGTGTTCGGATTTTACATGTTGGATAATTTATCAGAGGTTGATGTAAAGCTGCCTCAAGCGTTGTTGCTGACAAACCTGAATTTGACATTAGAAGGTTTAGCCCATACCAAACTTACACTTGGGTTGACAACAAGGCGGTTTGGGTTGAACTAGCTACACTGTAAACCATGCTTAACCCTAAATTGATCTATGAATCATCAAGCCTTAATCATTAGGGGCGGATTGTAGCTAGTTAATTGATTAATCTACTCCATTGCCATCCCTAAATGAGAGAAGGTTATCGCAAAGTTCCCTCTTTTGAAATTGCGGGACTTATCGTGAGCAGTAAGCAATGCAAAATAGCATCGCATAAGATTTCATCCCTAGTCCTACCTACACCGGTAGCAAGATACTATGAGGGTGCACGTGCAGTATTGCACGTGAGAATAGATATAGAGGGAGCAATTACAAAAGTGCTTAATTGTTAAATGAAGGGAATTGAGGTGTTATGATAATTACACCCCTATTATTGATAACTATTAACCATGTTATGAAGGGTTTTTTTGGAAAGTTGCACAATGTGCTTGCCACACTTCCCAAGGGACCTTCTTACATATAGTATAGATTAGTATTATTGAAAGGGAAGTATTGAGATATCAGTTGGAAAATAGGGTCTCATTACCTTAAACTTATTTCAGCCCTGCTTAGAAACGTGGCAACCTTAAAAAAAAAAGGATTTTTATGGCATTATACTAATCAGTAACATGCATATTGATGATCGGTGGGACTCTAACCTTAAAAATCAGGAACTTCCGGCGCTCTCCGTTGAATCTTCATAGAGAAACCAGACTAAAAGCAACTGAAAGCAGATATTAATTATGAATGAATACTGCCGCAATAAAACAAATACAAGTGGGATTCCTTTTTTAATGGCCGTAGCTTTTTATCGTGAGATCATAATGACTTGTTAGACGTTAAAACTCTTAAGATACAAAAGTCAAAAATAGATGAAGCATGTGATTGATCCCTGTTTTTCGAGAAGATGGCATATCGTTAAGTTTATTATTTAATGAAGCAAGGTCAACGAAGAACGTATCATTAGCGACTTCACAAAAAGCCAAAACAAAATAAAGGAAAATTTCCAAATCCCAGCAAAAGACCCAAAAAATCCAAATTCAACCTCTAATATCTATAACATGGGGATCAAGTATCAACATTGATTTATGTTTCGACCTCAAATCTTGGACACTTGATGGAGCCCATGGAAATGTCAATCTCAATCAAGTTGTCCTCGTTCCCTTCATTGATCTCTGCCGACAAATTAATCAGGTTCGCCGGCCGGACGACGGACTCCGGTGAGAAATCTGGGAATCTTTGCAGGGGCTCGAGCTGTGATCCTTCTTCTGGACTGACATAGAGCCCTTCTGGCAGGTTAATCTCAATGAGGCTGTCGTCGTCAGAAATCGAATCATCCGTACATGCGTCAATTTGATCCACTTCCACATTGTTGGGACATGGCCATTCAACCTCAAAATCTTCACTGGTTGATGAGCAATCGACGCTTCTGCCTTCCGACAATAACTCCGGCGATGTAGCTGAATAGTCGTGAATCTGATCGACTTCACATTCTTTGCCCTCACTCACTTGTGCAGCGCCCTCGTTTTCAAGCTGCGACTTATCGCCCATCGTTTGCATTTCCTGCAGATTTTGGCTGTTGGAGTTGAGATCAGCAGCTTCGGGTGCATCTTCCTTCAAAACTGGTTTTTTCTTCGCGAATGTGAAGAGCAAGAGAGTGGATAAAACACAAGCGGTTATCGCTAAGAGAACGTTAGAGAAACACCCAGATCCAAAGAAACCACTACAAGCTAGGGGAAAAACGAAAACAGCAGAAGGGAGTAACAGGTGTCTGAATAAACCGTAAAAGGAAGAGAGCATCTGATGCTCACAAATCTCCCTCATGTTGGTTATGGCTACGAAAATTTATTAAAAGAGAGACGGAGTAAAGATGTTTATTTCTATTGGATGAGCAAGAATTGGTGGTTAGTCAAAAGGAAAGAGATTCAAGGAGCAACCAAGTTGATTCTCAACTGTGTCTGCAGTCTTGCGTAGATTTCAGAAGCAAAAGGGAAGTAGGATGAATATGAGAAGATTAGAGTTTGGTTGCTTAAAGTAGAATCCCTGCACAGATTGCTACGCCCCTGTTGAAAGCAGAGGACTAGTTTCCGTTCGCCGTTTTTCTGTGCTTGATCATAGGAAAAAAAAAACGAAAAAGAGTTCTCTGTCAGTCTGTTGGAGATGATCCATAGAAACCAAAATTTGCAGAATACAGTCAACAGTTCTTCGGTGAAGATAATGTGTAGAAACCAAAATTTACATGTCCAAGCCTCAAAATCTAAAAGAGAAAATAAGAACTGCAGAAGATACAAAAGTTTCTGATTTAGTTCTTAATCGCCATCTAGATTATTTATTTATACTAAATCAGGACTTATTCTATTCTATGTTTATTAGAATCCCTAATTTGTCTATAATATGATTATTGACTTTTATGGTATTCTACCGTAACCAATTTCCGAGTTTGTTTAAGAAAGAGACTGAGTGTCCAAGTGGCATGGTGCCACTTTGAGTCCCTACATGAGACGTGCACAACAATAATTCAATAAAAATAAGACATCTAGCTATTAGACGAATCAATATTAAAATCGGATTTTAGATTTTCTAAGAAGTAATTATTTTCTAACTTGATTCACACTCCACAGCCTCAGAACTAGGAAAAAGGAGATATCTGAGCTTACCACAAATCACTCTCTCTCAAACTTCATCGAAGAAGCCCAACAAAAAGGATTTAGTTGTTTCTGCTATTTTCTAGATCTTCTACAAAACCATCGATGCAGCTCTCTCAAACTCGTCGGAGTTTACTCCTACTTCCTTTGTATTGAGCTAATCAATGCAAATCAATCAACAGAGAACGGTTTCCCCACAGTTTGGCCCCGGGGTTTCCATGGATCTTCTCACGAGACAATCTTTTCTTCTGAAACAAGAATAACTTGCAGTGATATCATTGCATTGCAATAAAGTCAATCATCGAGTTCTAGCTAGTCGTTCGTTTTTTCTCCATTTCTCAGAAACCCATCAACGAAGAATTCCAATTTGATGGTAATGTCTTCTCACCAACAAAGATTTTCGATCGTTTTCTGCAATTTCTCTGGAAACCAATAAGCAAAAGGAAAATCCCACCAAGTATTGTGAAGGTTGGACCATACCGTCTTGCCTGCAACTCCTACCAGATCTAATGGAAACCCATAAACCTACAGAAATATTTGAGCTGCTCAGGTCGGAAAGAATTCACGTGCACCTCTATTATGATATAGTTCAATCTTTGTGCGCCTTTAATGATGGTTTGTAGGGCGACTTTATGTTACGGATCATAAATATGTTCTCTATGCAATCAATTACCATCCCAATTTGCTTGTTATCTACTTCTTTTATGCAAAATACAACCCTTTGGGTTTTGTTTAATAATGTAGGCTAACCCTTGAGTCAATGCCCTTTGGAGTTTGCACAAGCGAACATTTGCTATATAAACATCTTTCCATTTATAGTATAAACATCTTTCTAATAAATAGCTTCCCATTTTCTAATAAACATCTTTCCATTTATAGGTTTGTTTCAGTTATATTTTTGCAGATGTGTATATACTTGATAGGGCTTTTGGCATTCATATTCTGTTGTTTTTTAGTGTTTGTATTTATATCCCACCCTTTAGCATAATCGTTGTACCAGTATCCACAAAGTTAGATTCTGTTAATTTTAATTAAAAATTAAAGTAGACTTCTATAAATGAAAAAATATTTTGCATTTATCCTACTTTATTCATTCAAACTCAGCCTAACCATATATATAGTCATTTTTTTATTTAATAGTTTTTTTTTATTTTATGGATTATTATAGTCATAATAATAAAAATAAACAATAAAAATTAAGTTGGCGATACGACTGCAACAATTATGCTAAACAAACGGATATAACTGCAAATATAACGTAATACAAAGAAATGGATGCCAAAAAAAGAAAAAAAAGCACTATTTTATATTAACGTTCAACTAGTTAGTCAAAAACAGGATGTAAGCAGCATCAGAGTTTCATGACCTTGTTGGGTTTTTTTTTTTTTTTTTTGGTAGTGTCATGACCTTGTTGGTTGGGGCTGGTATCGAGTTGTACCAGCCATTACGACTCCGTAGTCCGTACGTACCAACCTAAACCGTCTTGGCGTTATCATTGACCGGTACTAATCGTACCACCCAATCACTCTTCGCCATCGATCGGGATTGGCGTTATCAAGGAGAGCTAGCTTATCCCTCGATCTCCCGTCCTTTATAAACTTAATTCTGATCATACAATATCAATGGACATCGAAGTTATTAGATATTTAAAAATTAGAAAATTTTAAACATCTAACATGTATTTATTAAATGGTCTTCCTCTATTTTTGGCTGCTGATTCAGCTTGAATCGTCTGGTTTTCCTACCGAAAACCATCTTCCTTGTCAAACTTGTCTTATACCTCGAATCTTAGTTTTCTCTTATTTTGTTTTCTACATTTCTGTATCTCCTCTCGCTTCACGTCTGGGAATTGGCTTATGTAGGCGCAAGAAGTTTGGAAAGGAGGAAGAAACCATAATTCTAAAGAAATCTTACACACTTAGGGAGTTATTATGTTGATGTCATTCAGACGCATGCATATAGCTATGTTTGACGATGAATCTGATAAAAGCAACACATTTGGTGCAGCAGCGAATTTCTTCATCTTCTTTGTATGTTAATTACAGCCATGCACATTGGCTTGGGTGTCATCCCTAACCATGTTTTGAGACGTCAGGCGGTCACACAAGCTGATCAACAATGTAGTTCAACTAGACCTTCTTTGGTTTCCAAATCCGTTCTGACCAACTTTTCTAGAATAGTCCTGTGAAGAAGATACCTTATTACATTTCTCTGGTCACGTCAATTTTGACGATTAAGACAAGGTATGAGATGGGTAATTCATATAACGTACTCCAATTAATTAATCTTTCTCTACTTTTGTAAGTTACATAGAAGAATGCTTGAAGTGCAGAGGGAGATATATAGTTGGGGAAGGCTTGAAAAGAGAGGAGGAGAGCTTAACGTGGCGTTGTGCAAATACCCATACAAAGGGTGCTTTTGGATGCAAGAAACATTTGGGAGATAAGATTAGGCAAACAACCAGCAGTCATTCCCACCTCCCAAGTTCTAACTTCCAAACTTTTCTTCTTTATTATAATAATCCAGACCAAAACCATGATTCCAATGAAACCCCTCAAGCTCCTACTAATTTGCAAAGTTGCTACCTTAAATGATATGCTGACAACTTCTAATCACATGACCAAAATACCCCCCATCATCCTTAAAATTCTCTGCTCTAGACTCCAATCCAATGAAACCAAGGAGGGACATTATGGTAATTGAATCAGAGGGAGATGTGGGGCTATTTTGACTTTCTAAGTCAAAACGTAAGGGCACATAACCGCAATTTGAAGTGAAATTGATGGCATTTATATGAAGCATTGCTCTATAAAACAAATGTCTCTTGTGTCACCACCCTTTGTCGTCATTGCGATATACAAAGGTTTACAGAGGCATAAAGAAGAAGATGTGCAATTTTGCTGGACGCATCGATCTCGTGATTACTGTTTCATTGCTTTTCTTCTTGGTTGGACCTTCAAGGGCATGGCAGGAGAATCCCTTATTCGAGTTGTCCACACACAAGGAGCTGGTTCACTTGAACGGATATGGAGAAGATAAGCTCTCTTCCGTTCTTGTCACTGGTACTGTCCTTTGTAAGGCTTGTTTGGATGGAGACCCTGAACTTCGTGCATGGCCCGTCCAAGGTTTGTGAACGCGAGCAATGCCCTTTTTCCCCTTTTTCTTTCTCCTTTTTTCAGCGTTAAAATCGATTACCTCTTACGAGAAGAAGAAGCTTTGTATTTTCCTCAACACCACACGTTAAGAGATTAACTTCTCTTTATGCAAAAGCTTAATGATCCAAAGATTCGTCAAGATGGTAGAGAAAGAACGCAGAGATATAGAGAAAGGCCACTCAAGCGTTATCGTGATTACAGTCGCAACTGACTAGCTCGCTTGATCCATTTAAGATTATTTCTATTCAAATCTGATCTCTCACCAGAAATAGTGATGGTTCATATGCCAAAACCACACCTGATGAATATGTAAGATGGTCCATGTCCATATATTCTGATATTATGTTTTGAATTTTTGTTCAGGTGCGATAGTCGCTGTTAAGTGCAAAGCTGGAGGAAAAAGAAGGAATCTGAACTGGGCAAAGGGAACTTCAGATGAATATGGAGATTTTATCATCGATCTTCCTTCTCACCTCCATGCAATCCCAAAATTGGACAAGGTATGCATCGTTAAGGTTCTTCGGTTACCTAAGAACTCTCCCTGTAGGAGGGTTTATGCTGCAAAACCCAGAGGAATCAAATTGTCGTCTGTTGGGAATAGCATCCGCACGTACACAACAGGTGGGATAAGATTCCAACAACCATCTAAACCTTCACGTATGTGCGTGAGGAGTGATGGACATAAGGATGAGGAGAGTTCATGGTGAAGGCATAATACCCTGTATGATAATCCCTGTCACAGCATAGATGTCATGCGATCGAAAGCATGTTTTGGCCCCACTCTATCTATTATATTAGGGAGAGAGATGAGAGGGCCAATGAGAGATTGAGTGAGATGTAGAATATATGTAAATTATAGTATATCGCTTGTTTTATTTCCCCCTCTTCACATATTAGTAGACAAGATATTGTATACATGTATAAACATCCATATCATCTAATAACACCAAAATAATCCTTCTCAGATGCCTCTGAGTCACAGTAAGATGACCTACAAAACACAAGCAATTATAATAACAGGAGAGAAACACATCCAATATTCATTAGCATCTGAGTCACAGTAAGATGACCTACAAAATACAAGCAATTATAATAACAGGAGAGAAACACATCCAATATTCATTACATTTTTTTCAATAAAATATCCAGTATTTTCTGCAGATCTCACTCTCACGCACAAGGATAAGGACTTTGTGCACTAGTAGTTATCGCAACAGGCAACCATCCAATGTTTACCTCGCATAAATCTTGCTACTGAAAAAAATAGTTTCTAGAATCATATCCATGTTGAAGAATCTTATGAAGAGCTCTCCCCAATTTTTGGCTCAGCTCCTGATGCGATGTATTTTGCTATATCAGCACAGCTTGTAAGCTTATCAGCCTTTTCGTCTGGGATCTCGATGGAGAATTCTTGTTCAAAAGCCATAATTAGTTCCACCCTGTCTAAGCTGTCTAGGCACAAGTCCTTCTGGAAATCAGCTGTTTCAGTAACCTGTTCAATTTCAAATGGGACCCAAATCAGTTTTATCCATTTTATAGGTCATGTTTTGGGCTGGGAATTGGGTAGTGCGTTAGCTTAAATTATAATTCACAATGCACGAATAGATCATGGGAGCTACAGCAAACATTGCCAGAGTTGGATGTGAAATAGATTTTGATTGACAGGTCCGATCCAAAATAAAGTCCTATCCTGAAGGTCAAGCTAATAATCATTTTAGAAATGGAAAATCCAAAGAAAAAGAAAGAAGATTTAATAGAAGGAATGGAACAACTAAGTTCTACCTTGTCTGCATCTATCTTATCGAAGTTCTTAACCAGACCAATTACTCGAGCCATTATCTGATCAGAGCCTGCCCCTGTTGATACACACATTTGACGTCTCAGTCTGACAAATGCATTGCAGTCTTCCGTAAACAATGACTGTTGTGTTGAAATCCTAACCCTCGCATGCTTCAAAATAGAGTTTCTTATATGTTGCATGTTATAGTGACCTGAGAGAGTGAATCAACAGTAAAGGCTGTGAAATAAATAGAAAATTAAAGGTACAGTATAAAAATCTGATCCAAATTAACATGAAGTAAAAAATTGAAGACCAATAGGCATTCACACAAACACCACAAAAATCAGCACACCGTAGAAAGGGACATAACATCATGTTGGTTTATCTTGCCTTGGACTGAAATGAAATCTGCAACCTACATCCAGGCTTGCCAGGGTTGCAATTTAATTACATGTCAACAGGAAGCAACTGATTTAAGAGTGATCACAAATACCAGTTTAGTCAGGTGTGAGAGGAATTGCTAGCATCGCTACGACAGGGAGATTTTACCAACCACCAATACATGCCGTGTATGGGTCTGTGGGACCAACAACTGAATGATGCCTGGCTGAAAGGACCTTTTATATCAAAATTAAGATCGTCAGCATAAGTAAAGAGCCTAGTCATGTGCTAGGAACAGTGATGCCAGACCACATTTGTTTCAGTCAAGTAGGGTTTGTTCCGTAACTTCCAGTTGCTTCTAAAAGCCCAAGAAACTTCAGTATACCGAGTACAGTAGACAAACTTTTAACTCTAAGAGACTTTTTTTTTTCCCTAAATGAGAAGCAGAAGAGAACTATGAGCAATGCAGGATTGTAATATGCCTTGCAAACTTCCATTTCAAAGCAAATGTCTTAGATTGGGAGTCTATCATACCAGATCACTAGGAAGCCTATAAGCACTCAGTTCAGATGGAAAAGAATGGATTGGAAACTAAAATCTGACAGGCTATTACTTAGTCATGACATAAGATATCAAGTTCTGGCTAATTTCTACCCATGTAATTTACAGATTCTTCTTAAAATTTCCAGAGGAGTTTATCTAGTGTCCCTACGTAGGGAAGAAAGAGAGTCCAAAAAGATACCCCATTGAACTTTCCCCATACACTTGGCCATATGAAAGGTCCATTAGATGTTTGGTCCCAATCCTTCACATGCAACAACTCCAAATCATACTCATACTCTAAAAGACATCTGAGTAGTACCTTATACATTTCCTCTTTTAGATTTCTAATTAAAAAGTTCCCCAATCAACCGTCATTACATTTGAACATCTTGTTTCATCAAAGATAAAAACCATGATTTCGAACTCTGGGAGCAAACTTCACAAGGGCTGTTAGTCAGTTCCCATCTTCTTACAATACTCAGCAGAACAGAAATTGTGTAACATATTTAACGGAATGAGGTGAAATTTCACGGCAATACTGCAATGTAAGCAAGCTAGCTTCCGGTCAGAGCAGCATGTAATGCTTAAATCTTAATTTCCGAATATAACGTAAATCTGGTAATGGGTTACCGACATGAAAATTTAAAAATAGAAAAAAGAAAGGCATAATTTTGTGACGAGTTAAATATGCTGTTTGTCCTAAAAAAAACAAATTGAGATAAAGACCATAGGTCAGATATCCATCTGGTTTTTCGTAATTCCCTTTCCTTAATATAAGCATATTTTTCTCCCATTCTTTTCGGAATGGAGAATACTATATACCAATATGATTAATCAGAAAGCAAGCATCAGCTTTGAAATATTCAGCACATGATACGCTAAAAAAATTTCTACTTATATTGAAATTCAGAGGCCTAAATTGACCGTGACACACATTCCAGAGATTCAGGGTAAAGTACTGAGCAAAAGACGAAGATATCTGAAGAAACAAAATAAAAGTGGAAAATCCATTTCCAGGAAGACGCCATTAACAACACAGAAGACTCTAAAGCGAGAAGAAACGCAAACAGAACAATGTTGAAACTTTATAGTCACCCACCTGTTTGCTTCGTAGCCGCAGAGAAATTCTTGAAAACTCAATTCACCGCTCGCGAATCGCTCCGTCCGAACTCGTGACGTGAAGAGCCGAAGTCCGTTTTGACGCAGAGCCTAAAGTGCCGTTTAGACGCAGCGATCCGTCATATAGGCGCATGGTTTACCGCTCTTACGCTAAGTGCCCTTTTGAGTGTAACGGGCCAATCACAAGCCCCTCCTCTCGTTGTACGGTTGTAGAGGATGTGCGCCGGGTTTGACATCCCTAGGGGCTTTTCTCTTGTACTTGTTCCTACACTTATTTAAATGTATGAAGGTTTTTCTGGTTGAAAAGGCTCTGAGTATTGAATGCTCAATATGGCAATATTTTTGTGAAAGTATACGAACAAATTTGTATGAACATATGCACAAAAAAGGTTTTTTATTTTTATTTTTATTTATTTACCAAGCTAAGCTAACCATGTCTATTTGAATTGATTTCCCTCCTACACATGGTGCTACCATCAACCTCCCATTTGAGGGCCTTGAGGCTATCAAAACATCCTAACAAAATGGCAAACTTGGATGAAGATCGACTCTTGGATAAAAAAATAAAGAAAAAGGTTTTTTTTTTTTTGGTATAATTGTAGCTGCTTCCAATTAATGTGCCATAAATGCAAATATGCAATGAAAAATAATACACCAATTTAACTTTAGTATGAAATGAGAATCAATTTGAGAATTCACATCATCTGTAATGTGATCTGTTATAACACCATGGGCACCAAGACGCATAACATGGGACCCATTAGGGCTGTAAACGAGTCGGATTTTGATTGGATCCACTAAGATCTGAATTCAAATCCGATTAAATATCTAACGGATCTTTCATATTTGTTAATGAATTCGAATATAGTTATAAAATTCGTATTCTAATCCAATTAAATATCCAAATCCTGTTAAAAATTTGAAAATCCAATTAATTTAGCTTTTTTAACAATCAATTACTTTCATATATAGTATGTTAGCTTATTTACTTATATAGTATGTTAGTCTATTTACTTAAAAACCCTTATAAAATTCTAAAAAGTTCAGTCATACCTTAAATTTAATTGGATTTGGATTTTTATCTGACGAATGTAGATAAAAATCCGAATCCTAATCTGATTATTATATGGATCTAATCTTTTGATCTGTATTCGATCCATTAGACATTTATTCAGATAAAGATTCGATTAAATCGTGTAAATTTTAATTGGAATCGAACGGTAATCGGATCAAACTCCAACCTATTGCCAGTCCTAGGATCCACTACATATTCACTTTGGTGGGTCCCATCACCAACGTATTTTGGTACACATCGTGATGTAGGCGATTGCACTGGAGACGATGTGCAATATCAATTTCAACATCAAATAACATGACTAGAAGGTCTCACTCGGTGTTGCGTGTCCTCGAAACAATTGTTCGGCTAAGATATTTTTGCCTTATATTACTCTTCCTAGGAGCATAAAGAAAAAGTAACTGCACCAGATTCCCTTCATCCGTCACAATCTCTTGCCCTACGATTAAGACATCCAACCACCTCTTATCTCTATTATAGAATCCATTAAGAAAAGCAATTCACCTTTTGCTTAACCTCCTCTACCTCTCCTTTTTATCTTTTGTTGTTTTTTTTCTTCCCAACGCCGTAATAGGACGACAAATCAAGGAAAAGATGTCAAGTTGATGCTGGCTACAAGGGTGGAATGATTCGGCCACTTGAGAGGAGAAAGTGTTATACGAGGATTGGCCAACTTGGGTACTCCATGCCTTGTAAGGTTTTTATTATTTGATTAATTAGAGCATCCATAAAAAAAAAGAAAAAAGGTGTAATGATTCCATGTATTTTTTTTAATGAAATTGTCCGTAATTCTTGTCTGAATTGCTTACTACCAGAAATGGGATGTTTCCACATGAAGCTTCCCATGGCTAGTGTTTTACTAAATGGGCTTCATATAAAATACTTATAAAAAGTAAAAAACTCATAGCTATGGCATGCTCTACTTAGAAGCATCCCACTTCTAGGCAGTAAGCAATTCAGGCAAGACTTGTTGACAATTTCATTCCTTCATTTTATGCTCTACATGCATGTCATCGCATCCAAAATCATGCACCGATGTTGGATGCTGTAATAATAACATCTATGTATTTATACAAGAAAGATTCCTTCCGAATTCCGAATAGTTTGATGCTACATGTGTTAACATCTCCCTCATGAACATCTCCCTCAAACTGTGTAGACAAATGCAGGAAAGAGTTGTATAGGATATCAAACCCTTATTCTACATTTAGGCGAGGACGGGTAGTTTGTTCGAGAAAGAAAGCGAGGAGAGATTTGAAATTCTCGGTGATGACAAAGCCACATTCCCTTTTAAACTAACATGAGGGGCCCACCATGGGATCTTCCAAGCTCATTGGAGAACATAACTACTTTTTCCTCATTATGTGTGCTTTATGCTTGTTTTGCTGATACCAGAAAGCAAAAATTAATCTGAAGGGAGGTTAATAAAAAAACTGAACAAAGGGGAACAGCGAAGAAACAGGGACAACAAGTTCTTTCCGTCAATGCAAAACTGCAAAATCACGCTTACCTGCTCTTCAATTATTTCAGGGGCTGGGTTTTCCTCTTTTTCTTTTTCTTGGGTTTCCGTTTGCCGTCGCCAGAGATGAGTATGTGATCAGATGTTTTTAAGTGGGGTTTGGGTGTGGGTTTTGGTTTTGTCATGTCACGAGAGTTTATGAGAGATGGGTCTTGTTATTGCTTGTGTTTGTTTCTGATTTCTTTTGTTTATGGAGCTGGGGTTTTGGAGGGATTTATAGAATCATAGGTAAGTTGCAAGTGGGGTTTCCTTTTCGTTTCATTAATGGGGAATGTTCATGGAAGAGACGATGGCGGTAGCCCATCTGGTGGGGTAGTTGAAGGTGGCCAAGACATGGAGTCTGTTCAAGCTGAGGAGCACGTTGATTATCATGAGCATGGTGGCCCGTCAGAGCTGATGGGTCAGTCTCCTCCTCATGACCCAATCACGACCAGGTCACCTTTGATGTTCACTCCCCAGGTTTGGTTATTATTTTTCGTTATTCTTACTCAGTGTATCCTGTTTCTTTCTTCCTTTTTTTCACGGTCGCTTGACTACTTCTGGCTGATAGCTGTGCTCTTGAGTAGTTCTTAGGATATTGTATTGTTTGAATTTGGGATTTAAGAGCAAAGAAATCGTCTGTTTTTGTATTTTTTTTTCCCTTTCATTTTGTTTATGTAATTTATTTTTTGTACACGAATTCTATTATTGAAAGATAGCTTTTCTTCTTTACAGTTTCCATAGTGTTGACATTTTCGCTAGGGTCTGCCGCAGCATCGGTTCTTTGTTTAATTATTCCTTACAAATGGAATTTGGAGGGTTTCTACATGTAGAAAGTTTATGGAGAAGAATACAGCGAAACCTATATGTACAGTAACCTGGGAGAAAAATTTTCTAGCAAATTAAATGGAATTGTTTTTCCTCGGCATATTTTTCCTTCTAAACGCAGCTGGTTGTTTGACAGGAGGTCAAAAGAGATTGAAGGGTGTTTGAAAAGCCTTTCTTTGTTTCCAAAGGATATGATAACAACTTCTTGACATGTTATTATAAGCATGTATGTGCATGTGTGGTTGTTGTGCCCTGGGTTGACTATCTGTGTTGTGTGTTCTTCTGTTGAAATTGTACTTCTTAGAACAAAATTTGAAGAATGTGTACCTCGGGAGTGAGTTGGGCGGGAGGGGATAGCAGGATGCCAGGTGCTCCAAAAGAGATAAGCGGGGTCCCTCAGGGATCAATGTCATGGCATAAATTAGGCAATAAGGGACAATTTGATCGATTTGTGTACTTTTCTTTAGTACTGTTGGTTAAATGTAAAAAAGGCAGTGGCTCATATGCAAATTCAGTTTCAATTTTGTTCTTATAATTAAGATAATATGATCAGCCCGTAGGTGAGAATTTAATGTCTCTTTTATTTAAGTCACATACCATTATTTGCAGTGATGCCTGCCTTAACAGCAATATACTTGAAGCCAACTCTGTTGTTCATTATTGTTTCCAGATTCCTATAGTCCCATTACAAAGACCTGAAGAGATGCACGATCCAAATTATGCATGGATGAAAGATGCTAAAGACTATGATGTTATGTTTGATGAACAAGGGATACCAACAATGATGACATGGGGCTATGGTGGCAAGGAAGTAGCTGTGGAAGGATCATGGGATAACTGGAAGGGAAGGTACAAGTTTCTGCTGTAGTTTCATCTTTGATTTTTTAATTTGAGCTCATTCATGCTAATTCCCAAACCTCTTTCTGATGTGGAACCCTGTTGTCCTCATCTCTTAGAACACGCTTGCAGAGATCAGGTAAAGACTTCATTATTATGAAAGTTCTCCCTTCCGGTGTTTACCAGTATAGATTTATTGTTGACGGACAGTATAGGTATGCCCCTGACATGCCATGGGCCTATGATGATATGGGAAATCCTTACAATATTTTGGACTTGCAGGTAAAATATTTCCGCCTTTCTTTTCAACTAATATAGATTCACATGTTAGATGCATCCACTTCTTTTCATTACCTCATTGTCCCTGAAAATTGTTGTTCCCTAGATGACAATTTTTTTTCTGGTCGCTGCTTGTTGATTGCAAGAACTTTGTCTCTTCTTTAATATGCAGAAATTATGCAAGTAGTATTGAGAACTTGGCTAATCTAGGAATCAAAGAATGACATCTGTTTTTCTCTTGGTTGAAATTGAGATTAAGGTGAAATTCAAAATCTTCCTTAGATTTTATCAAATGCTGGAAAAAAATTAGCATAGGATAAGAACCTTATTAAGAATTTTGGGTGCTTGATGCACTGTGAATTTCTTCTGTCACTATCAGGTTATTCTCTGACATGGATATGAAGCACAGACATAGTGATACCTAAGAAGGATCATATTATAATGTGCAGCATAATTTATTGAATATGAAAATAACCACTTTTTAAAGATGCTTTGGTTTTAGGTAATATTTACAAAGAATTTATCGTAATAACTGATGTCTTAAAATGGTTATTAGTAGATGCTAAATTATGGCCCTAATGTTGGGGTTGAGATGCTAAAATTAATGACATACATATACTATTACATTAAGTCCAAAATTTCACGAGAACTTTCTTTTCCTAATAATTTATGTGTCTCTGAATATATTTTCTGAAGTTTCTTAATTATTCCTTTTTCTACAGAATGACTGGAAAAGATGAGGTAAGAACCAAAGAGTGTGTAGGATAGAGTTTTGGTGTGATAGTAAACATCTTGAACTGTCATCGTCAAACATGGTTTTGAGTTTGAGTGGAGGTACCTTCTGCCCAATGGCCAAGATTAATTTGTTGCCGATCCACCCCCAAGATACTATCCATTAGAATCAACATTAATTTATAGTCCAGTAGCCTAGGATTAGCTATAACACAATAAGTAGGCTAACATGGCTTTGACTCGCAAGTTAGAAGCCTAAAATTCCAATTATGGGAAAGTGCAAGAGTGTTCATATTGAAGGATTTAATTGGCATAGAGACCAAGAAAGACCTGAATATAGCGGATCAAATACGATTTGGATACACATAATCTCAATGAAAAATTGGTTTTTGATGCATTGGGATGGAAAATTGAATTCATGGTCCTGACCCCAACTATTTGGGATAGAGTGTTTTGCTGATGTTGACTCTGTTATTGTTTTCAATGTTTTTACTGCTTCCTAACCAGGTATTCAACTATTTCTTAATATGTTATATTTTTTGCAATGCAGACAGATAAAACTTAATCACCAAAAGAAAAAAAAAGAAAAAAAAAGAATGAAAGTAGTACTCTCGATAGATGGACATCTTTCACTGCATAGGCAGACATATTGTTCATTCAAGTATGTGTAAGAAAAAACTGTTCATATGTCAAGATTTCTATCACCATGATAATGTCTAAGCTCACCATGATAATGCCTTTGGGTGGCATTTGTTTGACAGATATTTTGAGACAGCGGACTGTTAGCTGCTTGACACGTTTTTCATATTTATTTTCGTCATTTATGTGGCATGGCCATTTTCCAAATTAGAACATCTTGATTTTTGAATTGTGCAGGATTATGTTCCTGAGGACATAGAAAACATTTCTGAATTTGAGCCTTCACAGTCCCCAGAGTCTAGCTACAACAATTTGAACCTTGATTTTGTGGATTTTGCAAAGGAGCCACCGTTAGTTCCCCCACACCTGCAAATGACACTGCTCAATGTGCCTTCATCTTGCATGAACAATTCCACTCCTATGGCTAGACCCCCGCATGTGGTTCTTAATCATTTGTACGTGCAGAAAGGGAGGAGCGGCCCTTCTGTGGTGGCACTTGGCTCAACACATCGTTTTCTAGCAAAGTATGTGACTGTGGTTCTTTACAAGTCCTTGCAGAGATAAAGTACAAAATAACTATATGGACTCCAAAAGTATCTTATCTGTTATGTATGTGATCTAAAACATTGTGTAATTCCAGCAGCCAGTCCTTTTATGCGGAGAGGGGGAATTTATGAAAAAGCCTCAGAGAAATAGGATGTTACTTCAAAGAGATCCATTTATGCAAATACATGTTTTCTCTCTCTTTTTGCAAGGGTGTCATGAATCCCGAATTGTCGTCTCTTGAATTGTGATTGTTGTACTCTGCTGTTTCAGCAAGAAGATGAACGGAACTGTGGAATTTACTTGAATAATATGCTTCATTATGTATGGTTGGATGGCCATTGATTTGGGAAAAAAAATAGACGGTAGTAATTGTTTCGGTATACATGATGTAGGATTTGTTTCTTCCTTTTTGTGTAACCTCATTTATTATTGTAACTATTATTTGGTGCTTCATGGAGGCTTAGTCCAGGTGGTGCGCTTCTGGCTTGGGACAGCAAAGGTTGCTGCAGCAAGTGCTGGACCACCAACGCTGCGCTGCTGTGCATGCTGGTACAAATAAGAAATAGCTCCATTGAGGTCATTTACTTCCCTCTAACCAAAGTGTTCACCATAAAAATCCAATTTTGTTGATTTAGCTAGATCCAAATGATAGAAAGCACTGCTTGATAGAGAAGAAAACTAGTCTTCGTTCCTTTTTCTTTTCTTTTGGTAAGAAGGGAACAAACCGAGATAACCATGTACAGGAATCCAAAGTGGATTTTATTTAGTTACTTGTATAACCAGAAGTTAAAGATCTAATATCGCTACACTTCCACACATGAGCTCTCCCTACAATCCAAGTGCAAAGTTGCTCTACTTGAAAACTGGGCAGCCTTCAACCGAAATGCCTGGTTGGGTGGGGCATGTTGCCAAAGGGCAGTGGTCCAGCTTGGTCCCCCACCATTTCAGATTTTGGTTCTCGTTTTGCAAAGCAAAAAACAAGAGCACACCCATGAATGCGGTCCCTGCGTCCAGTGCTGCGGACAGCACGTAATTATACTTCTGCCACCATCGTTTCCGGTACCTGAAGACAAAGTAGTTAAAAATAGTGCCTGTCATGAGCCAGCTAGCTATGTTGGTGGGAGTCGCCGGTGGCATTCCAGCAAAGCCGTAGGAGATAACTGGGATATTGATCAAGGCTATCCACTTCTTTTCAGGGAATATTTTGCTCAATACCCACACAGGCACTGGCAAGACTGCCCCAACCAGGAATAGCCATACCAAGTTCCTGTACATCCCTCCGGGCCCGAACAGCCGCCTCGGTCCTATCAGACCCCATATCACAGATGCATCAAAGGTAACTTTGAATTTGGGGCATGTCCATGGACTGTCGGGATGGAGCGCTTCGACATCGCAGATGTTATCAATGCTCCCTAGCATCCACCATGCAACTGCCAGATTAACAGTGCCGGAAACTAATGTGCCCACTAGCTGAAAAAATGCAAGTTGAGTCGTTATTATGGGTTTTAATTACTGATATAAGTAACAGGGTAAGTTTTTGGGTTTCAGACCTGAGCTGTGAACATGCATCTGGGTGGGATTTTCATGTACTGCCCAAGTTTTAAATCAGATAAAAAAGAGAGAGCATGGATGGTGCTGATTCGGCCATAAATCTTGAAAAGCAGGTTTGCAATGGGCTTTCCAGGTAGAACATATCCAATCATGAACTGGGCTATTATGTCATATCCAGGTTGCTGCATTGAAATGGAAACCATCAGAACATAAGAGAAGATCAACTGTCATTTCTAGTGCTATCACCTTTAAGCTCAATATATACAAGCATGAAGAACTAGGCTAAAAAAACAAAAACTTCAGTTATAATACCTGGTTTGTCGTTGCTTGAATGACTCCAATAGGGAGCGTAACAATCCAAGCCAAGCCAAATGCGAAGATCATCCCCCACCAAGGTAGCTGCACGTCTTCTTTCCACACAAATGACATTAGGAGAGATAACACAATGCTTCCAAATAATAGGACTAGGAACCACCACTGAGGAACATCCCTATAATTTTTCATCAATTTTGCATGGATATCCAATTTCACATTCTTCATAGCAGATCTGCTTTGTCTAAAGATATCACTGCAAAAATAAAAATTTATCAATAGTGAATATACAGATGCATTTAAAGCTTGTAGATCAACATTTTCACTGTCAGAGCATAATTGTAGCTTGTGAGATGATTGAATTGATCAGGGGCTCAATACTATTAACCATGTAGGAAAGAAATGGAAAACTCAAAACTTCTTTCAAACTCTTCAAATTTTCACTTTATTAGAAGGTGCAAATCACTGGTTACAGATAGCATTTTGCCAATAGTATATAAAGAAATTAAGAGTGAAATCCCATGATAGTCTGACAGTAAAGCAATAATTCATATTGTCAAAGGAAACAAATTAGAAGGATATGATCTTTACAGATGGGGAAAAACAGATAATAAACTTCAGTCTGAAAGCAGCCTACCTGCCATGAAAGAGTGCCACATGAGTCAGAGTGGCAGTAAATCTTGCAAATCCTGATCCAATTGAGAGGGCGAACAGAGGGCTAAGATAAAGCTTCCCATAATTGTTATAAGCGGGAATATTAAGTTCATATTGTGGAGTCAAGATTTTATTGGTATCATAAGTGTGCCCACTAGAAGTGAACAGCTTATTGGAAAATATGGGAAACTTTCGAGAATCAAAGGTGTTAAACTTCCAGTAACACAGAGGAACAATTATATATATGAACATGATGAAGCCAACTGCAATATTGACAATGGAGGACCATGGTGTCACCAGTGGGCTGCCATGATAAGCTGAGATCCCTGCCCAATCAAGGGTAAAGGCCCCTAATCCAAGTCCATGGTACCCAGAGCCAATTTGTTGAGCTGTGATGCTGTGGGGCCATACCCAACAGACCCATGAGAAGAATGTCAGAATTGGGAACAGATATCCAGGCAGAGTATAATAGGCAAAGCTTGCCACCATGAAAATAAGGAAAAATTGCATCCTGGTGAGGCTTTTTGATTTAGGATCTTTCTCATGGAGTGCTCTGCAACAAAGTTATGTAAGATCAGAACATCTAATTGGAGTTATTAATAAAACCAATCTAAGAACGAGAATAACTTGTTTTCTTACTAGAGATTGTTCTAATTTGTACCCATTTGTTACTGAATGTTAGTACTTTTTAGTTTTAACTCTATGCATATTCTCCATTAAAACCTAAAGCCATGACAAATCAGAATGCATTCATGAAAATAAATTTATGCCTTTTAACTTGTGTTTGCATGTCATGAAACATAAAATTCAACCCACAAGCATGACAAACCCATGAGATGGATTTTCAAATTAGCTAGTTCATTTGTGCTACAAATTTATGATACAAATTTCATAAAGGCTTGACAAAGAAGAATTACAGCATCATTCTTTTCACAACTCCTTTTGCCTTGTTTCCTCACTAATACCAGGTAATTCTTTCAAATAAGAATTATATGATATGGAAATAAGAAATCCAGTACCATTCACAAATGAAATTTTCGTGTCTCCTTTTTTCTTTACTTTTTGAAAAAAAAAATCATTGTAACAAATGAACATTTTCATGAATTTAATCTTTGAAGCACAATAATTAAACCCGAAAATGATTAAACATATAATGTAACAAATCGGAAAATGAAAGCAAGAAAAAAGAAAGAAATACCTAAATAGAGAGACCTGAGCAAGGTTTGAAGGCCACCACATATCAGCTGGATCAACCAAATATCTTCTCAGCATACCAGCCCATCCATATCCCAATATCTGCAACATGAGAAATAAAATGGATGATTTTCGCTTTGTTCTTGTTGCCCTTTTTTATTCGTTATTTTAAGGCTACTAACAGTAGGAACCATATAATAAGAGGGTTCAATAGAGTAAACACTTCCCAGTTCCCCATCTTTTTAATCGGTGTTTCAAATTTTCAATTAGTTGGTGACTTGGTGTGAATGAAAATACTAAGAATCAAAACAAAGTACCCTCAGACCCATAAAGACAGAGCAATCCGCTTCTTTTTGTAATCCTTCTGAGTGACTTTTAGAAGAAAAAGAACTAATGGACAAAAGGGCAACGTAGAAAGAAAAGCACACAATCAATGGGTACGGAAGAACAAAAATCCTTTGAGCCTTTGAGCAGATAAATCCCAAGAGTAAAATTTAAAAAAAAAAAAAAAAGGCAGAAAAAGAAGACGACGAAGAAGAAAACTGTAAAATCCATTTCTCCACCTGCAAACTCTTTTTCTACTAGTAACCCAGGACTTTCCTTCCAACCATATTTCCACCAGAAAAAAATCCAAAAGAAAAGAAGGAGATAGCTTCATACCTGCGTCGTCAAAACAATGAGAAGAGCACAGAGGAAATTCAAGCTTTGCTTATAATATGCCTTCATAACCGTAATGGCGCCGATAGAGTAGGCATCACCACCACCGTATGACACCCCACAGTTAGCAAATATAGTAATGATCACATGTTCCTTCATATTAAATGGTCCTGGGTTCAAGCTAAAACTCCGTCCCAGTACCTTGAAATCCCTCTTTGGAAGCGTTGAAGCCATGAATTTTCCAATCGGTAAGACCGCGATTTGCATCAGAACCGCCGATATAGTTAACGGCTGTGTACGGTACATGAAGAATGTGTTAAGGAATATGAGCAGAGTGCATGAAGTAACACCCAGAAACCATGCCCGAAACGTCATCACCGGAAGAGACGGGTCGTCGGTTTCCGGCACGACCAAGGCCACTTCCTCCACTGGAGATCGTTCATCCACAGAATCTCCTCCATTTGCCTTCTGGGAGCCCTTAGTGTTATCGCTTTTCCTCTCCGACGCCATTCGAGTTGGTATCCTGAGCTCTGCCGAAGACAAAGCGCTCCTTCTGTGTGATTCGGATTTCGGACAAGCCACAGATAGCTCTGTCCGAGCTGAGAATTCGGTATTTGAAATGTCGAACCCGTGATTTAATACACGGAGATAGAGGATAATGGAGACAACACTTTTACTAAAATGTCCCTGCTTCGAATTTGTTTTCATGAACAAGCCGTATATAAAAATTGCGAACTATATCATTTTCAGGACGGAGAGATTACGATTATACCCCCCACTACTAAACACCGATTTTCGTTAATTCCGTTGGTTTTGTTTTGGGTTGTTGTTATGCATATTAAATGTCTCCTATAATCACTGTGGATTTGCCGTTACATTTTTAGTTAATGATGTCAATTGCCACACCAATCAAGTAGTAAACAATTTTCTTAGCAGACAAGAACCTTTGCATATTGGTAGACATTTTGGTCTCAACTGGAATAACTGGATTATTTGAGTGTCTCATTGGTATCACATAATTGGTAGCACATGAGACATCCTAGGTTCAAATTAAATGTAAAAGCTTATTTGAAGAATCCCACTTTTATTATACACATCCGCATGTAAACATATTTAAATTTATCACTTGGCATTGAGATAACAATCTTTTGTTACAAAATTCAAGAAATCATCTGGAATATTATCAAAATTGAAGATATGATTTTTTTTTATTTAAAAAAAACCCCACGTTAGTGAGATCTTGATACTGCTGATGATAATTTGAAATATTATCACACATATAATGTGTGTGATCCTCAGCAATTGTGATTCCCCGCGGCATCAAAAGACTAGCTGAAACCTTACATGCACCATAGTTTAGAGACATGGTATGTTTGTGGGTGTGAACAAGCGAGTACAGGTTGGAGATTTTAAGCAATGAATTGAACATTTTGAAAGCAACATGCATATGATCTTTGTCCGTGTCTCTTACGCATATGTATTATGATTACGATTTTTAGGGTGTTTGCATGCATTGTCCATAAAATGTGGGACCCTTGGCAGTTGCCAGACTCAATTATTGTTGGCCAATCAAATCAAAAGGGACTTTCGGATCGGATCATTAGGAAATTATAATGTATTTGTGGAATCAAAAGCCCATTGGATCCTCGGGGAGGGGTAATTTTGTCGTTTACTATTTAAAAAATTTTCTTTTAACAATTGGGTGAAAAGTAAAAGGAGTACAAAGGGAGAGACCCAGTTTAGTAATTTTGGTCGTAGTTGTGTAGGTTAATGATAACGAATAGAAGGTGGTTAAAGACCTGAGGTCGTCGTTGCGATTCTTTTCGAGCATGTGCGAGTCGGGTGTTAAACGCCTTAAGCACACGTTTACCTCGATAATCTCAAAAGCACAAAGCGCAGCCGATGCAGGGGCCTCGCTGCCCGAATGTACACGTAGGACGACGTGGTTACCGCCGTCACTCGGATCACGCTGTTTCTCGTTATTACTCTAAACGTCGCCGTTACGTGTCGTGAACTTTTCTTCCACGTAGGAAGAGAAGCTCATGTCCTGCATGTGTTCTTCATGCAAGAGACAAATATAGTGGTTTTCCACGTGGCAGGATGCTTTTACACGCGTCCTTCTATGTTCGCTCTGGCGTTCTCCGCCCCATCCATTACGCTGATTACCATATCGGTGATGATCGTGACAGGGGTTGTAAGATTTGCCACGTGGGGTGAGAGTCCAATGGCAATTCAGGGACTGTTGTTGACTTTTAAGCTCTCGAGGTAAATTCTGTGTAGGGCCCGCGTGTGGAAAGTCGAACTAATGGGGACCGCTCGTTGTGTCATTCCTGGGTGCCCCACCTGAGTAAAAGTGTACACTCGAAGGGCGGACTCTTCCACAGTCTCACTCAACGCGTCCGTCATGTCTGACCCTATCTTGGAAAATTCTTGTGGTTACATACTTGAAAGTATTTTCCCTGTAACCAAATTCTGGTGGTTCCGTGAAACTACCGGCTGGATGGCATTTGAATGTGTAGGGTCCCTCCTGACATGGGCATCCATTCGTGTATTTATGCTGGCACCATTAAGTGGCTCTAGGTGAAATGCTCTCTGAATACTTAGGTCACATCTAAGCTGTGTTTGGATGATGAGATAATTGAATAGAAAACAAGAAAAGTGAACCTTTTTCGTTTGTCTGGAAGAATAAGGAAAAATGTGGGCTCCATTCCACTTGCAGAAGACGAGAGAGAGAAAAGCTCTCATTTTTTTTTCTTGCTTGGAAGAGGTTAATTAGGGTGAAGCTGCTCTTTCATCTTCATGTCTTCCATTTTCTCATTAAGTTTTTTTGAGCTCTCTCAACATCCAAACGTTAGTTTTGGCTTCATAACGAAATCAACCGGTAAAACCAGTTATAGATTTATAGGCGACCAATGCTAAGAATCAAAGGTTCAATAAGGTTAGGTTAATATTTTGGATTGAAATATGCCTTAAAAGTTTCAAATTGTAATAATTTTTTTTATAACTGTAGAACACCGTTCCTACTACAAGCTCAAGATTATAGTAAATGGTGAATTTTATATATTTAATATATTCCTTAATACTCCCCCTGACGTGTATGCCAGACTCAAACCCATTTTAGGGAGACCATATAGAACACCGTTTCTACTAAAGGCTTAAGTTTAAAGTAAGGGGTGAACTTTATATATTTAATATATTCCTTAACAATAACTAATCTTCCATCGACAAAATCTTTTTACATATTTCATTATTAAGATTTATATGAGTTTGGAAAATCGTCATCATGACGAGTACAAATGGTCCCTTACCAAGTGGGCAATTTCAACTATCAATTCAATAGCTTTCATAGCCCAAAAGAAAAAAAAAAGGAAATTATTTCTTAAGGAAATAGAGAATTTGAAAACAAAATTTAGTTTTCAGGCTTTAATTAAACGAGCCATGGGTTGTTGGAAAGAATATAAAAAATGGAGGAATATTAAAAGAAATTTCCATTTGTAGAACATTCCATAATCCATAGGATGTGAACAACTTAGTGCTTTTGTTCTAGGCCTAGTGATCTTATGAACTTGTGCATGGTGGCATCAAAATTAAAAACAATTAACTCGCAGGGAAACCCATTACTGGTACCCAAAAAAAAAAAAAAAAGGAAAAAAAATTTTCCAAAGCCATCTCAGTATACTGATGTGGATATGGTCCATCTAACCCCAAAGAGAGAATCTGCGTTTATAATTGAAACAAAGGACGGAGGTGGGGATATATCATGTCACGCCTGCTGTGATCACATTCAATGGTTTTGAGGATAGGTTCTTTTGTACTTTATTCTCCAAATGGGCTCAAGACCTTTGCATCCCACCGCAACCGAACAAGGGAAGGTGGGCCTCACAAGCCCTTATCACACCATAGACGTCGTAAGGGCGGTTCCTCCGTGTGGTCTTCACCATTCAAGTTCCCTTTCAAACTTAGATGTGAAGTGCAATTCCCTGATGAGACAGATCATGAAGAGGAGCCCCATCTGTGGCCTGTGGTAGATATCGTGTCCAAAAGGAGGATTCATCATGGAAAATGAAAAAAAAATGATTATTTTAATTTAGTAGTGGAGTGAAGGACTGGAATTGCCGTCAAACATTTGTTGTCTCAATCCAGGAAAATCAAATAAAAAGTCCCCACAAAAACAGTGAGTGAAGGAATGAAATCGTCTGTGGTCTTTCCTTGAAACGGTCCCTGATGGGACTCTAAGATGCTGCCATGTGAAGCATCTTACGACTAGTGTGTTTTTTACTGTTTTAAATATTTTCAAGTGGAACTCACATGACAAAACACTGATCATGAAATGTTCTACATGATAGCATCTCACAGTCGCATTAGGGACTGTTTCAGATAAAGGCCACAGAAGATTTCATTCCGTGACTGAAGCTTAAGGTGGCTCTTATTGGAATTTTTCTCAAGCGGGCTTTGATGATTTGATCCACCACGAGCATCATATGGTGGGTGGTAAAAAACTAGTATTCGGCCTACTTTGCTTAAACCAACGTTTAATGGACTTCTATATTGTGTGTTGGAAGACGGAGTTAAAAGAAAAAATAAAAAAGCCCATTTAGACATGCATTCCTCAGCCCAAAGATCTGGTTTTAAGGACTTAGGGTTAGGGTCTTTTATCTCATAAGTTCCTGATTCTCCTCCGTCGATCTGAATTCCATTTTTTTTAGGTAAGATCGTCGATTCGAAATCTATCCATCGGTTGTGAAGATTTCCGGTGGTTCTGGGCATCTGCGCCCTGTGGGCGTTGAAATCAATGATCATCATCATTCCATGGATCCAGCTTCAGTTCAAGCCACTTCTTTGATCGAAGAAGACGAGTGGGGTAATTGATAAAAAAAAAAAAAAATTCTCCCTTTCTCCATTGTTACAAGACTTTTATTTTGTTTATTTTCATTTCATTTGTATGCTCCTGTTTCTAACTCCTGATAATGGGTATATTTAATTCGATTCTGATAATTGATCATGTTCTTTTGCGCGGATATTATGATAATTTCTGCCCTGATGTGTTTATTCAATGTTAGAAAAAGCGAAAACAATATAGGGATTGTGCAGATATATTTATTTATGTTAGAGGTTTGCATCCTAATTTTCGGGTTCCGAAAATCTCTAACTTTGGATTATTATAGTTCATTCAACTTAAGGATTTATCATGATTCCGATGCTTGACGAGTTTAAGGGTTTAGGGAAGGGTGATGTTTTGAGAGAATGGTCAACAGTGGCAATGTATATTGTTGTGCAGTTTTTTTCTTTCTTCTGGTATTTTCTGTACCCATCCTTCATGGGTAGATTGTAATCTCCCGTGTGTTCTTTCTTTATCAATATAATCTCTTTTGTTAATTATAAAAATGTAAAATAAAATTTCTAACTGGTTTGTATAAGGAAATGTTCATATTAACAATTGGAGAGTTACATACATGTTTCTACCTAAAATCAAGTTTTGCTTAAGAAAATTATAAAATATTTATTTGATCAACAATCGTGACTTCCTTGATTAATGTCTCAGCTTCCTCTGTTGTTGTGTTTGTTCAACAGGAATGAGTAGAAAGATTGATATTGAACTTGGAAATCTATTCCATAGAGATAACCTAGCAAGCTTGATTAATCCCTGCCCGCCAATGTTGAGCCATTAGCTACTGATGGCAGAAAACCAGTAGGAAACCTTTAAGCTCTCTGAAATCTATCCTGCTTGCATTCATTTATAAGGTCCCAGTGAAGTAGGACCCTCTTCAAAATTATTCAAGCTTACCTGTCCTTGTGGAATGTACTTTGTTTAATGAAAATGTAGGCGTCTACTGTTGATAATGTGTAAACTGATTCTTACATTTTATGAAATCATCTCAAGTCTGAGGCTGGTTCCTTCCTCAACCTCAAACTCCAACATATTTGCTGCACAGAAGTTGGCAGGATGTAACTATTTCATGGAACCCAACTCCAGTGCATCTTCGGTTCCTTTGAATTTGCAGTTGGGACAGGTATTGGATAAACCTAATGCAACTCCCCATTCAACATATACACTGTTTTGTTGGTGGTGGTGGGGAGTTAGGTAAGTTTCTTGTGTGACTGACGAGCAGTATATCCATCTAAAGAAAAAGGGCTTGCTCATCACTACTCAAAACACTGATGACTATTCACAACCTCTTGTCACCCTTACAAGGTTTGGTAACTCTTATTTTGTCTTACCAATCCATGCAATGGAATGCAAGTAAAAGGCATTTTCCATGTAAATACTAGTTTTTTATGTAGCCATGCTGCCTTTTTCTTTTAGAAGACTAGACAACTTCATGTTCCTCCAATCTGTTGAAAGACGATCAGAACCTCCCCAGACCCCGTGCGGTAGTGGGAGCATCGTGCACTGGGTAGCCCTTTAGACAACTTCATGTTCCTCAAATCAGTTGAAAGACAATCTTGTGGCTGTGATTGCTTCCGTTACTGTAATGATGGTAATCATGTCATCTTAATTTCCCTTCACTTGGTGGAAATGAAATACAAACCTTGTGTGGGAACAATTCTAATATCCTGGATCATGAATTGGTGCTTCCTAGAGCAATTTATTGTCCAGAATTGGAATTAATTGAGTAGTTAAAAAATATTCTCTGTTCTGGTTGCTTTGACAAAGTCTGCTAGCTGAACATAACAAGACATAGGAGGCAGACCCAGGAAGAGTTCAAATTTTAGCAATAGAAGGTTCAGTCCTGTTTGTGAGTGCAGCATTTGATGTAGCCATCATCTTGCTTATTGAAGTAAGCATGCATAGTCCTTTCAAGCATGCTGCCACAACTTGTTATCCCATTAATGCTCACTTACTACGCCCTTCCTCATCTCTGGGTCCCTAGGTATCCACCGTAAGCCTTTCATCGTTTGAACCAATGGAAAATGGTCCCAATGTGTTATTCATTACCCAAGTTTTCCAAATGGACTAGAGGGAAGCAGTTAGGAATTAAAGAGTGTTAATTTTAAGTGTAGCTTGAACAATTTTTTAGTTGATTCTATGTTATTTCCAATCCTTGCGCCCTTTTTCTTTTAGTGTTTCCACTTGTATTTTAACTGTTAACCAAGTTCACTGGTATTTGAATCCTCATTGTCGTGTATGATGGTGTTTTCTAACCTAAATAAATACTTGTGTGCATCTGGAGACTTTGCTTCAAAATAATCATTATAACATCATACTGACATTAATCTTGGGACGTGTGATATTTTGCTTTAGATACTGAGGGGTTTGTGATCCCAAGCTTGACGGTAGGAGATCCAGATATCAGTGAGCCTCATTTTTCGGAAGTACCGGACTCAAAACCTCCTTCTCCCAAGGTTAGCTTTGAATTTTACATTCTTTTAGACTCTCATGTAACATATTTCTTGAATCTTGCAAATTATCATGAGAGCTCTTCTAAGATTCATATGTTTACTTGCATTGCACTTTCCAAGGCTAAGAAGGAAGAGGGAAAAATGTACTTGGGGCCACACGGTGCTCCGCCTTCTCAAGTGAAGCAGCAAGAGCTGAGCACAGCCAGCCGTAAACAACGGTTGAAGCAAAAACTGAAGGAAGCGGATCAGAAGTTTTCAGGGACTGGGCGGGAGAACAAGGCAGAATACTTGCAAGAGCTTGTAGGTGGCAGGAAAGTAGCTGCCAATATGCCAAAGAGCTCTCCTAAGGATTGGCTTGACCCACATTGTCACGAGTCGCAGTTTGAGAGGGCTTATTCGCAATGAATTACTTCTGTTCTTTGCGGTTCTATATTGTTACTTAGAAGGCTTGTTTTCTGCCTATATAAACTGCTGTGAGCGCAAGTTCAATTAATGATAATTAATCACTCAGTTTCAGTTTCAGGATATTATAAGCTTTCTTGTTTTCACATTCTCGACAGGCATGGCTGGCTTTCAGGAGTCATTTAGTTAATCACATCTTTCTTTTATCTGCTGATGAAGATGACTCCATCCATGATTGCAATTGAAGCAGGTAAAACAACCGCGTAGACTAACCACAGTGGATAAATGGTCAAGGTTGGATGGATGATCTCAACCCACTGAAGTAGCCGTTCCAACAACTTTGTTAGGCAATCTGAAGGTCTGGAAATCCAGTCCTTATAAAGGGGTACAAAGAATTTGTGCCATCCATGATTGCAATTGAAGCAGGTAAAACAACCTCGTAGACTAACCACAGTGGATAAATGGTCAAGTTTGGATATGTAATCTCAACCCAATGAAGTAGCCGTTCCAACAACTTTGTTAGGCAATCTGAAGGTCTGGAAATCCAGTCCTTATAAAGGGGTACAAAGAATTTGTGGCGAAATATAATTTAATCAAAAACAGTTAAAAGTGTAGACAGTGGAAGACAGAATGCAGGAAGCATATACAACTCTAGTAACTGGAAAACATGAACTGAAAAGCTTGTGTGTGCTGGAATTAGAAGGGATCAGCAGGCGTTGCTGGGTGTTGGCTTCATGATCATCATCTGTATTTAGCGGACAGGCATCTTGATCCAGCCATTAGCAAAGGCGATGGCTAAGATAACGAAGGGCGTCGACATTCCGAAGATGATAATGTATGGTATTGGAGTCTTCATGGGGTTCTCCCCTTCCCTTTCTCCAGCTGACTGCCAATACCTATAATCAAAATCCCTTAGCTTATTAATGCCATTTTTTTTTCTTCCTTAAGGTGTATGCTAGTTGAGGAAGAATCTGTGCCTGGCCGAAACTATTGAAGCAAGAAAGAAAGAATCGCTTACTGTTGGGGTTCTTCTTCCCTGGTGATGAATTTCTTCTTCCTTGCTTGTTTGATTTCTCCATCTCCTCCACCTGCAACACAAAATCCTCTTCTTGACTATCCTTTTGAGACCAAGAAAAGAAAAAATCAATCGTTAGAGAAGTCTTGCTTAATTACCTGAATTAGCATGAATTTTGAAACGCTGAACCCTGCTTCCATTCGGTACATAGAATTTAGTACAAGAGAGAGGAGAAGATGAAGGGTAGTTTGGAAGGACTGAAGAAATGGTGGGTGTTGCAGAAGAAAGAGTCATCTTAGCTGCCATCATCTCTTTCCTATTCCTATTTGCTTCCCTTCTTTCCCATTATCTCTTACCACATACACCTTATACTTTAGATTGAGTAGTTGATAGAGAAAATTAATTTTTAGTGGCTCTTTTTCAAAATATTTAAGATTCAGTCTTCAAAGTTTTGAATTTTAACTTTTAATATACCTTTATCAACATATTTAATTTTTAGTACCATTTCACTATTATAAATAAATTCTTCCCAAAATACCCTTATACAACTTATTCCCATGACTTGTACAAGCAATAAAGTGGTTTGTACAAGCTATTTTAGACTTGTACAAGTGAATAAAATGACTTGTACTTTAAGTGAATGACTTGTATAAGTCATTTAGATAAGTGATGTAAGGACATTTTTGGGATAGTTGGGTTGAAATAGTGAAATGGTATTAAAAATTAAATATTTTGATAAAGGTATATTAGTGTTAAAATCCAAAACTTTTAAGACTGAATTTTAAATATTTTAAAAAAGAGCCACTAAAAATTAATTTTCCCTTATGTTCTCAGAAAATGACCACCACGAGGATAAGGTTCGGATGGGATTTGACAAGACCAGCGCTGACAATCACTAAAATGACTAAAACTCATTTATTTCATCAATTACCACACAAAGATGATTTCGTAATGAAATATTGAGTACAGGCTTACGGAAGAAATAGGATAGCACCTTTTGTGTGAGTGCCGACGGGGTTAATTTCTGAGGAAAAATGATGGAGAGTGGAAAGCTAACTTGGCTTCGCTCTAAGCAGGTAAGATCCGAAGGGGTAGGCTTCAATTATGGGAGGGAATGTGGAAAGATAGGTGGTCTAATAGGATTGAACTTTCCAAGTAATTAAATAATTCAGTGAGTTGGAAAGTCAGTTAGGTCGATCACTCTAGACATGCACCAAATAATGGAGGTTGGAAACTGAGCGATCGCTCCAAAAAAAAGCACACGTAAGCTTGTCTGCATTGTACGTAATTTCATATTTTCTTCGTTTGGAAGTCTTTTAGCCCCATTTGTTGAGAGAGTAATAGTATGAGATGAGTCCCATCTTCCTCTCATCTTTCCCTCTGTATTTCTACTTATAGTCCCATCTTCTTCCTCCTCCTTGCTACCTGGTTTCTGATCTTTACCGCATCAACAATGGCTGAGAAGGTGAAGTTCTCTTCTCTCTCTCTCTCTCTCTCTATACACTTACTTTGTATTTCTGTTCTGTTATTATGTGGCCGTGGATTTCTCCATTGATGCAATTCTTGCCTTAATTCAAAAATGACATTATAGCATATGGAGATGAGTTACCAATAGGATCAAATCAAATCTTCATCCCTTCCGGTAACCGGGTTTTCTTAATTATTTTTCATTTTTCTTTCCGTTTGTTATTTCTGGTTATGATACCGTTTACAGATGTCAAGACTGGTGCTGGAGGTGGATCTAAGCTGCTCACGTTGCTACAAGAAGGTCAAAAAAATACTCTGCAAGTACCCTGGTGAGCCCTCTTGTCTACGCATTCATCTCCCCTCTCTTTCTTTCTCTCAAAATCGTGTAGAGGACTGAGTTTAATTTCACGGTTTGTTCAATTTTACGAACAAGAGAAATTCGAGATCAGGTATACGATGAGAAGAAAAACACGGTGACGATCACGGGTCCCTTCTGCCCCCACAAGCTCGCGAAGAAGCTCTGCTGTAAGGCTGGAAAATCCATCAAAACCATTGAGATCGTCGACATCCCTAAGCCGAAGCCTCCTGAACCGCCACCAAAGGCACCTGAACCGGCTCCGAAGGCTCCTGAGCCGGCACCAAAGGCTCCTGAACCGGCTCCAAAAGCACCTGAACCCGCACCAAAGGCTCCTGAACCAGCTCCAAAAGCACCTGAACCAGCACCAAAGGCTCCTGAACCAGCTCCAAAGGCACCTGAACCTGCACCGAAGAAACCTGAACCAAAAAAAATACCGGTGGTGGCGGTGGCAGTCCAACCACTGGGGATATGTTGTGGACCATGTTCCCAGGGTTATGGAGGCGGCCCATGCTTTCAGGGCTATGGAAGGGCTCCGTCCTGTTATGACGCATATGGAAGGCCGTTATCATGTTGTGGGGTTTATGGAACTCCATTGCCGTACTGTGATGGCTATGGAAGGTCATTACCATGCCATTGTGGTTGTGGAGGATACAGAGGTTACAGGAGAGGCTGTGATTACTTCAGTGAAGAAAATCCCAGCTGCACAATCATGTGAAGAAAACGACAAAATTCGATTTCTCTCTGTCATCTGTACCTTCTTCCTCCCCTGAGAAAGTCTCCCAAAGTTAGAGCAAGTCTTAAAAGTGCAACAATGGCAATAAGGTCCTGGTCTTAAACATGTGGCTATGGTGATTTGTTATTCACCACGAATAAGTTTAATGGTGGGTTGTTCTCTTTTCATTCCAATAACAAGAATCTTCACTGTGCTAAAATGTTTGTGTCTCTGTGCGTTAGCGTGTGTTTTGGAAGGGAGAAGCTGTGGTTTGAGATCTGATTAGGGGTGCAAGCAGAAGCAGAGAGAAGGCCTTTTGTTTATGTCGGTAGGAACTCAGGAGAAACCTATGATGCATTTCCATTCATTCATCAAACCCTGATGTATAGATGATTGGAACATTTGATTTGACAGAGACGTGGAGAAGGAAACAAGATGGTAATGGGGACTTTGTCACACTTGGTGGACACTAGAAAAAAAGAATGCTAAGGTAATCTTGCTTTATAACAAAGTGAAAGGGGCATCTTAGCTGGTTAAAGTGAGTAGGACAAGAAAACCGAAAATGAAAATGGTACGGAAAATTGTTCCTTTGGCTTTCTTTGCTTGCGGTAGGGTAGTACTTGGTGATGCGTTGCAATCATGCATGGTTTTAGGGTGAGCAGATGTATGTATATGTGTGCGTATTGTTGTAGTATTACGGTCAGCAGATGTATGTGTGTGCGTATTTTTTTGGTGCCTGCTCTTGTCGAAGAGGCGGCCCCACAATGCTCAGTTGGTTATAAGAACGAATATGCTTTGATAGATGCAGTCGATCATAAGTCACAATAACAAAATATCAATTTCAGATGGTAGCAGTATCTCTCTTCCTGGTTGCATGTTTTGAAGCATGCCAATCTCATAAGCTAAGGTTGTATTTTGGATTGCTTAATTAAACACTTTGTTCTAACTTATGGCTTATTAAAGCGTTTTCAATGCGTTAATAAACCCCATAAGTTGAAGTTAAGTGCTTACTTAAGCAATCCCAAACGCAGTAGTCTAAACTATGCCCTTATAAGTCTTTAACTGCACAAAATATGAAAAGGGGAGATATTGCCTTTTAAGTACGTGTTTTTGTTATTGAGACCAAGGAAATTTCGGTTTTTGTGCCCCCAGCAATGCGTTTTGCTGGGGGAAATCGTCAAGTTGCATCGTTGACAAAATTTCGACAATTTTGCGATGAAACGGGATTGCGTGCCGAGTGAAATGGACTGAAACGGATGAAACGGGCGAAACAGAGAGAAAAATGCAAAATTTTTAATTTTTTTTTTAGCGAAACGGGTGGCGTGCCGGCGAAACGGAGCGGCGTGCCAACGAAATTTCACTAAAATCCAAAAACACCTAATTTTTTCCTTTTTTGCCCATTTAAAATTTTCTGACGTGTTGCCGAAATGCCGTTCGGTGCCCGGGGTGGCATGCCTAGCGGCACCAAAACTTAAAACCTTGATTGAGACTAGCGAGTTGCACGTGCAATATTACACCTATGTAGATTAAAATTTTTTGACATGTAAGGACTAAGGAATTGTTAATGGGTCTTTCTCAGAAAGTGAAAAGGGGAAAAGACAAAAGTAACTATGTGAGTAAATAAGACAAAATGACATTAGAGAGTTATTTTGGGGTAAAAAAATATATATTCAATTTTCAAACGCTTCCCAAGGGCATAACTTGTGTTATATATATGCCTTGAGTTATATATAACTAACCAAGTGCACATAGAGTATTGTACATATGAAGAAAGAGGTCGAAGGGGAGGAATAGTTTTACAACTGATTATTAAATTTTTATAAAATCAAAATAGTTTTGAAATATTGCACAATTTTATTGTTGCAATTCTCAAGGGAGCGCCACGCATTATACTTAGATAGATATAGATATATATTTATCAACTTTCCAGCCCCGGAGCCCCTCGCCTTCAATACCTATATCAATTACATTGGGATTGCAGAATACTTTCACATTTTATTTCAGAAGGACTTTGGACAAAGCACAACTAATACTGGAACTTGGTACCATTAAGGGCCCACTTAGAGCTATTAAATTGCAGGGGTACTTTTGTAAAAAACTTACACCTATTTACAGCTGTGAAACTTGACCAAGATCATATCTGCTATTGACGGAAGTTAAAATTTCCGATCAAGACTGCTACAGTAGATCGAGACCGAGAGGGGGAAAGGTCCGAACGGATATTTCAAAGTCAGATTCCACAAGTCGTCGCGACCACGGAACCAATGAACCTTTCCTCCCATAGATAAAAATTCCTCTGGTTCACCAAAATCATCGCTTCAAAGCAATCCCATCCTCCGAACTTTTTACTTCTTGGCCGGCTTTTCGTTTGTTGGGTGCAGAAGTACAGTCAGTGGTGGTTCTTTCCTCTGCATACGATTTTATGAAGGTATTTTAGATCTCTGTTATTTTGATTGAGGTATAAGCGGAGCTTTAGTGCTTTCAACCTTTAATATCGGGGTAGTGTTTCGAAATTTGGTCGTCGGCACCTTTTTTTCTTATGCCCTATCGATCACTGCATCCGGTAGCTCGGGGATGGTTTCAAGCGATGGATTCTCAATCCTGACCGTGGAGATTCTGCTGGAGGTTCTTAATTCATACCTATCATCTTATTTGACCTATTTTCAAGTGGGTTTGTGCAGTTTTTGATGTCCGACGATTATTTTATTAAAGCTTAGATATACTTCTCGGATAAATTTTTTGGGTTTCTCTTCTGAAGCTGCAGATGCTATAATTAGACTTGTACCGGGAATTTAATGGCTTTTCTGAGAACATAGAAGACTATGGTTTTCTATAATAGACCCCGCGTTAAAGATGCGGCCTTTCGCCGTATTCTCTCCGTGGTTCTAGTAACTCTCTTTGGTGTTCTGCTGCTGGTTTTTTCTCTTAGAACGAATTCATTTTCCAATATTGCGTTTGGGTCCTCTGATGATGGGAATTTTGAACCGACTTACATGATCTCTGGTTATGTACAGAAACCCAAACTCCCGAAACGTACCCATATGTCAATTTCATTGGAGAAAAGGAACCAGTTGCCTCCGAGAAATCAATATCTTTTCCCAAATTTAGCCAAGGATCATGTAACAATTGTTTTATACGTTCATAATCGGCCCCAGTATCTTAAAGCTGTTGTCCAAAGCCTGGCTAAGGTGGAGGGGATTGGTGAAACTCTACTGATAGTTAGCCATGATGGTTTCTTTGATGAAATGAATAAGATAGTGGAGGGAATCCGATTCTGCCAAGTGAAACAGATCTTTGCCCCTTACTCACCTCATCTGTATACTGATAGCTTTCCTGGTGTCTCAGTTGGAGACTGCCAAGGTAAAGATGATCCATTGGAGAGGAAATGTCAAGGGAATCCAGATCAATATGGAAACAACCGGTCTCCCCGAATTGTGTCACTGAAGCATCATTGGTGGTGGATGATGAACACAGTGTGGGATGGCTTGGAGGAAACACGGCAGCACTCGGGTCACATTCTTTTTATAGAGGAGGACCATTTCATCTTTCCAAATGCTTATCAGAATATCAAGCTGCTTACAGCACTGAAGCCTAAGAAATGCCCTGATTGCTATGCAGTGAACCTGGCACCATCTGACGTAACTTCGAAGGGAGAAGGATGGGATAGTTTGATTGCTGAGAAGATTGGCAATGTGGGGTATGCTTTTAACAGGACTGTATGGAAGAAGATCCACATGAAGGCTAGAGATTTTTGTTTCTTTGATGAATACAATTGGGATATAACAATGTGGAGTACAGTTTATCCATCATTTGGTGGTCCTGTATACACACTTAGAGGGCCTCGGAGAAGCGCAGCTCACTTTGGGAAGTGTGGTTTGCATCAGGGGCAGGGAGTTAAGGGTGCTTGCATTGATAATGGGGCAGTGAACATTGAAGTAGAAGAGATAGATAAGGTTCCCAACATCAAATCAGAATGGGAAGTGCAAATGTACAAGAATCAAGCAGGTTATAAAGCTGGGTTCAAGGGTTGGGGAGGCTGGGGAGATAAAAGGGACCACCAGTTATGTTTAGATTTTGCATATATGTATCAGCACGACGCCACCTAGTTGAACAGCTCAATTTTTGGGTTTTGAGTAATCTAACTGCAACTTGGTGAGGCATAGATTTTTCTGTTGAGCATTTCATGAAGAAAAAGCATAATTTTTAGTATTACACATGATGTTTTTATATTTTTAATTTATGATGTTGCATGAATGCAGTTAAATTGCTGTGTGATTTTAATGGCTTGCTCGGTTGTAGGGAGATTTTCTTAGGCTTTTTATTGTGCTGACCTTATTTTGTATCTTGTTGGAAGAAACCTTTGGTCAAGTTCAACATGAGGAAGAGGGAATATAAGCTAGCTTGGTTTCTTGATATGTGGGAGATAAGAAGTGTTTTTTCGATCATACAATTCTTATAATCTGTTATCAGTCTGAAAAATCATTCTTGTTGACTTGTACCATTTGTAGAAATAGGAACTTGCTGCTAGTGAATGAGAAAACTGTTTCTTCCACATATCTTACAATGTTATAAATTGTAGGTGAAGTGAAAGTCAAGAAAAACTAATGGTTTTTTTTTTCTTGCGAAGGAAGCTGTTAATTGATGTAAGTTGCAGATTTTAGGGCAGAGGACAGGGAACTCTTATGAGAAGAGAGTTGGATATGCTCCAAGCTGAAAGTACACCAGATTGTAGTAAGTTTTTGATCTCCATGTTATATTACCTGAAGGAGTCTTCTAAAATGTGGAAGTCATGGACGTGGATGGATTAGATTTGAATGTAAATCACAGCAGATTTTGAGGCAGCAATACTTGAAGCGTGGATTTGTACTGTTGAGAAACATCTAAAACAAAATGATGGATTTGTGAGAAGCTTCCTGCCTGTTTTACCATTATTTTGTGCTTTCCAGTGTGTCTTCGCTTTTATTTTATTCAATCATATATATTAGAGTTAGTTGTTGTTAGTGACCAGGGGATTAGCTGCGCATAAACAGGCACTGAGACCAACTGAGACAAGTGACAAGATGAACCTTATCTCATGGCCGCCTCTGTTTCACCACAACTATACTCTTCAGGTAGAGGATAAGGATTCCAGACTTTCCATCTTAGCCTTTGAATAGTCTAAAGATTGTTTCTTCTGCCACTCTTGGGTGAGCAAGCTTATCAGTAAGTTGCGATATTCCCTATTCTCCAGTGTATAATTCTTGCTTGTAATGAGAAAGATGACAAGACTTAAAAGCTTGGACATGTGAAGAGGTTGTCATCTTCTGCAATTCCGTTGGTTTGTCAACTCAGCCATTGTTAACATCATCTGATTGCTCTAAAATTCGGATTAAAATTTCTTGTGTCGGTGAAGGGTTCAATGGCTAGGATCCCTGATTAGGTCAAAATTTTGGATCTTGAAATGTTGCTATGGTACGTGTATTCTATGCCACTCTGCAGATCAGGTTCCCTACAACCAATTAACAGTCCCAAGCATAACTTTTTTGTTGACCTAAAACAACCACCCATGACCCAACCCAACTGTAAACTATGTGGGACAAATTCCAACAGCCCCCTCACGCTGGCAGCATAGCGTGGACACGGGCTAGGCTCTGATACCATGTTGAAAGCCCAACAACACATAAGAGGAGGGGTCTCAACCTTAAAACCTAGGCATTAAGAAGAGGGAAATCTATCTCTTATATGGTGGGTGAAAGAATGGTGAATTCCTAATGTAAGACAAATTCCAACAGACTGGAAATTGGGATTAACTCAGCTGCAAATTTGTGCAAGGACAAGATCAAATCCATATCAGGAAGAGATGGGTACTTCTGGGTGGCTTCTTCCTCACCAAAGTGACCACTGTTTTTGACATTTTTGCAGCTTCGCATAGGCTACGAGTCCACGACGTATATCCAACTCTCTCACTGCAGGGCGCTCTCAACATATAGGCCTTATGCTGGTGTTACCTCTGAAATCAGAAACGCCAGTTTCCCCTTATTGATGGGCATGTGAGCTCAAGTTCTTCTTCACTTCCTCTGTCTCCGACTGAGATCGCTGCCGTCGGTAGGGACTATAGATGCCACGACGGGCATATCATGGACTTATTGCGGAATGGGCTGATCTGAAGCAAGGAAAAGATCCAAGAGCAGTGACTCTTTTGCAGCGGACTCCAATACTTTCTCTTGTGGAAACTAAGGTTAAATTACAATCAGTGCAATACTTTCTCTTGTGGAAACTAAGGTTAAATTACAATCAGTGCAATGGCCGTGCAGGATTTTGGGTGGCAAATTGGTCCATCTTCCTTGATTGCCTCTGACCATCATGATAATGGCTCAATCAAAAAGGTCGCTTATTGGATGGAAGCGAACACACAGAGTCACCCTTCAAATGCGTTTGTACAGGAGTTTCCCTTCGGATTGTTCCCCTTTCGACCCTATGCTGTTAATAACTTAATATAATAGACGTGTTAGACTAAAAAATATCACTAAGTCAATTACTGTACAAAGAGGTTCGAGTTCGAGTATTTCACCCTTTAGGGCTATCTAACCAAGGATTGATATTGGGAGAGTAATGGCCATGTATCTCTCCTCGTCATCTTCTCATCTCTACAATGACCGACAACCTCTCTGCTGCTCTCTTTCTTCCTCACAGATTCTCCATGTTACCCCGTCTCTGTTATCTCCGAGACCCAGGATCCTCAACAACCCCCTCAAACTCATCTTTATCTCTTCTCAATCAAGGTATACCTTCTCTTCACACTCTCAAACCTCACATGTTTCTCTACAAGACTCTGTTTCTTCAGAGTCTCAAGATTGGCCGCCGAATCTTTCCGAAGCACATGAATCAAAAGCAAACTCTGCATCCAAAAGTTATATCTGGGTGAATCCCAAAAGCCCCAGAGCGTCAAAGCTTCGGCAGCTATCCTACGATGCCAGGTACAGTTCTCTTACACAGGTTGCGGAGTCTTTGAATTCTTGTAATCCGACTGAGGAAGATGTTTCTCGAGTTTTAAGCAATCTAGGCGATGATTTTATTGAACAAGACGCTGTAGTTGTTCTTAATAATATGGGTAACCCAGAAACAGCGTTGCTAACTCTTAGGTTATTTCAGCAGAAAGTAAAACCGAAAAGAGAAGTTATTCTGTATAACGTGACTTTGAAGGTGTTAAGGAAGAGTAGGAATTTTGACGGAGCAGAATTGTTGTTCGACGAAATGCTTAAAAGGGGAGTTAAGCCCGACAATGTTACATTCTCTACAATAATTAGCTGTGCAAGGATATGCTCTTTACCCCATAAGGCTGTCGAGTGGTTCGAGAAGATGCCAGATTTCGGTTGTCATCCTGATGATGTGACCTACTCTGCCATGATCGATGCCTATGGACGGGCAGGTAACGTTGATATGGCCTTGAGCTTGTATGATCGAGCTAGGACAGAGAGATGGCGTATCGATGCGGTCACATTCGCCACATTGATTAAGATTTATGGAATTTCGGGTAATTTTGATGGGGCCTTGAATGTTTATGAAGAGATGAAGGCTCTCGGTGTGAAGCCAAACTTGGTTATCTATAACACACTGTTGGATGCCATGGGGAGAGCAAGAAGACCGTGGCAGGCCAAGTCTGTTTATAAGGAGATGACCAACAAGGGGCTTTTGCCAAATTGGGCAACGTATGCTGCTCTTATACGAGCCTATGGAAAAGCCCGTTATGCAGAAGATGCTCTCAACGTGTACCGGGAGATGAAGGCTAATGGGCTGGAGTTGACTGTTATTCTTTACAACACTCTCTTGGCTATGTGTGCTGATATAGGTTACACTAATGAAGCCATTGAAATTTTTGAAGAGATGAAAAGATCCGAGACTTGTAAGCCTGATAGTTGGACGTTTTCATCCCTAATTACTGCATATTCTTGTAGTGGGAAAGTTTCTGAGGCAGAGAGCACATTGAATGAAATGTTGGAAGCCGGTTTTGAGCCTAACATCTATGTGCTGACTTCACTTATCCAATGCTATGGGAAAGCAAATCAATCAGATGATGTTGTGAAGATTTTTGACCGAGTAATTGAGTTAGGTATAAATCCAGATAATCGGTTCTGTGGGTGCCTTCTGAATGTCATGACCCAAACACCAAAGGAAGAACTTAGTAAGCTGGTCAGATGTATTGAGAGAGCGAACCCCAAGCTTGGTTTTGTGGTGAAGTTGTTGGTGGAGGAAACGGTTGATGGGAACTTTAAACAAGAAGCCTCGGAGCTCCTTGGAGCCATCACAACTGATGTAAAGAAGGCTTACTGCAATTGCTTAATTGATCTCTGTGTTAACCTCAATCAATTGGAAAGAGCTTGTGAGCTATTAGACCTGGGGCTAACACTTGAGATATACAGCGGTATGCAGTCAAAATCTCCAACACAGTGGTCTTTACATTTGAAGAGTCTTTCACATGGTGCAGCTGTGACTGCATTCCATGTTTGGATGAATGATTTGACAAAACTGGTGCAGAATGGGGAGGAGCTGCCACCTGTACTTGGGATTAATACTGGCCATGGCAAACACAAATATTCAGAGAAAGGATTAGCAGCTATGTTAGAGTTGCATTTGAAGGAACTGAATGCTCCATTCCATGAGGCCCCAGATAAAGTTGGCTGGTTTTTGACTACAAAGGTTGCTGCAAAATCTTGGTTGGAGTCAAGGAGCTCCTCTGGACTAGTTTCTGCCTGACCTTTGTTGTGAGCAAAGGAATCAATACGTGATTAATAGCGTATTTGGTTTCATAATCTCCACAAATGGTATGCGGGTATTCTCTCAAATTCTCTTTCTTGTGCCCTTTGCATCTTCAAATTTTTTATACAGAAAATTTTAGCATGCGGCTTGCATCCTTTTCCATTTCTGAAGATGATAATTGTTTAGGTAATAATTTAATCTGCATTTCTTGATATCCTACAATGAAGGTAGTAGCTCCACCCTTTCTTATGTATCAAGACACTGCAACAAATACGGGTAATGAAAAACATGGACGGAAACAACTGAATTGGATCGGTGACAGTGTGGAAGAAATGGAGAAGATGCGCTGGACTAGTAGTATGATCAGTATATTGCATTAGTATGAAATATCTTATAACTTTGGAATAAGCATTTTTGTAGAATGGAGCTCCAACGAAACAGTTTCTGTTGCAAACATTCATAGGGTAATACAAAAACATGGGGTATTAGAAGATGCTGGAGAACTAGTAAGAGCATGGGAGTGGCGGATTTCATATACCTATAGGGAGGGGAATGCTGAAATGCTAATGCTTTTGCTAGATCTCTATGACATCGAAGGGGAAGAAATCGAATGACTAATTACAGTGAAGTGGCAATGGATTAGAACTTTGGACTACCCTGTGGAGAGTATAATGTTAATTGCCAAATGCCAATCACTGAGCACATTTCAGAACATAAGTTATGTTCGTGTAACTGGTTCGTTGGGAACCACAGGTGCAGTGACTATATCATGATCTTAAGAATCTAAGATCTAAAAGTGAAAGAACGACGCATCACTGTTATAACGACGACCTTGACCATAACGATGCTATCCATAAATCAAATTATTTTAGGGTTTGGATTTCGATTGAACGTCTACCGTTGACATTTTGTGTGTGCTCGGGGTTGAAGTTTTGTATAAATATATAACCTTATTATTAAATATTTTTATTTAAGTATTTTTGTTTCTTAGTGATAGATAAAAATAACCCTTGTGAAAGAAAAGTGCTTTAAGAAAGGAAAGTGCTTTTCTTTCTTAGTGATGGGATAAAAATAATAACGGGGAAATTGGTTTTTAATAATACTTATTCAAAATAATTCAGATTTAGTTGATCAAATCTTGATAATTAGTTTTTAGTAATAGACTTTGAAACCTTTTCATTCATTTTGTTATAAATGAAGTTTGTAAGTCTTTTAAGGGCATTTTCGGAAGAAAATCTTCATCAACATTAAAATGACATTGATTCTTAATTATGTTAAAAAAAGTATCACTAAAAACTATTTACCAAGATTCTTCCGACTGAATCTGAATTATTTTGAAAAGTATCACTAAAAACCAATTTTTCTAAAAAAATAACCGTGGGAAAAACCTAAGACTTCGTAAACACTTTATCAGGATGAAAGCGCATTTAGCCGTGTCCACTTCACTTGATGGATGATGAGTCATCCGTGCATCGACTCTCGACAGTGAAATCCACCGCCAAAGCTGGGCCCTTTGTTCCAAAGCTGACGCCTAATTAATGTGCCATGTGACGCGCCCGGGGACCAATCCTGATTCTGTAATCGTGCCTTATTCTGATACCATTTATCTCCTCGTCTCTTTCTGTGGTTCAGATGCTCTCTCTATCAAGCTACGATGTACATACGTCACATGGGAACTTCGGTATCCAAGGTGCCAAACCAGAGCTGGGGAACCAGTCTTTGGAGATTTCGGGCATAATCTAACTTCCTAAAATCATACTAAGGATGATTGTTAACAGCAAATTTGTACTGTCGTCTAAGCTCCCAGAATAATATACAGAAGAGACTCCGTTTCCGTTTCTCAATCAGACCTTTTTTCTTTTTTCTTTTTTTCCATAGTCCATCCATTTACTACGCCATCATAATTCATAAGCAACAGCAGACTTTCTCCCTTGTTATTTATTTACTTTTACCTAAGCGGTTGTTATTTTCAACCGTAAACCAGAAATCAACAAATAGTATAATATAATTAAAAAAAATCACTTTTTTCATTAATTTTCTGAGCAGAATTTGCAGTTTCTTCATAATCAAGCTACAAATTCAGATGGATTCACGTGTTTCCGGGCCACATCTTACAAGTTCGATGGTGAGTCAACCTCTTATCTTTCTACCGTCGGTATTTCTCTTTGTTTGTAGCGTTCTGATTTGGTGTCGGGATTTGAACTTTATCCGCGTATCAGCAAACGATTGTAATTGCTTGAGTTATTTATTGGGCTAGAGAAATTCAAGAAATCTAAGCTATATTCTTACATTATTTAAGGTTTCTGAGTTTAATTTCGACTTTCGAGGTCGATAACTGTTTATGGAGTGAAGAAACGAACCCGCTTTTAAGATATGCCCTTCCGGAAACCTGTCTGTGTTTAACTTTTCCCTTTTTGTGGGATTTTGATTGAGAATCGATTCATGGGGTCAGTGTGACTCCATTTAGCATCCTCCCGCCGTCACCCTACTGCATCCCACCGCACCCTTTTGCTTTTTAATCCGTGGCCTTCCACGGCTCCAAAATTAAGTAGTTTTTGCTTCCTGAGAAATGAATCCGGTGATGGGTTTAGCCTCTTCTTGCCTTTTTGATACTTCTTGGCCTCGGTTGATTCCTTGTGACTGGAGTGAGGTGAGCTGATAACTTTCAGATTTTGTTGTTAGTTTATCCAGAGGAAATTCTGTTATTTTTTTATGAAGGAGATGTGCAGGTAGAAAGAAAGAGATAGAGAAAGAGAGGGGGAACACATATGCATCTGCATATTATAGCTTAGTCTAATTATACAAGGAGCAATTAGCAGGAGAAGAATTCGAAAAGCACAAAGGTGTGAAAAATGTCGTCCAAATCGAACAGAACAGATTGCTCCAGAAGCAGCTCAGCTCGATCGAAACACAGTGCCCGTGTAGCTGCTCAGACTACAATCGATGCAAAGCTGCATGTGAATTTCGAGGAGTCCAAACAGTTATTTGATCACGCAACTTCAATTGACTTTAACATTTCTGGTTCCGGTAGCAATATTGCATCCTCATCAGTGTCTTCATACCTACAGAAAATGCAGAGGGGGCAGCTCATCCAATCCTTTGGCTGTATGATCGCCATTGAAGAACAGACTTTTAGCATTCTTGCATACAGTGAGAATGCTCCTCAGATGTTGGACCTAGCCCCACATGCTGTCCCCAGCGTGGAACAGCGAGAAGCATTGACAATTGGGACTGATATCAGGACCCTCTTCCGACCTGCAAGTGCCGCAGCCCTGCAGGAAGCTACCAATTTTGGAGAGATTAATCTCCTCAATCCCATACTGGTTCACTGTAAGATCTCGGGTAAGCCTTTATATGCAATTATGCACCGCATTGATGTGGGGTTAATTGTTGATTTGGAGCCTGTAAATCCTCTTGATCCACCAGTGACAGCTACTGGGGCATTAAAATCTTACAAGCTTGCAGCTAAAGCCATCTCCAGATTGCAGTCTTTACCGAATGGAAATATATCACTACTATGTGATGTACTGGTTAGAGAAGTGAGCGAACTGACTGGCTATGATAGGGTAATGGTGTATAAATTTCATGAAGATGAACATGGGGAAGTGGTTGCAGAGATCCATAGAACCAATTTGGAACCCTACCTTGGTTTGCATTTCCCAGCTACTGACATACCACAAGCTTCAAGGTTTCTTTTCATGAAGAACAAAGTTAGGATGATCTGTGACTGTTTGGCCCCACCAGTTCGTGTAGTTCAAGACAAGAGACTGGAACGGCCATTAAGCTTGTGTAGCTCCACGCTGAGAGCTCCTCATGGGTGTCATGCACAATATATGAAAAATATGGGCTCAATTGCCTCTCTTGTGATGTCTGTTACAATAAATGAGGATGATGATGAGATGGACAGTGATCAACAGAAGGGGAGGAAGCTATGGGGGTTGGTAGTCTGCCATCACACAAGCCCTAGGTTTGTTCCATTCCCTCTGAGGTATGCCTGTGAGTTCTTGATACAGGTCTTTAGCATACAGCTTAACAAGGAAGTGGAATTGGCTGCTCAAGTGAGGGAGAAGCATATTCTGCGGAACCAGTCAATGCTTTGTGACATGCTCCTTAGAGAGTCTCCGGTGGGAATAATTACTCAGTCACCCAATGTGATGGACCTTGTTGAGTGTGATGGAGCAGCACTCTACTACAAGGACAAGTTTTGGTTGCTTGGAGTAACCCCTACAGAGGCACAAATAAGTGATATAGCAGGATGGCTTCTGGAGTACCACAATGGGAGTACAGGCTTAAGTGCTGATAGCCTTTTGGAAGCAGGTTACCCAGGTGCTTCAGTTCTTGGGGATGCAGTTTGTGGAATGGCAGCCATCAAGCTTACTTCAAAGGACTTCTTATTTTGGTTCAGATCTCGTACAGCAAAGGAGATAAAGTGGGGTGGTGCAAAGCATGAGCCTTTTGATAAGGATGAGGGCAGGAAGATGCACCCACGGTCATCATTCAAGGCCTTCCTAGAGGTGGTTAAGTGGCGGAGCTTACCTTGGGAAGATGTTGAGATGGATGCTATCCATTCATTACAGCTAATATTGCAAGGATCCTTGCAAGATGAGGTTCTTAATGACACTAAGGCAATCGTAAGTGCACCATCAGTTGATGCCAGAATCCAAAGGGTAGATGAACTGCGTACAATCACAAATGAGATGGTTCGCCTTATTGAGACTGCTTCTGTCCCCATTTTTGCTGTGGATACTTCTGGTAATATAAACGGATGGAATACCAAAGCAGCTGAGTTAACAGGAATTCTAGCACACCAAGCTATTGGCATGCCCTTAACTGATCTTGTGTCGGGTGATTCAGTTGATGTTGTGAACAACATGCTCCAGCTTGCTTTGGAAGGTAATGGTACATAGAATCCTTAAATTAGTCTTCATCCAAAAGAAAAAAAAAAGGCTCTTGAAATTACTACTCAATGATTTTGGCATTCTTGTGATTGAGGCACTTGTATTCTATTACTTTCATGCCCAAAGTTTACCTGAAATTCAGTTCTTTAGCCTTCGCCATATTTAGCCTCGATGTGAATAGCTCAAGCCCATGATGGCTATCAACTTTTCCCCTGGGTTACACAATAAGAATCAAAGATATTTTTCTACATGAATATCATATAATGGGATAAAAATTTCTTGTTAGAAACCTGCTAAAACTATTCAAGTAATTTGTAGATATCACTCAGAAAATAAACTGGTATGAGGAAACAGACATCTACAGAAGAAAATAATGTTGATTATCATTGAAAAATGCATGTGTTAAACAAAATAAAATGTTAATTATAATTAAAGAAACTTTTGATTCCAAATAAATTGTATCATTTGAAAGGATTTAAGATTCAAACTGTAAAATTCTATGATTTAAAGAAAAAATTTGTAGTGTTCTTTTCAAAGTGACTTGGACCTATGAATCAGAATGCTTGGGTTAAATTTCAATGTAAATCACATGATTCAAATGGTGAATCATAAATTGATGTGCCACATATGCTCCTTTCCTTGTATGCTTTTAAGATTACCATTCTGTATCTTCTATTATTATAATTTTTACATGGCAGGTAAAGAAGAGAAAAACATTGAAATCAAATTTAAAACGTCCGGTACTCAGGAAGATAATAGACCTGTAATATTGGTTGTTAATGCCTGTTGTAGCCGAGGCATAAAGGAAGCTGTTGTAGGAGTTTGCTTTGTTGGGCAAGATGTAACAAGGCAAAAGATGGTGATGGATAAATATAACCGTGTCCAAGGTGATTACATTGCAACAGTGCGGAGTCCCTGCCCACTTATTCCTCCAATATTTATGATAGATGAGAATGGTTACTGCTTTGAGTGGAATGATGCAATGCAGAAATTATCTGGCTTGAAGAGGGAAGAGGCCATTGATAGGATGCTTCTTGGGGAGGTGTTCACTCTTAACAATTTTGGTTGCCAGATCAAAGATCAGGACACATTGACCAGGTTGAGGATATTACTTAATGGTTTAATTGCAGGTGGTAGTACAGATAAATTGCTATTTGGGTTCTTTGACCGTCAGGGTAAATATGTTGAGACCTTACTTTCTGCAAACCTGAGAACTGATGGAGAGGGTAGGATCACAGGGGTTTTCTGCTTTTTGCGTGTGGCTAGTCCAGAACTTCAATATGCTATGCAGGTGCAGAGAGTAGCAGAACAGGCTGCAGTGAATAGTCTTAAGGAGTTGGCTTACATTCGTCAAGAAATCAAAAAGCCTTTACAAGGAATAATGTTTACTTGCAATCTGACAGAGGCTTCTCCTTTGAGCAAAGAACAGAAGCAACTTCTGAAGAGAAGCACTTTATGCCAAGAACAATTAGCCAAAATTGCAGATGATACCGATTTAGATAGTATTGAGGAGAGGTATGATGCTTCTACTAGATCATTTGTTTATATGCTTGTGCACCTAATATTTCTTTATATTATAGGAATCAGTTTCCAGGTCACACAATTGGCTGATGTCTAAATAATGCTATGTAAAGTTAAATTCATCATCAGATTTATCAATGTCTTGTAGTCTTGTAAACATATGAGGCCCTTGCAGCCCATGACAAAAACCAAAGATAAAGTTCAATTGCTTGAAAAAGTTGGACGACTAAATTTGCTTTGAAGCTTTCTAAAAGCTCAAGTACCTAAGAATACTTATTAAATTAATCTTAAAAATGTAGATAGTGGATGAGGCTGCCCGCCTCTATGGTGGCAGAATGAAGTGGATGATCTCTTTGCAATAACCCATGTGAAGTAGCCCCTGAAGACTTGGAAGATTCAGTTCCTATTGCTGGGGGAAGGAGAATTCTGATTACGAGAGTACATTAAGGATTCTGATTACTAGGGGAAGGAGAATTATGATTATGAGAGTACAAAAAAGAGTTCTGAGTTGGATCATGCAAATTCCCAAGTATAAGGCAGCACTGCTTCATCAGGTTCCTTTTCCTTTTAATGGATCAGATGACAAGCAGCAGTATGTTGATAATTTGATATAGACCATTTTAATGAATGTCCACCTTCCTTGGGTGGTTATTTTAGGGGTCTTATCAACTTCTTTGAGTTCAAATGGATCAGTTAGGGATGGAGACATCACTCCTCACTGGCATCCTGTTCTTTGTGGCTTTGTCGTTGCTAATGCCATGAAGAGGCCAGTCTGGCCTCAGGCCGATGCCTGCTTGGAACATGTGAGATATCATCTGTGATTCTATATAGGATATAGAACTTCACACACTTGGTCCTTGTTATCAGAAAAACATTATAAGACCTTGCATAAACAGGAAACATTACGAGCTTGATAAATATCTACTTCTGCGGTATATTGAGCTTAGGAATGACAAGATCCATAAATTATAAGTCAAGCAATTGACGGTGCCTTCGCCAACTAGATGTGGAAGGAAGATTGTGAGCTTGTACCATGAGCAGAAAACTTTCCTATTATGTATAAAAAAGGGGTCTAAAAGATTGATTTCAAAACATAGGACAGATCTAGAAGTGTGCAGATGTAACCATGTTATTTATATCCAGTAGGGTCGGAAATAGACTCAGGATGTATGACATAAGAATCTAGCAAGCTCCTATAGCTATAAGAAATCTATAGTTTTGCGATTCTTTTAAATATTAAATATTAACTTAAAACAACATCAACAATGCCTTATTCCAACTAGATAGGTTAGATACGTATCTGAAATCAGCTTAATGGCTTGTCCCTATTAAAACATTAAATTAAATAACATATATCATCTCATTAAAATATGAAATCAGCTTAATAATATGAGGAAAAAAAAAAGGTACAAAAGGTAGGACTGATACAAATCTGAAACAGGAACATGTACATCAAAATGATAAAGGGGCATCATTGGGAGGAGCCACCATCTATAGGTTCCACCCAACAAACCATTTCATAATAATGGGCTATGTTAGTCTTTCCTGCGGATTGTTTCTCACATGTTTCTGAACTTGATAAGCAGATGTGATTCAGTTGGTTGTGATCACACGGAATCAGATTGCCTCTACTATAGCACTTCTCCTACATTGCAATCATATATAGCCGCATCCTGTCTACTTGCATCTATATTACTAAATACGGTTAACTTTTCTACATCTTGTTTTTTATTTTCAAGCATGGAATGTGGTTTTTGTCTAATTTTCCATAGTTGAACATTGTGAAGTTTGATCACTTTATAGTACCACATTACCATGTATCGTCACTGCATTTGTTTACTGAAGTATATGTGGTTATTTGTATCTCAAAATAGTCAATATTTTTAGCCTTTTTTTGGGGTCCCAAATTACAGCTATCTGGAAATAAGCACTGTTGAGTTCAATCTTGATGAGACTCTGGAGGCCGTCATGAGTCAAGTTATGAACCTGAGCAGGGAACGCCAGGTCCAAGTCGTTCGAGATTCGCCTGCAGAAGTGTCATCTATGTACTTACGTGGAGACAACCTGAGGCTGCAGCAAGTCCTGTCAGATTTCTTGGCAAATGCAATCCTTTTCACCCCAGCATTTGAAGGATCATTGGTTGTGCTTAAGGTTATTGCAAGAAAAGAACGTATAGGAACTGCAATACACATTGCTCATGTTGAATTTCGGTAAATCGCTTCATAGTCTTATGATCCTATTATTTTCGATTCCATTGAATAGTTCAGCAGATTCAAGCATACTTAAAGTTGTTTTTGACCTATCATCTGAATGACTATTTCCCTCCAGGAAATCTCATATGCAGAAATCAGTAAAATGCCGGATACATCTGATTGGTCCAATACTTGTGTTAGTTTCCAATCGATGCCTGCCCAGTTGATGATGTCTGATTTCAGAAAACCAACAGAACTCGGTTCCTATCCCTTGACGAACAAGACTTTAATGGAGAAAAAAAACTCAAGTAGTTTCCTACCAAAAATATATATGTATATATATATATATCAACAAGTAACACTGTAGGTTGACGAGATTGGGTTGTTCGAGATTGTTGTCAGAACCACTTAGGCTTTTACGTTTTGAATTAGATCAAGCATATCTCGATAATTTTCTCCTTATTATTGCAGGGTCACCCATCCGGCACCAGGTATCCCAGAAGCTTTAGTTCAAGATATGTTCAACCACAACCGGGCGGTCTCAAGGGAAGGCCTCAGCCTGTACTTTAGCCAGAAGCTTGTGAAGATCATGCATGGCACTGTACAATATCTCAGAGAGGCAGAAAGATCATCCTTGATTATTCTTATAGAATTTCCCTTGGCTCATAAGACAGCAGACAGGTTAAAACAAAAATTAAACAGAACCCCATCAACAATCTAACCATCTTTACGCTCACTTTGACAAGGAGTTGTGATGATGGCACTGAAAGATGGTGCAACGTGGACATCCAAACCTGTAATGTGTTTGGTGTAAAGTGGACAGGCACTGGAAGCTGGTGCTACCTGAGTTTTAAGTCTGTACCAGTTGTTTTCTACAAATAATTGCCAATTGGTTGTATTCTTAGAGCATCCTCATGATTTGATCATCCAAAGTAGTTTTTTTTTCTTTTTTAAAGCTTGATAAGTTCTCTCAAATACAATAAATAGTAGCCTCTTCTTACGGAAATGAATGATGAATCTTGATCATGCAAAAAAGAGATTGATACCACCGAGAGTCTGGTGTCCCCTTTTTCATCCGCGCGTGGTAATTGTACTACTGCTTGATTCAAGTCACGGTTGGATGAAAGCAGCAGCCTCTCATGCCATTTTTAGACAATTGTGTGCTCTTATGCTATCGTCATCTGTCATATTTATCCCTTCTTTTAATCAGGCAAAAGAAGTTGGATCTGATCTGATGATTCAGGGGCTCAACTCTCAAGCAAACAAGCTCAGGCTTCATGGACTATATGTTGGTGAAGTTTCAAAAACTCTAAACCAGTTGCTGAGGGGGTCAACCCATGCTGAGATAGATACTGAGCATCATAGAACTTACTCAGATGCCTCATTCCGCTGTCACAAAGAATTGTCACAATTGTGTGACCAGGCCCCAGTATCTGTGCCACACGAACAGCTCCAACGCAATTCATGGCAGAAGAACTCCCAACAAAGAGACCATCTTTCTTCAAAAGAAACCTGATAACACACAAACATTAACAAAAACTGAAAGCTCAAGAACACTATGCAGGCTTTCAACCAAGGAACACAACAGAATAGGGAGGTACATGAAAGTTTGCACTTGCAGTAATCACCTAGACATTTCAACAGCCTCTAGATCTGTACCACGGAAAGCCCCATCAAGTTCTGCCATTGTAAAATTCTTGGTTAATCTGTTAATTCCAATTCCTTCAGTTATGGTGTCAAATGGGTTCTTTAGCCTCCGACCTTCAGCCTCCTCCTTGGTGTACATAACACCTCTAGTCACTTTATTGAAGAGACCAGAACCAGGAGGATCTATCAAAAAACACTTGATGTCTGGATTTCTTCCCTGTTACATGTAACAAGGAACATACCTGGCACCTTCATTAAGTTACAATGAATAAGGTAAAGAAAGGTAGAAAAGATTGACACACCTGAAGAAACAGGGAAACTCCAGCAATAGTGCCACCTGTACCAGCAGCTGCTACAAAAGCATGCAAATTGCCACCCGTTTGTTCCCATATCTCAGGACCTGTGCCCTCATAGTGAGCCCGAAAATTTGCCAGGTTTTCAAACTGATCTGCAAAGAAGCCTCCTTTACAATCATCCGAGAAAACAAAACTGCATTTTCCTTCCTCAGGCATATGACCATTGATCTGCTTTGACTCTTTGTAGTCCACCCCAGCCTTTCTTTGATCTGATGCTAACTCATTAGCTTCAACTGCCCTTCGTCTTGCTATGTTGACATAGTGATCTCTGTGAGTAATAGACACTGGTCTAACTCTCTCGACACTCGCTCCAAGAGCCTCAAGTGTTTGAGACTGAAGAGTTTAACAGGAAAGGGATACAAAGAAGCATAATCTCCTAAGTAAATTATTATTAAAAGGAAAAAATGTAGAAAAAATTAGAGTATATTTGTTTTAACAACTGGATAGCCTTGTGAATTTCCTGAGTGGTTTCTCACTCTCATAACTCATATACTTAATGTAAGGTTTCTGCTCAGAGGTATACAGGGACAGTCCTGCACCATATGGTATGTACAAATCGTAGCATATCAGTCACATCAATTGTCCGAAGAATAAATTTTTTTTTCCATCATCTAATGATTGTAGTCAGCAAAATAAAATGTAAGGAATACTATTCCGATACACTGGTCAGCAGGAAGCACTTAAATGGAGGACAGAAGGGATACCAACCACATGCACAGCAGTTCAGTAAGATGGGAGTGATCAATTCACACATTAATTTCCTGGTAAAGATAAGACGGGAATATTTTCCACAAGTTACAAACTTTTTAAGGTCAATCTGAATCTAGCCGATCCAATGTATCAACAGTTACAACTGTTTCACCAAGTTAAACCATACCACTCAGATCAAACTGCTTATTGGGCTTGCCAATTAATTTCAGAACTCCAGTATAAAAGTTTTAATTTACACAAATCAATAGCAGATAAAACACAAAAGTGGTTATGGTAAGAATTATATCCAAGCTAAAATGGTGTCGCCAAAATAGATGCTCAATTAAAATCAATTAAATGTCTACAGACCAATGTATACCTTCTCAATGGCAACATCATCTGGGATAACCACATGGCATTTACATCCATAAGCAGGAGCCACCGTAGCAAGGCTGATAGCAGTGCTTCCAGCACTTCCCTCGATAACCACTCCACCTCGAACTAGTTCACCAGAATGTAGAGCCTTTAAAATCAATGAGATGAAAAATAAAGATAAGAAAGCATAATGTGTATTCATAAACATCCACAAACAAGCAGACTATAGAAGAGGGAGGAAAAAAAGAAAAGAGAATATGATGAGAAAAATGCTACAACAGTTCATAAATCCATTGTCCAAGGTCTTTGGAGAATTCAATATGTTCTCATTAAAATACCCTTGTCCAGTAATTAGACAAGTGGAATTGATGCATTACAGTTCTCAGGAAACAGACTACTCTCAAATGATCTATAGTGGTCTGACCTGGTGGAAGGCAATCGTCTGCAAGATAGCACTTAAGGAGCATGATCCACTACGTGTTATTAACTAACTTAAGATCTGAGGAAGATGCTCCTATTACAGCAGTGTAGCAGAAGATAGTATGCAGTACCAATCCCAAATATTCGGTCTAACACATTCATAATGAGTTGAACCACATTATTCGTCTAACGTTGATGTTCGCTAGTGAACTCCATAACACATTCTCTTTTAGGAGTCCCTTAATGTGCAGATATGGGTGTTAGTTGAGTTATTCAAGATACCTAAACACTATATGACAACTTTTAATTGGATTGATTGGCCTACCCACAATTAACTTGGATTAAAATTTTTGGGGACTCTCTTGAAGAGCATTTAATGTAGAATTATTAGCAGAGGATTTTCAAGGTTGTTCTAAGTGCTCACTATTGGCCGCTTAAGGGGTTTTCCATGGATGTTTTGAATTGTACAACTCCGTAAGAGTAGGTTACCCAAAGGGAATTTTCACAGCCATACAATTGCATATTTTTTTCTAGTTATAAACCATTGCAAAAAATGAACTTATGATCCATGAGGTGGTCCATGATCTAATGTTAGCACCTCAAGTGAAGGATAGATAAGAAAAACCTTATATTTCCATTATTTTACATATTCTATGATGAGATGTCCTGTAGTTTTCCCATCCACAATGAAGAGCGTTCCATGGAAGTTGTAGTATGAGAATCACTCAATCTCTCTTGCTTTTGTTCCATTTTCTAATGTACTTCCTCATTTATATTGGATGCTAGTGCTTTTGTACATATATCTCTTCTTGGTAATCTATCTGAAATTATGCATAGATGGAAGAGCTCTGGTCTTCCAACATCAACGAAATGAACAACATGGCATAGAATAAAATTTTGACCATATTAAGGAACTCAGACGGATACTTTAGAAATTACACTATGAAGAAGTGGCATTGCGATTCAAAGGCTGTAGAGGTTACACTTTAAACTACTTTGTGTATCAGAGATAAAAACTTTAGTTTAGGATCTTGAAGGAGAAAATTCTGTCCTTCTTCTACATTAAAAAACGCATTTGACTTGTAAGAACCACAAAAATGGGGTTTTGCCGTTTTCGGATTCTAATGGGAGTCAAATTCGAAAGAAAATAAAAGATAATCCAAGAACATATATGGATATTTACCTCTTCAATGATTTTCACTGCTACTCTGTCTTTCACGCTTCCCCCAGGATTCAAGAACTCACATTTTGCCAGAATCTACATGGTAAACACATAAAACAACGGCAATCATCCAACGGCAAAAGCCCCCCCTTTTCCTTCCTCAATTATTTTTATTTTATTTTTCATATTTCATATGCTATAGAACAAGAAATAAAAGAAATCCACAAAAGTACAGCGAGAAGACAAGCAGAAGAAAATCCACATGGAAAGAATATATAGAATCATCTGTGATTCGAGAAATCAGGAGCTTACTTCACAACCAGTTGCTTCAGAAAGGCTATTGATTCTGATTAAAGGCGTGTTGCCAATAGCATCGACAAGCCCTTTTCTTAATTTCTTCAATGAAGAGTTTTTATGGGTCTTCCTCCCCGGAAAGCTTAAAAAATAAGAGAGAACAGCGACGGAAAGCGCAGCAACAACAGCGCCAGCAGTCTTCGCAGGCACCATTGTTGCCCCAACTGTTGCAGGAGCAACGGTTTTCTCGGGCTCTATTAACTTCCGAGGCCGGTGTTCGCAAAACCACGTAAATATGAGTCTACGAGTCGGTGTCTCCTAAAGCAAGCCCATTCCGTCTGAAATTTCTGTAGCCCTAAAGCCTTGCCCACTTCAAAATCAAGTTTAATCATTCTTCCTTAGACTGTTAAACAGCCATCCTTCTAAGTTCTAATAAAGCGAAACGAGAAATTGTAGGCCAATCGGTTACTTGGTTTCTTACTACATTCCTTTAAAAGCTTAAAAGATCCCATTGCCTTGAACGTTCAAAATTCTTTAATGTCTCTTAATATTCCTATAATGCTCTTAAAAAGTTTATAAGACTATTGCATCCCCAGATAATTACTTACAACTAATTTCTATATAAGTGCAATATACACGTACATCAACTAGTTACATATATTATTGTGTGGCATGTGTGTAATACTGTACGTCTACAATTGAAGGAGATTCGAGATCTTTAAGACATCTAAGGCCTTAAAAATTGTTAAAAGTTATTTTTTTAATTTGGAAAATGAAAAATAAAAGCAACCAAGTTATTCTCATAGAAATATATGGTAATAGGCATTGTAAGGTTGTTTAGAAAAAAAATGTATGGCATGCTCTCTAAGAGAACGCTTCGAATATGGTATAGAAGATAATAGAGGACGGTGCCACCTGGGGTGATGTCAATTAAGCCATGTGCTAGTTTTAGCCAAGGTTTGGATTTCATTCCTATTCTCATAGGAAAGGGAAGACAGTTCGATAACCCCATCTCTAACTAAAATATCACCTAAGGCTATTTCGGGTTCCTCTAACACGGCGCTCTCCGACGGAGGTAACTGATCAAACAGTTATATTCGTGGTTGCTGGTCATGTACCAGGCAGGCAGGCAATGTATAACGTAGCTGATGTTAAGAAAGTTTAACAACTTATAAGCAGTCGTTGTCGAGATCAAGTCTTGCCTGCACGAAATATAATAGCCCCTACACAGTGACATTCGTATTTGGTGCCCAACAAGAATGGAATCTCATTCAATTGTTTGAATTAAATCCAAACATGCCCATTGGTGAGATAACTTTGACTTTGTAACAAATGCCATATATAATTTATTTTAATGACAAATCTATTTTAATTTTAAAAATGCAATTTTTTTTCCCAAATAATAAGGAAAGTAGTAAGGTGGCATGCACGTTAAACCGCCCACGAGACGTGAGATCAACCAGTTAGTCTGCTTGCACACGCATATAAACATAAATTGGATTACCCTTTTGATTAAAACCTAGCTAGCTAGTGCGCAAGCCACAATGGGCAACTGCATAGATCTATTGTTGCCTCCCCCAGTACAGTCGACGATCAGAGTCATCACCTTCAATGGAGGCGAAGAAGAGTTCATGGCCTCAACACCAGTCCAAAAGATCACTTCAGGCCCGTACCAGGGTTACAGCCTGGTGCACCATGCTCAACCTTTCTTGCCATTGCCGCTCGACGCTAAGTTGGTGTCCGGCGAGGTTTATTATCTCGTGCCACAACTCACACTCCCTTGTAGCCCTCCAATCTCCCCCAAAATGGGTGGGGAATATGGTTACAAGGGCCAGAGTATAAAGATAGTTGTATCCAAGAAGCAGTTGGAGGAACTGCTGTCGAGAAATAATGATGTAATGGATTTGGAATCCGCCGGCGGGAAGAAGCTTGCTGTCCTTGAGAGCTCTCGGGTTAGACGATCTGGGTGTCGAAAATGGGAGCCATCTTTGGCTGCCGTTCCAGAATTGCAGGCTTGTTAAAAGAAATATGACAGGAAGATTTCTTGTTCTCTTTTTTCTTTATATATTGTCACCCGAAACAAGCCAATTTTCCATGAAAAAATTGTATATTAATGTTACTATCAGGATGGTACAGTACAGGACAACAGTGAGGCGCTCCTGTATCTTGGTTTTTTCAGAGACATTTTAAAGAAATCAGCATAAATAGGCTGGATATTGAAGTCTTTAAAACTTGTAATGAGGACGAAATGTCAAGCTAGAATCTTCCGACTTCCCTTGATACAGAGGTATAGATTCATTTCTTTTAAACGAGTGATACTAAACAGAACATAAAGAGCTAAAGCGATTCTGATTATTGTCTTTGATTACAAGTTACCATTTCGATCTCTCACTGGTCACTGCTAATCGCACAACTCCCGGAAGAAAGGAAGATATGCTTTTCTATCTGGAAACAATAATTCCCGGTGAGATCTAGTACAATCTCTCATTTTGTCTTTGCTTAGGCTTGCCCGTCTTTGAAAAACCCCCACTGCATTGCTCTCTCATGGCTATCCCAGACATGCTTCTGAAATTCAAATACCACTTTATCCTTGCGATCCTCGTCGCACAAGTTATCATCTCTGTCTTCCTTCTTGCGCCTAGGTTCCTCGACCTTCTCGCCTACTTTTGGCCTCTGCTCTTGTCCACAGCTGTTTTGCTGCTGGCCGTCATCCTCTTCGGCGGGATATCTCCACCGACGGCTGAACACTCCGGCGATAATATGGGACAGGGAGTCCTAAGCTACGTTGGGGATCAATGAGCCTCGGAGATTTGAGTAACATATATAGTGATGCATGTGGTTTCGAAACCCAAATTTGAGTTTCAGATTTGTAATTTCGTACCATCAAACGTTTATCAAGCTCTCCTTAACTTTCTATAATCTTTGGCTTTTTGTTCTCTTTTAATTTTAATCTGTGGAATTCGAAACAACGAATGTAAATCTGGGGAATAACAGTGTTCTTAATGGTGCAAGTTTGTCCTTCTCGTTTACCTCTTGTCCAGCGCCGATTTTGATTTTGCTGAAAACAGTTGTCGCCCAAAAGAAATAGAGAAAATTAATTTTTAGTGGATCTTTTGCAAAATATTTACCATTCAGTCTTCACAGTTTTGAGTTTTAATTTTTAATATACGTTTATCAAAATATTTAATTTTTAGTACCATTTAACTATTATAAATAAATTCTTCCCAAAATACCCTTATACAACTTATTCCCATGACTTTTTTTTTTTTTAAAGGAAAAACCCACTAAAATTAGTGGCACTCCATCGGTGGGAGGAGGGTTGAGGCAGACCGTGACCTGTAGATTAATTCCAACAAAAAGGATACACCTAGCCAGGGGGGGACACATAGGATACCTTACCCCTCAGAGAGAAGCTAATTACAAGACAAAGAAAAACTTTAAGGCCTAAAGCAACAGAGACCTGTTTTATCATGAAATAAAGCATGTTTAGCTTTTACAGGAAGAATAGACTCAAGGTTGAAAATTTGAAGATGAGAGTAACTGCAACCTTCATGATAAAGTGACTTGTACAAGCTATTTTAGATTTGTATAAGCAATAAAATGACTTGTACCTTAAGTGAGTGACTTGTACGAGTCATTTAGATAAGTGATGTAAGGGCATTAGTTGGGTCGAAATAGTGAAATGGTACTAAAAATTAAATATTTTGATAAAGGTATATTAAAAGTTAAAACTCAAAACTTTGAAAACTAAAGTTTAAATATTTTGAAAAAAACCACTAAAAATTAATTTTCCCAAAGAAATACGGGAAAATTAATTAAATACAATATTTACTTCTAAAAACCCAAAAAAGAATGGAAACGCCAAAAACAATTATATAGGTGTGGAGTATTAAGAACATAACCTTCATTGTAAGTTTACACAGATTTTTTTATTTATTTAAAAGGCCAACCTATGCTCTTTCATTAATTAAAATGAAGCTTACACCAATAAAAATATGGCATTCAGGTTCCCAATCAAACCTGAAACAGAGCTACATAAGAAGATCAGACCAATGGTCGAAGCCATCGCAACCAACGGAAATCCATTGGTAACGTCTGAAGTTTAGACTGATTAGCAATAAATGAAATCATAAATAACATAAATATCTCAAATCCCAAATAACATAAATTAGACATCACTACAAGGAATAGGCATAGTTTTCCATTCCTTATAGGAGTATATCTCGAAAATTGTAAACTAATCTAATGTAATAAAAAGCATTTGAAGATAAAAGTTAATTATAATTTGATGAAATTTATATAATGTACGATGGTATAATTTTCATAACGAATTAAAGGACTTTTATCAATAAAAAAAAATCTTGGGTAAAAGAGCAATTTTGCTAATAAAATATACAATGACATAAAGAATGGTAGTTGCTAAAATCTTGGACAATAAATGAAGTAAGAGTGCTATATTAAATTAGTCATTGTATAATGTTATTTAGTAATATGTTATTTGAAAAATATATGTTACCGGTAAAACAAGAGGATATGCGCTCGTAAACCATCGTATGAAAGAGCTCCCATGGTCACACCACGTACGAAGTTTTAAAATTGGCAACCTCATTCAAGTGCTAGAAAAACGCCGATGAGGAAAATGGAGGGAATGCGATCAAGTTCAAAACCCTGCATTTTGCTCAAGAAAATCAGAGGTGCTTAAAGCCAAAACATTTGATTTAGAATGTATCGTGGAGATCTGAGGATTTGTTTTACCCAAATTGAATTTTGCAGAGTTTACAATTTCGCTTTTGGAGGATCTCTGCAACGGAAGATCTCCATTGGTCTCTTTAGATCGCTTTAAAAATTACTGCACGGATCCTACTGGAAACTGGTATTCTTCTTACTGCATGGATACGATTTTTCATGCCTGTGATTGAATGTGTGGAAACCACTGGATTTGTTCTCTGTTCAGTGCGAGGAGTTTTCGAGACGCTAGGTTTAAGAAATTTATGCTATAGAACGCTCCATTAGGGCTTTCTAGTTGCATCTTTTTGTCGATACAAAATATGCAGGCCTTGGTTTCAGGTGGTAAAGGTGAGCTTGAGAGATTCAAACGTTTAAATATGGCGGTTTGTTCATGGAGATGCAGGAACATATATATATATATAATCCCTAATTTTTAAACAGGAATCCGGTAGAACCATAACTTATGGTTGATTCAACCCACAGAACTTCCATTTTTCTAACGTTAATTTACTTATGATCTTACAGTTGGACCATTGAGATCTTTTAGGTTTAAAATCCTGCTTAATTTCTTAGAAGATCAATAGCTTCATAATCCATAAGTAATGAGAGCATGAAAGGTTTTAAGCTCGTGGATATGTGCTTTATATACAAAAATTTTGTCAATAAATTATTGCCAAAAAAATCTGAGAAAAAGGACCTTCATTTGCGATTAATCACTGTAATCAATTTTCTTGCGATGTGAAAGTTTTGGAATAATTTTGGATGCTTTTGTAGTTTTATTTCATTCGTAGCTTTCACCATATGCAGCTGTTGCAGTTCTGGCTTGAGCATGGGTAAGGAGATACTTATGTTTCGAAGGAAATGCCATGCATATAGACTTGGTAAACATTTGTTGATGTACCTAGTGCAGAATCTTGCAATTGCAGTCGAATTTTGTTCTTTGTATGTTCCTTTCTTTTCAGATGTATTGCTACGGGTGCTACTGATCATTCAGCAACTTCTGCAAGAAAACAAACATGGATCAAAGAGAGATATATATTACATGGATCCATCTGTATTTTCAGGTGATTTTGGAGTTTTTCTTTCTTCCATGTCCATAACTATATGGTGTTATTGTAGAAGTCAAAAAGTAAATTATTCTTTAAATGTATTCTTGATCTGCATTTCACCAGTAAGTTGTTTATTGCAATATGGAATCTGAAAATAATATCTCTCTCATGCCATTCAAAGAGAAGTACGAGTTCATCTCAGGGCCTTCTGGAGAATTTACAGTTATCATTAAGTAGTGTCTGTATGCACTCATAAAGAAAACTGTGACTCCTACATAACTGTCCTTGTAACACTCTTTGATTTTATTCTATTTTTTTTTTTTACACACAGAACAAGCAGTTGTAGATCGGGCAATCAATGACATTTGCATCCTTTTACAGTGCAGTCGTCATAACCTAAATGTGGTATGTGTTTTTAGCATGATATTTCAACTCTGGTTCAAGAAAAATTGATAAAGGCTCAAAATTAGTGATAGGTGAACATGAAAGGAATGGAATGGCGAAACGTGATCCGGTTAGCGAATTCTCAAACAATTGAAACATGGTTTTGGATAAAGTTGATACAATCATGTAGATAACAACTTGTAACTTTGTGAACATTAGGATGTTTTCTTATCAAGGTCATTGTTAACTGTACCTTTGCCTAATCTTTCGTAAGATGAATGACATCAGTTTGCTTAATCAAATACATTGTTGTCCAAGATAAAGTTCCCTGATTCCATGATACTGCTGGAAATATGTTCAATAGCTTCTCCTTATATAGTCATATAAGGCACCATAAACTGAAACAAGTTAACAGATACAAATGTGTTGACATCCCTAAGATAGGTTCAAGACTCCAAGCATGACTTCCTGTAATTTTCGTAATAGCTTAAAACATGCAATTAAGCATCAATGTTAACTAGCTATTCATGGAATATTTATACTTTCTTTTCTTTTTTTATCTTTTTGGCAGGTGTCTGTTGGAAAAGGGTAGGTTCCATATTAAGAAAAAAGAGCACTTGGATTCATGAGACATGAGGAGATATCAACATCCATTTGTTCCTATTCTTGTCTATGATGATGAAGATCTAAATATGAATATTTTACTAGCTAGCAAAAGGAAAAATGAAACCCTATTTCCTGTTCATTAAAGTCATTATCACCATATTTTTGTTTATTTATATATTTTTGTTTGTTTATTTATGTATTTTTTTGTGAATGCTGTCATTATTCCTGACAAGGAATAACAAGTGAATAAATTCACATGAGTAGTTTCTGTGTAGTTAGATGTTATGGAAAGTATAGCTGATATTGCCTCAGCAATTAGTTTTTGCTAAATTAAAAAGAAGAAGAAGCATATTTTCCATATAATACTTTAAAGTATGAAATTTTATTACTGTAAGTGATATCTCCATTTACCTCTTCATTTGATCCAAAATGATTTTTTTTTTGTATCCATATTGGAAGAATAGATTAAAAGTTTTGGCTTACAAAATATTTCATTATTGTTACATTTTTAAAAGAGTATGATACATGGTACCTGTTTTTATGATTATAACTCCATTGTATTTGTACTTTATCTTTGTTTCCGAGTCACCAGCTGTAAGATACTATGTTTCCGCTGTTTTTCATTTTTCTTCTTTTTAATTTCATGCATTTTCTTTTTTTACTTTTGCACATATTGTGATATTGTCCATTAATTGCATTCTAGATTGGTGATGGGCTGGTTAAGATTCTCAGAAGCTGAACGGAGATTTGATTGCACGAGGAGTCCTAACACTGTAAGATTTCAAGATAGAGGTTCAAATGTAAAAGCATCACTGTTTAGTTAGATCTTAATTTTGGTTCACTTACAGGCCTACCCAGTTCCTGTACATGTTGAAGAGGTCAAAGGTATCCAAATGATCAAAGAACTTGATCTAACTTTATCCCACTTAACTAATTTAAGCATTGACAAAATATTCCTCGGCTTTGCGAATTTAGCTCATGCAAGGATAATCAAGTGATAAACATTGTAGAATGTGTGATTTTTTTAAATCTCCAATCTGTAATCTATTATGTACCTTGTGCAGCGATTTTATATGGTTTAACATATTTCCAGATTTTGCTCTTCATTTTTGGCACCATAAACATGCTTGAACTCATGGTTGGAGATTTTCCCTTAATTAATGCTTATAGATATTACTAGTGTTTCCAATTATATACTGGTTGTAGAGAAAGAATCAGGTAAAAGTTTGCTTTAGCGACAATTTTGATGCCCCAGAAATGTATGTTTAACTTTAGCTGTGTGCTCGGGATTGCTCACTGCAGTGTTTCAGCGATTAGCAGATGACCAATTTTGTAACAGAAACCATTGCATTGTCATCACGGTAAGCATGGTCCTCTTTAAATTTTTATGAACGAGCGAATTACTAACAGTAGTCCCTCCAGGGAAGAGGATATCCTGATGTTCCCACTAGAAGGTAAAATTTTCCTTTTATGCTTAGAATCAGTTCTTTTTAATAATTAATGAAAATGAAGACAGATAAAATCTGTCCATAGTTAAAGTTTTCCACTTTCTATATTATCTATTTGATCTTGTAACAAAAGAAATTTATTTTTCCAATTAGGTTTTTGCGGCTTCTTATCCAAAAGCTGTGTCTACCTGTATACTGCTTGGTAGATTGCGATCCATACGGCTTTGATATCTTGACCACCTACCGTTTTGGATCTATGGTAAGATTTCTTCATTAGTATGTGATTAGATTCCCTTTTTCCCTTGTATTAGTGCACATACAGAAGCAATTTAGAAGATGTTTATATCAAGATTGCAAGTATTTGAAGTTTATATGTGATCAGTGTCTATACAGAACATTATAAGTTTTATAACCTACTTCTTTAACTTGATTCCTTTCCCCTGTTCTTTTGACCTTGTCAGCAAATGGCATATGATGCAAAATTTCTTTGCCTGCCTGAAATACGCTGGCTTGGAGCTTTTCCTTCAGATACTGAGAAATTCAATATTCCAGAACAGTGTCTCCTTCCTCTGACAGCAGAAGGTAAGATGACGTTCAAAGATGTCATCTATGTATGTTCCTTCTATTTTAGTGAAAATGGTCATAATTCTTTGAAGATACCCTGCTTTTTATCTCAGATAAAAGGAGAGCTGAAGCCATGTTATTAAGATGCTATCTCCAGCGAGAAGCACTGCAATGGAGGTCTAATCTTATGATCTTATTGTGATGTTTTTGGTACTATACATGCTTAAATAGAAATCTTTCAAGAACTTTTTTCATGGCAGGTTGGAACTAGAATCAATGCTGCAAAGGGGAGTGAAATTTGAGATTGAAGCACTGTCTGCATCTTCAATTTCCTTCTTGTCAGAAGAATACATTCCATCCCAGATTAATGGTGGAGTCCTCATCTAACCACATTCATGCTTTCTGTCTTTTCAAAGAAATACCTCTAGGACTAAGTTTTAGATGAAACATTGGGTCATTGACTCCTTTATCAAAACTGGCTTCTAACCTGGGTTGTGTTTCAATATCTGCCTTCTAAATGAGATTAAATTCATTTGCTTCTTAGAAATGGTTAAGCAAAAGTTTAAAATAAGATTTAGCTTTGATTATTCATTTGTTTTAAGGAGATGAGTATTGGCTTCTATTTCTTCGGCAGATATGGACAAAAGGCAGTATAAAAAAATTAAATGGCCACAAAAATGCTGTGGAATGATTATTATTGAGCTTTGTACTGCCTAACTACCACATATATGGCCTAACCGAGCCCCAATGTCAGCACAGTGGGATGAAATCGTCTCCTTGTAGGATTCTGCGTCATGACATTGTCTTAACCCGTTCTGGAAAAAGCTCATTTAATTGATTAGCCTGTGCCAGGCTTGAGTTGAGTGGGCTCACACCCTAGGCTGCTTTTTTTTTATAGTCGCACCCTAGGCTGCTTTTATGGGATATGTTTGTAACTTTTCATTAATTGTAAATTATTAAGTTTTAAAAACAAAATATTATAATTTTTATTTTTTGTTGACTTTATGTACATCACTCAGATTTTTTAGTAGATTTTCAATTAATACATCTAATCTCAGGTGGCTACACCAATTATAAGCTTAGTCCTGAGTCTCTTAAGCCGAGGTTAATGGCCTGAGCTTAAGAAATGTTAAGAGAGCAGGATGACACAGCTAGGCTTATTTAGAATTTACCGCGCATTGTTTGCCCTTTTCAGATATTTGCCGACGTGGTCAAATTGGAAAACAATGACGAGCAGGATGACACATTCTCAGGGCCTGGGCTATTTGCCTCAACCTTCAAAAGATTATAATTCAGAAATCATAGCCCAGCCCACTTTTGTCCAGTTTTGTGAGTCTTGAATCCTGAATGTTTGGCTCGGCGTCAATTACCAAAATCTTTCTGAAAGCTGGTGCCAGAAGAGAACGAGCGCGGAAAAAGAAACGATGCAGAAGTAGAAGAAGGGTTTATGATTACCAGTAAGAATTTTCATTTCCAGAAACTAACGTATGTGTTCCTCTGTCACCCTCGTCCCACACTCTGAAACAAATTTTGGTTTTCTTCTGAATTTTCTTTTGTGGGGTAAGCTTAACTTTTACTTCCTTTGCTCCTTATTAATTCGACTGCAACCTAAGCATTAGAACAATTAAACAACCCAGTGGCGGGCGATGCCACATTTAGGCCATACTCAGTTTTAATAACTCGGTGTAATCCTTCCTTGCAAGTGCATCATTTCCTATCCATTGAGGCATTTCAACATTCGAGTTACAGGCGCAGTTTTGAAAGTCTTGTTTTGATGCTTTGGAGAAGGATATGAATATGTCACCAACCAACAACATCTGGATTCGACGGCAGCAGTGCCCGTGTGGAGATTGGAAGTGTTATATACATTACGACGGGGATTCCGACGTGATGTCTAGCCCCTCTGAATGGGAAAAGAATAACACACCATCGTCATCGGAACCTATGGTCACCCCATATGTAGGGCAGATATTTAAATCTGATGAGGAAGCCTTTGAGTTGTATAGCAACTTTGCTAGGAAAAATGGCTTCTCCATCCGGAAAGAACGCTCAAGAGGTAGTCAACAAATGGGTATTTATAGAAGAGACATTGTCTGTTATCGTTCTGGGTATGCTCCTCCTAGAAAAAAGGCTGATGTAGATCACCACCGAGATAGAAAATCAGTTAGATGTGGGTGCGATGCGAAAATGTATTTGTCAAAGGAAATTGTCGAAGGTGTTACACAATGGTGTGTTGTGCAATTCAGTAACATTCACAACCACGAGCTATTGGATGATGATGAAGTCCGTCTCCTTCCTGCATATCGTAAGATTGAAGAGGCTGATAGGGAGCGCATTCTTTTGCTCTCTAAAGCCGGATTTCCTGTGCATCGTATAGTGAAGGTGCTTGAACTAGAAAAAGGAGTTCAACCAGGGCAGTTACCATTTATTGAGAGGGATGTCAGGAATTTTATTCAAAATCGTAAGAAAGTTGTCCAAGAAAATGATGCTTTGCTCATTGAGAAAAGGGAAAATGATGTATTGGAACTTCTTGAGGCATGCAAGACCATGAAAGAGGGTGATGAAGATTTTGTTTATGATTTTACTGTGGATGAGAATGATAAGATTGAAAATATTGCTTGGTCATATGGGGACTGTATTCGTGCTTACTCAGTATTTGGAGATATAGTTGTTTTTGACACCACATATCATTCAATCACCTATGGCATGCTTCTTGGTGTGTGGATTGGCATAGACAATCATGGCAAGACGATCTTTTTTGGCTGTTTTCTGTTGCAAGATGAAACATCTTGCTCTTTTGCTTGGGCTTTACAGGTCTGCAAACACAAATCCTTGTGTCGTCGTTTCATACATGTTTGAATTCTGTCTTCTTAGCTTTCCTTTTTTGTGCAGACTTTTGTTCAGTTTATGAAAGGAAAATGTCCACAGACAATTCTGACTGACCTGGATTTGGGGCTAAAAGATGCTATAACAACTGCATTGCCAAATACCATACATGTCGTTTGCATGTGGCATATTCTGTCCAAAATATCCAGTTGGTTCTGTCTTCCATTGGGATCTCAATATGCAGAATTCCAATCTGAATTTGATAGATTATACCGTCTGGAGAGTGCAGAGGATTTTGAATGTCAATGGAATCAGTTGGTTTCTCGGTTTGGACTTACTTCCGATAAACACATTGCGTTACTGTTTTCACACCGAGGATCCTGGGCATTATCATATACAAGGGGTCATTGTTTTGCTCAACTGATGACAACAGGATATTCGAAGTCTATAGATGCATTCTTGAAAAGAATCATGTGTGCAGAGTCATCTTTGCAGAGCTTTTTTGAACAGGTAGAGAGGGTAAAAATCATGTGTTCCTTTTCTGTCATCTTTTTTTTTTCCTAAAAATCTCTGTAAGTTTTATTTTGAAATACTTGTAGGTGGGAAACTCCGCAAACTCTCAAATCCAGGCAGAACAAGAGGTGCAGCATGTGCATGTTAAAACATGTATGCCCATTGAAGAACATGCATCAACCATTCTTACACCTTATGCCTTCAATGTCTTACAACATGAAATTGTTCTGTCTGTGGAATATGCAACATCTGAAATGCCTAATGGTTCGTATTTAGTGAGGCACTATAGGAAGATAGACGTGGAGCAGCTTGTGATTTGGATACCAGAAGATGAACAGGTTCACTGCTCCTGTAAGGAATTTGAATTATCAGGAATTCTTTGTAGGCATGCTCTTCGTTTACTTACAGTGAAGAACTATTTTCAACTTCCGGAAAAATATTTTCCATTTCGATGGAGACGTGAAAGCTCGTTGGTTCTTCAGGATGATCAAAATATCCAAAGCAGCAATGAGGAATGGTTTCAAGCGTTTCATTCTGTTGCTGAAACCCTATGTATAGAATCATCACTTACAAAAGAGCGTTCTGACTATGCCCATGAAGAACTTGCAAGGCTCCTTAAACATGTTAGAAGTATGCCAACAACTGATAAAGTTGCTTCAAGTTTGCTACCTAATCTGAGTAGTGGATGCTGAGAAGTTGTTGGAAATGGTAATTGCATGTATACTAGATATGCTCTGCAATTAGCAACTTAAGGGACAGTTGAAATGACATTTGCTGAATGGGAGATTTTACAGTTGGGAGTAAAAAAATATGAGGAATTAAATGTACAATGTAATTGATATATGGCAAAGGTTTTTATATCTTGACAACTTGAGTAATCAGATATAAAGGTATTGGAAATACAGATATCTGTCCTTTATCTGTCAGTTCTTCATGCTCTTCTTATGTTGTTTGACTATTTGTTTCAATATAAATTGCAGAGATTTAACATCATTCCCCTGAATTTACTCAGGATGAGAATCAAAGGCTGCAGAAGTGTAAGCTGAATTCCCTTTACAACCTTGACAACTGGTTGGAAAGCTATGTGAAGTGATCTTACCTTGCAGCATTTATGGTTCAGATGTGTGAGAGAGAAAAAGAGAAAGACGGAAGAAAATAGCCACATGAGTTGGTGGACTTACTCAAAACCCCTATGCGGAAGGCATTTGAAAATTTTGGAATGGATGCTTGCGGTAACAGATTTCATTTTGGGAGGAGTAATGACGCAAATGACGTGAGTATTAATTCTATTTTTTTTTTTGTCCTTCGATTATTAATGCTATTTGCATTCCCCATTAAAATCTGTGACTGTGATTGGTGCTATGGTTCTTGTTTTAGATGTTGTTGGTTATGTTAGGTTTTCTAGCTTCTTAATTAACCCTACCAAAAAGTCGTAGTTGCGGCTTCCATACCAGCTAACTTCACATGCTACAATGAGTTAAACCATGAAATTACTGGATTGGATATAACTGGTTCAGAAGTTCATCTACTGAGAAGTTGGTTTCACTATACTATACCAGAATGATTTTTAGGCAATGTTAAAACCTGGCACTACCAGCTGGACATTCGCAAGGTACAGATTCTCACGCTCTGTAGAACACTCTCCATCTTCTTCTTAGTGAGTGATTGTTGTTGAAGTGTTACACCCAAGAATGCGGACAATCTTGCAACTCAACTGACCATCTTGTCTCCCCTTACAAAGGATAAAACTGGTCACCTCAAGCTGTCCCGTGGCTAATCAGTCAGTCCCAAGTTGGGGATCCTAGATCTTATAATTCATCCATGATGTGAAGTTGCAGTGCGGTGAGAATCAAACATATTGCCTGCAATTTGGACCCGCCTTCACTTAGGAGGGTCCCTTAGCTCCTGTATGATGATATTAATGTGAGAAGCCGGTGGCTTAGTCGGTCGTTTTATACTGTACCATACGGTAAATGACAAGGCTCGCTCGCTTTCTGACGTGAAAGCGAGTTTTAATATCTTTTCTTGTTACCGTAGAGAAGTCTTGTCACGGCGTCTGTTTTACCCGCTCTCAACGGTAATGCAATGGTCCGTCGTTTACCCAAAAAAAACAAAAATGTGTGGAGATGTTCCAAAGGGGTCATGTCTATTTCAATTTTTTGTCTCTCGCTGTAGGTCGGAGTAATGGATATACGGTGTTTGGAAGCGTGGGAGTGGGAGCTCTCAGGTTTTTCGGTAGATTTATGTTTGTCTTCGTTTCCAAAAGATATTAGATGCAGAACATGAAAAAAACGAAACCTATGATTTAGCTTTCCAATGTGTAGGGTTGACGCCAACAAGAAGCCGAGTGAAGGATCTTGGGCCGTGTCTTCAACGATCGTACCGCTTGTAGGAAAGAGAGGAAAGAAAGTCGCTTCGCTTGTTTTTGTTTTCTTTTCCATAGACCCAAGTCAAGGAGGTACTTTAATGGCGGTTTTAACAAGTAGGAATTAGACCAGCCCCAGTCCCTGTGAACGTTGTTCATGGGGAATTCTCTCGTGCTCCTGAGAACATGAGAAACCCTGTATCTGTAGTCATTTTCGATACTTCTCGTATGGATTGTTGAGCACCTTTCAAAAATCAATTAATTGGATGATTTATATGCTGCAACAGCCGTTATCAAGTAATAATTTTGAAATTGACAATTTTAGTGGCTTTTGCTGATGGATTAACATGGATGGATATCCAGTAGCCAATTGTAACGTGGCGCGTCATGGCCATGTCATGCACAGCCTCACGTTATTACTGAGGAGAATAGCATTAAACGGCGTCAACTTTGAATAATAAAAAAAATATTTGTTTATCTGTTGCGATAGTTGAGGCGCAGACTTCGACTGCCGAAACCCCTCTCTTTGGTCTCTTCTCTCCTCCCTTCCCCTCTCTTCCTCTTTCTCCCTCCCTCTTCCTATTCTGCAACCCAAATCATTCCAGGCATCTAATATTTCTGGCAGCGAACCAAGCAGACAGCAAAGAAATGGTGGGAGGGAAGGCTCCAGGTAAGTAGTTGGCGACAAAAGCTACTCAAAAGTCGGCACTGCCAATCGGAGGAGTTAAGAAGCATCAATTTCAAGCTTGAAACTATCACCCTTCGCGGGACCGAAAATACTAGGAGAGCAAGGAACTTTTAATCCAAAAGTACTCGTTTGGGAAATAGCTTAGGACTTCAAAACAAACCTCCACTTTTGAAGTAGCGATCTCAAAGAAGCAGCGAAGGCTCCATGTTGGTTTATTTGAAGACACTAATCTCTGTGCGATCTATGCCAAAAGGGTTTCCATCATGCCCAAGGATATCTAGCTTGCTCGTAGAATCCGTGGTGAGATGGTGTAGAAGATCATCTTTATTCCTTTTGTTGGGTGTTTTCTTCTCTTAAGTTTGGTAGATAAATATGTAAATGTTCAGTTAATTAACTTTGTTTCTGAGTTCGTGTAATCGCTAGCACTTTGGAATTAAGCATTACTGTATTAAATGCAAGGTGACTCTTTGTTCAATGATAATTTGCAAATTTTTCTCAGTTTTACTTCAACTCTTATCTTTCATTTTCTTGTTCTTATGTAATTCATGGATAGCATTTGTTTATGGCTCTTTTCATGTGATCTAATGATATGAGGTGTCTGCGTTATAACCAATCAGGTTGTCCGTTTGATATGTAAATTACATGTTAGAACTCAATCTACAGAAAAAATGTGATGGTGAGAAGTATGGAATTCTATAGCTCTTGCAATTACGCTCCATCAGGAATTAAATAAAGGATAAGAATTGGTAGTCAAGAAATTAAAATTGAAGTGGTTTGCAAGCTTGTATAAGACTTGGTGAAGGTCCTGATTGAGGTAAAGGAGATACTAGATGCCTGGAATGTTTTAGGTTGCATAACAAGAAGATGGAGGGAGAAAGAGGAGGAGGAAAAAGGGAAGAGGAGGGAGGGTTTGTTGCGGCAGGTGTTTCGGCAGACCTCGACTGTCGCTGCAGATAAAATAAATTATTTTTTTTATTATTCAAAGCGGACGGCGTTAACTCCTCAATAATAGAGTTAAAATCCTGTGGATCCTTTATCTTGACTACTTATGTGGATCATTCACAAGATTGTGTCATGTGTCCCTTGATGCATTTAAGAAAATTACATTTACACCATTCAAGGGGCGCATGACGCAATTTTGTGGAGGATCCACGTAAGGAGTCTAGATAAAGGATCCACAGGATTTCAATTGTCAATAATAACGTGGCCTGTGTCAAGGCTGGCATGACGTGCCATGTTACTACTGGCTAGTGGATGCCCATTGGTGCTAGGTACCCTGCAGATGGTGTCAATCCTTGCTGATGGATGAGAAACGCAAAAAGACTCGTTTGCAGAAGCCTACAAGATACTTTTTTTTTGGGTACTGAGCCTAAAAGAAACTTCAGTTACTGAGACACAACTCAATTCTATTATTACAACTGAAAGACAAGCGAAAAGACGCCAAGGAAAGGAAATATGTGCGATTTCATATAGCATAACCACTACAGTACATAGAGGAGTGGGGGAGTAGATAACAAGTAACAGATATCTATAAGGAAACTAATGAGTTGAGGCTCTGTTATAGCATAATTATCTGATTTCCAAGATGATCACTATACAATGACTAGTTGTTGAGCTTCAAGCCTGATTTCTTCCTTCTTCCTTCTTATGAAATCATCAAAAATCCTGTTCAACTCCTCAGTACTCAATGACTCACTTTCTTCTTCTTCTTCTTCTTCTTCTTCTTCTTCTTCTGGGGGTAGCAAAAACAGGCTCTGTTCTTCTTGTTCCTGAGTAATCAAGAATCCATTTGCTTCGCATGCTTTATCTTCTTTGCCTTCTTCTCTAATGGAGAACCCATCTTCTCTCTCTTCTTCTTTTACAATGACAACGATAGCAGGAGATGGGATATTTTCCAGCTCAACATCCCCCTGTAAAGCTGATGCTCTTGCCTCCGATAATTCAGATACGGGATGCGTTGCATTTTCATTACTCATGAGGAATTCACCACGAATACCAGTCTCAACTGGTGAAAAATCCATCAGGCCGGAGCTTTTAGCCACGAAAACAACGATTCCATTACAAAGCAGGAACACGTACTTCCTGTCCATGGTTTGACTAAAGAATTGGAAAGGGAACGCAGGGTAGTAAAAGTTGTGGGAATGAAACAAGAAAGAGACCCATGATGAGTACAAGAGGAAAGAAAATATAGAGATTGAGAGTACGAATTGGAAAGCCTTTTTGAGAAACTTGTATCTGCTGAAGTTACTCATAATCTGGAGACCTTGATGTTCAATCCGATCCATCAGCCTGCAAGAAGAGATATCAATTTGGCCAGGGAAGAAACTGGGAAGGACTCTAAAGGGGTTTGATTTGCAATGGGAAGATGGTGCTGGGGTTCTTATATACACAACTCCAAATGAATAAACGGTGGAATGGACATTACCACAGTAGAGGAGAGAAGAGTGGCATGACCAAACCGGCCAACTGCTCCTTAAAAAGGACTTGTGCGAGGGACATGAGTTACCGCTTGGAGGGGTTAGTCCTACACCCTGTATTTAATAATATTATTGTTGAGCTTTCTATAGGCTATAGCTGTTTCCCCACTAGAGCAATAGGAATTGTGCGTTCATCAAGTTGAGGGCCAATCCTTTGTCCCTTTCATTAATATTAATGTACTTTCACTCACCAATTTTTTTTACCAATAAGAAAGGAATGGTAGTCTTGTTAAATTATTACGGTCCCTCCCCCCAAGTCTTCCAAGTCAATCTTTATCTGATATAGAATAACAAATGGAAGACGACTCCAAGTCAATATTAAAGTTCGAGATTTTGGAGATCAATCATAGCGTGTTTCCATGGTATTTTTTTTAAATTATGTTGGGTTTGACCAAGAGACGTGTTTGTGATCAGTCTAGCAAGTACGTGGAAGCGTACCCTTAGCAGACGCGTTCTTAATCTGACCTGGTCGGTACTGCGCCCAGGCTATATACTGACGAAGGCATTTGATGGTCAATGAATTTGAAGTCTAGCCTGTTGGTTTCATACACACAGACCTCATCCCCAGTTGGTAGTAATTGTATTATAAGCCTAATTAGCAAGGTTTGGCCTTGAGGACTAAAAATTTTAATAGAAGGGTATAATAGTCATACTAATCTAAATTCATTTAAAACTTAAACTGTTGCAAAACTATTCCGTCTCACATCTTCTCTTGTTATCCATCCACATCCCTCCCCTTTCTAATAATATATATGCAAAGATAATCAGCTTTACAATATTGCTTAACATGGAAGAATTGTCCCATAAGTGCATCATCTTACACCTCTTCTAAATTCTAGTTATGAAGGCAACCGAAAAAGTGAAATTAATGCGTTAATAAGGTTAACAGGAGAAAGTGACAACCAAAATCTCTCTTAGTATTCCCTTCTTCTTCTTTTTTTCGGGTGGTATCTCCTTACTGTTCTTTGTAGCATTGAAGACCATAAAATGTAGTAGAAACATACAACATTTTTGGTTGTGAGGGTTTGTGTCAAGATGTAGTAGACAGCATAAGCCAAGTGATTTGCATTAATTCATCGACAGCAAAATCAACTTTAAAAAAGAAAAAAAAAAAAAAAGGAAAAGAAAAACCAAACTTCAAGTAAAAGTTCTAATTAGGGGTGCTTATCGCCCAAGCCCGACACAGCCCAGTACGCCAACGAGCCGGCCCGCCAGGCACGCGGCTCGACAAGCTGTGGCACGCCTTGCACAGGCCCGCTTTGTCGTGGGCTGCCCGCATGCCTACCATTGGGCATGGCGGACCGAGCCGCTTGGCCTGTCGAGGGCTAGCCCTTTATTCCCTCCAAAAAAAGTGGGTTTTAACCCCTTTTTTTACTCTTTTACCCCCCCCCCCCCCCCCTCTCCAATAGCTATATAACAGTCATATTGGAGGGTATGGTTGTAATTGAGTGTTAAAGACCTTTTCTACCCTTCCAACTGCCAAATAACAGTCATATTGGAGGGTAGAGGTGGTAAAAAGCCACTTTTGTTTTTTTATAAATAGGTCTACCATTTCCCACTCCAAATCATACATCTTCTACAATCTCTTACTCTTCTCTTGTTACTTTATTAGAGTCTTATTTAAAGTTTTGGCCAATGGCCAGTAGACTCGGCAGAGTGCTCACATAGGAGGGGTCCCTAGGTCGACCATTAGCCAAATTTTTAATAAGACTCTAAGAAAGTTATAAATCAGGTTACTATTGTTGTATTTGCAAAGTTGTACTTGTAATAATTAATTAATTTATATTTTTTTTGAGTAAAATCTTTCTCAATATGTGTAAAACAAATTTGTGAATAATAAACATATTTTTCAGAATTTTTTGTGATTTTTTTAGAATTTTCCTTTATTAAAAAAAAAAAAATCAATTTGCAAAGTTGTACTTGTACTTGTAATAATTAATTTATTTACATTTTTTTAGCAAAATCTATCCCATTATGTGTAAGATAATTTTGTAAATAATAAACATATTTTTCAGAATTTTTTAACCATTTTTTCGTATTTTTCTTGATTTTTTTTTTTAAAATGGGGCTGGCCCGGCGATGGCCCAGCCTCGGGTGTGCTACAGGCTAGGCCGTGTCTTGGTATTAGGCCGATGGGCCGAGCGTGCTGCAGCCCGTCGAGAATGCGGCACACTTGGCCTGCCGCCCGCCTGGCTCACGGCCCGCCCTAAACGTGCTTGGACTGGCCCATTAAGCACCCCTAGTTCTAACGCAGAACACTAGACTCCTTGGATAGGAAGTAAGATGAGATGCGATAATCAGACCATAACACGGCCCCACTAGCCAATGCCCCTTTTCACTTGCACGGATGTGTTGACACTAAGCCCATACTGAAGTTGTTGGTAACAGAGAGGTTTAAGGACATTTTATTACTATTGTTTTATAACATAAAATAAGTTTGAGACATTCAAGTTGAATATGACGTTCAGGTATTTTTATTTAGCTCTTGTTAATCTTCTAATCAAATTAAAAAATTATGAAAAATATCAAATTTTGTCATAAATTTATAAAACAGTACAAAAAATTTCATTTTGCCAAAAAAGTCCACTTTTCAAATCCTAATTAACCTGCGGGTAACCTTTCAAAAACATTTAAAAAATAATGTCACTTTATTATATGTAAAAATGCTTGTATCACGTAGAATCCGCTGAAGCTTGCGTTTAGCGGATCTGATCTTATAATTTAATTATTTTTAAAAAGTCATCTTATAATTTAATTATTCCTATAAAATAGTCTTCTTTTTAGAAATAATTTTTTGATGGAATGTTTTTATAATTACGGGCCAAAAGTTACCTTGGAAATATAGATTTCGGACCGGTTTCTAAAACTGCGGGTCAATCAATTTTTAGTGAAACTTTTTCAAAAGAATTAATATTAAGTAAGCAAAGTTTTGACTTTTAAATTTTAGTAATTTTTAATCAAAATAATTAAGTTTTAATAACATTTCAATTTCAATGTCACAGACATATTCTTCCAAGCATGCCCTTATACCATCATTCCAAGACTTGGGAAAGTAATTGTACAAACAATAAAATGACTTGCATATCGAGGGAGTGACGTGTACAAGTTGTAACCTTGTTCTTAGAATAGTTGATTTATGATAGTAAAATGTTATTGAAAATTAATTATTTAACAAAGGTTTATAAAAATTTGAAACTTAAAGCTTTACTGACTGAATCTTAATTCTTTTGAAAAGTATAACTAAAAATTAATTTCCCTTTTTTAAGGTCAGGTCCGGTGGATAAGGCGAGAAAGCTTGACCTTTGGATTTCTTTAGCCTGGCCTCTTGGACAGGTTAAAGGGCCATTCGATCTTACGCATCGTTGCAAAGACAATCTCAGTTTCCTTGGATATTTTAGTTCATGAATGATCGCTTTTTCTGATTCTTGAAATTGAAGATCACTCTAGTCCTCTGTCTACCTTCCAATGGCTGCGAGATGCTTCAGTTCTTCTTCCTCAACTACCTTCTCACCCTCTTCATACAAACATGAAACACCTCTCTCCAGAAGATCTATTATACCAACAAGGTCCAATGTCGTCTTAATTCCTCGAAGGCATTTCAATTCCCATCTGAGCATGCAATTCGAACTTAAATCCTCTAATGGGTATCCTCTAAACAGGGTGTCTTTACAAGATGGTAACAACTCGTTTACTTCATAGGTTTCTTCATGCTCTAAACAGGGTGTTTTAATTTTCCCCCTTGATCCATCAACTAGCGTTTAAGCTCATTTAACGCATTTTTCACCAGATCAATTTGTGATCTTCTTTGGTCTTTTTTGTTTCTTTTTGTACTTCGATGTGTTGCACGTTATCTATATGTTATGCAAAGTGGTTTTCTTGCTCTTTTTCATTGTTCTTTCAGAATTCGGTTTATATTTTCTGTTGAGATTGTTCTTGTTTCAATTTGCTTGTTTATTCGGTTACTTTACTATTATCTATTCTGCAACAGATGTTCATTCTTGTTCGAAATCTTTCGAGCTGCTCTTTAAAATGGGATTTGTTATTTTTATCGATTTCGTTTGTTTAATTAGTTGATCCAACAGGTTGCAATTACGTTTTCTTAGCTGGGTTATTCTAAACTTGATTGGTACAGCCTATGTTCTTTTCAAATAGGGCTTCTTCTTTACCTTGATTTTTCTTTTTTCTTTTTTGGATTAATAACCGTGCTATGGATATCCGGAGTAGGGGTAGCTGAGAATTCACCCGCCAAAGAACCTGCTAAGATTCAAGTGAACGATGGATCTTCCCTATCGTTGGAATCAGAAAAGGTGGGGTCGACTCTTAGCATTACTGTTGTGGGAGCTTCCGGGGACCTTGCTAAGAAGAAGATCTTTCCTGCACTTTTCGCTCTTTTCTATGACAATTGGCTACCTGAGGTTTGATATTTAATACTTTACTAGATCCAACTTTGCTAAGATGCAAGGTTTGTCGAGAGTTACTCTTGATGCGGGACTTTTTTATTGTGAGACAGCATTTTACTGTTTTTGGTTATGCTCGGAGTAAGATGACTGATGAGCAGTTGAGAAACATGATTAGCCAAACTTTGACTTGCAGAATTGACGAGAGGTGTTGCATTGATACCTGAATCTTTCATCACTTATCTGTAATTCAATTACACCTTCAAGCTTATATTTTTTAAAATTTCGGTGGGTTTACAGGGAAAATTGCGGTGAGAAGATGGATCAATTCTTGCAGAGGTGCTTCTATCATTCGGGCCAGTATAATTCTGAGGCAGACTTCTCAGAGTTGGACAATAGGCTGAAGGAGAAAGAGGTATTGTCTAGCTTCCGCTAAAAACCCTTCCAAAGATCCTAGGTTCTCATTGGTGTCCAATTAAAATTTTATGAATTTGTTTTTCTTTTATTCTTTTTTTATATTTACTGAATTCCATAATGAAATTCAATTGTGCTCCGTTCTATTGGAAAATTTTTATGGCTTGACACTACTTTATTTGACCATACTATTCAACTACAAAAAAGAATGTCATCAAGGATGGTGACAAAGAATGGACATTCTGGGTTTTAATGGAAATATTAACCTCTTAAAACTATTTTACAAGTAACATCATGCATGCATAAGCTGCAAGCACACGTGCCTCAAATCAGAATCCTGTGGCAGCTTGAGGGCGTTTTTCCCTTTGGAACATTCTAAAGCTCTCAATTTTCTTTGATGCGCCTAGGCAGACTTGATATTTCCATTTCTTTTCATCTTTCTTTCTTTTCATTTTTTTTTAAAAACATCTATCAATATGTTTCCTGTTGTCTGGCTTCAACACCGCTAGCTTTCTTGGCACATTTGCCTTGTGGCTAAGTCTGCATTTAGATTTAGAGAATTTGATCTCTCATTATCGTCTGTGTAAATTAGCACCATCATGTTTTTTATGGATCCAGGCCATATGACCTTCACATGAAAGTTAAAATTGTATATTTTCAACACTTTTGTCAGGTTTCCAACCGAAGAACTGAAAGTAGCTTATTTAATACCTGATTTTCACAAAACTAAATTTTGTCTAGAGTTTATGCAATATTATTTATGGACTATTGTTTATTATATGAGCTATATAATTATCATTCAGAAATTTGTACTTTAATTACTTCTGATATTAATTGTTGCTTGGTTTATTATCCACCTCGCATTATGAACAATGTTTTGTTAATATCTAAAAGTTCATCTCAGGTTGGAAAACTGCCTAATAGGTTATTTTACCTTTCAATTCCTCCAAATATATTTGTGGATGTGGTAAGATGTGCCACATGTGGTGCTTCTTCAGCTGGTGGTTGGACTAGGGTTATTGTTGAAAAGCCATTTGGTCGTGACTCAGAATCTTCTAGAGAGCTTACCAGAATTTTAAAGACATACCTAGCTGAGGAACAAATTTTTAGGTATACTTTAATGTATTATGCTATAGGTGAAAGTAAAATAGAATTTAACTCTTTCTTGGTTCTTTGTGCAGGATTGACCATTACTTGGGCAAAGAACTCGTTGAGAATCTCTCAGTGCTACGCTTCTCTAACCTTGTTTTCGAGCCTTTATGGACCAGGACTTACATCAGAAATGTGCAACTAATATTTTCTGAAGATTTTGGCACAGAGGGTCGAGGCGGGTTGGTGCTTCATTTCCTTGATGATATTGTATAATTCCTTCAATTTGGCTGAGTAGCCCATCATTATGTTTCCTCTTGTTGACAGATACTTTGATAATTATGGAATTATCCGGGATATAGTGCAGAATCATCTCCTTCAAATACTGGCTCTATTTGCAATGGAACCACCCGTCAGCTTAGATGCTGAGGACATTCGAAATGAAAAGGTATAAAGAGCCGATATCTTAAAATGGTTCTAGATGCCCCTGAATGGAATCCTTACTTTTGCCCCCTTTAATCATTTGACATAACTTTCTGAATGTCCAAAAAATCATCATATTTGTTTACTATGATTATCTATTGCCCTAAATCTAGCAACAGATCATCTAAGTGGGTCCTTTAACTAGAGGGCCTTGCCAAACTTCACAGGTGTAATGTCATATTCGGAATTTACCAGTGTAACTTTATACCATAAGTTACCATCTCATGACATCAATGGTATGGGTTCAGGTAAAGGTTTTACGGTCAATGAGACCATTGCAGCTTGAAGATCTAATTGTTGGCCAGTACAAGGGCCATAGCAAGGGCAGCAAGAGTTATCCGGCTTATACAGATGACCCAACCGTGGCAAAGGACAGCCTCACTCCCACCTTTGCAGCAGCAGCTTTATTCATTGGCAATGCCCGATGGGATGGGGTGCCTTTCTTGATGAAAGCAGGCAAGGCTCTCAATACTAGGAGGTAAATGGCTCACCTTCCTTTTTCTGTATTATCCGTGCCACTTCCCTTGATTCTACCTTGAGATTATCTGGGCTTCAAGCAGTCGAATATTCTAAAATTCTTGCAATGAAATTCCAGAGCAGAGATCAGAGTTCAATTCAGACATGTACCTGGTAACTTGTACAAGAAGAACTTTGCGACCGATTTAGATAAAGCAACAAATGAGCTTGTTCTTCATGTGCAGCCTGATGAAGCTATATATTTGAAGATTAACAACAAGGTTCCAGGTCTTGGAATGAGATTGGACCGTAGTGATCTGAATCTGCTGTACAAGGCAAGGTAAGAGAGATAAAAGCAGGTAGTTGGTAAGAAGTAACATTTGAAGATCATCACCAAGTAGTGTGCCGTATCAGTGCATACATGGATTTAAAAGTTATACATATTCCACAGTGCTGTAATTAATGAATAGAGAGTATGGATTCAATCTTAGCTTAGTGATTGAGAAAAAGAAGGAACTTCCAGCGACAACTCAAGAAAACTAAAATTAGCATTTATATCTAAAACTTAGAACGCTACCCTCTACACTGGAAGGAGTGGAGAACAAGAGTTGTGCAATTATTTTCTTCGCTCTTCTTGATTTTTAACTGTATAAAGAAATAATACTGAGAATTGAATTCTTTTGTAAAGGTATCCAAGAGGGATTCCAGATGCTTATGAGAGGCTTCTATTGGACGCCATTGAAGGAGAGCACCGGTTGTTCATTAGAAGTGATGAGCTTGATGCTGCTTGGGCACTCTTCACCCCTGTGTTGAAGGAACTGGAAGAGAAGAAGATCGCTCCAGAGCTGTACCCATATGGAAGTAGAGGACCAGTCGGAGCGCATTATCTTGCAGCAAAGCACAATGTTCGATGGGGTGATCTTAGCAGCGATTGACTCTTGAGCAACTAGTGGTTTGTCTTAGAATCCCACAATATATGTAGAGATGTTCCTGATTTGATTCTTCCCACTACCATATGTAATATGTCATTTTCAAGAGTGAATGATTCAAAACAGGTAGAAATTTTATACTCAGCAACTAACAAATGAAAGTAAAGAAGTCAAATTAATGTATATGATTTGTGACATCAAAATGTGACTTGAAGCTTTCCTTTCAACTAAGCAAGGTTAATCAAGAAGTGCTGACATCACTGGGATTCAATAGTATCTTGTTATGTCTTGTAATATGTTGAGTTTGATTGATAATTCCTCTATTTTTGTCAGCTATGGCAGTTAGACATTTTAATTAGTTGATAGTATCTAGAAAGGGAGCATAGGGAGCTTAAGGGATCATAAGCTTCTTCCATAAAGAGCAATATGAGAGGTTTCAAAATATGCCAAAATCTTACTGATTGGATCCTCCTTGGTTGGGAGGAAAAAAATGATGCCTGTCTTGGTGGGTTGGGCTAAAGCTTAATTTGAAGTTGGTTCAGCCCCATTGACGTTTTTACCTTCTGGGGCGTTGATCAATACGAAGTACGAACTCTTCGGTTTCGATCGGCCGGTCTGAACCCAACTTGGCCGTTTGGAATCTGGGGGGAATCTTCTCCGCGTGATTCCAATGAACATTATTATTATTATTATGCCCACTGCTCACTGCTGTAAAACCTTAGAAACCCTAAACCTGGAACGCATTTCCTCTTGTCATAAAACGCAAACCCTAGCCCTAACAGGTTAGATGATGGGTGTACTTTCGTTTCCAAGCGATCGATCTTTTTTACAACATGTCATCAAGCAGTGGTTACCTGTGAAACATTTTTAAGGGCAGTATAACGGTACTGTCGAAATGTGGGACGAAACATCTCACACCCACCGAACCATGGAGATGGGCGGCGCTAGCTAAACAAGGGCTTATAAACAGTAACCACCTACTATATATTGCTTGCTCGTAACAACGTAGTATTTCTTCAATACCATACACCGAAAATTGTACAAAGCTCAAGTTTTATCTCTCTCTCTCTCTTGTGGACGGACAAACATTTCGTTTTCTTAAACCCTCTTGCAAAGCCCTCCTCCTCTGACTTCTGCTTGCCAGTAAAATGTCTCGAATCCTTCCATCTCGTCTTCTCCTCCGTTTCCTGAGGAATAACAGGCCCTTTTGTTCCAAAGTCTCTGCAAATCCTCCCAAAGAACCCATCGTTTCTTCTGCTTCTCTTCTTAATGATCAAACTCCTCCTCCTGCTCCTCCTCCTCCCACTGCCACCCACAAAAAATCTTTTAATTTTCTCAAGTTTGGAATCTTCAGTGCTCTTACTGGAGCTGCTGCAACTGCTGGCTATGCTACTTATGGTTCGTTCTTCCTCGATCTTTTTCTTTGAATATTTGTTTATAGCTTTCATTCCTTTGTTCTTTCTTTTAATTTGATCGTGATATCTTTGAATCGACGCTGAGTTAGAGTTAAACAATTACCTTGAATTCCTTTCTTATTGGTAGAAGAAAATTTTTGGATGCCATTCACAGACAAAGTGGAGAAAACTTTTCGGTTAGGACTAAGCGATCGTTCTAACCGAAAAAACATCTAAAAATTCCTTTTCTTGCTTTCAAACTTGTTTATAATTTTTCTTATTTGCGGCCGTCTAAATCTGGAGTTTTTTTTGGCCTGCCATCTACTTTTATGTTCCTTTGGCGAGTTATTCCAAATGATTCGAAGTGTTTAGCTGTCATGTTGTTACTTGACATGAGTTTTGTATTCTGATCGTTAGACTTGCTTGATGGTTGATGTTTTGATTTGGAATGGAGTATTGGGAGTGAATTTGAGAAATCCAGACTAGAACTTGGCTTAAAAAGAAAGAATCTCCATGGCATAAGGAAAATGGACCATGAGAGGAAATGACTTTTTGATCCTTTTGTTGAAAGGTTGAATGCCCTTGAAGATTTTATAAATTGTAGTGCTATTTGTATTCACAGCATAATCCAGACTAGAACTTGGTTTGAAAATAAAAAATCTCAATGGCATAAGGAAAATGGACCATGAGAGGAACTGACTTTTTGATCCTTTTGTTGAAAGGTTGAATGCCCTTTGAAGATTTTATAAATTGTAGTGCTATTTGTATTCACAGCATGTACACTAGAGGAAGTGGATGAGAAGACAAAGGATTTCCGGGCATCTGCAAATTTGACTGTTGGAGATGACGCATTTGCTTTTGATGTAAGCATTAATTTTATTTTCTGTTGAAAGTCATGCACATCTCCGTAAATTTTAATGTTTGATGCAAGATTATAGATGTATGCATCTCAATATTTGCCATAAAGTGTCTTTTCCTTGACCCTGCTTTTTAATTCATAGGATTGACAATCTATCTTCGAGTTTTTTATCCAATTATTGAGTATGATAAGGCATTTGGCTTTTATTGATTAATTAGCAATATTTGTTTGGTATGGAGTAACCTTCTCCAGCCCTATAATCTTAGTATATCCTTAACAGAGTTGGGCTCTTCAGTCATCTTAAGAAATTACTGAAGGTTATGATTTAGGGGGGAAAAGTTACAAGATGCGTGTATTTATGTGATTAGATACTAATTATCGACTAAAAAAGATTTATAAAGCACATTTATAAATTTATGGAAATTTTGAGAACTTTCTTGAAATTTCCCCTTTCTCCAGGAACAAAAATTTTCCCTTGAGTCAATATTTTCTTAGTACAGTACATTGCTTCATAAATTTTAACATGAGATATTGCACATTATAAAATATTTCTTCAACTATTCCTCAAAATTTCATTTCCTGCATCTCCTAACGGTGCCGTAATTGCTAAAAAAAATGACATCTAAACTTGTGTCATAAAAGCTATGATGAGGTCTGTTTTATGTTTTCTTGTCCATATGCAGAACCTTCTCAGGCAAATAAGTCCTTTATCTCCTGCTGTGGGAGCATTGCACTGGCGTCTTGTTAATCAGTGAACAGATCCATCAGTTGAAATTACATAATTGCTTTAAAAAGGTCATATGGTGTCTAGTTGCCCAGTCTATCTGAAAGATTGCATGGTTGTACATATATTTATTTGTGTGCTTGTTTTGTTTGGGAATGGGAATGGGGAGCAGGGACTTCAATAATAAGCACCAAAGATACCTGGTAGGAAATGCATTTTGTTTCCTTAATACTCTCTAAAATGTGATACTGCTGCAACTAAACTGAGATCACTGTTTATTTTCACATTTATGGTCTTATGTTCAAGTTTCTGCCAAACTGTTAAACGTAGCTCGTTGGACAATGTTAAAGAAATTTTATTGGTAATTTTCTCATGGGATAATTCTGATAAGCTAATCTTTAATAATATGATAAAGCACATCCCCTTGTCAGATATTAGCTGGCAATAAGCATACAGGAAATAAATAAAAATCAGAAAAATGTTGATTCTCTTCCATAACTCAAAAAAGTTAGCCATTTCTTTCTTTAAGATTTGCCTTGTATTTGCAACCTAAAGATGGCTTAAATCTGGAAAATTCTATAATACCTTATATGGTTAGATATGGCTAATTTTACTTTAATGGTTTCAACTTTCAAGATACTTTTTTTTGCAAAAGCTAACGTTTTGTTACTTTCTCCTCAGACAATTCGGGCTTTGCTTTACTCTGCAGCAATGACAGGTGAGCATGTGGATTATGTTGCTGCTTATTTGACCCATTATTTCTACTTATATGCTCTTTTGTTTTTTCTCAACATGCTGCTCTTTTAGTTACAGGAACAGCTTTTTTTCAGGTAGTTATTCACATGCTGGTTACCATTGCATATGTTCCTTTTTTCCATTGATACCAAGAACAGTAGGCTTATTTAGAGGCATGCCATCCAGAGTTACAGGATAGTTTGTCCCAAATTTCCATCGAGTCAATCACTTTTAAAACATAAAGTCAATAGGACAAAATTGGAAGTATTACCTGAAACTGGTTGTGACATTGTCAATTTTCTAAGTTATTGGTTGATTATTGGTTAGACAAACTGAGTTCTATGAGAAAATTGTATGAGTTATTGAGGCCAAACCTAGTCATATAAGATGGAGCTCATTGAATGAGTCTAACAAGAATCTAACAAGTTTTTTTGAGTTTCAGACAAAACAAAAATGGCGCATATGAGTAGGATTGAACTCAAGGCTGGCTGATATAAACCTACTGATAAGGTTACTGGTTGATACTTGTCAAATTGACTCTATATGCAAGTGGTTCAGTGCTGATACTTTGAAACTTGATCTAAAAGTCCAGCTTGCTTAGCCAAGTTTCTGAGTCACTGAATTGTATAACATGGCTTCTTTTCAAATTAGACTTTCAGAAGCTATTATCTTCTGATTAGTGTTAATTTTAATTTGAGATCTTCTATTGATCGAAGAATTTTTGTAGTTAAATTTTAACTTCTAAACAGCTTTGTTAAATAAGGGGCCTCACTGCTGCATTACTCAAAACATCTCTTTCTTAGACTCAAATTAGGATTAGCAATTATAACTGCCTAGTCTATCATGCTGCACTAATAAAAATATATTTGGTTAGGGTGCTGGGTGATAATGGATCCATGTTCCAAAGCATGCTGTCCTCCTAAGTGCACTAAACTAAGTAATCCAAGCAACCAGCATTGATGGTAAAATTAAGTTTCATAAGAACTAGTACTTCTGGTCATTTAATTGAAATTTATTTCTAGATAATGGCCTCCCTATTTGGTACCCAAATTACCCATGTAGTTCCAATACATGTTCTGTGCTTAAGCAAACGGACTTCATATGGTGTGGTCTCCACTGGTTATTGTTGTCTTCATAATATTCGTTTATTCAATTATCTTCTTTGCCGTTTCAGTGCCTGCTAAAGCCATTGAGCTTTATTTGGATCTAAGGAGATCAATGGAAGAACAAGTTAGGGTTAGTATACTCTTTGAACTGTATTGACTGTGTTTTACTGGTATTTTAAGTTACCTTGTTTTTGGTCCTTTTATTGCTTGGTTGTAGGGTTTTACTGAACCATCATCAGAGAAATTACTTCCAGATTTGCATCCTCAGGAGCAGCATGTTTTTACACTTGTTCTGGATCTAAATGAGACTTTAATATATTCTGATTGGAAGGTAAGGTCTCACTTTTGCAGCGCTGATCATTTTCATTATGCAATTTTAGATAATTTAGATGCTCTTCAAAATCACTCAGATTAGTTGTCATGGTATTTTTGCACTTTATTAATAAATCATTTTTTCCTTATCGGTTCATGTCATACAAAAAGGTTGGCGTCATTGCTATGCCATACTATATACTACACCGGCTGCGTGTCTTTTCATGAAAGATTTGTTTGCTGACAACTGTTGAACTGAAAGACCTTTTTTTTTTCTTTGGGTGCAAAAGCGTGAGAGAGGATGGCGAACTTTCAAAAGACCTGGAGTTGATGCCTTCTTGGAACATCTTGCTCAATTATATGAAATTGTTGTGTATTCTGATCAACTGAGTATGGTAACTTGATTTCCTGCTACATGAGATTTGTCTACTCTGTGTTAATTATATTTGTGGTTGCTTTTTTTTCCCTAAATTTCTTGTGTGTTTGTAGTACGTTGATCCAATTATTGAAAGGCTGGATAGGAAAGGATGTATACGATATAGACTATCAAGAGCTGCCACCAAGTATCAGGATGGAAAGCATTATAGAGTATGTAATGTTCGATAACTTTGTTCAATTGCTTTCACCCATATATCATATTCATATTCTCATGTATGTATTGTGATTAAGATTTCTGACGCATGTTAAGGCTAAAATGTATATCTTCACTTGTTTGGTAATGATGATATATTGAGACTTAATTTTATGCGAGCTCAGGTTTTTCCAAAAGAAGATTGTTGTATCACTGCTAGTTGCACTCAGTTTTGCTATAAGTAAATCTATCCGAAAACTTCTCTCTTTTTGTATATTTGACTCAGTGATGGACACATTTTAACACTAATTAAATACTGAAAAAAGGAAAAGAAGCAAAAATGATTGTACTGCATTGTTCCCAACAATTGTATTGATTGCAGGTTTTTCCTGTATTTTACATGATTTTTTTGGTGCAACATGCATCTCAGATAACCCTGATACAGTAATTTGTGTATGCTCAACCTGGGCTTGGTGTTGTTGACTGGCATGATGAATAAGGTAATTTGATGTCATTGCTCAATTTGATCTGTGGCTGGTAATCTAATTTATGCATGATAAAGTCTAGTGACCTAAAATTCTTTTTCCATGCTTGGTGGAGAAGAAGCAAATAAAGGTGCACTTGCAATCTGCATTCATGAATAAGAAAAAAATTTTACATGCATGCAATTGCTTGATATACAAATAGCAATTAAGTTCATGCATGATGCATAGCTTGAGGCAGATTCATCAGACTTTATCTGCTATGGTGTGTCAGGTCTGGCTGTTGTGTCCCATCTAAACCTCTGTTCCATCAAGTTATCAGGAGTTAAGAGAGACAGTGGTGCAAATGCTAGAGCCAATATTTGTAATTGGATCTTCCCCATATTTGTAGAAAAAACAGTATTTTTGTTTTTACACAGCGAGTAAGGATTCCTGTCATACATAGCCTTGTGTTGGAGATCATTTTGGTTGAAATTTCATATGGAAGTGGGTGACTTATCCAGTAAAGGTGTTTGTCTCGAGACACATGGCATTTGCCTCAAGGAAGGTCAAAGCTTTTACCAATGACAATGAGGCTTATAGTGTTGAGATGTATGCCTTTGCCTCAAATTATGTGTTGCAGTCGAGGTTAAGCTTCATTGTTTTTGTGGAAAAAAATGCTTCAAACCTTTTTTAGTGCATCTTAATAAATTATTTTCTTCAAAGAGTGAAATTTGCAGATACAGTTTTCCATAATCCATTATCACTACACAAGATTTGGATAATTGGACTTGAGTATATTTGGTTATATAAAATCCTCGTATCACTAGACAATAAAACTTGGTGAAGCAAACTGGAGTATTTCTTGTCAAAAAACTAATGGGAACATTGGACTCAATTGTACATACTACATAGTAAATCTTTTGTTGTTCAATCGTCTTACCTAAGTAATAAGAGTGACAAAGGTAGTGGATAATAGTGGTTAATAACATGGCTAAGGGTAGAGGAGGCGAAATTGGTAGTGTTTGCCAATGGGCAGCCAAGGTGGTAGAGGTTGTTAGCGTTATGGGAATAGGATGGTTATTGCAGGTAAGCATAACTGGTGGACATAGAGGACATATTGAGGTAGGGACAGTGTAGGTAGTGCTGCAATAGCGGTTAAAATGGGGTGGAGGCAAAGGTCAATAGAAATTGTGATGTTGCCATATTGACAATGGAAGGGCTATGGGTCATAATGGGATAGCAATAACGGTGGTAGTATATTGGTGTTTGGTAGGTTTGGAAAAGGAAATGGGGAAGCCATGAAACAATAAAATGGTGACACTTGTGGTGGTGGGCAGTACCAATGATGGCGGTTATTGGTAATTTTCAAAGTTGTTGCAAGATGGATTACAGTGACTAAGTAGTGTTTGTGGTGGTGGTTAAATAGGATGCTGAGGACCAAAACAGGGGAAAGGATGGGACTTTCAATAACCCCAAAAACATGCTTGCCTTTATTCTCTCTCACATAGGCAATTTTCCAATCTTTAGAAGTCCCTCACAATATACAGTTTTGGATAGTATTTTCTCTCGGTCTCCCTCTCTTTCTCTCTCCCCCAACCTCCTCCCCCCCACACAAAAAAACAACTCCCCCAAAAAATCCTCCTCCCTCCTCCCCTCCCTTCCCCTCTCCCCACCTCCCCATCCCCTTCAAATGGATGAAATCAGTTTTCCCAGTACTCTATAATTATTTTAAATTTTAAACAAATGCTTCAGGTTTATACCTCATTTGCCATGAGGCTTACACTTTGCCTCAACATGTCAAATGCTTTGACTATACTTTAGCCTTTGAAAACACAGAATATAAGTGGACTCCCTTTAGCTGTCATGTTTTAAAACCTGTTCTTGCTAGAACCTGAAACTGATGAGATCACAGGTAATGCCAGGTAACCCCTACCTCACATGGTATACTTTCAACGTGACTGACACATAAAGCAACATGGTACATCAGTAATCCATGGTTATCCATAAAAGGGGTGTGGTAGAGATGTAGAATATCAGGTTCTGTGTGAGGGTCTTCAGTCTCTTGAGTCTAAGGCAAATACAGCACGGTTGGAGCCAAGTGATCGTATAACGCATATTAATCCATCAATTAGTAAGGTGTTCTCTGAGTATGTGGTGCACAAATTGCCTATTTTAGTAACTTCTAATTGAATATGAATCAAGTATATTTTCCCTTTATGGAATCTTGATTACAAAGGCACTTCGAGTAAATGGAGAATAGCTTCTTTTAATATTTTGATCCTTCTGGCAGGACCTCTCAAAGCTGAACAGAGATCCTTCAAGAGTTCTCTATGTGAGTGGACATGCACTGGAGTCTAGTCTTCAGCCAGAAAATTGTGTTCCAATTAAGCCATGGAAGCTTGAGGAAGATGATACAGCACTTTTGGATATCATTCCATTTCTTGAATGTAAGCATCTTGAAATTCTCATAAGATACTTAGAATGGATATTCTGTGCACGTCATTTGGCCATTTTTAGTGCACTGTTTAAGGTTGCGTGAATTGAAAAAAAAAAAAAATCATTTGTTGGGCTGGTTTAAAACAGATGTTGCACGCCATAGACCAACTGATGTCAGACCTGTGCTGGCGTCTTACCAAGGACGTGATATTGCAACTGAATTCATTGAGCGGTCTAAAGAGCATCAGAGGTATTATCTTTTTAATTCTTTACATTACCTTCATATAAACAGCCATTAAAGTTCTCATGTAAAAGGGTGACAAAGGGGGACATATTGTATGTTATGTCTGTTTAACATATGGATTATCCAGAAAAAGAATGCTTTAAATATTTTTTTTTCTTACAAATTAGTTTTAATATTTGACTGTACGAAAAAAGGCTCCTTAAAAAACGTTATGAAACAAATTGCCATGATGTGACAATTTACATATGTAAATCACTGTTACAATTCCAGAATAGTGATTTATGCATACACAGGTTCATACTCTTAGGATACCCTTTGCACATTAGTTTTTTTAGGTATGGTATTTTTAAGGCCTTCACAAATTAGGCTGATTTTATGTGAATGATAGGCATATGGTTCTCATGGATTTTAGTTCTAAACATTGATTGAGAGGCTCAAGATATCCAGTGAGCCCAAGTTTTCATCTTTGGCCTGTTGAATAGCTCACTAGGCATTGATGGGAATTATGAATGATGGGGCAGCTAAATCTATTCGAGTATGGAAAAAAAATCCGATACTTACAAATAACTGTATTTACCAAAAAGGAAGAATTTTTGCATTCTGCAGAATATGATTGGTGTGGAATAAAATATTTTTCAAACAGTGAAAAGCATTCCATGGATTATTATAAAATAATAATTTGTACTTTATTTTCTGAATTTGTCACATTGTATAGAGAAGGTTATGGTAACCAAAAAGAAATATTTTTGGGGGGCATTCACAGAAAGACCTTTGTATTTGCCAGTGGAGGCTTTCTTTAGAGAAGGACAATATATATTTCAATGTGGATCACAAGTTGTGTACCGTGAGGAACATTGAAGGACATCTAGAATTGTTGACCAGGACCTGGTTATTAACCACCAGATTGTCATTGGTTGGTTGCAGAATTGAAAAAATTAATGACATGAATGTTCTTGAAATGGTCCTTTAATGGTGCAGGAAAATGCAAGAGAAGAGGCAGCAGCAAGGCCGCTTCTGGCAACGCTGAATTCAGGCCAGTTGGAGGAGCTATTTCAAGCAGAATGTAATTGTATGGTGCGCCCATTCTAATTTCTCAGTGAATTTCTGGCATTGTTCGGCAATTTGCTGCTCCAGATAAGAGAGAGGAAGCAATTAATTGGAGTGAAATCCCTCGTACTGAGTGAAACCGTAATCAAGGTGGAGCCAGAAGCTTCTTCTAGGTTTATTACTGGGTTCGTAAATTTTTTGTCATGAAGATTTTTGCCATCTGAGTAAATCATGAAAATTTTGATTTTAGCAACTGAGTTGCGTACGGCTCTTTGTTTGCCATCTATTTAGGTACTATGCACAGATGATTTGACGTTTTGAGTTTTTCATGCAGCTTGACTGATTGATTGGGTCAATACACAGGAACATGATGGATTCTGTTTATCATTTGGTGAGAAACGGTTACAGGATCCAATCTTGAGTATAGAAAGCCTGTGTTCCATTATAACGGATACATTTTCCTACGGGGTGCCTCCCAAGCGATCTACGATATCGAGCACCCCAAGGCCTCGTTTCGATTGCAAGAGAGTGCAAGAAAGTGAAAGAAAATATCGTTTCTCGCTTCCTGATAGCGTTTCTGATAGCGTTTTGGATGATCGAGAAACTGTGGGTCCCATGGTTTCTCAAGAGAAAAAAGGATGATAACTGTCCTATTTTTTATTTCATACGACTATCAATCGGATTCTGCATCGTAAGAAACGCAATAGCACAACCTACCAATGATACCTTTTTATCTTTATCAATATTAGGTGTCTTCTTCAACAATACTTCCTTTTCCTTTGTACAGCAATATTGGGAGTCTTTTTTTCCTCCAATACGACCTTTTCATGGACGGTCTTTCTGGAATTCTTCTTCGTTAATAATACTTCCTCTTTTGGGAGACCCTCTTAGTCAACGACACTTCCAATAATCATTGAAAGTATTTTGCCATAGACGTTCTACATAGAGAACAAGCACTAATGGTGGGAAGTGGCAATTTGAGCCGCGAGCAACATATTAATTTCTTCACTCAACGTCAAGCTATGCAAGCTCTAATCGATTCACGTATTCACTTCTTTTTCCCTCTTTTTTTTTTTTTTCTTCCTTATTATGTGGGTATTTTTGAGACCGTAGATGCATATTCATAGATTGTTTTTGAAGCATACATCTACAGATTTGAAGCATTATCTACTTATACATGAGTTATTAGATTGACTTTTTAACTCAGACGAATTCTGGCATGTGAAATACATAAAAAAAAATTGGCTTCTCCAGCAATCTGTTAAACTGTTGTATGAACAGATAATTCTCAACGTTCAAACAGGTAATCAAAATTCGCTGACATTGAAATGAATATTGGGAATCCCCAATTTAAATCATGGGGTTTTAGTTTTCCAGCAAACAATAAATTTCTAATAATTGTCTCGTTTTGATTGTCTGCTTGAATTAATTTGATGAGATTTCCATGACTTCGTTTGCAGCCTTGCTAATGTGCTCTATTTTTTTTTAGAGATTGTATATTTTAGCGAATGCTCGGTCTTAACGGATTTTTATTTTTAAAATTTTACTTTTACTGATGGATCTCTACTCTCAAAGATGATATGCAAAATACACCATTTGATATTTTTTTTTGTATTGATGTAGTCAAAGCTTGCACATGTAGGTATCCACTAAGGCCACACAACATAGATAAAGTTGAAGTGACCAAGAATATTTACTTCAGAAAGAAAAAAAATTCAAAGAGACAACTATACTAGGTTCTCTTCTTGTTTTAACACGATTATATTACATTCATTTAGTACACTATATGAAGAGATTTATAATTCACTGTTTTTGCTTGGCATACCACCATTCAATTGACTAGTTTTGATCCAACTTTGCAGGTTAACGGCATGGAGTGGGTATTTCAAACCATGCTTCAATCTATGAAATGGGTAAACAGAGAATAGTGGGCACATTTACAATGTTTATCATCCTCAAGTAATAGTAATTCTTATATAATCAAAAGGAACGTATCCGTGTGCAAAGCAACAATGCTCAGCTAAGAGGCGGGGTATGAATGACATGATTTAAATAATGGACATTTATGCTAACTAATATAATAATAAACCAAAGTCTAAGCCATGCATACATGTGAGGGTAGTCGTGGAAATTGCATTCAGTTTTCTATTAACTTTCTTACTATTCAAACACAACATTCTAAACTTTCAATTAAAACTATAAAATTTTCTTGCAATATCCAAACAACATAGGAAAATTACTTTTCAGTTTCTTTTACTTTTCTTTTCTTTTCTTACATGTCTTTCTTGCATTCTATCGATATCCAAACGAAACCAAGTGATTCACGCCATCGGGCACCCTAAGTATGTCAAAGGAGCGGTTCCATTTATTATTACTACAACCACCACCACTGCGACTACCACCACCACCACAACCACTACTTTACCATAACTCTACCTCAATTCACAACTGCCTCGTTATTAACATCACTATCGTTAATATCAACTATTGCCATAACCGAAGCTAACACTATTATTATAATTACAATTTTTTTTTAAATTATGGTTATTAGATTTTATGAAATATATTTTCGCAGATTTTTAAATTTATAATTAATTTTAACTAAATGTTACCAAAAAAAGTGTTTTTCTTCGCTTTAGTTTCCAAAGACAAACAATTCAAAAAAATTTTGGTTTTTAAATTATTTTTATTAAAAAAAAAGTTACCAAACAACCTCGTGGTCATGAATTCTAGCTTATAACACCCATTGAAGATTGGCCACCAGAGTCTCTATCATATTCTATTAAAGGAAATGGAATTAGGGAATGAAATCCTCTGCTATGTCCTCTTGAAATGCTCTGTAATGTGGATCATCTCACAACCACTGTTTTTTCATATGTTATAAGTGTATCAAGTGGGCCCCACATGAAAAAACAATGGCCATGAGATGCTACACATGACAGCATCTCACAGCATTTCATGGGGTCATAAAAGACGATTTGAACTCCCTTGAGTGACCCGCAGCTTGCCACAACGTGATATGCTAACCCTTTTTCAGACGCAAAGCCGCGCAAGACAAGGTGTGCATGATTGTCCTGGTAACGTCTAAAAATAAAATACGGCTAAGATTTGAAGATTCTTGAACTCAGCCACCAAGTCCTAACCTAATCGAGATTTGGGTAGAAATATGAGTCGGAAACTTGAACATTGTGGGCATAACGCCAATCGATAGGTCTTTAAAAAAAAATTCATTTCATACTTGTCATGTGTTTACCATTTTTCATGGACTCCTTGTGCACCGTGACTGCAACAATCGACTCCGACAAGTAGTTGGGAATATGTCGAAGCAACACGTGACTGCAACACTCGACTCCCTGTCCACGAGTAATTTCTTTTGTTTTTTTTGTAATTTGAAAGATAAAATGCTCGAAGCAAAATAAAATACGAAAGAAAAAAAAAAAAAAAGGACCAACACTCGACTCCGACAAGTAGTTGGGAATACGTCGGCGAATGGTGTCACACCACTTACACATCGGCCGTGAGCCATACGCGTTACCGGTCATCGGTGTTTGGTGTCGCATTGTGGAAGCCTTTGGCATCTCCACGTCCCCCGCGACGATCTTTGGCAACAACGTATGGATCGAAATTGCGCGGAGGATGCTGCTAGATTCGTCGCCTATCGGGGACCGTGGGAGAAGCCGCACGCTTGTAACTAAAAACTACTGGACAGAGAGTTTCTTGACGTCAAGCTCTCTTTAGGCTCTGGTCTCGTTTGCATGGTTGCAAAATAATTTAGATTTTATTCCTAATACAAGCCCTAAAAAGAGTCATCCAATTCTTTGGTTTGAGCACCAGGGGTTGAAGAATCTATTACGGAGAAATGCTAACTGATTGAAATTCACAGGGCTGGAAGACCCAAACGAAGCATTTGTCCATTTTCGCAGTTGGAATTTCAAAAAAGGCTGCGAAAAAACAAAGGTTGCTCCGCAATAAAGTGTTTGTTTGAATTTATTCTTGAAGATCTGTGACTTTCTTTTTCCCTTTTCTTTTTGATTTTACTGTGATTTCAGTTTCTCGTAATGGAAATTATTGAGTGCTTTATTGAATTCTTTTATTTGTCTTTTCATGCTCTTCATACGGTTGGAGGAGAATTCGCCGTTGAGCATCTCAATAACCTGTTTGGAACGTAGCTTTCACGTCTTTTGCCTGATTGATCTCTAATTAGTATTTTTCATGCTCCAGCGTTACTGGTTACGATTATTCCGGGAAAATATATATGACAAGTGCACCTCAATCTAAGATATTTGAAGATTTTATTTGTATACTGATTCTTGATAACATATCCAACATTAGTTCATGGTTGCAAATTGTCATGGTACTGATACTTTTTTTACTGCCTAAGCAAAAGCATTAAATGTTTATTTCTGAATCCTTTTGGGATAGCTGATATAGTAATTTATTCCACTGCAATTAACAAGTTTTTTATTTTTTGTCAATCTAAACACAACCTTTGATTAAGAGAATAGCATGATAATTTAAGATATTTGATCTAGTATCATAAAGATGGAACCGATCTAGTACCAAGACGTGGTTGGTTTCTATTTTTTCAAAACATGATATTGCATCATTGTAGCTGTATCCTTTGGGATCTTTTGGTACTGTTGGCATGATAACTCCATTTTCCATTCCATTTTATGGTCCTTATTAAGGATGCTTATTTCCTCATCCTTGAGCATGTTTTCTGGAACCTAAATATTGGTGCTGTTTAACCTCAAGACTTTTTTTCTGAATTTTTTTGGACTTATTCAGCATTTACGCTATGCAATGTATGAGTGACTTTGAGATCACTCACCTGCTAGTGTGGGGGTTGGGGTTGAATTACAGTAGGTTGTAGCTTTGGCCTTCACCTTCATTATGGGATCTGTCAGTGTGACATACTGCCTGAATGTTGATTCTGTACACTCACAGAATCTCATATCCACTCATAATCAAGGTTTAAAAAAACAGTACTGGTCATGGTACTGGCTCTGACCAGTACTGAATCATAGTGATCTGCACCGGTTAAGGCTGGTTTCAAGTCGTACCTGCAGGTTTTCAGATCATGCTTACAGTGATGGCAACCATCAAGTGATTTGCCTTCCAAGGGATCACACTGATAGTAAGGACAGATGTCAGTTTCTGTGCTTCTTCTAATATACAACCAGTGGTATGCAGGCCCCTTCTTTTTTTATTTTTCTTTTTTCCTTTATCTTTTTTTGGATCCTTTTGACCTGCATCATCTTTTTGACACATGGACTAGGATTTTGAACCTTAAACGTGAAAACCCTTTTACCTCTTGCTCCGTGTACCTTTGGCTTCTCACCTTCTGAATCTTCTCTCCCAGGTTCCACCTTTCTTCACCTTTTGTTGGAGTGGTAACAGGCGCTGTAATGGTGGTGACTCCAATTTAGGAGGATACCCTGAACACTTCATCTAATTTGCCATGAAACTAGGGACCCGTCTAGATTATTCCATGAGTCCCAACCTTGTCCACCCCATTCAAAATTTCAAATATGGAACCCTGAGAGGAATTTTAGGCTAATAGAAGATCTATCTCTTTTGATTCCCCTCATTTATCACTTTCAATATATTTTATTGCCTTTGTTCTGTTCTTTTCTTCCAATTTAAGATATATTTTTTCTTCATAGTTGTTAGTGACATTATGTGTAGAAGATTCTGCATATTCTATTAGTATCATGAACTTTTCATCTTTAACTGTCTGAGTTTTTTGGGGACAGATATGTAGGAGTTGTACTAACTGCTGATGTGTTATTAAGAATCTGTGTAGTAAAAAAATAAATTTCTGACCATCTTTCAGCTCGGATAGCACATTTTATGTCATTTTTGCAGTCCAGTCTTGCACTGCTGAAGAAGTTTTCTAATCTTCATGGTTACATATACACCTTCGGGCTGTTAAATAGTTAGATTATGTATATTCCAACAAGTTAATCATTCTAGAATCAATATAAAGTAAGATTAGTGACTTGATCTTTCATGAATCAAGAAGCTTTTTTTTTTTTTTTTTTCATTTTTCTGATTGATTTTCATGATTTAAGAGCCATCTTTGGATGTTTTGTTGCTGAACTATTACCATCCTCATTTTCCTTAGTCTAAGCATTATTCTTCTTATTGGTTCTACAGGTCTTTGGATCTTAATGGCCGCAGTACTGGCTTCACATGGCAATTATTGCCGCAATGTTGAGTTATTGGATCAAGGAAGAACAGGAGACAATCTCAGTTTCTTGGGCTCAATTTCTGTTCTGAGATTACAGAAATTTGAGGGAAAAATATATAATTCGAGTATAACTGCGAGATTTTTTAGGTTTTGTGTGGAAATGCAACAGAGTGAAATCTTGGGAGAACTAGGTACTAATGGGAGAGCTGCTAAAATGGTACCCACAAAGCAAGTTATGAAAAGTAGGAGCTCTTCCATAAGGAAGGGAGAGGTAGTGAATGGTTCAAAGCAGGTTGTTAATGGAGCAAGATTAGTTAAGAGAAACAATGCTCCACCTGTGGTTAAGGCACCAAATATCAGAGCCTCTAAAGAGCTTCCGTCTGCAGAGGAATTGAAAGTTCTGCCCTTGGATGAAGGTTTTAGTTGGGCTGATGATAATTATAGTTCCTGGCAGAGGTCCATTGATATTTGGTCTTTTATTCTTTCTCTACGTGTGCGTGTTCTGTTAGACAATGCAAAATGGGCATATGTTGGAGGATTTACAGAAGATAAGCAGGTGTGTTTCTGAATTAATTATGGTTGCAACTTTCAAGAGTTAAAAACTGCATGGTCATGTTTATGTTTCATGTTGGATTCATATAATTCTTCTCCATCCAGACAAGGAGAAAGCGAAGAACTGCCTCATGGTTGCGAGAATGTGTACTGCAACTTGGACCAACTTTTATCAAACTCGGACAGTTATCCTCAACAAGGTCCGATCTATTTCCCAGAGAGTACGTGGATGAGCTTGCTAAGTTGCAGGTAAGTGCCTTGTCGGTATTTGTTCCCATTAGAATCATATATGATGACATTGTGAATCACTCTAGGAGCTTCTTTATGACTGAAAAACCTTTTTATCAGTTAATAATAAGAAATTGCTACTGGAAATTTTATAACTTTATCAGTTGATCTGGTTCTTATTGATATGATGCAGGACAGGGTCCCTGCATTTTCACCAAAGAAAGCTAGAGATTTCATAGAAAGTGAATTGGGAGCTCCAATTGATTTATTGTTTAAAGATTTTGAAGATAGGCCAATTGCTGCAGCTAGTCTTGGTCAGGTGTTTGGTCCATACAATTATATCTTCCTTTTCTTTTTTTTCGTGGAAGTCCATACATTTATATCAGTTAGAGCAGAGGATCAAAATTCTGTTCTTTTTGAAGACCCAAACGCATCATCTTCACTTGATGCATCTTATATAGAAAAAAGTTACACCACCAAAAAAAAATTCACTCAATATATGAAAGAAAAACAAAATAAAAAGTTGTTATGTGTGTGTGTAAGTATGTATTTATAATCTGTGGAGGAACAGGATTCATGTTGTTGACACCAAAAGACAGTTTTAAAAAATGATTACAGATGTTGATAAAAATTATTGCCATTGCTTGGTTAAATCAATTCTGTACAGAGAATTCTGATGATCAATAGAAAATGCATTATTTAAAAAAAAAAAATTTAAAAGAAAGGGAAAGAGGGGTGTGTGTGTGTGTGTCTATTGAAGGGAATTTTATGCAAAATGTTAAGATTTTATGTATTTTCAAAACAATGGAGGAGAATAAGGAAAAGATTTGTAACTGCTTTTGTAAACTATAGAAATTAATTCAGTCATATTATTCTATGATTAAATGGTCAAGGATGGATCTGTACTATTTTAGAGCTGGTTTGATTATAATTTTTTTTGATCAGATATGGACATACAGTTCTTTTAGCAAATTCTTTTCTCTCATATTTGTCTGACTCATGTGGATTATATTTGTAGGTACATCGAGCTATTCTGCATAATGGAGAGAAAGTGGTTGTGAAAATTCAAAGGCCAGGTCTTAAGAGACTTTTTGATATTGATCTACGTAAGTGATGAACATCTATTGAAATTTCCCCAATAATTATTTTGTTGGTTTATAAGATAATAAACGACATAGCTCTTTTTATTGTTCGACACTGAATGCCCAATATAAATTCTTTACATTTGGATGCATAAGGTACTCTGTCTAATTTTACCCATTCATGTGAGAGGCCGAGAGTTGTTTAAGTCAGTGCTGTGTAACAATTTTTGTAATTCAGTACAGTATCACAATTATTACCATATGTAAATATTTGGTCAATTCTTTCTGTTTGTATTTTGTTAAAAATATCTTATTCCTATAAACTTCAGTTCTTTGCAACTACATACTCATTTTGATGCAAACCAGTAAGTAGAAGCATCAGAAAACACGAAAAGATTCAAAGAGGGAAATAAAAAGGTGAGTGGATATTGATGAAAGCCTAATTGATCCAGGAAAAGAAATTTGGTGAAGGCCTTAATGGCATAGGATTCTTCTCCTTTTCTACTGATATTGATTCATAGCCACTAAAACTTGAAACCATAATGGCAACTGAGGATTAAGTATCTGGGTGAAATTGATTGCCTATTTTATATATCAAAAATTTACTTTCCTTTTTCTGCAATATTTTTTTTGGTAGTTTCACTAGATCCAACTTAGTCAGAGTGTATTTTGGTTAATTTGTTTGCTTAACACCTGGGGGTGGAAATGTTTTTACAGTTTTGTATGTGATGGTACATATCATCAATGCATCATCTTCATATGTTATTTTATTTACAATGAACTTCAGTTACATGCACATGTTATTGTAACTCTTTGGCTTATTGATTGTTTGTTAGGTGCTGTTTATAGAAGTCCAGAAGACACCATTTTCTTTTCTAGACATGGAACACGGATCAGTTGTGGATGCTAATCTTTGCATTTTGATTTCCACTTGTTTCTTCCCTTTCTTCACAGGAAATTTGAAGTTAGTTGCTGAATATTTTCAGAGAAGTGAAACTCTCGGGGGGCCTACAAGAGATTGGATTGGTATATATGAAGAATGTGCTACGTAAGTACTAACTTCTAAGAAACCAACGTTTTTTCTATGTCATATCTGGAAGATCAGATTATGGAACAATAATATGATATTTCAGTTATGAATTATTATTCCTCTGGAGTGGTTTAAATGTGCAATTATTAAGACAAATCATACTTCAATGGTTACTAATACTTATACTGCCATGCCGCCATATCAAGTCAGTTTCTGCTTGTGTGCTTTTCAAAGACATTTTTCATTTCATCACCATTCTTGTAAATTTCAGGATTTTGTATCAAGAAATTGATTACATAAATGAAGGGAAAAATGCAGATCGCTTTCGCCGGGACTTTCGAAATGTAAAGTGGATCCGTGTACCTGTATGTTTCCTTGCTACAAGACCACCCTCTATTTGATTCTGCCTTCTCTTGAGTTGTCTTCCGGGTTAGAATTGCATGTAAATGTTGAAATTATACTTAACATGGAGCGCTTTGGAAATTTTGTTTCTGATTCTTATTAGAAATTTTCCTTTTTTGAAGCTGGTGTTTTGGGAATATACCTCCAAAAAGGCGTTGACTTTGGAGTATGTTCCAGGTTTGACTCCAAACTGTTACTGAAGTTCAGTGTGGTTGAAATTGTTTTCGGTAGTTTTTTCTTTTGATATTTGAACTTATAGGAGACATGAAATTTTAGTTTATGGACTGACATTGCTATCATATTTATTGAAATTGGTCTAATTTTCTTAGTTTGATGAGCAGGAACTAAGATAAACAATTTGGAAGTGATAGATTCACAAGGCTACAATCGTTCACGAATATCTTCACGAGCTATTGAATCATATTTGATTCAGGTTAAGAACTTGAAAAAATTGACTAGCTACTTATAATATAGTTTGTCATCATAATCTAATAAGAAATATTCCGGAACGAGTATCATGAATCTGAAATTATCTTCTGATGAAGATTAATGTTTGGTTATTTTATCCAGCCAATGAAAATAAAACCCTTTTTTCTTTCCTTTTTTTTTTCTTTTGCTCTTGCTACATGCATGCACGCATACATATATGTGTGTATGTATGCATGAATGTATATATCTATTTGTATGCTGAAACTTCCTTTTGGTACTAACTCAGGTTCTGAAAACTGGATTTTTCCATGCTGATCCTCATCCTGGAAATCTTGCTATTGATGTGGATGAAGCACTCATCTATTATGACTTTGGCATGATGGGAGAAGTAAAATCATTCACTCGGGAGAGACTACTCGAACTTTTCTATGCTGTCTATGAAAAAGATGCAAAAAAGGTGGTGATTTTTATTCTGCTCAACCAACATCTCCACCCCCCAACCACCGCACCCAAAATATATTTTTGCGATTCTGGTTCAAGCTGGAACTCATTACTTCTGAAAGCTCTATGCATATAGCTTAGTTTTATGCAGTTTGCTTCTATGGCCCTATGCACCTATATGCCTATGGATTCCCCAATTTTGATAATTAGTAGAATAAACTACTTATAATGGATTATTTGTGTGTTTGGCCGTAGAATCTCATGATTCATGATATACTTCTGTAGATGCTTCAGTGTCATAAAAGACTAGGACTTGAAGCAGAATGTTACTTGTTTGAAGCACAAAGCATGCATCTGAAGACTGGAGTTGTAAACGTCATGACACATGTTCATTAATTATAAAAAAAATAGATCTTATTATATGTATGTATTCTCAAATAAACTATGGTAATATGAAATTCATGTCCTTACTAACAAACTAACAATTTAAGTATAGTCGATAATGTATTTTCAAAAAAATTTGGGTAATATGAAATTCATGTCATTACTGCTAATTTATTTATATGATTTTTAAGAATGGTGATCTGACATCCTATGGAACTTCCTGAGGGCTTGTAAAAACTAAAAATTCAGTGGGTTTGGACTACAAAGAAAATGGGTTGCCATCATTCAAAAAATTTTACCCCGTGCATCATCATGATGTTTATTAAAGCGAATACTTAATAGAAACTGAACTTCTAGAGTTTTGTTGCATTGTGCTGAATCCAGTTATATAAAAATTTTCCTTGCCTCATCCAAGATCATATTATTGCCATTGCGTTCGCCAATAACAATACAACTCACCTTTCCAAAGATTTAAATAACATATTGAATTCTGTTTCCCGAAGAGGAGACCTTTGTATCTGCACAGAAGCATTCGTCACATATGGTAGTCCTCTGGCAGTCACATTAGCTTGTGCAGGTGATGGAATAATTGAGTTTGCATGAGCTTATGGCAGATCCCTTCCCCAGTGAGGCCTTCATCGAGATTCTATTTGGAGACAATTGTGAGTTGTCTCATCTAGGACGTGTGATAAATTGTTTTTTTCCTGTGTCTTTCATTCCATAACAGCTCCAGCTTTTCGTATGTTATTTTCAACTACCAGGCATTCTCAACAAGAATCTTTTCTTATTACATGGCGTATCTACCACTTGTATCGACAGCATAGTAGCTGAATCATCAGCTGACAGTAATCCTGACTTTCCTAGTTTTTTGAAGAGCTAAGAGCTGTTTTTCAAGGAATAAAGTTTTAATGTTCCATGCAGAATTGGGTCAAAAGAAAAAATCTGCCCTGCCCCCATGCATGAGAAACGGTAGCTGCAGGGATTTTGAAAATCTGCTGGAAATTTCTTCTATACTCAGCATTATATTGTATTACCATATATTGTAGCCGTAGAAGTGCCCATAGTCCCTTTACAAATAGAAGGCCGTCATATTCTAAAAACAATCTTTGACCAAAATGGAAACTCTTACTAAATACGGACTTGAGTTTCATAGAACTTAAAAACACAACTTTAACAGAACTAAAAAGTACGACTAAGATTCAGCAAGTATTGCTATTTAAAACACCATAAAACTTCTGAATAAGTGTAGCTACTAAAACTGATTAATTTCTTGTGGATTCCCTGAAATTATCTTGAATACAGCAATCTATTGTGCATCTGTACATAACTTAGATTTGTCTTTCTTAAATCATTCTTTAAAATGGCCTTGGTTTGCAATTTATGGACATTTTCCAATGCCTGCTAGAGAAGTACCTGAGCTTTTTGTAGCAATATGGCCTATCGCATTATTACTTGCAACCCAGATTACTTGCATATTGAAAGTTGGAATTTTTATGTAAAGCACAATGTTTTCTCTTAGTTGCCATGCATCTGAAGATCATTCCTTTTTCTTTTCGAAATATAATTTTATAAAATGAACATATAATACACAAGTCATGAAATGCCATTAAGCGTCAGTTAGAAGTAGTTTAGTTGCTTTTGGCTTTTTAACTTAATGCTGCTACTGTGCAGGTTATGCAAAGCCTTATTAATCTTGGAGCACTTCAGCCCACAGGAGACATGTCAGCAGTATGCCATCAGTTTTTAAATAATTCACCTATTATGAATGAAGTAGAAACTAGAAATAGGCAGTTTGAGATAGTGGGTCAATTCATGTCGCTTTCTTATCCATATATGAAACTTTTTGCTCTCGGTAGGTCTATTTCTGAATTTCTTTTGAGTGTTTTTCTTGATTTGTGCGCCTAGGTGAGAAGATCTGTGCAGTTTTTCTTGGACAATTTGTTAAGTCAGACACCAGATCGGCAGCAAACTTTGTCTGCAATTGGTGAGGTATGCTAATAATTTGAGTATGTTTAGATATTGAAGCACTGGCTATATTTACCTATATATGAGATCATTGTTTTTTTTTTTTTTTCAATCATTAAGAATATAGTGTAAATAGGAAAAGACGACTAAGAGGCCAGCCCTTCAAAAGTGCCTGCAATAAACCAAGAGTGTATTTGTGACAGTCAGTCAGACCAGACTACTCCAGTAGAGCAAATGCTTGTCCAAATATTCTACAATTTCTTCCTCTCCAAATATTCTGGAAAATTGCTTCTGGGCGCATTGAAAATAGCTGACTCCATTTACTCTTCACTTTTCTGTGTCCCCAAAATGGAAGTACCATTATGAATCTTCTAGCTTGGGCCACTTGATTTTGAACTGGCACAAACAAAAGCTTCATAACTTTTATGCTACTCTACAATGAATTAGCAGGTGATCCACCATTTCTGTGCTTGCTTTGTATATGATGCACCTACTTGAGATTGACCCCCTCCGCACCAAATGGTTGACTGTAAGGATTTTGTCGAGCTGATGGAGTTCACTGGCCTTTCTTTTTAGTTTTCCCTATCATGTCAGTGGTATTTTAGAACATTTTTTGTGGGAGCTAGTGTCTGTATGTGGATATGTTCATTCATTTGTATTGTGGAAGGGAATAGAACATTATCAGCTGAATAAACTGGTAGGTAAATGCATTTTGACTTGGAGATGATAAATTTTGGTGGCTTAGTTACTTAATCATGTCACTGAAGAAAGAAAATTTTGATTATTTTCTACCTGGTACCTCAATTTTTCCATGGTGGGTAAAGCATAATAGAAATAACTACTTGTTTTATTTTTTTGATTTAAATTAAGATTTGTTTGGCACATATAACTGAGTGATGATTTGATAATTTTAAAAAAAGGAAAAATAAAGTAACTGATAATGTTTTGGGATTTATTTTCAGGACTTGTTTGCAATTGCAGCTGATCAACCATTCCGCTTCCCATCCACGTTTACCTTTGTCTTGAGGGCATTTTCTACACTTGAAGGTACAACATTCTTTCAGTAGCTGTACTGTAATGGAATACCAATTATCCTCTCTCTGTCTCTGTCTCTCCCTCCACCCCCCACACCCCCCCCCCCCCCCCCCCCCCCCCCCAAAAATTCCCTCCCCTGTTAAACTCATACATGGACATGAATATGGTGTTGATAGCGGCAGCTTAATATGTGTGTGCATGGGCATGCACACACAACACATGTAGCTTTAAGTATATGAGCTGATTTTGCTAGATGGCAGCTGAGTTGGTGGCACCAATCTCTTTCATGTGTTTCCCCTTATTACCTGTCTTCACATACTGAGCTTCAGCATACAATATGTTCACCAGATGGAAGAAAACCACCCCATAAAGTGTAACATTATCTTGGTTAAAGCTCTGAAAAGTAGGTTTTTGGAAGTGTTTGGTAATCTCTTTTAAGGTGAGGTTTTATTGGCCTTCATTGAAAACTAGTTGAATATAACACTAAACTTGAGGAGAATAGACTTTCCATGTAAGGGGATCAAATGTATCTATGCTATTAAATGATAAAATTTTCAGATTATCTGTTGTTAGAGATATTATGCTTTTTTATCTTTTTTTTTACCTTTCTGGGGGGGATTTGTAATTTTGTAGGCTTTGGGCATGTGGGACACATTCACTGCCATAGTGATAGAATTCTTTATATACATTATATACTATTCAATTACAATACACGTGCTGAATTTAACTGTTACTTAAGGTTTATCGAGAAGGAAATTTGTAATACTTGGAGGCATTTATCAGCCTTAGAATTATGTTGATGGTGTAACTGTGTCATGTGCAATAGCTACACTCGATGCAGAGGTCAGAGTGTTTGTCTTTGTGTTTTGTTACCCTCATTTTTTTCTCCTGGTTTTTCTTTTTCCCAGCAATGTGTTTTATGAGAGTGACACAATGGTATTCTTGTCCTTTTCTGTCTGCTTTTTGCAGGCATTGGCAAGACGCTAAATCCAGATTTTTCCTTTCCAAAGATTGCTGCCCCTTACGCACAGGTGACATTTGTCATAAGAAAATGCTAATTTTTTTTGTTTCTTAAGGTCTAGTGGCTTCTTCTACTTGTGGTTTGCATCTTTTTTGTGTACTGCATAGAAATCTACGTCTCATGTTTCAAGCAAAGTGCAGGAGCTATTAGATATGAGACAGAAACAGCGCACTGGAACACAACTTGTTGACGAAATTAGAAAACAAGCCAATGATGTATCACCCTTACCTTTATCCTCTGTTCAGTTCCCTGGTTTGAATTGCTGCATAAAAAAATGAATTCAGTATAAGTTTCATTCATGAAAATAGTGTGGTTCCTTATCCACTACATTACTATATTGACACTTACGGATGATTACAGGCAAGATCATATACCGTTTCGATGCCATATCGAGTACAAAAAATAGAAGAGTTTGTGAAACAACTTGAATCAGGAGATTTGAAACTCCGAGTCAGAGTGCTTGAGGTAGTCTATCCCTCTTAACAATTTTATACTACACCATGATAATTATTTGATGATTTTAGTTTAACATTATAAAATTATTGGAAAAGGCTTAACTTTTGTAGGTAAAGGAAAGTTTCAAGCTTTTATTTGTGAGGGGAAGATTGTATCTATTGAGAAATCTCTTCCATTAATATAATAACTTATTCATGCTTAATAGGAACAAAAACAATCAGATAGATTTCACCTTTTCAGATATCACAAATTGTGGGAAAAGAACAAAATGGATAGCCTGCCTACTTCTGGGTAAACTGTAACTGCATTTGGACTATATATTCATAGCGTGTTCATGTTTTGAACCTGCAAGGTGTAAGATCTAGAGGGTTTAGAAGAAGGTGAGAGAGAATGAAAGAACGAGAATAAAAAGAACAAAAAAGATGGAGAGGAAGAGAAAGGCAACCTAAACTTTCGGTCATCTGCTCACGTATATAGATGAAAGAAAAATATGAGAAAAACTTCTTAAAATTGCGAAAATTCCTTGTATTCACAAAAATGCTCTCATGGCAGAAAGCAACCTAAACTCTCTGATATTGGGTGTCTTGAGTCTTAGCTGCAGTTGTCTTCTTTTATATTTGATCAAAAGCAAGCTCTATTTCTTGGTATATTTTGTATTTTTTTTTCTTTACTTTCATATGTTCGTTAATATGACCCTGGGAAATCTCCATCACCAGTCTGAAAGGGCAGCTAAGAAGGCAACCATACTTCAAATGGCTACCACATATACAGTTTTAGGTGGCACACTGCTTAATCTTGGTGTCACATTGAGCTCTCAAGGCAGCCAAGTTCTTGCAAATGGATCTTTCATTGGTGCTGGTAAAGTTTTTATAACCTAAATTTTCATTTAATATTTTCATCCAACACCAAAAAGAAAATTTTATTTATTATTATTTTTTTCCTGACTTTGGATTGTGTTTCTGATGCAAAAATTGCAGGTATTTTTATGACACTGTTTATCAGGTCTATGCAAAGGGTAAATAAACTTGATAAATTTGAGAAGATGATCTGATTCCAGTGAGATATGCGGCCACTTCTATTGGTTTTATTTCAATTCTTTAATTTTAAATTTGTTTGCGCACGCATGTAAATGCTGTGGCACTTATATGCATCATTGTTTAGGTGGGAAATAAGTTCCCTGATACCATAAGTGTTTGTAAATTATCGAGGGGAAAAAGGAAAAAATGTGACAATTGTGTAAGAAAATTGTTGCAAATTAATGTAGTCTACTTTTGCTCCCAATCTAAACCAGAAACCGACTTCGACAAATTGGTGAAATCACTATCTATTGACACTCAGTTTGACCTGTAAGCTTCCCAAGTTTGAACTGTTACTAGGATCCCACACACCAATAATGTTAGCAGTGTTGTTCCACCCTCAGAAGTGAGAATGACCTCACAACATTGTGAAAGATTTGGGGTACTGGCGCTCTCATATGATCATGGACAGAAGTATCTGAGCTCAATCATTCACAAGGGCTGGGATTAACTAAAGAGTAGCTCGACCCAATACAGACCACAGAGGGACTTTACTTCTGAGGCAACAACGGAAAACGGGGAATTGGATGCTTCTGTCGGTATCAAATGGGAGCTTTAATTTCATGCAGCAATAGCAATTAAATTCCAAATTCTAGTTAATGCTAGGATTTCGAAAGCAAGAGCTAATTAGGAGACACTGAAGCTAGGTGATTGAAAACTGATTATATATGCATCTTCTCCAAAACAAGACTTTGCGCAGTTGGAGAACTTGCCAAGACAGCAGGACAGTTCTACATGAATTCCTTCACAGACAACTTTGCCTCGGACGAGTTCTATTGTGCGATCGATCGATCTGTCAGTTAAACCTCTGGAAGTAATTCCATCAGAATATTCTTGCATCGGTACGTACCCTTCTTTGAGAGAGACGGTTTAAATAGCAAGCTCTAGCAATATTCTCTTCCATATTTGGGAGATTTGCTCTTCCTCTTTAAGCGGGCTTAATTCTTAACGTAAGATCTTTTACGCCACCTGTACATCAATTATAACTAAAGAGAGAGCGTACTATCGTCTAGGGGTGAAACTCGATTGGGTTTGGTCCACGTTGATGATAACTCACGATCAAACCATCTTTGTGACTACTAACCCAAAAACCGAACCAAACCAAGTTGAGAACTGATCAGACCAACCTCAAAACCTAACCAAACAAATCCGTATGTGCTTACTTATCATATTGGTCTAGCAAAATATCAAATACAAAACCGAATTAAATTAATTCCGTCTACAAATTTTAGAACCAAAACCAAGTAATAGGCTTCGAAACATAACCCAAACCAACCTGAAGTTGGTTTTAACCGATCGAGCCAAGTTGCACACCCTGCCACTACGTATACCATCTTCTCCATTCTCCATGTCACAAAACCCCTTAAACATTTATACCTGCAATAAACGGTTCATCAAACTCTGTTCCCTATGAACAATCAACACAAGTCCAATTAAGCCGGTGAGAATTGTTACGTCCCTAAGTACATTTCTTTCAAAAACCCCAGAACTTATGGAGAACTATATATTTGGTTAAGCACTTAACATTTAAGTTCGTAGCTAGCAAAAATAGACTAAATTGCAAGATGATCGAATCAGTGATAGACTGAGATTATTTTGTTTTCAAAGTTAAACTTTCTCATTAATTTTAAGATAAAAAAAAATGTATTTATAAACTCATAATGTCATCCGAGTCAACCCAGTTAAGACAAGAAATAGTGGGAGTCACCACCATATAATCGAAAAATGGGTCTATGTATGTTTTAGTTGCTTTTTATAGCATGACAAACGTAAACAAAAACCAATCTTTATTAATTAATTAACTGGACCAATCAGTACAGCCACGGTAAGATTTTGCTGCCAGGCTGCTGCGCACGTCGCTTGAAACTCAAACGCGTACAGACATCCCCCAACCGTCTCGTTTCAGCGACGATGGATTACAATATAATATTAAACTTATCATTGCATAAGCACTGCCTATAAGTATAAACGGATATATTCCTTGCGATGATATTTCACCATCTACATATATAATTATATATCACCAACACAAACGAGCAGTAGTTCAACGTCATCTTTTGGAGGCCTGAGAGAGGAAGAGGAGCACAGCCACCATCACCACCGGGATGATCACAAGTGCGGAGGCCGGTGGCGGATGTAATGGCCCCGGAAACAATGCCACGGGAAGGAACACAAGGCAAGCCACCACCATCAACATCATCACTACCGAGCCAGTGTTCCACCCGTGACGAACCATCTTCGCTTCCTGCATCCCACTTCAATTCACACACTCACAGTAGAGTTGAGTTTCTTCTTCTTCTTCTTCTTCCGAGTTCCGATCGATGACACCAAAGGGTTTTACGTATCGAGAAGGGTCGCCACCCCACTCCACATATGTGTCTGCATGTGTCTTTTCGTAGGGGATGCGTACCGTTTGACTGCGTGATCTTTTTATCAACTTCCATTTATTTCCAAAATTGACCTTCGTAGTTATAGACAATGGCTAACGTAACGTTCGTTTTGTACTTTTACCAACTTGCCCTTGGTTCTCCTCGATCCCCCTTTTATTTTCAAGTAGCTAGTGCCAACATTTTTCATATGAAAATTCAAAATAATAACTAATAATTTGCCTATATCAAATCCATAGCAATATCATTTTTAATTAAGCAAAATTCACAAAGCTCAAAACTAACAAATTTTTGTTAAGTTACTCAATACGTTATTAAATAAATCCTAATGGAGCAAAATGGTGTGTGTTTGAGGCAAACGCGCACACCCTAAGTTGAAACATATATAATTTCACAACCATAGCTATGAAATAATATGTCAACAGAATCCTCTCGATCATCCCAGACAATGCTCAATCGGCCATACTAGTTTAGTCATGCATGTTTTCTAATCCTTTTACTCAGAGCAAAATGCTGTAAATTCAAGGCCAAAATGCTACCTCTGAGCTAAAAGGGCTAAAATAATGCAACTATAACTCCAAAATTTTATTATAGTATGACTATAGTATAAAAGGGCTCATTGGGCACAATCTAGGAGGTTTAGCCCTTTTAGCTAGCTAAAACGACCATAATGTTGCAACCTCTAAATGTATTTAAAAAATATGAAGGTAAAACTGATAATTTGACTAGAATTTGTTGGATATTTAGTGTGCATAGCAAAATTGTGCACGTGCTTATTTAGGTATTCACTTAAAAAAGGCTATTTCACCTAAAAGGATTATCTTTCGAGTGAATGCACAAATCATAGCATCAAGAGTAGGAATTTCGGTGCGGATGATTTCCAGTCGAATGTTTCACTGGTGGTCAAATGTCTATCTTCCATTTTAGGTAAGATAATTAATACATAGAGCTGTCACAATTCCGGAGAGTTCGCGCTCTATGACTTTGCAAATTGAGGTGGGCTATAACGACCATTAGCGGCCGATTCGCTTAGCTAGAATTAAGAGTCTAATTCTAGGTTAACTTCGTGGTTAAGGAAGCAAGAATTAGACCTGCAATGCCAAAAATGGTAAATTTTTAATCCTTGTGAAACATAAATTCTGAATTACTTTGTTCAATATGGTAAGCAGAAAGGGGTAGTTCTGTCATTGAAAATATTATCGACCATTCAAATTTGCAATACCGTTTAACACCGTCAGTGCTGTGACGTCGGCCTCGTTTGAAAGAAAAAGTTTGAGCGCAAGCGGGAACCTAAAGCTATCGGGCTACCATGCGGTTCAAGAGTAAAGTGCTATTACCTGAGGCTCCGGTTAATTTCCTCGTTGGCCACGCCGTCTGCCACGTTATAAATTGAGCCACTTGCCCAAATAGTTTGACACCAAATAGAAGGCAGAGATAGGGAGAAAGGTGTGTTGGAGAGCGAAAGGTAGAGATGGAACGTGGAGGGCTCCATGGCAATCACTGTCCCCCAAAATCAAGCTCTGGTAAGAGTATAAAATCCTGGTGAAAGAAAATCAGATCCCCAACTTTTGATCCCTCTTTTTTCTTTTTCCTCTTCGTTGTGATTTTTCGTTTTTTTTTTCTCTTGGTTTGCTGGCATGTGATGTGGGTTTTGGGGTTTCTTATTGATGTCACTGTTGATTTCTTGCATGCAGGAACAGTCATTTTAAGCTAGCTAGCGGTCCAAGACGACCCTCTTTAGTTTTACCCCTCCCCTTTTCCTCCCCGTTTACCACTGTTCCGTTCATGCACACCTATCGATCCCTACTCCATTTTTTCTTTTTCTAAAGAAATGATGAAGACAACAAAAAGCTCCGTTTTTATCTCTTACGGTGCTTAAATATGTGAGATTTCCCGATCATTTCAGTGACTTGGGGCTGCTCTTTTCGTCTTTGCTCTCTCTGTGCTCTCTCTCTCTCTCTCTCTCTCTCTACATCTATATATATATGTCTTCTTCCCTCCTTCGACTGCTGCCTAAGATGTCCAAGAAGGGCTCATGTCTAGTTCTCTTGTTGTCGATCATTCTATCGGCTTCGATTCTCTGCATCTTTATTTCCTTCTTTCGATCGAGATTTTTGCTTTGTTTTAACTTTTTGCATGCATATATGAATTGTTTCTTTTAATTTATTTATTTTGTTTCCTTCGTATATATATATCCTGTGCTTCCTTCGTTAATTTCTTCAGTGATTTTCATAGCTACGATCGATGAGTTCTATGTTTGATATTCTGCAGAAGACTGATTTCTCTGATAACCTTCATGCCTGTGTCAAATATTCCTGTATCAATTTCTTCTTCACTTTTAGCACAACCTTCTGTTAAACTTTAATTAATGCGCCTCCTAAATTTAAGCAAACACAATAAATTACACGTGTCATACATGCATTATGCAGGAGTACCCAAGTATCTATACAAACGTTTAATCTTGTTCGTTTGATTGGATTTCTTTTCTATCGACTGTTGTGATCTTTGAAGTAGCTCATGTTTTAGCTATGAAATATTCTGCTATTTTAGGAGCAGCAGGACCGCTTCATTACTTTTGATTTCTATCTGCAAAGATTTTCTCTCATAAATCACTTGAAATTGGTTTTTTTAATACAGATTATCGTTTTCTATCGAATTATAGTTTCGATTTTCAAGTAAGCTGGATTTTCTCGTGCTCCCCTGTGGAGTAATAACTTTCGTTTGATGAGTTTTGACTGTGTTTGAATTTGTCGTCTTAATTCAAAGAATTCAAAGGTTTTTTTGCCTTGAAACCAGTCAACTTGTCGCGCAGCTAGGATGTGATTACTCCAGAGTCATGTATGGTAAGATAAGTAATAGTGCTTAAGTGGAATAAAAGGACATTACCAAAAAAAAAAGTGGAATAAAAGGACAAAACAGACGCCACGTTGGGGATTACGTAATCCTCACAAGCGTTAATGCAAGGACCTTTTCAATGTCTTTTTGAGCCTCTCAAAAATTATGACAATTAGAATGTAAGTTAAAACCACTAACCCCAGCAGAACCAAACCCATTGAGGGCGGTTCTGGGATTTTAAAAAATTATTTTAAGTTTTAAAATATTAAATGGATTCGGATTCGATTTGGTTTTTGCAAGAATTGCATAACTGATTATTGAGTTTCAGAAAATTGAGGCATTTTTTGCCATTATACCCTTTTGTCAATATATCTACGCAATGGTATGTATATGCTCTTATGGAAAGTCTTGCACTTTGATTGGCGCAAATATCAAAGGGTGACTCTCGTTATCTAAGGTATAGATATAATAATAAGGTTTAATTAGGTTTTGCTTTTGGTTTATATAAACTTGGCTTAATTATATCGGTTCGGTTTAAAGAAAGGATAAACCGCAGATCAAAGCAAACCGACTTTTTGGTCTTGGTTTTTTTTTCCTTTGTACGTCCTTAATTTGGAGCAATAGCTACATGGTTTCATTTGTATGATTTCGCAGTTTAATTCAAATCTAATCTGATACGTTGAGTTCTGATATATCAGGGTTGGAGATCAATGAATCATCCAATAACAATTCCAACACCGGCAAAACCAGGAACCGGAATGCTGCTGCTGCCGCCATGGGAGTGCGTGAACAGGACAAGTACATGCCCATTGCAAACGTGATCAGGATCATGCGCAGGGTCCTCCCGGCCAATGCAAAGATCTCTGACGAAGCCAAGGAGACGATCCAGGAGTGCGTGTCTGAGTACATTGGCTTCATCACCAGCGAGGCCAATGAACGGTGCCGGCGTGAGCAGCGCAAGACCGTAACCGCCGAGGACCTGCTCAAGGCCATGAAGACGCTTGGTTTCGAGGAGTACATTGGGCCCCTTTCTCTGTATCTGGATCGCTACCGTGAGATGGAGAGCGACCGCGGCTTTCCCCTGCTCAAGCGAACTGCATCGACCATGGAGACCGTGGGGGTTGCGGATTTGGGTTCCGGATTGAGCATGGTCCATGACCCGGGAGTTTTTGGGTACTTGAGGGCTGGCTCCAGCACCAATTCATCGGGGCCTACCTTTGGTCCCTATGCTCCGTACAAGTGAGGATTCGAAGGAAATCGTATAAACTCCTGAATAAATGATGAATCATATCGAAATAAACCGTATTACTATTATTATTTAAATTTTATGATAATGATCAATGTTGGGATCTTAAATTTATAATTAAAGAACAATTAAAAAATACAAGGAAGCCGACGTGCTTCTTTGCTTGCTTTTAGTTTTTGTTTCTCTCGACTCTCAGATTTGTCTATCTTCTTCCAGCTGTTTGAGAAACTAATTGAACTCTCAGATACATTGCTGAATGAAAATAGGTTAAACATCAAAGACTCGAAGATCATCACACTTGTGTATATATGTTGCTAACGGATCATTGGTCGACATTTGAGCTCAAGTACAGGCGGTGTTCTCTGATGTAATCAATCACTTCATCACCTGTGAGATATTTCACGGACAACCCCCTAGAGATGCATTCCCTGAAATTTTAAGAGCAAAACAAAAAGGTTAGATTCCTTTTTAGAATGTCATGCTCATCAGTTTGAATTCTTTTTACATGGTAAGCAAAAAAGAAAACCATTTACCTTATTCTAGTCGAACTGATCTGGTTGGGTACAAGCTCGTCCACGACTCTGACGTTGCTCTGTATAGCATAAAAGAAATAAGATTACAAACCTTCCACTGTAATTGTGTGGGATGGAGCGACCCACAATGTATTGGGTTAGTCATGAACCACTACTAAAAGTCAGAGAGCCCACTTGGACAAGCTGTACCCAGATGAGATAAACCTTTTTCCGAGGTTTAAAAAACTAGTACCGGCTATGACTGGTATGGACCGGAATTTAGTGGTACCAGCCAAGTTCTAATACCAGCTTTTCTTTGTCATGGGATTTAAATTCTGATAGTCAACCAAAATATGTTGATGTTCATTAATCAAACAAATCCTACTCAGTATTAGGGCTGGTGTTCCCTTGATTCAACAAGTAAGCCAGTACAAAAAAAAATCTAGTTGTTTTTAAAGTAAAGGGTACATTAGCAACCACGTATCTCCAATACTATAAATATTCCTGCTTATCATTACCAAGTATAACTAAGCAAATCAAGGATCAACCGCAAATCAAGAAATGCAGAACAAGAATGAATCGACACAAGAGTTTCAGATTACCTTATTTTCATTCAAGATTTCATCTTCAGAGATGATCTTCTCTACATCCTTTCCTTCTCTACGAATGCAGACAATGCCATAATCCTTACAGATAGTCCTAACCTGCAAAATGGATCAAACAAGGACATCTTGATAACTGATTTTCTGTTCCTAACCTAAGCAGTTCGGTTTGGAAAGGCTTACACCACCTTAAAATTTAATCTTTATTTTGACTGCTCCATTTTTTCTATTTCTGTTTTTGTCAATAGTGTATATACAGTTAAGATTAGGTTTTGGAAGAAGTCAATGACAAGGATCAAAAATGAAAATTGTACTCCAAATCAGAAGGAATGCCCTAGAAAGGAAGGAGATACACATAAAACATACTAGTGCACCATGCATAACTTGCCAGGAATATCCATTCTTAAGCTAATTGCACACCATATAATTCATAGATCTTGGGACAATATATGAAGAAATGTTAATGGAGATTGGAAATTCTTTGATTCCTTCAACTATATAATTTATATGGTAGGATTGTCTAAATGGTTTTTTTTTCTTTAACTAAGGAAGGAAGGAGAAAAGAAGGAATGAGACACTCAGGTCAATCGCATTAAGCAAATGCATCCAATACATATCCAAGCACCACAGACACAGCCTCAGCCCACACCAGCCACCACACAACCAGCTCAGATACAAGGTCAGGCCAGAATTCATTGTTGCAGAGTATGCACCAGACACCATGCATGACTCTGCCTTTTATTTTCCACTTTACTTAGGACTCTTGTTCATCCCTATTAAATATGTGATCTAGGCTCTGAAAATTTAAATCTGCCCCAAGGCAGAATAACTGTTTATACAGTTCTTGAATGAAACTACAAGCCATGAACCAAAACAAAGCTAGTCTAGTTCAAAAGAAGATCGCAGTTCACCCTTTTTTCCTTCTTTCTTAATTTGGGGTTAAATAGAAAATGAATAAGTATGACCATAGAGTAAAATACCTGATCTCGATTCCAAGCTCCAGGAGTGCTAAAAGATTCGAGTAGATCAGAGCCACAAACATACATAACTTTGAGAGATTCTACAACAAAAAGAGCAAAGCAAGTTTACAATACTCAAAACAAATTAAACAAGTAGACATAAACTCCCAGTCTACAATAGCAGCATACCAAATTAATAAATCAAATTTCCTTAAAAGATAATAATAGTAAGAATAAAATGATGCAATCAGAGACCTAGACTGCCCCTCTCAGCCAGAAAGCATGCTCTCATTTAGTAACATAAGAGGCTGCATATCAAAATCGAAACGTAAATGGAAATCACTAAGAAATATTGAATAGCTACAAAACCTTTATAGATGAGACATTCAAAAAAAGAGGAAGGCCGGTTATCAAAAGGTTCACCAAGCAAAAATAAATATTGAGCAAATAATCCCATTCATTTGAAGAGTAATCAGATAATTTATGAAATCTCCATTCAAATTAGATCCATGCATTGCTCAAATTACTCAATGCAAGAACAATAAGAACAAACGTTTTAAATCACAAAGAAACGAATATCTATAACCATACAGATGAAAAAAATATTCCTAATAATCAAGCGTTGATGATAAGAACATCTTCAATTACAACATTTAAAAAAAAATTTCTACAGCTGATAAATAATAAAAAAGGGATAGATGCTTCCACTATAGATCATAAAATGTCATCATTAAATTCAAAGAGCAAGTAATTTTTTGTGACCCTTACCCCTCAAAAACAATCCAGCATCACACAAGAAAGTCTTGACTCTACATAAAACAGTCAAAGTGCGCTGATAGCTACTTTGCTTTGCCTGCAACAAGCATTTCAAGCCTTTGCATCAAGCTCAAGCTGTGATGAAATAGAAGCAAAGAATAACACAAAAACAATTAAGCGCAAGCAAGAAGAAACTGCATAATTTTCAAGCATGGTTTCTGATCAAGAATCCAAATGCCAGAAAATAGATAAAATATAAATTAATCAAAGTGCTCTAGAATGCAGCACTATTTCTTTCCAAATCCTTTATCAAACTAGAACTGTTATAGTTTTCTTTCCTTTGTTTTGTTTTCCCTTTTCCTCCCTCACTCTCTCTCTCTCTATCTCTCTTTCAGGGGATAGTAGGGAAGCAAGAACACAGTCCATTTATTTGGCTTTTAACTACAGAAAAAGGAAAATTTTTTCCTCAAGACATCATGACCTGAATAAAGTATGGATTTTTCTTGGTACACAATGTGAATTACATCTAAATTGCCAGTAGACATTGCGAATAGGTTATTACCAAGTCAACTGCCAACAGATCAGTTTCCCGTACTCCAAAATACTTTGAAATAATATATCTCGCCACCGCCCACCCACCACCCCATCCCCACAACCTTCATTTTGTTGGTAGGTAAGATAACAACAGCTTTTCCATTTGCCTTTTGCCAATCATCTTTTGCAACCAACACATGGCCATCAATCTCTATTTCTGTGTTAGTTAAGCAAGCAAGGAATGGGGAGCGTGAATAGTCTCTCCAAGCATACTCCTTGGGCTCTTCAGTATATGCTTGCCGCATATAAAGACTACTTTCCTATTCGCTTGCCTGCACACCTCTACTCATGCAATACCTCCCTCGAAAATGCAAAATAAAGTCAATTTATTAATGCACCATTTTATCACAGAATTTCAAATACTTAAGACGTTCTACAGGGTAAATCACACAAAAAATAACAAATATAGAGTTGCAAAAAGCTTGAAAACTTAGGACCTTCAATGATGCTCATGTAAGGTGAGCAGCCTAGAGTAAACAGCTTTTTACACATTTCTGACATTATAGATGACACAGATGATTTTTTTAACAGTTTATTTTCAGTTAAAATTTTATCCTCTTTATAGCTTAATTTTCAATTAAATTTTTTTCCTTATGAAATATCAAATAAGAAACTTAAATATCTTCCAAATTGAAAACTTTGGCAAATAAAAAAACTGCATGAAACCATATCATGAAAACTCCACTATCCTCACAGTAAAATAACGATTTTTCAAAAGGATGCAGTCAAATAAATGTTAAAATCTTGTAGGGGATATAGAATCACCTCCCATGGATCCACCATTATGAATGAAGAGCTTTTGCAAGCTAGATCACACAGTTGAATACGATGCTCAGCAGATATAAGACCCTAAGAAAAGATAAATCATTATGAAAAAGGGGAATAGTATGAAACATTTGAAAAAATACCCAGTCATAACCACACCAGTCAGACAGAAGTGATACTAGTTCAACATATAACAGTAACAGTTGACAGAAAAGAGAGCAACATATCATATGATTTACATGTGACAAAAAAATTACAGGTCCAATTTGACACGACCATTAGAGCGGAAGAAGAATAATAAGTTCGAACACCAAGTATTCCCCATGAAAGTGCCCAAATCCAACTCTGCGTCCTTTTGATAAAAATTTTACAGGGGGCATTTCGCCAACCAATTAAGAGTCTTATGTTACTATACAAGTCAGGCAAAGATCTTTAAATTCAGTTTTTAATTTTGATAAAAACTAATTTTTGTTAAATTTTATGTAAAAGCTTACATGTAAGTGTTAAGAACCTTGAAAAGCAAGGCATAAGCCATTCTCACATATCCACAAGGTCCGAAGAACCAAGTGAGTAAAGGATGAAGGCCTTTCTGCTGATCATGCTGCAGAAGGGATTTAACAGAGCTCTAAAGCAAAACATGATGCTAATGAAGCACTGAATCATGCATAAAAGCAAAAATAAAGGACATAAGAGCATATGGAATAAAATTTCCGAACTCTATTCAGTTATACACATATTCAGCTGCAGTATACAACAACATTTTCTTCAGCAAAAAATAAAAGAGATTATTGTAATCGTGCTATCAAAGGCCATCCATATGATTCAAAAAGCCTGTTATATTATTTCTCTATGAGAGGGACTAATGAATTGAATATAATCACAAACTTAATGATGCCTCAATGCTCTTTGATTAGCTAGCATGTACAGAAAAGGCTACATACCCTTTTCTTGTATGCATCATTCACAGGTGACATATAACCTCCCACAACACAATAGCCTTCTGAATTCAAAGCATCTCTTGCAAGTTCTGAGCATGACAATGGAATTGAATAAATAGCTATTATATGTTACCTATACTTTTGAAGAAATAGCAAATAATATATTCCATCCAGTTCAAATATATAATGACAGCATGGTTATACTTTCAGATGCATTCTAATCATAACACTCATGCTAGTTCTAGCAGTAGCATGAGAAATCAGATACCAAACAGACACAGAGACAAAATAGAACAATGAAAGATGCCTGCACACAATGATGGAACAACTAATGAGATTGCACTAGATATGAGTTCAAAGCCTATTATCTACCACACACCACCCATTTCGCAACCAAAAGAGAAAAGAAAATAGGGGATATCAACAGAGAAAAACTAAAAATTATATGCGTATATATGTAAATCAAATTACAATAATATAATATTTCTTATTTAGATGGTTTCAAGAAATTTCCGCAGAACTCTATGAGTAAAAAAAACTGAAGCTTAATCTTAATTAAGAAAAACACGAAAAGAAACTTAATTGTGCATAAGAACTTACCAAACATGCGTAAATGCATATAAGTAGGAGGATTGAAACTTCCAGTCGATACCAAAACAACATAAATCTGGCCCCTGGTTTATCGGGGTTGGGGACGGGACGGGAATGGGAAGGAGAGGAGAAGAGAGAGAGTTAGTCAGCATGTTTTAAAGAGAGAACCTGCAATAACATAAAACCGCACTATCATAACCATAGGAGCTACGCCAGCATGACATGAGATACATTGGGATAATACATGTATTAATCATTTGATCCCTCTAAGGTAGAGATGAATCACTTCAGGGGTAGATAAAGGAAACAGCCTGAAGCAATTTGTGCGGCTCTTACTTAGGGTAAGAATATTTCCAACCAAGATTTGCATTGTATAAATTAACAAAAAACAACGTTTCATATATATTACATAGCTCCTTTCCACATAATATTTGCTTATACCCATCAAAAAATAAATAAAATAACAAAAAAGTATAATGACAAAGAGGTCAAACAAACAACTTACCTAGAGACTATATCTGAAGATACATCTTGATCCATACATCCAAAAGATAATTTATCGATTGGCAGAGAAATATCCATGTTTTCTGGAGACAAAAAAAGGAATAAAACTTTCTAAGTAGCTAGGGGATGCAGGTCATTACTGTTGTCTCATAGTTACAAAACCACCAAATAAGAAAAACAAAATGTCCTTGCAGTGACCTGTACTGGCAAATAAAGGCTGTAGATGGAACAAAAACATTTTATTAACCATTACTTTCTCGGAGTCCTGAAATGAGAGTAAAAAGTAATGAAACCTTATTTGAGGATATGACTAGGTGGAGCCACTAGCTTGAAGTCTCATGTACATAGAGGTTGAGCTACAAGCCTAAAAGTTCCTCAAAGAAACAAATTTAAGAATCTAAGTAACTAATGGGGCTTGTCTTTAACTATGAATCAATCTGATGCTGGAACCATAAATCAACTAAATCTTTTCATGGGCTTTCAAAAACCTAATGGTGCTTGAAATCAGAAAGCAAATCAAGAAAAAACCAGCCAGAATTTGGGCAACTGGCACTTCTTTAAAGGCCGAAATTGAGATCATAACAGTTCATATACTTCGCTGAAGGAGTCTTGTCTCATACATGTACCTTTTGACACTGAATTCAGATTCCTCTACTAGAAACACGCCCCTGAAAAAGGAAAAGTTTCTACAGAATGGTGAAAGACATCTGTCAGAAAGACAACTCACCATTCAAACTAATGTCCAGCCCTTCAAAGTTATCATGAAATTCTGATCCAACTCTTCTCATTTACACCCGAATAAAAATAAACAGCAATAAAACACTTGTTAATCTAACTAATAAACATGTTTAAATAAGCAAAAGATAATGAATTTTGAATATTAAAAAAGGAAATAAATTTGATTTCCCCGCTTACTTCTTCTTTGTATGCCTCACTTTAATGCTTGAAATACAATTAGCGCTTCTTCATCCTGGATATCAAAGCGGATACCATATAACTTTGCTCTTCTGCAACTGGTGTCTAGATTGTTTTTTGCAGTCCCCTTTCATTAACATAGGGTCTAATGCTACGTAGCACACTTTAAATGGTGAACTACATTCTCTCTGGCAGGGGGTTGCATGTATTAGAATTTTAGTACCCCCAAAATGATATCTGTTTTGAACCAACCAAAAAGAAATCCAAATGGGGTCGTTTCTTTATGTAGTTTTTAATACAAAAGGCCCAAAAGTTTATATGTTTAGATCAAAACAAATGGAACACTCATGATCTTCCCACAGTAAAGGTTAGTCAGCTTATTGACAACGATTCTGGTATGTGGAAAGTTGATTTATTTACTATATTTTGGGGCATTCCTAGTGTTCATTTCATTCTTTCTGCCCCCGTCTATCCTTCCTCTGGGTCTGATAAACTGATTAGGAAAGCCACTTCAAATGGCCTTTTGTTTGGGTTGCATCAGCCTATGAACTGCTTGTTTATTATTGATTTGGAAATTGGAACCCCACTTCCTTTCTTGGTTCTACTCTGATGGATGAGGCACGTGGATGTTTAGACGTACGCATTATTTATTATCAATGATAGTTTTTGTGGTCTGGTTCAGTGGTTCATAAAAATCAAAAAGAAAAGAGAGAGAAAGAGAGAGAGAAAGAAACGAAGTGAGCAGGTAATTTCAACGGAACTCGTGGAATTTAGAAATAAATAAACAAAAGAGAGAAATAATGAACATCCAGAAAAGTAGAGACTGAGTATAGAGTAGCAAGAAAACAAATGCAGTAGATCAAACCAGTGTCGAGTCTCCTGTTCTGACTTTCTTCTTCTTCCTCCTGCTCTTATTCTGATTTTGCTTCTGCTCCAAACCCTAGGGCTTCATTTTTCAAAGTCTACTTGTTTAATCAAACAATAGTCTGTGAAGACATGACGATCCGCCATAGTCCACAACGGTGGACATGAGGCAGAAAAAGAATCCTTCTGGACCAACAGAAAATTACTTTCCACCTATTTCCTAAGACTATATAAAAATTAAAACATTAAAATAATCTTAAAACTTATAAAAATAACTCAGTTTGCTCGTTCGCCAGGAAAAGAAAAATTCAGTTTGCACGTATGGTTAGTTAACCAATCAGATTTATTTTTCCTGGAATAATTTGTGAAAATAAATTCACCAATGAAAGCGGCACTAATACATTATTTTGATACATATAGATTTATATTTTAATTTTCTGAGAAATTAATAACAACATCGTGGGCTTTTCTCGTGGGCTGCACGGTGATTGGGCCAAACCAACTATAACGAGCCATTGTTAGAGCCACGGCAAAAAGCCAGCATGGTCCTGGCTTCCCTCTGCCTTAAATTTGAAAACCAATTCCGCGCCTTTGGCTCAATATCCACACCGTCCATGTCAGCAGGACGCAACGTACCCCCAGGGCCCCACCTCAAAAAAACAGAGGAAAGAAAAATGTAAAAAAAAAAAAGGGAAGAAGAGGAAAACCCAATCGATTTTGCATTTGCCAGGTTTTTATTCTGTGTTGATGGGTTTTCTCTGAAAAAAAAATGTCGACCCTCGAGAAGCTCTTCGTTCAAATTTTCGAGCGAAAGAACTGGATCATCGATCAGGTCAAGCAACAGAGAGATTTATACGATCAGCATCTCGCTTCGAAACTTCTAATTAGAGGAATCCAGCCTCCTTCATGGCTCTTGAACGCTGGATGCGAGAATCAGAGTTTACACCACACAGGTATCTCACATTGTTTGATTTTGGCAGCTTCTTTTCCGATTTTCTTCCAGTACTTGTTCAGCTTCACTTTAAAATTTGCGCGTTTATGTTTTACTTTAATGTTTGTACTAGGTCCATCCGAAATCCTTCTTGCTGTTTGTACAAGGGTTTTATCTTAGATGCGTCAATTCAGTATAATTATTTGCAATCGAGTGTGAATCCGATGTATATCAAATATTCTCATATTTGTTGTCTATGGAAATGGAAGCAGCACAAATAAAACTCTCATAGCCCGAGAAATGTTTTCCTTCGGGAAATCTCGTTCACCCTATTGCGTTATTGTTTCAAGTCATTGAATCCAATATCTTGCACACTTATATAGTAGGAACTATATGAATTTCTTTTACCTTTCCATTTTGAATCCATGTAGTATTTTATTTACATTAGAATAGAACTTATGTTGTTCTAAATGCTTTGATTCGTATTAAATTATGAAACCTAAAAACTCATATTTTTTCACAAAAGCGACGAGCAAGAAAATCTTGTGTAGCTGGAAGAGATCTGTGATGGCTGGAGAGATACTAGTGGCCAGAAGCCTGTACTTAAAATAGCAAAATTTGCTTAATGACAAATAGTTGCCTTGGCTGTTATACACCAACCTTGGTATTTTTTTATGGCTATACCATCTCCTACTCTTTAAATGTTTTACTGTTAAAATTATTATTAATATTGCTACTGTTGTTGTCGTCGTCATTGTTGTTATATTATTATAGTTATCATCATCATCGGTATTACTATATATCTATACCATTTTATTTGAGAATATTAATGAAAAATATCAAAGCATTATTAGGTGCCAAAATAATTGTTTAATGGCTGTAATCATCTTGTTCGTTAGCTTTACAGATGTTACTTAACAATGTAGCATCAGTTTCCTGGCCCTTTTATTGTTATTGCATGCTGATTCTATGATGCCATTGTACTGGTTGTTGCTAAAACTATTGTTCATTTTATGTTATTTATAGACTGAGCGAACTGTTTTCTTTTTTGTGGAAGAAGTAAAAGAGAAGACAAAGTTTAATCTTTTTTTTTATTTTCCATTTTTAGACATTCTTTCATTTTCACAACATATTCAATATAAGAAGGAAATGATAAAAATCATGAGATTTGTGATTGTTGTTTTTCTTCTCACTGCCTTTATTTCTAATGTTTTGAGACTTCATCGTTTGATTTATTCTTGTAAAGAAATGTAATTTAGCTGACATTATCCATTGAATCTTAGTGAGTCCAAAGATTGACCTGTCTTTCATCATCATCATAATCATTATTATATTTCTTGCAGGTTTGAAGCGAGAAGAGCTAATTAAAAGCCTCCTAGCTCCACCTTCACGACCAGTAATCCCTTCTTCCAGTGCTTGTTGTACTATTTTCAATAAGCCAACTCCTACAGTAAATGATGAGGATGTTTCAGGTAGCTTATGCATGGAAAATTTTGCCTCCAACAAATATTTTGATGCAGGGGGCATGCAGACAGCTGTACCCGAAATTCAGCCTGCCCAAAAAACTAATTCAGATATTCTTCCTGGGAAAGATCCTACTGTCGCTTCTCCTCAAGATCAAACAGATACAAGGATCTCTCACACTGACTTGGAAACTGGTCAATCTCTTGCTAGGATCCAAAGGTCGAGGTCAAGGCAGAAAGCTCTAGAACTTCGTAATGGTAAAAATTCAGAACTCAACAAGCACCAAACTGCAGGAAAAAGCACTAAATTGTGCTCCAGCAGGATTACAAGGTCCAGACGAGCTTGCCAGCAAGAGTTATTGGAAGCAGTTAACTCTTTTGATATCACGCAGAAAAGCTGTGGAGCTATGGAAGAAAAAGCAGGGGATTGTCTAAGCCAGGAGAATGGCACAAGTGTTAATCCTGGTGGGGTTCCAATGTCTAGGACATCTCCCTTACAAGCTGGCTGCGTGAAAGCATATTTGGAATTGGAAAGCTTATCCAATGCTGCTCAAAATTGTGGCGATAAAATTGCAAGGACTAAACCTGATTCCGCATGTCTTGTTTGTGATGCCGACTTTCAGAAGGGACAGGACTCTGACTTAATCGTCAAAGGTTCCATATCAAAGCCGAAAGATTTAGGGATTTGTAACTTGGTGGAAACAAATTTAGAAATGCATCCAAGCAGGGGAGATATCTCTGATGAGAATTTTGGAAACAGAAAGCTGCAATCTACTCACGGACAGCTTACTAGTGCTGAAATATTGCTGATTCCTGATAACTCTTCAAGGTTTTCTGATGGTAAAGTCACTCAGCCTAGATCCAGTTTTGTTAACAGAGTTTCTTCACTGGTAAAATCATCAAACAGGAATGAGGGACATGAAATACGGAAAACATCGACTATTCAGCTAAATGTTCCTTATAATGATATAAATGAGAATGTTGACCAGGATAAAAGTATTGCTGCAGTTGCAGAAATTGAGCCTGTGTTAAATGGATCAATTGCAGCCCTTCCTAATAATTCTGTATCTGGAATTTTTGGTGCTGATCCTGGAATCGGAATAGATTATCTAGTCAGAAGGCCATCCTCTGACTCCATTACATTTGTGGAGCCAAAACAACTTGTCTTTGATGATGTTGAAGAGTGTAATGAGACTATAAGTCATGCTTTTGAAAAGCAAATGCAGGCTGGTCCATCAGAAATAAAATCTTTTACTTCATTTGGCCCTTTTGCATCAGTGAAGAAGGCAGATACTATCCTCAATCCTCATGTAGAACAACTTCTAGCCCAAGAAGAGCAGTTCGTGGAGGAGCATGGAGTAGAAGATGTAAACAAAGAAGAAAAAGTGTGGATGCATTCCTCTGAAGCCCAAACACAGGAGAGACTTGAATACATTAAGGCAGAGAGTTTGAAAGGTGCTTCTGAGAGTTCATGGCCTCAGCGTAAGCGGAGAAAGATTGATGGTCGGCCAACTAATGTGTTCATGGATTCCCCAAGGTTAAGTTGCACTGAACAACCTCAAAAGATTCAAGAATATAATATGAGGAGAGAATTGAAAATTGTGGAGGATAGATCTGACAACAGCCTATATAGTTGGAACTGCCGAACATCTGATGAAGTGGAAATTGCTCTATCAAATGCTGTAGGTTGCACTAATTTGGAAATGTGTTGGGGTGAGAACCTTTGTAAGACACAGAAATTTGAATCTTCATCTGAATTGCAAGCTGAGGAGGTAATTACTTTTTCTCTGCTGTTCTCCAGGTTTCTTGATTATAGAATTTGACAATGTACAGAGATAGGATATTGAACCCAATGTTGTTTCTGTGTCTCACCTGTATTGAAGGAAAATAACTGTACCAAACTATTGATCCTTATGCCGATGGTTAGGTATCCATCATTTCTTGGTCCCATATAGGAGATTGTCAAAAGCAAAAATTGACATGTTCAGATTTGATCATATTGATTGGATATCAATTGAATGGTGGGTCCTTTTCTGCATATTTTTCAGTTGCATGGTCCAGGTGGGACTGTGGGGCATGCAAGTCCTTACTGAGGTAGTCACACCACGAAATTAGGGATTAAAATGTTTAGTGTATATTGGAAATATATTCATATTTTGTTCCTGTAAGTTGCTTAGAATTTTGACTTCTAATATGTATTCTTCATTTTAACATCAAAGCTTACACATATGAAACATATTCTTTTAGTTTGTATTAGGTTGCTTTTATGATTATGTCATAGCAACTCTAATGGAGATAGATTTCATGGCTTATTATTGTCCTTTATAGGATGAGTTAAACCTGGAAGGGGAACCTCAAGGTGCAAATGAAGAGTCCCAAGGTTTCTTGAAGGAAAAAGAAAGCATGGAAGATCCAAATAGCATGATCCTTGATATTAGAGGGCTGTATGCTGCTGAAAATTACCAAGATATTCTTGAAAGCAAAAGTATTCTAGAAGGTACGAAAAGCAAGGCTTATACTGAAGAAACAGCTCGGGATGGGAGTTCTCATGTTCAAGTGCATGATCTGTTTTCATACAGTTCGGTTGACTACCCATGTCATGAGGATCTGAGTTTGTTCTGTGCTGATCAAACTTGGCCTGAGATTGAGAATTTCAGTAAACATTTGCCTAAAGAGAAAAAACCGCTATGCATTGCTGGAGATGGAATCAGTTTTAATGAATCGGATATCCCAAGCTCTGCAGAGCAGCCTGACATTTTTGAGCAGCTGTTAAAATCTGCTGGCACGCTTACCCCATTACCTCCTTTTTCGGTGAAGTACAAATCACATAAGGTGCCAGATATATTCCAGTCTTTACCAAATGGATTTTTAGAGTACAAGGATCTGAAGAACACCCTGCTTTTCAACGACAATGATCGTAAGCAACTTAAAGCCAGTTACACTTGCATGAGCAAGGAGATCAACTGTTCAAGTTTGGTGAGGTCATACTCTGATTGCATGCCATCTTCTAATATGCGATTTGGTTGGAACATTATTAGACCATACACACCTCCAGTTGGGAAATTATGCCAGAGAATCACTTCAAAATCAACTGCTGGTGGTTCAGAGAAGCAAGACTCTGTAAATCCAGAACTTACATGCTTCCGAATTGAGGAGGATCCCAGCACCAGTGAAGACATTGATGACATAAACGAGGTATCTGATTCATTACAAGAAGGCGTCAGCTCAAGAAAGGGTAATGGCTCAACTACCAGGGAACCACTTGCTGATGTGACTAATAAATCTCTAAACCCTCCTGCATCTGTTTCTGCTGCTGACAGGGGTAGTTTAGATTCTTTGAACACAGAAAGTAACATTCCTGGGACACAAAATAATGTGAAGCAAAGTCATGGAAATGGATATGATGTTTACGAAAAATGTATAAACAGGGACAGGGATAATCTTTCGTTAGGTGTAAATGGTGTACAAAAGGTCAATGGATCACGTCACAGCAGGAATAGTAAGCCAAAACTATCAGAAAAGGCAAGTGAAAGAAAAGGAGGTCAGAGCTTTTTAGAGAAGGGCTCTAAGCGAAACAATATTGTGTCTAACCTCTCATCCTTTGTTCCATTTGTTCAACAAAAGCAGGCACCAGCAGTTCTTACAGGTATCGTATGTCTTTTTATGTGAAACATTACCATTTTCTCATAATGACATTGTTTGGTTGCCATCAAGTTGCATTTGATAATTTTCTTCATTTAGAGATAGAACTGGAGGGAAAGTTCAGTCAATTAGATCAAATATTGCTACAGTAAGGCTCAGATCTGGTACTGTTCTAGTTTGAATTGATCCTTGGTATGTCTGGACCAAGTGCTGCTTGCTGTTCCATATTGTCTTTTTTGTTCTGCACAGTTGTTTATTAGAAAGCCCAAAATTCAAACTATTCCACTTGTTTCTCAGCTTTGTTTTACTGGCATGATGGTAAATTATGTTCCTTTTCATATTCCGCTTACAAAAATTGAGAAACCAGTTTGGACCTTTTTATAGCCCAAGAAATTTTTCTTCTTTAAAAGAGTAGTGCTTGGGATGTACTAAAACAGAGATGGAAATAACATCAACAATTTTGCACAAGTCTTGTATATGGAGTACCTTACTAATATTCTCTCATCCTTGCTGTGAAATTTAATTGTTTGAACTGTAAATTACTAATTAAAACAAGAATTTCTTTTCTTTTTTTTTTTTGTAAGTTACATTCTCTGACTGGTTGGTTTTATATAGGAAAGAGAGACATTAAAGTGAAATCACTGGAGGCTGCCGAGATTGCAAAACGGCTTGAAGAAAAAAGAGAGAATGAACGTAAAATGAAGAAAGATGCAGCAAAACTCAAACGAGCTAGATTGGATCAAGAAAATTTGAGACAACTGGAACTGAAGCAGAAGAAGAAAGAAGAGGAGCGGAAGAAAAAAGAAGCAGATATGGCAGCAAGGAAAAGGCAAAGAGAAGAAGAAGAAAGGAAGGAGAAGGAAAGAAAAAAGAAGTGTACTGAAGAAGCACGGAGGCAGAAGGGCAAACATGAGCAGAAAGGATGCACTCAGAAAAAGGAGAAAGATCTACAGCTCCGAGCTGCAGTAAGATCTCTTCTGCACTACAGAAATTTTTGAGGTTCCTTTTTGTTATTATTTTTGCAGAAGCATCAGTGATAGTGATTTCTTTTATAGGATGAAAGAGAGCTCAAAAGAAAAGAGTTGACTGATGATGCAAGCATGCATAAAAATTTTGAAATTGGAGAAGGAGCTGACTTTAGGAAAAAGGTGGAGATTGAATCCAGGACTGCTGAGATTTTGACAGATAGTGTCAAAGCACCCAACAATACTTGTCAAGATAATAAGTATTCTGAAGTACCTGATAATATGGTAAGAGTTTGCCAATACGTTATTTCATTTTCCTTCATTTAATAATCCTACAGGCAAATTATTTAGAAGTCATTAAGTAATCATTGCAATTTTTTCCAAGCATACCAAGTTCGGCCGCTAGTGTGCATGTTTCAAATAGTTGGGTCCAAGGATAACCTTCCATGCAATACTAGTATGTTTCTACCCTTATTGAGCTAGGCATATATGTCATGTTTTAAGTCTACTTTTTGGGTAGGAATTTTGGAGCTTGCAGTAACTAATACATGTTGATACACATTGGACATTGGCAAATACAATGAAGATCAGAAGGAATTTGATGAAATTTTGGCTAATACACAGTATTTAAGTTTGCTAAAAGTTGAGAAAGTAATTTCTGCTGTTATTGTGCCAGTGATCTGTGTGCTTTGGAACTGTGAAATACTTTTATTTTTATATACTTTTGGTTTGGAGCTCACTGAGGTGAGCTCTTGACACCATTTCTTCTCTCAATCACATCAATAAGTTTGTATTCACTCTGCAGTTGGCATAAAATTTTTGCCAAAGCCATTCATGCCATTCATGGCATAAAATTTTTGCCAAAGCCATTCATGGTTTCTTCTCTCAATCACATTGATAAGCTTGTATTCACTCTGGGGTGAATCTGGACAATGAGGATGATTTGCATCAGATGAGGAGAACATTCTATTAGTGCATACGGGAAATAGATGTAGAAGGAATTGAACGAATCACTCAATAGTATCATTCCGAAGTCTTATTAACATGCAACCAATGTTATAATCTATCTTTTCCCTATATGATGGTATTTCAAGTGAAGTTTGGAAAAGCATGAGAGAAACTAATGTTTTTTGATTGACTAAATTATTTGATAGAATTTTATATACAAGTAAAATGCCTAATGCCTGAAAGAGAAGCACTGTAGTATGTCTATATACTAATAACAGAGACATCCACAATTGTGTAAATCTTGTAGCATTAAGCTTGTATGTCAAACCACAAACTTACGGAGAGAATGGAGTGGAGATTAGAAAATAACTGAAGTTTCAAAAATCAGCTCAGTTTTATGTTAAGAAGATACACGAAGCTGTCTTTTTATTCTAGACGATTGGAGAAGTTGAAAGAGATGTTATCTTCATATGGTTTCATTTATATGGAGAAAACATATAATAAAGTCAATGCACAATATCATAATAACAAAACTCCTTATCACAAGTGGTGGTTGCCAACGACATGAATGCTGTTCATTTAGATATGCCAAAAACTATATTTTTAGTCAGATTAAGTTTCTGAAACATATGATAGAGTACATAAAGATTTAAATTGGTGGGGTTTGGGAAGGAAATGAATTTCTATCTGATATGTTATTATCGTTAAGAATATGTATGATAGAGCACTAACTGAGGACAATTGATACGAGACAAATAAACTTCTAGTAATGGTTGGGTAGATTCATCTCAAGGATCAAATAGGATCCTTAACTTTTTGCTTTATTTATGGATGAAACAGCAGCTCATATTTAATTATAGGAGCCTTGATGAATATCGTTTATAGATGATATGCTTCTGGTGGACTAAACCAGAGATTAAACAAATGATAGAGTAGAATTGAGGAAGGGTACTTTAAAGTCAATGTTTCAAAATAAGTTTGGATTGAGCATGTATCATGCAACTTTAGAAAAAAAAATGGTAGCAGGGTTGAAGTTAAGGACCATGAGATTCCCAAAAGTAATTACTTTTGCTATCTTGGATCAATTACCTATAAAGAGTGGATATTGATGGGGATATTGCGCATAAAATAAAAGTTAGATGACTTAAGTGTTTTGCTTGTAGAATGTTTTGTGATCAGCGTTTCCACATAAGCTAAGAGGAACTATTTGTAGGACAATAATATATCCGCTAAGATATATTGACTTATTGAGCATGCTGTTTGGCAGCAAAAAAAAGCAATGGGTTCATAAGATCAGTGTTCTTGAGATCAGTATTTTAAGATGGATGAATGATAATGACAAAGGAGTGTGCAAAAACATATATGGAGGTAAGGTGAAGGGAAGTAGGTTATGATGTTTTTGGTATGTAAAACGAGGATCTAGGAAGGTGCCTGTGAGAAGCTATAAGGGGGTTGCATTTTGAAGGTTCTTAAGGGGCAAGTGAAAGACCAAAATTGACCTGGATAATCAGTCAGAAATCATCTAACACATAATCTGGTTAAAGATATGGTTTTAGGATTCATATTACCAACTTAAAATAGTTGGACAAGGCATTTTGTTTTTGTTGTGCTGGTCTTAGACGATGTGATAGAAAGGTAATAGGATCTCAGATAGGGATCATTCAATAGCTTGTTCGTGCATCTGGCATGTGTGACACTATGCATTACATTGGAAAGTGTGTTTATATCCTCTCTCTCTCAGTGCAAGTTATATTCTCTCAAATTTTGCTTCCATTGCCATATCTTCTGGGCATTTCTGGTCCTTAAATTGGTAGTGGAGTTTTCTCCGTCAGCTTAGCATTTAGCATAGAAGTTTGCTGCTGGCTAGAGGAAGCCAAAAAGAACTTGGGTGGAGGTGAGGAAAATATGACTTGAAGATTTAAAATCTGATTCAGATGTGGTTTCTGATAGGCCATGCCAGAACTGGATTTATATTACTGACATCAACTAGTTTAGAGTAGTTTGTTTGTTCATTGTTGTTGATGTTTGTGATTTTTAAATGCAACTTTTAGTTTACATTTTTCTGTTAATTTCTGCTACAAGGTCACACTTATCTTGCAGGTCTAGGTTATCTGGATCTATATAGCCTTTTGATGAAATAATTCTTTATACTCCTTGTAGGTGGCTTACAATTTATGTAGAGCAAATGAAGATGGCAATTCATTTACTGCAGAAAATCAACAACAGTCATATGATATTTCTCCATACCAAAGCTCAGACGATGAAGAGGAAGAAGATGAAATGCCTAACAAGAAATTTATCCCTTCATGGGCAAGGTGAGTACCTGAATTCTTTTTATCTCGAGTAAAATGGATCTTGAAAGCATATGAAGAATCAGAATTCTGCTCTTAGGTAACATTCTTTAGCTAGGCAATTTAACCCCCTTAATGTCTTGATTTATCACAATGTACCAGCACACATGCAGGGGACTGACCCACTAGATGATTTGTTTTACGTAGTCTGATGGGAGGGAAGAGAAGATTAACCCTTGTTTACTTATCCTTGGCATCTATGTAATACATTTTTCTCCCTGAATGCATAGATTTGATGATTGAAGCCATTTCATTTTGTAATAACTTTTCTTTCTTTCTCACGTTCTCTCAATGAGAACTAACATGATAGATCCGGAGATCCTGGGACACCTCTGAGTTTACCATGCATATGGCCCATATTTATTAGGCAGAGATTGGTTGCGTAGTTGTTTTAACCTTTATGTCCCTTTATTTACATATAGAGCGCATTTATATGACCTTATAATTTTTACAACTTTTCAAAAATTGTTTTTCCATAGAAATATCCGGTCAATGAACTTTATCTTGTTTACTGCAGCAAAAATAATTTGGCTTTATGCTTACCGTCCCAGCAAAAGATAGACCCGGATACAATTTTCCCCCCAGCAAGTTTCTGCAGTATAGATGAAGGTAACTTCTTATATTTTCTATTTGTTCAATTATTTTACCTTTGTTAGACTAATTAATATTTTATCACTCCCTCCCTCCTCCTTCTCTTTCCCTGTCTCTCTCTGTAGTTCTTTTGCCTCGAAAGCCACGGCTGAAATAGGTAGCAACGATTGGTGTAATGATTTGCTGGCAGTGGAGGCATAATGCAAAGAGGAGAACTTTGTATATCAGTTGGCATGAATGCTTTCTGTAAAGGAAAAAGGTTTTTTTTTTTCATTTAAATTCTGGGAAAATCCAGTTGCATACATTTTTTGTTCACACTATTAAGTGTTGTGCTGGGGTATCTAGTAGGTGGTTTAGAGCCTTGTTGTACCCTAGTCCCGGCTCCCACCTAATACTATCTCAGTAGGGCCTGTGGGCTGCATGACCTGGTGGCAGTAAATTCTAACTCCAAACTAAAGAGTTGGTTTTTTTTCTTCTAAATAACGGAAGAATGATGTCCGCTGCTCCTCAAAATCCTAGTGGATTTCTTCCCTTTCCTCTTATTGGAATCTTATTAGCTATTTGTTCATTCCTTCAGTATTTTGTCTGATTTGATATCTAAGTTTACTGGGCTGATGCTTGCTCCTGTAAATTTTCTACTGGGAACTAACAACACGAGTTCCACAACTGCCATATGTCCTTATTTATTAGTGTTAGTACCATCTAGCATGTTCTTTTCCCAGCCATATGTGATTAAGTGATTGAAATTCAACTATTTTGCATATTTTCTTAGCTGTTTCACTTATAGAAATAATACATAATGTTGTCAATGCACTTTGTTATGACATGCAAATAGAAAATTTTACCTCAGGATTGAAAATTTTAACAGCCTTTTGAGTATGTCTTTATGCTCTACCAGGTGAATAATTTGCATTGTAGTACATTATGCTAGTTATATCCTTATCTATTTCATCATGTCACTCTTGTAGCGTTTTCAAGAGTCTATTGTGATTTGTTTTGTTCCTATTATGGGTTTTTTTTGGATTAAACTAATGGTTTTTGTGGTTAACACATTGTTCGCTAACCTCTTTTCTCCTTTTGAAGAGACTTGTTAGTTCGACTTGAGGTAATGAAGCAGATCTGTTCTCCCTTGCTGAATAATTATCTGTTAAATCCCTGAATAAGTTGGCTCGGGTTCAAACTTAGGCATTCAGATCCAGTCATCATCTGGATGCATGAATAGCTTCTTATGTTGATTTTTTGAACATCCAAGAGTTCCGAGTGAAGGCATGACAAAGGGCTCTGGCCGTCATAAAGGCGGGTCCAATCCTGACCTATGTTACAAGGATTCTTATACTGCTTCAACCAAACCAAATTGCGACTGCTACATCCTAGCTGGTTAGATTGGGATCAAAGAAACCATAGGTTTCAAGTTTGGCTGTCACGTGTAGCATCCTATGACTAGTGTTTTTTCATCTTGAAAATATAAAGTGATTTTTCTTATTAAACAAACATTACCCGTAACTCAAACTGCTTCCACACCACAGCTAACTGACAGGAAGATCAATTTCGATGGATCTTAATCTTAAAATAGAGGAGCGTAAATCATTCAACAGAGCAGAAGATTGAATGGACTCTGTTTTTACTTTTTTTTATAAATTGCTTTTGTTGAGACTGTTTTATTGGCGTATGATTGTATCTGTTTTACTATTTTTTATAAGTACTTCCTCATTTGCAATTACTAACACATCTGAAATACGTGTAGGAAGTAAGCGAAAACATAAAGGGCATAAAAACGCTTTCAATGATTAAACTTTCTTGTGACGAGACGGACGTTCTTTTTTTTCCTCTCCCCCTCCTCCGAAATCCGTTCTATTCAGATATTTTGAAGGGTAAGAACCAAATAAGAGAGCCTCGATTGCAATCCAAATTTTCGCATTAAAATGTGACGGTGTCAAGTTTTACATATTTCTTTACAATCTAATTACAAGTATTAACAAACTAGTGGAAATGCATGCTTGCATAGCAAAAGAACAGTAGATCAATGCCATGTTGGGTATTAATTGATGGCTAACTAATGCTAAGTGGGGTTACGAGTTAGCCCCAAGATCTGTTTGTAACTACGGATTTGTGTAGGTGATTATGATAAAAAAACTGAGGTGTACATGTAAATATGAAGATGAAATCTCAGTCGCTAATCTTCACTGTTGTCTTTATAGAATAGTACACATTTAATGACTGATTTCTTCATAAGGCAAGTCTCATCTAATAATTTATATTATGCATTAGCAATTTGAGTTTCTGTTTTTCTGCTTGATAAATAAAGAATGCTCATCATCAAAGGTCGCTAACAACCCATTGAGCCATCCCTCTGATCATCCTACCCAATTCATGAAAGTCGACAATTAAAAAAAAGCATAAAATTAAAAAATTGCATCTTTTATGCGATTTTTTGTTTTATATTTTGCCTGCACATTCTGTTAAGGGAAAAAAAATTTTGAAATGGCATCTTTCCTTTTCTTTTTGTTTTTTCTTATTTCCCTATAAATAAGATTCACTTTTACCAAAATCAGAAAAAGGCTCACGTTAGAACACTTCCCTCGTTCTCGGAGGATGGTTCGGTGCATTTTTTCTTTTTACTATCTTCTTCGTGGTCTTCATCTTGATCTTCTTCTTCTTCTGCTTCAGCTTCAGCTTCACATCGTTTCCTTTGAGGAATCACCTGAAAGAATGAAATCTTCCAATCTCTTGTTTCCAAGAACTTGAGGAGTATCTCGACCACTTGGTTCACGGTTAGCACCTGTTTCATCAGGACACATGGAAAATATTCATACTTGCTAACATTCAGAACTAAAAACTATAAACCTGCATTACATATCTGTTAGAAAAGAATGATGCAGCAAATGCCCAGTGAAAATTTGCTTAGGAAATATTCACACTTGTATAATTAAGTTGATTTTGTAGATATCCAATATCAAAGATGACATCTAATCCCATTTAAGGAGATAAAGAAATACCTGGGAGCTGGACATCTTCAAGTAACTCTCAATAGGAAGCTTAGCAGTTTGGATCCCCTGATCTTTGGCTTTCTTCATAGTTATCCCTTTCCATCGGTTCCGATCTACTAAGCCACCAACGACATATGTTTTCTTTGGATCCAGTTCATCCAGCACGGTTTCTGCATCTGCAGTCAGATAGACAAGTTTTTCCCTCTGATCTTGAAAGGCCTCAATATAAGATCTGTTCTCCTTCTCAATTACCCACTTCTCAAATCCTGGGAGCCTTCGCAGTTGCGTCTCTATATCTCCTCCGTATCCAGTCAACCACAGATGAGCCGGCGAAGTGCATCTCCGGTTTACAGCGTAACAGTACATAACCTGTCATTCCCATCAACCAATAATGGTCATTCCAACCGCTCTCAGCTCATAAATCACTTCTCGAAAACATTAAAAGGAATTCGGGATTTAGTTAATTCCAAGGGTCATATCGGTCCATTTAACAAACGAGAGAGGGAAGAAGAGAAGTGGATCAGAATTAGGGCAGACAAACCAACACCTGTTGAACGAGGCTCTGGATCTCATTGGGCGTCATCAGATCAGAGAACTCCAGATCGACGACGATATTCTGACCGTCTTCTTTGGCTATCGTCAACAGATCGATCGTCTTCTCTCTCTCCTCCAACCTCTTCTCCATCCTCTCCTTTCTGAGCTCTCTTCGAGACTCTATCAGCTTCAGCCTCTCCTCTTCGGAGGCGCTGGCCAGCTTCTGCTCCCATTCTCTACGCTTTCGTTCAGCCTCTTTCCGCTTGTGCTCTTTTATGATCGCTTTCTTCTCTGCCTTCTTCGCTTCGTACCTCTGCTGCTTCACAAGCTTCTTTTGAGCGTTCTTTGACAAAGAGGAAAGGGGCAGAGGAGTCGGACCGCCATCCCCATTTGTGGATTTGTTGATGGGGCGTTGGTCGTCTGGGTTTGGGATCGAAACCAGTACCCCGTCAATCTCCATTATTTGCTGGCGGTCTTTGTTTTGGTTTCGGGCGGGAGGTTTGGCCTCATTTGTACGTGGAGGGATAACCATACTTCCCAAAGTGCCCCTTCGTTATCCATATTACATACCGTTTGGGGGTTTTGGACTTAATTAAAACTTTGCTTTTAAGAAACGACTAGTATTTGAATTACCTCCCAGGCTCCCATCTCACCAAAAAAAAAATTTACCTCCCAAGACCAGAAACCTGATTCTGCAGGGAAACAAAAGGGAACCCAGTTGAGGAATCCGGTTTTTCAAAATTATTTTGTTGTTAAATCCCTGATCCCCCCACATTGGGCGAACTGTTTGTTACATGGAGAACTCTTTTAACCTCTCCATCTCTTACCTCTTACCTCTTTTTCTGTTATCACTGTTGGTTCCTGCCTTTGCTTCCTTAAGAATGAGTTCCAATAGCCGCTGGTAAGTGCCAATTGCCGATTCAAGTGTATCAATAGCTCTACTTCTATCCTTTACTACCTCATTCAACACCTCTTCCATTTCAGTCGATTCCCTCATTGGCTTCCTAAGCTCCCTACCACAAAACCCAAGTCCACCACTACTACATTCAGTGCCACCACCACCAACTCCACCTCCGCCTCTGATCCCTTTTGCCACCACCAAATCACTAATGCCAAATCTCTCGTGCCCGATCATCCTGATCATCTCCCCTCTCTCCACCTCCCAAACTCGAATCCTTCCATCTTCCGAGGCCGACACCAGATTCGTTCCCTCGTTCGTCAGTGCCACACTCGTCACAGCCCCTCCATCCTCTATCCCCCATATGACAAGTTCATCACGACCTGCAACACTACGACTCACCAGTTGCCGCCTTCGAGAATTAACCTTCAATGCTCCCGCGTAAACCCGTCCATCTGACCCACCAGCGTAGAACTCCGACTCGGTGGTGTCTACGGCGACCCCCCAAATCATACAGGGGAATCTCAGGGTACGCAAGTGGGTACCATGCGCAAGGCTCCAAAACTTACAGGTGCAGTCCAAAGAGCACGAAATCATGGTAGCATTGCATATGCCCATTCCAATGGTGATAGAGGTCACACCTGAGTCGTGAGCCACGAAGCTATACAGCATCAAGTTCGTGGAGTCGTCGTTATCATCGATGGAGACATCTAATAGGCTTAAGACTGGGAACACTGCAATGCTGCCTTCGTCGCCCCCGGAGACGAGAAGAGACCCATCGTCATTGAGGGTTAGACAAGAGACGGGCTTGGAATGTGCAGGGAAGGAGCGGAGCTTGCGGCCTGAAGGGAGGGATAGAACATGGATGCGACCTGACAGGCCGCCAGAGAAGAGGAACATGCCGTCAAGGGTGGCGGTGATAGGAGCTACGGGCTCCGGAACAGGGACCTGGTGGAAGGCAGTGGATGACCACCAGTTATAGAGGTGAATGGAACCACAAGCAGCATCTGAAGAGACGTGTGAGGCAGCAATGAGGGTCTTTCCAGCAAGAGTGAGACCCTTACGTGGTGATCGACTTCCGGCGAAGTGCGCGAGGCTGGCACCGGTGCCGACGTCATAAGCGATGATGGGACCCTCCGGGGAGCTCGTCAGGATTATTTCTCGTGATGATGACATCATTTCCCGGCGACACGGAAAACGCGACGATGGTCGAGGAGGAACAGCGAGACTAATTTGCTTGGCCGGGAAACTGCTGAACGGGACGTAGATTCCAATTATTCTGTTTGAAAGGCGTAAAAAACAAGGTGCTTTATCACTAAAATGTTGTTCTTCATTGTTTTCAGTTTCTGCAAGACTGATGTTGGGAGTCTTTGAAACTCGAGGACCAACCAAATAGAACACATGGAAAAGATCATGACCCCTTTACACTTGGGAGCACACAGCACACTGCACTGCAGGACGTGGCCTTTTGACGGGTTTTTGAGGGAATGGATCCTCCCCGAGCCACATCAATAAAGCAACTTTGCTAATGGAGCTCCCCAAAGACCTTATCAGTGTCCATCTTTCCGAACCAGGATGAAACGTAATCGAGTGACCTTAAATAGAATTGATTGTCCTGCAAGTTTCAAGCATTCAACGCTTTTCACTATTGAAAGCAGTTAATCAAAACAACTTCATGCGACTGGCTGAAAGTTGCTTACTGGTCTATAACGATCGAACCAGACGAGCTGCAAAGGAACCATCAAGAGAATGCTTTACTGGGTTGGAGAAATAGAAACCATGATTCGTCACAAAATCAGATGGAACATATCCACCAGCAGGATCTATGTGGAATTCCTATCAAAGATAAAGGCACTTTATGTTAAGTTCATATACCCAAGAAGGTACCAACTTTACTAACCTATGTATTGCTTATTTCTGTTTTAAGTATAAAAGGATGGAGACTCGTAGACATGATAAAAACTTACAAGGGAGCTCTTAGCGGAGGCCTAAGAAGAAAAAGTAAAAAGTTTTCCTTACTACATATTGGTTTATCTCTCTTTTGAACTATAAGAAGATGAAGACATCTAGACATCATAAAAACTTGCAAAAGTGGCTCTTACCGGATGCCTGAGAAGAAATGCAGCTACTCTTTCTTCATTTTCTTCCGGATCAATGGAACAAGTACTGTACACTAGTAGTCCCCCAGGCTTCACCAACCTAGGAATACAAGTAATGCAAAATATCTAAAAAAAACTTAACCCAGAAAATAAATATTTGAAAGGCATATGCTATTTTTAATGTTGGTCGGTCAGTTATACAGCTTGCGGCAGGTTCAATTAGGATGATTGCCCTTAATTTCAACACAAAATGCCTTAATTATAAACGCAATATCTATATATATATACACTGGATACATGTAATTACTTCAACAGTATCCAAAGCAGCAGAGTGAGAATGAAACAAAGAAAACAAAAGATTGAAAGTTTGTGTCCCATTATCCATGTCACTGATGTAAATGAGTTACTGATAGCAAAAAGTGTAGTTCCCTAATGAAAATGAACAAATGATAGAAAGAGGGTCGCATCAACAATAGAAAAGAATTAGGGATTCTTACGTGCAGGCTGCATCAAGGAGCTCATCCTGTAAATTCTTGAGCTGCCCCATGTCCTCTAATCTCCTATTCCAACGCAAGTCTGCTCTCTTCACAGTAAACAAAAGAAGAAAATAAATCCTTTTTTTTTATAAATAACTTGAAATAGATTAATTATCACAATAGACGCAGAATACAATGTACGCCCATGAGGGATGGGTCAAAAACACAAAGCATTCAGTCCCTGCCACCTATAACTCTCTAACAACATAGTAGCCAAGGTGGGAGAGTAAGGGAACAATAATTCTTCCCTCACAGGAAAAATACCTTGGAAAGAACTCCCAGTCCAGAACATGGAGCATCCAGCAAAACCTTTTCAGATTTCACCAAGCTTTTTTCCTAAAGAAGAGGAATAAAGGCAAAAAAGAAGAAAAACAAAATAATAAATAAGAAATATGCATTACAGAAATTACCAGTTTTTTTCGACAATAAAAGGTAACATACAGCAAAGATACGAAGATCGGAATGAACAATGTTGATAACATCATCAACTTGGTGCAGCTTGGCGGTCTCAAGAAGAATTCTCAATCGACCTTTGTTTATGTCAATGGCAGATACCATACCTGCAACTCCGTAAGATACCAATGATATCAAACAAAAGCGTTCAATAGTATCAAGATAACAAGAAACTACACTACAAACAACTAACATAAGACCAACTGCACAGATAAAAAGAAAGGTTTATATTGGGTTTATTGGAGGCTAACTTTCCATCTTTAACCAGAGAAACTGCTTTGTTTTCTTTCTAGGAAATTAAGCATTGGTCCCATATTCATGAGAAAATGGAAAAAAACAAAACACAGAATAAGTTGTTCCCCAAGCCAAAAAAATCTAAGACACTATCCTCGTTCTCTTCAACAGGAGAAATACAAGTATTGTGAATGAATTTCATAAACAAGGGAAGCAGTAGAAAGTATTATATTTTTTGATAAAGTCCACCATCATATACTAGCAACCTGTTGAAACCATAATGTTAAGGTGATGCTCACTCACAGCCTAGAATTTTACAAAATAACATAAGCACTCAGATACTATGCTTCCAAAATATGAAAGAGTGCATGTGTAGCTAAATAAATAAGGCTTGTTGTTCAAAGAATCACCTTGGCCCCTCAAACGTGAAGCCATGAACAGGGTCTTCCCTCCAGGTGCAGCACAACAGTCAATGATGGTTTCTCCAGGTTGTGGATCCACAATAGAAACTACCAGACCTGCAGTAAAATCCTGATATACTTAGAATCAATGCTAAATGCAACTCGTGCAATCCTGCAGAAAGGCATAAAAACTACAGAAGCTATTGCTAAACTGAATGACAAAATAACCCTGTTTTCTTTAGTGGGGTGCAAGGTGCTACATGTTGCTTCCCAGCATCCATATAACAGTTATATATTATTTGGCATGACATATAGTCCAAAAAGATCAAGTTGCTAGAATAGAAAGCAACAATTAACATGCTTTGTCATACACCTATAAATGAAATAAAAATGGATAGCAGATCAAGGATGTCTCCAATGTACATGATTTTTATTTTTTCCTTCTTTTTTTCCTCTGATAAATAATGAAAGTGTTGTTAAAAATGTCATAAATAGAAGAATATACCATGGTATTTATTTGCAGCAAATTCATGTCTCTAAAACTCAAAATCCAACTTTCACTTATTAAAATAAAATCAATTTGCCAATATTGCTTGCCCCCACAAATTAACTCTTAAGGGATTGAATTGCAATCTATCAATCAACAAAATGCTCTATTCAATTAAGGGTCTGTAACATGAATTTTGTTCCATCATCCCATCAGTCAAAAACCATATCCTCAGTTGCCTGGGAAAAAAGGGATTATTCCAGCTTAAAATCAGATCTTTTTCGTGATACATTTCTATATGTTCTGTAACATAAACCAAGAAAAAGGAAAATTAAAAACATATTAAGAAAACTTTTATAACTAGTGTAGAAGAATCATTGAACTAAGATTTTCATTTGAAGATGAAGGGTAACAATCAGTTTTATTTGCTGGTGTTACACAAAAGCTCACATGCATTACTGAATGAAATAAATTTATATCATGAATTGGATAAAGTAACATATGAAATGCACTAGCGGCCGACATCTCATTCACTAAAGTATGTGTTGCGCCTGCAAATTTTGCATATATTGAAACATTTGAGAGGAGACAGTCTATCATGCAACAGAAACAAAAGGCTAAATCCATAGAGAAGCAAATACCACATGATGCATACATGTACTGAAGTAGATGTGTATTAGTATCAGTACCATGTATTTGATGAGGCCTCCATGCCCCATGAAACTGTGGAGGAGAAAACACTGACCTGCACTCTCATCCTGAACTGAACATAGACCTTCTTTCAGTAAACCAGCTCCAATAACAATCTGAACAGGACACACTGAATAATTAGGAGCCAATAGGACATTTGAATGACGAATCAAAGCTGGATATTACATGTATACTAAGAAATATAAACATGAATTGGGTAGGAGCAAATCTAACTTCAATTTGATTAAACTTGGATGGGTCCCACAAAAAAACACATAAAGGCTTCTTTAGGAAGGGATGGGTGGGGGTCTTAACGACATTACATATATATTCTTTAGGATTTTCTTCCTTTTTTTATTATATTTGTTCACTATGTAGTGTATTACTTGTTTCAAAAAGTTTGTAAGAATGTTAGATGCCTCATTAGGCATCTTGAATTGGGTAGATTATATTACTTATCCCAAATATACAATCACATTACTAAAGACAATTTTCCATCACCCATATTCGCATAAATTCATACATCTGTAATAAGTTGTACCAGTTATCCAACCAAAGTTACCTCTCTTTTTGACCCCAACCCCTTGTTTGATCTTGTACATACTCAAAATGATTGGACAAAGCCACCCGTAGCCTTAAGCAATCACGTAAAGCATAAGCGAATCATAAGATGAAGAAAAAAACACAAGTTGGAACTGGGAACACAACTTGTCTTTCTCTATATCGATCTATGAAAAACTATATCTTTAATCAGTTTAAGAGTATCCAAATCCTTTATAACTAGCTACATTCAACTTATTTTTCCCTCAACCCCAGATATTTCAAAGTATCCCTTACACCTTCACCCTTTCTACCGGAGGGGTTGGCGGTGTGGATGTGTATTATGTGAGGCCAACTGTGCCATATTGAGATAGATAACTATGCTATCAAGATCTCCTTCTGATCTCAAATACTCTTTCTGGGGGAGAGTCTGTAAAGCTTAGGAATAAACAAAAGGATCTCTAGTCTAAACAAAAAGACCTGTGATATTCCAGCAAACCTCAGGATTCAGACTTGCATAGACTGTAAGGCTCATTCCTTGGAACTTTGCATAATCAAATTCCGGAGAAAGACTATCAATGCGTGGATTCCTAAGCAAAATGTTTTGTAAGTAGCCGGAGGTAATTCTATCGTTCATTTAGATTAGTATCTGTGCATTTTTTTTATTTAGAAAGATGCTAATACTGTAAACTAATAAAATTCCCACTTTATTCAACAATTTTTCTTTTAAGTAAATCCTATGATTCATAATATTCGAACGACTTACTCTCCTGGAAGCTTGCAATTGTAAATTTGATCAAATGAAATAAACATGTACCTGCATCCCAGTTTTTATACGGACAAAATCATCCAAGTGCAAAGAAAGCTCGTGTGGGACCTGAAGTTCAACAAAAGTACATAAGCCAAAACAATTAATTTCGACTGCGAAAGAATCACAGTTAACAACAAAGTACTCCAAACTAAATAAGTTTCCTAAGATCATATCGATTTTTTGTTTTTTGTTTTTCAACCGCCTTCATAAGTAAAAGATGCTGCAATCTCCGAAATCTGTTTCTCAGAAAGAAGATCAGATTTTGTAGTCTAGAATCAAACAAATATTACAGATATTAAATGAAAAATGTAGGAGAAACAGATATGATACTGTTTTGCAATGTAGGAGCAGGGTATAGGAGCCAAAAATCCACCAGTGATTGGATGCTGTGCCCAGTCACATCACATCAGAGAAAAACTTCTCAACTTAAAAAAATCAACTACCTTATGTGACGGAAATTCACTCATATACTTTGTCATTCTTAGAATTTCCCCAACCATAAATAGGAATAGACAAATTAGATATCATATTTCTAATATGAAAACGAATGAGGATACATTGCAAACTAGGGAGTTTTTCTTAAATACCTAAAAGACTAATATTCCACCTATATCACATGTCAGCTGTTTCAAAAAGCAAAATCCGGAAATCCTAAATCAGTGTGGTCATCGCTAGCCTCTAATGTTGAGGTTCATAAGGTGTTACATTAAATTATGCTATGTGCTCCCTAGCCTTGTTTTAGATTTTAAAGCGTTCATAAAGCAAGCAAGAGAAAAAAAGCACCTTCGACATTTTAAGCCGCATCACAAGGTCAGCTCTAGTAAAACCCTTCCCACTGTTTGCCCTGACATTATAATTGGGTTAGGTCTGAAAATCAGCCTTAACTTCAGCGAGACATTTGGTTGCATTGACATAAGAAGCAAAATATGATGAAAAACCTGAGGCTGAAACTGGGATTTTCGTTATTCCATTGCATAAGTCTGATGGCTTCTTCTTCACCATGATATTTTATCCACCGCCGTACCATCCACTGGATAAAAACAAGCACAACCAGGAACCCTTGTATCACATATTGCTTACTTTTAGAGTGGTAATAGCAAGCAGAGTTTATTCACTTTCAGTTTGATAGAAAAATATATAGCATTAACCTTGTCAAAGGTAAAGCACCCTTCATCACTTAAATATTACTCCTTCTAAAAATGGTTACTTTCAAGCAGAATGGAGGGTAAACAAGGTTGGCATTTTATTGGTCTAGAGTATCTGGCCAACTCCTTGTCTTGCACAGGGTTCAAAAATCAGCCAATGATTCATACATCTGACCAATAGACATTTTTGAGACATTAATATCAGTAGGCAAGTGGATCAAGATTGTTGGGAATATTTGACTAAATCAATTTCCTGGTTGATAGACTGGTGGTGGTCTGGACCAATTTCAAGACAACGGAATGACAAGAGGTCATTATGATGCCCATAGCACCAGGGACGCCAAGTTGTATAAAAAATAAATGAACTTGGAAGGATAATATATTGTGGGCTTCATTTCAAACAAAAAGAAGTGCAGCTCAATTGGGATTTGTAGTTTGTCTCAGAAATATGTGTGTACTTGATCCCGAATTCTGTAATAAAAAAGAAGAACGAATTTTACACTTCAAAACAGAGTTCAAAAACAAATTTTTTTTTTTAAGTGTAAGGAGAAATAGTATTAGAATGACAATAAAAATAATGTAAGTGATGCAAAAAATCAACTAAAAACAGTTTTCACTAGAGAACTGGGACATATTTAATTGCTTGATCGTATTAAGGACCTTAAAAACTTTTTATGTTTTATTCATGTAACAAATTTTTCTGTGAGATTTGGGACAACTTTGCTGGCACATGGCTTTCTGTGGCTTCTTTGTGATTGCCATTGGAATCCACAATATGAATTCTAGGCCAAATTTATGTTCTTCAGCATGAATGTGAATGAAAAAGGTCATTCCTACTCGCAGTATTGTACTTGAAAATCTTATTCATGTATACTTGATGAAAATGGGGGTTTTGAGTCCTTGCAGCTGCTTTGCACAAAAGTGGCAAAAGTTGGGCCTGTTGCCAATTCACCCCTCATGGAACCATATTTCAGTTGAAACAGCTCCAGGACATAGCATTTGATGAATTATGCATTGTTTTATTGGCTATGGATATCCAATTCTGTTTATTTTCATATCCTCTATTAATAAAATTTAAATTATGCACTGAAAAAAAATCACATATACGCATGTATACACGAATTTATACATAAATATATGATTGTGTTTGTATACACAAGCATATGCACCCAATGGGTGCATTTGCAAACTTACAACTGGATGGGAATAGAGAGTGGCTAGTGCACGCGCTTGTGAACGGTCATCACCTTCCAACTTAGGTAGAGGAAGCAAGTTCTGTTCCTGAGTAAAAAGACATCCAAAAGGCTGAACCATTAAAGAAGACAGCAAAAATTGTCAATCAATACAGAGATCTGTTACAGAATATGGCCAACCTTCAGCAAAACTAGTTTCCGTAGAATCCCATTCACCATGTTACCTGCACCAGGCCTGAGAGAAACCTTTGCAAGCTTGACATTCTGAAAATTTATGACAAAATCAGTGTATACAAAAATTTTCCAAACTTAAGTTACAATTGGATGTCTAAATGAAGTGGATAAGTATTATTAGAAGAGATGAATGGATTCACAGTCTTTAATTGTCCTCGGATTGAAGGCCATATGGGTATGACCTTTGAATGGGATAAGCAACTGAAGAAGACTCCAGCTATGAGACATGAGATGTTATTTTTAAGAAACCAAGGATATGTTACGCACAGCACATGAGGATCTTGATGGAATTTGTGTACATGATGTCACAAACATCAAACCTATCTGGGAGTTACTTCTCTCTTGGGGATCTCCCGTAACTTAGTAATTAAATCTAATTAGCAAAGTAGTCCATGTTGTTGTCATTGAAAATATTAAGCTTGGAAACTTTATGGAAAAGAGAAGTTAGATATACCTCGTCTACAACAGCATATGATGGCATGTCTAGTTTGACAATCTCATAGAAACCAATTCGCATAATCTAGAAACAAAAAAGCGAAACAGGTCAAGATGAATGGCTCAAACAATTCCAAAACAGTCACAGTTTCAATGTGTGTGCATCTTAAAAAGTCGCATGAAATGTCAAATTAGGTTTGTTAGATTTGATTTCCAATCCATTCTAACAGTTGGATAGCATCAACATCTCATAAGAAAATTTTTGACACTTCAAAACGAATATCAGGTCTGAATTTCTTTTTTTAATGGGGGAAGGGAGGGTGCGTTATTGGATAGTTAAGATGTCTCCAAAAGTAATGTCAGTTATATGGGGCCTGTTTTGATCCACTAGACTTGCCATTAAACAGCAATTCCCTGGTTCTCATTCCTGCACCTCTATAGTGCACAGAGTGAGGGTACACATTCTTCACCGTTGCAGCACCTACTGGTGGCAAGAGAGATGCATAAAATTAAAATTTGAATCAAATGTACCTGCAAGAGAAGAGGTTCCATGCCTCTAAACATGTTCTTGTCATGGCACAATGATGCTATCAGATGATCAAGATATCGTCTCCAACGAATGGCACCTCCAACTATGTCTGTCACCTATGCATAAAATAATGCAATATTTTAGTGAATATTATTTATAGAGTTACCTTCCACAAAACAAATCATCTATATAGTGAAGGCATTTGGGAAAACTTTATCCATATCAGGCTTATCAGCATGACATAAATTAGGAAGGTGAGTAAGGATATTGCTCAAATTTCAGCAAGGCTGAAAATGCTTATCAAAATTTCCTTTGCCATACAGATTTTAAGAACTGTCTTTCCTAACAATGAAAGTAAAGAGTAGAGAGAGGGAATCCGAGAGAGAGAGAGTTACCAGTCTGAGATCTTTATCGTCCAAGTCACGTGTACGAAACCCAAGCGTCCTTTCAACATATCTCATCTCATTATCCCCAGAACCCTTTCCTTTCTCATTCAAAAGATCGGCAAAAGCACCTCCAAACTCTATTCGCATCAATCTCACTGCAGATACTACAATCCAGAAACTAAACACGTAAAGACATATTCACAAATGAAACGATTTCAAAATCTGCTTATGTCATTGCAATAGACAGACAAGCGGAAGGTTTGGAGAGCAACATAATGGTGTTCAACCTGCCCAACAATGAATTCTTTCTCGGGTTAACCACTAAGCTAACACGACCAAATGCTAAAGTGCCCCGACGGATAAACAATATAATTAGAAGAAATTATGGAATTCACCTGCTCTGTGAGGAGAAACCTCCAAGTTCAGCTTCTGAGTTTTGTTTGCAGGACTGAGAGGTCCTGAAAATCGGAATCAATAACAAGATAAACACAAGGCGGAAACATTCAAACAGAAAACCCACGTGGTGGGCTAACCCAATGGGAACAAATTATCCAGAGCCCTCGTACCCTAAGACTACGAAAAGCAATATAATCTAGAATGAGCACTATAAAATAGTGAAATTCGGAATCGATGTGTCATAGAAACTATGCCTACCCGTTTTGTCACTCGAATTCGGCTTCCCTGTTTTCTTTGCAAACTTCAAAGGTCTTGAAGATACTTGATATTTCACGGTGCAATTCATGGCTCCAACTGAGAGCGAATCCGCCATTGCAGCAGGTTTTTTGAGCTGAAATTTATTTCTGTCGTAGATGTACGCTCCATAAACGAGCATTTTAAACGGATTGGGTCGGAATTTGGCCCAACCGACCTCAAACTTCTTGATTAGCGGTCACGGTAAACGTTACAGAGACTGTTGTCTCGCGGATTTCCAAAACTCTTTGAATTGTATATTTAACACGTCGCAGTTGTGTATTTTATACGGGACCGGGACATACGGACCGGCAGGTAAACGGACCCGTATCAAAATATTTAAGATTTAGTCAGCAAAGTTTTAACTTTTAACTTTTTTACACCTTTATCAAAATAATTAATTTTTAATATCATTTCACTATTACAAATCAACTATTCCAATAATGCCCTTACATCGCTCATCCAAATGGCTTGTACAAATCATTCATTCAAAGTACACGTCATTTTTTTAACTTGTACAAGCTAATTTATTGACTTGTACAAAGTCATTTTATTGTTTGTACAAGTCCTAGAAGTAAGTTGTATAAGAGTATATTTGGAAGAATTTACTCGTAACAGCACTAAAAATTAATTATGTTGATAAATGTGTAATAAAAGTTAAAACTCAAAACTTTGCTGACTAAATCTTAAATATTTTGATAAGTACCACTAAAAAATAATTTTCCCTTACATGAACTCCACGTCACGTGCCAGCCAAAAACATTTGTCACAGACTCACACGCTAAAACTTGGAATCTAAGATTTCTTCCAACCTATCTATTTATACCGGACTTTTAACCTCGTGCATCCATGCTGGTTTGGTTGATGAAAGCTTCCAATGCTTCACTTCAATGAAAAGCAACTACAATCTTATTCCCTCAGCTGATCAGTGTAGAACTATTGTTGACCTTCTTAGCCGAGCTGGAAAAGTTGGAAGAGGCACGTGAACTAATAAAGAATATGCCTATGCAACCTAATGCTGGGTCTGGGGAGCCTTGCTTTTGGGTTACAGATTACATAGAAATTAATTGTTTAACTGGTGCTAAATATGTTATTTTTTAAATAATTTAAAATAAACGCTACAATGAGTAAATATAATAGTTGGACGTTTTGTTACCATGTGTAACCACACTAGTAATTTATTTATAGTCTAACATTTTATATGGCAACAATTCCTTATGTCATTTAATCTTTTATTAGCAAGAGTCAATATTTTGCTAGCCATTTTTTGGCTGCAAATCCCTTTTTGTGTGAAAATTATACAATTTTACTATTTAATAAATTTTGCTCATTCTTTTTTTGTGTTATTTTATTGTTAAAATAAATATTTAAAGTGGCGCCCGAAAGGCCACTTTAAATAATATGTCTTGCTGCTATTGTTAAATAATAGTAAAATAAATATTTAAATTAAGATATATCTAAAAATTAACTATTCTTTTTTGTTTTCACCGGCAATTGCAAATTCAGTAGATTTTTTTGAAAATAGAGAAGTATATCTTTGATTATTTGGTTGTTAATCTAGTTAAAGACAGTTATGGGTTTCTAAGACTCTTAAAAGATAAGGATTAATAATATAATTTTAATTTAGTTAAAGATAACATTGGAGAAATTTTATTTTTTAATTTAAAAATTTTGACAATGTACATAAATTGTTGGACAAAATATTGATTTGGCTTATAATTGAGAATGAATATACATATATTTAATTTAATAATAGGTTATAACTTGGTTGCAAGACTATGAGGGTGTTTTCGTAAGAAATACGTTTTGAGAGTAAAATAACACGCAAACTCAATTGTTTTAAAAAAGTGTAACTAATTTACAATTATCAAGAAGTGGGTGATTGAATTCAATTTATTTTTAAATATATCACCAAAATTTAGTTTACTTAAACATGTATCCGTGTTGCAATATTTTCTTTTCAGTTATTTTTTTTTTCTTTTTATACTTATTTTCATATTTGGAATTGAAAATTTTTTCATTGTTAATCATATGATATTTTGTTGCGTTCTTGAGTTTTATTTATTGTGTTTTGAATATTAGCATTATTTTGAAAAAGAGAGAAGTGTACTTTTGATTATTTTCATTATTAATTTAGTTAAAAGATAATTATGGGTTTCTAGGACTTCGAAAAGATAAGAATTAATTATATAATTTTAATCTAGTTAAAGATAATATTGGAGAAAGATATTATGTTCACGTGCATGTAAAATGCATGTATTTTAAGAAATTATTTATTTTAAATAAATTATTTTAAGATGGGGCCCAAAAGGGCCATTAGAGAAATAAGGGGATGTCCGCATGGTGAGGGTCCTGAGGGAGAAGGTAATGTTTCTATATTCTGCTTTAGTATATATATATGATGTGAAGTTTAGGGATATAACATTTGCTATGTTTACTTGAATGGGTCCTATTATGGCTATGAGATGCTGTCACGTGAAACATTTCACGGTTTGTTTTTCTATATGAGTCTCATTTGAAACATTTACAACAATTAAAAAAAAAAAAGCCATAGAATGCTTTACATGACAGACCAATTCAAGTAAATATAACAGAAGATTTCAATCCGACTGGGAAAACTTCAGTGGACACGCTGACTAGCATCTTCCACTTTAAAGCCTTACTTGGCTATTAAGTTTACCCCCGCTAGAAGAAAACCGACATAAAAAAAATCTTGTTCTCCTCGCCTCAGCCACTCGTCATGATAAAGGGAGGAAGTGCAAAAGCAAAAACAAAAAAAAAGAGAGAAAAAAAAAAGGGGGAAGAAATCAGCTTTTGCATGGGACCCCTTTACAATTTTCTGGCGGATGAGCAAAAAAGATGCTAAGGAATCCACAAGACGAGAAAAAAGTCCTTATATTGGTTACTAGGAATCTACCAAAAGAAAAATAATATAAATTGGAGAGGTTTGTTGAGAAGGTCCGAGCGAACCAAATTTAATCTACCAAAGAACACATATATATACCGTCTCTGATGATTAGTCGACCCAATTTCTCAATAAATCACATGAATTTCGATTAGTTACGTGATTACTCGCATTTCCGCGATTAGAAAACCCGAAAACATGATATTCGCACAATCTTTTACTGTGGTTTTCTGCTCCTTTAAGAATGGCTTTAAGGCTTTTATTGGCAGTTTAAACCACTGCTAAAAGTTCAAACCGAAATTTTTTAGAATTCGGTTCTTCTTTGGACTCTATTCATTATTTCTTCGATTCTTTCATTCAATACACGCCTGATTATGTCTAAACGAACGTATTTAAGTTTATATAGAAACCTAGAATTAAAGCTACATTAATCTAATTTCTCCAAATCTATTCATCAACTCCTTTCCAAGGAATTTAAACATGCATATTGTTTGCATATGTTGAGCTAAGTCAAACTATTCCTCTCAATCACAAAACCATAACATGGTACAACAATCAATAAAATGTTTGATTGTACAATATAGTTACTTATAATGAGTAAGAGTTCCTTGCCCAAAGCTTATATCTTCGTATGCAATGTACATGCTTCTCATTGGTATGTTCGAAAAGGACCAACTCTCATGTAAATATGGCTCACCTATAGTCCATATCCTAGTAGAGTTAGAGTTTTAGTAGGATATGCTTTATTTTAAGATAAATATTAGATTTGTTTTTGATTATGTTTTTCTAGTTTGAATAAAACTACATTTTGATTGCGAGTAGGAAACTTTGTCTATAAATAAACGTGTAATCTTCTATTTTGAGGAATGAATGTGAATTATTTGATTGTATGCTTGAGGCGAAACTCCTCTTGTTCTTTGACGGTTGTGAGACTCCATTACCCAAACCCTATTAAAGGCCATCACACTTTGTTATAAGCTTTGTTGATATTTAGCTTTAGGTCCATGAGATAAGCGTTGTCCCTTTTTTTTGTTGTTGCAATGAATGTGATTCATAACCACTAAAAACATTATCACAAGTGCACACATGCATACACATTTAAGTATTGTTTGTAACGAATATAATTCATCTCATAACCACTAAAACATTGTCACACACACACGCACTGATAAAACATTTTGTCCTTGTTTTTATAACGGATATGATTCATCTCATAACCACTAAAATATTGTAACACACACATATAGATACATATTGTATATACACACACATAAATATACATACATACATACATATGTGTATACAGCTTTTGATGTTTTAATATCGTAGTTTTATAAAATGTTCTTATGCTTATTTGGAAAACATTAGGACAAGGGTTTCGGATTTAGCGTGGATCTATTTTGGACTAATTATCCTGCATTGTCAAAAGAAGGTTTCTCGCAATCGTCTAGTTCGAGAAATCAGATTGCCAAGTTATAGTACATGGCACAACTTTAAGAACACATTTTCTTTGGTCACAGAATGTGGTGTTATTGTGATACCGCAGGTTGGGATGGTGTTTTGTAGGTGTGGTCCCTTTGTTTTTTTTTTTGGGCAAGCAGGTGTGGTCCCTTTTTATACACTATTCTTCAAAGATACATTGATTACGTACCATCCGGCTTCCACACACACTCCAAATAGTCGTAAAGAACGCTGCAAAGTACAAAAGCTTAACTCTCCTTCCAAAGGAGGGAAATCTCCTTCCACCAGAGAGGGGGGAAGTCTAGCCAAGTTCCGTTACACGGCACAGCTTTAACCGTTTGAATTTACCATATTGTCTGCAATGGCACAAAGCAATTGAAAAAATTTAGATAAAACTCTTTATGTAAATCAGATGGTTAAGGTTAACCACGGGTGGGTTTATACGCCGAATGACTCATATATTCGTTATCAGGCCTTGGACTCTATAGGTTCCCTTTTTTTTTTTTTTAATTTATTTTTATTGGTATTATTTAATTTTCCACTTCATTCTCTCTCTCTCTTATTCCCGTGCCTATTTTTTCTCTATAAACGCGATACTCTCTTTTTGCTTCTCTCCTCACTTACAATTCTCCTCCGCCCGTCCCTCCCAAACTTCCTTCTTTTTTTCAGCTCGCCTCTTCTCTCTTCCCTCTTCGCGATCGGATCGACAAACGAGATTCTTCTCCGAACAACCCGACGCAGCTGGCTCCAAATTTCCCTTTCTAGTGGTTTCAATTCCTGTATATATTCTATTTTTTTCGACGATCCGATCACAATAGGATAAAAAGGCCCTAATTTACGTCGTCTCTTATTCAATAGGATTCTCCGATATAATTGTCTTTCAATATTGGATGCAGCTCTGATCGTTTATCGGTGGGAAATTGATCACTTCGCATTGTCGTCGATTTTGGCAATGACATAATTCATGATGAAGCTTAAGAGGAGGAGGGTTTTGGAAGTAGTGAGTCGGACTCTCCATACTTGTGTTTTTCTCTTCTAAAATTTTTCTGCCACTTTACCCGTTTAATTTTATGAAAAACGAAGTTTAATTCAAGTGAAATAGTTCTAGGGTTTATCTTATCTATGTTTGTTGATTCCCCTGCTTTTTGTTCCTGGCTTCAGTTTTTCTTCTAGCGTTAATTGTTTTATAGTCGTATTATCTCCTGCGTCAACATCAAATCCGCTTCTTCCCCCCCGCCCCGGGGAGGCGGGGAAGGAAGAGGGAATTATTATTATTTGGTTCCTCCAATTATTGTTCTTCGCTTCACAAATTTTTTTAGGAATTATAGCGAGTATCAGTTGAACCAGTTTGATTTTTTTTTTCTTTATTCGTTATCAACTCCTTCGTGCTGGCGTGTTGAGCTTGGTTGATTTTCAAACTGAAACAGCGGGCTAAATTCTTCTTAAGAAGTCTTCACTGCTAAAATTTGAATTACAAAGTGTGCTTGTTCTTTTACTGAAATGCGAATCTTTAATTGTCAGGGACGGATGGGCTATTTCCATTAATATTTTGATTGAATAATGAAAGGATTTTATGTTGTGGCATTGATTATTTACCTTGATCTGTGGCCTAAAAAAGTTAGACAACTATTTGATTTTTTTTAATCCACGATGAGAGGGGCACACAGGGTTTTGTTTTTCTTTTGCTTATGAGTTAACGGAAGTCTAATGCTTGGTTTTTGTCTATTATGCTTGTAGGTATCTTCTGTTTATTTGTTGTATTTATCCTGTTCTTGCATGCTGATAATTCAGTGGTGGATATTTGAAGATACCCTAAATATCCTAGATCATAACGAGTTTTCAATTGCATGCTCTCATGACATTTATTGGAACATATAAAACTAGCTTCTTTGTGTCCTACTAAAAAGGACAATACAACCTGCATATTTGTGAGCTAAATATTAACTTTTATGTATCTTGGTGTAGTGATTCAAAAGGATCATTGCTGAATGGCAAAAAATTGAGAACCAATGGTAAAAGACACAAACTAATCGATACACACCGGATTTTGTGGGATTGCTTACATATGCAGTGCTGATTTGAAAACTCAATAGAAGGATTTCATAGGCAAAGGTTAGGTTGACAGTTAACTGTATGATATTATATAGAAAGGACGAAAATCTCGATTCAGTTAAAATCTCTTATTACCTAATTTTGTCTTGAGCCGTAGGATTTTTTGAAAAATGAGAAAAAATTTTCTGGAAGAGATACACTTTGCAGATCTGGCTTGATAAATTTGATGAATTATCTGGGAAATTATTATGAAATTAGTGGCCAAAGAGTCAAGCAGCAGGTTCTTTATCATATTCATTTCACAGTAAGATGATTTTTAATTGAATTGGATCTGTTAATTGAATTCTACTAGTGAATTTAGAGTTTTAGGTAGGATATGGATAAGAAAGAGATGAGAGTATATACCATGTTTCCATTTACGTTTCTTATGAGGTGGACAGGCTACATAACAATATTGCTTGTCACGGTAGAAAGCCCATTAAGCCTCATTTGTTGAATTAGAAACTTCTTTCTTCAAGGTTGTGAGATGTGGTGGAGTGAAGTGACCTTGTTTTAATAAATATTTTAGTTATTTTATTTTATGATTTTGTGCAATTCATACCTGAAACAAATCTGGTCATTTCAGAGAGCTCCTATGGTAGAAAACCCATTAAGCCTCTTTTACTCATATATTACTTAATACCATAATGAATTTCATTATAAAAAAAAACAAGTATACATTCCTTGAGGATTTGATTTTTTTTTTAATTGATTTCTTTGTTTCTTTTCACTTTATTAGTTACTAAAAAAATATAATTTTAAAATTTTATGTACATATTATTTCAGCATAACGCATGCTTGTAAGTTTTAAATCATTAATTTGGTATGACCTTAGGCGTCCCCCTTTTTTGTTTAAATGAAAGTCACTTGATGCCATTAGGCATCATGACTTGATTGTACGAATGGATCTTTTTTAATGATTTCATGATGCCTCTACAATGTAAGATCCGAAAGATAAAGAAGGATGCATCATGATATCTTGTATATATTGTTATTTATCATGACTTATGATAAATCAGGAGATACTTTTTGCAATCTGGTTTTCCCATTTGATTTATATCAACACTATTAGAGTGAATATATTGTGTGGTATATCAGGATATATATAGATATTTTGAACCATGGCTAAGATACATCACCTCATTCCCCATCTCTTTTTCTACTTTAGATTTTCATTGCATCTTAGCAAACATCTTGATAATGTTGTCCACAGTCGATTTCCTGGAGACCAAGGTTTTGCTTGTGTGGATATGTTTGATACTGATCATATTTTGCCATTCTTTTCAATTCAAAATTGCTAAACATCAATGAAATAGGAACAAATATGAAATAGTTCCATGAACTATTATCTGATGGAATCGAGGGAACAGCCTTGGATTCTGTTGCTTTTCTTTTGATATTTTGGTCTTTCCTCATTTGACAAATCAGTTGAAATAATAGGAATTTCAGACGCTACCGCTTGAGACGATTTGTAATTGGTGAATTTTTTCTATGGTGCTTCTTTCTTTTCTTTAAACTGTTAACTTGTTTAATAATAAAATTTTAAAAATGTGATTATGTGATAATTCAATAGCTCGTTCAATAAACATTTGTGAACAAATGTGAAATGTAATCAATTGTTTAATTTCAGGAAGTAGGTTGGTTTCCTTTTTAGAAGGCTTTTCTTTGACTTCTCGCATCATCATAGCATCCACTATATCTAGGCTTTTCACCTTCAAATTAGTCGGTACCTCAATTAGATTACTTATCTCTTTGCCCCCGCCCCCCTGGCACCCTTTTTTTAGTTAAAAAATTAATGCTATCTGGTATACCACACGATATTGCAATTCGTGTATGATGTTTATGCTGTTTTTATACTTTGAGTTAAGTTGATCTACTCCTTTGTGATAGAACCAGAAATTCTGTGGGCCATCCACCAAATCTTTGTGGCTGCAAGTTTCATGATTCATTATGGCCTATGTTATTTATTCGGAATGTTAAACTGTCATATATTGAAGTTGATAGGACTATGTTACTTGATATGTGACTTAATTTTGTTAAGTGAGAGATAATGACTTCTTTTTGTTGGTGACAGATAATAACAAACATTGCTCTCAGTTTCTTGTCTATGAATGTAGATTAAATGTTATTTTAAGCACATATTCTTAGAATTTCACTGAAGTGTTATAATTTTGAGTTAGTATGCAAAAAGTAAGTGCATTGATTTGTTTTATTCACATTTATAACTGATTTGAGCCCATTGGGGATATTTATATATGATTCAGTGATCTGATGTGTCAATAAATGTATTAACTTGATTATTCGTCTTGTTTTCAGCCTCCAAAAATTAAGTCCTTTATCAATAGCGTTATTGCTACACCACTTGAGAACATAGAAGAACCACTAAAAGATTTTGTGTGGGAGTATGATAAGGTGTGTCATGAATCTATAGCTCAAAACCATTTTATAGCTTTGAGCTTACGATGTGTTTGATGCTTATTACTTGTTACTCCATGCAGGGGGATTTTCATCACTGGATAGATCTTTTCAATCATTTTGATTCATTCTTTGAGAAGCATATAAAACCAAGAAAGGACTTGCAGGTTGAGGATAATTTTTTGGCATGCGATCCTCCCTTCCCCAGAGAAGCTGTTCTTCAAATTCTTCGTGTTATAAGGATAATCTTAGAGAACTGCACGAACAAGCACTTCTATAGTTCTTATGAAGTATGTTTCACATCCTGTGGAGTCCTATGCTGGCATTCTCATATATATTCGGATGACTGAACATTGTGGTTTATGTTTTCATTTTTTTTATTACTGAATTAGTTGCACTCAATTTTCTTTGTAGATTTTGGGAAATCTTTTAGTTCAGTATCCATACAGTTTTTGACAGACTGGGATGGAGAAACATGATTCATATTCTGACCCCCATTGGAATTAGGCATTTTGTTGCTATGTTATTGTTATTATTTTGTAGTTCAGTATGTCATTTTGAATTTCATTAATGCATATTATTTGGCCTTCACCTCCTTGTTATTCTTATCCGATTATTCTTCTTCCTAACGCAGCAGCATCTTTCATCTTTGCTTGCTTCAACTGATGCGGATGTGGTTGAGGCTAGCCTAGAAACTTTGGCAGCATTCTTGAAGAAAACAATTGGAAAGTGTTCTATACGAGATAATTCTCTGAATTCAAAGTTGTTTGCCCTTTCACAAGGCTGGGGTGGCAAGGAAGAAGGCCTTGGATTGATTGCATGCTCTGTACAGAATGGCTGTGACCCAATTGCCTTTGAGTTGGGTTGCACACTCCATTTTGAGTTCTATGCAGTCAATGATTCATCAAAGGAATCCACAGCCACAGAACAGTTGGCACAAGGCTTACAAGTCATTCATTTGCCTAATTTCAATGCTCACCAAGAGAGTGATCTTCAGGTTCTGAATAAATTAGTGTTAGAGTACAAGGTCCCCCCTAGTTTAAGGTTTTCTCTTTTAACAAGATTGCGATTTGCAAGGGCTTTTGGTTCTTTATCTGCCCGACAGCAGTACATCTGTATCCGTCTATATGCTCTTATAGTTCTTGTTCAAATAAGCAGTGATGCTGATGATTTGGCTGCATTTTTTAACAATGAGCCTGAGTTTGTCAATGAATTGGTATCCTTGTTGAGCTATGAAGAGGCAGTTCCTGAAAAAATTCGTATACTGGGCCTTCTTTCATTGGCTGCTCTTTGTCAGGATCGATCACGGCAACCAACTGTATTGACTGCTGTGACATCTGGTTGCCATCGTGGGATCTTACCAAGTCTTATGCAGAGGGCTATTGATTCTATTACCAGTAAATCCTCAAAAGGCTGCATTGTTTTCACAGAGGCTCTGCTATCTCTTGTCACAGTTTTGGTCTCATCATCATCAGGTTGCTCAGCTCTACGAGAAACAGGATTTATACCTACAATTCTTCCTCTTCTGAAAGATACAGATCCCCAACACTTGCATTTGGTCAGTACTGCAGTTCATGTTCTTGAAGCTTTTATGGACTATAGTAATCCAGCTGCTGCATTGTTTAGAGACTTAGGGGGCCTAGATGATACTATTTCACGTCTGAAGATCGAAGTGTCTTATGTAGAAAATGGTTCTAAGAAACAAGATGAAGACTCCGAATGTGGTAAGCAAGGCAAACAAGTTGTCCTTGGTATTGAGCATGATAACGTTCAGCCTCTTTATTCTGAAGCATTGGTTGCTTATCATCGGCGTCTATTGATGAAAGCCTTACTACGTGCTATATCACTTGGAACATATGCCCCTGGAACCACTGCTCGCATTTATGGTTCAGAGGAGAGTGTTTTACCCCACTGTTTGGCCATTATTTTTGGAAGAGCGAAGGATTTTGGTGGTGGGGTGTTTTCCCTCGCTGCAACTGTCATGAGTGATCTTATTCACAAAGACCCCACCTGTTTTCCTGTCTTAGATGCTGCTAATCTGCCGTCTGCTTTTCTGGATGCTATAATGGGTGGCGTTCTTTGTTCTGCTGAAGCTGTAGGATGCATACCACAGTGCTTGGATGCCCTGTGCCTGAACAACAATGGACTCCAGGCTGTGAAGGATCGAAATGCTTTGATGTGTTTTGTGAAAATATTTACTTCCAAAGCATATTTTCGTGCCCTTACTGGTGATACTCTAGGATCCTTGTCTACTGGGTTGGATGAATTAATGCGCCATGCATCATCATTGCGTGGACCAGGGGTGGACATGTTGATTGAGATCTTGAACACCATATCAAAGATAGGGTCTGGTGTGGAAGCGTCATCTTTGTCTGTTGATTCTCTATGTTCTTCTGTTCCCATGGAAACTGATACAGAGGAGAGGAACTTGATTTCATCAGATGATGCGGAAATCCCAAGGATGGAATGTTCAGGGCAGATGAATGAACCATCTTCTGATGGCTTGTTAGTGAATGTTGAATCTTTCCTTCCCGAATATATAAGCAATGCTGCCCGACTTCTTGAAACAGTTCTTCAGAATGCTGATACATGTCGCATATTTACCGAGAAAAAGGGAATTGAAGCTGTCTTGCAGTTATTTACTTTGCCTTTAATGCCTCCTTCAGTATCAGTTGGTCAGAGCATATCTGTTGCCTTCAAAAACTTTTCACCTCAGCATTCCGCTGCTTTGGCTCGTGCTATATGTTCATTCTTTAGGGAACATCTGAAGTTAACAAATGAATTGCTAATTTCAGTAGGAGGGACCCAGTTAACCGAGCTGGAATCTGCGAAGCGGAATAAAGTCTTGAGAAGTATTTCTACCCTTGAGGGTCTCCTATCTCTTTCCAGTTTCCTCTTGAAGGGGACTACCACCATGATATCTGAATTGGGCTCTGCTGATGCTGATATGCTGAAGGATTTGGGTGTGGCATACAGGGAAATACTTTGGCAGGTTTCCTTGAGTAGTGATTCTAAGGTGGATGAGAAGGATGCTGGACAAGAAAGCTCAGAAGCAACAGTATCTAATGCTTCTGGAAGGGAGAGCGATGATGATGTAAATCTTACTCCTGCAATGAGGTTTATGAATCCTGTATCAAGAAATAGTTCTCTATCCCAATGGCATGGAGAGCATGAGCTTATGTCTGTGGTTCATTCTAGAGAGGGCTTACACCGTCATAGTCGACATGGATTGACACGGATGCGAGGTGGAAGGACAGGGAGACATCTGGAGGCTTTGAACTTTGATTCAGAAGTTTCTGCAAATGTTTCAGAGACTTCTGCCCAAAATGTCAAAAAGAAAAGCCCGGATGTTCTCATCTTGGAAAATCTTAATAAGCTTGCGTTTTCTGTACGTTCTTTCTATGTAACACTGGTAAAGGGATTCGGGTCCCAAAACCGCCGCAGGGCTGATAGTGGTTCCTTGAGTTCAGCTTCTAAGGGCCTTGCCAGTTCCCTAGCTAAGGTCTTCCATGATGCTCTTAGTTTCTCTGGCCATTCCACGTCTGCAGGATTTGAAATGTCATTATCAGTCAAATGTCGGTATCTTGGGAAGGTTGTGGATGACATGGTGACGCTTGTGTTTGATAGCAGAAGACGTGCATGCAATACTGCACTGGTGAACAACTTTTACGTCCAAGGAACATTTAAGGAACTGCTGACTACATTTGAGGCTACAAGCCAGTTGCTTTGGACACTACCTTACTCTATTCCAGCATCTGGTGTTGATCAAGGAAAGACATGTGAATGGCTCAAGCTGTCTCACAGTTCCTGGTTGCTTGATACTTTACAGAGCTATTGTCATTTGCTTGAGTATTTTGTTAATTCCTCTTTAATTTTGTCCCCGAGCTCTGCATCTCAATCTCAGCTACTTGTCCAACCTGATGCATCTAGATTGTCAATTGGGTTGTTTCCTGTTCCTAAGGACCCAGAAGCATTTGTTCGTATGCTACAGTCTCAGGTTCTTGATGTGATACTTCCTGTATGGAACCATCCCATGTTTCCTAACTGTAGCTCAGCTTTCGTTAATTCCCTGGTTTCACTTGTTACTCATATATACTCTGGTGTTGGAGATGTAAAGCGACATCGCAGTGGTATTTCAGGGAGTGCAAACCAACGGATCATGGCCCCCCCTCCTGATGAAGCTACCATAGCTACTATTGTTGAGATGGGTTTTAGTAGAGCAAGAGCAGAGGAAGCATTGAGACAGGTGGAAACAAATAGTGTTGAGATGGCCATGGAGTGGCTGTTTACTCATGCTGAGGATCCTGTGCAGGAGGATGATGAACTAGCTCGGGCACTGGCGTTGTCACTTGGAAATTCATCAGAAGCATCTAAGGAAGATAGCAGTGACAAGGCGAGAGATGTTTTGACAGAAGAAAAAGTAACAGAAACACCTCCAGTTGATGATATTCTTGTTGCATCGATGAAGTTGTTTCAAAGCAGCGATTCAATGGCCTTCCCCTTGACAGAGTTGCTTGTGACCCTTTGCAATCGGAACAAAGGAGAAGACCGTCGAAGAGTGGCTTCTTATCTTATTCAGCAGCTAAAACTTTGCCCGTCTGAATTTTCAAAAGACATGAGTGCATTATGTGTGATCTCGCATATTTTGGCCTTGCTTCTTTCTGAAGATGCCAGTATAAGAGAAATCGCTGCAGAGAATGGTATTGTCTCTGCTGTAATAGATATTTTGATGAGCTTCAAAGCAAGAAATGAACCAGGAGAAGAGGTTCTGGCTCCAAAATGTGTCAGTGCTTTACTACTTATCCTTGACAACATGTTGCAGTCCAAACCCAGAGTTCTGCCTGAAAGTAATGGAGCTTTGTCAGGTTCCTTGACCGACTCCTCTGGAGAAAATTCTTCCATTTCAGTTCCCGTATCAGGCACAGAGAATAAATCTGCCTCTGATGTGCATGAAAAGGAATCTGGCGCTGTGTTTGAAAAAATCTTGGGAAAATCCACTGGCTACCTGACACTTGAGGAGTGTCATAGAGTGCTGGCAATTGCTAGTGACCTTATAAAACAGCATGTCCCAGCTGTGGTCATGCAAGCTGTTCTACAGTTATGTGCCCGCCTAACAAAAACGCATGCGATAGCAATGCAGTTCCTTGAAAATGGAAGCTTGGCTGCTTTATTTAGCCTCCCAAGAAATTGTTTTTTCCCTGGATATGACACTGTTGCATCTGCTATCATAAGGCATATTCTTGAAGATCCTCAAACACTACAAACAGCGATGGAACTGGAGATACGACAATCTCTGGCTGGTGTTTTCAGCAGGCATGCTGGTCGTCTTTCACCCAGAACATTTTTGACATCCATGGCACCTGTTATTTCTAGAGATCCAGTGATCTTTATGAGAGCTGCAGCTACAGTTTGTCAGTTGGACTCCTCGGGAGGTAGAACAAATGTTGTTTTAGTGAAGGAAAAAGAGAAAGAAAAGGATAAAGCAAAACCATCCGAAGGTGGTCTCTCTTCTAATGAGCTTGTTCGCATTCCTGAAAATAAGCTACAAGATGGACAGGGTAAATATTCCAAAGGCCACAAAAGGATTCCTTATAATCTCATTCAAGTGATTGATCAGCTTCTTGAAATTGTAATGAGCTACCCTTCATCAGAAAAGCAGGAAGAGCATGCAAACTCTTTAACTCCTATGGAGGTGGATGAACCTGCTATTAAAGAAAAGGGTAAATCAAAAGTTGATGAGACGAAGAAAATGGCTTCTGAAAACCTTTCTGAAAGATCTGCAGGGCTAGCTAAATTGACTTTTGTCCTCAAGTTGACGAGTGACATCCTTCTGATGTATGCACATGCTGTCACAATAATTTTGAGAAGGGATTTGGAAATGTCTCAACTCCGAGGATCAAGTCAATTAGATGGCCCGGGACATGGCGGTATATTGTATCATGTTTTGCATCGGGTCCTTCCACTATCTTCAGATAAAAGTGCAGGAGCTGATGAGTGGAGAGACAAGTTGTCTGAAAAAGCCTCATGGTTTTTGGTAGTTATATGTGGGCGTTCTGGTGAAGGACGTAGACGAGTGATTAGTGAGATTGTGAGAGCCTTGACTTCATTCTCAAACTTGGAAACTAATTCTTGCAAGAATGTTTTGTTGCCAAGCAAAAAGGTTTTGGCCTTTTCCGATTTGGTCAATTCTATCTTGTCAAAAAATTCATCATCAAGCAACTTACCTGGTCCTGGTTGCTCACCGGATGTTGCAAAAACAATGATAGATGGAGGGATGCTTCAGGCTTTAACAAATATTCTTCATGTGATTGACTTGGATCATCCTGATGCTCCAAAAATTGTTAATCTTATTCTCAAGGCTTTGGAGAGCCTAACAAGGGCTGCTAATGCCAGTGAGCAAGTATGCAAATCAGATGGGCTGAACAAGAAAAAATCTACAGGTTCAATTGGAAGAATTGCTGATCAGGCAAATGTGCTGGCAGCCAGTGAAACTGTTGAGCATGATCAGAATCAGAGCAGTCAACAGGAAGCCACAGGTTCAGTGCAAAATGAACAACAACTTCAGGGATCGTCTCAAATTGAGGTTGATCATGATGCAAATCCTAATCAGGCTGTAGAGCAAGATGTGAGGATAGAAGTGGAAGAAACGACGACCACCAACCAACCTATGGAGCATGCAGTGGATTTTATTCGTGAAGGGATGGAAGATGGTAATGTTTTGCACAATGTGGACCAAGTTGAGATGACCTTCCATGTAGAGCACAGGACAGATGATGATATGGGCGATGAAGATGATGACATGGGGGATGATGGCGAGGATGATGATGAGGATGAGGATGAAGATGAGGAGGATGAGGATATAGCAGAAAACAGTGCTGCTCTAATGTCTCTTGTTGGGACTGATGTGGAGGATAATGATGATACTGGCCTAGGAGATGAGTATAATGATGATGTGGTTGATGAAGAAGATGATGATTTTCATGAGAACCGTGTTGTTGAAGTAAGGTGGAGGGAGGACCTTGATGGCTTAGACCATTTGCAAGTTGTTGGGAGACCAGGAGCTTCAGGGGGTATTGTTGATGTTGCGGCAGAGCCGTTTCATGGGGTGAATGTGGACGACATTTTTGGTTTTCGCAGGTCTTTGGGTGTTGAACGGCGGCGTCACAATGGTAATAGAAGTGTTCTTGAGCGATCTGGTTTAGAAGGAAATGGTTTTCAACATCCACTCCTGATGAGGCCATCTCAATCTGCTGATTCAGTTTCATTCTGGTCTTCTGGTGGAAACTTGTCCAGAGATTTAGAAGCTATGTCAGCTGGAAGTTTCGATGTAGCTCATTTCTACATGTTTGATACTCCAGTTCTTCCGTCTGAACATGCACCTGCTACTCTCTTTGGTGACCGTTTGGTTGGTGCTCCCCCTCCCTTGATTGATTTTTCAATAGGAATGGACTCTCTGCATTTGGCGGGACGAAGAGTGATGGGTGATGGTCGATGGACTGATGATGGTCAGCCTCCTGCTGGTGGTCAAGCGGTTGCTATTGCCCAAGCAGTGGAGGAACAATTTGTCTCTCAGTTGCGTAGTGTGGGCCCTGCCAGCAATCCTCCAGCTCAAATACAGTCTCAGAACTTAGTGCCAGAGGTTAGGCAGCAGTCAGATGTTCAACCATTGGATGTTGATAGTCAACCACAGGTAGAAGGTGATAGTGTTGTTGGTCAACAAAATGAGTCTCAGCATCTAGAATTTGGCAATGAATCAGTAATTTGTCAAGATAATCAAAATGTTGGAAGTTCTCATAATGAGGAACCCAATGTGGAATCTGTTGGCAGGGAAACGGGGGAATGTTTATGTGCACAAGAATCTATTTCAGGGCCTAATATGCCAAACAACTTACCGAATGGGAATGGAAACATGGAGATTGGGGAGGGTCATGGCACTGCTAATGCACAGTTAGACCCCATTCCTGAGTTTGTTCTTCCATCAACTGAGCTCCACAGCCATCTTCAAAATCAAGTTAATTCTGCAATGCTTGAAAATCTCCAAGATGCAGTGGTTCAGGATGAGGGTTGTGAAAGGCCTTCAAGAACAGATGGTCAGTCCGGTAATCATTTGCAGCTGAATTCTGTTTCAGAGATACCTGATCCAGGTGATGCGAATGTTTCTTCAATTCATGCAAGTGCTGATGTTGATATGGATGGCATGGACACTGTAGGAAATCAAACTGAGCTGTCGATGCCCGTTTCTGATGAGGGCGCAGATGAGCCATTAACTAGGCAAAACATGGTTACTCAAGCTGCACATCAGGTTGATCAAGCTGTTGTAAATAACGAGGCATCTAGTGCTAACACTATTGATCCCACCTTCTTGGAAGCATTACCTGAAGATCTACGGGCAGAGGTTCTAGCTTCCCAACAAGCTCAGCCCTCTCAAGTTCCAACATATGCACCGCCTTCTGCAGACGATATTGACCCGGAATTTTTAGCTGCTCTACCTCCTGACATACAGGCAGAAGTTTTAGCCCAACAACAGGCACAAAGGGTTGTACAGTCTCAGCAGGGTGAAGGCCAACCGGTTGACATGGATAATGCATCAATAATTGCTACTTTACCTGCTGATCTGCGTGAAGAGGTCTCATATTTAACTACACCTCTCATTCTTTCCTTACCGAACATTGATAACCTTTTGCCTTCTGCTTCTACTCCAGGTACTTTTGACTTCTTCAGAAGCAGTTTTGTCGGCATTACCTTCTCCATTACTTGCTGAAGCCCAAATGCTGAGGGATAGAGCAATGAGTCATTATCATTCCAGCAGTCTTTTTGGAAGCATTCACAGGCTCGGTGGTCGCAGGAATAGTCTGGGATTTGACAGGCAGGCAGTGATGGATAGGGGTGTTGGAGTTACAATTGGCCGAACAGTTTCTGCTATTGCAGACAGCTTGAAGGTGAAAGAAATTGAGGGGATTCCTCTTTTAGATGCAACTGCGTTGAGAGCTTTGATTAGGCTCTTAAGATTAGCTCAGGTATTTTCTATTCCATCTTTGACAACCAAAGCAAGTTTCTGATTTATTTTTGTTCATTAGCAAATAAATTATACTATTAATTATTTTGATAAAATATTTTTATAAATACTAAAGATATATTCTTGTAGCTCTGATGATTATTTGTAATTATTTTTGTTGATTCAAAGTGAAATATGATAAGGAAAGGAGGTAGCAAAAAGAAAGAATTCTGGAGATGCAAATACCATAAATTTATGTGAATGAAATGTGAAAATGATAGTTCAGTGCAATGAATGTTAATCAGAAAAAGAAAAGTTGAGGAATTTTAGAAGATACAAAAGTGAACTTGAAGTATGACTATATATCAACTGTTTGAATCATTGCACGTTGAACCTTTAGATGTTGAGTTGAAAAATCGAACTGCCCTTTGTTTCAGGGATTCCAATGGTTTGATTTTTTGAAGAACCAAAACTGAACTGATTAAATATACTCCAAACCAAAACTGAACCGAAACCGAACTGAAACTGATTAATGCAAACCCAAAACCAACTTAATAGGTTTGGTTTGTCGGTTAAAACCAATAGACCCAAAAGTTAAAACCAATAGACCCAAAAAAAAAAAAAAAAAAAAAAAAATCCCTAGTTGGTGATCTAACTTAAACACATGTATATGTGTAATTGGTTCGGTTTGGTTTTTTTAAGTCTTAAACCAAAATTGAACCAAAACTGTATCGGTTTTATATAGCATAAAGTGAAATCGAACCAAAACCGTTTAAGGACAATTCAAAATCGACCCTAATAGGTTTAGTTCGGTTTATTGGTTTTAACTGAACTATTGCCATCTCTACTTTGTCTACCCACAATCATGGTGAAGTTTGCTTTCTCTGAAGGAACTGACAAAATTGCATTCAACTGTTTAAACTTCAAAGAATTGCTTTTTGGTTTGCCTAAGAATTCTGCAGCTTTGGTGTTTGTCCTGAAGTGGAGTTCATGTAGTGATATAGTATGTTTGGGAATGATATTATGCTAGTTCTTTTCCTCTCTTTCCATTTACTTAAGTACTCAACTAACATGTTGGCTGATGTTTTTCTCTCCCTTTATCTCCATGAGAAGCCCCTTGGGAAAGGCCTTCTTCAAAGACTTTTGCTGAACCTTTGTGCAAATAGTGTTACCCGTGCAGTCCTACTTCGTATTTTTCTTGATATGATGAAACCTGAAGCAGAAGGTTCTGGCAGTGAATTGGCAACAGTTTCTTCTCAGAGACTTTATGGCTGTCAGTGGAACGTTGTTTATGGTCGATCGCAGCTTTCGGATGGTAATGGTCCTTGTACGGTAACAAAGTTCTTAAATTGTACCCCTAGTTTCAAGTAATGTTAGTTTGGAATTTCCTTGTAACCATGCAGGTCTACCACCTCTTGTGTCACGGCGAATTCTTGAGATGTTGACATATTTGGCCACGAATCACTCTGCTGTTGCAAATATTCTGTTTTACTTTGATCCGTCATTGGTTCCCAAGTCACTTGGTACAACACATTCAGGAGCGAAGGAGAAAGGCAAGGATAAGGTCATGGAAGAAACTTCATCAGAGCTTTCAGAAGCCCTTCAAAAAGAAGACATACCTTTGATACAATTCCTGAAGCTCTTGAATCGGCCCTTATTTTTACGCAGCAATGCTCATCTTGAGCAGGTATTACTATCTGATGAACAAACGTTTTCTCTAGAGGCTCGTAATGTAGTTTATGTTATGTTCTGCTTCTAATTCCTTTTTGCAGATCATGGGTCTGCTTCAAGTTGTTGTTTACACTGCAGCATCAAAGGTAGAGAGCGAATCCCATCCTGAACAAGCTGCTATCAGTCTCCAAAGTATTCCCAAAGATCCAAATGATGTTCAAGATCCTACAATATCAGAACTGGATCAGAAGTTAGATAAAAGTGGATGTGCAGTGGCATCCACTTCAGATGCAAAAAGAACTGTTAATCTATATGATATCTTCTTGCAGCTCCCAGAGTCTGATTTGCGGAATCTGTGCAACCTTCTTGCTCACGAAGGGTAGTTTCACATTTGATCCTTCATTCTGAATGCTATGGAAATTTTCGGTTTTAAGCTTTTTGGCTTGTTATTCTGTCCATGTTCTAGAATTTTCAATGTGTTTTTGTGGCAAATTTATAGATCACTTTGCATATTCTGCTGCAATATCAGAACAGCTAATTTCAATCTTTGACCTATCAGGCTTTCAGATAAGGTCTACATGCTTGCTGGTGAGGTGCTGAAGAAACTGGCTGTTGTTGCTGCTCCCCATCGGAAATTTTTTACTTCAGAACTGGCTGGTTTAGCCCATGGCTTAAGCCATTCAGCTGTCAGTGAGCTTATTACACTTAGAAGTACAAACATGCTGGGTCTGAGTGCTGGCTCTATGGCTGGGGCTGCAATTTTACGTGTTGTGCAGGCACTCAGCTCACTCAATTCACATATTGTTGATATGAATAAGGGTCAAGAGATTGATGGGGAACAGGAAGAACAAGCCATCATGTGGAAGCTAAATGTTGCACTTGAGCCACTGTGGCAAGAGCTTAGTGATTGTATAAGTACAACTGAGATAAGGCTGGGGCAGAGCTCCTCTTCGACTATGTCAAACCAAAATGTCGGGGATCGTGTTGGGGGTTCCTCTTCTGTATCTCCACCTCTTCCTCCAGGAACCCAAAGAATCTTGCCATTTATTGAGGCCTACTTTGTCTTGTGTGAGAAGCTGCAAGCAAATAATTCTTTGATGCAGTTAGATCACGCCAATGTTACTGCGAGAGAAGTCAAAGAGTCCTCTGTGATTTCATCGCCGTCATCCATAAAATTTGGTGGGATTGCTCAGAAGCGACCTGATGGTGCGGTTACTTTTGCAAAGTTTGCTGAGAAGCATCGCCGCCTTCTGAATGCTTTTATTAGACAGAATCCAGGATTGCTGGAAAAATCGCTTTCTATGATGTTGAAGGCACCGAGGCTGATTGATTTTGATAATAAAAGAGCGTACTTCCGCTCAAGAATAAGGCAACAGCATGAGCAACACCCTTCTGCCCCATTGCGCATAAGCGTTCGTCGAGCGTATATCCTAGAGGATTCATATAATCAGCTGCGGATGCGTCCGAGTCAGGACTTGAAGGGACGGTTGACTGTTCAGTTTCAAGGTGAAGAGGGTATTGATGCTGGGGGTCTGACAAGAGAATGGTATCAATTACTCTCTAGAGTCATATTTGACAAAGGAGCTTTGCTTTTTACTACTGTGGGGAACAACACGACATTTCAACCAAACCCCAATTCTGTCTACCAGACTGAGCATCTTTCTTACTTCAAATTTGTGGGCCGTGTGGTAATATTTCGTATTCTGTTTTGAGTTCTTGGTTTTGAATGTTTTTAATTTATTTATTTTTCTGGCTTTGGCAGCGTTGTTTTTCATTGTCACTGTCTTTTACAGGTTGCGAAGGCACTCTTTGATGGGCAGCTTTTAGATGTTTATTTTACTCGATCCTTCTACAAGCATATTCTTGGTGTGAAGGTGACCTATCATGATATAGAAGCTGTTGACCCTGATTACTACAAGAACTTGAAATGGATGTTAGAGGTTAGTGAATTCATTAATGTCAGCTATGCTTTATGATTTTGCTTCAAACATTGCAACTAAGGCAATGCCTTTATGAGTGAAATGATGACATTTTAGTTTAATCTAAATCAGAATGATGTGAGTGACATACCTGACCTGACATTTAGCATGGATGCTGATGAGGAGAAGCACATACTATATGAGAAAACTGAGGTATGAAGATATCAATGTCATATACTGCACGGGCATCTTTTTGTATAAAATTTTCTCAACTACAAAGCTTCTGTATACTTCTGAGATATCTTCATGTAACCTCTTTTATGTTGTTCTTAGTTATCTCAATACATATGTTCTCTTTGCCAAAAAGGTTACCGATTATGAGCTTATACCTGGAGGAAGAAATACCCGGGTCACCGAAGAAACTAAGCATGAGTATGTGGACCTTGTGGCTGAGCATATCTTGACAAATGCCATTCGTCCCCAAATTAATTGTTTCCTGGAAGGCTTCAATGAATTAGTACCACGGGATCTTATTTCAATATTTAATGATAAAGAGCTTGAGCTGCTGATCAGCGGACTTCCTGAAATTGATTGTGAGTTTGGTTGCCTTTCAGCATAATGGTTGAATGCATCAGTTATTGCTGGGTTATTGTGACTTCCTGACATGATTTGGACTTTGCAGTGGATGATCTTAAGGCCAACACTGAGTACACTGGTTACACAGCAGCATCTAGTGTTGTTCAATGGTTCTGGGAAGTTGTAAAAGCTTTTAGCAAAGAGGACACGGCAAGATTCTTGCAGTTTGTCACTGGAACATCAAAGGTAAGTGTAATGATAGCTCATAAATCTCATAAATATTTTAAAAAATTTAAGAAATCATTTAATGTTTCTTGAGGTCAGGAACTTATGAAAATTCTATGAGTGCATGATATATGATAGTTCTTATTATTTTTATTTTTGAAGTTATTTTAATTTTTTCTGTTCCCTCTAAAGTCATTATCATAAAAGAAAAAGGTGCCTTATCCCAACCAGCCGACTGGGAAATGTAAAATACATTCCACCTTCCTTTGGATACCAATCTACCTGGTGGGTATCTCTGGTTTTACTAAGTCCTCATGTATCCCTCTAGAAGCAGTTACCAACTAAGTCATTTAGCTCTAATTGATTTCATTTTCTTTTCTTTATTTCTTCTGAAGTCAACATCTTCAATGAAGTGCCTTGTCCAAATTAATAAGAAGGATAGCAAATCTCTGTAGGCCCTGTGGAAGGATGGTCCTGGGAGGGGTGTATTGCTAACCTTTGACAATTTTCTCCAAAAGCAGCTTTGACCAAACTTTAACCTCTGTTTTTATGCTGACAGACTGAGTTTTTCCTGTCACTAAGTGACAGTCCCTGCCTTATCCCAGCTAGTGGAGTTATTAATATGAATCATGTTCTGTCATCGCAAATTTTGACTACTGTTAATTTGAGTAGTGAAATCCGTACACCCCTCTTGAAGCATGTCTCCACTTCCATGTGCAAACACTATTAATTTGGATAGTGAAATCCGTACCACTGTCATGAAGCATGTGTCCATTTAAGCTGTCTAACATTGATTCTATGAACTTTATCTTACTCAATGTTTCCATCATTTTAGATAGCTATCGACTGTAAAAAGAGTGGTTACTTTTGTGAATATCATGGTTCTTAATCTCTACTATTAGTTCACCTTCTATTGTTTTTTTTCTTTTATGATAAGTAATGAAATTCATTCATATCAAAAGAAGGGAGCACCCACAAGGAGTAGGCATTCCAAAAAGTACAACAAAATCAAACACAGTCCATAAACATATAATAAAAGCCAATACAACTACAACTGAATGATAGATGACCAATTCCTAACAATGTCAATGACTTGATAAGTGCTGAAATCCTTATGGGCTGATGCCCAAGTAGCTGCTGATGATACCACCTGATCCAAAAGACCAACCTTGCTGAACCTTATGTCCTAAAAAATCCTCCGGTTATGAACCAACCAAATATTCCAAACAGTAGCAAAAGATACTATCCTATAAAGCTTCCTCCCTAGCTTACTTAAGCCCAAAAACCTTCACTGATAAGCTAGATCACGTATAGAAGAAGGCAAAACCCATCTCGTGCCTGCCATCTCCAAAATTTGCCTCCAAACAAAGTCTGCCATAGTGCACCTAAGAAGCAGATGATCCACAGTCTCAGCATCCTTCATACACAGCATGCAAACCTGAGGAGACAACATCATATGAGGCCTGCAACGTTGCAATACATCTAATGTGTTAATCTTATAGTGAAAAACAGTCCATAAGAATACTTTAACCTTAGAAGGAATCGAGGCTTTCCACAAAAAAGAGACAGGAAAAACCACACTAGGACAGCCAGAAGGATTTGTAAGATGATAAAAAAGAGACCGAACTGAAAAGGAACCACTAGGACTGAGAGACCAAACACGCCGATCCGACAAAGATGGAGTCAAAGAAACATCCTTTAAGGTTATCCAATAGCTTGCCAAGTTCTGTCAATTTGGCAGGACGAGGTCACGCTTGAAAGAAAGATTCCATTCCACCCCGTTAGGAGATTGAGATAAAATGTCACACACACGGGGTTAGGTAGTGAACGAATCCTATACAATCTAGGATACAACAAAAAAAAGGATCTGGTTTTTCCACCAACTATCAGACCAAAATCTAATCAGATCACCTGCACGCAATTTGAAGTGGACGTATGGAAACAAAGAGGCAGCAAGACCTAAAATTGCCTTCCAAGGTCTAGGCCCCTGCTCTTGAGAATCCGCTTTTATCTCTATGCCATTCTGATGTGTCCCATAAATACTTTCTACAGCCTTGCGCCATAGCGCCTCCCTTTCCTCCCCAAAACGCCATAGCTATTTGCCAAGTAATGTTTTGTTATGAAGACCTAAATTTCGCAAGCCTAACCCTCCTTTATATTTTTGTAGAGAACGAACGCTCTATTGTTGTTTGAACTGAAGTTCTACTCAATTTTAACTTCTATTTTGAAACCTTGTGACTTTTAAAGTATTTATCCACGATTATCGTTTTGCGTTTACTCTATTTTTTATGACCAACTCCACATCATCTGTAATTCGCTTAAATTTCAATTCATCAATTGCCACGCAGAAAGATATGTGCTTCTGGATTATGAAATAGGCCTCTTCTTACTGGAAACTCAATTTTCTGACTTTAAATTTCTCCCGCACTAGTCAATGCTCTCTCATCTATATTTAATGGTATTAATCTATTGCTTGGTAGTTGCTTCCTGCTCAAAATCTTATAGAGTCCACTAATTGTCTTTACTGAGGGAGAGCATCAATGGTAAACCTATTCGGCGTATCATCAAAATTATTTTCTAACACTTGGGGTATTTGTCGTATTAGTTAAGTTTTTTCTCAAGCATTGGACCTCATTGACGCCCTAGTTATATGAAACAAGTTGGTCAAACATGTAAAATGAGTCCTTCCAAATTGCTTGTATAAATTTCTGGAGATGAAGTTGATGAACCTCATGGAAGATATTTAAATTAGTTGAATGAAATATATTCCATTTAATATTCGATAAGTTCTAATTTTATTTTTTTTCAAATTCTAAGGTTGTTTTCATCAGTATAATAATCATATTTGTTTCAAAATTGATCATACTAGGGTTGAAATAAAGCGTTTTTCTTTACCAGATTTTAGCAGATTGTACATGATTCTGACATAAATTAGGATTATTTTATAATAACATTTCACATGTGTTCTTTTGGTAAACTTTATTCAACTTCGTATATGTTTCCATGTGGACGCAATGCCGAGGGAAGGTATAGAATTAATTGCTATGCATTGGTAATGCCATTGTTTTTTAGAAGCTTGCACCAGTTAGTGAGAAGCCTATGCTGAGTTCTAAATTGCACGGTTTAGGATTATGTTTCATTCGATGCTGTGTATTTCGTACAAATGCAAGTGTGGTTTTATATCTTTTGTTCTGCTCACTGTCTCTGTCTTTTGTCTTTTATTTTTCTTCTCTCAAAGTTTGAAGACTTTAGAGGAGTTTGGAAGTGGATTAATGTTCTGAATGGGAGAACAATTTTCAGATTTTATGTGATCTGCTAAAAGATATCTACTTGTTTTATTGCATTTTCAGGTACCCTTGGAGGGCTTTAAAGCATTGCAAGGTATATCTGGTCCGCAAAGGTTTCAGATTCACAAGGCATATGGAGCACCAGAGAGGCTACCTTCAGCTCATACATGGTTTGTGTCCCAATATAACTTATTTTATACACTGTAGCAAAGCTGTTTTTGGTTTCTGGCACGGCAGTTTTGACTGTTAACAATTTCATTTAAATAACTAATGATTATTTCTCTACAGTTTCAACCAATTAGACCTTCCTGAGTATTCTTGCAAGGAGCAGCTTCAGGAACGCTTGCTGCTTGCCATTCATGAAGCCAGTGAAGGGTTTGGATTTGGTTGACAGAAGTTTCTGCAAGGTGGCATTTCACCATTGTGGCAGAAATTTCTCATCAAGCTGTCATGTACAGGTGAGATTTCCTTAGCGTATTTCTCAATAACCTTCTGGATCAATGTTATCTGTATATTTGTTTATTTACTTTGTTAAATCTCAATTGTACGGCATATGAACTTACTCTCTTGCCATTTTGCATCTGAAGTTGGGAGTATGCTTGGTGGTTGTTTTATCTATATCCAGGATTTAAATGTCTTTAAATTTCAAAATAACAATATTTTTCCATATGTGCTGATAAAAACATACATATAATTTTGTACTTTTAAAATTAAATATACTCTTATCCTTGTACAAATCCAATCCTTCCGTTCCCTTCCCTGTTCTTCTGGGTAGGTTGTTCAGCATTATGTAACAAAAGTCAGTATCTCAAAACTCACCTCATGGTGGCAGAATTCTGTGATAATTGAAGTAATGGGAAGCCTATGGCCACTTAGCCTATTGTAGGACAGCCAAAAGATATGTTGTTCGAGTAAAGCCTTGTATCTTGATTTTGAACTTGGGATGTGGTTTCTTGGTAGGATGTTGTGCAGTATAGTCTTCATTAATTACCATGTTTGGACACTGAATGTATTTCCATTTTTAGTTGTAATGTCTTGGTTTAGACTGGATTGTTTGGCTTTGGGTGGGGAGGTTCTTTCAAGTTCTTTCATTGTGAAAGGCCTAATTTTTAATTTTCTGCAAATTCTGTTTCCTTAGTTAATTCTCTTACTAATTTAGTGGCAAGTTCTTTTTCCACGTGTCCTGTGCAAGCAATATAGTTCGTTTTTATGCCTGTAGATAAGATGGTTCTGGCTTCTTGATGCAATGGTCTCCAGACAATTGCAAATCTGGGGTCAAGCCTCTGCAGTCTGCTAATGACATATTCAGTAAAAATTAAGACTTCTTACTAGACAAATATTGATTGGAAATCTGGTTAGATTGAATTTTCTTTTCTTGGCTGTTCATGAATTACAGTGTCGATGTGCAAAAACTTAAAACCATCTTCCATCTATATATTTGGTTTTTGGTTTCTAGATATAAGACGAAAGGTTTCGTCACTAGCGCGAGATGGTTGACTGCATCTTTTGAAATTGATATTGGAATGCCATTACGAAAATACGGAGGAGTTGTGGTCATGTTTTAGCAATGTCATATTGCAGCCTTACAATTAGATGTATTTGTATCGCACATTCATACCACTCATTCTGCCTATTAATCATATTTGCAGGCACCAGCTATTTATATGAGGACAATGAGAAGATTATCAATTTTTGTATGGTGTGGAAGTTTTTAGCAGGGAATGTCGAATGGACGCCGGAGCATTTTGATTCAGTAAAGATTAGTACAGGGAGATTCTATGCCAGATGAGGGATGATTCTGTTTTTTGATTAGGGTATCAGCAATGGCAGGAATGGCAGCAGTCTTGAAATGTGTATTCTTTTAGCATCTCATCATTTCAGAAGATAAAGAAAGCATACAAATAAATGAAGTGACGTTTCTGCCTCATTTTGTCTATAATACTAGTTTTTGTTATACATATTTTTTTTTCTTTTTGAATTTCCCTGTAGGCTTATTGGCCTTATGCTCATTTGTTTTTCAAAATTTTTTTTGTTTACTTCCCGGAACCTCCCCTTTCTAACTATGGTAGCCATGTATGTAAATATGAGCAGCTGATGAAATCAATGATTTTACAGGTTGTGTAGTTGGAAGCTTGCATACTTGTATGAGCCATTCTTTTTCAGGAGATTTTCATAAGCTACGGCCAGTGTTGCATGTTCTAGCTTCACTACTAATCAAAATTGAAGCTATCAAATGATTTTATAGTAACTGTGTATAAAACACGCTCTTGCGGCAATACTAATCGATATCTGAGGTGTACGGGGGATAGAATCTAACAAACCTAACTCTGCTTAAATCGGACGGCTAGAATGCTTATGTTTACCCACGTGGCACAGGAGTCTTAAACTCGTCTGCTTGCCAACAAAGTGGGAACCATTTTGAGTTTGGTAAAATTAGAGAACAGGCGTACTTTTTGGAACTTTTTACACTTCGGTGGTGCTTTAGAAACTCTTATGGCCCAAGTTGTACTTATTAAAAGGTTTTACAATTAAGTGTTAGAACACTGTTCTAATACTTAAATGGACTCTTCTACCCCTGAAAAGATTTTATTTCCATTGTTCCTGAATAATCTTTCTTTCGTAATACCCAGAGTATCTTTTACTGATCCATAATGCCTTTTCTTTCCTAATTCCTAGAGTACCTTTCATAAATCCATTAATAACCTTTTTTTCCTAATACATAGAATATCCTTTGCAAACCCATTGAGTACCTTTCCTTTTTTTAGCAAATTGTTGTGCAAGAGAGAGAGAGAGTTGAGAGAGTAGAGAGAAAAACAAGCTGTGAGGATTGAACGAAGATAACTTGCTGAATCAATTTTTGGTTTTGTTTCTATCCATCAAAAAGGAAAAGGTTCTGGTTGTGTCCATGGTTGATTCTTTTCTATAGACTTTTTTGTGCAATTTCATCATTCAAATTGTTTCATCTTCAATCACTAGAACTGGCCTGGATTGTGTTCCATAATCAAATGCCATGATGGCAGTTCTAAAAAACCTATAGAGATTAAATAGACAATCTTGTCACAAAAGATTGGGTTGTTAGTAAATAGGTTTTTAAGGAGCAGAAGAGTCCATTTAAGTATTTGAATAGTGTTCTAACACTTAAATGTAAAATTTTTAAAAAAATACAACTTGATTAGCAAGAGTTAACAAAGCACTGTCGATGTGTAAAAACTTTAAAAAAGGACGCATGTTCTCTAATTTTGGTTTTGAGTCAGATCTACGCTATAGCCGCTTATTTCATTCATGGTTTTAAGTGCGCCTCCACCGCTCACGTCTTCATATTTCTTTTTCAATTTCAATTTTTTGTTCCCAATGTGGGTCCTATGTTCCTTTCTAAATCCTTTTTTTAGGAGGGGCCCACGTTTTCCGTTCACATGCCCACGGGCATTAACGTCTCTTCGGAGCAACGCAGGAGGCACAAGTCACAGGACTGGTTTTTGGGCCGTCTCACTTTAATTTGTCTTCTCTTATTTCTGTGTTCTTTCCCTTTCTTTGCAGCGCAGGCCATTTTTGAGGATTCTCTCTCGGAATTCATGTCGGTACGTGTCAGAATCCTCTCTCTCTCTCTCTCTCTGGAAACCCTAGATCACTTTATCATGCTTCATTATTTCTGATTTAACTAAAGATTTCATGGATTGAGATTTGGGACCGTTTCGATTCATTTTTTTTTTAAACTTTTGGTCTCGATGAGAATGATTTTTCTTTTCGACGTGACGTTGATATTAGATCGATATTATTTTTGGTTTTTGGGTGGGAAGGTTGTTTTGTTGTTGTTGGTGATTGTATTTTCTGAACAAGACATGCCCTCCTTCAATTTCTCCTCCGACAACAAACGAATTATTGGTTATTTTGGGTTTCGTGTCGTTTAATAGTTTTGTTCATTATTTTTCCTCACTTGTAATTTATGTGTTAATGAGGTTATATATGGTGAATTTTTTTTTATTTTTTATTTTTCTCATCTCTTTCATAGTGTTTCTGAATTAATATGTGTCTCATCTATCTATTGCTTCTCTCTCTCTCTTTTTTCTTTAATGAACTTTAAGTTTTCTTTTTGAATCTATTGTAGGCTTTGGTCCGTAATATGTCTTTTCATGTCATTTACGTTAACTAGGACTTTTATGTCTGGAAGTGGAAAATTGTTTGTAATTATAACGACAATCTTTCCCATTTATTTTCTTTTCATACTTCTTCAGATATAACAATCTTGGCCGGATGTTATAGTAGCCCTTTTGTGTTGTTTTGTTTGGATTGAGCCTTATCTTTGATCGGTTTGGAATTAAAAAAATTTGTAACATGTAACATTAGTTATGACTTCTGAATTTTCAGACTTCCTTGAAATCCAAAAGTTGATTCTGTACTCACTTTCTATTGACTATGAGCTGAAATTGATATGCAACCGTCTCGCATTTCCACTGTAGATATGGGATTTTAATTTCTTATCATACCCCCTCCTTATTCCCTTGCTTGTCATGATTCCTAACTGTGAAGCTTTTTATTGGATTGCTGTTAAACCTCTGTCTAAATAATGGCTATTTTGGTTGTTGACCCCTGTTGCATCCACCGTGCATTAACTATTTCTGGATGCAACATTCAGTTTCCTTGTTTACTATGGTCTTATCCTCATATTTGTTAGAAATTTGGGATAACATTGGATGTGATAGGAATTTGCTGGAATTTCAAAGGTGGGAAATGAGTTAAGCTTAAGAGGGATCTTGAAATCGTTTTGAATCGGGCTCTGTGGATTAAAGAGGTGATGGAAACACAGTTTTTTCACAAACTGGCCAACCATATAACTAAGAAAAACCTGATTTGTAGTCTGGGGGTTGATGGAGAGTGCCTTATGGAAGACAAGAGCATGACAGGCCTTCATGGATCATTATTCTACCCTTTACAAGGCTGTGCAAAATCTGTTTTTCGCCTTAACCACGGGGATACGGACACTCTTGACGAGTTTTAGAGAATCTTTCTTGGAAAGGAGTTTTGAGGAGCACGAAGTGGAAAAAGCGATTATGGAATTGAGACAAGATAAAGCCCTAGGACTTGATGGTTTCACGTTGACTTTCTATCAAGACAATTGAGAAGTTGTTAAGGGTGGGGTTATGGCTCTTTTGTGGGAGTTTTGTAGGAATGGGATCATTAATAAGTCTGCAGTGCCACTTACTTGGTTTTTATTCTTGAGAAAGAGGGGGCTTCAAGAATTAATGACTATAGACCCATTAGTTCGACAACTAGCCCCTACAACATCATTGCCAAGGTGATTTCGTTCAGGCTAAGGTTATGGATACTTTAGCCAAACATAATCAGTTTGCTTTCATTGGATTCAGGCAAATTTTGGACAGTGTTCTTGTGACTAATGGATGCATTGAAGATAGAGAGAGGAGAAGGATCCCGGATCTTGTTCGTAAGTTTGATATTGGAAAGGCCTATGATAAAGTGGAATGGGAATTATAGATTTGATTCTCAGGTGGAAATGTTTTTCTTCTAGATGGATGAAGTGGATCAATGGGTGTATCCGCAATGTCTCTTTCTCTTTTATTCTCAGTAGCTGTGTCAAAGGCTTTTTCCCATCCTCCCGAGGTTTGAGGCAAGGGTGCCCCTTTTTCTTCATGTTGTTCATCCTTGCTAGTGATGCTTTGAGTAAAATCATGGCTAATGGTGAAGGGCTTGGGCTTATTAGGGGTTTTCTAGTTGGCACAAATAGAGTTAGAATCTCCCATCTTCAGTTTGCAGATGATACCATTCTGTTTTGAATGCCTTGTAGGAGTGTGTCAAGCGAATAAAGTCCATTCTGATGTGTTTTGAGATGATTTATGGCCTGAAGATTAACCTTGAGAAGTCTAGTGTCTTTGGTATCCATATTGATCCTTTTAGGCTTCAGAGTTTCATGGGTCATTTGAATTGCTCTGTTGTTTCCTTCCCCTTAAATACTTAGGCCTTCCCCTTTGTGGTAAGCCTAGAAGGAATTAGCGGATCAATTAGCAAATGAAGGCAGAAATAGGAATTCTTTATTCTTAGGTATTCCTTATTAGTGGTATAGACTTTCTGTTGTAGGGGTGTTGGACTAGCTTGTTATGTTGCTGCTGTTTTGATCTTTGATTGAGTGTACTTCACATCTTTTTACTTATACAATAGTAACTTTCATTAAAAAATATTTCCTATCCTCAACCTATTTCGCTACAATCCATGTGGTGGATGCCAAGTAAATACATCTGCATGTATCATATTTGTATTTTATATGTATATTGTACCATTTTGTATGCATAAATGTATCTGTTTCAAACGTTATTTCCTGCATGTTTGTTGTGAAATAAACCATGCCGTATAATTTGCTACCACCTTGATGCTTTTGAGTCTATTGTTTTGAATAACTTACCCGGCATTCCTTTTTCTGATTTTAACATTTGAGCAGCAGTAAGTTTACAGCATTTAAAGCATGTAATAGGATTGACAACTCCATTGTCTTTGTGAATGGATTTATTAGTGAAATAGTTGCCTTTTTTATTTTATTTTATATGAGGATTCTTCTGCCTTAATTATCAGAATATGGGAAATATTGATTTTTCAACAGGTGGACAAGGGTCGACCATTGCCAAAGTTTGGGGAATGGGATGTTAATGACCCTGCTTCTGCTGAGGGGTTTACTGTGATCTTCAACAAAGCTAGGGATGAGAAAAAGACAGGTGGTAAGCCTGATTCTCCAGGGAAGGAAGATACAACTCCCAAGCATGGAGCAGATCTGGGGAAGCCTCAGGCTGTAAGTTGGTTGGTTTTTTTCTTTTATTATTGCTAGATGCTGATTCCACTATCTTGTGAGTGTTTATTTTTTAAGTTGGTTTTTTCTTTTTAATATTGCTAGATGCTGATTCCACTATCTTGTGAGTGTTTATTTTTTATTTTTTAAAAGCTCTATCAAAAATCATGTTCTCTGACTTATAAAAGATCTAATTTATCTTTGTTAGTTCCTTGTAAGAGAGATGTTTAATTGAAAGCTAACAAATTGAATGATCCCAGCCATCTTATCTTATAAGTGTCGGGGTTTCCATAGATAGGTGTACTTAATGTTTCAACTGTTTCCGTTTAAATAATATTAACCATTCAAACTTGTGGAATAGTTGTAGAAAGAGAGTTCATTTTGTGGGGGGTGTGTTTTGTGTGGTGTGTGGGGGAGGGGGAATCATTATTTACATTGTTATCTAAGACTGCAAATTGATGGCTTTGGGGGAATCTTCTCTATGGGATACATGATGATTCAGTCCTTATTTTCTTAATTATGAGTCATGTATGGGCTTTTCTGACCCAGTGTTTGTATTCATTAGAGTTTCAAGTTCTGATGCTCCCTTGGTCAATCAGCACATCCTTTTTTTTCAAATAATTTGCTACATTCAGGATTTGTCCACCTTTTTGTTTTGGCTGATATAATTTGAATTATCTGATCTAACCACGCCCCCCTCCAGCAAAACCTTGCTTGCCCTTTCCTTCTTCCTTTGACATATAGGTTTAATGGTGTTATGTAGATTTCTTGCCACAGTACCCTTGAGCCCCATAATTGGAAGCTTATTAGTGGGGGTATGAATGGCCTATGTGGGGGTCTGAGTGCAGCTCCCCCAACCCGCAATTTTCTGGGGGCTATTTATATGGTGTTTTCTATTTTATATCATGGAGTTTATTTGATTTGGCATTTTTTGGTGTTTCATGAAATTTAGGGCTCGACTGTGTGTCACAGAATGCTTTGTACTTATTCTTGATTTAGTTAAAAGTTCTCATCTACTCCGTTTGTGTGTAAGCTTTCAAGCCAAACCACATAAAATACTTTGTATATTCGTATTTGCATATTTTTTTCTGTCTTGTTTTTTGTTTTCTTAAGTAGTATAAACAATTTTCGCAATGAAAGGAGCTATTGTTTGATGGTAGAAATAGCTCTTCACAACTGGGTTGTAGGAATTGTTCATTATTCCATCTTGAATTTGCAGATGACAGCATCATGCTCCTAGGAGCATCTAAAGAACAATGGACTACATTCAAAAACGGCTTATTACCTACCTTGGGGCTACCTTTGGATACGAGCTCGAATAATTTTGGGATCCAATCATAGGAAAAACATCTAAGACATTAGCCTTGTTGAAGAGTAATTACCTGTTTCAGTGGAGGAATTCTTCTCCTCAAGCCATTATCTTTAGCAAATCTTCCTGTATATTATCATTTCCTCTTTAGGGCTTCGAAAAAATTGTTAAGAAGGTTGAAAGAATGCTTAGGAACTTTCTTTGGGAAGGGGACAAGTCAAATGAAGACCATATGGTGAGATGGAGTAAGTTGTGAAATATTAAAACGTGCGATAACCAAGATAGATCAGGCGGAAAAACTGTACGAACAGATTTATGTGGTTTTGGTCTTACACCGGCATCCACGAGAGAGAGAGAGAGAGAGAGAGAGAGAGTTGGTGTTGGAGTTGGAGCCACACCCCAACATTTGTGTACTGATCATTTTAGGAAGTTTGGGATTGGGAGATGTTTAAGAATTCAGCCTTATTGGGAAAGTGGTTGTGGCAATTTGGGGAAGAGGAAGGATCTTTGTGGAGTACAGTTATTTAAGTAAATTGTGTTCAAAGTAAAGGACAGGACCTTAATTCTACAGTTAGACCTAATTCTGCTAGTCCTTAGAAAGCAATTTCAGCACTTATGCGCATACGTTCCAGGGTTGCGTTCAAACTTTGGTCGGGCTACTCTCAGTTTTTGGCTTGATGTTTGGTGGGGAAACAAGCCTCTTTTTCTTTGTTTCCCCAAATTATTTTGTATTCGTCTCATCTTGGACCCTGTAGTCTTAATATTTTCTCATGGTTTCCTTTGGGTCTCAATTGGAATCTCAAGTTTAGTAGAATCTCCTTTTAATAGAGTTTGATGAATTGGTATGATTTTAGAGGTGCTTAGTATCATCGATTTAAAGTGCTCTCTCCCTCCCCTTGTTTTAAAGCACACTTTCTCCGATGTCTATTGTTTGTCCTTTTCCTCGAATGGGCCTTTTTTCTTTAAATCACATTTCTCGCACTTGTTTCTATCCCCCAGCATGTGCAAGCCTTGTTTTCCAATGTCCTTCCTTTCGTTAGTCCCTGCTCCTCATGTAGATGGCCTTTCTCAACAGCATTAAAACTTTTGACATCCCCCATAGGCATAGGAAGTTCGTGGCTCTCTCTCCAAATGCCTATGTTCTATGTATCTAGAGTGGGGAATCAGTGGATCAAATCTTCGTAAACAATGAGTTTATTTACTTGTTTTTGTTTTTATTTTTTGGCAACAGTTTAGTCTGTATGTTTGGCCAGAAATAAGTGCGTTTTCCAAGGTGAGAAGGCGAGTCAGTTGAGGACTTAGGGTGATATTCTTTCCTTGCCATGGCTGTGTCCTAGGTTTGTATCAAGGAATAATTCAAGTTATATTGCCCCGAGGAGATAGTGGAGATTTTCATTTTACATGTTTTGGTGTTTTCTTGGTTGATGTTATGGCAGCAGGAAAGCGTGTGACATTATATGTGTTTTTAAGGTGACATGTCTTGTTTTGCTGAATTTACCCTGGAGTTGTTATCTGGGTCAATGCTATGGTAGCGTAGATTTCTGGTTTTTGCCCTAAATCCATATGTCATAGGTTTTGTGTACATCCTTTATCTATTAATGTATTCTTTCATTACTCAACAAAGAAAAAAAAATGTTCTTCTTGATGCTATATATGTGGCTTTCAGGCGTTGCTCATGAATCGAAGAATTGTTGAGTTTCGATAATGCTCGGAATCTATGATAGGATAAAGTTATTTTGATTAATGGTTGAGATTGTCATTTTATGTGTTCTGATGTTACGAATACATTGAGTTGCAGAAAAAGTGGTTTTGCTGTGTACAACCTGCACGTGCAGAATCTTGACAAGAAGGTTGACGCCTGGGGTACAGAATTTGAATAGAAGATTATGTTCATATATGTCCGGCATACCATATTTTCTAAAATATTGGAGCTTTTCCTAGAAAGCTGTGAATGGGACTTGCCGGAATCTGTTTTGTGTGCTGTAAAACTGGGTTGTTGAATAGGGCGTTTGAGAAAAAGGGGCGTGGAAGAAAAACGTCTTATTGTATCTAATATGCTAAGTTGATGTTATTATAAGACACGCCCCCCTTGCTTTTACTTTGAATAGTCTGTTTTATTTTTGACATTTATTTTTCTTATTATCGAATGGATTGTCTTTTTTTTTTTTTTTTCTGAAAGATACGGCGCACTTGCTGTTCTTTTACAAAGTATGAGATATTTGTATCATTTGAAATCCTGCAAAATGTATTGTCAAGTCCATTTTATCTACCAGGATGACGGGGGAATGATCACCGTCTTCCACGCAGTGTGGAAGGATAATTGAACCTTAGTTGCATTTGGTGTAAAGAGTCCCTTGTCTTTGTACTTGACCGATAGACGTTGGAGGAGGATCCGGCTTTAGTATATAAAGGTGTTGGCATTCATTATGGGGAAATGGGCAGAGATTTGGAACCAGAAGATAGAAAGAGATATCTACAGGGATCATTTCAGACCACGCCTGTGATATGATTCACCCATCAAGGCTGTTGACAAATCTTTGAGCTGTTAACAACACAGGAATATAAACTTTTCAAAAAAATTTATGCTTGGTCTTCAGAGTTCTTATAATCACATTATCAATTATTCTAAGGGAGCTTTAGATTGAAAAAGGAAATCTCTAATTTAAATTTACAGGATTCTACCTCTATTACATCCTCTATAAGTTGTTATGTACATATTTTTTCCTATCAATAAATAAATTGACCCACAAGAATGAGTTACACAATCATAGGAGAAGTACTAGAGATCGAAGATTTTGGCTATAAATTTTTAGAAACCACAAACATCCCATGTCAGCTATAAAATGCTTTAAACTCTGGATGTTCCCAGCTTTCTTTCAAATAGGCGCCGTAACAGGTAAACTGGTGCCAACTAGTGCTGCTGATTCAAACATGGTCCTGCGGATTGTCCACTGGCTCATTCCTTCATTCACTGCAGTCCAATTATAAGAAAAACATGATTGCAGGATTGATGACCTTCACTAATATAATGCTTGCAAAATTGGAAAAAAAAAATTGTCAAATTTCCACAAATATTCCTGCAGTTATTTGTCAAATGACAAAAAGTGAAGATGTGTTACCTAATTTCAATTATGAGAGTTTGGGCAAATTAACGGATAATTGTTTAAAGTTTGCCTTCTGTTCATGTAGCTTAACAAGACTGACTTGATGTTCAAAAGCTGAATCTCAACTCAACCTGAGCTGAGTGAAGCATGCAGAGTGGATTGGTTGTTGTGAATTCCTACCCAAGTGATCTAAAAGTTGCACATAATCTGCTGCCCAATCACATCACAAGTTCCCAAGCACCTGTGCAAGTCCTATAATCCGAGGCAATAAAAAATTCCACAACGAGATTACAAGTATCCACCTTAACAAGAAAGGCAATTTTTGATCTGACTTTAAATTGTTTGTCTTCCCATCTTTACTGCATCTAGGAAAATATAGGGGGTAGATACAAATGTTTAGAAATGCAACTAACCCCAACAGATGAGCATTCTAAAGGACAAGTGTTTTTCTTAGTTAAGAATACTGCAGAACATTTGCGTGCACATGCTTCTTCTTTTTTTAAGGCTTAAAAAAAAGGGGAAATGCAGACTAATGCATACCTATTAATAGGTGGTCAGTTTGAGCCACTAGCCAATGCTGTTCAAACTGGATTTCGTAAGGAGCTTCATTTAATTTAGTTATTTGTTCCAGCAATGGGTTGAAATGCTCTGCAGATGTCGGACACATTTATAGTTAATTCACCATAATTAGAGTGGATCTGCAGCAATAGAAACAGAAAGGAAAAGAAGAAACCCAGAACCATGTTCATTACCAAAATATGCAAAAGAGCCAACATGTATATCAAAGTCTACAGTTGCATGGTAAGGAGACTTGGTGAAACAGAAGTGGTGGAGCCCCTTTTTCTGAGCCACAAACTCAAATTTCTCACTTGTCTTTTCACGAGAATCGTGAATTTGATCACCTGAAGGTTCTTTAACCTGAAATGGTTGACAGTTGTAAAATAAAGTACCATTATTACGGGGAAAGAAAAAACAAGAAAATAACAAGTTTACTCAAACCAGCATGTTTCAGGAAACATATAAACACAAAAGCATTGGATCTTAACATTTTGCATCTAGAGAGTTTGCAGTCTCACAAGATTCTGTCAACATGTTCATTAGATATAACCAACATCATGCCTATGCTAAGAAGTACAAGAGAGTAATCAAACAGCATTAACTATTCTTAATTTTCATTCTAATAAGATTGTAATGAAATTAGGGCACTTAGAGATCCATATCTTCCATTATTTCTGCAGTACTGGCTAAATACCACTTGCCTCTGACAAGAAGCCTGAAGAACTTCAAAATGACAGGACTATGCTCCAATCCGGAGACAATGGCCTCAACGTGGGCTACACTGGTTAGCTATCTCTACATAGCACATCTCTATTTTAGAGAAGAATGCCACAGTTCTAGACATCTAAAAATTTGCAGTACTGGCTAAATACCACTTGCCTCTGACGATATGGAGCGAGAGTAATCTCGCTCCATATTGTCAGAGCAGTTGTTTTCCATATGTAATTTTCAATCCATGTCCATTTAAGAGATTAGTTTCATATCATCACAGAAGTTGTTTTACGTAAGTAATTCTTAATCCATGTCCATTTAAAGGTTTAATTTCCTTCCAAACCTCCAAAATATATAATAAGATGGCTCTATTCCCCTATATATGGCAAACAATGCCTAATATCAGTGCAGAACTTCCTCTGCATTCAGCTCTTTTATTCACTAACTCGTCTTATCAGGCATATATCTGAAGGTACCTATTTAATACAAAATATATAAATCATATTTACAAACTTTACATACAACATTTAATTAGTGTACCCTCACTATCAACCCTAATAAATAAGTTGCCACATCAGAACACCATTTAGCTTTCTATCAACCAAGACGAATAATAACCTTCAAATGATCCTGAAGACTTAGGTGGTGCACCTTCATGATTTCATCTAGGACACTAGTGAAGCTATTTCCAAATCATCAGGGAATGATGCTTTGTTACAGAAAAGGTTTCGTTTCTGAAAACACAATTCACTTCCTTACCAGCTGAAGCCTTAAGCATCTCTTCTCCTTGTGTAATACAAGGCTTAGACATTCATTTGACATAGTTTATTTTTCTGGGATAGATTATTTCTAAGCTTACATTTTCTTTACAAAAAACAAAATTCTATTGTTTTCCATCCAAGAATTGATTGTCTATAACATTTTTCCAGTTCAGAAAATCTCATAATCACTTTATAAGGGAGACTGAACTTATGATCCTTCGTTATTCGATTCCAATTTTATTCCATGTTAAGCGAGGATTGTCTGAGATGACAAAAGTTGCTGAAGTTCCCTATACATCTTTAAATTATTTAATCTTTTCATTTTATTTATACAGCTATGCTACAATATTGAGGAAACTCATCTTCACGATTTCTTGTTCCATTGTAAAGATGTTGTTGGAATCATATTTTGTTTTTCCATAAAATATCCATATAAAAGGTAAAATATTACGAGTAAAAAAATTTGGAATCCAACTCCCAAAACAAGAGAAATGCTACAACAAAGAAGAACAGAAATGATGAAAGGTAATGTTTGCAATTTCGATATCATTAGATATATCGCTGCCCCTAGAATAGGAATATATTGAGGTTTATATCAATGGAATATCAATAACAACGACAGCAGCAGCAGTACTCTTTATTCTGATAAAATTGGGACTGGAAAAATAATTCCAGTTTCATGAGCTCCTTCAGCAGATAAAAAAGAAAATTGAGAGATAACTTAGGAGATATTTTTTTCACATACAAAATAAGGCCAATCGCAAAAATTCAGTCCTTGATCTTCTTCACCTGTTGAGGAAAGAAATCTCATAACCAAACAAACCAATGTTTACACATTACAGTTTATCAGGAGAAAAACTCATCAGCAGCATGAAATATGAGGGAAAACAGTTTTTTTTTTTTTGGTAGTGCAAAAAAAAAAAAAAAAAAAAAAAAAAAAAAAAAGAAAAAAAAAGTCAAGATACTTTTCTAGCACCTTCCGAGTGTAAAGTAGCACTTACCACGAGGTCCACACCATCATCACTAGAGATGTAAGTTTTGCACGGCCCGCCCTAAGCCTGCCCAACCCAACCCGAATAATAGCCTGATCTAAGGTTTTATTTTGAGTTTGGGTTGGGCTTGATTTTAGGCCCGAACTTGAGTTTGGGTTGGGCTTAGGTTTGCACCTCATAGCCCGAAAAACCCAAAAAGCCCAAACTATATAAAGCCAAGGTTAAATGACTTACCGCAAACCCTATATTCTTCCTAAGTTCTTTCAAACTCCAAGCCCTTTCTCTCTATTTTTCTAATCAATTCCCCAATAGATAAGGTTCTATAGATTTGAGTATAAAGCTTCAAACCTAGAACATTTTCAAAATTTAGGAAAGTTGATAATGTTGACTTTTGTATGGATAATGACTTGAGATTTACAAAGGACCACATTTTTAGTAAGTATTTCTTTCATAATGTTGAATGTGTTGTCATATAATTTGGTCAATAAATCTTAGAAATGTTATAATTTAAAAACTCAATTTTTTGCTTTTCTATACTAAAAACATTATAGACTTGTTGCCTTTGCTATTATATTTCATTAGATCCTTAATAGATCCCATTAATTTGGACCAACCCGAACCTAGCCCGAACTCGAGAAATAATTTTAGGGTTGGGTTTGGGTTTAAGGCGGGCCAAAGTGAGTTTGGGCCAATTGGTTTTAAATTGGGTTGAGCCCGAACTCATCAAAACCCAGCCCAACCCGCCTACTTACAGCTCTAAATTCATCAGCATAATGCCATGTTGAAGTTGAAGAACCTAGGGCTGTCAACGGGTCGGATACGGTCGGATATATGTATATTCATATTTGAATCCGAATGTTTTCGGATCTTAGATTTCAGATCCGTATTCAAACCACGGATCTAAATCTTATATTCGAATTCGCCAATTTCGGATTCGGATCGAATTCGGATCGGATTCGGATCGAAGTCAGAGAGGGATTTAAATGAGAAATGGGTTTGAACTTCAAATTTGAAGCACCACGCAATGGTAGGTATTGAGCGACTAACAAAAAAAAACCGTACCCCGGAACTTAGAACAACCGGCTTGTTCTGGACAACGGAATTTCAGAGCAAAAAAGGTTTCAAAATAGGAGGTTTTGGATCAAATAAGGATGTATTAATTCATATTTGTCTTATACTATGACATTAAATCAATGAATATTATATGAAACCTTCATTCTTTCTATACTAATATATAAAAAGACTTTAAAAGGCCTAAAAAAACATAATATATATACAAAAATAAACGGTCGAATCTTTTATCGGGTCGAATATGTGCAATACCATATTTGAATCCAAATATAATCGGATTCGGATAATCGGATCTTATTCGGATAATCGGATCTAAAGCTAAGATCCATATTCGGATAATCGGGTCGAATTCGGATCGGATTCGGATCTTTATCCGACCCATTGACAGCCCTATGTTGAACCAGCTTTAATAACAATAAAAGATGCGTGAACAGTGTCCCTCTGATATTGGACATCGTGAGAGAAGCATTCTTCTCTGTCAATCACGAATCTAATCCCAGCTGATCCTTGCAGGCTTGATAAAAGCACCATTAATGAAATAAAGGTGAATTTCGAGAACCACATTTCCATCTGTACATTTTTTAATAACAAAAATAGTGATGATTATCTATCAAGTTGTAATGATCCAACGAACCGATCAAGAGAAGAATAATCAACAGAAACTAAAATCGCCAGAATAACAACCACATAAACCTATATAACTTTGCTATCCAGTGAATACATGAATGTAGTATTTGACAAATTATTAACCAAGAGAAGCTATATTCTCTCTGGTGTGAGGGTTTTTATACACAAAGCAAAGGTTTCATTCTGGAACAGTGAATCTTTCGAATCATGCAATGTAGATACAAATACATTAGTTTGTAGAGAGAACTAATGCAAATTATTCAATGAGCAAGATAACATAAAACACACAAATTTAAAGAGAATTAATGCAGGTTATTCAATAAGTCAGGCATAAGTTCTTCCAAATATGTCTTCATCACCGGATCTGATTACAGCGAGTAATTAACAAGTAAAAACCCTAACAAGGAGCATAAGAAATAAATAAATAAAAAAATTTGGAAAGTAACCTTAGCCCTGAAACGGAAGAAATAGAAGCAAAATATTTTCCCTCGAAATCGTCACTAGCTACTAGGACTGTAAACGGAGCGAATACGGAGCGGATCCTGTTGAATCCGAATTCGAATCCGTTTAACTAATAGGATATCCGTATTCGTTTAAATATTCGACGGATATTTGAAATACACTACCAAGTCCGAATCCGATAAAAAATGTTACATCCGTATTCGTATCCGATTGTATTCGAATTCGATTAAATATTCGAATCCGTTAAGAGATCCGAAAATCCGATTAAATTTTGTCTAATTTAAACAATAAAATTAGTTTTTCCAATCAAACCATTGGGCTTTAATAAATGATACAACAAACAAATGATACAATAAAAACAAAAAAATCATACAAACAAAAATTAAAAAAATTAAACCACGTTAGTCTTTCTTTATTACACAAACAAATGATACAATAAACCAAAATAAATAAATAAAAAATACATTCAAAGATCACTCATATGCCCACTTCTGTTGCCTCCCGAGTTCAACTCCAAAGTTGAAATTACCTGTATTTCTGAAATTACCTGTATTTCCAGAAGTTAATGTCATTAATTGACAGAAACTTAACAGTGCTCTCCTAATCAAATTGCAAAAAAAAAATGTACATGCTTAAATGCTCCGATAAAAATTCCCATTCAAGTCAATATGAAAATTTAGTGTCCAAAAGTTCTTATCAAAGTTAAGATGACATTTCAACCACTCCATTAATAATCCGTTTTCCTTCCCATTGTTACACCAAGAATGGTGGTACAAAAAGACAACTAATAAATCATATTGAAAGTCCTTACTATATACTTAGGAAACTAATCACCAATAGCTTTTATCTTTCCTTCAATAACAAAAAAACCCACTTAGCCCATACCAAATGTCTGATACTAACATGCTCATGTCAGATGTAAGGATTTCAACAAGTATTTTTATCTTCAAAAATAATTTATCACCTACTAGACAAGAAATTAACATGAAGGAACGTTTATCAACAACACAAACAACACTCATGCACAGGGACTAGTTTTTTAAATGGTATCAAAACCAACATGAATTAGTACACTTGTAGGGAACTTGTTAAAAAGCATCGAAGCCTTAAAATAATGATTTTTGGCCACTATTTCTGACTCTCATAATTTTGAATCAAGTAAAGCTCTACGTCCTGAGAAGCATCTACATACTATCAATATGTTTTCACTAGAACTCTAAAGCACTGCAACTCTATGTGGGTTGCATTGCTTTATTAGTCATAACTGGGCATCAGATAAGTTAATATCAATTTTCATGCAAGTTGAATTACATATACAATATTAGTTAAAAACTCTCTAGTTACTCGTATTGACAATACTCTCTAATTACTCATATTAACAATCATCAGAAATGTAAATCCTTCCGCCATCCATAAAGTTTTCCTGCAAGGTCATCATTAAAGTACAATAGGTTCAGTAACTGACACTGCCCATGAGTTGTGCAAGACATCATGTCATTTTCATAATACCTACATGACTTTCCATCTGGTAATATAGTAAATAAATTACGTATGGCACTAATAAATTCTTCAAACTGTGCCTGTAATAGTTGCTATCACATCCAACACACAACTGAGGTATGGAGTTGTTACTGTTTTGTACTAAATTTCCCTTCATCATAGTGTTAACAAAATAAAATCTTTTCAATACAGAGCATGAAAGTTTTCTATCATATAAAAATAAACCATAAATCTGTACAAAAGAGTAGTGAATCAATTGACATCATATTCAGAGCACCACTAACGTAAAATATGACATTTGAAAATAACAATACATCAGTTTGAGGATATTTATACCCAAAATAACTCTTACGAAGTATGAATTCAACAGATCAAAATTATGTTTAAGGGTAATAATTAGCCCAAAAGTTGTAAAAAGTAAAATAAAATAATTAGTGAAAAAAAAATTTTCTTGAGAACTCTCAAGAGATCTTCATCAGCATAGAACTAAAAAGCATGGAGTTATTTCATAAGATCAAATGAAATATTCTACAAACCAAAGCCAAAAAGGGGGAAAAACTAAACAATACAAAACAAAGCAAAAGGCCCAAAAAAACAGAAAGCAAAAGAAATACAGAAAACAGAAACCAGAAGACAAAATTCCAAAAAACAATTGAATGAGAATGAGAGCATTGACTTCTACTTCTCTAAACCCGTCATTAGCAATTTCAATTTTCTGAGGTAACATTGCAATTAACGTTTACAGCTAGAACACATCAATTGCCAAGAAATTCAGCAGGGCACTAAAAGAAATAGCAAAGTTACAAAAAGGAAACAGGAAGGACAAAAAATTAAAAGAATCAAAACACATAAATTTCTACCCAGTTCTCCACAGCAATACCTAAGAAACATAAAGCATAAATTCATAATATTTCTACTATCTAGAGTTAATGCAATTATGTTTTCAACCATGGCATTCCCAAATGAATCAAAACCCACAAACAAAATGAGGCAACCAAAGATCAAAAAAGCAAACAGGAAGAAGTTAAATATCTGAGAGATAAGATAACAATTGATAATACATGGACAAATCAATCAAAATTAAACCTCTAATAACAGTAATTAGATACAATGGGAGCATATACAGAACATGAAAGAACCTTAATCAGATAATTCAGTAAACATACCCAATAAGATGGGAGGCAGGAGAGAGGAAGGGAGATGTAACTGAACCTACAAAAGACAACACCAAAAAGGGGGAAAAAAAAAGAAAAGAAAAGAAAAGAGAAAAAAAAAAAACAAAAAGGCAAAAGCAAAAATATAAATGTTGATGTAATATCACAATAAAAGCCAACGCCCCAAACAAAATCCAAATTCCAACAATTACACCATTTAGATCACACAAACCAAGCATCTCAAGCATCAAATCATGATCACAAAATTTAAGAAAAGAAAAAAAAATTAACAACAAACCAGAAAAGAAAAAAGAAAAAAAATAAAAAGAATTTCTTACCCTGTAAACAATCACAGTTCTCAGCCTCCTTCCTGACAACATCAAGAACAACATCAATAAGCTCCGCGCCTTCAGTGTAATGCCCTTTTAGCCCAGTTGTTCCCAGCACCGGACTGACCAAAATTTCTTGGCCAACGAACCAAATAACAATAGAGATATTCAATAAGAGCAAGCAAAAATTTTACGTTTTCATGATTTAAAAAATGCATTAACAAAATATCCGCATCATCGAACTGGTATAGATGGTTATTTGAAATTTCTATGACGACTAATCACCGCCTAAACGCAAAATAAATCAATGAAACGGCTCGAAGCATCGAAAATCTTTCCACCGATAATCATTCTAATCGTTGTGGAAAAATAAAACAGCGGCAAAATATGAGGGAATTTTTTTGGTGAGTAGAAATGGGAACAATTACTGGTACCTTGCAATTGGAGAGTGAAGGATGTAAGCAGTTCCAATTTGAGCGATGAGGTGCAGTCGTCGGGAAAACCGAAGCAGATGTAAGGTTTTTGTGAAGGGAGGGAATGCTGAGGAGTAGCTATGCCGCTCGAGACTGGCGTTTCATAAGAGAAGCTCTCTTTTTGCAGGGTCTGTATTCGCCGGAGTACTGACCTAAAAAGATAGAACAGAAAGAAAAACAGATACAGGTTGTGGTCGAAGAGGAAACCCGAAGAAAGAGGTTAAGAAACGAGTGGTTAGGACATTGAGAGGAAGACGATGAAGACGAGAGGATGAGAGGAAGATGGTGAAGACGGGAGGATGAGAGTTCGAAGTCTTCGGACTTGGGTGTTGGGTTTAGGGCAAAATCACAAATGACGAGAGGATGAGAGGGTGTTAGGGTTTAGGGCAAAATCAAAATCGCAAAAGACGAGAGGATGAGAGGGTGTTACTGTGTTAGGGTTTAGGGCAAAATGGCAAAAGACTTGGGTGTTGGTGTTAGGGTTTAGGGCAAAATCAAATGTTGTTTTTATACAAAGAGCATAAAATTACTTACTTATCCTCAATACCATACATAATTTACAAATACATTACACCTATTTAATCGGATTCGGATCTTAATCGGACGGATATTGCTCTGATCCGAATCCGAATCCGATTATAAACGGATCCGATTTTCGGATCCGAATCCGATCCAACGGATCATTTAATCGGTTAAAAATCCGATTAAATCGGATAATTTAATCGAAAACGGACGGTAAACGGGTCATGATCCGATCCATTTACAGCCCTAGTCACTAGTACGCTGTTTCAGTCCACCGAGGGCCTGCTTAACCGGATGTAGACTTGCGTTGCGAATCTTGCGATCCCTCTCTATTTATCTAAATCGCAGATCTTTTCATCTATGCCGTCCATTTAATCCCCGGTTGGATTTTGATGACATGCGTATTGGAAAAAACACAAAAAGGCCCAGTTAGGGATTTAACTCATTTAAGCTAACCTTGTCCCTTTAAACGAAACCAACGCTTGTGATGTCGAATCGATAGCCTGATCACTCCAACCTCAAAAACCAACAAAAATTTGTGATATATACAATAGTTTGGTTTGATTTGGTTCAGTTGAGTGAAACATGTATTTAAATTTAAGTCAGATTTTGGTTTGGATTTTGTTAACGGAGACAATCAACTTACAACCGAACCAAAGGCGGTTTGGATTAGTTGGGTGTTTATTATTTGAATCCAACCAATTTGCATCCCTCGTCGAGCAAATATGGATAGATTCGTTCCAGTGTGAACAGTGAACACCAGAATTCCGGTCGAAACGACAGTGTTATGTACGGAGCATGCGTGTTGCTCAGCCTTGATTGTCCTTCAAAATGTTACCCAATTCCAGCTTCATATCTTGCAATTTCTCTACCATTCCATCCCTTGCATTCAAGACCCCAATCCCTAGAATTTCGTTATTCTCGCATCCTAATACCGAAAAATCTTATCCTGCATTTTCGTTTCACAGAACTCTGAAAGCAGCGGTGTTTCTTAAACCCTGCAACATCGGCCCTGTAGTATCTCCTAGTAGGAGAAAGGATGCTGTTCACACATGTCAGAATTCTTTGGGCGATAATGATTCAAAAGATCCCGTCTTGAAGGAAGGAGATTCCGGGAGAATTAAGCTTGGTGATGAAAATTTCGGTGGTGGAAGAGACTGGACTACATCAATTCTGCTGTTCATACTATGGGCTGCTCTTTTGTACTATGTTTTCAATCTTACACCAAACCAAACCCCGGTATGACTTCTCTTGTAATGCAATAGATGAAAGCATCTTGTAATGAAATAGATGAAATAGATGCGAACGTGTGATAATTTAGATGCTAGCTGATATATCTGTAAATTTGCTGAAGTTACAGCTCTGGGAAAAAGATACAATAGGAAGTCGTCTAGACTTACTACTTGTTAGTTTTTCTTAGTGAAGAGTTCAGATGATTAAGCCTTTGTGCAGTGGATGGTTGTTTTCCTGTTAGTTCAGTGTTGTTCCCATGGTTCAATGGAAATTTTGTTCTCACTCTGATGGTATGTTTTGTTTATGTTTATTTCCTTATGTAATTTTTTCTGATCGTGAAACGCTAAAAAACTCAAGCGCTAGAAATGCAGTCAAACTTCTTACTTTGGTTCTATATGGCTGGTAAGAATGAAAAGTTGGGATTAGTCATGATCTGTGAGTTTCGAAGCATTATTATAACTGATACTTTCAAGTATGAAACTTTTGCCTAAATATGCATGTGGACCAATTTGGTGATCTATTATATCACAGAAAGACCATTTGGACGGGTGGCACTATCAACATTTTTTTTTCTTGTTAGCATTAATGAGAAGGATCAATGGTCTAGAAGTAAACTTATAAAGCATCTGGTAATTTGCGATTGGACCAAGTTCACCTTCATATAGGAAACCTTGCAGCAGGTCTATGGATAAATTAATGAATTTTTTTCTTTTAAATTTTGCTTCTCATTGATTGCTTCAAACTTCTCCAGTCAAGGGACATGTATTTTGTGCAAAAGCTTCTAAATTTGAAAGGAGATGATGGCTTCAGGATGAACGAAGTTCTTGTGTCATTGTGGTACATCATGGGCTTATGGCCCTTGGTCTATAGTATGCTTCTGGTTCCAGCTGGTAGAAGGTACTTGCCAATGCTCATTCCTAGTGCTATTTCATGATTTGGTACTTGTTTACGTGGCTTTTCCCCTTTTCTTCTAGATGAATACTAAGGTTTGGATGGGAGGATGATACAAGTTTGTCACACTGAACTGCACTTAAACAATGGGGCTGGCCCCATTCAGTTCGATAAACAGGCCATCTATTACTCTTTGGTGATCCAAAGAGTAATGAATGATGGTACTGATCTGGTCAATAGGAATGCCAATGTGGCCAGCACAGTTTTATCTGTATCAAGGAAGGTTGCTAGCTTTGGTTCTGCCAGCCAAGTCAAAGCTGAGGAGTTTGATAATTCTGAATTAAATCTTGAATATGCAGCTCCAAAAGCAAAATTCCTGTCTGGCCGTTCCTATTACTTTCATGCTTCGGTGGTGCATATGCTCTTCTTCCATATTTTGTTCTTTGGACACCACCACCACCTCCTGTTGATGAATCTGAGCTTGGACGATGGCCTCTAAACTTTCTTGAATCAAAAATAATTTCTGGAGTAAGTAGTTTCTGACTCTCAAAACAGAAATTATTTGTTATGTTTGAATGTTAAACTGATTACTCAATTGATTAAGGATCGTTGATATATTCTTGTGATTGCATATGGCATATCATGGCTATAATTATGTAATATAAAAAGATAGAATACTGGTAATGTATTGCCATAGTTCCTTTTCAAAATAGTTAGCTTGTCTGATTATGAAATTGCTGTGTGACTTCAGTGTACATCAGATTTTGATTGCTGCAGGATTAGGTATAATGACATATGCCAGTTTAGCTGATGGAGATGTTTGGAAGGAATTCTATCAATACTTCAGAGAAAGCAAGTTTGTAAGTGTTTTGAATCATGGCAATATGTTTATTGTGCTTTCAAAGAGTTTAAACTATACCATGTGCCTAACATATGAAGGAATGGCTAAAAAAATTTAGAGTTCTTTGGATAGATATTAATGCAACCATTTTTTATAGACTCCATCATTGACCCATCTGCATTTTCTTTGTGACTAGATTTTGGTTAATTTTAGTCATGACTAGGTGTGGGGAGTGCATTATTATGTTTGATTTGGGAAAATCTTGATAGCGTCAATCAAGGTTTGTTTAAGTCAAATAGGTGAAGCTCGGCAATAAACTTGCCTATAGCCTAAGTGATTGCCAAGAGGACATGTTTTGAAGAGATTTGTTTTACATGATTAGCACATACTGTATAGCAGGTTGAGAAACAAAATATGCGAAATTTTTAAAAAAAAAATTTATAAATGTAACATGTCTGCCATGAATGGAGTGTAATGTGATGATCAATAACAAATTCAATGTGACAAGAAGTGCACGATCTTGAGAAGTTCCGAACTAACCATTGGAAAAAAGAAGGGCAGCAGCACTAACAAGGTGTGCTAGTGAGGGATTGTTTCTCCACCTCCATATCATTAGTTTTTCTAAGCCACTTTGCCAACAGTGGAAAGGGGTTGATCAACCAAGATCAAGCCCCAAGCATGGATTTGTACTATTTAAATATCGGGGCACTTGTAGATTCACTTGTTTCAAATAATTCTTTTTGATCTTTCATAGGATGGAGACATACCAAATATAGTTGCTGATTGCATGATATTGGAGGCTTGTATAAGTGAGTACACAGTAAAGTGGAAAAATGAAGAAGTGGCAGTCTCAAGCATTTTCTTGGCAAGCCTTAAAAGTCTTCTTTCTATTATTGTTTTTCATTCTGAAAGTGAAACTGTGGGGGGTTTTTTTATTTTATTATTTATTATTATTATTATTATTTATAACTCAACATCCTCTTGTGAGGGGCTTATCTTTATAGAAGTTATTTGGTGTGGTTGGGTGTGTTTGGTTTGAGACAAATTTTGTGTTTGCTATTCGATCCTCAATTTTCTCTTTCAAGATTTTTTTAAAGATACTTTTGGAAAACAGGATGAAATGTTTTGAGCACCAATAATCCTCAAGTTTTGGGGTTCATTTAATAGAGAATTACAGATAAACGCTTAGTGTCTTATCCGCCTTTCCTCTACATTTCAGATTCATGTTACATGTCTTGACTTCGTTCTTCTGTCAGCATTTGCACCTTTTTGGGTCTACAATGACATGGCCGCTCGAAAATGGTGAGGGATTTACGGATATTCGTATGCTTGGATCTATTCTTTTTGCAAGTAGATTTGTATTTTGTTTCAAGTTAAGATTACAGAGCATGTTGTGTTTGCAGGTTAGGCAGAGGTTCTTGGCTTATTCCCGTGGCTTTGGTACCATTCTTGGGTCCTGCTTTATACCTTATATTGCGCCCATCACTATCAACACTCCCCACATTCCTCACCTCAACCAAGACTGAGGAAGACTGATGCTGACAGTTCCTTTGTAAATTTTTTTTTTTTGCCTTGAAATGCATGGCAATGTATAAATGGGAATATTTACTTAAACCTCTATTGGAAACATGTTGTGGTAACTGTTAGGTCAGTGGGGTCATTAGATGATTCAATGACTAGAATGGTGTCTTATTTACCACTCCCAGAAAGCTTTGAACAGGTCCACCAATTTGAGGTGTGCCAAAGTATATCAAGGAAGACATTAATGCCCCAAACAATGTTGACAGGTGGGAACTCACATCTCTTCCTAGTCCCTAGTCCCTAGTCCCTACCACGACGCGTTTTTGCACCAGTTGCATTGACGGGCATCATCCATCAAATGTCCGTATGAACGTTTATCATACATGAAGAATTGATCCTGTGCTTCGTCTATGCATAAATTGCCTAATATTCACCGATAACAACATATTGATGACGTCAGTCAATGAATGAAGGGTGGAAGAAAGAATCCTCTCGATGAATAAGGCTTGGCTGGTCTACCTTTTTCTAACGGCATTTAAGCGAGAGAGGAGAAGGTTAACCTATTTATCATATTCGTAGTCAATATAATGTTTCCGTTTAGCGCAGAGACTCCGGAAATATAGAATCTATATACAATCCCGTCTGACCATGTTAAGATCTCTTTTGCTTTCAAGTTTCAACCTTTTTGAGATTTTTTTTCAATATATTCATTGGCATTATCACCTCAAAAGGCAACTTATACATGTTTTTCATACACTTTTTGCTGTAATAAAACTAATTAAAAAAACCAAAAATCCTCCAAAACCAAAAATCCTCCCTAAAACGAAAGCATTTCCTCTAGAGTCAAAGTCCGGTGGTTCCGTGAAACCACTGATTGGGACGGAGTTTAGATGTGTGGGGCCCCCTCTTGACATGTGCATCCATCCATGCCTCTCACATTGGCACCACTGTATGACACCAGGTGAAACACTCTCACCTAAAACCATGAAAAACCCAAGGGATAAGATTTGATTGGTTTGATGAATTGAAATTATACTAAAGAATTCTAATTCTAATTTCAAATTCCAATTCTTTAACAAAAACAGTAGAAATTGAAATTTGTAATTAGAAATCTAAAGAATTAGATTTAAATTCCCACATCTCATCCTTTATTTTTTTAAGTATTTTCATATTATTAATTTTACATCATGGCATGGCTGAAAAGGGCTTCATCAAAAGGTGGATGTTGAGTTTATTTTGAGCTCTGTAAGCATAATAAATCTATGATTGATCAAGTCATTGTTTCTCCTTTTCCAGCAATGACACATCAAACAAAAGGGTCCAGAGGAGAGACTAGTGGATGATCATCTACTCAGTGTTTTAAAGCAAACCCATTTTTGGTTTTGGGCCGTTGATCTTCTACAGAAAGAAGACATCGACGTGGTCTGGACGGTGCGACCTGGGAGTTCCTGCCTCCCTTCTCTCTCTTTCCAGACTTTGAATAGATAAATTCTCAGAATCGACTTCCAAACTTTCAAGACCTCTTCTCTCTCGCTCTCTCTCTCTCTCTCTCTGCAGTTCCTTTCCGCGATTACGTAATCCTCTAAAAAACCCTCCCCCAAATCAGTCTTATGCTTTTTAAACAGTCTTAAACAGTCCTTGACGAATTCATCGATATCTCTATACTATTATCTTGCGCCCTGAAAAGTATTCGTTTCCTTTGGAGCTTCGACAGCACCCGTCGCTTTTCTTCCGAGCTGGTTCGAGTCAATTTTTGGGTTTTTGGAGAAAAACATGAGAACTGTGGAGTCTGATAAATAATCGCTTGTTATCCCAGTACTTTGATGATAGAGAAAGGTGAAGGGAAGAAGGATTACGATGGGAAGCTTTTCAGATCTTTGATCGCTTTTGGAGTTTTATTTATAGTTTGCACATGGAATTTGATTAGGGTTACGGAGTAAGCACTCTACGGATGAGTCCTCTGTTCGCTTGGCCTTTATCGTTTTCTCCTGTTTGATTCCAATCATTTAATGTTTTGCTTGGTTTTATTGTTTACAGAAGTTTCTCAGTGTTGATATTATCTTCCTAGTCTAACATATGTTTCTCATGTAGATATTTCTCATCTGAGTACTGAAAAGTTACAATTTTTGTGCAGAAATTCTAATTATTTACAATCCGCTGTTTAGCTCGCCCTAAGCCTTGATTCTTTGGTATTTTAGAAATCATGCTATTGAGATGCTTAGAAATTAAACATGGTATTAAGGACAGTGCTTGTCCATTGAAGGTTTAATGGATTGATGGTGTATGCTTCTTTCACTTTTCTGATACCTTTAAACAAAAGGGTTTTGTGGTTGACAGATTTTAGATTAATTGGAACTTGGAAGGCAATCAAAATTCTACCTGACGAGGACTGAGTTACTACGCATACTAAAAGCCCATCTGGGCTAGTATCCTCACCTTGTAAATGATGGATGATTTATGAATCCTCGTTGCATCCACAGAGATAATGGGTTGAGGGGGCACACTAATTTGTTGTTGACTTGTTTTGTTTTTAGCATCTTCAAGCAATGAATCTAAGATTACAATTTATGGTTAACTTGAAAATTCGACAATTCAGATTCCTTTTGTCGAATCAGCTGACACCATGTTTCTTTTGTGTCTCATTAAGTCTGTTTTTTTGAATAAATTTATCAGCAGAATTTGTTAATATTGGGCTCAGAGGGTAAAATGTTTTAAGGTTGATTGGAATTTTAATATATTAAGCAATGGAAGTCTAGAAGTTAAAAGCTACTTTTATATATTTATATATGCATACGTATTTGTAAAAGTTAAAGATGTCTGGAATTCATCTTTTTTTCTTCTTTTGAAGACTCTTATTTCTATTCTTGTCTCACTTGATATTTTTTAGGTGCTTCAAGAAGAGTTTTTTTCTTTCTTGACATGTCATTCCGTCAGTAAAAATGCCTAATCTATCACCTAAATGACCTTTTCTTTGGGGCATTATCCTGTTTGAATGAATCAGTGCACAGTTTTGTTATCTAGTTTTCTACATGTATCTTCCTTGCACAAGATTGGAAATTTATGAACATAAAACCAAGATATTTGTATACATAGATACATTGACACATGGGTCTACGGTGTTGGTGTGGTGAGGAGATGTGGAGGAATGAAAGAAGTAGGTAAAACTTATCAGTAAAACCAAGATGTGAGCAGTATGTTCTATTCATGGAGATATTCAATGTTGATTTTGTTCTGAGGCTACATATATCTTTGTTTGCACCACATCTGTCTTTGAAAATTTCATTCATTATGTTACTGTAAAAAGCACCATACAAATTCATGGCAGCTGTTGTCAGTGACTGCCTAAAGTTGGGAATGCTTAATAGTTGTTACAGATGTTAAGCACATCACTTATTTCATTCTTTCAGATATCTTAACATGTTAGAATCTTACTGAAATGCATAAGAATACCGGTGCAAGGAGAAAGGAGGAATATGTGAGATATTCACAGAAACTCCTTTCCAGAAAGTTAGAATTCTGTTACTAAACATGGCCCACTGTTCAAGAACCCAAACATCTTAAAGTCCATATTTCTTGGTTGTAGTATCCCAACAAATGAACTCTGTGATTTTCTTAATTTTTAGCAGATTGGTTTTAACATGAAACATTTGGATTGTGGTTAATTTAGCCTCTTTAGTCTGCAGTTTTTCCTGTGGACCGTACATTAAAATTCCTGCCCAAATTTTATCAGGTGAAAACTTTAGTGAAAGTACAAGTTAAAAATCAGTATGGGCATAAAAGCTGGTGAAAATGCTTTGGACTCTCAAAGAGCAGAGGTGGGAGAGATAGACACCAGAGCACCATTTCAGTCTGTTAAAGATGCTGTCAGCTTATTTGGTGAAGGAGTCTTCTCAGGAGAAAAACCTGTTATTAGAAAGTCAAAAACTGCTTCTACTGAGGTAATGAAAATTTCTTTGTAATTACTTGTGTGTGTGTGTGTATAGGAATTTGCATCTTTATTGCCTGTGGTACCAAGATGCAGTAGTTTCCACACGCAATCATGAAACGTTTCATGCCTCAGGGTGCTATAACCTTGTTATTTTGGAAACTTGAAGTATTGTTTCCTTGCCCTTATGTTACTCTTTTCTTCTGTACTTCATGATTGAATTTCATGGCAAATTTTATATTCATGACTACTCTGATATTTCACACCAAATCATGTAAAGTGATGGCTTTTTTCTCTTTCCCTAAGAGGGAGACTACAAAGATTCTAAAAGCATGATTACCAATATATCCTCTATTTTCGTCCATTGGTAACCAATTATTTATTTTCATCTTCCCCATCAGGGGAAAAAAAGAGGCTGTTATAGTTTCTCTGTATTAAAATAATGCTTTCAGCAATATTTTAGACTGAAGCTGGTGTTTATTTGACAATGTCACATTGAAATTTGCTTATATCTAGCTTCTATCATTTTTTTGGCCTACTGCTTAAATTTTCATACGTCTTTCTGGTTTTCCATAGAGAGTACTAGCCAAGGAGACACAGCTTCATTTAGCAACAGAAGAGCTAAATAAGTTCAAGGACAGGCTAAAGAATGCGGAAACCACAAAGGCCCAAGCACTGGCTGAGCTTGAAAAAATTAAAAAAGCAGTGGAGGATCTAACCCTCAAACTAAGAATTGTGAGTGAATCCAAGGAATCAGCAATTAAAGCTAGGGAAACCGCAAAGAATCAGGCTCAGAAAATTGAAGAAGCAAACTCTGGTCAGCCTGCAGGAACTGCAGATATTTGGAAGCAAGAATTACACAATGCACAAGAACAATACACAGTCACAAGTGTTGAACTCGATGCAGCAAAACAAGAACTTCGAAAAATTCGTCAAGATTTTGATGCATCTATGAAAGCAAAAATTTCTGCACTTCAAGAAGTAGCAGAGGCTGAAAACACAGCGAAAGCTAAGACAGAGAGGGCTGCTGAACTTTCAAAGGAAATTGTGGCTGTGCACGAGTCACTTGGTCTTGTGAAGTTTGCCACTCTGCAGGCCCAGCAAGGGCAGGAAAAAGTTCTGGCAGAAAAAGATATTGATAGGCAGTCTTACAGAGCTTCCCTGGATGAAGTAGAGAAAAAATTGGAATCTTTGAAGAAAGAGTTTGATCCAGAAGTCACCAGAAATCTTGAGTTGAAGCTGGCTGAAACAGCAACTGAGATTGGGATTTTGCAGAAGGAGTTGGAAAATGCCAGGGCCTCTGATATGGACTCTTTGAAAACTGTCACTTCAGAGCTCGATGATGCAAGAGAGGCTTTGCAAAAAGTAACAGAGGAAGGACATTCCCTTCGAAGCTTGGTTGAGTCCCTTAAAAAAGATCTAGAGAATGTGAAAAAGGAGCATTCCGAATTCAAGGAGAAGGAATCAGAAACAGAATCAATTGCTGGGGACCTGCACATCAGGCTCCATAAAAGCAAGATTGAGCTTGAATCAGCTGTGGCAGCGGAATCTAATGTAAAAGCTGCTTGTGATGAGCTAGCTGAAACACTTAGACAACTTCTATTAGAATCTGAAAATGCGAGACGAGACGATGAAAAGATGAAGAAAACAGCAGAAGAGCTGAAACAAGAGGCTGAAGCCACCCGAATTGCACTTGAAGAAGCAGAGAAGAAGCTAGAAGCTGCACTGAAAGAGGCTGAAGAAGCAAAGGCGGCAGAGGAGAAGGCTCTTGATCAGGTTAAGCTTCTGACAGAAAGAACTACTGCAGCCCGTGCTTCAACTTCAGATTCTGGAGACAAGATCACAATTTCAACTGAGGAGTTTGAATCTTTCAGTCGGAAAGTTGAAGAATCTGAAAAATTAGCTGAAATCAAAGTGGCTGCTGCAAGGGCCCAGGAGGAGGCTGTGAAGACTAGTGAAAGTGGAACACTTAAGAGGTTGGAGGCAAGTCAGAAGGAGATTGAGAAGATGAAGGCTGCAACTGAGGAAGCCCTAAAGAGGGCAGATATGGCAGAAGCAGCAAAAAAGGCAGTGGAAGGGGAACTTCGACGATGGCGTGAACGAGAGCAAAAGAGGGTATCTGAAACTGCATCTCGGATTCTGGAGGAGAAAGAGATGTCATCAGAAACATATCCACTAAATTATAGGCTTCAGAAACAGAAGCCACCTGAGGTTGTAGGGATCCGTAAGATGGAAAAGGAGAAAACGCCTGGGTTGAAGAAGGCACTTCTGCCTAACTTGAGTGGCATCTTCCACAGAAAGAAAAACCAAATTGAGGGTGGGTCTCCCTATATCCCCAGAAAACGGTAAGAAGCTCGTGTGTTGTGTATGCATGTTACCCCTGCATGTGTTTGATTGAAATAAAACATGTTGCTGCCTTGATTGTATATATTTAATTTGAGACAAGAAGAATTGTTCTGTTATTATGGGGTGGAAGGGAGCAAACCAAAGCTTGAGTCTCAAGTAACTTGATGACCAGTGAGGTAGTCTTAGTTTTGTTTCGACAAAAGTCGGTCTGTAAAAAGGAGGAATTTATAAATATGCTTGTTCCTCGTATGAGTAGCATAATGGAGTGACTGGCCGTTAAAAAACTCTCCGAATTTCCACATTGTTGGGGCTGAATGATTCATCTTTGCTATTTAAGACATGTTCCATAAATGGACTCAGCTTATTTAGATGCTTGTCCAGCTGTATGAACCAACTCTGCTACTCACCGTTGCACCACTTCCCGGATCTGTTTACTCCGTTGACGAACTCTTGGAAGGCTCGCAGCAAAAACACAAAATGCCCCATCATTCCTTTCTTAATTTAGCCATCTGTGATCAACTCACTTAAGAATTAAGATTGCCCATGCCAACGTGTTTTTGTGGGTCACAGCTTGTGAGTAGGATTCATGCATTTAAAGGGAGGAGAATTCATATTAGAAATGAAAAACAATCTTTTTATATATATTTTTGAAACCAACAGAATCACCTATTCGGACTAAAGACAAGTTTGAGACATGGAACCAATTCATGTATCCTCCGGGGGGGTAAGGAAGTGAAAATAAACATGCTTTCAAGATCAAACCTACCAAAAACCGTGCAGAACTTCAAAATGCAAATGTAAGCAGTTCTATGGAACCATAAATTATGTGGTAACTGAAGAAGAGGGTGCCTGGGGAAGAAAAATGGTAGACGGAAAATAGAGGATTTTCTGTGGATTTCTGTGTGTGAAAGGATGGAATTGGCTGTTTGGTATCTTGGAATAATAAACACAACACAAGAATTCATGGGCATAAAACTGCTGGTGGAAGGAAAACGGACCAAATTTACTTAAGGCATATAACTCATTCCTTGATACTTGATAGGCATTGACGAAATCAGTTAGTTAACTTAGTTCCATGGAATATGACGAGGATCATGTCGAATATCCTGATAGATGATCAAACCCATGTAAAACAAATTCATAAAATTAATAACGTACTCGAAATCTACCTCATATTCATACATTTAAAGAAGAATGGAAGCCCAAAAAATTAAAAAAATAAATGCAACCTTAAAAGACCCAGTAAGAGATGGTATTGATTTAATTGATATCATTCTAATTACCAAGACAACACCAGGAGAAAGTTCGTATTACCTAATAATTTTAGAAACCCAGTCGTGTATCGGCACTGATGATTTTGATACCAAACAGAAGCGCAGACTACAGAAATTTGATGACCACCCAGATGGTATTTCCAAGCCAGCAAATTTACACAAGAACAAGAGGCCATCCGGTCATGTAGCAGTAGCACATTAAAGAGTATTGGCGCATGGCATTGCTAATTACCATGTAATGGACAAGTTAGATTTGAATTGCAGAGGTGCAGAGGAAGAAGCTTTTGAGAATTGAGAGAGACGCAGAAACTACCAGGTGGACGAAAAGGAATGATGGCTACGTGGCTTCTAAGGCGGATTTGATTTATGTTGGGTCACACGAGTCGTTTGTCTGTTTTTGTCCTTTTTTTCATCGCACGTGTGCGACTGTAAACCGGAAGCTTTCCTCTTTTCCTCGTCGCGGTGACAAAGAAGACAAATAAAATACGGATGGTGGACTATATAGCCCCTATCTACAGCTTTGTATGCAGACGAAAGGAGATTCTGCCGTGTGTCTAATTTTATTTGTCTTCTTAAACGTGCACAGGAGAAACAAACGTTAACGTTTCGTTCAAGTTTCTGTCATCTGTCTTTTTGACCAAACTCAAATTTCAAATTTCAAATTTAGAATTTTATTTTTTCTCACAAAACTCTTTCGCCTCTGGTGATTCTCCCATGCGACTCCGCCCTTCTGCTCTCCATCTCACTCGGCTCTGCCCTAATACTGTTCCCATCAAATAGATCGAAAGTTTCCTTCACCTCCTCCGAACTCGGCTCCTCCTCGCCGAAGATTGCAGTTAGATCATCCGGATCTGAGCTCTCTCCGCTGGTCTTTTTGTTCTCCAACGACTTCCGCAATATCAAGATATCGTTCAACTCGACGCTCACGTTTTCCTTTCTCCGGACACAAGAATACTGCATTTTCAAAGCTGAGGAACATCTTCCATGGCTGTGCTGTTGAGGTGAGCAAAACAAAGCTTATTGCTTCAGTTTCACTCTTCACCACTCCACTTGTTATAGATCTATTACTGGGGGTTGTTCTTACACTATTTTTTTTTCATGTTTGTGTAGTCTTGTGATGCTTCACTTCTGTTGGACTCCACAAGGAGGTCCTTGTCTGAAAAGGAGACAGACAGGAGCTTTGGCCTCAGGAACTTCAGATACCTTGATACCATTAAAGAAGCCGTAGAGAGGGAGTGCCCTGGCGTTGTTTCTTGCGCAGATATCCTTGTCTTAGTCTGCAAGAGACGGCATTGTTTCGGTATTTTCTTATTTCCCTTGATTTCTTGTTTACCAGTGATGAATTCCATATTTGCGTCTTGATTTACTCTGCCTGCTGTAGAATGCAGTAGTTATTCTTTTTTTTTTATGTTCAATCTTCACTACTTATTTTCTCGTTTCTTACTTAGATTTCCCAGAAGTGGCTCTGGAACTCAACCCAAACCACGTTGAGCACATGCTTCACAAATGCCCAGATGCCATCCCTGATCCGAAGGCTGTTCAATATGTGGGGAATGATCGTGGGACTCCCATGAAGCTTGACAACAACTACTACAGGAACATATTGGACAACAAAGGCTTGCTGATAGTAGATCACCAGCTAGCAGTAGACAAGAGGACCAAGCCTTATGTGAAGAAGATGGCCAAGAGCCAAGACTACTTCTTCAAGGAGTTTGGAAGATCATTTTGAGTCGAACAAGTCCGTTTAATACTACATTATCAGCCCATTAACTTCTCAATTCATCTATTGATGTTTTAATATGCTTAAGGCTTGCAAGGAAGAAGTCAGATACAATAACAGCAAAATATCTAATCCCAACTAGATGGAGTAAGTAAAATGGATCTTGTTCACCAAGCTAACAAAAATCATATCTTCAGTCAGATTATGATTATGATTACCCAAATCCTTTTGGACTTGATTCCATTTACATTCCTCTTAGTCTTTCTCTCAACCTCCTAGATAATGAGTATGCACAAAATAAGTTTCGTAATTCATAGATTTCTTAGTGTAGATGTATTTGGGGATGAAACTTGGTATGCGACTTAAGAGGTTCCTTAAATGCAAAACTACAGACAAATGCAGCAACAATTATTCTCTTTACTTCATTTGGACAAAATGGGACCTTTTGGGGATTTTTATGTAATGATACTCCAGATCCTTTATGCACAATCTCTTGCCCAGAAGTATGGATCTCCGACAATACTGTCAAGAGTTCCTATTTTCAATCTCTTCCAATAACAAAGTACAGAGGTATTTGTAGATACAAGAAAACTATTCTAAGACATACATGATTTACAGCTATAATTATGGTTTCCCTATAAGTAAGGGGTTTTACAAAAAAAACAATTTCTATAAATAATCTAATCTGATTCTACCAAAAAAAAATATATAAATAATCTGGTTGGACAGCCCACGCCAACAAATACTTCATATCCACTAATTTTCCAATTTTCTTTCCCATTGTGTTTCTTTGGCCCCATGTTATTAGTAAATCCCATAACGGGTAATAAACTCTCTTTCTCATGATACCCATTCATTTCCTGGTTCACACATTCAATCGTGGGTTCAGTCTGATTGCCATGGCACACTTTCGAGAAGTGTCCCTGTTCATCAGGACATTCTGGAGAAAGACATCCTTTTAAAGCCCCAACAACTTGCAAAATCTCATCATCATCCTTATTTTTATCATCAACATCAATTTCGTCTTCATCATTGAATTCATCATTCTCATCATCACTGTCATCTGATTCTTCACAATCTACCTCTAACTCCCTGTCTTTAAATTTTTCGAAATGCAGTAGCTGGGTATCATCCATGCTTATCCACTTGACTAGGCAGTCTTCTCTAGAGGCATATTTTTCGGTCATGCTTGTGGTGTCAATATTTATCTGCGTGCTCATCTCAATACTTTTGGCAATCTCAGCTTCCCCAAATTCATCATTTCTTGGTTCTATATTTTGTCTCTTGAACTTCTTGACATTTCTGTCTGTTGCAATGGGACAACTATCCTGGCAAAGAAAGATATACATATTACCTTATCAAGATATGAAGGAAGTTCAGAGCATCTACTAATACCTCTAACCTCACCATGCACAATATACATACACTTATCAAGGAACCGAACAAAGGGTTCAGATAAAAGACTATTGGGAAAATATAAACCATACAACATGATATATTACTCAGACCGAGCAAATCGAATAAGAAAGCCAAATACAGATATGAATCTCTTTATCAAACAATCACACTTGTCCATCTGTGAGAAGAGATGCCTTTCCCTTCTCCCGTATTTGTGCTTCCAACAATGATATTCTCTCCATAAGCTCTGCATTCCTCTGTCGCTCCCTCTGCAACTCGGCTGAAATCTCCGAAACCACGTTGATACCCTTTTCTTTTACTTCTTATGTTTCACAATCCAATGTGGTAGAAGGAGAAGAAAATTCCAAAGAACACCCTCAATTTCTAGCGTATAATTTTGAAGCATTAGCCAAGCCAGCACAGGATTTGAGCTCCAACATTGAAATGACTTCTCAAAAATGTATAGCTTGTAACCAAGACCTGCATTAAGAAAACTGGTTTTAAATGGAGAAAAAGAAGTAAAATGGGATACACGCCAAAGAAAACCTCACAAGAAATGGTTTCAAACACTGGGTTTTACGCCCACGTAATTGGGGTGGGGGCGAGGAAAGGGACTGAAAACCTGGAGAATAAACATGAACAGGATTCGCAAATTTTAGGGAGATGAAATTAATCAAATGGAAAACCCATAAGTTTTGTTATAGTAGAACATTAAGAAACAGGAAGACGGTGGTACCTGAAACTGATCAAATAACTGCCTTGGTGGCCTCTCTCCTAAGAATCACCGATATCGCCTTCTGCAACGCAATCTTTCGGTTTACTTCTTCTCTCCTCTCCCTCTCTTCCCTCTCCTTCTCCTTAATGCTGTGGGAGTTCATCGCATAGAGAGAGAAAACGTGGCTGTGGGAGCTCTTCGCATAGAGCAAATGAACAACAGAGAGAGAGACCGTGGCTGTGGCTGTGGCTGTGGAGTTCTTCGCATAGAGAGAGAAAGGGTTTACTTCTCTCCTCTCCCTCTCTTCCCTCTCCTCCTTGAGCGCAAATGAACAAGAGAGAGAGAACGAAATGGCTGTGGGAGTTATTGGCATAGAGAGAGAAAACGAAGGACGGAGGGAATTCAACATTTTCATTTCCCTCCAAGTTTTCCAATGAACGAGATTGGAGTTGGGCTGACGGAAATGTTAGGAAAACGTTAACGTTTGAGCTTCCGGTGGAGTTTCAGTTTGCAAATAAACACGGACACGTGGCAGCATCCGGTGGCGTTTGCACATAACGCTGTAGACAGGGGCTGTATAGTCCACCATCCGAATAAAATAATCCGGTCAGCGATGGATGGTTCTTACAAGTTCCCACCGGTTCGGTTTTACGAAATTCACCGTGGTCGACTCGTTACCAGTGAACTCAACTCGAGTTCACAGTCCCAAAAAAGGCGGAGGTAATCGAGTGGGCAAACATTCCACAGGTCGGTTTCGATGGGGAGCAGCAAGGATGACTCGCTTTCCTTCATAAACGTTTCTTCTTCGTCGCCAGTTCCAGTGTCGGACGGAGATGGCTACCTCATGGACCCTAGTTTGCAGATTGGGAGCGCTTCGAGCAGCTTTCAAAACGATGGGTTGCTTGGAGGTGAAGGTGGAAGTGGCAGTAACAGCGATGTTGAGTGCGGATTTCTACGGCAGGATTTCCGGCAGAGTCCACTAGTCGGGACAGTCCAGATCTATGACCGTCATGTCTTCCTTTGTTACAAGAACCCTCAGGTGTGGCCTCACCACATTGAGGCCGCAGAGTTTGATCGGTTACCGAGGCTCCTATCTGCAGCTCTCACGGCAAGGAAGGGAGAAATGAAGAAACGGGTATGTTTTAAACTTTACTTGAATTCCAATGGAACGCATCTGCTCTTTTGGTATCATGTCAGTGGGTGGCTTGGCACTGTTTTAAAGTCATTATGTGGTTTATGTTGATTTTCTAAGATTTTTTGGGGCTTCGTCCTTTTAGTGCTGAAGGTTTGGCGCGTACCGATGATAGCTGTAGGGTTTTCAATACAGTGAACAACATGCCCGGGGTTTGCCCTGTGTCATTGTTTTGCGGTCTCTTTCTCACTTGTTCTTTTGCTGATATTGATGATGAATGGTTTACAAAAAGAGATGGATTTAATTGTGCGGTTTATCATTGGACTAGTTGTACATTTTGGGGTAATTTACGGTTATACTTGCTGGAAACATACTCCATTCATTGGCATAATGGATTGCGGATTGGAAATATTTTAAGATTGTATTTTTATTTTCGTGGATAACTGTTAGCAAGATTAGTTTTGACTGAATAAGTTTTACGCACTAGTGGAAAAAATATTGTAGACTTTAGAACTTTTTGTTCCCTCCTTACCTCCTTGTAATAGAAGGCATTTCTTTAGCTCCTGCTGATTGGGTCAACACCCTTTACAAATTCTTTCATACATTGTTTTACTTGATCAAGTGTTTTGTCAAACTAATTTTTAGTTCTCTTATTTTATCACAATCATATGTTCTGTTCCATAGATCTTGAAGGAATTAAATGCAACTCTTTGAATGCATGTATTTATGATTGAACTTCACTAAAGTCTGATTTCCACTGCATTTAGTGAACTGCTATTAATTATTTTATAGAAGTATGGATCTACGGCCAGCTAACGTTCATTTAGGTGCTCTAACATAACCCACTACACTAAAGAAAAAGGGGAGGAAGTAGACTGATGGGGCATTCCATATGAAAGCAGTTCATTTACTCCGGTGATCATATTGTAGTGCATATGTTATTTTAAGAGCTTTTTCCGCTTCTTTTTTCTTTTGGTAACTAGACTGCTTTGGTATATCTGTAGTGTTGATGGATCTTTGTTAATTATGTCATGTACTTGTACTAGTACGCCCATATCTTTTTATTTCTCTTTCAATTATTGTGCGTTATCAATGGAGATTTAATCATTTCATGTTAATGTTTTTTAGACTCGCTTAACAATATGTGAGGGACATGATGGAACTGAGACATCAAATGGGGATGTATTAATCTTTCCTGACATGGTTAGATACAGGTCATGTCTTAAGCTTGGTTTGGATGATGTTACATATTCAATCCCATTCCTTTAGTCTGATCTATCAACAGCCATTTTTAGTCCATCCTAAATGTTCTGTTGTCTTTTTCTGATGATTGTAAATTTGGCCAAGAATGCAGGCGGTTGACGCATTTTGACGTTGATACATTCGTAGAAGAAGTGCTTGTAAAGGAAATTGAGTGGCTCCCTGGGACACCTGAAATACTGACAGGTTCATATGTTTTTGTTTGTTCTCATGGAAGCCGGGATCGCCGGTGTGGTGTTTGTGGACCTGCTCTTGTTACAAGATTCAAAGATGAGATTGATTCACGTGGTCTTCAAGGTCAGGTGTCTATCAGCCCCTGCTCGCACATTGGGGGGCACAAGTATGCAGGAAATGTCATCATATTTAGTCGAAATAACAATGAAGTCACAGGTCACTGGTATGGTGTGATGACCTTTTTGTTCACTTTTATTGCATGTTTATTTGTTTCAGCATATTCAATCAAGTGTAGTTCTCCTTTCCCAATATACTCTGTTGAATCACATGGTTCTTATGTTCTGTAGGTATGGATACGTCACTCCTGATGATATACCTATTTTGCTAGAGCAGCATATTGGGAAAGGAGAAATTATAGACTGGCTGTGGAGGTAGACTTCTTTCTATATTGCTTTGACGTTCTTTTCCTTTTCTTTTTTTCTTAAATAAAATGGCATGTATAGCTTTCCTACCTTTTTTGTTCCCTTCCATTTGATTTACTTGAAAATAACTAGTGAGCCATGTACAGCTGTAAGCTTTTAGGTGATGCATGCAATAATTATGGTGAATTGATGTCATAAGATGCATTTTATATTTAGAAAAGATCATTTAGTTGGTCAGCCTGGAAGAAGATTTGAGCCACCTCCTTGTTACTCCAGCTGTGATTTGAGGGAGATGGGGTAGAAAACCTGTACTTCTATTGTCATATCCAGTTCATTTAAGGGTACAAACAGTTAAAATCTGTGGGTTCCATCTAGTTCTTCTGCAATTCCATTTTTTTTGGGGTCAGAAAAAGGTTCAGCAGATCCTTTTGGTCTGTAAAGTATTTTGATCCTCTCCCAGCCAAATGCCTCTTTTACACTTCTGTGTTTCCCAACTATCGTATCCTTAGTGTTTGATTTCTAACTGCTTTCTGAGGCTGATAGGGCCTAAACACACGCCTAGAATTTGATCAATCTTGTGTTTCAAATCAGAACACCTTGCTTTATTTATTTATTTTTTGATCCAATACTTGGATTAAATATAGATAAAGATTGTGCCTTACATTTTTAATATAATCAACTGAGAAGATGCTCCTTTGAACCAAAAGACTACTTCTGGAGTTATATAGGCTTACCTGAATATCTTCTTCCTGTAGGGAAACTGACATCCACCAAATACAATGCTTAGAAGATTAACATGTTTATTAACTTTATTTACTTTAAGTCTTTTGGTTAACAAAAACAAATGCGTCATCATTGCCAAACAGCATTTAATTTCATCACATATCAGTAATGGGTGGACCACCTTATTATGGATATCTGACAGCTACTACGAGAGTGGGAGATAGAACTAAATCATAATCAGAGGGAATGTGCTGACTTTTTATTTTAGTTAGCATATTCCTCAAGTAATTAGAATGTCCAGAGAGTATTAAATATGAGCTGATCATAGTATTTATGCTGAAGTGCCATTTGATTTAAATTTTACACTGTTATTACGTGAAAAATATTATCACTTTTTACTGGTTTATCCAGCAAGTTACCAGAAAAAACAGGAGGGTAGCGCACATTTGTAAGTAACGCCATCCAAGGAAGTTGATCTTAGATGTGATTATGTAGCCATGTCTCAGCACCCTCAAGTACAGCTGTCAAGTTAATCAGATCAGACAGTTGAACCATTTTAAGATTTGGTTCCTTACAAGCCAAAAAATGATTTTTATATTTATTTAGCTTTGTACCTGGAATATCTTCCTTTTGGGATAGATCCTAAATGTATCCCATAAGATAAATCGGCTATGCCAATAACCAATACCTTTTGAGATCATATCATAAGGATGCATTCAGTCATCGTACTGAACTGAAAGAGAATGCATGGTGGGTGGGTCTAATGCGATTCTCAGAGGCAAAAAAAATCAATATTAAAAGAGAAGGAAGATAAAACATTAAGCCTTTACCTAAATGTGGTCAATCATCTGACGCCATGTATTGTGCTAAAAAGGAAAATGGCCTCTCTTACTATAATGGCTTAGTTGGATATACCTACAAAAAACTTTTACAATTCATGGTCGAGATAAATGGATTTCAGTTGGAGTGGTTTGGTGATGTTTGACCCCTACTCGGGGGTAGAAGCCAGAAATATCCTATTGGTACTTTTGTGATTTATCAAGTTGAACTAAAAGGTGACTATGCATTGAGTTTGTGGGGTATAAAATTATGATACATTCGAGGTTTGCTTTTCAGTTATATTCATAATACTCACTCAAAATTTAAAATTTATTTCAGGGGTCAGATGGGCTTATCAGAAGAGGAACAGAAGAGATCCCAGGAAGTAAGGCTGCAACTAAGTTATGAGGCTGGTAGTGAGGCATATGCGAAGGATACTACACAAGGAAGTAAGATGGGTCAAGGTGGAAATGAATCTCCATTTGAAATTGTTGACTGTTGTCAAGGCAACACAAACTCTTCATGTTGCCAGAGCCCTGTGTTGCCAGAGAAGATAGAAAGTAGTGTGGTCATTGAGAAGGAAGCATTAGTGAAAAACAGCAAGAAAAAAATCTCCAGAGCCAGTAGTAGTAAAGGGGCTTGCACACGCAAGTCGTGCACGATGCCAACATGGTTTGAGAGTTGGGAGTGTGAGGATACGTATGCTGCTCTTGCTGTCGTCATGGCTGCTGTATCAGTAGCTGTTGCTTATAGCTGCTACAAGCAGCTAAGGTAACAATTTCGAAATCTGACTTTGCTCTGTTTTTGTGTTAGCATTGATTATGTTTTCATCTCCCTTTTTATTTGTATGGTATAACAATGGCATACTTACATTTAAATGTTGTGTATATAATGAATTGATTAGAAGATCTTAGATGGATTTTGTATGGAATGAAGCCATGAAATACTAGCAAAATATTAATTCTGAAATTTCATCCAATCAACTTTTATTTCTTTTCTAAGTGAGCTTGGCATGCAAACTACTAACAAAATCTTAATTCTTATCGCTTATGCTCCAGATATAGATATTGTCTACTGGGCAGTTGTTTTTCTTTCTATCCGCAACGCTACTACACCATATGAGAAAATCCCAATAATAAATAAACAAGGAGAGGCCGAAGTAAGAGAGACTCTCCGGAAAATGACGCAGTTTAAGTCAAACACGAAGCCGCTCTTCGATGGCATCAAAAATCACACCGGCAGTGACAGCTTGGGAAGGTGGAGGCCGGGGATGTTGGAGGCACTCTATGAATCGACTGATAAAGTTAACGACGGGTCGAAACCGGAGGATTATAACACCAATTGGTCCAATAACTCCACCGGCGAATGTGACCAAGGCTAGAGGTTCCATTCTCCAATCTCGTAACTCTGTGCGACAGGAAACGCTTGTTCCCTAAGAAGAATTGCTAATTAAAAAAAGAGAAAAAAAAAAATGGGGGAAGAAGCAGAGATGAGCTTTTTGTACAAGAGAAACCTTAAAAGATCAAGAAGTTGGGTTGGAAATCAAAAGGCGCTTCAGAGGTGCTTATAAGGAAAGACTTGTTGAAATCTAGAGAAGCTGGGGTTCATCCGTTTCGCAGCTATTAATGATGTGTGTTATGTTTGCTATAGAGTTACTTTTAAGAAATAAAAATGGACTTGTGGAATTCTGAAATGTTGGGGTTTAACAGTTTTGTAGAGATTGATGACGATCCGTTACGTTAGATCAACTTACTAGTGGCCGCAACAGTCACGGTCCTCTGTTGGATATAACTAAATATCACATTCCAGAGTATAGTCTTTAGAGAGATACAGGAGAAGCGAAACCATCAAACGATATTAACAGCTAAAAGTTCGTCTCAGCTTGAACTTACTGTAACCTGATGTGACCAAATTGACAGGGTTGCATTATCCTTTTCTGGTGGATGCATGACACCTCTTGGTTTCTTACAACAACATCTGAGGCTGGGATTCATTATTCAGCGTCATGGTATATCAAGTTACATAAATTGATCAGCTTTTCCCTACCAAGTTCACCTGTTCCATCCCATACATAATCTTTGACACCCACAGAACGGCAGAAGCAGATTAACTTCACTTCAACAACTGTGACAAATCGATGGACCAACAAATGATGTGTACCGTCATAATAGGTTACAGATATGCATTGCTCTTTCTCTAGCATCAATCACCGTTAATTTTTATGTCATTCACTGAGTTGGCGAGCCCATTATGATCCCCAAGCTTTTGGAACTCAGACTCGATTGTTTTAGCGATGACTGTCCCTTCTGGGTCTGGTTCAGGCACGTCCACATGGAAAGATCCTTGTTTGATTGGTGCAGCAGGTTCCAAGCTCAAGGCTTGCTGGTTGATGTAGTTATAGAGCTCTTGATGGAAGGGATGGTCTAAGGAGAAGCAGTCATTAGTAGTTGAACTTCTCAAATGACAAGATGATCCAGAGCCTTCTCTTTTACAAAAGTGTGGGAGTGATGCGTAATCCATTATCTGCATACAGATGACAACTCAACGACAATGGAAATAAACAGCAGCTTGGACTTGCCAACATCAAGCCAATTGAATTCGAATGGTTCACAGTTCCATTAATTCAGAAGATAAAACAAGGACAGACTATATTGTTGCTTCCATTAAAGTTGTTTCCATATAACTTGGGAGACATGGGAGATGCCTACCCATGGTAGATAGATGGCGCTTTGATACACATAATTACACCATACCTATCACTATCAGCTTAAGCTTTTAGGTCAATGGTTGTTTAACATGGTATCAAGGTGTTCGGTTTAGTGTTTGACTCTAGGGAATGTGTTATCTTAACATTTATTTGTCTTCTATATGCAGGGTGTGTGTAACCTGTGTTTGCCCTCCCTGTATATTTTCTCGTGCTCATGTATGGTGGAGTGTTAAAGTTATTGTACGTTGGGCTCTTTGATATACATAGTTACACTGTCGCTTATCAGTTTAAGCTTTGAGGTCCACTAGTTATTTATCTCATACAATTAGCATATATGTTCAGTTGGGTATATTAATGATCCCTAGAATTAAATATTTATCAACTGCAACAGTTTCATGTGTTTCTTTTTTATCATCAATGAAGTAATATATATAAGATAAAATAAAAGTAGCACAATGAGACACCTATAAGCAAAGGTACAAACTACAATCCCTGGCCGCCCCAGCAATCCACCTCACTACAATACCATGGAAACAACCATCTCCCTGGATATACACTGTCAAGGTCCCAGGGATGGATGCCCAGCATTATCTAATATCACCACTCAAGTACCCATGAAATAGCGGAAACAATGTCATGCATTTTAGAACACTCATCCATTGGTAGTAGGAAGGTGCATTAGACAGAAACCATGTATGCAAGGCTTTGCCCTCAAGGCTTAAGTAAGATGCATGCAACATCATAAATAAAACTTAAAGCAACAATTATGAACACAGAATATGGGAAATGGAAAGTGCATGTTTGTCTGTGAGAACCCACTAAAAGTGAATATGTGAAAACATACATTCTGACAAGCTAAGTAGACCAAATGTGCTTGAACCGAAAGTGAGCTCAATCACGCTGGTAGGATTTTCAGATTAAACATTTGTATGATTTTTCAATAACAAAGAATATATTGCCCACAAAAAATATTGAGCTTCCAACATCAAATTGTGGTGTAGAAGACCATCTTACCTTCAACAACTCATCTCTCCCACAGCCTTGCAGCACCTGAACTTTCTTCCTTGTCCTCTCTTGCAAAAGAGGCTTCACAACCTGCCAATAATGCAGGGCCCTGTGTTAAATTTTGGAAGATACATACTGCTTCCATGAATTGGACTGGTGATAAGAAACTAAAATGGATGCAGAGCTGCAAAAGAGTGAACAAGAGTATATCTCAAGAAAGTAAGACCAAAGAAGCAGCATGTGGCTTACCTTCCAACATGCCGAAAATACGTATGGGGTATTTACAATGTAATATGTATTTGTCTTCTCAGGATAGTTCAGGTCGTCAATGGTAGATATAGCTGTCAAAAGCTGCATTAATAGAGTAAAATATGTGTCAATGGATGCTAAATGTATTTCAAAGTAGATGGGTGGGAAACGTACGAAGCAAACTGCTGCTGAAATATAAACTTTCAGAGAGCACAAATTTCTGAGATCATACATCCATGTCAAGTACTACCCATGGCTTGAGATAACCCAACTTTTTGTCTTTTGGAGGTGAAACAAAATCCCATCGTAATTCCACTATTACATTTCAGTTCTGGTGAATTTTTTATAAGAATCATGAAAGATATATTAAGAACTTAGAGGGAGAGGAAAATACATGACCCATGAGATATGGGAAAAAAAGAAGAAAAAGATAGAACAAAAAGACAAAAGCATCTAGTAGGGACACTCCCCATGGAGAACCAAAACAATACGAATCTGCAAACTGGTATCAGCTATTCCAAAAAGGAAATAGTAGCCCAATCCCGCACAATGTCATATAATGGGACCAATCTGAACTCTTTTCTAGTACTAACCCAAGTTGCTGCCAAGATAAGGATGTCTTCTTGCATCGTATGCCTAGCCACGATACCTCCATAAAAATATACACCTATTCCTAGCTCTCCACACCAGCCACATGGTAGCACAACAAACAGCCTGATATATCAGCTTTCCCTTTTTCTTGAGAAAAGGGAACCGCCACTGGTAAGAGAACTCAGAGATTGTTTTAGGCTGAACCCAACTCACTTCTAGCAGCCCCAGGAAGTAGGACAAAACAGCTGAGACTAATTCACAATGTAGAAAGAGGTGGTCCACCGACTCCTCCCCTTTGAGGCAAAGTATGCAGGCATTAGGCGAAATAGCTAGTTCCTTCCTTCTTCTTTGGAGATTATCAAGAGTATTAGTGCCATTCTGAAGAGCGATCCAAAGAAGAATGAGGACTTTGGGTGGGGCAGGAATGTGCCAAATAAAGGATGGAGGGAAAGAAAGGGGGCCAAAAATATTCCTCGAGCACAAGTGAGAAAAAAAGGAGCATGTAGAAAAAAAGCCACGGGATGACAAAGACCAGGAGCGTGAGTCTGGCACAGATGGAACCAAGGAGACATGATTTAGCTGATCCAACAGGGAGCCTAGCTCCTCCATTTCTAGAGGGCTTAGCTCACGCCGGAATTGCAAATTCCAGGACAAACCCGCAGAATCGCAAGAAAGGATATCTGAAACAAGAGGGTGGGACAAAGAACGAGCACGAAACAACTTGGAATAGGTAATGGAGAGGCTTGACACGCCCCACCACCAATCTTCCCAAAAACTCACAGAGGAACCAGAGTGGATAATATGCTTGACCAAAGGATAAAATTGAGATGCAAGGGCGGAAATCGCTTTCCAAGGACTACCACACCGAATGCTAGCCTTCGGATTGATATTACGGCCATTTCTATGAGTACCATATTTGCTTATGATGATTTTATGCCACAGCTTCCCATTTCAGTTCTGGTGAATTGTCATGATATGTCCTTAAATTTCATGAAATGTCAAAAACATTACATAAACTGAACGTGTCACATAAATTTACAAATATAGACAATTTGTGATACCAACTGAATCCAAGTGTATTCACAATTTTTACAATTATTATATGGATATCATTGTATTACAAATTCCAATGTAATTTGCAAAATATTGTAGCTATCAAGATATGTTTATATTTGTAATATCAAAATTTGAAAAAAATTTGGCATTTGACCACAATTCACACAATTGATTCTATTTGTTGACTATAAAACTTGAAATTTGGACAAAATGACCTAAGAAGATCTAAGCATTATTTCTTTTTGTTGGGTGCAAATTCATTAAACTTTAATAGATTTAGATTAAGACTGAATTAAACTCATGTATATGAAATGATTTGATGCACTTATATGAATTTGGTCAAGTGATTTTCGGATATATTAGGAGAAAGGACAAAAATTAGTTAAGACCACAAGCTACCAATGGCTCAAAATAACATTCACATTTGAGCGTTCGAGTGAAATTAAATAAGAATTTTTACTAGGGACCACCAGACCTGGTATGTATGGATGACCCAGGGTACTTTTAACCAAACCGCCCAATTAATATTGAAAGTTTTACAAAATTAATAAAACCTAATATCAACCATTAGATGCACATATTAAAAAAAATATATGAGAAACCATGGAAGTTATAAAAAGAAGAAAATGATGAAAAAGGCATGGTGCTTTAGAACATAAAGATAGATGAAGATAGTACTAAATTAAGACAGAGAGAGAGACAATGAGAAGGTTAGGCCAAAGCAAGAGGGGGAAATTGGAGGAAGAAAAGAGACCTTGTTTGAAATGAAATACTCCAATCAAATGCTCCCATAAGAAAAAAGAGAAACCTTCAGGATGGTTTCTATATTTGTATGATGTTTCTAAATCTCTATTTGAAATTCTCCCAGAACCCAAAATTTCTTCAAAAGTACACTAAAGTGAGAATTTTCCCAAAACTTAATACCTTGGGCATAAGTTTGATTTTTGTCTCAAACATACATGGCTTATAATATTTACATAATTTGAGGTTGATAGTATGTTGATAAGTAAATGCAGAATTTCAGTTAATATTGCAATAAAATATGCTATAAATCTTTCAGATTTCATGGACTATCATACCTGAGTTAGAAACAACTTCTATATTTCCAACTATGGATTTTACACAATCCCTTGCCGCTTACATTAATCAATATGGAGATCGACGACCATCACTTTTTTGCTTGTCTTTCCTTTTAGTCAAACATTTTACTAATTCTCAAAAATAAGGACATCTATTTGCTTCCAACATTGATGCCTTTTATTGTAAATCAAAGTATGTGATTTAGTACTATACAATCCACAAACAAAATTTATTTAAAAATCAGTTGCAAATGTCCAGATTATATACTAAAAAAATAAAGAACAATAAAAGATGCTAGGTTGTCTCCAAATTTTCTAAGTTGAAAAAAAATGTATACTTCATGAAAGTTGATCTTAAAAGACAAATGGAAAAAAGTTTGAGGCAAGGATATAATTTGGTAAACTAACTGGAAAGCTTAGACATTTTCAATATACACCTTTATTTGGCTCAGTGCAGAAAGCTTTAGACCAGTCATATCCAAAACCTTAATACATGTGCCAATGTGTCTCCCATACTTCTTTGTTGCAGAAGGCTGCAACAGGGACTTCAAGTCAAAAAGACAACAATTAAAACTAAGGAAATTGCGCACAACATACCAGAATGACACAATCTCGATATTCATTGATCTGAATGTGTGACTGCACATAGTAATGGACCTATAAAGAAATAGAATAATCAGATAAAATGAGGGAAATTTTTGTGATAAAGAACAACTAGAAAATGGTCATAAGGTAACATGGGATACGAAGATAGCAGATCTATAAAGAATTAAAGATTCAAGTATATACTCTAAAAACGAGGGAATTTTGTGATAGAGAACAAATAGAAAATAGCCGTAAGGTACCATGATATAAAAATCTCTGGAGTCCTTAGAGTTTGGACCACAATCTATTCGGGGTCAGATTTTTTTCATATTACCTTCTGCAGAATCCAAGGTTTAAAGTCTCATTACAGTCACTATTTAGCTTCAATGCCAGTAAAGATTGGCAGGTCCATGTCAGTGTCATTTCAAACCCATTTGACATATTAATTGGAGTCACGTCCCTTTCAAGTACCAACTTGTATTTACCAGTGATAAATCTCAGGTCTATTCATTCTGGTAGTATGAACTTTAAAACCACGACCAAAACTTGTTCAGGTCAAATGACATGAATACTTCTCTTATATGCGCTACAAATGAAAGCAAATGATTTCACTACCATGAAATACATAAATGTTTGCAAACTAATGCCCTTATATAAATTTGTAAATATTTCTTTATGCAGTTAATGCTCAACTCATAGTGAATACCAAATGCCAAGCCTCAGCTGATTCAATTATTATTGCACAAAATGTGTTAGAGATATCTTTTACTGCTCAATAACTATAATTTCCATACAAAATGATCGAAGGTGTCTAACTTGGAAGTTGGAAGTATCATATCCTTACAGATGCTTTGTCGAATGTGCTAAGCCCAACACCAATTGCAAAGACAGGAAGGCCCTGTGAAAATAAAGGTGAAAAATAATGTAAGTTGGAATGGAAGAAGGGATGTGTAATTACAATGAAAAATCCTCTTCACTACTTCTAATTTTTCAGTAAGCCCAATAAAGCAGGATTATCAGGAAATGAAAATGATATTTGAGGAAAAGATAAAATGGATAAACAGTAGGCATACTGTTTTTGAGTAACCTGACAATCCTATAAGCTGTGAATCTCTCACTGCTCTGTACAATTCAACAGGAATTATCGGTTTCTGTATAAAGAAACATTAGTCAAGTTAATAACAAGATGACTCGCCACTTGCTATAAAAATCAAAGGCATTTTTCCATAACGCTCTTCACATGAAATCAAGAATTTAATGGCACTAAACAAAAGATCTGAGCCATTCTACAGTGCAAGAAACTTTTTACGAAAATCAATTAGCTACCATGGTTGTCTTTTTCCACCAAATAAGAGACTCTTACCCAGTGTAGCAAAGCTAAACCTGTTTTACTTTCTTTTTTTGTCATGGCAAGTTGCCATGTTCAACATAAGTCACAGTTGTTTATCTTTTTTGAGGGGAGAGGCAAGTCAGGTTTCACTTAAAGTTCAGTACATGTGACGTTCCTTCAAGAGAAGTGCTCATGAAAATTAGAGATGCTCAGGATGAAACCTATAGAGATGAACTCTTCTCACTAACCACATTCACCATCACCAACATGGAAACCCTCAAGTTTTGTCACATGAAGTTGTATATGTTTAGACATTAAAAAATTTATTGCGTTCCGTAACCAACAATAGAGGATAGCACCAAATATGGGATTCCACCTTGGCTGATAAAAGAAGTAGTATACCAAAGAATCAGCCCTGATGCAGGCGTCCAAATTATACATAAGCAACAAACAGAATATAAATTCTAAGAACTTGTTGAACAATAGGTAAGATTACAACTTGGAATTTTAGCATCATATAACTCACCGCCAACATTTTGTCAATCTCATTTTGAGTCCTCCATATCAAACAATCCAACAACTGGAACCATCCAAAGGCTTCAGTCGAATAAAAACAGACGAAATTTGATTAACTGAAAACTGAACTTTCTCTTTTGAAGAAAATGAATCAAACCATTTTATGGGCTTTCGCAACACTCCAGTCTCTGGCATTGAGAAATCGCACGAAAGTTTCAGTTGGATATCCTTGATGCATATTCTGGAAATCAAAGAAGAAACTTCGATCTTTAACTCCACTGGTGCTTGAAAGACAAAATTGTTTTTCCGACAGAAAAAGCAATCCATTCTTCAATAATACGCCAAAGTATAACGCAAGGAGTAATAGATCGAATGCATTCACACAATCGTAAGTAGTAAACGATTACGAACTCTAACAATAACTAAATTTCAGCTTCACTTCACCGTGCAAGTTAATCATATTTATGGGAAAAATGCATATAGATCAAACCGTGAAAATCAGAGCAGCTGCATAACAGCAGGAAACAGATCAAATCAACAGAGAAAACTATAACCATTACCGAAAATTCCTTGAAATTTTGAAAGATGCACGTTAAGATCGGAGAAAGTAAAAGAAACTACACAGAGATACTCCCTAACCTGGAATGTTTTCTCCAATGGCGCATCGACTGCAACAACAAAATTAGAGAGTACGTCAGGATTTTAGATCAAAACTCAATGACCGTAAAAATAGAGATAAGGAGATGGACCTTCATTGATTAATTCTTGCAACTGCTTGATCGCATCCTGACAAGCAGTGACCATTTTCCTTTCCTCAAAATGACAAAAGAATAAATTAAAATTGAGGTCCCAATTTTGAAGCTCAAATGAGAGCGAAGGAAGAACCGAAACACACCAAAAATGAAGAAAGATAACGAAAGAGGAAGGGAGAGAGGTTAAGCCAGGTGAGGCTTCTGAGCTCTCTTCTTCCGCTCCGGAACTCAGTCTCGCCTCCCCTTCTTTGTGTTCGGAAACAGAAAAGGACATTAAATCTGCGTTAGCGTTCGACTAGTCCCTGTTGAAGCACGAGCAAGGGTTTGATTACTTGCCCGTGCCGGGTCGGGTGTACTTGTCATTTTTAGCAAAATCACAAAATAAATGAAACAAATAGTTATCAGAGATTCCTATACTTAATAATTTTGAGATGGACTGGTCCAGTGCGTTTCATGGCACCATCCATGAAAACGCATGGTATCTTCAATGGTGAAAAGGAGGATCAAACTTATGTGCCCATCATTGTCTGTATCAAATGTTCTCCACCCATAAGAGGCAATCTTTGTATTTAAGCATAATTAAGTTAATCATCCACATCTGAAGCTACTTATAATTGTGCAAGGCTAACAATTTGAAGAAAGATTCCATACTATTAGGAGTATATATTGGTTAAAGTGAAACCATGCACTATTACTATGATTGGTGAATTCAGTTAAGAAAATTTCTAGCAGGATGCACGTGCAAAACTGCACATAGGGAAGGGAATAGTTGCAATGCAAACAATTCTAGATTAAAAATATATAGTGCAAGTGTATGGATTTGTAATGAGATAATTCACATAAGGAGTTAGTTATTAGTTTGTATTTGTTGATAATGCATCTTTAAAAGTAGGTTCCATGGAGTACATTATTTATAGATGACATAATTTTGATCACCATAACTAGAAAGGAATTATTAAAAGCTAGAAGCATAACTTGATGTTAAAATATTTCGATATCTTTCGCTAAAACTTAGAAGATATGATAGAGTGTGCTTTTGGGGGGCAAACAATGGTAGAAGTGAAATAATCGTAAATTAATTAAGTAATTCTGAAATATAATTAATTCTTCTTATTATTTTTGACGAATTATCCATCAAGGGGAGACATTACTAAGGATATCAAATAGAGAATCAAGAGTCAATGATTTAAGTTTAAAGGCAGCAAATTTAAAGTGGTGTGCGATGGATATATTCCATCAAACTTAATTGAAAATATTGTTAGAGAATTATAAATTTTATTACAATGACTTGGCAACTAAAGTTTAGCACTCGTAAGATGAAGATGTTGTGGTAGATGCTTAAAAGGATTCGAAATAGATGGGTCTATAGGAGTAGGCGATTGAATAAGATTCGATGAAAATTAATTTAACATGGACGTCAGAAACCATTTAATTGTACATGATGTAGCTAAAAAAAGTTGTTTTCCGTTTTTTTTTTTTTTTTTTGTCTAAAGTGGATTGTGATGGCAGAATATGGTTTGTTATTGTTTATGAATTGAATTCGTTGGCCACGTAGTGTGCGATGTGTTACGTCTATTTGATCACTATTTTAACATGTAATTTTATTATTTATGCACATGTCGTGCAATGGCAGATGCCATCCAACACAAATCTTTTAAAAAAATTTTGAACAAAAAGAGATCTAGAGAGAGAGCATGTCTATTGATCCTTTTTATTTATTTTTCAATTTGGCAACTTCGTGTTACTTCACTCTAATCTCTTGGAAGAGAGAGAGAGAAAGAGAGCGCTTAGTGGGTATCATTATATTTAGTTCGGAATATGCTTTCGACATCCCTATAAAAACGAATAATTCAAATTCTGTAGGGCATAAATTGAAGCCATACATGCTCGTGACCAGTGCTTTGATTTGACAAGCTTAATTTTTGCAAATTATAGGTTCTTAGCTTCAATTGAAATCCTGTGGAACCTTTATTTATAACCTTATGTGAAACTTGCATTGGGATCATGCCATGTGTATTGTAAATGGTATATCTGTGAATTTTTAAGCAATCTTGTGAAAAGCTGCAAATAAGATTGTAGATAAAGATCTTACATGATGTGAACCGTCTTAGCTTGGTACCACTTTAAACGGTAGTGAGATGAAGGTAGCAAACTTAATTATTACTTATAGCTACGGCAATGTTGGTGACGGAGAAACAAAGAGACAGGGAGAGCAAACATGGAATTAAAATCATCTAATTACAGTATTTTCAAATGATCCGGTTGATAGGTTGAGTTGAAAGAAAGAAGCGAAATCATAATTTTGGGATTTCGTAAGGTCACTGGCTGCATTTTCGTTTCGGTTGAAAGGAACGGATTCAAAGAGGCAACCAAAAAGCGAAAAAGATTCCAGATTTGTGAGAGAGATGCAACGAGGCGAATCAACCGAAAGACGAGTAATAAATGGTCCAGAGTGTAGTGGTGCCACTGGCCACACGTGAGTGATTCACATTTCCAGGGCTTTGGGGTCCCAACATGATGGGCTTGATCCATGGAATGAGTTTCTGCAACCCTTTCTTGATCATTCTTTATGAAAGTCTTCCAACAAAGGCGCTCCAATCCTCGTTTCAGGGGACGAATTCCTGCAATTTAAGGCATTAATGTTTCCGCATGCATGGACATCCCGTGTTTGCCTTTTTTTTCTCTTTTTGTAAATGCTTTATTTATGCGTGGCCTCCTTTGGAAAAAAAAATGCTGCACATGGAAACATCTAAGACCCCTTGCATTGGAAGATCTGCTAGTCCAATGGTGGAGAGTTTGTATACATACGCTTCATACGCCTACATGGACACATACTTCACCATTAGACCAGCAGATCTTCCAGCCAAGGGCTCAAGCGGATTTCAAGTAAAAAAATCCGCCCAACGGAGCCGATGCAAGCATAAATTGCAAACGATTTCATCCCCTGTTATATGGGTGTGTAACTCTTATTATTTATGAGAAATCCTATAACTATGGCCCTTCAAGTCACAAGAGAGAATATAGTGATTCGTCATAGATCTGAGGGTATCGATTGCTCAATAACCTATTGCAAAATCAACTATTAAGGTGCAGGAGCCCTCGTCTTAGAATTTCTACTCAACTTTCACAGATCCAAAAGGGTTTACAGGGATGTTCGGTGAAATTTTTGAAAGTTTCTTTGAACAAGAGTGCTTCTTAGAAAAAGTATAATACGTACATTTTTAAATCTAAGTGAAACTTTTAAGATGACAAAATAATCCTTTTGTCACATTTTTTCGGAAAAAACAAAAACCATTTTTTAACCTAAAATAATTAGTGGCTAGCACTCGTATTCTATGGAAGTAAACAATGAAATATATATTTTGGTATGAAGATATGACTTTTATAACTTATAAATTAGTCTGATATGATACAAGTGTTGCATGGGTTCGCCCCACCCTCAAAATCACAGTTGGATAAGAATCGTCCATACACAAGAAAACTGGTCTAACATAAAATCTGCGACCACATCAGTGACAGCATTCGCTTCCTTAAAACAGAAGAAATCTGGAACGATAATAAGAAGAACGAGCAAAGATGATATCTTCAAGAAGGTTTACCACCCTCAAAGGAGCATTTGATTTCTTTAGGAATCCTTCTACTAGAATTCTAGAATCACATTCAACAAAGGCGCTCTAAGTCTCATTATCCGGCGTGTAACTTTGTCTTCTTATAGATGAAAAGTCTTCCAAGGAAGGCGCTTCAAATCTCAATAGGGGATGATATCTTCTCCTTTTTGTTGCGGTATTCTTGAGGAAGACGCTGCCACGTAAAACATTTGATGGCTATGGTGTTTTTCGACAAGAAAAACCTCTTTACATAACCCTAAAGGGTTGGCTTGGTGGTCAATGCTTGAGTCTGGAGGTACGTTCCTTCCAAGGTTTCAGGTTCAAACTCTCTTAGGTACAATCCTTTGAGGTCACCTTAAGGCCTTTGGCTTGGTAATTACCTAGTTTATGTGAACCTTGGGGGATTAGTCGGTCACGCAAGCTGGTTGGACACCCTGAGTTACCAAAAGAAAAAAGCCTCTTTACATTTACAAGAAGAAAAAAACCTCCTAATTGTCACATACTTCACGTGATCGCATTCCTCTCAAAGTGCAAGGACAAATGCAAAAAAAAATGCAGAGGATGTCAGACCTCAATATAGTGATCTAATGTGTATCTACTATCTACTATTCAATAATTATTGCATATATATGTATATATATATTTGGTGGTGTTTGGTGAAATTATTGAAAGTTGTTTTGAACTTAAGAAAGCACAATACATTTTTAAATTTAAGCGAAGCTTTTAAATGACAAAATAATCCTTTTGCTTCTATAGTGCATTTTTCGAAAAAAAACAAAAAGTAGATTTTAACCTAAAAAAACTAGTGGGTGGGCACAATGCATGTAGAAAATCAAACAAATGAATAACTGTATTCTCTAAGCAAATATCAGGCCAGCATCCTTTGCCTCGATTTTCTAATAGCATATAGAGAAGATGTAAAATAACATGCTTTTTAAACCAATGACCAAACAGATTTTCAGGCCCCACCCCTATCCCTCAGGAGAGCAGCTATGAGTTCTGACCAAACAGAAGATGTACAATAACATCCTTTTTAAACCAATAACATTCATATGTGGATAACATCCTCTTCCAACGTCGCGAATGCGACGAGCTGAGGCCCCTTTCACGCATGAGTTCTGATCCATTCGTCGTCTATCCCCAGTTGCTACAAGCCGACGAAGGGGATCTTGGGATTCCGTATCCGTATCCGTTCTGCGTGCGACACGCAACGTGGTAACATTTCAAACTTCAAACTTCAAATTAAGACTTTGTTTATATTAAGAAAGGGGCACTTGCTTCGAAATAGCACCAGCATATGCCGCAAAAGATCCCAAGATCCCTAGTTGGTAGTGATACGGTTCCTTTGTAAGTCGCATCACGGAGAGTCGAATCTTGGACTATTGGCGTTGGCTGACCAGCTTACCACGTCACAAGTCCGGAGAACAGGCCATTAATCAACTTTCAACAAACTGGCTGGGAAGGATTAGTGAAAAAAATAATTGAGAAAGAATAGAAAATGTGTGTTTAGTGTTTACTTGCAAGAAAGGCCGAAAGGGCAACAATGCGCTGCCATCACAATACAGACAAGCTTTTTCGACTTTTCTATAAGGTTTCTTTTGGCGGTTCAAATATGAGAGCGTTTCACCTGCTGCAGCCACTCAATGGTGCCGGCATGAAACGCGGGGTCCCACGCATTCAATTCCATCCTCGCCGGTGGTTTCGCCGAACCACCGGATTAAGTGAAAATTGAAGGGCAGAAGAAGAGATTTTTTGTCTTCTTTGGAAATTTTCCGCCATCGCCAAATCACAATTCACAAGGCCTGCTTTAAAATTTGATTAAAAGTCAAGCTCCAGATGGCGGTCGGTTAGATTGATGGTCAATCAAAGTCAAGATTAGAGAGATGGAGCCCGATACAAATTTATATTTTTTTTCTAGTACCATGCAATGAATGTAGCTGGTACATCCGCCATAGCTGGGCACGCCGGTTAAACACGCAATTGCAGCTGTTCTGAATCGAATTGAACTCCCTGTAAACTTGGACGATCTGGATGGAGAATGGAGATCCAGGTCCTTCGTTCAGGTTTACCAGCGCCACTGAGATAGAGGAGGAGGAAAGGGCCTATGTGTGGGGGCTGTTTGATATCAGAAGCCGTATACCTCCTACAATCCCAGAAGAATTCGAGGATAGCCTCGATTCATCCGATAGCGAAAGTGGGGATTACGAGTATTTCGTTCCCATTTGCAACAAAGATTCAAGCATGGGTGCATTATTGTGGACCTTGAAGCACGCCGTCAACAGGCCCTCTGCCGTCGTCAATCTCATACACGTCTTCCCGGAGGTCCGATACATTCCGACTCCACGTAAGTTTCATGCTTAATTTCCCTCTCTTTTGCGGTTGTGCGTTAACCTTAACCAACTGAACTGATCGGTGACATAGATTCTAGATTTCGAGGGAAGATACAGAGGTTAATTTGGCATATTTAGTGATTGATCAATTGACCCAAAGACCATTGTTCTGAAACTTCGATTCAATTTCTACCTGATCACGTTTCCCTTTGCTTGAAGGATGAAATCTTGGTGAATAGGTGGTAAGAGTGATCAATGTCTGTTGTTTTTTGTGTTTATATAGTGGGGAACATGCTAAAGAGTCAGGTGAATGAAGAGCAGGTGGAAAAACACATGATCTACGAGGAAAGCAAAAGAAGACAACTCCTACAGAAGTATTTGGTTAAGTGTTCTGCTGCCAGGGTAAAACAATAACGTAGCCTTTCTGTTTTGTGTGTATGTGAGACTTAACACAGCAAAAGAGTTGATTCGCTATGGCGAAAACAAAATGAAACAGGTTAAAGCGGAAACTCATCTGATTGAGAGTGATGGCGTTGCAAAAGCTCTTCTGGACCTCATTCCCATCTACAACATAAGAAAACTAGTTCTTGGGATTACCAAATCAAATCTCAGGTAACAACCACGTAACAGAATTCACAAAACCCTTATCCCACACCAACAACTGCCATTGATTGAAAGAACACTTTTGTTGGTTCCCTATTGCAGGAAGCTGAAAAGGGGAAGTGGAATGGTTTATCAGGTGCTTAAGAATGCCCCCAGTTTCTGTGATGTTAAGATCATTTGTGAAGGAAATGAAGTGAACATACAGGCATTGGGGTCGTCCTCTGCGGCCACTGATGGTATCGTCGAGATGTCTGATCGGATTTCTGTCTCGTTTCCGTGCGTCTGCTCAATACGGCGATTAATGTTTTTTATTTGATCCAGATATTACAGGCGGGGATAGCTCAGTTGGGACTTGGGAGAGCGTCAGACTGAAGATCTGAAGGTCGCGTGTTCGATCCACGCTCACCGCAAGATTCGTCTTTTTGCCAATATTTTCTCAAATTTTCTTTTCTTTTATTTCTGATGAATGCATATACACGATTGCCCCATACGACCATGCTTATCATGATGTACAGACCTTTGGTATTGCTTTGGTAGGTGTATTTATTAATGTCTTTTTCTTTTTCCTGTCATTTTCCCGACCGCCATTTTTCAATACCGAAGAAAACGATAGAAGCCCAGATGATATTCATATTTTTTTTTTCTGTAAAGTAGCTTAAAATGAAAACTAAAAAATGGTTTTAAGAAAAAAAAGGGGGTAGCCTGTTGATGCCCTCTTACTCTTGAGTCCAGTTGTAATTCAAGGCACACACAGCAGAGAGCTCGGTCTCCGTCTTGGTGCGAAAGTGACGCATAATAGCACCTGTAAAAAGGAAAATAGCACTAATATCCGTTCTCATCAATCCATGGTAATCTTTTTTTTTAAGGTAAGGATCAAGCCATGGCAATCAACATGTATTCACTCATGACTTTTCTTAAATGAACGACAAGACCAAATTTCCGATCTCACTACAGATACAAGACGGAAATCCCAGCTTCCAGCGTACACATTTTTTGAAATCGAAGCTGTTTTTCTATAAATCATCATAAGACAATAATCACCTCTGTGACTTAAAAAGTTCAGAACCCCTCCATCTTCTATCAAGTCAAATACCAACAAATTGCATGTTCCTAAAAGAAGTCGAATTCAAGATATTTTTCAGAATTTTTCTGACCAGGTACAATATTTGTGGCTTTTTCGGTTGTCGGCGTTGGGATCGAACTCCTCTCAATCTCGACCGGCTTTGGGATCTCTGGTGGGCTAGCGCAACGTATCAGTGCCCAATTTATGCCTTCAAAGAATGGGTGTTGCTTAATCTCAGTTGCACCTCGCTTGTACGCCAACCTGTGTTGTGGCTCTTTCACCAGTAATCCCCTTATCAGATCTTTTGCAGAGAAGCTAACAGTAGGTGATTCTGGGAACCGCAGAGGCTGACCCACAACATTGAACAGGGTGGCCCTGTTTCCTGAACCCTTGAAAGGAGTCTTACCAAACAAGAGCTCATATAGAAATATCCCAAAAGTCCACCAATCTACAGGACTTCCATGTCCTTCACCTTTGATTATCTCAGGTGCTAAATATTCATGAGTACCAACAAATGACATTGACCGGGCACCTGTTGGTTCTGCCATGAGTTCTGGCAATGGACTGACTTGGTTTCCAACTTCATTTTTTGGTTTAAGATCCTTCTTGGATGCCCTGGAAAAGAAGCGGGGGGAGAAGCATGTAGTTGGGGCCACACAGGATGGCTGGATACACGAGGGTTCGATGCAAGCAGGCTGGACACAGTAAACAGTATTCCTGCGGAAAGGCTCAGTCTCGAGAGATGACTTGACAAGCGTTGGGCTAACAGTGCAGCGAAGGGAGAGGTCAAAATCTGAGAGCATTATGTGTCCATCCTCCCTCACGAGGACATTTTCTGGCTTCAGATCACGATAGACAATCCCAAGCATGTGGAGGTACTCCAGAGCAAGGAGGACCTCTGCTACATAAAACCTGCATTTTTTAGAACAAAGAGTTATAAAGGTAATTATTACAAAAATTCGTACATTATTAGTTTTGTTGCCATAAGGCTATGCCTTGATTACAAAGACATGATACAGATCAAGAGGCCAACACTTCTGCTATGATACAGTTTCAGACTGCATTGCAACATCATGTTACAGATCAGCAAGCCCTGACCATTGCAATCATATGATATGAGTTGCAAATATCCAGATGCAAACATAAATACTTATAGTGCCATTTTAGGATACACTTTTGCATCAAATACCCAGATACATGTACTATTAGATCTCAGATCAGTGGATTAATACTTTGCTTATTGTCTGAGTTCATCCTACAAAGTTAAATTTCTTCTAGTATTTAGGTTCTAAACCCACCACCTAAGTGACATGCCAATGCCAGAGGATCAATACTCCTACCTTTTCAAATTTTATTTTCCAAAATGGTCAGTACTAGAATGAGTTTATCCTAAGGATCTTCTAATATTTCGATGAGCTGGTCATAAACCTCCATATCACCACTTGATCAAACAGATTTCACAATCAATCAAGGTTCCTTGAAAAGAACTTTATCTATTGTTTGGAGTTTGATATAGAGACTGAGTGTAGAAAATCCAAAAGATTTTGAATCTTCAAATATAGGGGTATAAAGGCCCATAAGACCCTGTATTACTTCCTAAATCTAAATAATTTGAATTTTCTTTTAAGCTAAAAATCTGTATCATGAAAGAGACTATCATAAGTAGCATCTTGCTTCCTAGGTTATCCTCTCACAATATCCCTTGAAGCACTCATATTGAGTTCTTACAGTAGTACTTTAGCGGATCACTGGTTGTAAACTGGTAATAAAATATGTATATCAAATCATATACCAATATGCAACACGGGGCTTTTTACCACCTCTAGCAGGATGTTATGCTTACAAGCGTAAGGTATACAGATGTGAACAAATCATGCACCGAGCATCAATCACTCTACCCCAAACTCCCCCAAAATGCATACCATACACACACACAGAAGATAGAGATAGAGAGCAAAGTTAGAAGTTACACCAACCAAAAAAAAATCAGGGTTAAACCAAACATAGACATAAAAAAATTCTTAAGCGGGACGAGCAAAAATTATGTAGTTTTATTAGCTTAGACAGTGTCACAAAATTGTAATAGATGTAAAATACCTTTCAAAAAAATGAACAGAAGCATAGAGAAGAGAAGCTAATGCATTAAATTTATATAGAGAAGTACTTGGCATAGCATGACAAGGATGGAGAAAAAAGAGTTTCAAAAGTACTTCACAAATCAAAATTTACGCACTTTATAAAGGTGGATGACACTTTTAATAAAAAATATAACCGCTTAATCATAGAATAAAGGAGCCTAACACTTCTATACCTTTTTAACATTTTAAAGTTTTACAATATTGTCATCTCATAAACATTTCAGACAATCATGTAACTTAACTGACTGCACCAACACCAGACAAAGAAGCTGCTTGGAAGAACATATTAGATCAAATAATCAATGAATTGAGAACTACAAAATACTACATGAACCAGCTCCAGCACTTGATAACTTCTAGATCTTGGAGCATAAAATATGGTGCATGGTCTAGCACCCATATCAGTGGATGGTTTCACAAGAAAGTTGAGCACATTTGAGTCTATTGTGTTTCTGCGTGTGTGCGCTTGGTTATTGCATTGTCACCGCACAATGGTTTCACAATTGAATAAAATTGATTTCTTTCAAGTTTTCCTTTTTCTAATTGCACTACATCGGGCACCAAGCCCATCAACTGTGTCAAAAAACAAATTTTTAGGTGCGCGATACTCTCTCCAAGAACAGCCATTACAGTTACCGTCAACCTGGATCTTTAATTCACTTAGCAGAGAAGAAGAGAAAGAAGAAAAGAACCAAGTAGGCCTTTCTTTGTGCCCACCCCCAGCCCATTTTTTTTCTTTTCAAATAAATGAACTGGAATGTGCTGGCACATACCAGTTCAGAACAGTCAATACCAATACTTACAAATATAATGAGTTTTAGTAATTTTACATTCTTTTATGCATATCAGGGGCATATGTGACACTTACAGCCGATACAAGATGGATAGTGGCATGCGGTGAGAGGAGACATTTTAGGGAAGAAAAAACAAAGAGAGTTATCTAAAAGGAAAGGGGACTGATATACGGACCTGAGAGAGATGAAGACACATGAGAAAGTGAGGAGAGACATAAGGAGAGGGCAAGAGACATTCTAGATAAGTGATTGGGAAATAGAGATTTATAGAATATTCTCTTTATTGGTGACATTCATCAAAAAATGAAAAGGTACCGTGAGAAAATTGGATTTGCTATTTACATAATACATTTTTCATTATTTAAAAAAAAAACCAAAAAGAAAAAAAATTTTAAAACAATTTCCAATCCTACAAGATTCTTAGAGGTAGGGCTTAAAATAGTCAACCTCAACACCATGATTTCTATGATGTATAAGATTCATGCTTCAATTAAATCTTCAGATTCAAATGGAAATAAACCCAGGGCAATAATTTAGCTCCCCCTTTGACCTAGTGCTTTAACGGATAAGAATCCCATCCATAATGAGATCAATGACTGGATCCCAGGAAAAAGTATCAGCATAAGGGGTGCATGGGTGGGTGTGTGCGTTTATGTGCCTCTGTGAAATGATCTGAGGGGAAAGAATGATTTTGTTATGGACATCCATGACCTGATCCTCATCTTAGATGCCCCATTAGCATAAATACCTACATCAGTGTATATTCATGTCAATTTTTCAGCCACATCCGGTTCTGAGTCAAGAAGTATATTTCCAGAAATCATGTGTTAAACTCCTTCATACCATGTGCATGCAACACGCACAGAAGGGGAGAGAATATCTTCAAATCAGTCTGCACCACCAACCTCAATAACAAAGAAAACATAGAAGGAAAAGAAACAGAAGAAAAGAAAAAAGTGGTGCAGAAAATAGTATACCTTGAAAGAAACCAAAAAATTTTGAAAGAAAAAGCAAAATACGAGAAAGCAGATGATGTAGATGGAAATTCTAAAATAGAGAGGGGAAGTCAATCTAAAATTCTTCCAAAGTTTAATTGGGCTGTCGCCTATTATCTTAATATATCTTGTCTTATTACCAATCAAAAAAAAAAAATTTCCTCCAAAGTTCTGATTTCTTCTAAGATTGTTACTAGCATATTTAGTAAAATCACCTGCTTCAGTTATAACTCATTCTTGTGAAATTCATGTGGAATGCCTACAAAGGGTAAATATTCAGACAACATCCAGAAACTTCCCACACTATGCAAAATGCCTCAGTCAAGATTATTCCAGCTCTACCAGGGTTCTCATAACATACTTTTGGAGGCAAGACCAGTTCCTACATTTTATAAACAAATGGGTATAGGAGTTAATTTGAAAAAAAAAAATGAAAGGTGATTTGGGTATGAAATGTCAGCAAGAAAAGAGGGTCTTGGCTTTATATACTAGTATAGATAAGCAAGATAAATGAAGAGCTAACTTGCTGCAGCAAACATCTATAAGCCAAAGCCGGATGATCAAAAGTCTAAACCACTTCAAAAATAATTTAACATAACTAGTGACATATGTTGCAAGTTCAATTCAAATCAGGATTGGATGAGAAGGTTCAGGTGGCATACTTAACCGCATGTTCAGAAAAATGTTTCCCCGGCTGCCTCTGGCGAAGGGTATGCAAATCTCCTCCTGGGCAGAACTCCATCACCAAACATGAAAACTTGTCTGTCTCGAAGTGTGTGTATAAAGTTGGAAGGAATGGATGATCCAGTGATTGCAATATCTCTCTTTCTGTCTGAGCCCGAAGTGACTTCTTACGACTTGCTAGAGACCCTTTATCCATGACCTTCATTGCAAAATAACATTTTGTTCCACTCAATTCTGACAGATATACACTCCCAATATCCCCACAACCCAACTTCTTCAGCAGCCTAAAATGGCTCAAACCCAAGCCACCATCTCTTGCTCGTACAGCTTGAATGGCTTCCCATTTTGAGTCATTTGCTTTGTGAGGTTTGCTGATACTGCTACTTAAGCTGCTACAAGTGCTCTCATCACTTACATCACTGCTTGTGCTTCCTCTGCACATACTGCTCTTTCCACTTTCAATAAAATCAACACGATCACTAATCTTGGCACTTCCGCTAGTCTTGGTGAGACTGCTGGTTCCATCACTAACTTTGGCAGAAGCTGAGCTATCTTTTACATTCCCATGCTCTGAAAATTTCTTTTCTTTATCAAAATCGCCATTCAAGGAGCCCACTGTATCATTTTCTGCAGAATTTACCTTTCTTGATGCTTGTATCAGGCCTCCAGAAGAAGTATCAGAGTCAAACTGACCTAGAAAAACATCCGCAGCTCCTATGTGGTCAGAAATCAACGGACTTTTGTCCTCTGAAGCTTCTTTGATACCCTGCTTTCGTGTGTCTTGCCGGACAGATCTTGGCAATTTTTTGTCGGCAATCAACTCAGATTTGCTGGTCTCTGAAATCTGCGAAGGCGAAAGCTTGTGAGTGCTTGACTCTACTTTCTTACTACCCGATGGTACCTGTGGCTGCTCTGGGAAAGCCTTGGTGACAGCTTTCAAGTCCATTGAAACAAAAAATGCTCCTTAAGTACACCAAATTGAACAATTCCATCACGTGGTACCCAGTTTCAGAAGCACAGCACCCTCCATTAACTGCCCAAATATTTTCTTCTCCAATTGCTTCAACAGCAACTCAACACGAGGAGACCTCTCCAACAAACTGAAATGACGAGACCACAAGTAATTCAAACAAACAAACAAGCATAAATTCAATGCTCCTGAATAATCGCGTCGCCGCTTCAATCATCTTAAAATTGAAGATATAGCCGATATAAGCAAGCAAAAAGGGATTAAAAAAAACTAAAAACTAAAAATCAGAAATAAAAAAAAAAAAGCAAACCAACAAAGTAACAGAGAGACGCAAAAAATGGCCCTCATATCTATTTGAACCAAGCATTAAATCAGGCAACCGGATCATGAAAACACCCAAAATGTAAATATTGACATGGAAAACCAGACAGCCAAAGAAGATTCAGATATCGACGAGTCAAAATAACTCAAAAGAGTCAAAATGAACCACCAAGGAACAAAAATCAGAAGTATTTTCCTGGAAACACGGAAGAAAAACACCAAGAGATTGTAAAAGAAACAGAGTCATCTACCTCAGAAGGAAATATTTCCCGGAGAATAGGGCTTAAAAACCGAAATCTACATGAAAAAGAGAAGAAATTGACAGAAAATAGAACGGATCCAAGGACCACCAAAAGAAGAGGAATCAAGAAGTGCCAAACAAATGTAGTTTCGCGAGAGCACTGAATAAACGTGAATCGCGAAGCATATCAGAATCACCAGATAAACAATTTTAAGGATCGAAACAAAAGTATCCAGATCTTGGACACAGGGATACCCTTTTCATCGAACCCAATACCAGATCCGAACACACAAGAAGACCAAGATGCAAGAAGGGAAGAGGTAAAAGAAAAAGAAAAATAGAAAAAATCGAAAATCACGTAGTAGAGATATGAAAGCCCATCACGTAAACGCAGGACCACTTTAAAGTAAAGAGGCAAAAGATCCAAAAGAGTACCTGGTTTTAAGCTCAGAACTTTAGGAGCAAGAGCAAAAGAGCACTACTGTTACTTTTGCGGAAGGAAGACAAGAGGCAAATGAAAGCAACGGTGGCTTTGAGGCATGTTTTTGGAGGTGGGGCGATTGAGGCAGCAAGGAAGTAAGAGTCAAAACCAAGTAAATCTTTTCCTTTTACCAACAAAAAAATATGAAAAAAATTCGTTTCTTGTTCGGATATCTCATCGCGGTAAATTCGCCGTGCGTTCGCCTTTTTGTCCGAATGGGAAAACGTATACATGCCAGTGGTTCTAGGAATCTATTTCCTTTTCTGTCTTTTAATTTAATTATTTTGATCTATTTTTTTAATGCGTTTCCTCTAACGCACTAGATTATGTTTTCTTGTTTTTCTTTTTATTTTCACTTTCATATCTCATGTAGGGTTGGCAATATCACGGGTGCGGCTTAATATAATTTGAGGCTTGTTAAAACCCGACCCCATTTTAATCATGCCTAAACCCGGCCCTGAAATAATTATGGTGGCCCGATTTTGCATAGAGCCACGTCTATAGACTATAGTGGAGGTTGAATCTGTTCACATCTTGTAGGAAATTTCTACAGCTACAGACTGTTTGATACAGAGACATTAAGCTTATGAATAACGCAATAGTTAGCTCTACATGACTAGAGAACAATTACAAGTGCTTAATGCTCTTAATTTAGCACTTCACAGCAATTGTACTCACTGATGAGTATGATCTCTTCCGCATCTCACTTGTAATCAAGTTGCTCGGTCACATAGACTAGCACGTGGACGGTGCAGCCAAGCCCAGAACATTGCCTCCTAACGTATGTGTTGTAGTCAATAGTGTGTGATGTTCTGTGGCTCTCTTGTTGGCTTGCCAACTTTGTCTTTGGTTGGCTTGGTGACCACTGACAAGAGAGGGAGGCCCCGATGTTCAATCCCACATGGACAGTGGTCAAAATCTCTTTTACCAACGGAGACTCATAGCTGACCGATGCATTCGTGAGCTTCAGAAAAACAAATTTCCATAAATTTATCCGTCATAAAATCTTTATGCGACAAAGTTTCACAATTTTCATTTATTAACCAAAGTGAATTATATCTCAATCAAGTTTCCCTCTTGCATAATTATTATTATTATTATTATTATTTTTTTTTTTTGTATTTGTATTTATTTTATGTTTTCAGATCATCTCTTGTTTCATACTTTTTTTTTTTTTTTGGGTACACATGAGAGGCAGGTCAATTTGGAGTATAATCAAAAGGAGTTGCACTACTATTTAATGGCATCTAAATTTTTCGCCATCTTCCATTGAGAAAGTGAGCCTGCTGTTGTGGTCAGCATAATGATTTATTATGTAAGATTGAATGTAAACTTCTTGCATTCTTCACATTCTTGTTTTGGTCGAATTGTTTGTCACAAAAACCAGATATCCTTGCCCTGTCAACGACAAGACTACACAATTTATAATGAAGTTGTCATGTTCTTGGATACTTATTTTGCGCTTCTAATTCAGTCCTTTTGAGGGGCTCACCCTCAGAAAAAGTACTCTAACCTAAGCAGCAACAAATCAATAAACTAAAAATAACCATGGAAGTGAAATATTACCTAAAATATGTGTGGTTTGCATAATTCCACAGCGAAAAGCTGAATAGATTACGTTTCATAGCTATTGAAGAAAGGCGTGAAGAAGAAATTGCATGAATAAATTACATTTCAGGTCATGGTCCCCAAGAATTGAAGAATATCTGATGCCTTGCTTGTGTAATAGTCTGGATGGATACTGTTTGAAGGGTCATGAAGAACAGATTCTGTTGTCACACCTACAGCCACATTTGAAGAGTATCAGGAGGGAAAAAAGGATAAGTGTGATGCATAATCTGAGGGACATTGTAAGTGATAGAAACTATAATGGCAAAGTGGAAGAGTAAGTTTCCTTGTACCTGAAAGAACAAGAAGGGTCTTGCAGCCTGCATTTTTTCCGAATAGAATGTCAGTATCTAACAGATCACCTACCATGCACATTTTCGAGGTACTAATCTGAAATCTGCAATAAAAGGAAGACAGTAAGATATTTTTCATCCGGGTAGCTTACAATAGTATCAACAAAAAATTATTTTGAAAGTACACAGAGCTTTTCAATGTGTCAAGTGCCATTATTTGTGCTGGGGGTATCCTTGAGGATGATGGACCTTGTGTTAATATGAAAAATTGTGTCATGGTGAGTTGTCTAATTTATTTGCGTACTTCTGTAGTAAAAAGTCCATCATAAAGGTTGATGGTTTCCCAACCACAATAGGTTCTTGTTGAGTTGCTCCACACACTGCAGCAACCATGCATCCTGCACCTGAAACCCAAAGATCAAAACTGTCATGTCACTTGAAACATTTGCGTGTTAAGTTGAAGGTCAAAAGGCATCTCTAGTCAAGAGTTCACCAGGCCATTCTTGTAAATCAGTCATGTGTCCCACTGCATCACGGTTGGTTGCAATGAAGAGGCAACCCGGATTCTCACGGATGCACAGGGTTCCATACCTGACAATCCAATTTTTGGAAATTAAAGAATATAAGGCTTGCATTTTTTCTCCTTTTAAAAGGTTGCAATTAAAAGTTATAATATATTAGTATTAATAAACATTAAAGCATAAGTGAAGATTGAAGGAAAATGAAGACTTTGGATTCCCTTACTGGAGCTTGTAATAATTAATATATTGGTCAAGCCCAACCACAACTGCTCCAACCTGGTAAAAAGAGATAACAATTTTTCTGTCTTGATCAGAAATAATAGATGAAAATCTAGAGAATGAATTGCCATGTAATACATTACACTCTTATCATGTTCGAAGAAGCAGTTTGATTTAAGCTGCACGCTCTTTTTCCCATCCTCCTGCAGCAAGAATGGCCATTAATCTTACATTCGAATTAAGATGGCAAGCATAAACAATACAATATACAAGCCTATCAATTTGATTTTCTTTTTATTTTATGAAAGTCATTTAAATGTAATTAATGTAAAATAAAAAGCAGATTACAAGGAACCAAGACGTTCGCCCGACATCAACAAAGGCCAAGGTAAAACTAAGGAAATCTATGATATACCACAAAATATCAAACCCCTCCCACTTCAGTAGCTAAGCTAACATCTAGCTCATTGACTGGCTTAAGACGTGATAGAATGAGGTATTCAACCCACTTGCCAGAAGCCGAGCCAAGCAGAGTAGATGCTTAACATTCCAGGGACCTTCCCTATCACCCAACCAATGACAGCATGATTATTTCCTTCAACTTGAAGATTCCTGAAACCTTTCATCTGCACTTCCTTCAATCCTGTGATGTGTGCCAATAGGTCGCTTTAGATGAAAGCCCCACTTTAGAGGCCCTGAGAAAGCATGAACAATCTTACCTTGTTCATTTCTCAAAACCCCTCCAAAACTTGCCGGTCCAGAGGTACCACATCTGCACCTTGCAATATTCAGCTTGGTACTCCACATGGGAGGGGGGATCCAACTAACACTTGCCCTCCTGGATGCCCAGGTAAACTCCTCTACTGTAGACCAATTCAAGAGGATGTCTGAAATGGAAATGCCAGTAAACTCAGGAAGTGAATGAACCCAAGTATCATACAAAATCAGTATGGAATCCCTAACAGCCTCTCAAGGTGTATTGATGCCCTCAAAAAGCCTTCTATTTCTTTCCTTCCAAATACCAAAAAATATCATATGGTACCATCCTATACAAGGCATTCTCCTTCCTACCAGGAAAATTAATCCTCTACTCATCCATCACCTGAATGAATCTCCTTGGAAAGCACCAATGAATACCTCCTTTGCCCATAAGATCCCACAAAATATGATGTGTAAACTCACAGTGTACAAAAATACGACCACCTGATTCTCCTTGCTTAAGGCACAATATGCAAACACGAGGAGATAGGGCTGCAAAAAGTCCTCTCTTTTATAACATATCACAAGTATTAATCTTGTAAAGCATAGCAGAATAAGCAAATATTTTCACCTTAGGTGCGACAAGAGATGTCCAAAGGGAGGTAATAGATGGTGGCATAATTCGTATTTGAGATAGAAAATAATGTATAGAAAAAGAACAAAGATGATGAAGAGTCCAAATATGGGAATCTGGATTGTCTGGAGTAATACCCACTTCCTTCAAAGAATGTAATAGATGAGTTAACTCCACACAATTGGCAGGTCTAGGTTCCCTTAGAAAGGTAGTAGAAGGCATGTCTGATTTTTCACAAGAGCTTAAGTCCAGATTATGGACAATAATAACTCAATAATTCACAATGCAACTTGGCTATACCGTACCATGCTTCTTTAATATAGGCTTGGATATACAGGAACCCAAGGAGAATGAACTGGATAGCGAAAACATGATTAAGTTTGCAGGCGAGACTCATTGGTAAAGTTTAAACTGAACGATGACTTACAGGACCACCAAGACCTGTAAAACCAGCAAGTTCCAGCTCTTCAAGTATGCCTTCTTCACCTATGACATAAACCTGCAAGGAGATAAAATGAAATTTCCTCACAGTCAGTTAATACACCCACAAGTCATGATAGCATATAATTGGGCGTTAATGCTTAATTTACAGAAATGGGGTTTGTCGACATTCAGATAGAGGCATTGCAATACAATCTGGTTTCATGTTTTTGATGCATTAGCTCCAATCAGTTAATTTGCATTACAACAACAGCTATAGTAAAACTAGCAAGAGACAACCTTTTTCTCTTTGGGGAAGTTGTTGGTTTTCAAGAACATAGCTGCAGCAAATGATGATGAGAAGATCTCTTCCTGCAAAATGCAGAGGCTTTTCACAACGAACATATAACAGACAGTGATTTAAAAGCAATGAATAACACTGTCATTACCTCGTCAACTGCAAGTCCAAGAGATTGGAATTTTTTCGAGTATTGCCTTCTTGATTTGGTAGAATTGTTTGTCACGAAAACCACCTTCTTGCCCTGCCAACGACAAAACAAGACAATTTCTAAGGAAGTTGTCATGATAAGTTCTTGGATACTTATTGTGCTCCTCTAATTCAAACCTTTTGAGGAGCTCACGCCTCTGAAAAAAATACTCTAATCTAAGCAGTAACAAATCAATAAACGAAGTCCCATGGAAACGAAATATCACCTATAATCCTTAACTGAAGTATGTGTGGTTGCATAATTTCACAATGGAAAGCTGAAACTGAAATGCAAAACGAAGAAAAGATGTAACAAAACAAGTTCAACAGACCTTAGATCGAAGCATCTCTAATGTTTGCGGCACGCCTTCGATGAGCTCATCGCCCTTCCAAATAACGCCTGAAAAGGATAAAATCCGGGCGGGGGAGGGGAAGGAGCGGTGCGTGGAAGAAAGACAAATCAGATTGAGCAGGAGTAAGAAAACACCGTAATGAAGTGTCGAAAAAAAAAATCATAAACGGAAAAAGGAAAAGCAGTGTTTGTCCACATCGCATATGAGAGGAATTGTATTAAATAAAACGATATTATGTTATACAGACCATCGCAATCAAAGAGAAAGGCTTCAACAGAGTCGAAGAGAGCTTTGATGTTGTCAGAAGAAAGAGGCTCAGAGGCGGAAGCTGCGGCATCAACATTTGATTTTCCATCCATTTTTGCTTCTCAGAGAACGAAGGAGACGGTCGATTGGTAGGAAAGAGCTCCTTGTTAACAACCTCGATGTCGCTGTTCTTCCGGAAGTTGAAAATTTCGTGTCCGGGTAACTTTGATGCCAGTATGATCAGACGTCAAGAGATCTCTGGTACTTCTGTAAGATCGGTTAAACCACGCGGTCATCCATCCGCGCTCGCCTCTCAATCGACGGTAGATGCTTAGAATATGCCTCAGCACATAATTTGCCAATATTCCTGCTGTTCGGGGATTCCTGGTCCATGGGATGACAGGGAAAAAATCGTCCGTGGCCTTTCCCTCCTCATGGGACCGGAAGATACTATCGTGTGGAACATTGGGTCAGAATTTTTTCATTGTTTTAAATGTTTTTAAGTGGGATCCATGTGATAAAACACTATTCATGAGATGCTCCACATGCCACTATTTCATGGTCACATAAGGACCATCTCAGGGAAAAGCCACCGACGATTTCATTCCATAGTGGCACCTTTTCTTTTTGAATTTGTCGACTTACTAATGGTGCCACGTGGAGTATTCAACGATTAAAGATTTTCCAAATATATACAATAAGCCTGAAAAAAAAAAAAAGGTACCAACAGCTCGCTCTCAAACAGTGCAAGTAAGTGAAAAAGATGTGCACAGAAGGTTCTGATTGAAAGTGATTTGCAGGTGATCACATCCTGCCTGTTGAACAACAACTCTCACCTGTGGCGTATGTCACGGTCCAAAAGTTTGGCATAGCATGGACCATGACAGTGCCAGGCGTGGCACACAACATGGCATAAAGCGGTGCCATGATAGGCACATTGGTGTGCCATGGCAGTGCCACGGTGGGCACATAGCCTAGCCCGGCAGGGCGTACTTTGGCCTAGCGTGGCCAGCTCGTAGAGAGCTTTTGGGAACCGACCTCAGGGTCTTCGAGCATGGCACAGAGGTGCCTAAATGTGGGCAGGGTGCCCAAGTCGGAGAAATGGCCAGAAGGTGGTTTTCTAGCATGTGGGCCCCACGACTTTGAGAAGGCGTGGAGATTAATCTGAGAGTGGTTTTCGGCTCCAGTCAGGTTGAGGATAAACTAGGGACTGAGACGAAGCTACTGGTTCAGACGGCTCGAGAAAACTCCACCCGGAACTCCGAAAAAGGGCAGTATGACTGTACCAGCAGGGGTGATGTTCCCTCCTGGAATAGTGCCAAATGTTTAGCATCCACCTTGAGGGGAGGTGGTGTGTGCTTGGCCTTCCCTTGTGCCTTTGTAGGGCACGGTACAAGCACTCCCCGGCGCAACCCGGGGGCGGGTCCGGCATGCTGGAGGGCATGTTTAGGACTTCCTAGGGTATCGATGGTCCACCCTAGGACACTATGCGGGCAGCGGCTCGCCTCTGGTGCGCATGCCATCGGTAATGGGGGTTACTATGCTGGGCAGCCTTTGTGTGCGCTATGCGCACTTAGGTGGGCATGGTAAGCGATTGGGCTATCGCTAGGCCACGAGGGCTTAGTGTGGGCCTCCGTGGTGGCACGTCTTGGGTTCGGATGTGCGCCACAAGCGCGGCGAAGCACGAAGGCAAGGTAAAGGGGCGACGCCTTGCCAGGTTTACTTGTGCGACTAATGCTAGGCGCGGAGCGCCATGTTGGGCTACTTGCGATGCGGCGAGACCCGAGTTGCCTTATTACACTCGAGGGGGACTCGAGGACAGTGTTGTGGGCTGGCAACCCTCAATACAAGATCATGGGAGCGCCTGGGAGCTCCTTGGCTATTCATGGTGCACGGTAATGACCCGATATGCATGTGAAGCTCCTTGAGTGGGGTAAGCTAGATGATCGACTTGGTTGGGCGTCTCATGACACGGTGGTGTGCGTGAGGGCCGCAATGACAAGGGAAACCTCATAAGCCGGGCGAGCGTCAGGATGGATGCTGGGAAGCAGCTTGTGAGCCGACCAAGGTGGCCTTGTGTGCGGGACTCTAGAGTGAGTCGTATCCTGTCGATGCATCACGTGGGCATTCGGAAATGGGTCGGAAGCACCTGAATGAGGTAGGCTGGCCATGGCATGAGAGGGCCATGGCGCCGCACGGTCGTTCTGCTGCGTGCGAAAATGTTTGACCGTGACAATTGGTATCGGAGCACAGAGGTGTTCAATGGGAAGCAGTAATGCTATCGGTATCAGAGAGAGGTGTTGCTCATGGCATGCTACGTTGCAAGGAAGTGACAAGGCATTGCTAACACAGTGGTGTGCTCGGTTACAGTGTGGTGACTGGGTTGAGCTTTGTGATTATACACACTGGCTTGGTTATGATATGCAGCGACAGTTGCTTGGTATCAGAGATCGCTTGTCTTTGCTAAGGATTGGCATCACGAGTATGAATGCTTGGAGTGGTTTCGAGTAGCGGGAGGGCTACTGGCCATGGTATGGTTGGCTTCTATCGGCAGGGCAAGGTTGAGATAACTAAGCCCAGGATCGAGATGTTGCTACCTACAATATTGGAAGGATCTTTGATGCAGTTTGAGATTGTGCAGCTCTAGTGTGAGCATGGGTGTAAATGCTACTGGAGAAGGGTTCTCTGTTGCATGGAGCTTGTGTTGGCATAGTGTTGCCTATTGTGAGAAAGTCGAAAAGACTACAACAAGATACTTAATGCTAAAGTCTGGATGGCTCAAGTGAAGAGCTATGCATGGGCATGCTAGTAGAGAAAGCTAGATGGTGGTGACCATGTTGCTCCAACGGATCGGACAACCATGCCACAAGTGAGAAACAAAGTTTCAAGACTACAAGTAAAAATGAGGCAGATGCACGGCGGTGCAAATAGTCAAGTCCCAAGTGAAATGAGGGACAGATGTAATACAATGGAGAATCATCCGGCGGGATGAATTCAATACAGAAGAACACACAATGTGTGCACGGTGGTGCAATGGTGGAAGTGCAGTGGTGCTTCCAATGGCTTGTCATCAGGTGAGATGACAATCTAGCAAGTGGCTAAATGGCAGACCTTCGACGGACTGAAGGCCTACACAAAAGATAGAGAATGCGGGTGTTGGCTCAGGGTGAAGACAGTATGTCGAGGTACTAGAGCAGCCCAAGAAGAATACTATGAAAATGCTCGCTCAGGGTGAAGGCAGAAGCGCCGAGGTACTAGAGGGGCCTAAATATAAGCGAATGCATAATGGATTGGTGGCTTGCTCAAGACAAAGGCTGTGGCTGGGTTGCTTGAGGAGCACATCGAAACATTGATGCATGTCGGCTTTGAGCTACAACAGAGAGTGTCTACTCGGGGTGAAGGCAAGTGTTGCTGAGGTACTGGAGTGGCACGGCAATATAAAGAAAACTTATTGTGAACTAAGTGGGGGAGTCCACTTAGACATCAGATGACGCAGAAATGAAAGCAGTGTACTGTGATGCTGTGACATGCTGGCAGGTGTGACAGGGTTGCACAACAACAGTGAGTTGTTTGGTTCGAGGTACTAGTTTGCATTGGGGGTCGGCAGGACTCTTCTAACAATGCTTGCAGGGTGAAGACCAATGCCAGGTTGCTCGGGTAAATCAGTTATGCTGCTATGGACAAATGAGATATGGCCATTAAGTGTCAACAGATTGGCACAGATGCAGAATGCTTAAGTCCTCAGAGGAGGCACGGTGCAGAGAAGGCACATTTGGGCGGTTTGAAACAGACAGATGAACTGTAAGCCGCAGAGATTGAGTTTGAGTTGCAAGTCTGGAAATCTGGGTGCAATAATGTTGATGATTGTTATGGGACAACATTCGACGCTTGTATTACGGAAGACCGGATGCGCACTGAGCGTAGAAGACAAAGAAGCTTTGGGGTGACTTGTGAGTCACGTCCTGCGGGACAAACCATTGAAAGAACTTGCTTTGAGAAGCAAAGGAGTGGTTTCGATCAACAGAGAAAGGTTGGTGGCCGCAATCATATAGAAGAGAACTTAAATGGGAATGTCTTCAGTGGAAGGCTACTTGGTGATATGCGCAGAGGAAGCATGGTGGTCAGAACCAGCTAGTGAAGTTGGGAGATCACAATTGGGGACTTGACGGACTGGGTTCCTAACTTTCCAAGAGATTACTTGGCGAGGTGCTGCAAGGGTGCAGTTGGCTTGCGAGCCATGTCCTGAGGGACACATCTCTTTTCAAGATGAATACAGGAGAGCTCAAGGGAGGAGCTAAAACTGAGATTGGATGGGAGCATCCATAAGCCGAAGGGCTATGTCCAGTGGGACTCCAGAAACCAGAAGAGCAGAATGCTTTGGCTTGAGAGCCACGTCTTGCGAGACGCTGAAAACATTGGTGAAGTGTCAGAGGACACATGCTTGGGTTTCTTGGTGAGACCTTGGCTCGACGGAGAGAGCCTAAAGGAGAATGATTCGTGCATGATTGCACATTGGTCCGGGAGTGGACTTCTATCAGTGAGATGCCGAAACTTGGTTTCACGGCCAAGTGCAGCGGACGTTTTGCTTGAAGAGTCAGGCAGAACTTGAGGGTCAGTGATAGACCTTAGTTGCATACAGAGGTGTACACATTGAGTTCGCTCAGAGGAGCAGTGGTGTTGGACTTAGAAAAGTCGACACTTGAGATTGCGCAGAGACGCAGAGCTACCGAATTCGGTTCAAGGTTGAAGGGTCAAGGTGCAAAGTTCACGGATGAAGCTTCAAGAGTGAAGGTTCAAGTGCATGGCAGGAGTGTCAGCACAACAAAGAGCTACCCAACTACAAAGAATGAGTGTTGACGAGGGCGTCAACAGCATAAGTGGGGGAGAATGTCACGGTCCAAAAGTTTGGCATAGCATGGACCATGACAGTGCCAGGCGTGGCACACAACATGGCATAAAGCGGTGCCATGATAGGCACATTGGTGTGCCATGGCAGTGCCACGGTGGGCACATAGCCTAGCCCGGCAGGGCGTACTTTGGCCTAGCGTGGCCAGCTCGTAGAGAGCTTTTGGGAACCGACCTCAGGGTCTTCGAGCATGGCACAGAGGTGCCTAAATGTGGGCAGGGTGCCCAAGTCGGAGAAATGGCCAGAAGGTGGTTTTCTAGCATGTGGGCCCCACGACTTTGAGAAGGCGTGGAGATTAATCTGAGAGTGGTTTTCGGCTCCAGTCAGGTTGAGGATAAACTAGGGACTGAGACGAAGCTACTGGTTCAGACGGCTCGAGAAAACTCCACCCGGAACTCCGAAAAAGGGCAGTATGACTGTACCAGCAGGGGTGATGTTCCCTCCTGGAATAGTGCCAAATGTTTAGCATCCACCTTGAGGGGAGGTGGTGTGTGCTTGGCCTTCCCTTGTGCCTTTGTAGGGCACGGTACAAGCACTCCCCGGCGCAACCCGGGGGCGGGTCCGGCATGCTGGAGGGCATGTTTAGGACTTCCTAGGGTATCGATGGTCCACCCTAGGACACTATGCGGGCAGCGGCTCGCCTCTGGTGCGCATGCCATCGGTAATGGGGGTTACTATGCTGGGCAGCCTTTGTGTGCGCTATGCGCACTTAGGTGGGCATGGTAAGCGATTGGGCTATCGCTAGGCCACGAGGGCTTAGTGTGGGCCTCCGTGGTGGCACGTCTTGGGTTCGGATGTGCGCCACAAGCGCGGCGAAGCACGAAGGCAAGGTAAAGGGGCGACGCCTTGCCAGGTTTACTTGTGCGACTAATGCTAGGCGCGGAGCGCCATGTTGGGCTACTTGCGATGCGGCGAGACCCGAGTTGCCTTATTACACTCGAGGGGGACTCGAGGACAGTGTTGTGGGCTGGCAACCCTCAATACAAGATCATGGGAGCGCCTGGGAGCTCCTTGGCTATTCATGGTGCACGGTAATGACCCGATATGCATGTGAAGCTCCTTGAGTGGGGTAAGCTAGATGATCGACTTGGTTGGGCGTCTCATGACACGGTGGTGTGCGTGAGGGCCGCAATGACAAGGGAAACCTCATAAGCCGGGCGAGCGTCAGGATGGATGCTGGGAAGCAGCTTGTGAGCCGACCAAGGTGGCCTTGTGTGCGGGACTCTAGAGTGAGTCGTATCCTGTCGATGCATCACGTGGGCATTCGGAAATGGGTCGGAAGCACCTGAATGAGGTAGGCTGGCCATGGCATGAGAGGGCCATGGCGCCGCACGGTCGTTCTGCTGCGTGCGAAAATGTTTGACCGTGACAGTATCGACCACCTCCTCGATGAAGCGCGTCACTTGTGCTCCTTATTCCACGCTGTAGAATTCTCAAAGGTGTTTCGAGAGGCAAATTCTGTAGCCGACGGTTTGGCAAACTTTGCCTTAGACTCATTTCCCTGTTTCTGGACCCGTTCGGTCCCACCGCCTATCCATCAACTTCTACTTGATGATGGATGTGGCAGATCTACCCCTCGTTTTATTCCATCTTTAAAATAAATCCCAATTTCTCTTCAAAAAAAAAAAAGTGAAAAAGATGTGGAACCCTAGACCATTAGTTGGTCAATGGTTCTGTTCTTTGGAAATCTTCTATACTTCATGGGATCGGAGAGTTGAACAGTAGTTCACATCCCGAGCCTTTATCTATAATTTTATTTACAGCTATTCATAAGATTGCTTAAAAATTTACAATTATTACCATTCACAATACACATGGTATGATCCAGATTACAAATAAAGTTGTAGATAAAGCCCTACATGATCTCAATTGGTTGAACAAACTAGCTTATAAACCTAAAACTATTTTTTTTTTGTTTTTTTGAGTGTTTGGTTTATACAAAACCATATTAATTTTACTTTAAAGACTTTAGGTCAACATGTCAATTTATAAGTTTTTTTATCTAATAGACTTTAATCGACATACAAATGCAATGAAATGTAATCAAATTTGATTCAATTTACATAAATGATAAAAAACCATTTTTAAAATCCAAAAATCTGGGCAAACGGTTTCATAAAAAGAGAGAAAAACAAAGGCTTTTTCTAATTCTGATTTGGGAGAACGAATTGCTGACCAAATACCCGTCCATCAACCAGAACTTAGGCTGGAGATTGACACTCATTACAAAGCCGTGAACGATTGCAAATTTTCTTTTCCCTCTCTTTTTACAATAGCAATCATGCCCTCAATTTTAATCATTCTATGCCGTCCAGATAGCGATTATGAAGACGTTTGTGATGAAACTGTCACCAATAATCCCTGCAAGAACAAGAACCATGTTTGAAACAATGGAAACGGTTCCGATCACGCACAACTATCTCTCTATCAACAATTGTCGACACAAGCTTCAAAGCAACATGGCAGTCCTCACAGACACGGAGGTTCTTCATGATCCTAATCGGTGTGCCTTCCGGTGTGTTCATTAGCCCAAAAACAAGTGCCAGTTTCTCACTATGGCGATAAAGAACACGCTCCTTCTCACTCTCATCCATGTCAAGCAGCACTACTGAAGTATCGGGTACATACCCCCTAAGTTTCATCTCTGCTACTAGTTCCTCCCACTTCCGGTATATCTCCGCAGCATGAGGGTGGGATCCATCTCCAGCCACAAACTCATGAACCACGCCATCTACAGTGATCGAACTCCAACCAGGCGTCTTCTTCACACCCCGGTCTTTCATCAACCTCCTCACTCTCGCAGTATCCTCCCACCTACCTGCATTCGCGTACACATTAGATAAAACTACGTAATACCCATCATTCAGTGGATCCAACTCATGAAGATGCCTGATTGCTTCCTCGGCCATCCCCACATTTTTATGCACTTTACATCCACCAAGGAGTGCCCCCCAAACCACACCATTCGGCTTAATTGGCATATTCTTGATGAGTTCGTGAGCTTCTTGCAGAAGCCCTGCTCGGCTAAGAATATCCACCATGCACCCATAATGCTCGATTTGGGGAATTATCCCATAATCTCTAGTCATGCTGGCAAAAAACTTGCCACCTTCGTCTATCAATCCCATATGACTACAGGCATGTAAGAGTCCAATAAAGGTGACCCCATTCGGCCTAATGCCTATTTGTATCATCCTATTGAAGAGGCTCAAAGCCTCCTCCCCACGACCATGCATCGCAAGCCCTCCAATCATCGCCGACCAAGACACCACCGTTCGCTCCTTCATCCCATCAAACACTTCGCGTGCAATCTCTAAACACCCACATTTGACGTACATATCAATCAATGTGTTGCAAACACGAACATTGCTCCTAAAGCCACACTGGTCAGAGAAGTGATGAACCCTTTTGCCAAGGTCCAGCGCACCCAAGTCCGCACAGGCCGCAAGAACGGCCACGACTGTCACCTCGTTGGGCCTCTCCCCCGCCTCTTCCATCTCTGTGAATAGGTGCATAGCCTCCTTTGGCTTCCCACATTGAACATAGCCTGCGATCATGGCGGTCCATGACCTCACGCTTCTCTGGGGCATTCGAGCAAACAAGTCACAGGCCTCGTCAATCTCTCCCGCCTTTATCAGTTGGGTGATCATTATATTCCACGTCACAACATCTCGTTGGCGCGTTATCCCGAACAATTGCCTAGCTTTATCGATGGCTCCGCTAGAGGCATACATGTGAACAAGTGTATTTTGCAAGAACAGATCTGATTGAAACCCAAGTTTCTCAATTAACCCATGAACGATTCTACCCATCGAGAGATCCGATAAAATAGAACAAGCTTTGAGAACGAATGATAACGTGAAGGTATCGGGAAGGACATTATACTGACGCAACCGGTAAAAGAGATGAATGGCGTCAACCTGCGAATCTCCTTCGGCGAAGTCCCTCAGGCAAGAATTCCATGCAATAATCTCAGGCTTTTCGAGATGGTAAAAGATTTGTCGAGCATAATCGAAGCTTGGGGAAAAAGCGCAGACGAACCCAACACGAGAGGGAGGAAGAATCGAGAGCGAGTTGTTGGTTTTGATTATGTAAGAATGGATTTGTTTGAGCTCGAAAGGGGAGTTGAATTTGTACAACAAATCAGTGGCGAGCTTCTCCGTCCAGAGAGGAACAGAGTTTCTGCTCTGGGTTTGGTTGGGTTTTGGCGATGGATAGAGGTGGAGGGAAGATAGGGAACAAATCATTTGTGAACGTTCTGTTGAATCTTCAGAAAAAAAAATCGACTTTATAATGGTAACACAGAAAGGAGGACATCAGTTTGATCTTCGCCTAACCTGGTTTTTGACAAGAAGTTCTTTGCGCTATTGCTGACTGGCCATGGTTTGATATTGCATGTCTGTTCTAAAACTTTCGTATATATATTTTCTTCAATCCAATCAAAGCATGGTCTTGAGAACTCCTAAATCCCATTATCTCACTTTCATCTACAACTACCTCCACCATCTCCGAGTAACATCCATCTCCTAGGCTGATCGAATCTCCGAACCGTGGCTTTCGCTTGCGTGCTTCTGTCTATGCTGACTATACTATTAGCCTACAACTAGCTCCGCCTCTGAGGGGTTTTGCTTCACATTTTATACCTAGCCCTAAATTTTGTCTAATTTACTTTAATGACAACTTGACAAGGTTTGTTATTATCCACGTGTATCAACAATATAACTAACTACCCGCGTAACAAGCTATTTCCAAAAAACCCTTCTTTGGTTTTAATTCATTTGTTACCCTTCTTTGTTTTTAATTCATTTGTTACACGAAGAGCACGTACATTCTCCTCATTTATATACATTACAATCCAACGGGACAACAGAAGATTTCATCATCTCTGTTTCTTTTCTCCTAGAATCCAGGTCATGACCTATATACTTGCAACGTAACAAACATTTTTCTCATTCCAATTTTCACACATTACCAGAAATTTTTAGAAGCAAGGTTTGGTAAGTTAAAGAGGTATTTTACGAACAAATTTAACCAAAAGGAAAAGGTTACGCTTCACAAAGTACTAACCAATTTATTGCATGCATTATATGATAAATAAAATATAGTTTTCTAATAGTCTCTTAATAAGTATTTCATTGAGTACGATATTTTGACTAATTAACTTCGTTGAGGCACGAAAGATTGACCTAATAACATGCTTGACCAAGCTGGAGGATGAAACAGTATGCAATGCTTTACCACATTGCAAACTGCTATGACCGTAAGATACTACATTATCATGTAAAGCATCTCACCATTAGTGTTTTTTCATTTGGAAGTAGTACATGAAAATTTTACTACAATGAAAAAACACTAACAGTGAAATACTCCACATGACACCATCTCAAAGCCATGGCAACCTGCGATGTAATAAGCATTGTTGACGATTTTCATTCCCAAAGTGAATGCATTAGAAGTGCAAGCCAATCACAATAGTTTTGTCATGGCACAAGCACATTAACTAACAATATGATCCTTTAGTGCACCTTAAGTTATAGTTGCTTTTATATTTTAAACATGAATAGCAATGGTTCGACTAGAACTGATAAATTGAACCAAACCAAACCTATTAAGGTCAATTTTGGGTCTTTATTAAACAGTTTTGATTTTATTCAGTTATGATTTTAAAATCAAACCAAACCGACCCGAACCAACTATTAAACTATTGTATACTCATTTATGTGTTTGGAAAAATTGGCCAGTTGTTTGTATAAATCAATCAAAAAGTAATTAAGATTGGTTTAATAGTCGTATCACTAGTTTGCAAAACATGTTTAAGCTCAAACTATTGAAAACGGTTTCATTGAATGTGAATTACAAAGTATGATATGTTTTTTGGCTCAATTCTAACTCACCATGATGAAAAAGGATTAAAACTGAACCAAAAAGCAATCGATTTGGTTCGGTTTTGGTTTTTATTATAAAAGTTTTCCACAAAATCGAAACAAAACCAAACCGTTGCCATCCCTACTTATAAAGAGCCAAAATCATTAATATAAAGTCAGGCGCCTTGGCACTTGAAAGCATACTCAAGCATACTCGAGTTTGAGACTCGGTAAACAACCTCGGACTGATTTATTTTACGGGTTATAAGCTGTAAATCTTCCAGACAATGGTGATCTTTTTCAGGTATCATTTTCGGAAAACCAGCTTTTCCCAACCTTTCTACCTTTTACCTCTTTCATTTTTAGTGCAAAACAATTACCGTCCGTGAATAGTAAAATTAACAAAAGGCGAGGCTTTATAACCAAACCTCTAACCCGTTACAATTGAGCTAGCAGTAGCCAACGGATTAAGTTGTCCTCTAGGTTGATATTACAGCCTCAAAACTGGTCATTATTTTTCAGGCTTCCTACCAACTTTTTAACACCTTATCTCACAAAGCACCGACTTTGTTCTCATGTTCCTTACACTGCTATCAATCAAGACCGTTCCAACTGATAAATTTGCCAGGCCCTTATAATCAGCTAACAAGTTTCGACGCTATATACAATTAAGATATAATTTTGACAACCACAAATCCAACCATTAATCAACAACATGAACTCGACATCAAGTATTTCACATTTGTTTTAGATCAACTCAACCTGCCATGAGGAAACATGCACGCACGACATGCTACCAAACGGAAAAGAAGTTAGAAACTAAGGCAAAAAAATGCCACACTTAATTATTGGGAAAAGAGTCCCGAAACAGATGAACCCAAAAAGAAAAAAGAAAACGAAAACCCTTTTACTAAATAAAATATTGAGAAATGAGTCCTAGAACGGCAGGCCATTATGAATATCGCACCAAAGTCACTTGTTAAGGCTGCTTCACAAACCATGCTCAATCCGCAGTAAGGTAACTGTTTGAAATACCGCCTAAGCATAACCAATGGACAAAATGGCGTAGCAGTATCATGGATATATCCTCATATAGCGCATGTAACTTGAGGCCAACCCAGTCCTATACAGCATGATTTATAATGAAAACATCAACGTTGTCTATCATACCAAACCACTAAAACGAATTATGGCGACCATCCCTCTAAGCCAAAGACTGTTGCCTCTTTACGCCCAACAATCCTAAAGGCATAGTCATGGTGCAAATACAGGGATCCTCTCAGCCAACTAAACACAAGCTAAGCGGCTAGTTCCCTACTAAAGCTGATATCTTCATGATTAAAAGGTGCAATCATCGCAGCCTCTTGCAGTGGATTGAAGAGTATCGCCTCCAGCCCATTAAAAATGAGCCTCGTCTCTACAAGGCAGCAGAGGAATAAAAAGTGCCACCACGCTAAAACTGTCATGTCCTGAATGTCAACTGTAACATGTTTCCTAAAATGATCCAGAGTAATTCCTCGCTAATTCTAAAATATTCATAACATTGTTCTAAATGAAACTAAAGGGTAGGCGTAACAAACTAAGTCAAATGCTTATGTCTACACATCATGCTAAGATGAAACATATTCTAGATTCTGACAACCACACAGAAAAATACTAGTTAGAAAGACATTCTATTGCTAAGCCATACACTGATGGAAAAGCCAATAAAATATATAAGTTCTTCAGTCTGGTCTTCTAAACCCTCACTCCTTGATGTAATAGATAACACTTCTACAACCTGCAAGGAAACATCTAGATCCAATCCAAGAAATGTGATGGCAGAACTAGACAATCCTGTGCTGTGTGTATAACTTTTGTTGAGCTAGAGAAACCTGCTGAAAACATAGCATGCCAAACTAGAGAGAGACCTGCATTGAAGTTCTACAGGGAAGCTTAAGCAACTGCATTTGGAAATACCAGATCTATCTTGCATATGGATGATACCGGCTACCACCGCTATAACCTGCCCTACTTCCATATAATCCACCTGCTCCACCATAACCGGCACCAGGGCCAGAATCATAGCCACCACCATAGCCTGAACTTCCGTAACTCCCATAACCCTCACCTCCTCGGCCATAACCTCCTAATCCACTTCCAGCATAACTCCCACCAAATCCACCACTGTAAGGTCCAAGTCGACTAGAATAACCAAGGGAGGACTCACCTCGGTAACCACCTAAGCCACCACCACCAAAGCCCCCATAACCACCACCAAATTCACCACCACCAGGACCATAACCACCATAACCACCAAGTCTACTGCCAAAACCACCAGGTGTCCTATAAGAAGCAGGACCAAATCCACCTCCACCAAAACCAACATAAGAGTCGCCAAATCCACCAAAACTGTCACTGTATGGACGAGCCCTAGATTCACTACCAAATGCAGGACCATGTGGTTGGTTTGAGGCTTTCTTTGGTTCTGCCTTCTTGATCTCCACCTACAAGAAAGCAAGAAAGTTAACCTAAAATTTTGCTACCTGTAAATTCTTTACGATCCATGGCTTGGGAACACCTATAATATCTGTATTGCTTAACTTCCTACCATGAAGGAAAAAAACATGATAAAGCCATTAATCTGCACATGCCAACAAATGAGCACTAGTACCAACTACCATGATATGAATGCAAGAAATGAAATGCAATGCTGTATGATACTGTGTAGAGCAGTGTGTGAATACATGCAGTCCTTGGGAACCATTGCACTTTACTTACCTGTGTACCTTGCATATCAATCATATTTCCATTTGCCAAAATATCATCTACAACGTGTTCACTATCAAACACTATAAATCCAAAACCTCGGGAGCGGTTGGTTGCATGATCACGTATGATCTGGTGATCCAACACCTTCCCATACTTGGAGAAGAAATTCTTGAACTCATCTGTTCAGTTCAGAATGCCAAAAGAGAAAACATGTTAAAAGGAATACATACAAGGCATGATATTCCCATATATTTCAACAAACCTCTTGAGAATGAGGAACACGAAAGATGGAAATAAGAAAAATAAGTGGGAAAAAAGGATTTATATGTTGACAACCATACCGTCAGTGACACTTGATGGAATACCCCCAACAAATATCTTTTTTGTTTTGAAATCCTTAGTCTGCATTGACCCTTTTGGGATGGTTCGTTTAATTTCAACCTGCACAAAAATAATTTATAATTCACAAGTTAATGCCAATCTTAGTTTGCATAGCTCAGACTAGAAGCATTTCTAATATGACAAATAGGTTCTTGAGGAGCGCTGCCACAGTCCAAAGACTTTCTGACTCTAATCCAAAATAAAGCCACACACACAAAACACATAGAGTGCACAGATATGGGATGAACAAAGCAATATGAGATCATTATCTTTAGGCGTTCTATTACTAGATGCTGTTATCAGTCTTCGGAAAAAAAAAAGAGAGATGACCAATATATTTTCCAAAGTGACAAAAGAAGTTATATGGTAGAAAGAACCGCAGAAACAAATTGTCAGTGTTCTGTGTAATGCCAGGCAAATACGAACCAAACAATAAACAAAAACAAAATTCTCAACGTAAATTATACTTACAAAATCATCACAGGAATACAAGAATACTTACAGGTTTCCCATTAATAACATGGGTCTCTTGGATAACTTTGTCTACCACTGAAGGGTCAGCATAGGTGATAAAGCCGAAGCCCCTAGGATACCCGGTTTGCCGATCTTTCATTATCACTGAATCCGTTATTTCCCCATATTTTCCAAAGTACTTGGTAAAGGTAGCTATATTCATCAAAACAACAAACGTCAAAAAACCGACGTAAGAAAAAGAATTTATATCACCAAGATATGTACTAAAATGAACAGAAGCTTAGTAAAACTACAAAACATGTAATAATCGTGCTAGAAAGGTTAACAATCGAAAATGAAATCAACAAAGAAACAGCTCGAAAGAGAAACAAAGAATAATTCAAAAAGACGTATTCCATGAACCAGTAAATACTTTTTTTCCTGGCAGTCCTTCAAAAATGTAAATACATGTCATCCAGAAGAGATCCTAAATTCTTCTATCACAGATGCAAAAGGAAGGGAGAGTAAAACATATAAGAATAATCAGAAATTATGAATGAAATGACATATAAACAAACCTAGGCTCGTATCCTTAGCCAGACCACCGATGAAAATCTTCCTGTTGTATGTAAACGGGCAAAAAAAAGGGACGCCGATATCAGAAAACTCAAAATTAGATCTAGTAATGAACAATGAATATAACGAAACAGGATCATGAGTAAGATAGATCAGACACACCCAGGACTCGCTCCCTCTCCCGTCTGCGGCTCTGATGCCCTTGAATCGTTTTCCTTCGATTTCGAACCCATGTCCTTATTTTATCGGGATTTCCACACAACCAGAGATCTGAGACAGAAAATATGCGTAGGCGACGAACGAGAACAGCAGAAAGGGAATTAGCAACAGCGCACAACCAATAATAAAAGGAACAAGTATAGCTAGGGTTTGGGGAACTTACTAGTTCGCAGAGAAAGATGCACTCGATAAGCAGATTAGGGTTTGCTTCGCAGTACTTAAAAAGACATAGGCCCAAAAAGATGTCTTGTGGCCTCTTATCAGAAGTTTCTGGAGTGAGTCGCAAATAGCTTTATTAGAACGGGCATTTCCCAATCCGAATTCAAACCCGCCCGATTTAAACGGTTTTAGCCCGTAGGAGGACTAGCACTACTGGACCGGCACGGTACGGGCAAATTTAACCCTGATGGGCCACGGGCCGGGTACGATACTGCCCACTTATGAAACAGGTCGTGCTGTGCCTGGCCCGTAACCCAATACCCCCCAGTCACAGCCTAACCCGCTGCACGGCTAAGGTTAGGCTGTGGCATGCAGGTTAGCGAGCTGCATAATAAATTTATTAAAAAATTCTAAAAGATAGAAAAATAATAATAAATAACACAAAAAATTCTAATAATATATATTTATTATTTAAACATATATTTTTACATATATTGGGAAACAATTTTCTCAAAATTTATAAAAAAAACACCACAAAAAGGTAAGAAACCCTCTCTTTTTTTAGTGCAAAACCCACAGGTTGGCACGCTTAAAGCGTGTTGTGCTGTCCGTGTGCTTTTGTGGGCTATGCCTTGATAGGCCCAGTACCCCAGGCACGGCATGGCCCACTAATAGGTGTTGGGCCATGTTGATCATAGGCACGTTTTAAGCATGCTGGGCCGTGCTGTGTCCATTCTCTCCTGGCCAATAAGCAACCTTAACTAGCAGTTCACATCCTAACCGGATAACTTGTCCATTATTAGATGGGTTTGGAATGGTTGTGCGCTGATCATTATGCAGCCCAGGAATTACTTCATCAAGTGGGGTTATTATTATGAAATACAAAAATAGAATCTCACTAAGATCCTCTGTTAATTAATTTGAAACCAATTAAATCTTCTGACATAAAAAAAAAAAGAAAAAACCATATCCATCACCGGGCTATCAAATTTAATTAATAACTTTGCAAGAATGTGAAACTTCATTTATCATGGCAAGTTTAAATTGTTTCAAGTTAATTAACAAATGATTATAACTTGAAATGATCTATATGTGCTGGTATGTATAATGCTCTACTTGTCAAGGGTGGAGCTTTGAATATATAATCTTATCGTTACCAAAAAAAAAAAAAGAATATATAATCTTTTACTGTAACACGCACAAATGAAGTCCCAAGTCATACACATCCTTTTCTTCTGAAAACATTAATTCGACCCCACACCTCACAGAAAAATTGTGGACTATGATGGGTAACTATTTGACGACGCGTCGGACGAGAGTGATTTGGAGTTGGTCTGAAATATTATCTGCTGGAGCAATTCCATGTTTGATCAGCCATTCTGTCGTCCTATGCACATGCTTTCACCATTGGAAAATCCGTCGCTATGCCGCCATTGGAACATCCGATATCAAACAGAGTAGATAAGAACTCGTTTTCCCCACAAAAACACAAAACAAAAAGGGACAAACGAAGGCCTGCCGTAACGGAGTCTCCATCATAACCCCCTCTTCGTCTTTATTGCTCGAATTCGGTTTCGTAGAAGCGACGAATGCAAAATCTGAATGACGCTTCCTCAACTGATGAAAACTTTTTAAGTCTCGAACTCATCGACCCGTTCTACATACATAAAACTGTTTGTTACATTCTCTGTGCCCTGGAGAACTTAGCCGCGGCGTACTGAAAGAAAAGAGAGAAGAATGCTGAAAAAGTTGTTTGGTGTGCGTGGACTCTGGCGCTGGAAGTCTGCAAAGGCAGACCCTGCTGCTCCATCACCACGGGAGAATTGCTCATCGGTGCTGAAGATAGTCCATGCAGGTGGCATTGTTGAACATTACTACATGGCGGTGCCTGCTCTCGAGATCATGAAGAAGTACCCCTCATGCTTGCTAGCTCGGCCCGACGTATTCAGGCGCCCGTGGAGCTCGCTAGTCCGGCCTGACCAGATACTTGTTCCGGGGGAGAAATTCTTCCTCGTTCCGCGATATACCGTGGAGAAGCTTCGGAGTAGGATCCAGCAACAAGATACCGGAGATTCCTCAATTGATTATTCAGTTTCGCAGCTGTCAATTGATGCCTCTGGCTCTGATAGTTTTGTTTCTGGGGAGAGCTGGGAAGAAGGTTCCAGCAAGTCCATCGTGCGACGACGGCGTAAAATCAAAGACACTGGCAGGACGAGAATCAAACCAACCAACGTCGACCCTGATGATAGTTTCAGTTTCTCTAGCACAGATTCCATTAAAAATGGCCCTTCTGACCGCGAACGACGGAAGAGGAGGGTTAAGAACGTAGTAACGTGGCATCCCACGCTTAACGCGATCAGGGAGGCATCACCAGCACATGCGACCTGAAACGATATATTTCAGCGAGACTGATTCCCATCTAATTTTCTCTGCCACTTACATCTAATTCTGTAGCTTAAATCAACAACTCTTCTTTTACAGACTCACAGTTGTCAAAAATAGATCTTCAGAATTATAATCATAAATTTCTTTTGATTCAAACATATACCAGGAGAATGGACCTTAATTTTCTGTAAACGCTGCTTTCGAGATTAATAAATATCTCCTTGCTTAGTACATTGCTCGAGTACGGTTTTGAGTTTCTAGATAATGAGTTTTCTTCAACAATCCTTTACAGCGCTTTCTTTACAGTAACAAGAACATGCTTCCAGTTAGAGAGCAATAACTGTACATAGGGATCTTGTATTCTTTCCACCATGTACCTGAGCCACGAATGACCAACGAAGAATGCGAATTTTTATTTTGTATGTAGTACGGTAGTACCATATCAAAAACAGGGACTTTTAGTCTCTTGATTAAAATTTTCAAAAATATTTTCCACCTTCGGAAGAAAATTTCCTAGAAAAAAATTTCATGTGTTTTGATGTAACATGGAAAATGTTTTAGAATTTTATTATTTTCCTGGAACATTTTTTCCCTATGCAAGCCCATAGGGACTAATTGAAATTAAAGTTAAAAAAATTAGAAAAAGTGAGAGTAAAATCTTTTATTTTAAACCTTGAACTTTTTAAAATATCAACAACAGCATATAACTTTATCAAATTCTCAAATGTCGATCCCTGGCTCTATTCGATTATAATGGGGCATCTGGTTAGATCAGGTTGGTGCTTAGGTGATCGTCTACACCTTTTCTCCAATTCAACACAGCACACGCCCCATCCATTTTCTTGGCACTCGCATCGGGAAAATCCAAAGTGCACTGGTCAACCTCACAACGAAAAATGTTCAAACACAACATGTGGTTCCCGATACGGTGTTCGCTCACTAGAGTCTAGATCTACCTAGTGTGGATGATCAAATACGATGAATGTTTAGCAAGTTAGCAGGGCAATCACGTAAATAGACGCTTTGCCCAACACTGGCCGCTCCTTCCTTCCCGTTTGTCAGCTTGAGTACTTAAAATGGCCGGTGGCTCTTCAGTTCTGCCGGAAAAGATGTCATATGAGGAAACGATCTTAGCCCTGTTAGAAGCCTAGAGGAAGGCGAAAGCTTATCGGGAGTGTTTTCTCCGAAAACCGGAAAATAACTTCCACTGAATATTGGCGGAAGTTATTTTCCCCCTTTTTTTGAGTCAATGGAAAAATCTTTTCCGTTATTTTCGGTTTTCCCCTAAAACAAACAACCAGAAAATTTTAAAATTCCGGAAAAAATTTTCTTTCCCTTGTTTTCCAGTGAAACAAACACAAATGCAAAATTCCTGGAAAACCCTCTAAGTGAAATCGATTAATAAAAATGGAAACCAACAGGTGCCACCTTAAAAAATATAGGAATTACAGTTTAAATGACTTTAAACTACAAGTAATAGTATGAACGAAATGACCAATTTAAAGATTTATTTTTGTCCAAGACGTTGCTCCAGAAATTCATTGTCCTTTCGGATGGCATCAAGATCAGCTTGCAGTTTGTCTATGTTTAAACCACGTGAGGCCGTGGATGAAAGCTTCGCTTCTTGCTCTGCAATTTCCCTTCGAGTTCTGTCAGTTGCAAGGATATTATCAGAGACTTGTTCGAAGTTCTCATGGATGTTCTTGAGGAGTCTGTAAACCTGTTGCCGCACCGGGTCCTTCTTTGCATCCCTACAGAGAACAGAAGGGCAGGGGAGTCAGTGCTGACATCTAATGACATGCTTTTCAACAATTCCTGGTGTCTGTAAATTTGTTAGGTGTTGTTGTAGGATCCAATTGAACAATGTTGGAAGGCTCAAAGCCAGCACCTAAAGAATATCGCCTAGAGTAAAACCAAATTATCTCCCACATGATAATTGAAAACCTGGGCTATCAATGTCAAAATGCAAGTTCAAGTCTGAATACAGCCACCAAACACAAAAAAGGTCAAAGATTAGACCTGTTACTAATCAATCCTCCCATGTCCCATTAGTCTTTATATCTCCATTTTTTCTTAAATGTTCCATATGAATTATGATGGTCATACAGAATTCCTACTTGCATCTCATGCAGAGGAAGAAGAGCCTCATCTCAGTCTACCATCCAATGGTAAAAGGCCACATCTGACTCCAAATAAAATTGAATGAGTCAAAGATCCTTAATCAAACACATTATACCTTAATACCGTTTCCTCTGCTAATGCATAAGTTCGATGAAGGCGGTCTTGGATTGAATTGCTCTCTAACTGAAGCTCTCGTGTTTCCTGCAGGATCCGCTCTATGTCTGCATCTTGTTTCCTGCTGTTTTTTGTGATTTCCGTTATCCGGTTAACATACGATTTCCTAGAAGCAATCTTTGGCTGCTTCTCAAGCTCTGCAGAGATTTTGGAATGCTCATCCTCCCTAAAACAAATTAGATAGAGTCACAAAGTAACAACAGTTACCTACTCCTTCCTAACCTAAATCAAATTTTCTTTTAGCTAGTTAATTTAGTGACTGACAGAAAAAAATTCTTCTTAACAGCATTAACCAAATCAAAATCCTATCATGTTATTATTGGTATACCTCTTTTTAATTTCAGACAAGATGGCCTCTGTTTCCAGACGTGCTTTTTCCACCTTTTGGAGCTTTTCCTGCACCTCTGGTTTCTCAGCAATAAATGACTCTGAATTTCCTTTTTCCTTTTCCAAGGGACTCTTGACAGGATACCTGCATAAAATCATTTGTGTATTCAATTCTTTCACTGGCATGCTAGTAAGAAACTTTTCTGATAAATAAAATAAACTCCTAAAACAATACTACATAAAAATCACAACAATAATTTTGTAATTCTTCTCGCACATTATTGCTCACACTAATCTGAAAAGGCAAATAGAATTGTAACAAGAATAAAGATGGACAACAATTTCTTACCATTCTTTCTCCAGTATTAGGATAGTTTGCCTTTTTGATTTGATTTGCTCATTGAGCTGCTCAATGAAGTATTCAACTGGATATTGGTCATCAAAAGCCATTTCCACTGTTCCTTTCAAAAGCTTATACTTTTCTTCTAGTTGTTGAGATTCTGAAGTTTTTAAATTCAGCTCCTCCTTCAGTACCATTTCTTGACTTCTTAGAATTTCAATCTCATTTCTCTTCTGTAAACAGACAAGTAGCCAATATCAATCAAGAAACTGTTTGTCTCCATTATATTAAGAACTGTACTTTAAACACACACACATACTGACACACACAACCCCACCCACCCACACACACATACACGAAATTTTTCGCTTCCAAATTTAAGGTCTTGATTGCTTTTAATCTTTATTGTTCAGATCACTATAAAAAGGTTAGTTTAGAATTCAGATGGATCCCATAGTTAGTTGGCCTGCATTCATTTTAGGCCAATCAAACTAACATTACATTCAAAAATAAATTCTCACACTCTCAAATAAATTTACCTTCAATGACAACTCTCGAAGAGCAGCCAGTTTCTGGTTAAGTTCTGGAACACGTCTATCATTTCTCTGGACTGGTGCTTCTTCATTTCCAGATGCAGCCCTTCTTGATTCCTGAGATTTTCCAACAGATGGTATGACATCTTCAAAACTCGATTCCGTTGTTTTCCTGGGTTCTGGAATCCTGGACCTGGATATGTCAGAAACATTTGGCTCATCCTTTTTCTGAATCAAAGGAGCCTCCAAGGATCCATTAACAAAAGCATCCTCAAGCTTCGCATGTGAAGACTCTGGTGCCTGTGTCTTCAAGCTCAGCTTTTTCAATCTGGTTTTTACTGTCCGGTGATCAAGATCTACCTCTAGATTATCATCCTTCTCTTTACAAATCTTTGAAGGGCCTCCAAATTCGTCGTCTGCTTTTATTCCAGCCATGATCTCCCTTCTATCAGCAGATTTTCCTCTTTCTAATGTTTCAGACAGCTTTTCCACCAAAAATCTCACTACCTTGTAGGAGTATTCTTCAGAAGGATATAGGAACTGCCGGAAGCAACAGATATATTCTGCTTATAAGAATAATTTCAGAACAATAAGAATAATTGTTAAAAAATAGGGAGAAGAAGATTCAAAGGAGGCAAAAAAAAGTGGATGACAAGTTCAAAAATCAGATATGACAAGTCCAAACACTGAAAAGTGTTTAGAGTGCTCAAACAATGGGAACTCATTCTAGCAATGTTTCAACTTCCAAAGAAGAGCAATTGGAAGAATGGGAAGGGTTGGAACTTTACTTAAACTGAATATTTTAGCTTAATGCTAATGCAATTCATAAGATGAAAATCAGCAGACTGCAATAAGCCAGCCAGTTTCTAACAATCAAGCAAACATAGTATATGCGGAAGGCTAGAAACTAGAGCAATCACTGCTCTACTGCAAAGAACATTGGTTTTGTAAGTAGCAGTAGTTATATGACTTCTGAATATCAGACATTTTCTGTAAACAGAAACTTTGGTATAAATATAACAGATGTCCTCTCGTCAACAAGAGAACAACAAAAAGTGCTTTTAATATAAGAACACTGTTCTCTTTTTCCCTACTAAATCACATAAAACTTTACTTTTTCCTTTTCTTGAATGGTAAAATTAAATTAAGAGGAAGAATACAAACTTGAATATGGACTCGTGCTGAACTGGCAACTTTGAAAATACAATTTTCAATGGAGACTATTCTAATAAATCTACAAAAGTTGCTACTTGTGGATGAAAGAGTTTGTGATACTCTGATCTCGTAGGATTAACAAAGGAAATGGAAGCGAAGACATTTAGTAAAACCATTTGAATATATAAATATATATATATACACACAAACATCGTCATCGTCGTCATGATCAACATCAACTAGTTCCCACCAAAGTGGGGTTGGTAACAAGAATCGTCTCTCCATCTTGTTCTATCAAAAATCATATCTTCTGTTAGTATATGTTTACGTAAGTCTTGTTTTATTAATTCTATTCATGTCTTTTTAGGTCTCCTCTTAATCCTTAGGCCCTTCAATATGCATTCTTGCACACCTTCTTATAGGTGAATCTCTAGGTCTCGCTTTACACATATAATAAAATTGGATCATGTTCAATAGAGGAGCAGACTTAGCTATAGTGGCCTGGCATTGCTCTAATCTCGTACGACTAACAAAGGTGCGTCTATGTGTGTCTGTGCATGTGTGTGAGTTTGTGTCTGTGTATAATAAAATCGAATTCATGTTTGATAGAGGAGGAGATTTAGCTATGATTGCCTGGCATTGCTCAGATTTAGAGTGGCATAAACTCAATTTTGATGGGGCAATGAAGGGTATGGGCCAGCAGCAATTGATGGGATTTTGAGAGATTGGAATCGAAGTCCCTGTTTTATGCATGTATCTAAAACCCTTGTGAACACAGTGCACATTGCTGAACTATTAACATTAAAAGGACTCTATTTAGCTGAAAGAATGGGTGTTATGAACCCATGGGCTGAAGAAGACTCTCTAGCAGTGGTTGGCAGCATAAGAGGTGAAGCTAGCATCCCATGGCGAGCAAAGGCCATTGCTGAAAAGATTCGCCATATTTAGGAAGGTTTTGGTCAGAAAAGGATATGTATATCCCAAATACTGGCAACAGAACAGCATATGCAGCACCCAAATTGAGTTATAATTATAATCACAAACAAGTTTGGGTAGATAATTTTTCGAGTCAGATTGTGAAATATGCAATCGAGGACCATACCGATCGTAAACGTTATCTATGCATGAATAAATTATCTTCGGTTTGATAAAAAAAAATTGTATTATTAAAAACTGGAAAAGATTCAAAACGCGTAATTGACCTGATTGAAGCTCAAATCTCCTCTATAGCCAAGCTCTTTAATGGCGGAGGCCATATCTGTACAGATCCTGAATCTATCTGCCATTAAATCGGGTAGAGATGTCGGAAAAGATAACGAATCGTCGACCAAATGAAGCGACTGACTGCAGATCGAAACCAACGCGGCCGGTGTGAGGTCTTGAATCGACGAAATTCCTGTGGGTAGAGAGACTCCTGAATTCTGAAGAGAATTCAATAAGATTTCTTGAGCTTCCTCCATGGCCTATTCGGCAATCGTAGGCTTGTATTACTAGGGTTTTGTTAACTTCTTTTCTTTTGACACTGAAAACTATAATCCGTGGCCTGTAGTCGGGGAACGCGGGTCTTTCAAAGCTTCTTTAGATGTGCGGTGCTTCATCACGCGTGTAGACGGAGCCATCCGAGGTCAATCCGATGTATGAATCCAGATAACGGGTCCATAGTCCAAACTCAATCCAAATATATGAGACTCCAATATCACCACACAATAACATTTATGGTTCAGTTTAGGGCCGTAAGTGGGTCAGATTTGGACCGGATCAGTGATGATCCAAATTTCGGGTCTTTCCAGGTTTTAAACTTATAAGAAACACAAGTTAAGATCCATGGCTATTCCTACAACAACAAAAAAAAAAAGATCCATGGCTATTGATGTACTGGGATAGTTTGTATAGGTCAGATCATTCTTCCAACCAAGGAAAATAAACTTTTTTGCAGAATTGAAAATACCCAAGGCTGCAACTTACAAGTGAAGAGGAAAACATTTTCCCTTTATTTTTTTTTAAAAAAATCATTTTTTTCTTTTCTTGGTGGCATAAAAATCATGAACATCATGTTCTTGGGCATGCTATAACTACAAAATGGTTTAGAGAACTAAAGTCCTATTAACTCAGGCACAGAAAGCATGTGACCCACCAACAAACATCCTTAAAACTAAGAAAGAGGGAATATCTAGGAAAGCTTTTGGTTACTTACAGCTGATTCACCTCATTGTAGAGTTCACAGATTCATTAGAAGACAGTTGGGTCTCTCTACCTTGTGTACTTCTGCACCAAAGCATGGATATTCGAAGAGACGAAGAGGACGAGGACATGTCATTCTCCCTGCCCACCATTGGGCCAATGCAAATAGCTGGAACCAGTGGAGGCTTTGGTCACAACCTAGACTTCGTGCCTCAGGCCTACTTGAGAAACAGCAATTCAAAGATAGATATAGAGGATGAAGACTTTAATACCAGTAAAGATCGTCCTCTTCCAATTTTTCTCAAGGTATTTGATTTGTTTTAATCTTCTACTTCTTTTTCTCTCATTTCTTATTTCTTATTTCTGTGTCTGAATGAGATGAGGCTTTGTCCTGACAAGAGGGTTAACTTTTCTCCATCACTTGTGCAGTTTGAAGACGTGGAATATAAGGTGAGAAATAGCCAAGCTTCTTCCAAGAACGCTGTGAAGGCCGTGATGTCAAAGGTAGCCTCACAATTGAACATTGACCAAGGCAATCACAAGCAAATCTTGAAGGGTATAACTGGAAGCATCGGACCTGGAGAAATACTTGCTTTGATGGGTCCATCTGGTAGCGGGAAGACCACGTTACTCAAGATAGTAGGGGGTAGACTGCATGAAAATGTTAAGGGGACCATCACTTACAACGACGTTCCATATAATCCTGCTCTCAAAAGGAGGTCAGCTGTATTAAAAGAAATCTCTCTCTCTTTATCTCTCCTCCCTCCCTCCCTCCCCCCCTCTCTCTCTCTCTCTAACACACACACATACACTCATTGTGACACTAATGCATATTCTTTATATATTGAGTTTTGCTTATATGAATAGAGGTGAATGATGTTTTCACAGGATAGGATTTGTGACCCAAGATGATGTGCTTTTCCCACAACTAACAGTGGAAGAAACCTTGCTGTTTGCTGCGTTTCTGAGACTTCCTGGCAACATGAGCCGACAACAAAAATATGCAAGAGTAGAGATGATTGTGAAGGAACTAGGTCTTGAAAGGTTTGTTACACCCTGCAACATCAACTTTGGTTGCAACCTCATTCATTTGAAGCATCACTGATCATTTCTATGTTTACTCTTAATTCTTTTCATGTGACACTATTTTTCAGATATCTCTTTTTGAGACAGTAATCATTCTTGATAATTAGATATTTTACTGAATGATCATTCACACTGTTACAGATGCCGTAATACAAGAATAGGAGGTGCATTTGTCAAAGGAATATCTGGAGGGGAAAGGAAAAGAACCAGCATTGGTTATGAAATTCTAGTTGACCCTTCATTACTGTTGCTTGATGAGCCCACTTCAGGCCTTGATTCAACCTCTGCAAATAGACTACTTCATATTCTTCAAGGAGTTGCTAAGGTAGAATCTTGTTGTTCACCAATTGTATATTATCTCATTGCATGTTATAATTAAAAAAGAAAGTTTATCTTTAATGGATCCTCAGGCAGGCAGGACAATAATAACAACAATCCACCAGCCATCAAGCAGGATGTTCTACATGTTTGACAAACTTTTGCTTATATCAGAAGGTTATCCCATCTACTGCGGGAAGGCTAGGGATTCCATGGAGTACTTATCTTCTTTGAGGTTTGTCCCTCAGATAGCCATGAACCCTGCTGAGTTCCTGCTAGATTTAGCAACTGGCCAAGTTAACGATATAAGCGTCCCTGAAGATCTACGGGTAGCCAGAGACAGTCCTGAATTCGAGAGAAGTGTAATTAGAGTAAGCAATTCCCCTTTAACTTCTATTCTTGTCTCTTTTTTTTTTTTTTTTGAAAAAAAAAATTAGGTAAAAAATGTTTGATACATTTTGATGAGGCTTGTTTCTTCTATTTGACATGATCAGTATTTACAACTGAAGTACAGAGCTATTGTCGAACCTAAAGAAAAAGAAGAGAACCATCGAAATAGTAAAACGCCAGAGCATCTTCGAGTAGCTATCCAAGTAAAGAAGGACTGGACAATGTCTTGGTGGGAACAGTTCATGATATTGTCAAAGAGAACCTTCAGAGAAAGATGCAGGGATTATTTTGACAAGCTAAGACTAGTTCAGTCCCTTGGTGTCGCAGTTCTGTTAGGCCTTCTTTGGTGGAAATCTAAGACCGGAAACGAGGCTCAACTCAGAGATCAGGTAATCATCTAAGGTAGTTCTTCTCATCAGTTTCTATTGAATTAGGGCCAATCAGTTAATACATCGGCTCTATTACCCCAAATGATTCAAATGGGGTACTCTTTAAGGACATAAATATAGATTATGCCAGATTAATAACGCAAATTTGAGTAATTCTGCAATATGTTGCAGATTGGCCTGATGTTCTATATCTGTATTTTCTGGACATCATCTTCAATCTTCGGTGCAGTGTATGTCTTCCCATTTGAGAAGGCCTACTTGGTAAAGGAAAGGAAAGCAGACATGTACAGACTCAGTGTGTACTATGCGTGTAGTACCCTGTGTGACATGGTGGCACATGTATTCTATCCAACCTTTTTCATGCTCATTTTATATTTCATGGCTGGTTTCAAGCGAACAATCTCTTGCTTCCTCTCGACATTATTTTCAATATTACTGATTGCAATTACTAGCCAAGTAAGTTGAGAACATACCATGGTTTGATTATGGGGATATCACTTATGAACAAATTAACTTAATTTCCTTCCTCTGCACTTAGGGAGCTGGGGAACTTTTTGGAGCAGCTGTTCTTAGTATCAAAAGGGCAGGAATGATTGCCTCTTTAGTGCTAATGCTGTTTCTACTCACTGGTGGTTATTATGTCCAGGTACTAGTGCAACCTTTTTTTTTTTACTTTTAGCAAGCCGTTGCACAGACGGTAATGAAAACCCAGTTGGATTAATTGTAATGCTGGTAATTTATATGAACTAAAAAACGCAGGTTATTCTTAACTATTTTTTTCCCTATGTTGTTTCTTTTGCTTCACAGCACATACCAGAATTTATGCAGTGGCTGAAGTATGTAAGTTTTATGTACTACGGATTCAGACTGCTGCTGAAAGTGCAATATTCTGGAGACCAGTTATATGAGTGTGGGAGCAAGGGAGGATGCCGAAGTCTGCAGACTTCTCCCTCATTTGACACAGTGAACCTGAATGGTGGCCTGAAAGAGGTCTGGGTTCTGCTAGCTATGGCTTTGGGTTATCGACTGTGTGCTTACTTATGCCTCCGAAGAAAAGTAAACTCCTGTGATATTTGAGGATGTAACTCTCGACTCTCGGCCTGAAAGAAATGATATTGTTACCGTTTGGTACAGATTAAGACTCTGAACAATCACCTTCCATATCTTATTGCTTCAGTTCCTCAAATTAAGTGAAGTAGTGGTGTTAATAAGCAATGTTGTAATGTTAAACCTGACCGTAAACAACTTGAAAAGCATCGCACTTGGTCTTCCTGGTCCATTCCCAGGAGTATCTATGGATTGAAATTCTTTATCAACTTATAACTAGACACTATAATAGTATGCAAATTCTGATATATTGGACTATGCAATTTGTGAGTCTGCAACCTACCAGGACTTGAACAACTTTCGGTTGACACTACCGCTGATGGTTTGATATAACATAATGTGATTTCAAAATCTCAGGCCCTGTTCTCTAAGATTCTAAACAAGTATCAAGTATTATACCAAAACAATCACAAGAAGACACAAGATCTTTACGAGGAAACCCTAGACAATAATCTAGGTAAAACCTCGAGTCTTTTTGAGGAAGACCACGCCTGGAAACACTTTATTTATATGAAATGTTCTTTACAAAAATTCAGACATACAGTGAACTTCTAACAACCATAAAAATTCACTTACAAAGTTGATTCCACAACCTTTGTCTGCAACAACTTGATCTTCATCTTCTCCAGCAGTTTCAAGACTTCACACGAACATGATGTGTTCAATGAGATTGCCCATTCCAATCGTACACAGATCTGGAATGTTCTTGTTCTGAAAACTTTCCCAGTTTTCCAGAATTCTACAGCAACCTCAACATCTCTGATCTTTCTCCAGCTGCACTCTTCACCAAGCTACTTCTGGACTCCCAAAAAATCAACTACTAGAATCCTTCAGTTCCCCTTTTAAATCAGGGGTCCAACCATCTTGAAAACTACCTGCCCAACAACCTCAACAACCTTTGTAACTAACTAATAGAACCTAATAGATTCTCATATTCACCTGAGATTTCTGTTAGGTCTGTAGCTATACTAGGTTACACTTAAACCTGCTGGTAGCAAACTAAAGCCACTAACGTAAACTTCATTGACTCAACTCATGATTCATTCAACACATGTCATCACTTTTAACACTTAACAGAAATTTTATTAGACTCCATGAACCTTTGTCATTCAATTGTCACATGAGAAAAGACATTTTCCCAACACATAACTTGTTTACAACCCCAAATAGGCATGTGAATTTTGGGAATATTGGTTGGGCTGGTTTTGGATTAAACTTATTAACCCATGTAAGCCAAATTGTTTATATGTGGCAATAATAAAATTAACCTAAAAAAGGAGAGGCGCGAGGCAACTCACTAGATTTCACCCAGCTTTTCGGTTTGTTTACTTAATTGGTTTTTTTTTTTTTAAGTATATATTCGTCGCTCACAAAGTAAAAGTATCATACAGAAAAAATGGATATGGGAGAGACAACCATCTGATCCAAATACTTTCTTCCTGTCAAATTGCTCACACAGATGTATTCATGTTTGGAAGACTCCACGACCGTTATGTGAAAGTAAGGGTTGGATCCATGTTATGCCATCCCATTGGAAGAATACACCAGATTGATATAGCCCAAGCACAGTCACAAAAAAGGTGTCTTGAAGTCTCATCCTCTTCTTTGCACAAGCTACATTTTACAGAAATATTCGTATTCATATCTTAGTTTCCATAGTTTTCTCTAATCATTCCTTGAGAAGGTGTTGTCACTGGGAGAAGGAGGTTGAGTTTCTGTTCTGCAACTTGACTTAACAAAAAAAACTATCCTGAGCTAGTGCTTGAGCGTATAAGCTTATCTGGCACAGCTTTGCCTGAAACAGGCTTCACAAGGATGAGTTCAGCAACCTCCTTCCAAAGAATTGTCCCTTCGTATTTAGAAATAAATCTTTTTTTTTTTTTTTTTGGTGGATTAGAAATAAATCTTTCACAAATGGGGCAAATGAAAGCCTCGGAAGGATTAGGCATTCCTGGAGGCAGCTTTGATATCCAGCTTTTCGTTGCCTGTCATCGAATGTACTTGGGTCAAAGTCGTCGAGACATACAGACCACAACTGACAACTCAAATGTACATGTTTCCCATTTTGCCCTTCTAAAAGGCACATTCCTATCTTTGTCACTCCGTTCTCTGCAATTCTCTGACTTCTCTGATTCTTCCCTGTTTGTGGCGTCTCTCTGTCTGTGTGTGTGTGTGCCTGGGCCTCAGGGAGGTTGGGGTGAGGGCTCCTCTCTGCTTCTTCGATGGAGCTTGTCCCTTATTCCGATCCCAACTCCGACTCTCATTCCTCCAGTCCTCCGTGGCAAGACATGTTTCGATCCGGTTCAATCCGAAAACCTGATCCTTCTCCGCAAAACAACACACCTTTACAGCAAAATCACACTCCATCTCCCAAAAAACATGCTGGGGACACCTCACAATTTGATCAGAAGACTACCGTTTCCGGCGATCCCCAGGTACGTTTGGCTATTTACATCGCTATGGCTCACGCAGGCCTTGCCTTTGCCATATTCTTACTATTTGGTGTCTTCAAACTGCTTGAAGAATATCTTCGCCCCATTCAATGGGCCGTACTGTGTTCTATTCCTTTGAGAGGAATCCAAGATGCCCTTGTAGGATTTTGGTCGGAACCCTTGCAATTAGGGCTCACGGAGACACTATTAGCGTTTCCCGTCGCAATTTTTAGGATCGTTGTTGGTACGCTCATTGACATTCGAAATGCTTGTTTATTAATACTTCCTGTAAAAAAGAAATCAGAAGGTCAGGTAAAGACTAGAACCGGGTTTTCCAAGTTGATTCGTTGGCTCGTCGCTTTCGGGGTTTTCGTAATTTCTTACGAACAAATAGGTGGCCTTGGGTCTATTGTAATTCTTATATTGGGATTCATCTTTGGCTCTGGGAATGTTGATTCAACCATGTCTGCTGTATCTTCATTCAGGAGCAGTAGCTTTCGTCGGAGCAACATTAGCGGGTTCTTTACACGAGGGGTTCTGAAGAGGTTGAAAACCATGGTGGCCATTGGATTGATTGTTGGGATGATTCTAGGATTTTTGACAGGCACAATTTTCTTCTCGTATAAAGTAGGTGTTGAAGGGAAGGATGCTGTTGTTTCACTGAAATCGCACTTGGAGGAGAATAATTATGCAGAGAGAATTGGCGTTAAGAAATGGATAGATGAGAATGATATTCCGGGGATGGTCGATAGGCACTCTGCGAAGTTTTATGAAACTGTGCTGCAACAGATAGATAATTTGGCATTGCAGTATAATATGACAGAGTTTGTAACCGGGGTTAAGCATTTTGTGATTACCCGACCACTTAATTCTTCAATGCCTTCGACATCTTTGGTGAGCCCATCACCATATACAGAAAAGCTTTTGAGTTTGAGAAACCGAGTTCAAACCCGGGAGTGGGCACTTATTTATACGGAACTGGATGGAATTTTTAGGGAGTTACTGAATACAAGAAAGGATTTGGTTGAGAAGGCAAAAGGTTTTGCTGGGCAAGGGATAGATGTGTCCAAACGTGTATTTGAAGGTAGTAAATCCCTTTTGGGTGGGAGTGCAAATATCGTGTTCTCAATTGGTAATTCCATTGTCTCGGGAGCTGCAGGTCTTCTGAATTTTGTGTCTCAGTCCATGGTTTTCATCTGGGTTTTGTACTACCTCATTACATCAGAGTCTGGTGGTGTAACAGAACAGGTGATGGGCATGCTTCCCATTCCAAAATCGACAAGAAGGCGATGTGTTGAAGTTCTTGATAATGCTATTACTGGTGTTCTTCTTTCTACAGCAGAGATTGCTCTCTTTCAGGGATGTCTTACATGGCTTTTATTTAGACTCTATTCAATACATTTCTTGTATGTGTCAACTCTCCTTGCATTCATCAGTCCACTGTTCCCAATCTTACCGGGTTGGCTTTCAACCGCACCTGCAACTTTGCAACTGTTACTGGAGGGAAGATACATATTGGCCATTATCTTGTCTGCAATTCACCTTGTGCTCATGGACTTTGGAGCATCTGAAATTCAGGAGGATATTCCTGGCCATAGCCCATATCTTACCGGTCTAAGCATTATAGGTGGAGTGGCATTGTTCCCATCTGCAATGGAGGTAATTATCCATTTTTCTTTTTCTTTCTTTAACTGATTAGTCGCGATTCTTTTTCCATTCATTGGATCAGAGACTTATAGTGTCAATTATTACCCAAAAAAAAGCGGATGGTGTGTCCTTTTTTTCTATTCATATTGCCCTGTAATGCTTAGTTACTCCTTTACAGCCCAATCCTAACACTACCAAAGAGTCAAGCGGTTACCCTGTTCAACCCAAACACTACTATTACACATTTTTGGAGTTGTCATCTCCCACATAAAAATAGTGTCACAATAACAGTAAAGTTTTAAATCTCAAAATAAGTACCTGAATAATAAAGTAAACAAATACCAAGATCACAACATACAATGCTTGAATAATCAAAAGGAGGCTTTTTTCTTCCAAAAACAATCTTAGAATAGTGTATGGCAACCATTGTTTACGCTATTACTGGGATGCCGCGGCATGCCGATGATATATCCCCATTAGAGCCTCTAGGAGCACAACAAAATGAGGAAAATATTCATTTCCCCAATTTTCCCCTCCATGGCGCAATGGTGATACATTGTGCCATGGAGTGATATTTTGTGGCATCTGCTTGAAAACGCGGCACCTATTTAAAGCAAAACACGTGTTTGTAAATACCTCTTTCCCAATGCTATTATATGGTTAAAAACTTCAAATAGTTTGAAATATTCTGTTTTAGTTACAATGGAGCTTTGCAGCTGTTCAAGAAATGATGCCACAAATCAGAGACTTTGAAGGTTAACAATAACAACAAAGTGCTTTATGAACTAGTTGTAATACGAATCCTGTTCTGCCATTACTGTATGTCAGTAGCCATATATTCAGTCAAATTTTGGACGTCTCTGTCATATGGTGCCTGCAGTAAAGGCTCTGGTAATTGGTAATTCAAAAATTTTAAATTCGGCTTCCTTATTGTTTATGATGCTCAAAGTGATGGTTAAGCGAACAATAAGCAATTACATCAGCATAGCATCTATAAATTTCCAATGTTAACAAATGTTGTAATCATAAATGCATTTCTTCAATGTTGTGTATGATCCATTCCTAAACTCTTAGTAGTTTTAGGTTGTAACATGCGTCTTCTGGTCTTAATGTTGTGATTGTAATTGATGCTGGGAACTGAGGCTTCTATCTTTTTTTTCCACAGGGAGCTATCATGGGCCCACTGATAACAACGGTGGTGATTGCTTTGAAGGATTTGTACACAGAATTCGTGCTAGCAGAACCAGAGAAAACCTCTTTATAGCCATTCGTTTCTGGTTTTATATTTGTAGCCATGTGAAGAAAGCTTATCAAGTGCCTGGTGTGTCCTAAGCTGAAATGAAGTGCTGCGGTGGTTGCAGTGAGAGCTTGGTGCTTTCTTTTGCTTTTCTAAGTTAGGTTTTAAAATTTTTTTTGTTGTTCCTTATTCATTTCTTATTTATTACGGTGGTGTCTTTTGTTTTGTACAAGTAGATAGGTAGATATCATGTTTGTTGTTGTTGTTTTTATTACTGTTCTTTTTTAAAGAGAGAATTGTACATTTGTTATGCTTAATTTATTCAATGCTTGGAGCTTGTAACATTTTTCCGAAATAAAAGTGTGGTAATTGTTTATTGAATGAGAGTGGAGGAGAAATAGAGTGATGCAAAGATAAAACCAGCCAGGAGGAAACAGGAAACAGGAAACAGGCTTAACAGCTAGAAACGGATACTTCGTTTCCTTTGACAATCTACCTTTTAGACACAGCAGGCCAGGATAATGATAATAATATATTATCCTATCAGTTCCCCCCATCCGATGGATACTGGGCTTTTGCATTTATGGACACTTATATCTGAGTGAAATCTTGGAATGACCTTGTGAAGCAGTCATGGCAAAAGCGGTTCTCTCATTCTGATTTCTCGCAAATATATTATCTTGTCGGTGTCAAAATAATGCAAAACGTAAGGATATTTTTGTCCAAATTATTTACCCTTTTGCCATTGTTTCTCTGTCGGTGTGTAATCCACGATTCCACGGGATCCTCCTCGCCAAATCAACCGCCATGTGCGAGTGCGATCTACCAATTTTTCGTTATCTTCCTTCGCACGTAGAATTGAATCCGTTTTCGTTTGTAGTTTGAACGTGTGTGGGAAGTCGCGTAATGCGCACCCCCGCTTAGTATTAACAACGTCGTGATTGGTTATTCATCGCCAGCGCAGAGCATAAGATACGACAACTGGGAGACGCCCAGCTCAGACCTCTGAACCCACAAGGGACAACGGGGGAGTGAGATGGAGAGTGAAATGCGTTGAAATCTCGGAGCTACGTCTGATCTTCCGGCGAATTAAGGTAACCACCCTCCTTTTCTTCTCAGAACCCTAGTATTTGAATGTATCTCTTCTGAATAGAAGGCTCAGGGTTTTGGAACAGTGTTTTTTGGTTTTTGCTTGAGGTATCATCTGTAAGCATATCTTTATTAGAAGTTTAGAAACCAGAAATTGTGTTTTTAGTGCATCTGTTTCATCTCTTGGAGCCATTGGTGTTTAGGATCTGGAATCACTTTACTTATCCTTGTAACCGTCGTAGCAGATCTTACTGCATTACCAGATCTTAATCACAGCTTCTACTCCAATTCTTTTCTTTTCCAGTTCTTTCTACAGCTATAATTCCTTTGAAGTTTCGGGCCAGCCCTAATCTTCGCATTCTTTTTTCCCTTGTTGGTTCTCTAGATTACATTTTGCGTGGCTCTGGTTCTGTTTCTTACTTGATTTCCACTTAATTGGTTTCAACTAATCCATTGCAGTGTTCCGAATTTGTTAGCTCCGATTTAGTAGACGTGGGGTTTTGGAAGGGTTTTTGATCCAGAGATGCTGGGTCGCTCGTCGCTATCAAGATCCGGGAGTTTCCGGCCGGAAAACCTGGGTCAAAATGCCCTTGCCATGATTGGAAATCTCTGTTTTACACTCTTCGTACTTGGTGTTTTGATCTTCACGATCATTGCTGCAACTTATGAACCTGAAGATCCTCTCTTCCATCCATCTACCAAGATTACCACTTTTCTTACATCAACCTCCAATGCCACTTTCAAATCTGATAATACGGTTGTCAAGACCGGGGAGGACTTTATGCCTGCAAATCAGACTGCCTTTGCCACTTTCATCAACATCACCGACGTTGCTGTTCCTGAAATGAATGCTGCTGCCGATTGTGAGGCTGAAAGGGATAAACCGATCGAATGCTCGGACCCAGAGATCTTTCATCTTATGATGAGAGCTGCCATAGAACACTTCAAGGACATTCACTTCTACCGATTTGGAAAACCTGTTCGTGGATCTGAGGATAATACTTGTGACATGGCATGGCGGTTTAGACCCAAAGAAGGGAAGACTGCTAACTTCTACAAAGATTATCGGAGATTTACAATATCTAGGTCTGAAAACTGCAATTTTACTGTGGCTGGGATTGGAGATTACCATACCGGAGTTAATGCAAGGAAAAGGAGAAAGAATCAGAAACCAGGCTTTGAGAAGAAACAGCCGAAGCAAGCAGAGATTGTTAGTACTCTGCCTGTGGTAGGGGAAACTGTAAATGACACACTTCCAGTGGTCGAATCCGAAGGGTCATTCAGTCATGGAAAGTACCTGATTTACACGGGTGGTGGAGATAGATGCAAGAGCATGAATCATTATCTGTGGAGTTTCTTGTGCTCTTTGGGTGAAGCTCAGTATCTGAACCGTACATTGGTTATGGATTTGACTATTTGTTTGTCTTCAATATATACTTCTTCTAATCAGGATGAGGAAGGGAAAGATTTCAGGTTTTACTTTGATTTTGAGCATCTGAAGGAGTCAGCATCAGTGTTAGACCAGAGTCAATTTTGGTCAGATTGGGAGAAATGGCAGAAGAAAGATGGCTTAAACCTTCATCTGGTGGAGGATTTCAGGGTGACACCAATGAAGTTGGCAGATGTAAAAGACACTTTGATTATGAGGAAATTTGGTTCGGTTGAGCCAGACAATTACTGGTATAGAGTGTGTGAAGGAGAGACAGAGTCTGTTGTCCAACGGCCATGGCACCTACTTTGGAAATCCAGGCGGTTGATGGATATAGTGTCTGGGATTGCCTCACGGTTAAATTGGGACTTTGACTCGGTTCACATTGTGAGGGGAGAGAAAGCAAAGAACAAAGAACTCTGGCCCAATCTAGCAACCGATACTTCACCTGAAGCACTTATGTCATCTTTGCAGGACAAGATTGAAGATGGGAGGAACCTCTATATAGCAACTAATGAACCTGACACTACCTTTTTTGGCCCTTTGAAGGACAAGTACTCCACTCATTTTCTTGATGATTACAAGGATCTTTGGGTCGAGAACAGTGAGTGGTATGCTGAGACCATTAAGCTTAACAATGGGATACCAGTGGAATTTGATGGTTACATGAGGGTTTCAGTCGACACTGAAGTGTTCTTGAGGGGTAAAAAGCAGATCGAGACCTTCAATGATCTGACAAACGACTGCAAGGATGGCATCAACACTTGTCGTTCGCCAGCATGATTAATACTAGGAAGCTGTATGGTTAAACTGAGGTTTGAAATTTTGCTCTCACTGTATTTGGGAGGCCTTCACCATGTATCTTAATCTTTAGCTGTTGTTGCTGTTTATGTTGTTTGAGAGTCTTAAATGCTGATTGTTGTGTCTGCTGAAATTGTTTAGGATTCGACAAGCTTTTAATTTGTAGGAAAGCAATACAATGGTGAAATTTCATTATGTTGAATTACCTTAATCTTATGTTCTGGAAAGATTGCACTGTGTTTTTGCGGTTTTAGGACCTAGAGCTAGTGCAAAACCTACATAAACAGCTTTACCAGCCAGCTTAAAAGCAAACAAGGCCTTTCAAGCGTTTCTTCTTCAATGCGGTATCGATTCTTACAGTTTCTACCCTCTCTAGTAACACCCGCAAAATATATAATTTCAAATTTTACTTTTTATCTTCGGATTTCAGATTGGCATTTTTCCAGTCCAAGCCACAAACCCGAAAAAAAATAAATAAAGACAAACAAAATCTTAGCCATATATGCTCTATTTATCAATCGTAATACCATATATTTGATTTTACAACTCAAGAACCCATTTACAAGAACTAATTCCGGTGCACAAGAAATGAGCTTAAAAGTGCAGACGAAGCAAAGTCCTGAAATTTACAAAACAATTCTCAATAGATCCACCCCAAGATAAATTTTTGTTCCTCCAAGCGCGAAGCTGTATGACCTGATCTGGGTGCAACGTAATCACGACTTTACTTCAACAATGTAAAGCAGGGATGTTGATGGAAGTGATTAACTGCTGATGGTGCAAGGAATGTATACCAAGTGAATCGCGGTGGGCCTGTATGCATAATAGATGAGCATGCTAATCCACATACATCTATTTTGCGCCAGCCTTCCATTTTTTAACGGGAAACAGAGTTAATTTTGTGCTTTGTTTGCAAGTTCTAGCCTCTGTCGGTCGTAATCTGGAAATGGCTACTTGATGCTTATTACTTTTCTCCTCATCTGTGTAGGGTTCCACCTCAAATGCACCCCTAGCGAACCCTCTAGCAACCTGAATTTACAAGTTACATGAATCAAGAAACTTCATATTTTGTAAGTAACCACAGATCATATACACGGATAATCATGTTCATCTTTGTGTTGTCAAGAATGAGACACCAAATGTATATGCTAGAAGATTATAGAAATCACACACACTTCATGGTTATTAGATCTTGTCAGATATGTATAACAGGAACCACTAAATATTTAAAATTTTCAAATTTTTCAGAAGAAAGACTTCCAATTTGATTTTCACCATGTGGCAAATTTTCTTTGGTCTAAATGTTACCACGAAAGATGAGGTTGGGTTGAAAAACACATGGATAAGTGGGATTCTTTAAATAAGCTATCATGTATGAGTATCTCACCAGTATTTGTAACTCTCATGCTTTTCAGCCGACAAATTGGCCTTGCAAATCATAATAGCTTACAGCATATCTTTCGTATGTAAGCTTCTCTCTATGGTTCTACTTCATTTCTTAGAAGAACATGCAAAATGAAGATATAAAGACATTAACTTATTGCCATACCTTCAAAAGAATCCAAGCCTTCAAGGAGCTACTCAGTATAGCAAGTCTTGTTCTCTTTCCTGAAGTTAGGTAGTTGCACATGTAACGATCCACCCTGAGTACAAATCTTGGCCAGGACTTTGGGTTCTCAGGGTCAGCTTTCCGGTCGGACATAGCCTAATACAGACATGGAGATGTATATTTAGCACCAGAATTATTAAAGGTACAAAGAAATAAGCACACAAATGAACCAACAAAATAATTACTTCAAACCTAGAAAAACAGAATAGGAAAAAAAAAGGGAAAAAGATGACAAAATTATTAGAAGTATAAAGGAAAGGGCATTCAAGTGAGCCAACAAAATGACCTACTCAAACCTATGAAAACAGCAAAGGATTAGAGGAGAACACCAGGGATACAAAATCCCCATAACTCTATAGACAGTCTCTAAAATATTAGTAATGCAATTTACATAATTTCTGAGAAAGAATTCATTAAAACATCTTCTTCTTTTTTAATAAGTGAATGCCTTCAAACATATTCAGAGCTGATGTCACAAAAGGAAATTCCTTGTTTAATTCCTAGCAACATTATTAGATCTGCCTTTTCATTATTTTATGGCATTCATCTCTTAGAATAATATACACACTGGAAGAAAAGATTTCGCTGAAATTATAACAGACTACTCACAAGCCATCGACAAATTTCATGTTCTATTTTTGAAAACGAGGTCTCTAAAGCTTCAACTCGCCCTGTAGCATGACAGCAAGTGCATGGTTCGCTTATCATAAATGTAACACTTGGTCGAACCTGTTAAATAATGAATCACCAGTTATTGGATCAAAATAAATACAAAAATGTATTATGTATATACTAAAGGAAGAAACATGTTCTCATGAATCATTTTGTAAATGTCTTCAGAAAATAAAGCGCACATTTGCATGTGCAAGGGAAAACTTTGTTCAAAAGCAAACTGTATACCCTCTTTCTGGTTATCTCCATAAGGCCATGCCGAGACAATTCAGAAACTTTAACCATAGACCTGTCTCTCTCAACAGCTTTCTTAACTTCTTCATAGACTAACCTTTTATTTGCTGGAAAGAACAGAGGGTTCAAAGAAAACCAGTCAAATGAAAGATAAACTAAAATACCAAGAATAAGGAAGTATTTTCATTGCCTACCCTTTTAATCAAACAATGACTGAAAACAACCAAGTGAAAGATGAACTAAAATCTAAAACAGCCATCAAATTCCTTCCAAGAAAAAGACAACTGCATAGAATTCAAATCAGGACGAGAAAAAGGATCATCCATTCTTGAGCTGTATTTGTATATCTATATATAAACAAAAGGTCTCACAGGGACCATTCTATTTCAACCCTCATATCAACAAAATACATTTTTTGTATTGCAATCTATAATATTCCTCGATTGTCCAAATCAATGGTACAGTGGATGTTATTGACAATTTGCAGTATCACTTTTATAATCTAGAAAAATCCTTAAGACACATCTCACGGTCAAACCTGAATTTCCAAAGGTTCCACATGGAGCAAAATTCTCATTCCAAGACAATTGTTCTCACTCCCGTTCCCAGTTGATGTACAGGGTATTCTACTTATAACACAATTAGTTTTAGGAGTTATCAAGCCATTTGTATACATGCTCACACAAAAAATCATGTTTAGCCAGTCCATTTTACCTGGATATGGTACAAGTCATACTTGCTTGATTCCCACAAAATGGGTTCTGGAACAAGTTTATATAACTAAAATTATTAATATTTCACAATTTTAAAGATTTTTTAAATACCTTAGGTCTTTCCTAAAGGATCAAGCTAGTACAGAATTTAGCCATCACTAGCTGTTTTCTTTCACACTATTTTCAGATTTTACAACACTCACTTGTAACTGAGTTTTCTTATGTGTTCCTCAAATATTTTATACATTCTGACTACTTTGTTTTCTAATAGATATTTTATGGCCATGCCAGATGTCAGCAAGATAAGTAGCAACTAATAGTGAAATGGGTATATTCTACGTTACTAACAGCGAAGGGAGCATTTTATATGCTATTTAATGCATTTTTGTACAGTGAAATGGGTACTCACATGTACACCAGTAAGCACATTCACAACCTATTATGTATCAAATAACATCAGCACATTCTTGATCCAAAAAAAAGACACATTCTTGAACAAGATATTGGGTAAACAGTAGCAATACAGGTTTCATGGTTTCTTTCCTTAAGAATATAAAATGTAATATTCAAGTACAAACCTAAATTTATGAACCAAACGGTAAATAGCAAGCAAAAATACAAATAAGATAAGATTTTATATTGCTTACAGTCATCAGCCATATCAATAAAATCTACCACGATGATGCCACCAATATCCCTGAGCCGTAATTCCCTTGCAATCTGAAATCATTTTATTACTTCATTACTTTCTTGTTCCACAAGCAGTATTATAAACCGCTAAAATATAAGCAATCTAACAGATTCTCTCACAAAGCCCATTATGGTTGATTTTTTGCTGAACCTAACAATCAACATAATCATTTTCCCATTTTAAATGGCATAGAAGAATAATTGTTTATCATGCAATAACATCAACATAAAAGCAAAACATGAATCAGGTAGTCCATATACAACTTTATAATATTAGGCAACTGCACTGCTGCAACCACAGAGGGAAAAGGTTGTCCCACTTATTTCAGTTTGAAAATAAAGGCAATTTTTTTTATTTATTTATTCAAGCTAAGATACAACTACACACAAGAATGTCTCGAGTACCAACACATAATTGGATGGATATGTAGTTGCATTATAATTCACCATACACTAACTAAATAGAAGGATGCATACATGAATGCAGGGCTCATAAACTACAAGGAAAAAGGTTCCTAGTTCCTACCAAAGAGACAATAGATTGTTGCAACAAATTCATCAATATAATTTACTGGATCTCGTGCATCCATTCTTTTATGATCATTTTAAAATAATACGATATGTTGATTTCAGAGATCTCTGGGGTAAGGGGTAGTAACGCCTGGTACTACTTAAATATGTAATTATACTGATAAAATATTTTGGAAGACTTGTATACGTCAAGTTCATCCCATCAATTAGCTTACATGATAATTGGAAGTAATGAACAGGATTTGGCTTCTAACATACTTGTTTTGCTGCTAAAAGGTTGACATCAAGAATTGCTTTCTCTTGTGAAGTCCTTTGACCAAGCATGCCATGGCCCCCATTCACGTCAATAGAGACTAATGCCTCGGTTTGTTCAATCACCAATGAACCTCCATTAGCCAGTGGGACCCTGCCAGATAAGAAATAATTTTCACTAAGCCTTGAGGTGACATTGTGTGCTTAAAAGAAAGGAAAGACTAGCTCAAATCTTGGTTCACTTAATATTTTTACATATTTTGATGGTTACTTAATATTCCACATGAAAACTGGAATGTGAACCCAATATTCTCAGTATCAAGAATTAAATTTTGCATAGATCTGAAATTCATGGAAATCCAAGTGCATAATGTTTTCTAGTTACAGTCATCCATTAAAATCCAATAGGGAAGTTTCCCAATTTTCCGTCAAATTCACAGAAACAAATAAAGATTAACATAAATCCATTAGTGAAATATAGAACTTGGAGAATATTCATTGCAAAAACCAACAACCAAAGACAAAAGCTGTTACACTGTTCCTAAGAATCCAAACCTTTTGCTAAGGATGTTATTGATCTCTTCTTCAATTCCATATTCATCAAAAATGGGAATTCTTTTGTCATATAACTCCACTCGATCACAAAGACTGGGTGCAATTTCTTGAAGATAGCTAGTGACCTGAAGAAGTACAGAACAAAAGTCGATGAATTGTCAGCAGTGAGAAAGAAATCAAGATCATTTTATTAATTGATACTTCATAAAGTTGACAGCAGAATGGTATGGAAAAAGAAAAGTGTCTAGGTTTTGGAGCTTAAGGACCATAGAGGGGCTGGTCCTTTAAAAACACTATAGCCACACAGCATGTTCTCCAAGAAAAAGCTCATTATGACTACATCATAAATAACCACCAGATTTTTTCACTCTCTTTTTTCCGAACTTTTATAGTGACCTGAATATCAAAAGGAACATGATGACATCAGACAACTAAAAATACTTAATCAAGCTCGCTTTTTGGCCTATTTGATTTCTTACATTGGGTTTGTCATAGGGCAGATCCGAACCCTTTACAATAGCAAATCAAGTGGTTAAACGCATTGCTCAAAGAAGTTTTGTGATGCAACATGCTAGATTTTGTCAAAAATAGAAAGACCCTTAGAAATAAAAGTCCACAGAAGGGGAATCCTTGCATAACTAACTAAATAATGATGATAAAAATTAGAGTTTGCTGATAATTTCTGAGATGATTACAATGACCCAACAAAGTTTATTGTCCATCTACAAGTAACTGCTGAAAGTTTGCTGCTGCAACACTGAATGCCACTGAACAATTCTTGCATTGCAGAAAAAAAAAGGGTGGGCCTCATATAAGGATTAGTAAGATGTTTCAATGGACTAACAAACTAGATGTACTGCAGCGTTGGAGGCCTCACATGGTATTGTCTCCCCAAGGTTGTATGATGTGTATGAAAGATGCCGAGTCCTTGGATCACCTGCTCCTTAGGTGCCCCACGGCTGATTTTATTTGGAGGCATATTGTGGATATGGGAGGCATCAGGTGGATTCTACCCGCTACTATTCATGATCTGACTTTTCAGTGGAGGTTTGTGGATTTAAGCAGGCTAGGGAGGACGCTTTACAAGATTGTGTTTTTTGCTAGCTTAAGGATGATTTGGACGGCGCATACCAGAAGATTTTTTATGACATTGTTGTTGGATCAGGTGGTGGCTCTGGCAGCTTCTTGGACAGCAGTTCACAAGGATTTCATAAACTATCAAGCTTCTGAAATTGTCAGAAACCCGTCTTCTATTATTCAAAAGTAGTCCTAGGTCTAGGTTATGTTTTCCCATTTTCTGTTATTGATGCTTATGGTTGATTTTGGAAGCTTATCAACATCTTGTAAATGTGTAATCTCTATATTAATGGAACTTCATTATTTATCAATAAAAAAAAGGGGTCTCATTGGAATGCGCTACCAGATAAGCCTCTGTTGGCCAATTTTACAAGCCATTTTGAAAGGACGGGATATTATATGCACTTATACAAAAATACTTGTTGGGATTAGTAATCATACACACGCACACACACACACACACACACACAGATATATATATATATATATATATATATATATATATATATATATTATTTTTTTCCTTTTTGAAAAGAAATTAGTAATCACATATGTTAAGAATAAAGCAGCAGCAAGCATTGGTTGTCAGATCCAAGCATGGTATTCTGGCAGTCTACAGCTTTCAGGTAGGTTGTGATTATGATCACATAGAATCCAACAGTGATTGGCTCAGATCCAAGCACAGTCTTCTGGTGGCTTGCAGCTTTCAGGTAGGTTGTGATTACGACTACATTGAATCCAACAGTAATTGAACCGTTAACCACTCAAGTTCTGGTTGCAAACAGATGCATCTCGGGAAACAAAAGGATAGTAACATTTAAGTGATTACAATCACTTGTCAATTAGAGTTTGTAACAGCAAACAATATTATGGAGAATCCATCCTACATAGGTTAAAGCCAGAGAATAGAGATGTTTGTTTCAACAAGGATGATATCGATTTAAGTAACAATGGCAGGAAATTCAAGCAAGCATATTTTTCGTTCAGAAAGGTCTCTTCCATCCCACATGCCTCTCCCAATACCAGGGCCACATCTTTGTATCTAATTGGACAACACACCGGAAGTCTATTGTGATTTGAAGGTGATGTTCTGCATTATTTGCTTTTTCTAGAATCTAGACGTTCTTTATGTACTCTATCAACTAAGTGGATCTTATGATTGCGTTTTGCAGTTGCAGCTAAGCTTTATCATTTGGCTTACTCTCCCACTCGCAGCCACCACTTAAGACTCATTTTGAGCTGCTACCCCCTGGCCAATCCACTTAAGACTCATTTACAACGCAAGGCATGAAGAGAAAGCCCTTTTTCAATCATTTAGTGAGCCTATGCAAAGGCTATTGTCAATCCAATCTGGGTCAACACTATCACAGAGAAGGCCTGGAGGGGTAAATTAATAAAACTTTGTGTTTTCAGATTCAAATGACAGAATATTTTTTATGGCAAGGGAACAATTGTCATGGTGGACACATCCAAAATGTGGTTGTTGTTCCATGGTCGACACGTCTGAAACATGATAGTTCTTGCCATTGATTCCAATGGATGAGGCAGAATGGCAATTGCATATCTGTTCATTAGTGATTGCAGATGGGAAAAATGCTACCAAACAGAATAAAGAGAAAAGTTTAGGCTGATGTGAAGCAACACCACCTACCAGAAAAACAAATAAATAAGAATGAACCATCAGGTTTATACATTCTGATACCATGATAGAATTTATAGCTTATTAATAATTCTAACGATGATTATAACAATCTATTCAAGGGGAATATACAGATCAGAAAATGATGCAATCAAATCTAATTCAAATGAGCCTACACAAATTGTCATTAAATGCACAAATGCAGAATATTTCATGCATACTTCAATACTGTACTTAAGCATGCTCTGTGAAATACAAACTCTTGAACAATTTTATTGGACAGTTGTTTTATATTTGATCTACGTAAGTTATGGTGTTAAGTATCAATGTATAGCAATTTATTTCTAATGTCCTATAACACTATGAACTGGAAAGATTTTTAGCAATAACTGCTAAATTTCTGAAGTTGGAGGGTAATACAAGCAGTTATGACTAACAATTTACAAGACTAATTTCTCGTCTAACAAACTCCTGCAAGCCTAGGAAAAGAGGGGGTTCTATTTGTCAATCAAGGCAGCACAGGGAGATGGGAAGACCTGTTGCTTCCAATCTGTTCTCAGCACATGGAACTATGCAGCAGTATCTGAAAACATAACGAAAGACTAGCATGACAATCAATTGAATGCTGCTGTCCAACTTACGGATAATTTTCAGGAATTTCAACCACAGTTGTTAATTTCTATCTATCCAACAATATGTGTATATCATTTATTAAGTTCTAAAGGTGTAAAAAATTGTTAACCTGGTAAATTCAATAGAAATAAAACAGTTTTTACAATTTTAGGTTAGTGATGTGGATGCAAACCGGATCATGGTAAAATACTAAAATCCCTTCCCATAATCAATTTTGATACATTGCTTGTCTGAATCATGAACATTTTCCAAACAGTTGCTTTTTTTCCCCCTTCAAAGCAAAATTTAAGACCATGATCTCTAGCACTCAAGTGATAACATACCTCATGATACGTCCGTGGGGAATCAACAACCATGCTCTTAACCTGAAAGGAGTTAAATGAAGAATACAATTACAAAATTGGAATGGTGGGACAAACCAAAAATTAAAGACAAAAAATACAACCAAAAAAAAATTAATACATAAAAGATAACCAAAAATTTCTTATGACTTCACCTTCTCATTGAAATAATCCTGGACAAAAGATAATGTTTGGCCCATTGCCCTATGCAAAATAACAGGTACTGCCCCTTCTATACCTTCATCTGCAGCAAGAGCAGCAGATTTTGCATGTTCCATTATATCTTTCCAGGTATAGAGCAACCTCTCCAAGTCCTTTTGCAGTTCCTCTAAGGAATGACCAGCAGCAACAGTTCTTACGGTCAAACCAAAACCTGGAGGCTGCAAAGTCTTTGCAATGACTCTTAAGCGTGTGCGCTCAACACCAGAAATCTTCTTTGAGACTCCAATTCTATCACAACTAGTACTTAATATCTGAAAATGAGAAAAAAAATTACATACGAGAAAAAAACCTAGTAGTAAACAAAAGACCGTGGACGGTTAAAGGAGCAACGTATCTTACCCAGAATCTGCTTCTTAGATTTGGATAAGCAGTCAGAGTAGGGCCCTTTGTACCCAATCCTTCTTTAACAACTTGTACAATTACTTTAGTGCTTTTACGAACATAAGCCCACTTTTTCTCATTCGTAAGTGAATCCCCCAAATCCCTCATAAATTTTTGAGACAGTTGCGAATCATTTTGACCTTCAACCTCTACAGGAGGAAACTGCTTCACATTGTCACCCTGTGGATGGTGTGTGTTTCCATCAACGTAGTTTCCAAAATTGCCATCAACTCCTATGTTATCAAAAACACTGCCATCCACACTTTCCTCAAGACCATCAGGAACATCAAAGTCATCTTCGATTTCATGTTCCTCAAAATCATCATGCAAAAATTGTATCGAATCGTCCTGAAAGTCAACAGCAACATCATCGATAACATCAACATCACCAAGTGAAACTGGTTCATCCCCATGCACATCAGGCCCTTCTTGCAGCTTGCTAATCACAGAACCATTGACAATTTTTTGCTTTGTCTTGGAACGAAATGGTGGAAATACAAATGGTTCCCTATTGTGCTTGATGTCCATAAGTGAAGGCCTAGGAATACCAATATTTACAAATGCACCACCCATATGAGGAACAAGTTTTGTGATTACCCCAAGATACACACTGTCGCACTGCACATTATTTTTTACTGGTTCCAGTAACAATTCAACCAATTTCCCATCTTCCAATACAGCAATCCTTTGCATGGTGCATATTGAAGAATTGATCAGTATAACTGTACAAATAGAATCCTCAGTGCAGGTTAGTTTACTCCCTTCTTCAGGTAATAAATTTTCTGTACTCTCGTGATGTTCATTGGGAAATCCCACATGAGCCAATTGATCCTGGTCAGCCTCTCCAGTTAACACATCTGGATCCATCTTAGTATTATTCTCAAGAAAGAAAAGAGAGGATTGAAGAAGCCAGGGCTCCTCAACAGGCTGATCTCTTTCAAAGAATGTTTTGCTAGAATCCAAATCCATGTTACTTGTTATATTTTCTTTGTCAGTGAGATCATTAAAGAATGACATGGACCCTGCCAAATAACTTTTAGGACTAGTCAAAATCTTGTCCTCATCTGCCATAAAACTGGAACCATCTGAGTGTTCAGCAACATAGGGCAACGGAGATGCATATAGAAGAAGATCTCTATGGATAGTTACCTGTACATGTGGTTGACGAAAATTGTTCTGGAAGGTTTGTCTCCTCCATCCAAGAACCCCATGAATGAACTGGAGGGTTTTTGGTCTGTGCTACCATCCACGAATCCCTCACCATAATCTGTCCATTATGCTTACTAGGCGGAGGTACTGATAGGGAAAATTCAGGTCCATCTCTCCAAACAAGTTCATAGGAAGGCCATTTATCTCCTTTTACGAAATAATTGTACTTGAAAGTCACCCCATATGGTACCTGCCAAAAGAAAAAATGTTTAAAAATCAAAATAAGTACCATTCTCCAAACAAAACTCACAAAGTAAATTAAATCGTAATGAATACCTTCACATCAAAAAATAATGACTAATTATAAATTCTTATATTACTAATCAGCAGATCTGCAATACATTTGATTGTTGTCACTTTCATGACCTTATTAATGAATCATTTTGTAATGATAAAAAAAATCAACAAAATTACCTTGACTTCAGTTTTCCACAAGTTAGGCTGTTCAGAAGGAGACATGAGAACGGCCATCTCTGGTTGCCAGCGGCCTAAGGAAATTAGATCCCCAGTTATGTACAAAAGTTGACCATCAGCTAAATCAGCTTCTACAGTCCAAAGCACCTTGCATAATTCTTGGCATGGTGGAAATGAGCTGCCTGAGACATCAGACTCTAACATACTTGTGAGCCATTGTTTAGTAATGCAAAGAACTTTCCAGAAGGAGAATGAAAGCAACTTATGTTAAAGCTACTAGCAAGAAATACTTCCCAATGATCAGTACTTAGAATGATCATATTGCTCTTATGTAAGTATAAGTGATATCGAAAAGTCACAGACATATGCTGCTAAAATACTAATCTGGAAGTATAAATGACTGATCGACAGTAGTGCTGGCGCAACTTGCAAAAGGATAATCCCACAGGTTGAGTGGATAAAGTAGGTCAAAATAATTGTCTAAGAATTAAACATAGAGGAGACTAACAGACAGAACAAAACAGGATTAACCTTAAAGAAACCAGGGACAATAATGGTCACTGAAAATTGTAGGATCTGGTGGTAACAACCACTACGAAGAGAAGTGACAGACAAGAACTCCCACAAGAAAAAAAAAATTTTGAAATCATTGTTAAGTATTAGGGTGGAATGCAAAAATGAGAGAAAATATAACAGAAGAAATGACACCGAATGCAAGGCTCACATGTTTCTTCAGAAAGTGTCTACATCGGAATTTTAAAATTTCATTCACCTCCTTTTTTACATGGTATTGGCATTATTGCTCTCAAACATATGGCCAGATAAAATTTTTGCATCTGAAAGTATAAATACTGTCTCAACATGTGTATCAAACAGGAACTTCTTAATATGACAATGTTATTAAATGATAGGCTAAACAAGGGACTATCTTATTACCTTTTATCTTGCACATTGAAGGTAATTTTGAGAGATAATTACGAATCCTTATACGAGGGGTGATCCTGAACACTTTCTCCAAAGATGCCTGATGCCGCATATAGCTGCCTCAATAATAGAAGAGATTACACATTTCAGACGGGGATGGGAGAACATACCCTGGCAGTACCATATGCTATATCAACATAAAACCACTTGTACATTTAATCAACTCCCATCTATAATGATTGCAGAAATATCCCCCCTTATTTTAGTATCTGAGCCATGATAAATCAGTCAAAGTTGTTGGGTAACATGAGAAAATTTTTTTAATTTTCCTTTTGTTTTTTTGTTTTTTTGTTTTTGTTTTTTTGACAATAAGATGAATAATCCAAATTCAATTGCCTATTATAAATAACGAGTGTTCTACAATCTAATGGATGGCAGTAACAAAAGCAAGTCATTTTAAGATGTGCAATCAAATATGGTTCAACATAATCCAAAATCCACAAGAGTCATATCTTTTTAATTAAAAATAATGTTCAAATGAGAAGAAGCATGCCTGCATATAAAAATAAAAGCTGCATCCTGATACAAAATTTTATAGAATCACTCGACAATCATGACCAGTGAGTTCATGGGCCAATAGAAATGATTGAACAATTAGGTTTAAGGTCCACATTGGGCCTATCTGAAGATGCAGAGGCTTATGCTCTACTTTGATATTTGATATCTTCCGTCAGCTTTTGGGTTTCCATCTAAAGAAGGGATTCTCAAATGCATCCAAGGTCAGATACTTGGTTCTTGGGTTTGAGAAATGGAAAAAGTTATACAGCACCTACAAACCCTTGTTGTGCCGACAATTTAGTGGAATTTTGGCCGATGAATGTATAGATAGAGATACAAAGTAAATTTGCAATATGCTTCCCTGCTATTTTTCCTTTGATGATATGGTATTGTTAAGATAATGAATTGCATTACAACAAAAGGAGAAATAGAATCCTTGCGCCAGAAAACCGCAACTATACACTACTTCGAACAAGTCAAGCTATAAAAAGAAAGAAACTGGAAATTAGTGCATCTGCATTGAACCAGAGAATAGAGAACGAGGAAATGGAAAAACCATTGAGATAATTTAACTAAAAGTCAAAGAAAAAATAGGAAACAAAAAGACCCATACAATAGAAGAATAAGATTTAACAACAAGAAATACGGCAAGGGCAGCAAATTCAAATTTAACAAACGCAAGTATGACACAGGGGAAAAAGGAACGGAGTATATTAAAGAATTCTAAGTGCGACAAAGTGAGAACAAATAAACAACAAAAAGAAGAAAACAAAAAATTTGGGAAACCCAATTCATAGAACACCGGGGAAGAACAGGCAAATAACTTAAACGAAATCAGACTTTGATGGCCTCAGAACTGCAAAGTGTCGTCATGGAAGAGAAGAGAAGAAATGGTAATAAAAACTCACGGCATTAAGAACCTTTCGGTTCCGAGAAGGCAAGAGCTAAAGCTGCCACTTTGACCGAGCAAGGAAGGGCGAGGACGAGCTTCGCACGCCTCCATTAACCTGCCTTGAGGTTCAGGCGAGTGGATACTGTAAACTAACGAAGCCATGAGAAGAGGTTCTGAGCATGGTGGAAAACGTAAATTAGGAGCAAGGCAACAGATAACCTTGTCATTTCAAGTGTGCATATGGGAGGGACTGGAACTGGATGGATTGAGCCGCTGTGGAAAGATAAAAAGAACGTTGGCGCCGTCTGTAGCACGTGCGCAATGAACTCCCACCAGTCTCAGACGGCCGCATCGCTGCAAGACCAAGTAGCCGGAAGAAATCGAACCTATTAGGGCCGCATCAACCGGAACGAAAGAAACAGCTGAAATAAGCCACGTTGGGTTGGGCTCAGTTCATATGGACCGGGCTTAATCTCGTCCAATACTACCACGCTTGTGTTGTAGTGTGTACAATTATACCCTTCCATCCCTTGGTGGTAAGAATGGTAGGGGGCGACGAATGGGAAGGAAAAATGGATCCTTAGTACTGCTCTTGAGGTAAAATTTTCAACTCTCACTAGCTCTATTTTACATGTTCCATTTTTGTTTTCTCTTTTACAGTATCGTTTTCTTTTCTGCTTGAAGTTTCTCTTTTCGATTGCTTCATCTTATAACCTTGGATGGGTGTTTTCTATTGATTATTAGCTTCTATTATGTTTTGTTATCTAGCTGGAACGAATTCATCAAGTTCCTATCATTGAAGTGCAGGTATTGTTTGTTTTGCTTATAGCTATTATCGAATCGGATATCTGTTATAAGCTTCGGAATTAGGGTTTTTCGTTGTCTGGTAGAGGGAAATTGGGATTTTAAAGTCCTTAATTTTCTCTTTTTGGTTTTCTTTTCTATGGGATGCAAAGATTCTGCTCATTGTAAGTTGCAGAGGTGGTAGCAACTGCATTGGTGGAGAGCACTCATTGATTTCTGAAGCGGGTATACTTAGCGAAAGAAAAGAATTCATGGGTACTGGATGAGAGTCTAAGGCCTATACATTATGGCTGTATTTCAATACTGAGAAACTGCATTGTGAGAAATGGCCGTTTCTCACTTTGTATTTTCCTTCATCTCCATTGTCTCCTTTTTCTATTTCCCAATATCCAAAGTTCCACAGCATACGAGATAAACTTGCAATTTCTTGCAGTTTCTCAATATCCGAACACAGTCTATGGTATGTTGACAGAAAAGATGGATCCTGTAATGCATATGGTTGCATTACACAGGATCCCTTATGAAGCTTGTAGATTTCCACCAACAATGTATCAAATACAAAGTCATACTCCCATTTACAGCAAAATGAAAATGACATAAATATAACAAGTACCTTAAAATAAACAAAAACATAGAAGGAATCCAGTGAACCCGTTTTTTATTATTTATAGGCATCCATATATTAGAATATTGCCATACAATAGCGCTAAATGTCTCTTAGGTTTTCATGTTACGAAGAACTACCTCGGTGCATTTTTAGCCTCTCAGCTCAGATAGGCTTCTGCAAGACCATAAAAAAGAATATGAAAAACAGGGGTTTTATAGTCAACCGAGAAAAAACTATAAGTTAAAAAAAAATACATCTGTATGTGCTCTACACCAAAAACTAGCAAAATTTAGAATACAATACAACAAGAATGGTATTTGAGCAAATATTACTTACCTTCAGAATATTTTTCATATATGCATTCTCCTTTTCTAGCCTCTTTATTTCAAGGAGTAAATGAATAATTTTAGCCTAAGATGAAAACAATAAAGCATACAAAAAAGGGTTATATATTTAAAAAAAAAAAGAGCGACATCACATATTTTACACATTTGAAGACCATAAACAATGAAAATTAAGTAGTCAACTATTTTGGATCCATTAGTTGTAGAAAGCTCAATCATGGAAATAATTCAGTTTGTGACATTTAGATATGTAATATAATCATCTATAACACCATACAATTGGTAGAAATTAATTTGCCACGTTAGCTAATTCTTATTGTTGGATAGCTTACAAGATTTATTACAATAGAAGGGCTAGCTACCGCAGTCATTCTGTCATTGGTCTCAGCAGCAACTGCACGTACAATAATTTAGCCATCAACTTTTAATCCTACACTCTTCTGGAATCTGTTTAGACCGATTAAAATTGTATTGATAGGTAGAAGGAAAGTTGTGAAAGTTACCAACTCCATGAGTATCAATATGAGTTCCATTCATCTCCATGAAGTCATAGGCCAACCCTCTTACTCCAATTCCACTGTGCTGTTCTGTAGATCCATCTTCTGATTCTTCATGGATGAAGACTTCTGAATGTTCTTCAAGTTGAAGTACAAAGTCGATTACGTTGTCCCAGTTGCAGAAGGCATTGTTACGGCGCTTCATTGTTTCCTATAATAATTATGTGGTTACAATAGGTGAGTTCCTATCAACAAGCCACCATTATTGATTTTGAGCTGAATAACAAATATAATCAATTTCATTTCATTCCATTCTATTTAAGATATATACAGATATATGAATTTTTGCATGTATGTGGGTATACTTAATTGCCACAGAAAAGGAAATCAACAGGTTTTTCTTCTCTTTGGATTCAGATTTTTTTTTATTTTCATATGCTGAGCACTTGGTCCTTGGACAACTTCCCTATGGGAAGAGTCCACAAGATGCTTTACCTTAGGGGCATCCTATCATGGGCAAACGGGAATGACATCTCAAGGCTTTACCACTAGTAGGATAGCACCTTCCTCTTTGGATTCAGATCTTTTTGGTCATCAGATCAATTTAGTCAATCTAAGCATGTAACAACTATCCCTTTAAGGGCATTTTGATTGTTTTGATATCATTTTCTAGATAAATGCTCTGATCTTAGGTTGATTAAGGTAGAATTAATGGACTTGGTAATTAGAGGGGATTTGAATACTTTCTCTTTGTTTCAAGGCCACATTCAAATTTTGCACATGAATCATGCACTTCTATTTAGACATACATACATACACACATAATCATATACATTAAATAGATCCATCATTCTGATGATGGAAAGGAATTCTAGGGCAACTATCTCAAAAATCACAGTAGCCAAAAAGGAAAAAATCAAGAGAAACTAAATAATTAAAGACTTGATTTTTATGTGCTTCAGTAGGACCATAATCACATACATGGAACTACAAATGCAAAATAAGCAGAGAATGATAAAGAAGTCCTAGAATCTAATAGATGATGATCATCCTTTTATAAGGTTATGACATTTTAGTGGCTATCAGTACATTCACCATATGCAGATTATTAAGATGAACAAAAATATGAATTGTCAGAAGCTTAAAAAGGGAAGAATATAACTTATAAGAAGAATAACAATTAGGGCTCTTTCCTGAATGCATGGTCTTAAGAGTTCTACATCTCCATTGAGGGAGATCATGTGTACTTCGGAGGCTTTGAATGCGCACTACAAACTAGTAAGACAGAAGCCATAGAAGAAGAGAATGCTCACCTTCAAAGGAGCCATAGAGGAAGAAGAAAGCTCACCTTCAAAGGACATAGAAGGGACAAAGGGAAAAAAATTTCCTAAAGAAGCCATAGAAGAATAGAAAGCTCACCTTCGAAGGACAGAAGGTCTTTCCTTTGTATTCACATCGAAATAAGAATCCTCGCATAGGTATTTATAACGAGGTACTGGAGGGCGTTAAACTTTGTTTCCCTTTTCCTACACCATCTTGTTAGAATTGGTAATGACCAAATTAACTTTCCATTTTTTTATACAACAAAACAAACGAAAGAATCTAGTTTCTTGATGTTGGGGGCATACTAGTCCTCAAACATTATGTTCCATGTGATAGCATTTAATGAACAAGAGTTGAGGAATATTGTGGGTAATAAATTGTAATCTTTTTCCTTAAATTCATAATCTTGCATGGTATCTTCATATTCATGAGAATATCATTCTTTTCAGAATATTATCGGAACTTTTTCAACGAGACTTTCTTCTAGGAGTTACCAAATATGATCTTGATCCTATAGTCTGTGAATCTAAGGTAAGAAGGCTAGTAATACAAGGTTGAACATGGTTTCTTGGTTTTACATTTACAGGCTAAATATGAATCTTCTCGAGATTTATCCAAACACCACTACAAAATTTAAAATATTAAAATCAAGTGAAAACATAATTAGATAAATAAATACAAGTGAAAAATCTAAAAGCATGTCTTGAAAAGATTCATATTTTGTCTGATAAATGTAAAACCAATGAACAAGATTTATGGCCTCATTAGACTAGGAATACATTTAAACAAGAAGAACTTGAATGAATGTGTTTTAAAGTGATTGCATTTTCAAGTTCAAACTTTGTTGGAAGAGTCAACTGAATAACCACATTTAATCACCCTATTTTGCAAAGATTAAACCCTTGAGAGGTTTTAAGGTACACTCAATTTAAGGTTCCCAGTGATCAAATGAGGATGAGACAAGATCTTATAATAAAAGAGGCCATTCTATCTCACGTACACTGTTTTTTCCAGGTTTTAATTGCCATGCATTAAGTTTGGAAATAGTTCTCATTAGGAAAAAAATGATAATAACAGTCAAACTAGGAAAGTTTCTCAATTTATTGGAAGGCATTTTCGGTTTACCCTTGCTTGAAAAGGATGAGAATGGAAAAAAAAAAACTCTCAAACCCTTTAGCGGTTTTAAGTTTCACTTTATTCATCAAAACTTCTTTTGCAAAGATAAATCTAATGCGGAGAACCTGACACTTTTCAATTCACTTTCTCCATTGAGCAGGATTTTTTCACTGAATGCAACTTTGCCAAATGTTATCACCTCATATAAGAGTAAGATACCTCTAGGTATGTTGCTACATGTTTCTCCATTTTTATAGTTGAATGTTTGAAAGTATAAGAAAATATAAACACCACTCCTTATTGTGCACATATCAAAATGTCTGAGCTTTTTTATCATAAAACATTGTGCAATCTTGTAAACCAGATGCAAAACTTTTAACTTTTGTCTGTCCATTGCATGCGTACAATGGTGTGGACCCTGCTATCTTGTTCATCACATTCTCTTTGGACTGTCTAAAAGGAAATGCAGTAAATCCTCCTGGGAGGATAAGGCCTACACCAATTTTTAAAAACTTGGAAAGGTTGTTTCCATGGAAATCTGGTTGACGTGAGTTACTCATGGAGTCAGATCAAGTCAAATCTCAAGTCTTCGTAGGATAAAGTGGAAAATTCGAAGTTAAGAAAGGGTATATTTAACTGCATACAGGGTCAACTCGTCCACTTAAGCCTGTTTGCACAGCCGGGCTGACTGTTTGACTAAGCTATCTAACTTAACTGAGTTAGATCCGTGTTAGGTTCCTAATGAGTAAATGGCTGAGTTTACCAGAAAGGAAAATGTTCCGAGTAACATGGACCAAGTTTCCAAGTTAACCTGTGAGTTTTTAGGCACTTACACGCACACACAGATAGAACTGCCGTACAACTCTTTGCCCTTTGCTGCTTTCTATACTGTTAATTTCTTATGCGAAGGAGATGAGAGAAAAACAAACTATCTACGATGTTAATTTCTTATGTGAAGGATATGAGAGAAAAATAAAAATTTCTTATGTGAAGGAGATGAGATAAAATAAACTATCTTCTTTTTTTTTCCAGCACATCTTGATATATTTTCTTTGACATTGCAGTGTCTTATAAAAAAAATTACAAGCTGTACTTGATTGAAATGAAAAGTGACATTGAAAAGTCCTCTAGGAGAACAATTTCCCGTGAATGTTTTGTTTGATTGAAAAAGGAAATTATTTTCTCAAATTGAGGAAAATTTTCTGTTCCCCAAGTGCTTTTGAATTTTCTAGGTAATTTGAGAGTCGTTCTCTTATTCTTCCCAAATATGTGCTTTGGCTAGAATTAGTAATTAAATTTAACCTTCTCTTATGCTTTCCAATAACAACCAAGCATCATTAAGAAAGTGAACTTGCTTGCAAAAAAAAAAAAGGACAAATGAGGCTTACCTAGAGAAGACATAGAACTATTAAACCAAGGAAAAATAAAATCTGGATGCCTTTTCATGCAAATCATTTTCATGTGTTAAAATTGCATTATTATTTTTTACATGCAGGGAGACTGGAAGACCAGTGCAAAGGGATGATTCAGTTCAAGGAATCTAGTCCACAGAGCTCAGCAGATCCCAATCATTTACAAACGCAAGATACTTAACACATTCCACTCAAATGCTGTACATATCTATGACATATATTCTATATGCTACTTTTGTAGTTGTTTTTCTTCATGTATTTCTTTATGCTTTTACCTGCATTTGGCGAGTTAAACTCCTATGGAATTCGATCCTACTTTATGTATCCTTGGAGTAATAATGAAAACTGAATTATGGAATCAATAAGTACATAATAATGAAAACTGAATTATAGAATCATTAAATAGAGGAATGTCAAAGCCTGCAAGGATAGTTGGATATTTGTTACCATTATTTAGCCATCTGTCAGTTCTTTGGTTGTATTTTATGTCAAAAACAGGAACTTGAGAAGGGAAGTCTAAGATGCAGAAGGTTTTCATATCCATGCTTTTTATTTTGCCCAATGCCGGGTTAAAAAGGACCTTCTGTAAATGAGACTAAATAAATTTTCTTCATTCATAAAATAAGTAACAACCTAACATTGTCACTTTGTTGACAAGCTGTCATGGTTATATACCAAGGTACTTGAAAGTTGAAACCAAGTTGACGTTTCTTTAAAATGTCACCACGGAGAATGCTACGATGATAATTGGAGTGTGTCTCAAGCCCTTATGAATAGCAAATCAATTGAAAAACACCCCACTTTTAATGAAGATTATAGCTTCCTCAACACTCCATTATGGAGGGTGCAACAATGATTGTTGGAGACTAATTCTCAAGAATTTTGAATAACATACTAATTGAACAACACACCACTTGGTTATGGAAAATTGGTTTAGATTGAACTGAGATCTAAAAGTTTTGTTTGCTTGGTAAGGGTTGATCTCAGTACCAGACCATAGGCAAACTTTCCTTCAGTGTTTGTGCACTTCATATTCCTATGACCTTTTATTCTGGGGTTCAGTTGTGTAGATCAATTTGTCTTTTCTGAATACTTTTGTTGATACAGTACAATACAAAACATATTTTTCCAATAACCTGGACAGGAGATGAACAAAGTTAGTAAATGATGTGACGGCTAGAGTTGCTAGTAATAATCAGCCGTGCAAGATAAAGCATAAAAATATATTATCATATGCTGTAGCTAGATCCACATTACTTCATCACTATTAGAACTGTTCTGTTACCCTTGATATTTATCTTCATTTTCTTTTCAGAATGAAAAAGGTGGCTCAGAACAAACTCTAAGCACCAATTGTCTACAATGACTATTGCTCAAATAAAAGGTGAACGGCATCTACTGAAGCTGATGAAGTAGCTCGTTCTAATTTAACCATATATTTTATCCCCTGGAGTGAACTAATATGCATACGGACAAGCTGCTTGCTGAAATTATGACCTATGGTTTGTGTAGCATGTGTTAATCTTTCAATCCTTAAATTAGCTCTCATAGGTCTTTTCACAAATCCATCTCAACATTATCATTTCAGAAAGACTTGTCATATCTTCCTGGTCATAAGTTTGTAACTGTGGACCAGATTCTGGTCACACAAAGCTTTAGTCATCCTGCTTAGAAGATCTTTTTCCCAAGTTTAAGCTGCAGTAAATTTTCAAAATATCATGAGTTCTCAAAAGTGATGATTAAATGGCATTGTCATGTTATCAAAAAGGTTTTTAATCGTGTGCCGTCTGAAATGTGTTTAATGTGCGAAGGCTTCTTTGGTCTTCAAATCTCTCAGTTTCACTTTCTTTTTTCTTACATTTATTTTGATTCATTCTCTATTAAATATATGACGAATGTTGCTTATAGGCCAGCAGAGCCATTCTTTGCTTATTGAGCTGAAATATGCATGAGCCTAATCTTGTGTTTAGCATTTGGTTGGCCACGATGTGTTTATATCACACTGATATTCAGTATGACATCTATCTGTACCCATTTTTTTGGTGGATCATGTTTACCATCCAGTATGGAAGTTCAGCTCGTTAATCCATCTTCAATTTGTTTTCAAGTTCAGCCAGACTATTTGGGACCAACTGATGATCTTAAGGTCACCACAAAAACTAAACTAGAGGAGAATATTTTTATCAATCATGAAGAAAAGTTTCTTCTTTAGGAGTAAGTAGTCAATTGGGACTAGGGGTGGCAATCGGTCGAATATGGTACGGATCTGCTAAGATCCGAATCCGATCCGAAAAAAATTTACCGATATCCGAATTCGATCCGATATCCAACGGATCTTTAATACTTAAATCCGAATTCGAAAATCAATGAATATCCGAAATCCGAATTCGATCCGATATCCAATCCTAAATCCGAATTCAAAACTGAAATCCGAATTCGAGCCTGTTTGAACCTAAAACTTTAAAAAACAATTTTAACAATTAAAGTAAATTTAACCATAAATTTTAACACAAATCCAAGTGTCTAATGATCAAATGATGATTTAAACCTTTTAACTTCTGATTGAACCATGGTCTGGGCTAAGTTTATATATATTATAAGTATGTTTTCGGTTCGGATCTTTTTCGGATCGGATACATGTATATCCGAATCCGAAAAAATTCGGATCCGAAATTCGAGATCCGTATCCGAACCCGAAAAAATTCGGATCCGAAATTCGAGATCCGTATCCGAACCGTGGATCTAAATCCTATATCCGAATTCGGTAATTTCGGATCGGATTCGGATATATATCCGACCCATTGCCAGCCCTAGTTGGGACTTCTCCCTAGCTGGTGGCATTTTCGAGTCTTTCCTTGCATTGTATGGTGGGAATTACTTAAGATGACTATTTTCTCTTTTTTATTTTTCTTTTTATTTTGGTTGGTAGTGGAAGGAGGGGGGTTGGAGATGATCTTGTGATCTTTTTAAGAATTAACCCCCTTTAAATTCAAACATTTATTGACAAGTTGCAACAGCTCTGTCATGAACTGAGACACCAAGTCTCGGAGGATTTGCTCCGGTCTGTGAAAGGTATGGTAGATGCGCTTGGAGACCAATGGAACTATGGAAGAAGCAGGTGAAACCTTGCATAAGTCCCAATAAACTCAGGTGACGGTGTTCTGCACTGTGTTATGATTCTAACTGTTAAGAGCATAAACAAGTCTCCACAAGCTCCAATGGACTGATCACTGATCTGTAAAATTAATGAAATATTAGTAGGTTGAAGGGTCACAAAGCTGAAGCTTGGTGCAAGAATATCTTAGGAAAATAACTTTTTATGGTCACGGCCGGTCAATTACTACTGTTGGTGTACCTGTTTGGGGCTACATCTCCAGGTTCACTTGATACAAGCGATGATAGATTTCTCTCAAGAACCAAAAAAAAAAAGAGGTGTGCAATGCCGACCGAACCAGTGCAGAATGGGAGAAATCTCGCATGCGATATTCTAATTATGTAACGGGTGTTAGAGTTATAAGTTTGCATCTATTTTCGGGGGGTCCATCTAACGGGACACGCGTAACATTCATACGAACGTAACACAATAGGCACAGGGAAGCTGTAACAGAAGAATTGGCTTCCCCCTAAAAAGAGAAATATCGTCTGGTATGTCCAATACATACAGTGGTACCTTCGGACCTTTTCCTCTATCTTGAATCTTGACCCATTAATATAGTAGCGGCCCGGCCCATGCAAAGACATCCTGCTCATTGCCACTCCTTGAGCTCTTCACCTATGACTCTTGAGGGTTCCCTGCCTGGAAGTCTTCGAGTCCCTTGCATCCCGCCTTTGCTGCTTTATCGTTCAAGAAAGATGAAACTAGCTCCAAAGGTAATTTTGCTTTTCAGAGACATTGCGGGATTCGGTCCTGCATTATCAGATGCCTTGCTACCAGATCCTAATCTCCCTCTACGAAGAACGTAAGTTATCTTGTTCCCCACACTTCAAGAACCCTAATTTGTATCTATATTAAAAATGACTCCACTTGTAAATCATGTTGTTTCCGATTAGATTCGTAGGATTCTCTTTTTCTTTTAATTTATTTTTTTCTTTCAGGCAAGTCTCCTTCGAGTTGTCGTTAGAGAGGTACGGGATTACAGATTGTAAAGCGTCTGGGGACATCGTTCACTTTATAGACGATCAGGGCGTCTATCAGGTATTTTTGATATCCTTACCATGAGTGACATTTTTCTAGTGAATCCAAGAACACGGATTTCATCCTAGCGGTTTTGATCCCCTTCCCGAACTGATATCAGTTTAATCTATATTCGTTATTGTCAGTATATACAACCTGCATTGAATACAGGGATCTACCTGTGTTGATTTAGCTTTGCCAACAACTGTTCACCGAGTTACTGTTGGATAACAAGAATGATGATTCAGTTCCCCAAAATATGCTTTCCACCATATCTTTCTCTGTGTTTTATTATGGTTGTGTGTGTAAGTTCTGCTCTAAAAAGCCTTTTGTTCTTTTCAGGTGTCTTTATTGCTTCTTCAAACATATGAGCCCCCGCTTTTGGTGTGTGCTTTCAATGAAATCTTGTCGTCAATTGTAGGTGAAAACTCTTCCACCATGCCGACATTTGTAGTCCCATTTCTTGTGGCAGCGTCAAAGCTTAAGTGGGAAACAAAAAATTTGAATATGAGTAGCAAAAAAGTTGAACTTTATGGTGCTCAAATTGGACCATCAACAGACTTAACTTCTTCCATAGTTGCCAGAACAGAGAAAGCTCCACCATCGTTGCAGATTCATTATGAACCTTTGGCCTGCTTGATTCATTTAGTACGTGTCTTGAGCTTGCCAATGGTTCTTCTCCTTGGACCAAGAGATCGATATCAATACCAATCCCAGAGTACTGAAGATAGTGAGCTAGAGGTATTTATTTTTCATTCATTCTTATCCATTGCATTTAGCCCACTAATGTTGGTACATCATATTAAACATCCAATGAGTTCTGGTCAAAGTAAACATACATATTATGGTATTAGTATTTCTCTATTGCAGTAACTTTATCAGTGAGCTAGCTGAACTCTCTCTCTCTCTCTCTCTCTCTCTCTCTCTCCCTCCCCCCTTCCCCCCCTCCCTCCCTGCCCCTCTCTCTATATGTGTGCGTATATCGTGTATGCATGCTAGCGTTCCTGTTTTCCACCGTTTGTTTTCTATGTCCTTTCTTCCCAAGCTTCAACATCCATATTATTTTCAGTCGTTTCACTTCATTTTAACCATTGAAGATTTGTTGATGGGGTTATGCACTTTAGATAAATCTACACGGAGGGATGGATCTAGTTGTGAGCTGACACAGTCAATTATAGGTCAAAGGATTGTGTGGATTTCTAATGGTTCATATCATATGCTATGCATGTGATAGTTAGTATTGTTTCCACCATGATAAAAATATGAGATCATTGAGCATAAGTGTATAAGCAGCTTCCCATTTATCAAAGTTTTAAATATTGATATTGCTGGATATATATATAGCTCCCTCCAATATAGGAAAAATATCAAAATCACCAGAAAAGAAAAAAAAAATCAGAGAAATGGGACATCAGGAAAAATGTATAAGTTTTGATTTGAACTTTGTGTGCTATAAGCACTTTGGTGGGCATAGTAGGTGGATAGGCTAACTCTAGGCTACGAGAGCTTAGTGTGGGGTTGTGTGGTGAAATGTCTTGGATTTGGATATGCTCCACAAGCCACATGGCACAAATGGCAAGGTGAAGGGGCATCGTTGTGTGGGGATGACTTTTGATGCTGATGCTAGGCATGGAGTCCGATGCTGGCTTGATGTTAGTGCTACTAGATGTGAGTTGGCTTAGAGTACTCAAATAAGATTCAAGGATGGTGTTGTGGGTTGCCTACCCTCAACACATGACATGGGGAGCTCCTAGGGCTCATTGGCTGTGTTCAATGTGCATGGTAATGACCCAACATATGTGTAGCTCTATGAGCTGGCATATTGGATGATCACTTTCATTGGAAGCCTTATGACGCAATGGTATGCTTAAGGACTCAATGCCAAGGAGAAACCTTATGAGTAGGGCAAGCACATGGTACGACACTATAAAGCTACTTATATGCTGGCTAAGGTATGCTTGGTGTGTGGAACTTAAAGGCAAGTGATAGCTTCTTGATAAATCTCATGGGCAATGGACACAGGTCAAGAGCACATGAACAGCAAATCTAGCTATGGCTAGATGAGGGCTATAGTGTTGCTTGGTTGATCGGCTGCAAGGGAAAAGATTTGGACTGTGACAGCAGTGTCATGGTTAAAAGGGGTTTATAGAGGTGATGGTATGACAATAATGGTGATGGGCCTGGTGGTTTTGACGTGGGAGGTGGTGATAGTGGTAGTGCACTACATCCATGGTGGCAGCTAGGGGATAAAGGAAGTAGGAAGTAAAAGTATGGGGATTGAGGAATAAGTGGAGAAGTGTTAGGCATGTTTCGTAGTTCTAATAAAGTTGCTATTCCTTCATCTTGAAAGGTTAATAACTTCTGCTCTTTTTTCTTAAAACCTGATGATATGGTTGTAATCTCTGCCGATCTCATCTGAATGTTGAAATGAAAGTAAACATTGGTGATTTGAATTTAGAATCATTTGGTGGACAATCTTTTGAAAATCACTTGGCAGAATTAGTTTTTTTTTATGAAAATCACGTACAATATATTGATAATAATGAGAAATAGTACAGGGACTCATGGAAAAGAGATTCAAAGAACAGACAAATAGCAAGCCCAACCAACTGATGAACAGACACGCTATACCACAATACAATACAATATCCGGACAAAAAACTCCCATGCCCTCATTAACTGAAAATGTATACAAGGAATGAGATATTCTACTCATGCAAATAGAAGGAGAGCACCCGATAACACTCAATAGTTATCCAAATGAACCATGTGAGACCATCAAGACTCATCCACCATAGGCCAATGCAGCAAAATGTTAGGAATAAGACACCCAGAAATTCGGGTAGGATCATAACCCACGAAGCGCACCACAATAAAATGGAATCCCTAACATCCTCACATGATGTCTTGGTTTCTTCAAAAATCCTTCTATTTCTTTTTTTCCAAATTCCCCATAGAATGGCTTAAGGTAATAACTTATACAGTGCATTCCCCTTTCTTCCTAGCATGGAAATCCTCCATTGGTCCATCATTTGAATCATCATTCTTGGACAACACCACTGAATATCACATCTTCTTATAATATCCCACCAGATTTGTTGTGAGAATTCGCAATGTAAAAATAAATGATCAACAGATTCTCCTTGCTTAAAAACATAACACACAAATGTGCGGAGATAAGGCAACAAATGGTCTTCACCTTTAGAGCATATCACAAGTATTTATCTTATAAAGCAGTGCGGACCAGACAAAGACTTTCACCCTAGGAGGAGCAATTGATTTCCAAAGGGAGATGAAAGGAGATGGAACACCTAGTCAATCTTTATCAACATGGAAATGAGAGACCCAAGAGTGAGTAGAGAAAGTTCGGGAAGGATCAAGGGTCCAAGTGTGATAATCCGAAGATTCGGGAGTGATCAGGAGTGAATAAGATGGGCTAAGTCCTCACAAACAGCTGGTCTTGGATCCCGGAGAAAAGAAAGATTCCAAGAAAGCCCATCTTCAGACCAAGATAAGATATCGACAACAAAAGCTTGTTTAAAACGAACAATTCTAAAAACTCTGGGATACAAAATTTAGAGATGGGTGTCTTCCCACCATACATCAAACCAAAAGAAGATTGAGTTTCCAATTTGAACACAAAAGCGGGTATGAGGGAAGAAACAAGGGAACAAAGATGATATGGCTTTCCAAGGGCAAACACTCGATGGTTTGGCCCTAGGATTAATATCCCACAAATTTTCATGAACCCCATATTTACTAACAATAACTTTTCTCCAAAAGCTCTGTCTTTCCACACTGAACCGCCACAAACTTGGTAGAATTAGTTATCAGGGTCCAAAAGCAGTGCTAATCTTAAACTACCTTTCAATGAAATAGGACTTCCGTATCATATTCAATCAATGTCCCAGCCCCCACCCTTGTTCTCAGTTGATCCCCAGGAAGGCACTTTGGAGCAATTTTTGAATGTTCTTGGCCTTGCCCACCCTTGCTTGTGTAGTAAAATTCAATATAAATCCACAAAATGAAAATAAGAAAGACCGAAAATTGGAGGGAGGGCTAAAACTTCTTGAATGATAAAAAAAAAAAAGATTTTGAATTGAAAAAATTTGAATATAATTTTTTAAATTATAAAAAATATTCAAACAAATAAATTGAAATTAATGAATCAAATTGCATATAAAATATATAATAATAGTGAACGCTAAATTTTACTTGATGAACTCTACCAGATTCTTGCTATTCCCCATCTCTTACTAGATATGTATAGGCAGTTCAGAGATTTCTTTTGGAATTGTTACATTTTCTTGCTTATATTAATTAGACATACAAAAACTCATGTAGTCTTGAGATAGTTGTCATGTTTAAGATTTCCTGCACCCATATGAAGGCACCACGGCTGGGGTTGCTGCTGTTCTGGTTGTGTTAGCAGCACTATTTCCAATCATGGCATGCATGTATTTTCCCAGAGATTTTGTGAAGTAGTTTGGTAGGAAATTGAAGTTGCTCCTGTGGATGTGTTTGCTGTAAATATAGTTTTCTTCTCCACAAAAGAAAATTTGAAAGTATGGTGCTAAAGGGGGTATCCGACCATAGCATGTATCTAAAGAATCTAAACGTCTTATATCATGTGTTTTGTGTTTCCAGGTGCTGCAAAGGATGGGAGAGTTCTTGGCAAGCACAACCTGTTTGTGCTTCTCTAAAGACAAGATAAGATGGAATCCAACAGAGAACTTAACGATTAAACAGGAGCCATGGCGTGCAATATATGGCTGAATGTTGTGTTAATGTGCAAAGGAGCAAATGGATGATAGATTGTTGATGAATATGGTGGTGGTTGACTCCGTTATGAAACAAATCGTGGTATTCGATGATAACATAGATGCAATATTTACAAATGAATATGCTCCATTGATTTCTCCGTTTTTCAGACGGATAAGTTGGTATTTAGGTAAATGTGGAAAGTGGGGACCAACGAGATGTCTTTCAATTTATCCGTTTTTGGGACGGCGGTTGGCGCCTGTGTTAAATTGCTATTAAAAGAAGATCTCAAATCATCGACGTAATTGGCAATTGCAATCTTCCTCCCGAAGAATCTCCTCGATCATTTAACCATATGTTTTATATGCATAGAAATTTTGTCGATCAAATGCTCATTCTCATCTCTTGACCAAATTTTCCTGCTTACCCGCCTTGCCTTGTTTAGGACCTTAAACGTAGAAGGAACTTACATCGAGTGTCAGAGTACTTAAAATCGAAAAAAAGCTTGTATACCGGTGTATATCCAATTCGTACAAAGTGCGTATCAGCCCGGGCTCTTTACAGCGTCAGCCTCTTGTATTTCTACAGGGTTAATTATGTAATTTCATCGAAAGTACGAATGCACGCGCCCGACTTGCGTAGCCGAATTCGATGTAAACCATCTAGGGCATGCTATAAATTTAAGGTTTCGGCGCGTTTTGATTCTGTGTTTGTGATTAGCAGAGCGAGGAGGGTTTGAACGTTTGGAGCCGTAATCGTCACTGCTCTTTCGATCTTAGATGGGGAAAAGAAAGGAGCGTCGCCTCGCAGCCTTAAGCGCCGCTGGTCGAAGAGTAAAGCTCGATCTTTTCGCGGAACCATCTGGTAATCCCTTTTGATTTATGCCTCCGATCCTTCACCTAGGGGTTTTCTTTCCTTTTTATTCTATTGATCTTTCTTGATTCTATATTCTAATCGGTTTCTATTGCGACGGTGTTAAAATTTCTTTGCTCTAGTTTAAGTAAATACTTGGACTTTAGGGTTGTCTTTCTGGTTTTTTTAATCTAGTACTTCGGTTTAAGTTCTTTTCTTTTCATTTTTCTCTTCCTTTTTAGTTGCGTCAGCTTTTTTCCAATCAATGGATTTTTCTACGTCAACTTCCCATTTTGCTTCACTGGGTCTCTAAGAATATTGGCTTGTTGCTCTCCCTCCTTTGGCCGTCATCCAATCTCACCTATTATACTTACAGTTTCCAACAATTGAAGTTGCATTCCTCTTCTGGTATAGGATTTTCTTTAAATTTTTTAGAAGCTATTGAGTAGATTGACCAAGAATAACTAGATAATTTGAATCTAAATTTTGAACATTCCTGTGTGTTGTAGTATTGAATCAAAGGTCATGAATAATATATATTTCATATTCATCAATTACTAATTATAACCGCGTCCAAAGACAAGGGGCAAGCTCCCTGTACACAGTTTGTATGCCGAGTTGTTTTCCAAGGCTTGTTATTCGTGAAATGAAATCGTAATTGAAAGGTTTACCAATTTCTTTTATTCATATAAGTAATGAAGATTTTCTAATGGCCACTGATTTCTACAACTGCAATATTTAACTTTCATCTATTCTTTTAATATTGCTAGGAGATTTGGGTGGATTCTCTGTTCATAGTGAAGTTGGAGAGGAATTAAATCACAATGGTCGCGCTGGGGTCCCCATTTCACCATCCTCTTCAGGTGGGTTCCGTCAATTTCCTTCAAAGGAATATGTAGAGAAGACATGACTGCACAGCATTATTTTGGTGGAATTTGGAAATGTTTTACAAGGCATATTGTTTTGCCCAAGATCCTGTTTCTCAGACTGTAGGGTGCTAAGGTATTGGGAACATTCAATGGTCAGATCAGGTCGGTCACGCTGCAGTGAAATATTGAATGACTCCCAACCTGTTATGCCCTTTATTGGCAGCATCTAAGCGTTTTGGAGATTTCGGCAGGAAAATGTTGCCTTCTTGGTTCGTATGTTTCTGGCTTTTTTCTTTGTTTGCCTTATATGCATTCTAACACTATTTTCCAATGTCCTACAGGTGGCTGTTGAGAAATAGATTCTAAATTGCACATGTTGTATTTTGTTATGAGCTGCTGTACCTAACAGTTTCTGTTGTTGTTTAACTCATGTTAATCTTGTCATAGTAAATAAATTGTTCTGTGCGTTAGACTGGCTGTTTCTATGAATATGCTTATTGGCTTTAAATTAATTTGACATCTTTCTTTCTGTTTCCAGGTAAGCGCCAGGAAAATCCATTGCTGCTATTAGGACAGTACAGTGATGAGGAATTGGATGAAGAAGGAAATGGAAAACTCAAGGATGATGTGGTAGGCAATTCCTTGAAAGACTTCGATGATGAGGTAAATTAAATAACGGTTCAATATTCTGCTTTCATTGTCTTGCATGACATATGCCTTTCTTATTCTCATGCTCATATATATGGTATCAGGATGTATATCCTGATGTTCATGATCCCTTTTTGTTGATGATAGCAAAATTTTTTTGAGGAAAATCAGCACGAACTAGGCCCATGACTCAACATAAGAAGGTTAGCATGACTATGAAATGACCAAAAACAATCAAAGAAAGCAGAAGATGAAAAAACACCAAACTACTTTAAGTATAAATTGTCTAGGACAATCCTTTTTCTTTTTCTTTGGGTTCTATTCTCCACATTGCTGACCCTGTCATATGTTGCTAATATCCTAAGTCAATAAATATGTGCTATTTGTTTTATGATTTTTGCATCTTTGTTGCACGGAAACTTGTTTGACTTGACATGCAGACTTTGCTAAATGTTCTTTGTTTTGCTTAGGTAAAGGGACCTGAAAATGTTGAATGTGAAGATCCCAAAGATAACAGTGGCAAAGACCTTGCATCTTTGCAGGTTAAACAACTAGAAAGTGAAGGGGATTCTGCTTCATTGGATGCTGAAAAGAGTCTGGATGGTAATGAAATTGGAGAAAGTGATGATAAAGCCTCAGTAAACCCATGCAGTGAAGTGGATGCATCGGAACGGACTGTTCCGGAGACATCTAGTGTTGAAGTTATTGGAGATTTAACTGGTGGTTGGAATATGGTGATGCATGAAGAGAGTAATCAATATTATTACTGGAACACACTGACTGGGGAAACATCATGGGAAGTACCTGATGTCTTGGCGAAAGGAACAGAATTAACCAACAAAGAAAAAGTTCCTGTTACTAAAGAAGTAGAGTGTGCTTCAGCTGATGGATATGTCTTGACTCAAAATCTTGAGGGAGAAGTAAACAATGACTTAGGTGTTACCCATGTTAATGGCTGTTCTAGTAGAAATTTTATCTCCTCAATCAAAGGGAAGCTCAATCATGGTTTACCCCTGGAAAAATGGAATGAAGAATGCACAGGTAAAGATTCAATAAATTCAATTTTTGAGTGGTTATGTCAATCAAACTGAATTAAAAAGATAGCTCAGGCTCTGTTTCTGCATTATATCATAAAAATTCCTTAGCGTGCTGCTCTCATTCTTCAGACAAATTGAGCAAATTTTATTTTAGGTATCAAGGATTCAACTGTTGCAGTTGACGAGGCAAAGAATGAAAGTCAAATGATAACCAGTGAATGCCATGAAGAAGAGGATGCACTTTCTTTATGTGTCATGAAATATGGTGAAACATTATTAGAGAGGTTGAAGGCACTGAAAGGGTATGCTGATGCAACTATAGTTATAATATTCCACTGTTCTACCTTGTACAGTTCTGTTTTGCCTTTGCACTCCCTCCCTCCCCCCCTTGCTTCATATGACACCTCATATTATGTCTGTTTCAGGTCGAACAACTACCAGAAAGGAAATGAATGGATGGAAAAACATATTTTGGAAGTTGAAATTAGACTCTCTGATTTCAAGTCACTTTTGTCTTATGGATCATCTCTGCATCCATTTTGGGTCCACTCAGAAGTGCAACTTAAGAGGCTTGAATGTGCCATCAATGATGAGGTTTCCCTGCATGCTAACTATGAAAAAATGGATGAAGCTAATGCTGTGGACATATCCTACATAGGAAATGATATTACAAACGATACATCATCCCAATGCATTAAGGGAGATTTCGAAGCTGATCGGGAGGAGAAAATGGCAATATCTTCTCATGAAAATCATCATGGTGCATCTTCACCAAATAGCAATTTTAGCAATATTGCTCATATTTCTCCATCTGGATCTCCTACTGGGCATCTAGACAGTGGTATAGAAGGAAACAGTGAAGGAAATCGTGAGATTTCAGCTACTGCTGAATTGATTTTGAAGAGCGCGCCTCATATTGTGGAAGATGTAGACATGGATGTGGACATGGAGGTTGATGATTCTAGTCTAGAAAATAAAACCTTGGGAGATTCATTTAGTGCCGAATATTTTCTTCCAACAGAACATATAATTCAGCCAAATCCTGTTTTGGAATTCCATTCTTCAGCACCTGAAGAATTTAGTGCTCCACCTCCTCCAGATGAGCCTCCAGATGAGGACTGGATCCCTCCACCCCCACCTGAAAGTGAACCCGCTCCTCCACCCCCGCCCGATGAGCCTCCTTCATTGGCGAATCCCCCACCACCACTATATTCTGAGACAGTCCAATTCCTTCCATATTCGGAGCAATATAACATTTGTTTTACAGATCCTAATATTGCGTTTTATGGACATACGATTACTGGTGTGCCTAGTGTCAATTATTATCCTCAAGCTGATGGATGTCAAGGTGCTGAACCCCAACCACCAGTTTATTATGGAACAGTTCCAAGCTCTTATCCTGATGCTGCTTCCACTATGGTTAACCCAGCTGGGCCTGTCATGTACTATGATCTTCAAAATGGAACAGTACCTCCTGGATCTGTAACTGCTAACTTAGAATCATGTGGGTTTCATTCTGAATCTGGTTCTTTAAGTTATCATGATGCCACTGGTTCTGAACAAGGAGGCTCGGTAGAGGTCTTTGCAGGGTCTGGGTGTCTGTCATTATCCAGTAGTCAGGTCAAATCAGATGTTTCTGCCCTTGGCCATGAGAGTGAGGTTGAACCTTCACAGGTCAAAATTCCTTCGGCCACTATCCAAGCTACATCAACTGTTTCAGTAAGTGATAGTGCTCCAGCAGCATCCACAGCTGCTGTCACCACTTCTGCACCCTTAGTACCCGCTGCTAAAGCTGAATCGAAGGGTATGACATCTGATGTTGCCATGTATTTCATGTTGATTAATTATTTTTGGTCATATTTGCTTCCAGCTAGAGATCTTAATTAGAATCATACTTGCTGCACAACTTGCTTTTGATTCAGAACTGGAGGGATTTATTATCCAAGTCATAAGTGTCAGTGGGGTGAATGACTGATGTATATGTGCCAATGTTGAAGATGGATGTATTGGAACCTCTTGTTATGTGTTTATTTTGGTATGTGAACATGGTTCTAAATCTTGATATATCTAGTGGTATATCCTCTTTCCCTTAGCGGCGAAATAAATACATTAGTGAAATCTTGCGTGTTTTCCCTGATATATCAAGCAGTATATCTCCTTCCCCCACGTGGCATTATATCTAGCAATATTAATATTTAAAACCTTGGATGTGAAGTGTTTCTTTACATTCGCGCAAGGCAACAGAAAATAGGTAGTTTCTGCATTCAAAAACAAATTATTGACCCAGGTAACCCCAGGCATTAGGTGTTCCTGATGAGAGATATCTGGACTTCTCACTGGATTAGTTCTTTTATGTTGTAGTTATGATTTATTCGAGAAAGTTGAATGCAATCTGTTCTTAGATTGATAGCAAAAGACTCAACTGTTCTGTTTTTGAGATCAATCTTGTGTTGCTATCATACTTAGGTTTCTTCTTTCCTTTTTCAGTTATGCGTAGCAAGAAACGAACAGTTGCTCCAACATCAACACTGAGGTCTAATAAGAAGGTCTCCAGTTTGGTGGACAAGGTACATTTTTCTCTTCATTTACTTTTATGTAAACTTGTGAGATGGCATCAACATATTAAAGATATATATTTGTTCAGTGGAAAGCTGCCAAAGAAGAGTTGCAGGAGGATGAGGAAGATGAGCCTGAAAATGCATACGAGATGTTGGAGAAGAAGCGTCAAAGGGAAATAGAGGTGCTTGCAGATGCAGGTTTTTAATATGTTGAAAGTCTTTTGTTTAGCCGTTTTCTGATGATTCAGGACCTTTTCCCTGTAGGAATGGCGTGCGAAGCAAATAGCCAGTGGGGAAGCTAAGGATAATGCCAATTTTCAGCCTCTGGGTGGTGACTGGTAGAATGACTATTTCCTTTTTTTAACCAGTCTTTGTAGCAGTTGTATATGGTGACCATGGCTGGGAGCCAGGAAATATTTGACTTAGGTGGTGACTGGTAGAATGACTATTTCCTTTTTTAACCAGTCTTTGTAGCAGTTGTATATGGTGACCATGGCTCGGAGCCAGGAAATATTTGACTCACATATGGTAACTGTGGCTCAGGGCCGCAAAATTTTGATGGTTTTCTAAGTACCTCCGGTTTGGCCAACCTTTGTTGACTGCTAGCTATATCTCTTATGTTTTCGTTAACATTTGATGATGACGAGTTTTAGTGGGTTATAATTGGGTCCCAAATAACTGAGATGGGGTTCCAATTTTCAAGTTCTTTTTATTTTTCTTTTATATCCTCCCAACTCAAAATCCAAGTTATTTGTTTATGTTTCTTCTCTTTCCTAATTTGTGTGTGATGACTTGGTTATTTCTCTGGCAGGCGAGAGCGGGTGAAGCGAAAAAGAGCTCAAATGACAGGAGAATCTGTAAATGCAAAACAGCAGCCTGATTTGGTAAAGCTATCAAGAGACCTCCCATCTGGATGGCAGGTATTAATTTTTATTTGCCGCATCTTGATTACTGTCCTTGCCCCGCCTCTCCCTCTCTCTGATATAACTAAGCAACATGAAAAAATGAAATGGAGGAAATATGACTAATAACTTGTAACCATGTGAGTCAATGATTTGTGAAATAAGAGACCATATGTATATATGTTGGCTAAAAGATTACTTTTTCAATATATCATTCAAATAGAAGTACAAGCTGAATATTCAATCCATTACCTGCAGTCCCTGCGGTCCTTTGAAGCGCGCTAACTGGACTGTTGTGTGTGTGCTACTGGCTATGTGCAAGGCAGGCACGGATGTATCCAAAAAAGAAAAGGCTGAATATTCAGTCATTAGTCGCCAAACTAAAAAAAGTTCAACCAGTTATTCCTCTGCCATCCCTGATAACTCCAGATATTGTTTGGGCTGTGAATAATGTTTGCCTATGACCTAGGAACTTGGTGGAATGAGGTAATGAGGCCATTTGCTAGGAAGCCAGCTGGTCGGACTGTACACGAATCTTGTTACACCAATAAGTATTTGGTGGATTGGTTCTTTTGATCGTTTGAATTTTTGGTATGTTTGGTCCTTGCCAATTGTTGAGGAGGCAATCCTAAAATGTTGCATATCCACCAATAATCAATCATCAGAATGGTTCATCATTTGAAGTGTTTGGTCACAATAAACAATTTATGGAGATAATTATTGACAAGGGAATGATATACACACCAAAGTGCCCTTAATTCTTACTAGAACGTATCTTTTCCTCTAATAATTGGTTAATGCTCTGAAAATGATTTAACGCATCTTTTCTTAAAATGATTGAATGTATCTATTTTTCTAATAACTGGTTTATGCTCCTGTTGTGAGAATTTTATTGTTAATTTTGAATTAAAATATAAATGATTCTCTGTGATATTGATTCTTGAGACTGTTGTTGCATTTTCATTTTTTGTTACCTCATCCTGCTTGTAAGCTAAACGAGCATCTAACATTTTGCCTTTTTGCTTGCTTCACTTGGCAGGCTTATTGGGATGAATCTACGAGGGAAGTCTATTATGGCAATTTGGTAACCTCAGAAACAACCTGGATCAGACCTAAAGAATGAAGCATCCCAGAAGTTCATTATTTTTTCCCGCCTTCAATTTGCTAACCCCGACCCTTTTCCCATTTTCACACACCGTGATGTAAATTATCTCCTGCTTCCATTAGTTGGGCTCCAAAGAGCCTGTGTTTATTTCGGGGGGGTGTTCTTTGTATTCGTTGTGTTTCCACTGTTGGAAATGCATTGGTTCTTTAAAGTTTTTTTTTTTGGTAGAAGCATTGGTTTTTTAAATGCAGGCTACGTGTAGTGGGATTGGCCATTACTTTCCTCCCTGATTTGGTGGCTATGGTTGTTTCTATATCGTGGGCAAACCTAACTGAGAAGAATCCAGCATTGTCTCTACATATTCCCTAGTAGCTCCATCGAAATTGATTTTGATGAACTGATTTGCGGGGTTGTCCATTGAATGAGAAGTTCCTGTGTAGAATGCAATGGAGTCTTTGTTCTTAAAGGAAAAGAATATCTGTGAGTCCTGGTTCAATGCATACAGAATTCCAACTGTACTCTCCACTCTTGGGATTGGGTTATCAAAAACTGCTGCATTTCTATAATCTATGTATTTATATCTATGCTAATATATAAAGGGAATCGTCAAAGACAAGATTCTAGCCTGATAATTTATTTCCAAATTGCCCCTCAATTTTTCCCATTTGTTATGAGCATAACTATGGAAGGACATGGTGGGGTTTTCAATTGCGCTGTCGTTTCAGAACTAATCCATTGGAGTTGAGCTCAGCAGCCGCTCGGGGGCTAATCAGGCTAGTTGGTCTTCCATCTCCATTCTCTTGTAACTATAACTTGCAGTTCTATATCAAACAAATAGACATTTTTGGGAAACATATGTTTTTTTCCGAAATAATCTTCTATCGTCATTTTGTCTTAATATATTACCTTTTTTTTCTCATTTTCCAAAAGATACCCTTCAGCAATTTGTTATCCCTTAACGTTTCAATTTCAACATTTAAGTTCCGTTTGTTTTAATGTAAAATCGAATACAGAAAATGTTTTCGGGGTAAAAGAAGGTTTTCATGTGTTTGTTTCTATGTAAAATACAATACATTGTAAAACAGTTTTCCTAAAAGATAGCTATTTTTTGGAAAATGACTTACCATTGAAAATCTTATATATCATTTTCCGGAAAATGGATCATGCTTGATATCAAGCATATAAAAAATAAGAAAATGAAAATTTCTCATTTTCAACTCTATTCTCCAACGTCCATCCAATACAATTGAAAAACTTTGCTTTTCTTGAAAATATTTTCCAATGTAAATGATTTCTAAAGGAAAATATTTCACATCAAACCAAATGGAGACTTAGGTTGCATTTAAAGAACTTTGCTCTTGAAGCGAGGAAATGGGAGCAATTGTATTGTGAGAAGTGCATGTGTCTTAAGACAGACTTTCTTGGCATCCAATGCAATCTTAGGTTGCATCTGTATATCAATATATTATGCCATGAGGAACATAGTTTCTTTGATTTCTTAACCTCAAGAATAGGCTTGTTTTTCACCCTAAATTTTCTCTGATGCTAAGACCCCGCATTTTTTCTCTTTCTCTTGCCTAGTTTTTCACTCAATTTCTTGGTCTACATATGTAGCCTTAGGTTTTACATGGACCAAACTCAGACCCTTGGGTCAAGATGGAGATGGACTTATAATTTTGCAATTAGAGAATAAAATTAGGGCAGGGCAGGTTCCACTTAGGGCTGTAAACGGGTACGGATCTGCTAAGATTTGAATTTGATCTAATAAGAAAAACCGATATCCGAATTCGAACCAATTATTTGACAGATCTTTCACATCTAATACGAAATTCAATTTGAATTTGAATTCGACCGATTATCCAATATCCGAATCCAATTACATTATATATAGAAAAAATTAAGATATTATAAACTTCAAGTTAGTGGTTCAAATAAGGATGTATTAAGTTAAATCTATCTTATATTGTGACCTTAAATCAATAAATAATATATGAAACCTTCATTCCTTCTATACTTTTATATAAAAAGACTTAAAAAGGCCTAAAAAAACATAACATATATACAAATAAATGGTTGGATCTTTATCGGGTCGAATATGTGTATTACCATATTCGAATCCGAATGTAATTGGATTCGGATAATCGGATTTAAACTTAAAATCCATATTTGGATAGTTGGATCGGATTCTGATCTTTATCTGACCCATTGACAGCCCTAGACTTCCACTTGCCCATTATTTGACGGAGCTGACTAGGTAAAATATGAGAATTGTGAGATAAGATCGGTGGCCCGTCAGGCCCCAGCCCGGTTTCTCGAGCAACTCTCAGAACATTCCGCACGCTTCCATTTGAAATTTCGCATAGACACGTGCATCCGTTTGCCTTGATTTGAACTTTCCCGCACAGAGCCAAGAAACCTTCCCTTCGACTGAAACTGAGTAGAATTGGAAACCCTCGTCTTCTCAGGGCGATGATCCTTCATTTTTTTTTACTTTCTTCTAGGGCTTTTATGTGTCTGTTTGAGACCCTACATTTTCTTGATTGATTGGTTTTGTGGTGGCCATGGATCAGAAGGAACCTGAGGAGCTCTGCAACACAGGTCCCGAAGAAGAAACTCTTCAAAAGAAGCGCTCTAGGCGCGTGAGCTTCGCTGAAATCACTTCTGTTCATGTTTTTGACAGAGACGAAGACTACGAGACACCTCCAGATTCGAAACCTAGCTCTGAAAACCCCGAATGGGGGGAAGCCAAAGAGGACATAAATTATCGCAGAGATTCCTGTGACAGCGATGAATCCAAGGATCTGTCACAGAATGAAGACGACGTTGAGGCTGAGGATGAGGAACTGGGGGAGCTTTTCGTGCGGGATGTGGATTCCTCTTCCCCAGGAAGTGCAATCGGCTCTGCGGCCTCTAATGATGGCAAGTTCGATCAGAAATTTTATTATTATTTTCTTCAATTTTCGCTTGTGTTGCTCTCTCTTTCTCCCCCCCCCCCCCCCCCCCCCCCCCCCCCCCCCCCCCCTCTCCCTTCCCTCTTATTCACATATCCTCTTTTACGCCTTATACGAGGTAAGATATCAACACTGTCGGCTCCAATCATGGTCAATGTTATCTTATGTTTTCAATTTTCCTGTGGGAGTTGTTGTCGTGAATTTTCTTCATATTCAGAATGCTAAACTAGTTTTACAAACGGTGCAACATACAAAATTGGTCAGGCAAATGACAGGAGAGATTAGTTGATTAGATTACACTCAATGAAGAGGGTGCATTTATGATGTGGTTGCTTACATATGAAATATGAGAGAGAACAAAAGTCCACATTCGGGAATCACTATTTCCAATGAGCTTCTTTAGTGGTTTAATGCCCCTTTAATTATTTATTCAATTTATTATTATTATTCAGTTTTTTTTCTTGTTTGATTAAAACCACTGTGCTATAAGTTTTTGAATTTCGGTTATCACAAATTCAAACATAAAAGCTCTGTCAGATTTATAGTGCATGATTACGGTGCACTTCCATTAGTTTCTAGTTGTGATCATTGAGGATGGTGAAATTTTTTTCTTCTGATGGCACACACGTACGTTTGGATTATGGGAATAGTAAACCTAATTGGTAAATTGCAAACAGTGGCGGAACCACGTTGGGTGTAGGGGGGGCAATTGCCCCCCCTAAAATTTTGGAATTTTAATAAAAAAAAATTTTTTTTATATCAAATATCATATTTGCCCCCCCTAAAATTTTTATTTGCCCCCCCTGTAATTTTTATTTGCCCCCATCCCCACCTAAATTACTTTCTCTCGACTCTCACCGCACCAAACTCTCGCCCTATGTCATTTGATATATTATTTTGCCCCCCCGGATTCGGAGTCCTGGTTCCGCCACTGATTGCAAATTTAAACACTTGTTGTTGTGCCAATGAAAGAAGTACAGTAATCTTTATCACACAAGGTGCTATAAGTTGACTTAATTTGATTTTTTATCAAATATCAAGGCAATAATTATGGGAGTTACTCAGATTTTAATTAGTTAATTTGACTAGAGATATAGAAGGAAGCTGGGAAATGCATCAGCAATTAGATGACAATGCCATGAAAAGATAATAATCAACTTCCTATAATTGCTGCCATCTCAGGTGTCTTCTCATTCATGGCAGAAAATTGACTTTCTAAAAGTTCTGCTTATGAAAATTATGGGTCTTATATCTTCACATTTAGTAAAAGATTGTGGTGTTTGACATAATTTAACTTCTTGCAGAAGACAACTTTTTTGGTCCTGTTTCTGCAAGCTTTATTAAATCCGGACAGCTATCCAACTCTGCAACCTCAGATGATAATCATGATATTACACTGGATTCGACAGCATTTTCCTGGCATTTCCGTAGTCTTGTACAGTTGCATTCAGGCGGAGATCATGAGACATCAGCTGGAGGTAGTATTTCCATTGAAGAGAAGACTCCAACTCAAAATCCCACAATGACTAATATGGGGAGTTTCATGGTACTGACAGATGCTAAGAAGCCACTTCCTCGCTGTTCTGTTTCTGATGGTAGATCTAGTGGTGGCCGTGATTCAAACGATATGAGCCTAATAGAAGATAACCCACATAGGTATGATTATGGGAGACTATCTCCCGGGTTGAATGCTCTTTTGGCTGAAGGCTGCAAAGACTTGAATGCTGTCTCAGATTCTGTCAATGCAGATTCTTCAAAGCCACCTCATAATCTAAATAGAAATAATTTTGCTGTGCTTGAGGTGCATGAGAGCCGTACCATGAATCTGAAGGACTCTAGACATAATGGAATGGTAAATATTGAGAGTAGTGATAGACCAGAAGACATGATCACTGATGTCAACTATAAGTTACATGCAACAAATGGTGGATCTATGAGTCATAATGGTCACATATTTAGCATGAAAGATGCTCCCGCTGATCAACAAAATCAAACACTCAATGAGGCAACTAAAGTAAGATATTCTATGTTCTTGGAGTCTTGTTATATTGTATTCTGTTCATTTATTACACGCTTTCATTGCTTAACTTGATTTTCTCTGATGTCTAGAAACATATGGGTTTTCCTATGTGTTGAATGGAGTTACTTGGATTGTTTATCGATCTTTCTATATATATATATATATATATATTTTTTTTTGTCAAAGGTGGAAGCTGTATCCTCTCTGGATTTTCAGTAATATTATTCATTAAAAAGAAAAAAAGAAGGGAATTATAGGAGCCTTACAATGTAAACATCTGGCCCACCAAGCCCACGGGGCTAGATCCAAATACAATTATAGTTTAAGTATGATTAGATTATTATTATTTTTGTTTGTCGTTATCTTTTCGTGGTTTGAGTAAGGTTAAAGTTTGATTTCAAGTAGGAGACTATGTCTGTGAATAGGGATGTAACCTTCTATTTTGGAATGAATCAGAATTATTTTTTTTATTGTATTTTAAAGGTGAGACTCCATTGCCTGGTAGTGGTGAGACTCCATTACCAAACCTTGTAAAGGTTGGTGAGACTCTAATTTTTTTTAAAGGGTAAGCTGTCTTGCATCACTCACACTTGAATCCATGAAGTTACATAATCCAAATCTTTTGGACACAATTACGTCATTCATATAGAAGAATCTAGATGATCTACGTTCTAGATCATTCATTTATTGGTTTTGTGCCCCACATTATTTGTCTACTTTCTTAATTTGATTTTTTTTTCTTCATTGGATTTTGTATATTTTTTTCCCTTAGATAGATGCTATTTAAATAGTGAATATGATTTCAACTTATTTGAATATTTGCATGATATTTTATTTTTTTGGGATCGCTTTTATTTGGAAATTTATTTTTCACGGGAAAAACATGAGTCAGGCTAGGTTAAGCATCCTGTATTGATGGGTTGGTGCTCAACTATAACCACTTATCTAATAAACAGATTAAAAAACTCAAATCCCTTTTGGCGTTAACCCTTTTATATCTTTTCTTTTGCTTTCTTGATTACTTACTTTGTTACTTACTGTTTTAAAAAAATGATAGTATTGAAACCTTATCTGGGGGAATCCTACCTCCAAAATTTTTGCACCAACTGGACAGTGTATAGAAAATGCTGTAAGTTTATGATTGGGATTAGGAATCTGGCTGCATTAACCTATTTGTCACATCATTTTCAGGACATGGCATTTAGTATGGAAAAGGATTTTGAAGATGTCCCACTTGAATTGAGGGGATCTAAATCAGAAATCCCTTCTGATGGCAGGGGCAGCCTCAGGGATCTAAATGAAGTGCTCCAGACAAGCTTGATAAAGCAGCATGAATCTAGATGCCAAAGTGAAAATTTAATAAAACAAAATTCTCCTAAAGGTGGACGGTTGACTCCTGATGTAGGTCAGAACTTTGACCAGAACACTGGGTCTCCACTGTTGGGGTCTGTGGCCTCATTAAGTGTTAAAAGGCGGAAAATATATCTCAATACTGAAGATTCAACAAGAAATGAATGGAAAGCAACCCCTTTTGCTGGACAACAACCACTTTCCTCTGTAAGTAGGAAGAACACAACACATGATGAGAGTGTATCGTCCATTAAGCAAAGAATTTCCAAATTTGAGATTCTCAACATTTCTCCTGCTGGTGCTCCTTTGGAACTTGGAGTTCATAATTCAGAGCCAGGACCATCAGTTTCTTCTGATGATGTCATAAATGAAAATAATAAAGACCGTGAACAGGAACATGTGGATGTTTCTGTTAGTGGCTTAGAAGGGCATTTGCTTAGTGTTGCTCAGAGGAATAGGGGACAGAAAATCATCATGGAAAGTTCTGAGGTCAAGACGCCGGATAGTGTAGGATTCTTTCCTTCTGAAGAGAGCATAGTCCCTGCAGAAGGTGGTGAACATGTGGACCTTGCTACAGGTATTCTTGGTAGTGGTCAATACAATAACATTAGTTTAGGCATGGCATCACCCTTCCAGTTCACTTCTTCTGAAAAGAAAATGAAACAGCATTTTTTGACTTCTGAAAGTCCTTTGAAACCCTTGGTCATTTCAGAGCCTGATTCCTCATTGGCAGAGGCCACAATTCATTTTAGGGGAAGTGAGCAAGTAACTTGTATCTCTGATAAGTATATCTGTTCTCCCGTAAAAATGTTGGAAAAGAAGTCATCTGACTCACTGGAGCATGAAGCTTTGAAGCAGCCAGGATGTGAGCCATTGAGCTTGAGCAAGAGGGTGGATGGAGAAGATTTAATAGGCAATGCTCTTCATGAAAGTCTAACTCCAGTGACTGATAAATTTGGATTTTCGAGTGAGCACGAGAGAATGTGCTCTAGGTTATCACCTGCCAGGGTTTACTCTCATTCTATGCACTTTGGTCAGTTGGAGGTGGTAGCTCTGCCTGATTTGCAAAAAGAATCAAGAAGGATGGGAGAATATAAAACCCCCTTGAGCAATGGAGTCAATCTTAATGATCAGTCTGAAAGCCGATCAGTGAACCTCCAAACAAAGACAGATCCAACACTGCTTAAAAGGAAAATTCAAGGAAGAGAGCTTAAATATTCTTTTTGTGAGTCAGCTTCTCCATATATCAGTAAAAGGACTACGATTGTGCCAAATTCTGGAAAGGTTAACATGTTTTACTTAATTAATTCATTTCGCTTTCTTTAAACTTGTGATTATGTGTTTCTATCTACACGCAAGCGCACACATGTATCTTCACACATATTGCATAACTGTCTTGTGTGTTGGTACACACACACACACACACACACACACACACACACATATGTAACTTTCCATTTTGCACATGCGCTGGTCTTTGATTTTATTTGTATAAGCAATCAATCTTGAAATGCAGAGTTTGGTGGAATTGACAACCCAAAGCCCCTACATGAAGGAATTCTTCAACTCATCTGATATTGACAGTACAATTTCTTACAATGTTGCAAAAAATCCACGTTCCCCTAAATCTATTCAATGTGCAAGACGAAATGGTCTTGTTGATTGCCATCATGGTCACCATGTTACTGAGGATCAACAAAGTGTACGAAATGATGTTGAAAACTCTTCTGGACAGAAAAGAAGAAGTGAAGATATTATTTTCTGGGACAAAGAAAAAATCGAAGAACTTGGAAGCATTCAAAAGAGTCCAAAAGTTTGTAAAAGGGGATGTGGTGGTTCAGAAGTTTCCTTTGAGCAATCAAATTTGAGAAACACTAAAGCTGAAAACATTGGAAATGGAAAAATGCCAATGCATTGGGGTGATGTACGTATGTCATACTCCCTTGTCTGGGGCTATCTTGCTCACATTTATCGAATGGTTAGCTTCGCAGAAAACATAATTTTTGTTATCCAACTTTGAGAGTTTTCTTGCAGGTTTTCTTAAGATTTTGTGGGACTTCAAAGCAGCTATTTTTGCCATCGGCTGGAAATCTTTGTTTACAGGAGGTATTTCTCATTTTTTTTCTATCTTATGCTTCCTATAGGAGTGAATTTAAGATGTCTATATAAGCCATGGTCAAATTTTCTGGTTTAACGAATGTTCTCAATGCAGTATGGTTGGATCTAAACTTGACAGAGATTGCCATTTTCCTTTTCTTCTATCTGTATGTAGCTTGATAATGTGGAAGATATTTTGGTTTGGCTGCAGAAGGCTAAAAAGTACGAGAAACTTTCCAGTTATATCCGGTCTAAGGTCTGCTTATTCGTTTTGAATTCTCCATTAAAAATTGAGCAGACAGAATTTCTTTGGCCACTTTGTTCCTTTAACTAATACTATACTCATAGATTTACTCAATCTCTACTAATGGTGTCATATATTTACTTTCCTCAGAGAATACATGATCATCTTGGCAGCAATCAGCATCATAGGTGCTTTCTTGTGCTTTTAGTGTTTGTATAAGCTGTCTGGAAAGTGTAGTTCAAATTTGATGATGTTTGTCATGAATGAATGATGTTGGTGCAGGGTATATGAAACAAGATGGACGCTGCATCTGCTAGCATATGAATATGCAAAATTGCAGTTAATGCGTGTGAAGCGAGATAGATTGCTTGTAATTTTCTTCTCTTTTGTGTTTTGTTCTTTGTTTGTGCAATTTGCTTATGATCTGGCCGTCATCTTTCATGTGCAGAAAAGAGCACAGTTTTTGAATTCTGGAATTCAGGAGTGTGAAATGTTGAAGTTGAAGACATCTGAACATATCATTCTACCTGGTGTAAGATATGATCAAAATATGGGCAGGCATCTTAAATCTATTCTATTTATTCCTAATGGCAAAAATGAGGTACTCATTGTTTCTATTATGTTTGTGTTTTGATATTCCTTTTGCCTACTAATTTGGATAAGGCATCTTCTTGTTTTTTGTTGTTGTTGCAAAATAATTTTCATTAGTGCTGGAAATTGGTCGGGTTCGGTTGGGTTGTAAACGGGAAGATAACCAAACAAGTTGGGTCAGGTTCAACCCGTTTACTAATGGGATAATAAATTACCAACCCGAACCTGACCTGGTAATAAACAGGTTGAGTTCTTAATTATATTAGTCATAAAAATAATTTAATGATTAAATTCTCAAAATATTAAACTAATGTTCTTAATTAGCTAAGTGTACTTGATGACATAATGAGATCAAATATAAATGGGTATAAGATATAAAAATAGGGTAAAAAAGTGACTTAAAAGTTAAACGGGTACCCAACAGGTTGGCGAGTTGGGTTTAGGTTGATCCATTTTTAGACGAGTTGAGAAAACCTAAACCTGAACCCCGCCCGATTAATAAACAGGTCAATCTAAACCTGTTTAATTGGGTTGGGTTCAGGTGGGTTGACGGGGCCGTTTAGAAATTTCCGGTTCTACTTTTCATGATGCTAATATCTTATTGATTGCTTCTATTAATTTGTGTACTGCTATTAAATATTAACATCTTCCTATTAAAATGCATGGACTTACTTCTTCTCAGCAATGATTATCTAGAGATTTCAAATATGCATTGGAAAGAGGCTTGTGTTGTCAGACACCATCTTGTCATGAATAGGAAGTTCATTGAGTTAATTTGGATACTTTTTTAGTACCGATTATAAACTTGAGTTTCTAATACAGATTAATTCCTGAATTTTTGGGATCTCATCATGTGTAAAAGTGATTTGCCAGTCATGGGATGTCTAAATTTATTGTGGATATTTTTTATTGCAGCGATATCTGCCTTAGTTGATCATCTTATAATCTATTCTATTTGATATATTTTGGCAGGATTTTTTTTTTCTTTTTTTTTGGGGTTCTCCATTTAAATGATGTCCTGAATTCTTTTGGGGCAAAATTACATGTTATCGAATCATAATATCTAATTAATGAAAAAAAAAATTGTAGATCGAATTCAAATAACTTTCATGTGTTTGGTAACTGAATTTCCAGGATGCCCGTAGTAAAGTGATAGCAATGAGGCAGGAGCTTGTAGTTGCAGATCAAAAAATAAAGAATCTAACCAAATCCTTCCATTCTACTTTGAAGTTTAAAGGAAAGCTTGGCACTTCTGAGATTATAATATCAGTCAATGATTATTTGAAGAAAAGATCACACTGCAGAGTTGTACATCAGGACATGCAGGTGTTTACTTTGAAATTTGTTATCACAGTCTACTATGCCTTAGGTGACTGACAGCCATTTTCTTTCTGTGAGATTTCTTCAGCTATGGAATGTTGATATTCTGGAGAGAAGGGATGGGTGTCACAATGTTGGTCTCAATTATAGTAATTTTCTCTTCCAAAGGTTGCTGCTTTTTTTATTGATTTTGTTTCTCAATATTAAAACATCTAATGGTTAGTGCCACAAAAATGCAACTTATATCTTTTTTCTTGGCTGTGATTACTGGCAGGTTAACAATAAATGTTAGTACAACTCCTAGTTTAGGTCTTTCAAGCAAATTGAATGATAGCAACATCTTGAAGGTAAGGAAGTTACGTTTTGTCAAAAGCTGTTTGCGTTGTTGCTTTGCTATCTTTCTTACCGTATGCTTTTCTTGTCAATTAGAATTTTCCAAATATGAATGCTTACACAGCATTTGCATTTGTCTTAAATTCTGAGCTCACTGAAAAGCACAGTCCAAAAAATTTGTCTCGACTAACACAAGTAAGTTAAGAACCCTTTTTTTTCTCCTTTCCTTCTTTATCTTTTGAATGCATTCTTGGTTTTTTTACCTATCTTTCCCTTTATTTTTTTTTCAAGTTTTAGTTGCTCTTTTTGGGTCCTTAATTTTTAAATATTTATGGACTCTCTTCTAAAATTCCATTACATTTCCTGTTACCTATGCAACATGCTCCGTAAATTTTGGTTCATTTCTGAACTGTTGATTTTACAGCTTTTGAACCGATGAGCTGACTGTGCCAAACACGTGGTTGTAAGGATTAAACAATGATATTAATTGAATCTACTATTTGATGCAGATAACTAGTTCCCTTTTAGGTAATTTGCTAGATGTGGTTGAAGAAATAGAAGCGGCATGTTGGGAGCTTCCAAATCTTATCGAAACAAGTTTCCAATCTTCTTTTGGTAATTTTTTTTGTTATCTGTTTTTCCCCTTTTTTCTTGGAGCTGGCTTACTAACATGTTCTTGTGGATCATTTCCTTTTTGCATGGTTGAATTTAAAGTAGGATTTTGATTCTTTTTAGTGGTTCAATGGCATTGGGAATCTATAGGCATGGGTGTAAGATATGTGTCCAAAAGTAGAAGTTTTGTTAAGCTGGTTTTGTGCTCAAATAGTGCCACACCCAACGTAATGATGGACATTGGAGTTCTTTTGTGTATCTTAGGAGGAATGGACTAGCAACACCCCTACCTTTGGTATTATTAGTTATGCTCAAATTAAAAATATCCTTTCCGTTTTAGCAGCTCAAGGCTTGAATATTGTTATATGTCAGGTTTATTATTGTCTTATTTTGTGAATAAAATGATTTCTTCATTATTATTACCTAACCCTTGGCATTGTTGTGCAAAGTTGCTATGCTTAGTTCAGAACTCTCCTTTTTATATTGTCAGCTTTATGCTTATATATTTTCATATTTCAGGTTTATTATTTTATTATTTTATTAGTTTTTAAATAAGATGATTTCCTTGTGTGTGCTTGTGCGTTGTCATATTTCAGGTTTATTATTTCATCATTTGTTAATAAAATAATTTCTATGTGCATGTGAGTGTGTGTACAGATGCATTGTGCACACCTGTGAGTGCGTGCGTGAATGTCATGCATGTGCTTTTGTGTGTGGGTGCAGTTGGGCATGTGTGTACATGTGCACGCACACATGTGCGTGTGTAGGAATGATCGCTTGGTGTAAGGTCCAAGGAAGGTAGCTATTAGAATATGAATATCTTCAAGCTAACTGAAGATATAGTCTCTAACAGATTTGGATGGAGGAATTGGATTTATGTTACTGACACTATCTGGATGGTGTAAGGCTCTTGGCTTTGACTTATTGATTGATCACTTCATTTGATGGTGAAAACCTTAGGCCACCAAGGTGAAAATGTGTGTTTGAGTCTAAGTGGATCCACTGTGTGCAAATAATGTCAAAGGTTACATATGTTGCCAAGTTACCCGTCCCAGGTGGGATCTTACATTATTTTATGGCCTTTTTTATAGGGACCATCATTTGATGTGATGGTAGAAGCCTCACATTACCAAGATGAGAAAGTGGGTTCAAATCTAAGCATTGCCAGTTTGCATGAAAATGCAAATGGTTTGGTTTATTGCCAATCTACCCTTCCTAGGACCATCCTTTAACAAGCTTGCACTGGATTATGGCCCTTATCTTATTTTTGATGAAACTGTATGGCTGTGAAAACATTCTTTACAAAGTTCCAAAATGATTCTATCCTATAATATGGGCCTTAAAGGGATCCAACAGTTGGACTTATATCCACACACCTGAATCATGTAATATAGTTGAGATTAATGACTTTGTGTTGACCAAATTCTCCACCCACTAAAATAGATTAATGGTACATCTATTTGAAGTTCAGTAAATATTTCATTGATTTAAATTTTGTTTGTCACCTACTGAAATAGATTAATATTGCAATTGCTTGGACTTCGCTTTTCGTTTAACATATTTTAGTATTTCTTTCCCCAAAAACATTTTCTGGGTTGAAGAGCTTTGTGTGTAATACCCTCGTGAAGTAAGTGATTTTCTAGGATACTGTTTCCTACTTGGCCATTGCTCTTCTGATCGTTCATAGGTCTTGATGGTCACAGTTTGTCCTTTTAAATCAAAATTTGGTGTCTTGTTTTTACATTGAAAAGTTCAATGAATCATTTATTATAAAGCCATTCTATAGGTTAGAATATTTGAAAATTCAAATAAGTCATTATTAGGTCTTTCAATTTGCATGATCAGGTGATTCGGCAAGACTTAAAGATCCCCTGCCCAGCCTGGCTTTTCAAATTTTTGTTTAATACTTCAGTTGCTTCTTCAAGACAACAATACAGTGATCTTTGTGAAAGGAACCGTGTAATTTTATTACTTCCTAATATCTTTGGACCTAATACTTTATTTATTTTTCCAAGAAAGTTTTGTGGTGTAAAGAGTCAACCACTGGAGTGACTTTGCCTATTTGTCTACTAGCTGACCCACCTCAATTGATCATTATGATCATGGACCTTAGATTGTTTAGTTAACATCATTTATAGTTGAAAATGCATGCTGGTTCTTAAAGTCTCCAGTAGTCATGTCTTGGTGGAAATGCCTATGGAGACTTAAGCTTGAAAAGGATATCAGGAAAAAAAAATGAAGAAGAAGAAGAGATCACTTGTTGCTTCTTGGTCATTCAGTAAATCATTTGAAACTGCGAAGTTTCCTGATTTGTGAGTTTTAGGCTCTTCCTACACTGGGGCTCACTTTTTTTTTTCATACATGAATTTTTGTAAACCATTTATTAAAATTAAAATTAGAAATTACAGTGTAGAGGTCAAAGCTGAGCTATGGGTTTCCTTTTTCCTTTTTTTCTTTTGGGGTTTGCAGATGAACAGCTAAATTTGGAACTATGTTTCCTTGATTTCAAGACCGGTGGAAAGGTGATTCTGTCACTTGACATGGGCTGTTTGAAGGGGTAATTGCTTTAAATTTTTTCCCTTTATCTTTTCATTTTCTGTTATCATGGACATTGTAATGATATATGCTCCTTTGTGTTCAGCCATATATGTGTTCAACAGTGAAAGAATGTTTTGGAGTGACAGAAATGTTAGGCTTATGGAAAAGTTCATACCTATGTATTGGGAGGAAGTATAGTTTATTTAAAAAAAAATACAACAATAAGGCACTTTATTCCAATTGGTTGTATAGGTATAATAAAAGGACGAATTGTTTCATTGCCTAAATTTTAGTCAAATTTACAGAACCCACCACCCACACATATCCTAAACATTATATTTCAAAATCTCCCTTTAACATAAATCATTATTTAAACAATAAGCGTACTGTTTAAGATAGATTATGACAATGATTTAGTTGTATGAATAAGTATAACAATTATGAATTTTTCGGCATCTATGAACAATTGGCTCAACCCAAATGTTATCAATGAAATTAATCAATTAGTAAAACATAATTAGCTGTGTAATTTATTTTCTTTTTGTAATTTCTTGTGTTAAATGATTCAAAATTTTTAATTAAGGGATTGGTTAATTTTTAGATTATTTATTGAATTTTAAATGTTCTTCAATGAAAGAAAATTTCTAAAATAGATTTCATGGAATGAAGGCACCTCAAAGCAGTGAATGCTTTGCCTGCGAATTTTCATTGGTAACAACTGAAATCAAAGTTGTATCCCAAGAATGTGACATTCAAAACTGCTTAATTTCTACCAGCATCGGTGGCATACTGTGCCATGTCGGTTGAAATTCATCTGATTTTGAGGCATGCCCTTGCATGTCATTGAAACATGTGGATTCCGTAGGGCACGAACGATGTGCCTTCTGGAACCTTAAAGAAAACGAAAACAAAAAAGAGAGAAAAGGAGTGAGATAGCTCTGTGTGTGTGTGTGTGAGTGAGTGAGTGAGAGAGGGATAAGGAAGGGGGCATACTTGAGTGGTGTGATTGCGGTGTGGTTGGTGCCATGTTCATCACCCAAAAAATACCATAAGGGAGAGGGACGAACAGAGGGAGGGAGAAAGGGAATGGGATAGAGGAAGAGGAGGGAGGGATGTAGTATCTGTTTCGTCTCCCCGTTCCTCTTGTTTTTTACTGAAACTAAAGAGGTTAGCGAGGGGTTCGGTTTAACAATTGTAAGCGTGTTTTTTTTCATAAAATTAATATAAATTGTTTAATTTTATTTAAAATTTTTCTTATACTTATTTTATTAACTCTTGAACATTTAAAATATAAAAGCGGAATAAGAGTGAATAAAAATTATTTTCTCTTTTATTTATTTTTTAGATATTATTTTTGTTTAACAAACCTTTAAAAAAATTACAAACAATAAAAAAACTATAATCATTTTACTTTTGAAAAATTAGTATTATTCTAAACAAAGGAAAAAAAGAAATGCAAATAAAGAAATATTAATAGAAATATAATGTACATCTTAGTAGATATATATGTATTTATACACACACACATATATTATTTTTAAAGTATTGATATTTTTTCATTTTTATTTAAAAAAAAATTTTTTTAAAGACTTTTTTGGAATTTTTTGATAAAGTAGCACAAAAAATGCAGCAGCGTGCTGGTGAATTTGCAGTGAACGACACAACAAACCCCTAATGGTAACAGCGTCAAAACCGTCACGGCAAACCTAGTGTCGAATTGTTTATTCTTTGTTTTGTATGATATTTTTGACCTGTAACATTTTATGTAGTGGGGAAAAAAAGTTTATATGAATGGAGATTTTTAAACATACTTGATATATTAGAAACAACTATAAATAGCCATCTAGAGGAAAGATTTTGTAATTACAGGTGTAGTTAATGGAAGGAAACATGATTTTCCATATTAAGAAGCCTACATGTTGATCACAAGTCGTTCACCATGCACCTATTCATGGATGGAAGTTTATGCTTCTAGAATTTTTCTGACTGCATGGTATTCTTGGACACTTGTTTTAGCTATTTGCATGTCAGCCAGAATATCATGGACTCTGCTGTTGGAGGCAATCACCTAGGGAAGGATTTCCTTTTGGTTCTAGGAGGTCACTATGGATGCATTATACAGAGCATGTATGAGGTTAGAGGATCAAAGGTTCACTGTTTTGCCTGCTCAACATTTCTACTTGTGGAACTTTTGCTTGAAGGGCTTCTACAACATATAGCTCCATTTGCATGATAAGGTTCCACTGTAAAGTGGGGTTTTGGTGATGTGCATGTAGTCATGCCAACATCTCATGGCCAACTTCCATGATCAGATAGGTAGAGTAGACTGGACAGAGCATGTGGCAGCAGGACCCTTTTTGGGGGATGATAAATAGTTATTGTCTATGGCTACTATCTTTCTTCCTTTTTCTTCAAATTTCATGTGAGGATGTTTCCTTCTTGTCAATGTCCGTTCGGTGATTTCCTGGTTTTTGGTGTTCAATTTTCTCTTCTGCTCTTTTTGTGCATCCTTCAATTTATTTTAGGGGTCATTTGTGCATTTTCTCCGAAATGACACCATGACTGTTGTATGAAGTTCCATCTAAATCCGATTGTCTGTTTATAACATTTGTGGTCTGCCAAAATGTTACCATGACAGTTGTAGTCATCGTTTCAGGTTCCAGAGAACTGCCCAAGACTGGTACTGTATCTACATGCAATACCAAAAATAAAAAAATGCAAAATGCAAAAATACTATGCTGTAAATATCTGGTCTAGTTTGATTGTACTGGACCCTCATTGGTCTGTAACAGCCATGTCTCTAGTCACACCACTTTAGGGACATTAAACCATAGTTCTGAAGTTCTTTTAGAAGTTATAGACTGTCTATGGGATGTGTCAATGTCACTACAGCATATAAGGGTTGGACAACAAGTTTACCATCTTAGCTAGTTGTACCGTTCGTGTGGCTATACCTAATAATGATCGGTCATCTGAGCCAGATTATATTTTGATGCTTTTTGGTAGTAAAAAATTTAATGCCTACAGAATGAAGGATGTGTATGAAATGAAATGGATTATCTGATTGCTCTGATATTTGGTTGGCACCTAGTGATTTGTATCTTACCATCATAGATCCCCTTGCATTTTAGGTATTTTGTTGGAGGCTGTTGTCATGATCTATTATCTTTGTACCGCATGCTACGGATGTGTAGATATGATTCTTACCAAACATTCTCTGAAATTTATGATTTGTCAGGTGACTTTTTTTTTTTTTTTTTTTTTTTTCTGAACAGTGGAATTTACCCTGCGGATATTCTCCCATCTAAGCTGCAGTCGCACCCACATTATCAGTCACTTTCAAGTGAAATTATAACTGCAACTGGGGGTCTCAAAGCTGGACATTCAAGGATTATGAGACTTTGCAGGTGTGTTTCGCAGATAATTCAAGCTTCAAGATGTTAAGGACTCGGGAAACAAATGCTTTACTGTTATTGTCCTACCATCCCCTTAAAGGAGTATTCTGTCTGTAGAATGTAAAATTGTAATGTCAGGCTCCAGACTCCGGGGCTCGTGTTTTCGTTCTATTTTTTTTTTTTGAGATAAAAAGGTGGTGATGAGTTGCACCACAGCTGTTCGGTTCACAGGTAGCATGCGCTTAAGTGCGGTTCTACAATCCTTGGTTGCCTGGGCATTGGTCCTGCTGTTTAGGCCCAAGTCCAGGCCTAATTAATGTGCTTTGGGGAAAGGGGGTTCGGTGGTTGGGTGTGGGTATCACCTATTAGATTTACCCCCAAAGTGAACCACCACTCCAAGTCCAACATAGAGGATGTACAAACAATCACATAATAGAGGGTTGAACCGGGAAAGCAAGGCAGAGAGTACAAGTGTGAAAAGGGAGGAGAACGAATGCAGCAGCTCCAAAAGAGGCATAAATTTAACAGACGAGCATGGTTTCTCATCCTTACGAAGACCCTACCAAGGGCTGCTGGGTGGTTTCAAACTCTCTTGATAGAAGAGCTAATGTGTGTCGTGTACCCACGTCCTAATTCCTACAGTTTCACTTGACCAGTAGCTTTGGTTGGATGCTGTCCCGTACATTAGACTTGGACTAGTAACCAAAAAAGAGCGAAAGGTGGATGGCCCCACATCCTCCTCTGCCGCGAAAATCTTGCAGTCCCTCCGGGATGATTTTCTATTTTTACGACTTTGGACCACCTTCTCCGCCCACCTGTCTACAAGTACAACATCTCTATACGTCTTGTGAGTCCGTCCGGAAGGCCAAAGATTACGCAACTCATTCTTCTTGTCAACGATTCGACAAGGTGTTATGTTAGCTGACTTGGCACATTATATATATATATATATATATATATATATATATCCCTAGTTGGAGGTGGACGAGACACTCGAATCGTTACTACTTACTACCACTAAGGATATAAAGGGGAGGGAAAATACCTTTTTTGTTTAATCACACGTGCGGCGTGCCGTTGCATGTGTCAAGTCTCACGTATGAGTATGATACTGTGATGCTTTAGTTAATCTTATCCTAACAAAATAATAATAAGGTAACCGGGACGGCAAAGATTGTAATGGTGTGACGGAGCGCGACCTTTGTTGTCTTTTTTTATTTTTTTGGGTAAAGAAAAGAAAAAGAAAAAAGGCGGGGGAAAAACACTAAATACGGTGATGGAGCTCCTCTTTCCATCTCTGCATAAGATGGGCCCTCCTATTTGCACTTTGTGCACTTTTTGGGTTACACATCGTCTGCACTTTTTCAGTTCTATCCCAAATTCCGATACCAAACCAGAGCTCCGGGGATCTGGATATCGATTAGGGTTTCATGTTAATGCGAAAAGTTCCCGACCCAGCCTTTTTTCCTTCTTTTACCTGCCATTTTCGCTCTTAAAAGCCTCTCCTTATCGGTATTTTTCCTGATTCTCCTTTCTTGTTTGAGCCCAATCCTCGGTTTCTTTGTTAGGATGGATCGAAAGACCTTGCTTGTTGGTTTCTTTCTTTTTAATTCGTCATGAAAATTCAGGCTTTCAGGCTTGGATTCGATTCTGAACTCTTTACTTCTTCTTGGGAAGTTCATCAATCGTCGTGCAGTTCCTTCTTTGTCTTGATGATGGGATGATAAATTAATTTACTGGTTTAATTTCTTGAACGTTTAGCTTTATTTTTATGTATCTTTCTTTTGCTTTGGTGATCTTCTCAAATTCTGTTTTGAGATGCTAAGGAAATATTATTTTGAGTGAAGTTTAATCGAGTAGTTATCCGAATTCTAAATGTGTTCCCCACCCCCCCCCCCCCCCCCCCCCCCCCCCCCCCCCCTCTTTTTTTCTTCATGGAAAAGATTGGAATATTCTCGAGTGTATTTAAGGACACAACCCAATGGGTTTATTTATGTTTTTGAATGCTCGGTTCATTTTCTGCTTTCTGCTTCTCATCAAAATTAAGGATTAGTTTTAAAAGTGAAACATTAATCCTTTTCTTAAACATTTCTGTTAATATTTTGAATACTAATTCTTTCTACCTTTTGCATTCTATTGTCATTCTTCTTACATCCCGATTGGAAGAGAGGGAAAAAAAAACATATTATGTACTCATGTTTCATTACAATTGTAAGGTCTTTGCTCTTCATTTATCGTTGACAACAGAAATTAATTTCTCTTTTTACGATCGAGGATTTGTTTGCTTTCTTTCCTCTTCTCATCTTTACCTCTTTCTCTCCCTCATCCCTGTTTGATTATTTATTTCTGTTGCTTGAATCTGGAAATTGCTTTTGTTGGAATTTATTAAGTCCAAATTTTAAAAATGTTTTATATCAGAATATCTCTGTATAAATATATGTATCTACTATGAATTTCATACGAAAATTTGTTTTGTAGACTTTGTTAAAGAGCCATTTTGGGCACAAGTTCTGCGCTTATAGTGAGGGCCAATCGATCCAAGAATTGATATGTTTCTTATGTCTGGCTTAATCTTAAAATTGTGATCTGTAACTTGGAATTGCAGAATTACTGAATTGGATTCTTTTTATGCTCTTTAGGTGGTAGAAGCACCCAGTGAATAATGATACATCCAAGAAGCTAGTTTCAAGATCTAGATTTATATTTTTTGATAGTTCTGGAGAAGTTTGGCAACTTGTAAGATAGGACTTGATCTCACATAAGCATTGGTTGAAATATGGGTCAGCTCTGTGAATACTGTGGGGAGCAAAGATCCATCGTGTATTGCCGATCTGATGCTGCTTGCTTGTGTTTGTCTTGTGATCGCAATGTTCATTCTGCAAATGCCCTTTCTAGACGCCATTTGAGGACCCTTGTGTGTGAAATCTGTAATTCTCAGCCTTCAATAGTTAGGTGTGCTGATGAGAAGATATCACTTTGTCGAGATTGCGACTGGGTCAGGCATGGCAACTCTGACTCTTGTTCAGCACATAAGAGGCTGACTATTAACAGTTACTCTGGGTGTCCTTCAGCAGCAGAACTTTCTAGGATCTGGTCGTTTGCTCTGGATTTACCATCTGTGGATGATTCTTACTGTGAGCAGGAATTGGGTTCGATGAGCATAACAGAAAATAGTGCCAATAATTGTTGGGGACCTCTGGAATGTAAAAGTGTGACAGGCCAAGCTTTTGGAGATAGGATACTAGACATTGACAATGTTAATAACTCTAATATTTGGATGGGATCCTCTTCAGTGCCTGCAACTATTCCCACGCCATGTAATGTAGATCAGCTAGTTGTATCCCTGAATTCATCTACATCAAAGGTAAATAATGATTTGGATATAACTGGAAAGGTGTTAATAGTTATTTCTCATGTATTGATATGGGCTTTAGCGACTGTCAACTAACAGACATTGATACATGTTACAGACATGCAGGGAAGCAGGGCCTATAACTGAAATGTTTTCATTTGATGGCCAAAACCACTTGTTTATGTGTATTAGCTCTCAGTTGTTGTCCCTTCATTTCTGGACAATCTAAAATCATCATATCAAATGCTCAGTGGTATTCATCACTACTACCAAAACTATCATTAGTTTGAAACCTTATTAAAGAAGAAGAAAGGATGAACCTAGATCAAACTCTATTCAGGTCTTCTGTGGTGGGTATTGGAGGGTGGAGGGTGGGGGGAATGGGGTTTGTGTTGTGGTGAGGATATTCTTCCCAGATTACTTAGCCTGTGTAACTGTGAATTTCATTTATACATATAAATTTCCTACCTAAGATCATCTTTTCATATTCTTTTTTTTTTTTTTTAAATTTAGTGACTTTAATTGATCATTATGTTTCTCTGTAATACATCCTTAACTGAACTATCATGGGGGATTTGGAGGGAGAGAAATCACAGAACTTTCAGAGATCAAGAAAAAAACTCAGCTAGCCTGGAGAAACAAATTCTGAGATTGATGTACGATTGGGTTGTTTCAGAAAATTATTTGTTGAATGTTCCTTTTCATGAGTTCTATATAGGGGAGACATTCCAAGACTAGAGGGCTGGTTGGTTTATATTCTAGGTCCTGTTATGTCTTTTCTGTTTTTCTTTTCTTTGTTGTCTTAGGTACATATTCTATGTACCATTAAGACTCTGTTTCTATCTTCTACCATTAATATACTTTTATCTCCTTGATTACTGATCAAAAAAAAAAAAAGACATCCTTAACTGAACTTATCCCATGACTGGCTTGAATCCCCTGCTTGCATGCCTGCATTTTGCATAGGTTGATTGGAACTGAGCATGGCAATTTGGTAGCTTACATTTGTCTTTTCCTCATATTCGTTGCTCGAGGTATGCTCTATCTACATATTATTGCATCAACTATCATTACATCTTCCAGTAACTTGTTCAAAGAAACACCTAGATAGTTCTCAGAGTGTTATCTTGACAAGTTGAGCTTGGTGGGAAACAACCAGATGATTCTGTTGGTGACTTTACTTTAGACGTTTGTCATGCTTTGCTTATAGATTCTATATTTATCTTGTGATCATTGAATTGGCCTGTCTATGATTTGCTTCTGCTGACACTATTTCCATTTCACTTTTAGTCAACCTTGCAACATTTTCTACTAGTTTTCACAATTGCAAGGATTCTCGGTCCTTTTTTTCTTCTTCTTTTCTTTTCTTTTATCTGTTTCAAATTCTTTTCTTTTATCTGTTTCAATATTTTGAAACACATTGTTGATATGTGCTAAGACTCTTTTTTTTTTATAGATTAATCCATCATGTTACAATTTAAGTGAATGTGATACTTTTGAAATTCGGTTGCAACAAGATGATAATGAATGGAATGTCTTTTAAATAGGGAAAATATGGCCTAAGTGTTTCTTAATTATGAAACTGACATATGGGAATGCCCGCATAGGCGGATGCTTAATTTTGTAAGCTTATTTGGAAGTCAGTTACCAGTTTACCTGTATTCTCTGCCTGAAAAAGTTTATGGAATTTCTATTTCTCAATAGCTATTGCTTACACTTTCTCTTAACCAATGTGCAGTTCTGCTGCCCTGAAGCTCAAGGTCTAGGAATCCATGAAGATGATCTGTATGAAGATTTAAGTGTGGCTGATGTTGACTTGAATTTTGAGAATTTTGAAGAACTCTTTGGTGTCTCCGAAAACAATTCGGAACAGATTCTTGAGAATGGTGGAATTGATAGCTTGTTTGGGATAAATGACATATCTGGTGCTGATGCCAGCAGTCAGGGCGCATATGTTGCGGAGGTTCTCTCCATACTTCATTTTTTATTTCTAGTTATTTGAATTCATATTTTCTAATTGAGGCATTGCCTTACCACCTTTAATCGTCACTAGTCCTCCCTGTTCTGTTTTTACACTCATAGTTTGTCTGTCCTGATTTTAAAGTTACTGTCAGGGTCGCATATCTTAATTTATTCATCATTGTCATCATCAACATAGGCCAGTTCCCACCAAAGTATGGTCAACGACACAAATCTTATCTCTGCATCCTACCCTATCAAAAATCATATCTTCAGTTGATCCATGTTTATGTAAGTCTTGTTTTATTAGCTCCATCCATGTCTTTTTAGTTAACAAAGACAAACCAGTATGTCAGATGCACTTAAGAACAAAAGAACCAAAAAATAGACATTCTACTAATTGCTTTTGCTGACAGATACATTTAGCCAATACACATTGATGTATCAGCACATAAATTGATATGTATGACCTTAATTTGGAACTTTTTTTTTTTCAGTTTTCAGCTAAAATGTATATCGGGTTTTTTGGTCAACACATTTGGTTCTGGTCAGCATCAGACTTGTCCAAGCTATTTTTCAAGTAAAGGGCTAGGGTTTCTATGTGCCTCCCTCCTGTGAAGAATGCTGTTAAATGCTGGGTTCAGGAACAATTAAGTATTGATTTCACAAATAATAACAAACATGACTAAATATTCAAAATTTGAGAATTTCAATTGCATCTGAATAGCTCATTGGATTGCCTTTACTTTCATTACTAGAAGACGGCTGTTATTTAAATGATTGGAAAAGTCTTGGACATCAACATCAGATTGTAACAGATGTTTTGCTCTTTAAAAATGATCAGGATCCTTAATCTTGTGATTCCTATTAAGGGGATATACTATGACTCTTATATAAGCTTGATCAAATGATTATTCCTTATGCTCTTTTGATTGGTGGAAAAATAGGAAAAGACTTGTGTCGAAGCTTGGAAAGTAAAATCTAGAAATCAGATGGCTTAAAGTGCGAAATAATTCTGATCTCATGTATGGAGATTTTCATAAATGGGATCCATTGAGTGGTGGATCCAGATCTTCTTTCCTTTTCTTTTTTTTCCCCAATGCTTCATATTTCAGTGCTTAAGAAGTCTTATTTTGGTTGTCCCAAACCATAAATCACATTTCAGAGATTCAGATTTTATGTTCAACAGACTTGGGAAAAGGTCTTTGTTTCGATAAAGCTTGACGTCTGAAGTCACTTAAATTCTAAACCTTCATTAAAGCAAGACCTCACGGAAGAAAAAAAGGAGATGTATTTGATGTCTTTAACTTTCTATGTGTTTTTAATGATTCATATTTTAGTGCTTAAGAAATCTGATTTTGTTTCTCAAGTCCCAAACCCTAAATAACCCTTCAGAAATTCAGACTTCATGTTAAATGGACTTGGGAACAGCTGTTTCTTTTGCTAAAGCTTTACATCTGAAGTCTCCTTAAGTTCTAATCCTTTAATAAAAGCAAGATGTCATGGAAGAGAGTAGATGGATTTGATTTCATTAACTTTGAATGTAAAATGTGCACAAGAACACTGTTCTATTCCCCGATTCATGTGTAAGTTCTGAACAATTCAGGAGTTCATCAGATGTACTAGTTCAAAAGTCCATAATAGTCATTATGATAAGAGTTAATGTATCAGATTCAGGAATATTATTAGCATTGACAATATATGAGACAGGTTTTTGTTGTTGATGTTAACATTATGGTGGATTATTGTTCGGTTGAACTATAAGTTTTAGGTGGACCTGTCAAATGGTAAAGGCTGATTCCATGCAAGTTTTGTTGAAGTTCTCAATGAAGATTTCTCATTATCTGTGCAAAAGTTTTCTTTTAACTATAAGAAACTTGTTCTTAACTGTGACAGATATACCAGCAATAGCTGTCAATATTTATGTCTGCTCTCTGCCATCGTTCTTGCAAAATGTACCTTGACTAGTTAGAGATTATTCTGAGCATCCTAGTCGGCACATGGTTTTAAGTGTCAACTGAGACTTAGGGTAGTCACATATCAGTTTGGTGAGGGCCTGTATAAATCCCAAGAAAAGGTATGGGATGACACTTCATAAAACCCCCTATAATCTTTCATTATTTCAGCCAATATGATACTGATACTTAAAGCCATGGTTGGATGTGACAAGTGATGCTGCAGATGTTTTTAATCATTATTTCTAAGGTGCTTATGGTAAAGGAAAATGATATATGGGGTGGATTTACTCATTTGTTGGCAGGGTTCTTTGGCCGGACATGTTAAAGCAATGCAGCCAGCATGCAGCAATGCAGTCTCTGTTGACTCCATGATGAGCTCTAAAACTGAACCAAACATGTGTTTTCCAGCAAGGCAGGCACATTCCAGCCTTTCAATTTCATTTTCTGGTCTCACAGGAGAGAGTAGTACTGGCGATCATCAAGACTCTGTTGTATCATCAATGATTTTCATGGGAGAGCCCACATGGTATGCCCCTTGCCCCGAGAATTCATTCCCATCGGCCAGTAGGGACAGTGCTGTTATGCGTTACAAGGAAAAGAAGAAAGCACGGAAGTAAGTTCAAATGCAAATAATTCAACCATAAATGAAATCACATTAATGTACAACTATCTGCAGAGATGCAATATGGACAGATACATACATACAGACATAAGTACATATGTACGTACATAAGTACACACACACACACACACACATACATACATACGTACATGTATGTATATTATTTTTATTTATATATTTGGTGTACATACTACATACATACATACATACATACATACATACATGTACGTATGTATATTATTTATATTTATATACTTGGTGTACATTAACTCTTAATACTACAATTCTACATGCTTAGATACCTACACAAATGAATCAAGATCTGAATTCATGGTAATTTGTTAGCATTTCTTGACCTCCTGTTTAATTTTAAAATTTGGTAATTCAGATACCATTTGATGAGAGATTCCTCTGTTTCACTATTCTTTTCAACTATTCAACTGCTGACAGATTTGAAAAGAAGATAAGGTATGCTTCTCGCAAGGCAAGGGCTGATGTAAGAAAGCGTGTGAAAGGGCGTTTTGTTAAGGCTGGTGATGCTTATGATTATGATCCCTTGTGCCACAAGAGAAGCGGCTGAGAGTACAATTTTAACCTATGTTCTTGAGGAAAGGAGGACAACTAATATTAACTTGGAAAATTGATTGGTATATGACTCTTTTCACATTGCAACAACAGATATTATCATTCTGTCATAGGGGTCAAACTTGTCATCAGTTCAAGAAGCCGATATGAGAGCTGGATTCTAATGATTGACTCATGAAATTCATGTTAGAATATGTGATAATCCATCAGTGACAGTTGGGAATTATGATAAAGACGAAAACGTAAATACAGAGCTATTTTGAGGAATTAACTCCTTTTTGCAGTTGAGATTAGATGTTCACCTTTCTCCCAGACAAGATGAGATCAAGTCTTCTCCCATGGTAACTATGCTTGTGTAAGTCTCATGTCTCATCCCATTTTCTTCTTCTTCTTTTTTTTCCATTTTTTTTACCTCTCAGAGTCTGGAACTTGTTTATTATGGCATGGTGCTTGGTGAAACTCTTGTTGCCTAGCTAGGAAGGAGGAAGTTTGTCATTATGAAGTACTTGTAATTATGAATTTTTTTTTTCTCATGCACGACAAGGAGCACATGATCATTATGTATGTAACTGATAGGGATGAGTAGAGTAATTGGTAGGTGAAGATGAATAATTGTATATATAAGGGGAAGATTGTGGAAGTGTAGAAGTAGTACAGTAATTTTTTGCTTTCCTGTGGCACTAATTGTAGAGAAATTGTACATAGGATGTGCTCTTCATGTAAACAATGATTTTCAATTGGCTTATGTGGATTATTTGAATACAAGAGCAAATCTTAATCTTTATATACATTTTCAATGGCCACCACACACCTTTGACAACCAGGTTGCCCGGCGGAAGATTATGATGGATTGAAAGTTTGCGTTTCAGGTATCTAAGTCATGGTTGCTTGATACCTGATGGACGTGCTGTCATCGGAGGATTGCGACTCTTTAATACTAAGGGAAATTGGTCTTTAATGATGCTTTTTAAAGATAATCCAGATTTAATCACCTAATTCTTGGTAATTGAAAGGTCTCCTATATTTTAATCACCTAATTCTTGATAATCCAGATTTAATCACCTAACACTAAGGGAAATTGGTCTTTATTGATCTTTAAAAAGCGTCACCAATGTTGGAGTTCTTACGTGCGTAAGTGACTAAACTCAGTTAGGTGTAAATATGGTTTTCCTCGAAGCAAACTACTCCTGATGAAGGTAATTGGTAAATATAGAGAATATAATGAGACTGAACAAAACAATCAATCCCTTGAGCTTTCTTTTGGGGTTACGGCTAACCATGTGCATACTTCCTTGTTGTTTTGGTGATCACTTGGTTAGACCAACTTCTGTAATGTTCCTAATATATATTTATCCAATAATCTTTTTTTTTTGTTGATGAAAATATTTATCCAATAATCTACATAGTTAAAATACTCTTATGTTTAATAGATTTAGTATTTATCAGATATGTAAGTATCACAATTTCCAGTTACGGGTCACAAAAAATGTCGATTTATACGATATATAGACAATGTGGATGTACCCACCACTAGTATGCACCATCACTGTCGCAAGGAAGGATTGTCCCAACTCCCATCTGGTAGATTAGGTTATACGAACTTCTTCGTCATCCATAACGCCATTAACAAATACAATCAGAATGTTCCATGGCAAATCACTAGGTTCAGAGAGGAAGCAAACAACATCATAAAAGGTTTTGAGACAATCAAACTCCAAAAAGGAATTTACAAAGAAGCCAACAGAACAGTACCTACCTAACTTTTTGAGACAATCAAACTCCAAAAAGGAATTTGCACTTGATTACTAATGTTTCTGGACACACCACCTACCTAACTTTTTTGCATCTTCTTAAAAGAATCATTTTTGGGTTGTACTCATTCCAGGATTATAAATTCTTAAATCTTATCAATATATTACATACATTTAACCGAAAAAAAAAGAAAAAAGATCAGGTCAGTTTTATCACCTTTAACGGTCAAACGTCACTCCCTTTTAGGCTCCAATTGGATGTCGAGAGAATGCAAGAAAGCACAGTGAGAAAAGAAAAGAGAAGAAAGTGAAAAGAAAATAAATAGAAAAATAACTTTCTTGATGCTGTTTGTATGCTACAATAAAATTATATAGTTGTTATTAAAAATCTTACGTCTTGTGTTTGCATAACAAGAAAATCATAGGAATCCTAAACAATATTTTCAATCCTATCCTTATATAGATATAACCCAAAAATTTAATTATTAATGAATAATTATATAATAAAAAATTTAATTATTAACATGTGACAATGTTGACACTTTCAATTTATGATCACGACACACTTCCAATACCAAGAATCCAAGAAGTTGCAGAGAAGAAAATAAATTAAAAAACGAATGGAAAGAAGAGTCATGCAAATGTAAGAAAAGGGGTTGAAGAAGATAACTGTTACTGGAATAGGGGTATCATTGAAAAATTTTAAAATTTCGTTTCTCACAATGCAAAATCCGATTTTAACGTAAAGGAGTAGTTATTATCATTTTCAATCTCAAGTCAATCATCCAAACGCACCTAGGAAACGAGAAAAACCTATTTTCTTTCAGCTTCTTGTATTCTCTTGCTATCCAAATGGGGTCTTAGAGTAACACAGGGGTTGCACAAGTAATAACGCTTATACCCAACAATACAAATGCCAAACTGTACGTAAAACCCCGAAATTTCCTTAAATAATAAAATAAATTAATAAATAATATTCTTGAGAGTTATAAATGATGGAAATATTTTATTAATGTAGGGGATGATATAATTAGTGGAGATTCAGAGTTGGACGCATATCCGATTGTCCGATCATGAGATATCGAGGTATGTGTTCTGATTGGGCAGTGTGTATAGGAAATTTTGCATGTGAGATACATGGGATCAAGAAGTATATATAATAGTTTAATAACCTAAAACACATACGAATTGTATTTTGCTCGTATACTTCAGCCGCAAGTGACAAACTTGAATGACCGAGCGACTGAGGAAGAAGAAGGAGGAGGAGGAAAGGACTGGTTCTGTGTTCTTCATCGTCCAGGGATTATCTCACATCTGTGAGTATAGTTGGTTGGAGAAGAGAAAGAGAAACCACGCACGAAAGAGGTAGGTGACATTGTTTTTGTTCGTTTGATTTGTATTTACGTTCGTTTGATTGCAAAAGCATGTTTTTATGAGATGTATTGATGTATTTAATTTGATAACAATGTTATAAGTATGTTAGAATGATATTGGACGAGAAAAATCATGTTTTGGAAGGGTTTTTGGGAGACCGCCGACCTCGATTATGCTCGGCGATCCTCGGTGCTAGTTATAAATCTTAGACCACCGAAGACCGCTGGAAGACTTATCGTTGGCGACCTGTTTTGAACTACCGCCAACCACAAACCGCCGAGGTGATCCTAGGTGCTCTGTGCAGAATTTGCAGATTTTCGTAATTTCGAACCTGATTCTCAAACTATTTTTAGACAATTTTAATGATTAATTAAGATGTTTTAAGACCAAAATAAATTATCTAATTCCCTGTTTTACAGAAAAATAAATTAGGAAGATATTTAGGACATTAGTTGCCAAACTTTGAAAGTAATTGAGAAATCTAGTTTTTGGAAAACCTAACTATTATTTAATTACTAGAATATCTTTTAAACTACACTATAAACCAGAAAATTACATAAAGAGAATTCAGAACTCAGATGACCCGAATATTGAAGTAATTGACAGATTTAACCTTTCTATGCCGTTAGATACCAACCCTTATAGAAATATTATATTTTAGGGAATTTTGGAGTCTAGTGGGCATAGCTGGTTATGGATCCATAGTTGTTGTTAGATAGCTGAGGGATATGTTATTTGGGTTGAGTTTCTCCCTTTTGTGACGCGCTTCCTATGCAAGTTAATTTGTCTGGGAAGGTCCTATGTCTGGAGGGACACCCCGATGAGCCACTGGTGATTCCCTGTACATGTGGATAAGCGACCATCTCCATGTATTGATTCTGGTGTTGCATGCTGGTGGTACATGCCAACTCTGATGGGTACGTGTGCAATAAGTCAGTGACTACGGCTCTTGTCTAAGCTGCGTTGTATGGGACTTGAGTATCATTAGTAGCATTGCTTCTAAGACGCACGGTGGTATAGAGATTGGTCGAGAATCATCTCAAAAGGTTTATCTATTTTTGTAAGTCCTACAATGACACTGAAATCATAAACACTCGTTATTATTATTGTATACATGTTGGAGGCATGTGATTGAGATATTGATCGGATGTGACTGTTTAATGCATCCTAGCAAAGCATGAATTATGTTATTGATTTTGATATTGGATTCTTATAATAGAACTTGCTGAAATACATCTCTAGATCTGTTTATCATACTATTTTGTATTCATGAATGATTATACGAGCCTGATTAATCGATATTGCTTAATCATGCATGAACTGTTATTTTGCTTATATTAACTGTTTAATCATGCATGTGTTACCTACTGGGATATTCGTATCTCACCATACTTTTATTTCATTTTTCAGCTGATACGCGAGAGGGGGATTATAGTGATTTCCAGGGAAAGGTAGTTAAGTATTCACCGGAGGATTACTTTTATCCGGATCTTGTTTGAGGTTGTGGATGGTCATAGACGTAGTTATATCTGAGGTTATGGAAAGGTAGTTAAGTATTTATTTGGTTTGATGTACTAGAGAGATGAGAGACTAGTGACCTTTTATTTTTACCAGACTTTGATATCAACGTTGATGATTAACTTTAATGTTTATTTGAGGATTTTAGACTACACTTCCGCACATACTTGTTCCGTACTCTGATAGTATAATAAAGTGAATGAATTATTTAATTATATTGTCTGGTATATTATTGATGATGTATTTGATATGGGCCAGTAACACCTTGGATTTGGTTGTTGAACTGAATTCGGGTTGTTACAGTAGCGAACCGGATTCGGGTCGAGTGCCAGTTTGCACTGACCCGGGTTCGGGGCGTTACACTATAGATACAACACCATCGAATTATGTAAGCCCATTATACCATCCTATGTGGTCAAATTTCATATATATTGTACCTCATATTACAATCCATATAGATGTTACAGGAACAATAAAAAATTGACCAAGTAGCTGATGCTAGATTGCTACTTTAAAGAATCCAACTCCTTGATATGAGCTAACCTTTAAAGTCATATATCAAAATTTCCCCTTTTTTTTTTTGTGGGGGTGCGGGGGAGAGAGTTTACTTAAACATTCCTCTCAAGCTCGCTTCTCGCACATCTATCCAGAAGACGAGAAGTAATTATTCTTATACTTGGTTTTAAAATCTATCTTTCCATTCTTGGTTTCCGTAATAGACTATAGTTTAGGATTTTCATAAATCAAATTTGGTCCTGATTATGTATAGGAATAATTACACTTAAAACTCCCGTTTGTCCATAGGCACCCTGAGGTTTGTCAGTTCGCTGTTTATTGTGCTTTTCAAATTTGTTTCTTTTCGTTCTCCCATAGCGGTGATTGTTTACGTAATAATACTTAGAGCGAAGGCAGCAGAATAAACAGCGAGACATGTTGCAGAATAATGACTCTCTTCTCTTCCATTCCTCTTCTCCGTGGGCTCTCTACAGGTGGGCTTTTCTTTCTTTTTTTTTCATCTCTTAACTTTCTAGGCTTTAGCCACATGTGTACAGTTCTACTTTTGATTGGTTGGTCTGTCTCGTCGTTTTCACCTTCTAAATTACATAATTCAAATATCCTAAAAGCCTATTCTGAAATTGCTCGATCTATTATTGCTGCGCAAAATTGATATTTCTTAAGTCTAATCTGATTGCTTTGGGCGTTGTTGGAGTTTTCGAATCCGAAATCTTGCGTGGAATCGTCATCTTATGTGTAACCAATTTAACGTTGACATACTGGTTATTGTCGTCTACCTTGTTTTTACATTTCGAGCTCTGTCTCTTCTTAGGTTTCGTTCTTTTGAATTTGCTATATTTTTTCTGTTTCCTGAATTTTTCCGGATGGAAAGTTTGTAGGATACAACCAATTGCGTTTGCCTCCATTGCTGTTCCTTTTCGATCTTTTAGGTATTTTAACATGAAATCATATAAATATAAGCTTTTGATTAATTGAGTTCCTGATATTAAATGGGGCTTGATCAGTGGAATTAAAATTTTCTTTTTGCTTATTCCTTTTGGTGGCAAAGATTGTCAAGCAATTTTTCTGAAAATCATGGAATCTTTGAATTTCAAAGCTTCTTAAGAGATAGAAAGGAGGAATTTTTGGCTCATAATCACTAAGTACTGAACAAAACTGCAAGATTAAAATAGCAGTGTCATCGAAGGGTGGACTGACAGCAGGCCTGTTTTGTGGTATTTTTTTCTGAAAGTCTCTCTCAGTGACCAAAAAAAAAAATTTGACACTTAGATAAAAATTGTGGATGGGCAAGATTTCTTTTGAGTTATGAGAATGCTCTATAACTTGATAGTTAACATATGAATAACACACAGTAAGATCCTTATTAAGTGAAGATAATTAGCTTCCTCATAAATTATGAGTTCACTGATTTATCAATCTGTGTATACATTAACTTTCTGATCACCAATTTTCGGTATCTTTAAAGGATGTATATGTTTCTAAGCCATTTTACGGGTGTCTTTGTTTCTAAATTAAGTATGGCATTTAATGAAATGTTATAATTCCATTTCTGATCTCACATTTGTCTACGTGCGGTCTAGCTTTTCAGGAAGGTTACTATTTCGTTCAATTTATGGGGACAGGCTATAAAAGGTCTTCCAACTGTAAAAATTGTGATCTTACATGATGCTTTTAGCTTAATTTTAAGAATTATTTTCAGAAGAGAACAATCTGGAATATATTTGTTGGTCCTAAAAGTTAAATTCACCTATCATATCTCTTGTTATAAAGAGCTTACATGGTTGTCCACTCAAAGCAAGAATAATTTTAAGGTCTGGTTATTTCAAATATCTGGTTAATCATTTTTGTCTACCCCATTTTTACACTTTTATATCTTGTACATGATTCTCCACTCAAAGCAAGAATCTAGTTTTATTTCTTAGAGGGGTTTTCGTTGACTCAACATTCCATGATCTGTTCCCTAGATTGGGACGCTCTCTATGATATCTTTTTGACCTTATGAAATAATCTCTATCACATGGAAGGGAATTTTGAGTATTTTCTTGCAGCTTTATAGGATAAAATTGAATAATTTGTAGAAGGGTATTTCATGCATGTTTGGGCAGTAATGAAAATCTTCACTCCATCATCAACAACAGATAAAGTTTTGAGTGCACCATTCGGTTTTTATGACCCCTTGCATTTGGGCTTGGGTCAGCAGAAGCAGTAAATGGTCAAAAGGTCCTTTCTACTTTTCGCTAACTTAGTAGCTTGTTTCTTTGTGGTGTAATGGAAATTACATTGTCATTCTTTTTTTTCTCTGGTGGATAGGTATGGAGTGTTTTGACAAAAAGGAAATATCATGTTGCAGTGCCTAGAGGGATTAAAGCATCTATTTGCTTCCCTGCTAAGGTTATGTGATATTGACCTTTACAAGCAAACAAAAGGCCTTGAAGATCCAGAAGTTCTTGCAAGGGAGACTGTTTGTATGTCAACTATCACTATGTCTATATTTTCGATGCTTGACACCATTTTTGTCATGAATTCGTCAATTTTTTCATCTTATTTCAGAAATTTCTTATAGATATATCTCTTTCTCTCTTTCTCTCTCTCTCTCACACACGCAAGCACATTTAATTATGTTTTTATTATGTTTGATGCATTCATGTTCTAATTTCTCTTAGTTATGAGAGCATGATTTTGTTGGCAAATTTATCTATATTTACATCCTTGCATGATTTTAATAGAGGATGTAACTTGGTGTGAATGGTAAAAACCTTGGGCTGCTAGAAATGTAGGTTTAAGTTTGAATGTAACCATTAAGGTTAGGTCTGTCACCTGTTTACCTTTCCAAGGCTTTACTTTGATTAGACCTATGCTGGTTTACAGTCCCTTTTTATTTCATTGTTTTAGTAAAACATGCCATTAGTGTTAAGCATATATTATTGCAAATGTCAGTAACTTTTTATTTACCTTTAAATGAATATTTTTGAATGTTTATAAATTTTGGGGTGATAATAATATATGCTTGTTAATTTTTGATTTTGTTTGTTTTTGTTTTGTTGTTATTAATAGCATAACAACAAAATGCCTTGTCCCAATTATTTGGTTTGACAACACAAGTCATGGTCCTTCTGCCTCATTTTGTGAAAAATCATATGTACACCAAGATTATGTATTTACAAATTATTTTTGGATTGACTCCATCTAGGTTCTTTCTACTCTTGCCCTTGCATTTTTAGATATTTCAATTTTGTCTGTCTGTAGCTTCCCACAACTGCCTCCTATGTCTTTGCTTTACATCTCCAAATCAGCTTAACCTGGTTTCTTTTATTTTATTTCCTAATTGGCAGATGAAGGCATGATTGGATATGTTCATTCCTGGATCACAATTTTTTATGTATTTCATGCAGAATAAATAGGTGTAAAGTCTTCAATATCTCCAGCTCCTTATTTTGAGTATGAGTGATGAAATTCTCATTAGAGCTGTTATCCCAAACACATCGATCTAAGAATCCAGCGAACACCCTCTATAGATTTGAAATTCAAAACCTCCTGATTAGCATAGTAAATGATATTGAAAACCTTTCCAGCTGTATAGCTTTGTCCCCATTTGATTGACTTTTTTTTTTTTTTTTTGGTAACAAAAGGGGATGGGGGTGCGTCCCCCTCTGATTGACAGTCTGCCTTTATTTATCTCATATCTTCTTCACATTTTATTTGCAACCACTTTGCTTGTTTGCATTCAAAGGACGATTGATAATCCTCTAACTTCAGGATGCATCTTCCTTTCTTTTTGGAAGAAACAATACAAATACTTGACAATAGTATTTTCAACTTGAGTTAATATCATATTACCTCCTTCACTTGCATCCTACTAAGTTGTAATCTCCCTTCTAAAATCAATCATAGCATGAAAGATGAAACTACTTTATGCTTATGTGACTAACCTTAAGCCATAGTATCTTGGACTTCTGTCTCCAAGATCTCTTCTCTCTACAAGCCACCTGATCTATTCCTACATTCTGAAATACTGTTTTACATTCTTTTCATGATTTTATATGTGCTCATTTCCTAAATGTGTCATTTCTAGGTTCCTTCTCACATAGAACACAGGACTTATTTATAACCTTCTTTGTACTTTTGGCTTTTATGAAAGGATTTAAACCTTGCTTCTGCTAATTTAATTGACTCAAACTTTAAGTTGGTCTTGTCCATTGCTCTTTGGTCCCCGCAGATTGGGCCATAAAGGCCTTAAGAATGCGAAACAAACCGACTGCTTCTGACTGGATCTATTAGTGGGTGTGTCACGAGGCACAGAAAGAATTGATGTCTGCATTTTCTTGGAATTGTGTTCCATACCACACATTGGACCAGGTCATTGCTTGACCATGTAGTTAGCATGTGGATTTTTGAAATCCAAAGCAATTCACCCTGTACTAGTGTCAGCCCCACTTGAATTGGTTTTATCCAGGTTGGCCATACACAATGTGCTAGAGCTTACATCATCATCATCTTCAAGGTACTGACCTTTGCTCAGATGATTAGTTGTTGCTCCTGAGACAGAGATCTGTGCCAAATATTTCTTGTAATATGATTGGGAGACACCATTAGCATGGATGAAAGTTTCCTCGAGCCTTGTATAACCTTCTCCTTCATCTTCCTGATGGACCAGCTCCTGGTCATCCATGATGATAGAACTCTTAAGGAATTATTTTACGGGAGCAGAATTTACCTCTTTTAAGAACGTTCCTTCTTGTTCTTGCAAGTTAGTAACTGAGCAATTGACTAATTTGTCAACTACCTGTCAGCCATGATGTACTCTCTCGTGCCTGATCTATGGCTCATAAAGTTGCTTCCATCAAAACATGTAGTTGTATATGGAGCAGCTTGACCTGTCACCAGTGGCTTCTGATCTTTTTTCCATGATGTCTGCTCTTGTACTCCAATGATCAAGCCTAATGTCCAGACTTTTTGTAGTCTTTTTTTTTTCCCTCATAATGGAATTCATTGCTCTTCAATCTCAGATGGGAATATAAAACAAGAGTCCGTCAGCTTCTTTGAATTGCTTCCCTCCCAACAGAATCCATTGAGCTTTAATCTTTTCAATGGAAGTCTTAAAACAAGAGAGTTTTGCCAGCTCTTCGCAAACTCTGTAAGGCATATTCCACCATGCAGAGGTCGAGTAAGATAATTTTTTCCTTCTAAGTTCAGAGAGAATAAGTTTTTATTACAAGTCATTGTCTGAACCAGGACTCTATGGTTAATGCCTTTTTGATTATAGCCAAACATAATTTTGTGGTTTTAACAACTATTTTCGCACTTCCTGATACAGGCCTTTGTTCCTGTTCCTCAATGCTGCAGTTCTAACATCCTTCAGAATGTCAAATGAATACTTGATCCCTAATGTTCGAATGCCATTTCAGGCATGACATTCACTTGTACTACATAAACCTTGCCCATAGCTTTTGTCAGATGATTATTAATTAGTTTCCCATTTATTGTCATGAATAATACGGTCGTTATCAACATCTCAGTTATTTGTTATTTTTTATTTTCTGGTACTTTGCTTCCTGCTAAACTTTCGTTGCCTATTTGTTTTCATTTGATTAAGCACTTCTGAGCAAGATTGTAATCATTTTTTTCTCATTATGCAGTTAGCGTAAGTGAGATAGAAGCACTGTATGAGCTGTTTAAGAAGATAAGTAGTGCTGTTATTGATGACGGTTTGATCAACAAGGTAAACACACTAGAAGTGGTTTTAATGTTTTACTTTTGTTCTCCATAACACTACTACTTGATGTGCTCTCCCTTTAGCAATATTTTTCTGGATGATTTTTACAACTTTATGTTGCAGGAAGAGTTTCAATTAGCATTATTCAAGACGAACAAAAAAGAAAGCTTGTTTGCTGATCGGGTACTTCTTTTTATATTTATATTTTATTGAGCCTTATTTTTGTTTGGTTCATTGATCTTTTACATCAGTGATATATTTGTTTCTAAATATCTCCTGGAAGTACATATTTAGACCCATTTTATGCATTTTTCTTGAGTCATATTCCTTCTACTTTGAATTCTGCTCCATTGAATCTTATGCACAATGTGTATGTTTGCATATTGGGAAGCAGTAGATGTGCACTAGACTCTGTGTTACTAGCCTTGTCAATCTTTGTTGAACATCTCTGATAAGTTTCAACTAAATCTTATGATTAATGTGTATTTTTTGTTCAAAATTTGCAGGTATTTGACTTGTTTGATACAAAGCACAATGGAATATTGGGTTTTGAAGAATTTGCACGTGCCCTTTCTGTCTTTCATCCTAATGCACCAATTGATGATAAGATTGAGTGTAAGCTGTTTTTGAACAACCATTATAGTAGTTATGAGTCTGCCTGGACTATGATAGTTACTTAGATTTTTGTTTCTAATTTTATCTTTGGGCCTTCAATTCCTCTCATGGTGACAAGTTTTACCATTCTAGGACTTGAAATTGTACATGTTTGTATGTAAGGGTCTGTTTTAAATGTTACTCATATTTATCATCATGCAGTTTCTTTCCAACTATATGATCTCAAGCAGCAAGGATTCATTGAGCGACAAGAGGTAACTTATGTCCTGATAAATTAATCAAAAGAACACAAACAGTTGATTCATGGGATCCATGGAAGTCATCATGTTTCAATGCGGCAGGCTTGGGAAAATATTTCGTTGACTTATTTTACATGAGCTGTTGAATTTGAATTATCATTTTTCTTAGTATTATAAGCTGTTTTTTTTTTTTGTTGTCTCTTTATTTAGTTTGGTTTATTTGATTAAACATTGATATAAAAAACTAGAGCGATAAATTTTTTTTTTTTTTTGGGGGTGCAAGATGTTATATGCCTTTGTTTTTTTATTTTTGTGACATCCCAATCCCAACACCGGAAATGGATGAAAGCCCGGTAAGATATAAGTGTCAAGAAGAATACTTAACTTAGCAAGGCGTCTTTTGGGACAAAATCGTGCAGGCTTAAGGCCCAAAGCGGACAATACCTCGCTGGGTTGGTTGTTACAAATGGTATCGGAGCTGGATTCGGGTCTAGTAGACCGTGGTTGGTGTGGGTCTTGGCGGATCCTGTGGGAGTTGGTTGGACCAACGAGAGCGGGCCTGGTGACAGCTGGCAGGCTTCTAGGTTAGTGGGCCACTGCACGGGATGTGCAATCCTGAAAGAGAGGGGGGAGATTGTGACATCCCAATCCCACATCAGAAATGGATGAAAGCCCGGTAAGGTATAAGTGTCAAGAAGAATACTTAACTTAGCGAGGTGTCTTTTGGGGACAAAATTGTGCAAGCTTAAGGCCCGAAGCAAACAATACCTCGCTGGGTTGGGTTGTTGCAGTTTTACTTTTAGCACGCTCTTGAAAAATTTTATCAACATGTGTTTTCTGGATCTATGGAACAGAAATCCAAAAATCTGGTTCATAAGGAACTAGCTATATTTGGTCTTTCAAGAAGGCTCCTATGGCAAACCATGGAATCTTGAATTTGTTCAGATCTTGTAAAATCTTGCATTCAAGTTTTGAACAATTCATAGAATTTAACATTATTTGAAGAGAAATCAGGAACTAGTGCATCAATTGTTTCCAGATTATTAAGGTTTACGGTCAGTGTTACAACAGTACTTAGGTGTTCGATGTTACCACCTTTTTCATTATTTTATTTTATTTTATTTTGTTAGTTAGATGGCCTGTGACATGGTCTTAACTTAAGTACCGATCTGTACTGGATTGGTTTAGTCTAAGGGGTTTGTGCAAAATATTTAAAAGTCTTCTAGTTTAGCCATTCTACACCTCTTTTCTCTCCACCCCAATCAAATATCTATTTTGATCTCTCTGAATTGTGGATTGGGGCTTTTTTCTAGGTTTCCACCCTTCTCTTTTTCAGGAGTCTCTTTTCTCTTCAACACCCCACCCCCAAGTTATGGATCAATGCTCTTTTCATGCTTTGACTTCCCTTTTTTTTGGGGTCTTTCTTCTCTCTCTCACAGTCTTCTTCTTCTCCTTTTCCTTGTCTTCATCATCATCCTCTTTTTCTTAATGGAAGCTTTCTCCTTTTCCTTGTCTTCATCATCATCATCTTTTTCTTAATGGAAGCTTTGGTCCTTACTTTATGCATGGTTTATTCTACTGGTTTTTGCTACCAAATTGGGGTGGGGCCAATACCTGCCTTTAATTAGTACTAACCATTATAGGCAGCTTATCCATTTAACCCACATTGATCTGCTTCTAATGGTCAGGATTTGGTTAATCATATATAAATTTGGGTTTGCGTCAACTGGACTCTATCATGGTCCGTTAGCCATTCAACCATATGTTGGTTATATTTCACATAGAAATATAACCAAGATTTTGCATATTTTACTTTCAAAACAGTATTTTACTGACTCTATATAATCAATTCAGGTTGCTAATTGCTATGACCCAAAGGGTTAGGAGCAGGTTTCATATAGGATACTCTCTACAGGCTAGTTAAGGTCTGTCAAAATTTGCTACAGACCCTCCTATTGCCATCTTTAATTATAGGTTTCTTAATTTAGTAAGTCTCTTTATTTCTCCAATTCTCTCTCCTCTCATCTTATCTCTCTTTCTTCTCTCTCCATTTCTTTATCCTTATTTCAAAATCTTAATTTTTAGTTTAGCTTTTTTTAATGTTTTAATTTTTTAGGCTTTAGAACTCCCTTTCCCTCACAGTTTAGGTTGGATTAGACTTGCTGGTATATTCTTTATAATGACTTCTATATTTTATTTTGTATTACTTGTACACTAGCATTCTGCCCGTGCGTTGCACGGGCAAATAGGTTCAAAAAAATTATTAAAGAATAAATTATTTTATATATTGTCTTGGAAGTCTTGAAAGTTAATATATTAACAACATATACATGAACGTGAAAATGGATATATAAATTCATGCATTAGTAGTATGTATTATGTACAGGAAACTTCAAAAGTGTGAGTGGATCTAAGAATTCCCTTCTTATAAAAACATTGCAAGCTCCATGAAACAGTTGTGAGGTCCTGAAACGAAAATGAAATAGAATAAGAATAAAGTAAAACCAAAAGATATGTGACTACTACTAAGCATTAAAAATGTTGTTTATTAAAAGATCTCATAATTTCATAAATTGTAAACGTTGAATTTTGTGGTATTTGCTAGGAAGCAATACGTCAAGTCATAGGGGTGGTTCTAAATTCTTCAAAAATAGCTGTTTCAGATGATATAGAAGAGAAGTTCAGTCATGCTTTGTGTATTCGGATAGACTTACCAAGGCTAGAGATCTGTAGAGTACATTACAAACTGAATTTAGCAACATGAAACTTTCTCCTTCAAAGACCAAATAAGATCGAGACATTTTGTAGGATCAAAGCGTACAATGTCAAAAGAGCACAATGTTGGCATTTTACTTCTTTAACATAACTTACTATATTTGTTTGAAAAAATAAGATAGAGAAAAACTTGTAATAGAACGTATGAATAAAAAAGATGTCTGCTATCAGTTAATAGAATGTATGAATCAAATAAATGGGTGTAAATAATTAATATTGGAGTACAGGCGTTTAGATGTAAAAATTTCTACCTTCACTGGCTCATGGCTGCCTTTTGCCACTGGAACATCAAGATGTGCTGCGATCTCACAACATCCTTCTGCACATTATAAAAGGAAAAAAAAGAAGTAACCGATCACATTATGGAAAATTTTTATGCTTAAGCTTTAAGCAGGTAACTATTTCGAATTTGTTTGAGCGAATTCAATGCTCAAACCACAATTAATTATTTGATGGTGGATAACATTTAGATAAAATATTATAAGACTCTATTTGGCACGAAACAAAGAAGAAAAAATTATCTGGGAATTCAAGCTTGAGTCAGAGACAGTACTCTAAGAATGCATGACACCACATGTATATTATCTTTAGTTGAAGGGAAGATAGACGAAAGTAGGTCATGCCCCATTTTGTCAAAAAGAATCAAAATTAGGTCAAACTTCCTAGGAAGGACTGATAACCTCGAGTTCACATGGTATTAGGAGGGTCAATCTCATTAATATATCATGAAATATAGGGAATGAAGATTCAGACAAATACATTATTAACACCAAATGAACCAATTTCTCTAAAAGACCTAATAATAGGATGAAATGTTTTTTATCAATCAACCCCACTTGCATAGAAGGTAAAATCCAAATACAGAACAACGTAAAAACATTAAAAAATGAGAAGAAAAAATAAAATAAACAAAAAAATAAAGAACGGCATATGGAAAATAAGCTCTGAAATTGAATTGAAAGCTAAGAACTTGATCGACCATTAGAACAGTAACTGGAACTATTACCGCTGAATCAACAGAAAAAGAATAAAAATTGCACCTGAAGAAAGTAGGGAGCCAAAACTGATGCAACTGATTCAGCTGATATCCTTATATTCAGTCCAACCATTGCTCTCAACCCATTTGTTTTATGTAAGAGAACGAAGAGGGGTTCTTGAACAGTCAAGAAGAGCCTTGGGCTGCAAGAAAACAAAGAGGCTTTAACACTCGAGAAGAGCCTAGAGGTTGCAAGAAAATGGAGAGAGAGAGAGAGAGAGAAACCGAGAGGAATAAAGAAGAGGGGTTCTGGAACAGTCGAGAAGAGCCTTGGGTTGCAAGAAAACGGAGAGGCTGGAACACTCGAGAAGAGCCCCAAGGCTGCAAGAAAACGGAGAGAGAGAGAGAGAGGATCGAGAGAGAAAGAGAGAGGAGTAAAGAATTGTTTATACCTGATCTGGAAATATAAAAACTTAAATGACTAAACCTAAATTATTTTCAAAAACCGAAGGGTCAAAAATTGCGGTAAGTCTTGTCGTTTACGAAGAAGTTATGCCTGTTTTGCAATTACAGAAAAATTAAACATTGAATGTGAATTATGTTTGTCGTTTTAAACCGAAGAAAAAAAAAAGTCAAAAGTTACGAATTGGTTATACCTGATCTAGAAATATAAAAACTTAAATCACTAAATCTAAATTATTTTTAAAACGGAAAAGTCAAAAATTGCGGCAAGTATTGTCGTTTTATAAGAAGATATGCCTGATTTGCAATTATTTTTGTCGTTTTAAACCGAAGATAAAAATCAAAAGTTACGGCCGCTTTTTTTCAGTTTTCTTGCGAGAGGCTCGGGCACGCCGAAGCACGCGAGCCTGTCCCGAGCCTCCGAAGCAACAGGGGGGTGACACGTCAATCGCCACCCCCCTTTCGCTTAATATATAGATATTGGACATCTTCTCCAGTTATAATATGTACTGGCAAATCTAATTGTTACTGGACAGTTCTCAAAACCATACATCTATATGTAAACTGAGAAGAGGGAGGAAGCACCTGAGATGCAAAAATTGCATCCTATGTATATCTTTCCTGCAATTCTCATCATCAAATGCTGCCCTCTTTTTTTTTTGGGCAATATTAGTGGGAATGGTGGCCAGTTCGAAATTTTAATGCTGATGATGTTACTTGTTCTGCATCTTTAATTGCATTTCAGATTTTAAAATGCCATTGGGTGGCAATGTGATTGACATTGATGTGCTGTTTAATGTTTGAGCAGTAGCAGTATTTAAGGTATATGATAGGGCCTGACCTTGTTAGAAGCTCATATCATTAGAGCATTTAGATTATGAACTTATAAGTGTCTCGATGTAAGCTCTATATTCATTTGAGGATGTCATAGCAGTGTTTTCATTTTCCAAATCCCAATGAGCTGGCTGAGTTGTTAGTAAAGCCAAGTTTAAGGCTTGCCCTGTAATGGGAGGAGTTTCCTGTCTTGTACATTTTCATTATTAATGTGTTTTGTTCTTACAGAAAAGGGTCCTGTAATGCATCCAAGATATTATGTTTGCCAAAGGTAAGAATATAGCAAGAAAATTATCCTACTAATGGAGGATCAGGATTCGTGTTTTCAATTGGGATGAGCTGGGACTTGGAATAAGGCATTTTACTGCTGTTGGCATTTGTAGTTATGTGATTGCTTTGTAGGAACCAAATTGTTCTATTATTGCACCTTGTATAATCTCATATGAGTGTTTCTGATCATATTGAAAATACTATTCGATGATTGTCCATAAGGAAATGATACTAATGAGGATGTTGCATAAAGAATTAGATCTAGATGGCTTCAGTGAAAAGGTGCTTTTGGAGTGATATGATTGATTTATTCCACTGAAACTAGAAGGGAAATTTGCACTAGAAAGAACTTGGACAGATTCAGTTCGAGATAACGATCATTATTTAAATAAAAATATGGTTTTTATAGATGAGGATGTAAGAATAAGATTCATGTTGACTATAATTAGCTGGGATACAGTATCTTTTTGTTGTTGAGGGTTGAAGACTTGAAGTAATGGCCCGGAGAACACCCATCACTCGAACACCTCAACCTGTTGTTTCGGCTTAAGATTCTAACACCAAGTGGGAGAAAGCCCCACTTTTTGTTTTGTTTAATTTTATTTTCAAAGGCACTTTAATTTTCTACGAAATTGTTTCAAAACATGATTAAAAATAAGACTTGCGTAGCAAGAAGGGGATTGTAGAAGTTCTTAGTCTAGATGTGTTGTCAAATGGATAGTTTTAATTGGCTGCATCAATTTTCCACAGCAGAAACGGCAGCCCGTAATATGTATAATTGCTAGCTTCCAACTTCATTGCTGTGAAGCTTGTTGATTTAATAGCCTGTACATAAGATGATTAAGAATAATCTGCCCCAGCTTGCATCGTCCTGATAATAGCAAGCCTCGCCTTCTTCCAGTTCAGTCTCTTCCATGCATCTGTCCTGAAACCCACCCAAACCTGACCCCAAACCCTTTTTCTCATCCCTACCCCCGAAGACAACATCAGAAACCCACCCTCCAAAATTTTCGATTCTTCTCCTAACAGACCACTTTCCATACACATTATTCTAAATGACAAAATCTCTCAAGCCCACCTCAGAATTCAAAAACCTAATAAAAGCCAGAAGTTAAAACTTTCTAAAATCATCAGAATCGAGTATAATCACAGTCACAGACCCTCGTCAAAACCACCAATCGTCAAGTACAACTGTCCATCAAACATCTTAAAAACAACAATTGCTCTTCACCATCCAATGTTTATGATTTCCTCTCAATGTAGATTGTACCAAATCTCTCCTGAGTTCCAATTGATTCACACGGTATTAGTTTTTGACATGCAAGACTTCCAAGAGAGGAAGACAGGAAACCTGCAAATAGCTTTACTGAGTTACCTTAGTGTGGCTGAAGAAAGAAGAAAAAGGAAGTTAAAAGGAGGAAAGGTATCTTTTCTATATGAAAAAAATTAAGGAGAAAAAAAACACACACACATGGATAGACAAATAAAGAGAAAAGTTAGCTGTCTTCTCTTCTGCAGTAGCTTTAAAGGAAGTAAAGCTGCAAAATTTTTTAAAATCTCGGGCAGTAGCGAGTTGGTACTTAAACCTGTTTGACCAGTTCCTGCACTATCAATTGTAACGTGGGCCACTATCGTACCATTACCAAGTCAAACTTGCTGGTGTGACTGTACTGGCTGAGTTTGAAAACGATGGCTTATATAGTGCCAATCAATTAAATATTTTTGGCATTACAGTAAATAACAGAGAAAATGTTAGAGAATACAGTGGACCTTTAAGGATAATGGGTTAACGTTAGGGTTAAACCTGTGTAGAAATTTCAGAGGACCAGTTAATCCTATCGGTCATAAGCTAGATACCACAAAACTCAGTGGTCCAACACCCATAAACAATAATAGGGTTAGGAAATTTTATTTGGATAAAGATTCTGGTTGTATTAACGAGACCATTTATTTAATGCATTTCGGTTTATTAGCTTCAGCTCTTATAATATCACCTTTCAGTTAAGATTCTCTAGTTCCTCAAAAAGTTTGTTCTTTGTTCTGCTCTATAAACAGTCTGGAGGTTTTTTATTGCTTAAATTTTCCATGTTTAGGTGAAGCAAATGGTAGTGGCTACGCTTGCTGAATCTGGTATGAATCTTTCAGATGATGTTATAGAAAGTATCATTGACAAGGTGCTTCCTATTTCTGATTGATTGGTTTCAACTCATTCCCTAATATTTTTATTCCTTGGAAATTATAATCTCTTTTCGCTCCTGTATTGATAATTTTTGAAACTTTGAATTTCTTGGATCAGTTGATCTTTATTAAGTGATGGGGCTTATATTCTTGATGCAAGTTGTACTTGCATTTATTAGAAATGATAGGTATTTAATTTCTTAATTCAATGGTGTACATATGTATGGACTGATGATTTTCTATAATATTTTTTTTGAACCATAATTCTGGACTGTTATGTTTTGTGAAATGTTTACTGTCATATTGATTGCCATGTTTAATTGTATATGTATAAATATGCAGACATGCATACATTCACGCACACAAGGACTGAGACACATAAATATATTTTGGTTGATATTTAAAATTTTTTTTTTAAATTGAGAATACTAATCCATATTTAGGTTCTGTTATGTTGAAAATGAATTGAAACCATAGGATCACTTAAAAATAATAATAAAGAAAAAAAATAGGGATATGTTCAAGACTGTGGATGTCTTTTTATTTTTTCGGTTGTTGGGGGTGTTGGGGTTGGTGGGGGGTTGTTGTGGGTGGTGGTGGTGGTGGTGGTAAGGGAGGGGTTTGGAATGGGAGTGGGAGAGAGGGAGAAATAGTACCGGGAGGGAGGGAGTGGGCAAGGGGGGGAAGGATGATGATTATACTACTGAATTCAATCAACCGAGAGAATGATGTTTAAATAATGAGTGATGGGTGATATTTGGGTAGATAAGATTGAGAATTGAATAGAAGTTGATAAGGGCCTATAATAACATCTTTGTATTTTTAATTTGTTAATAACAAGACTCATATTAATTTTAGCCGAAGTATGTTTTTGTGTTTAGGTTTTGGATTTCGATGAGGGAAAGAGTATTTTGCTGTTAAAATAAGTAAATGATGTTCTTTTTGGTAAATTTAATAATTTAGAGTACCATATTGTACAGGAAGAAGGATCAAACAAAAAAGTTGTTAAAAAGTAGGAAGCTACATATTTTAACGTTGAATTGTACAAGTCATAAGATTAAATCGGGCATCATAAGATTTAAACAAAAGGCAACTTTTTATTAATTTCAGTTGACTTGAAGTCAAGCCAAATTGAATTGTGAAATTCATATGGCGAATTGTAAGATCTGAACAGCAAAGGTTTAATGAATATATTGGCTATACAATTACAATCTTCTTGGATTATTCTGAAGTTTGATTGTCGTGCATATTGCTTGATAGTGGTTACAGATTTGATAAACAAAATGAAAATGACAACCATAAACACGAGTTTAAGATTAAGGTGCACGGAAGAAGTTTCTCATGGTGGAGTAGCAAATGATGCAACTTCTTCCCCAACATCTCAAAAAAAAAAAAAAAAGCTATTTATATAGAAATGGAAACAATGGCTCCTCACTCCAATGTTTTTGGTGTAGAGACCAAATCGTAAATATTTGAATTGGAAGAAGAGTTTAACAATGCAACAGGTAAGCCACTCATGATCGAAGGAGAAGAATGAAGGAGAACTCTTTATCGTTCGGAAGAGAGCTTATTTGTTCAAATGACGAAAAGCATGAGTGAACAAGGTTTATTGAGTAAATTGTAATAGTGCTTAAGTTTGAAGACAAATGCCTTGTGGAGGGGGTGTTGTGAAAATACGAAGGTATGTGGGCGTTAAAAGGTGATGTGTAGATGTGAGGTGTGGAAAGGCATCATAAAACTCCATGAGGAATTTATTAAGTGTGTGAAGTTTATAGTGAGAGCAGTTGATCAGATCAGATTATGAAATGATATCCATAGCAAAGTTCAGAGGTTATGTGATCCAAGTTCTTGATTATCCAAATCTAGCTAAATTTGTTAAGCCTACTTAAAGGGAGAGGGCAAGAGGCTAGGGGAGGGAGGGAGGGAGGGGGGAACATATGGAAAATAGAACCTGTGAGTACTATTCAGGAGGGTTTCCCCCCGGAAGATCTCCATTAGTATATGAACTTCTTTGGTTAGTATAGAGTATAGAACAGATAGAATTATTTCAAATCAGTTAATAAAATATTGTAGAAAGCATAAGCAAAGAAGTACATAGGCAAGCAAGAAGTATGATAAGTAGAGAGAGAGAAAGAGCGGTGGGGACTAGAGGGAGAGAGACAAAAGAGTATTCTCATGCCAATAATAAACATGTAACACATACAGATGTTTGGCCCACCATCATTGTCCATTCAAACCTAAATAACAATTGTTCACGAAGGGAAAACAAATGTCTGGACAAACATACAAGCTCGAATTTCAATTTTTATTTTTAAGTAATAGTTTGATCTTTCAAGATCCCTTTAAGATTTCAACTAACCTCTTTTAATTGGGATTTATGAACCATCTCTTTTAAATTTTAGACACTAGAGAATATTACTGTCATCATGCACGTAATACTAACTAGTACAATATAATAATTAAAACAAGTAGATAAACTGATATGACCTGTAATTAATAAACTACTGTGGCAGTTTTTCTTATCATTTTCTTCACCCATTTGCAACCTGGAAATCATTCTTGGTAGTTGGTACTACATATGTTGCAATGCTTAAGGAAGGAGTTAGCGCCCAATAGGACTAACGACAATGAACCACTGGGGGATAAATTTATTAAATTTATAGAGCATGGATCTCGCTGTTGATGCGCTTCTGGACTAGGACTTTCTCAAGTCTGAAGGATTTGTTACAGGAATGGCCTGATTGCTTGAGAGGAACAGTATCTTTTAACATAAGAAAAACTATCTTGAATTTGTTGAGTTCTTGTGGGGTGGGTTGTGCTGCTGGTGGAGGGAGAATTGAAATCACAAATTAGGAACATAATTCAATTGTACCATAAAAGAAAGAAAAAGGATTGACATATATTATATGCAGCTTAGTTGTTTCAATAGCATTTCTGAAGTCGGCAAACAGTTGGTAATATAATCAACTCATACCATGAAAGCAAAAAAAGGGATTCATATCTGGCATGAGCAAGTTTGTGATTCTGACAACGTTTATGGAAGATTAGTACGTGAATGTATCAAGTCAGCAAAATCCTGATAATGGTTAAAATGTGAAGAAATCTCCATGTGATTACAGGTGGTATATGTTTAGTGTTTTTGGTCTTTAATAGTGGAGATCTATAATATGCAACCTTTTGTGATATTATTGTCAAATATTTTTCATGACCAGGCCTCATATAATGTACTCTTTGTTCCTAAGAAATATTGGTTTCAAAGTTTTAATACTCTATGGTTTGATATGCTTTTGAATTTTATCTTTTAAGCAAAGGTTTACCATTTTGGCAATTTTTTGGGCCACCAGTGCACGAAACGAAATTTTGGCAATTTGCTGGAAAATTTTTAAAAAAAAAATGAGTTTTTTTTTGTTTTGAATTTTGGCAAAATTTTGCCTAGATTGAGTGAACTTTTGCCTATTTAAATGGCAAAAAAATAATTTTTTAAAAAAAAATTTGTGTTTCACCTCGTTTCACTTAGTACACCACTAAAAATAAGCCATTGATTCAGTTTGGCAATTTACTCCTCGAAACATGCCAATAGGGGAGGAAATGGCGAAATTGGCGTGCCGTCGAAACGAAAAACCATGCTTTTAAGTATCTTCATAATGCTAATTGTAGTGTATCTAATGAAGATAACTATAAAATTCTGTGCAATTCATATGCCCCGTTAGCACTTTGTGTTCCATAAATAAATGTTAACGTTAAAGTGCTGTTCATACCAGTCCTTTCTGTTTATGCATTTTCTCTATCTCTTTTATGGAATGATTTCATTGTTTTGTTTTGCTTCAGACCTTTGAAGAAGCAGATACAAAACATGATGGGAAAATTGACAAGGAAGAATGGCGGAGCCTTGTTTTGCGGCATCCATCTTTATTGAAGAATATGACCCTCCAATACCTCAAGTAAATTCTATATTTTATAATCCATGCTTTTCTATTTGCACATCATTTGAGTAGTGAATAGTCTACATTCCAGTTATCATTCCTGTTAATTTATTGGCTTAGCAGTCACTATGGTCCTTTATATCTTCCATTGAAAATGATTATAATTGTGTTGATAGTTATGTGTTCCTTTTAATTCACATCAAAGGAGTCTACCACAGATAATGGAAGAAAAAAGGTGATTTATGTGAGGGGAGCCTTTTTTCTCCACTTATGGACATGATTTGAAGTTATCGATTCAGATTGCCCAATTGTTATGTGTTTGACGAAGAATCAGACAAAGTAATTGCTATTCAGTGACATATATAATCCTAGATGAATCATTTGAGTCATACCCTGGAGGTCATTAAAAGATCCTAATTCTATGATTAGAGTCAGAATTTGAAATCCATCCATGGGCTCTTTATAGGATTTTGGTTATGATTCTCAATTTTGATTATGGCAAGTGTAGAAGATAAAGGAGGTAGACTCTTTTCTATAGAGTTCCAAGTAGGCATATTGAGGGATAAACAAGAACAATTTAACCTGATACACATTTAGGGTAAATCCAGGCGGATTTCATGGCCTCATTATATGTGACATCCTGCTTAAATTATTTATAACCCAAACTTGATCCAGCTCAACTCTTTGGCAGCTCTATTGAAAGTAAAATTCCAATATTCTGTGTAATCAGTAACCAGAATCCAAATTCTGATAACCTAAATAAGAATATTCTGGTTTGTAGATGCCCAACCAAACTGATTCGGTTAATTGAAAGGAGTTTGTTTTGCAAATAAATGATTTAGGAATAATATTTTGGCCTGCTTAAATTTTTCATTCTTGATCATGAAATTATGATTTTTATGTCCTTTATTTCTTGTTAACAGAAATTACGAGTTGATTATCGCCGTGTTGCGACTAATGTTTGCTTCTTGTCTGTGGACAGGGACATCACCACCACATTTCCAAGCTTTGTGTTTCATTCACAAGTTGATGATACCTGAGTTTCATGTCTGCATCAATTTGCAATTGTCGAATATGGTTTATTTATTCTAAGACTTCCAGTCTGTCAAAAGCGGCCCTAAGAAAGATTTTGTATCAGATTGGCTACTGTTAGGAATAATGTTGGCTGTGCTCTTAATTTATTTCATTTCATTTTAAAAAAATGAGTGCGTTCTCTCATGTTCTTCTAAGGCTTTTTCGTTTTTGAGGTGATGATGGTTGAAGCTTTATTTTTGTTTGCATTATTAGGGTAAAAAGAATTCCTGTCCTGTTGCTCACTTAATGACCTATGTCTCGATATCTTTGTGCAGGTGTATTAGATCCGTTGGGATTGGACAGCATTTTTAGTTTCAATGAATTCTTCAGACGAGATTGATCAAAACCTGGTCGCGATAGAAACATGACAATTAAATCGTAGAACCTCGTCTCGGAAATAAATGAGCTTGAAACTTTCATGAGCACAAAGGAAAAAGAAATGATAGAAAAAATGTAGCAATAATAAATTAATAATGTCGTCGTCGAAATAAAACGTGTATACCAGATATTTATTCCTTAAAATCCTTCAACGAGGAGGCGGGACTCTTTAAAGTTTTAACATTATTAATCGGCTGTAAAATCACTGCTACCATCTGCTTCTGGAAGTGTCTTCGAGGAGAAACAGACACCGTTTTACAATTTTGACTCCTCTGGAGCACAATAACCTGAAACAAGACAATAATCGAAAGAGAGCAAACAGCTACTCCGGCCTTTTCAAAAAGTAATTTCAAAATCTTTTCTGCCGTGATACGCATTTACAGCGGAACGCACGGAGATCATGACCCCTAGGGTCTCTGAGATTATAAGCGGCAGCCAAGGACAACCAATAAATGATTTAGCTTAGCAAAGCTTTAGCATCTGATATTTTTAAGAAAAACATAGAATCTACTCCAAATATGGATCCAACATAAAGTATACGCGACCAAAAACAGAAAATCCAAAATAAGCCCTACTACCACAAAAACGAAAAAGTGAAAAAACTGTAAAACAAAACCACGAACAATGTTTACTAATAACTAAGAATTGTGAAGCTTTTAGTCAACCTCCTCCATCTTGCTGCCCTCTGCGTCAGCATCGGCCTCCTCCAGCGGGGGCATGTCAGTGTCAGCATCGCCATCACCGCTATCTTCATCAATGCTCAAGCCCAGCTTCAACATCCTGTGGATCCGATTGCCAAAGGTGTTTGGGTCATCCAAACTGAAGCCTGAGGTGAGAAGTGCAGTCTCGAAGAGCAGCAGAACTAGGTCTCTCACAGCTTTGTCATTCTTGTCTGCATCAGCCCTCTTTCTCAGCTCCTCCATGATTGGGTTCTCCGGGTTGATCTCCATTGTCTTTTTGCTTGACATGTAGCCAGCCATGCTCGAGTCTCTCAATGCCTGTGCTTTCATGATCCTCTCCATGTTTGCTGTCCACCCATACTCCCCCGTAACCAAACAGCACGGTGAGTCTACCACCCGATCAGAAACAACCACCTTCTCTACCCTGTCCCCCAACACATCCTTGATCACCTTGCAGAGACCCTCAAACTTCTCCTTCGAAGATTCCTTCTTCTTCTTCTCATCTTCACTCTCCTCAAGCTTCAAACCTTCCTTAGTTGCAGACACAAGCTTCTTTCCTTCAAATTCCTTCAGCTGACCCACAGCATACTCATCAATTGCATCGACCATGAAGAGAACTTCATACCCCTTCTTCTTCAGCTTTTCAAGGAATGGGGAATTCTCAACAGCCTTCTTGCTCTCGCCAGTAATAAAATATATATCACTCTGGCCTTCCTTCATCCTCGTCACATAATCCTTCAGGCTGGTCATCTCGTCTCCACTTTTTGTGGAGTGGTAGCGAAGTAACTCCGCAATCTTTGACCTGTTCTGCGAGTCCTCATGTATACCAAGCTTCAGATTCTTTGAGAAGGCCTCATAGAACTTGTTATAGTCCTCCTTGTTCTCCGCAATCTCAAAGAAGAGCTCAACGCACTTCTTCACAAGATTCTTGCGAATGACCTTAAGTATCTTGTTCTGCTGCAGCGTTTCTCTAGAGATGTTGAGGGGAAGATCCTCAGAGTCAACAATACCCTTCACAAAGCTTAGATACTCTGGGATGAGCTCCTCACAGTTGTCCATGATGAAAACACGGCGGACATAAAGCTTAATGTTGTTAAGCTTCTTCCTTGTATCAAACAGATCAAACGGTGCTCTCTTGGGCACAAAAAGGATAGCCTTGAACTCAAGCTGGCCTTCCACCGAAAAGTGCTTCACAGCCAAGTGTTCCTCCCAGTCATTGGTGAGGCTCTTGTAGAAGGCAGAATACTCTTCCTTTGTGATCTCCTCCGGCTTCCTCATCCAGATGGGTTTCTGCTTGTTCACCACAGACCACTCATGCGACACCTCCTTGATCTTCTTCTTTTTCTTCTCTTCCTTCTCTTTCTCCTCATCAACATCCTCTACTTTCCCTTCCTCATCCTTCTTCTCTTCCTCGTCTTCGTCATCAGATATCTCCTTCTCAGTGGTCTTCTCAGTCCAAAGAGAAATGGGGTAGCTGATGAATTCAGAATGCTTCTTAACGAGATCCTTCAGCCGGCGCTCCTCAAGGTACTCCAACTGGTCATCTTTAAGGAAAAGAATGATCTTCGTACCCCGGCCTAGATTTTCACCAGAGGTATCCCTCGTCACAGTAAAGGATCCACCAGCCTGAGATTCCCAGACGTACTGTTCATCATCATTGTGCTTTGTGGTAACAATTACCTTCTCAGCGACCAAGTACGCAGAGTAGAAACCAACCCCAAACTGTCCAATCATGCTCACATCAGCACCGGCAGCCAAGGCTTCCATGAACTCCTTGGTCCCAGACCTGGCAATGGTGCCAAGATTGTTCACCAAATCTGCGAAGATTAATATTAGCTAGTGCTAGTTAGATATGGAGGTCATGCAATTCAAAATGAGGAGGTTCTAAAATGAAAACAGAGCACACACAACTACTTACCAGACTTTGTCATGCCGATTCCACTATCAATGATGGAGAGTGTGTTGTTCGTCTTGTCAGGGACGATGTGAATGAAAAGCTCTGGCTGAGAATCTAGCTTGCTCTTGTCCGTCAAGCTCTCAAACCGGATCTTGTCGAGAGCCTTTTTTTTATTTATCCAATTCACCGAATTGAAACAGCATAGAAATTGGATTAGAATTATAAAATGACGTAAGACCTATTCCACTATCACGATACAGATCACACAAATAAGATAAAAACAAGTATATTCTCCTCAATGAATCTGGCCGAGGGTTTCTACACACTCTCTTTGTATTGCAGATGTGCAAAAGAGGAAGTACGATGTAGGTGAGAATCAGTAGAATAAGTTAGCCCAATCGGAACGGAATTAGATCCTTTCACATGTAACAGCTAATATAACAAGCACAAGTACAACCTGTATGGTGCACGCATTGGTCCTAATGGCAGCAAATCGTAAGCAACGCTACGATTCTAAACGGATACAAGTAGCATAGAAGACAGGTGTTGACAAATAAATCACAAAACAAGCTTCTATAAACAGGAGCATCAGGAAAAGAGAAACGAACTGGCAAGTGATCTGATAGATAGTTCGTTCAAAACATATCAAAGAGAGACAAAAGTTAAACTGAAAATCTAAAATCACAAGAGAAAAGCACGGAAACCAGAGGAAGAGCCTTCTAAACGGAATAGGGCAGGAAAAATGAATAAAAAAAAAAAATGAAAGGCCGTGATGCTTCAAAACAATTGTCGTACTTACATCGGAGGCATTGCTGATGAGCTCCCGGAGGAAGATCTCCTTGTTGCTGTAGAAGGTGTTGATGATCAAACTTAAAAGCTGGTTGATCTCAGCCTGGAAGGCAAACGTCTCTGTGTCCGCCATTGAGGATCGCGAATCGACTTCTACGATGGGCGAGATCCACCCCTCCGAAGACCAAAACAGAGAAATATGAAAACGAGATTCGACTCAGGCTTAGCAGCTAACGAAACGGGTGACCTAAAGCGAGAAGCGCCTCTTCTATATATCGACCTTTGCTAGGGTTTCTAGATCCTTCTAATCGGAAAAATAATAACTTCTTTTTAATTCCTTTATCAATAAGCAATCCTCACCTCTCTCTCTCTCTATAGCTCTCATCCTCGTTCTCACGTGCACATCGCACGGCCAGAGGCCGTTGCGATTTCATTGGAGCGGGTTTCGGCGTACGTGGGTGAGGGTGACCTTTGATTGGGTCCCGCTATCTGGAACATCTATCAAACCCCAGATTATCATTCAATATTTTGCGATATATCAATCTGACCCAAGCAAATCAATTTTTAATTTCAGTTTTAACCCCCCCTCCTTTTTTTTTATTTATTTTCTTTCTTGTCTTTCTGTAGACGATGTCCATTGCTTTCTGTAAGTCTCGCTTTAAACCAAAATGTTTTACAGGGAAAATGAAGGAAGAAAGAGGTGCAATAGATCATTCAGAATTATTTGTACCTCCCAAATCTTCGCATCTTCGAACCCTTTGGAAAGAGTTGTGATCAGCACTTGGGCGAAATCACAAATCCACATCCTCTCACTTCTTTCTTGAACTCACTGACACCATAGGCCGTGATATTCTCTTTAGCTCCTGAAAAGCATTAATCAAAAATTACAAATTCAGCCTTAATAAGCCCAATCAAATCGTGGGCTGGGCCAACACAAGGCAATTCATAGCTCCATTTGATTTGATCCATGTACGTTTCGTTGATTGGTGAGACAAGACTTTCTTATCAGCCTATGGATATGGCCAATCAAAGCCTTTCATTTAACAGGTGCATTAAGGTGTCACACTTTCGTCATAGTTGATCATCTTAGATATGAATTTTTGCACTAATCGTTCCTACATTGCATGTTTTTGCTTTCATATGCACGTGAAAGTCCCGTTTACCAATACGATCTTTTGCTTTCGAATATACACAAGGGGATGCTAAACCCAGGAACGCGTAGCCACATCCAAGATTTGAATGTTTCCCCAGCTGAATTTTGGGCTTCTGGGCTTCTGAACAATGATTATGCTGGCATCTATGGGTACAGGCCTCCTCGTAACGTACTCTCCCTTGTCTTTTGTAAGCCGTGAATATAGAGAGCAGCCTCCCAATATCCGGGGGTACAATGTTCCCTAGTTAGGATATTGAGACTCCAATTTCTTTAAAATGAAGCGAGTTATCCCCCAGTTAAATCCCCGGTACTGAAGCCACCTAATAATCCTCGATTTCCGTGTCTCAAGTGGCACACTGTGACTGCGCAGCCATTGCTTCGAGGCCTGGTCAAATAGGTGATCCATTGATAGCTTTGATATACCAAGAACTGATTCTCGATCGCCATCAGAATCTTCTTCTTCAAAAACTGTCTTCACCGCCTTCTCTACGTCCATCTTGTTCACTCCCTTCTGCAGAAGTGCCTGCTCAAATAAGGTGTCCCATCACTCGGTTCCAGGTATTTTCTCATGATGATAATAGAAGCCAAGTAAAAACAGGTATAGCATGATTTTAGAGAACTCTACTCGTATCAAATAACTAGAATAGCAGAAACTATAAAGAAATGAACACAGCAGGGTTTCTGCATTTTAAAGAACTTAAACTGTTATCTAACTACAAATGATCGGAGTTGTGCTCCCTGACCAATGAAATTATGCAAATGTAAATCTGCCGTCTAAATCATGATACATCGAAAAGCAAAAATCAGAACCTTTGCCACTTGGTGATTGGCAAATAGAAGCAGTAAGATGACATGAAGGCAAATAGTTTCAAAGATTTTGTAATTACATTGTTCCACCTATTGATATCTGATTCGAAGGAGAACAGAATCCAATGCTTTAATCGGTCATCAGCCTCAAATTTGCAATATCAATATGCTACTACATAATTCAATCTTGAAAGTAATTAAAAAAATCTTTACAAAATCAAAGAAATTGCCTAATAATGAAGATTACACTTCAAAGGCTTCAACTAGTTGACCTTATTTTTCTCGTCAAATTCCATTTTTCTTCCTTCCACAACTACTTCCTCGTGGGGAGAAAAAAGAAAGAGAAAAAAATTCATAACATGGATAAGCCGGATGGCTTTTCAACTGAGACTGAGTCAATTTTGTTCTTATAATTACATTGTTGGTACTAATGTTTACTTTGGTTAAACATTATCATAACAAGAATTTTTAATCCATGTGTATAAAAATTAGTTTGGCTTTATATGAACCCTATGATCAAGGCAATTTTTCCACATGAACAATTAATGGAAAAAGTGTAGACAACAAACACACCTTCAGCTGGTTTCCATTAATCAAGAGAAAGTTGTGATAGTCCTTAAAGATTTAATTTGGTTGGTTTCGTGTTTAAAAAAAGAACACCAAACAAGTATATTGAGATTATACATACATGTGTGAGGAGCTCTAACTAGGGTGAGAGTAGCAGGCTACTCTCTTTCTGCTTAGTTCTAGATGAATTAACCACTGATATTCAAAAGAAAAAGTTTCTTGGTATATACTACTTGGAGATGATGTGGTTTTGGGATATTGAAGTGGGAGCAAATGCAAAATTGGAGTCATAGAGGAAATATCATGGACTTGGAAGGTTTTAAAGAAGATATATAAAGACTGAGTCTACAGTGTAGCTTTAGCACTAATCATAGTAAGTTGAAACAAATAGTTAAAATTGAGAATTAAGAAATTGCTAAAAGCAACTAGTTTGATTATCTTAGATCAATTATTCACAAAGAGGGATATTGATGAGGATGTTTCACACAGAACTATAGCTAGATTAAGCATAGAGGAGCTTGTAGAGTGTTGTCATCAACATGTTGCACTTATACTAAATGAAAAGTTTTATGATATAGTTATTACACTTGCTATTGATGTATGAATCAGAATGTTGGGTAATAAAAAACCAACATATGAATTGATAAGCTTTGCTAAGATGAGGATGCTGAAATGGAAATGCAAATAATTTGATTGTAGATATGTTTTTTGATAAATTGAGATGAAAAAAAGGATTCGTGTTGTTGATCCCAACCAGTTGGGGTAAGGCATTGTATTATCATTTTTGCTGCTACTACTACTACTACTATCAGAGCCTATTACATACATTTAAAACTTAGATGTGTCTCAAACAAGGAATTGACATTAGATTGTAAGATCGTAGTTCAACAAATTGAAATACATTGAATTAGAATTTTATAGAATTGCAATTATTTTGCTTGGTTGTCCTTATAAACACATAGCAATTGACATCATAAAATCACTGACATAATTAAAATTCATACGAACAAAAGAAAAGCAAAAAAATCCAAATACCAACAAGTTTTAGGTCATAACAATAATCTTATTCCTTTCTTTTTTTTTGGATAAGTAATGAGGCGATCGTATTAAAACAAAGAAATTTATAGAGAAGACCCAGTTGCCCATGAGAGATGAGCGAAGAGTCATTAAAAGATATAAAGTTCAACCTTCAGATTACATGAAAAATGTACAATATATATAGGAATGATAATAACATGCATAGCTAACAAGAGATTGTTCACAAGATTCTCCACTCCTTTCGCGATCCAAAGCAACGGTTGACCATGTCTTTCAGTCTTCTCTAATCCCTTAAACTCCTTGGTAGAGGTCAGTGGTCACCCATGCAGTCACTGTAGTGATGATGCTGTCTACTAGTTGAAGCTCTGGTATTGGAACCTCAAGAATAAATCCATTCCTTGCGTTCCATAATAGCCAACATGTTAAATAAAAAGCAGTATAGTACATAATCTTCCACTCTTTCTCAAGAAATGAAATCGCCATTGGGATTGATGCTTGCAAAGTTTATTGGGGATTACCATCAAACTCCTATCATCCTTAAAAACTCATCCAAATGTGCCTAGCAAACTATCTAATCTATCAAAGATCATATCTTTAGTCAAATGATGTGAATCCAAATACCCTTTTATTGGGCTCCATCTAAGTCTATTCAAGTGTCCCTCTAGCACTTTTAGCCCCTTCAACAAGAACCTTCTAGAACCTCCCGAAGTCCAATTTCACAGTTACAAATCAAGTTGCCCACCATTCTTTATCTCCTACTATGCCACTTCTAGATGCACTCTGATAGACATATTTTTTTATCTTTCCTATTATCTCCATACATTCATATTGACATCCTCATACCAGAGATATTCATCCTGTATGTAGATTCTTTGTTACTTCAACATTCTGTTTTATATACATCATTGTAATCTATAGCTATCTTTATAAGTTTTCATCAGCTTGAGTGGCATATGTCAATTATATATCAGTCTAGATGTACCTCTCTACTTCAGATATCCAACTCTAATAAAATAAAATAACTGACTAAAGAATTAAAAAAAATTGGAGAAACAACCATATGGGTGAGAGTTGCTCATGTTCACATTTCTCAACTCATTTATAAACATAAGCAGAAACAAATTACTAAACATAGTCAACCTCAATCAAATTTGGGTCATTTTCAACTCCAAGTATACATCTTTAACTTTTTTTTTCTGATGAGTACATCTTTAACTTAATAACAGAATTTCTTAAGAGTTCATGCGTCAACTTTGGCCCTATAATCAAAGGTGGAGGCAGGAAATTATTTCCACCATGCGCAGGGGGGTGAGATTGATAACATATTTCAAATAAGAAAATATTTTTTGAGACAGCCAATAGGTATATAACATTTTATAAAAAAATTTGGTGAGGCCATGACCACCCCTTGCCTGTCTTCGCCTCTGCCTCATCATACTAGTTTAGCATTTAAGGAAATAGAATTGTTGATTGTATTGGATTGATCTCTTTAAGAACAAGATTACCTGGTAGCACTACCGAAATCTATTTAAAAGTGCAAGAGAAAAAATTGCAGCTCATCTGTTGCTGATAGGTGTTGATACCATACGATTGGGTACAAGAACCATATGCACCTACTAACCAAGTAATCCTTGTTATCCACGTCTCATGTAGACATCACAATCCAAAAAGTAAGAAAAGTGGAAAGAAGAGTGAAAAAGAAAACGTAAAAGAAAACACACTCACATTACAAGGCAACATTGTAAATCAAGGTTATGCTAAAAGTCAATGCTTCATTTTCTCTGCCTTAAGTTAGCTCTAATGACAGTTGTTATAAATTAAATAGAGTCACCATTTTTAAGAGTACCATGCTTTATATTCTCTGTGTGTGTGTGTACCTAATAGCAATGCTAATATGATACATAGTAGTGACAAGATATCATGTCAGCACCTGAAGAAAGAAATTGAAATTAAAAAAGGAAATTACTAAGTATCATTAAGAAGATGATTTTGAGTTGGGAAAAAAATCTTGTCCAGGGAAACCCTTTAAGGGAATAAATGTAAAAGAACTTCTCAAATAGAGCGTACCTGCTTGATCCGCCTTGGACCCCAACTCAGAGAAGACCATCTAGACCGAGAAAATGTTTCCGCAAATGCATAATCATTAATCAACCCCCTACAACAAACTAAAATGTCAAAATTACAAATAAAACATTCAAATGGGTTTTGAGACATGTATATTTGGATTGTTTGGTTCTAGTTGAGAGGAAACATTTCAAAATTAAGATCACAAATGACTGAAGGATTGAATATCATGCAAAAGACATTTCTTGATGCTGATAATAATAGTAATTATACTGGGACTGTTGGGAAACAATGTAAAGCATATCACACCAATATAAGGGAGAGAGAAGAGGATGGGGGAGAATATTAAATGATAATAAACTCTAACAGAATAATGACTAGCAAATTAATCAGTCTTTCCATCCATCATTAAGTTTTCTATCTCTTGTGAGCAAGAATCTGATAAACAAAGGTGTACAACCATTTACCTAAGCGCACTTCAAAATGTCCCCGAGTAGTTTGGTATCATCAGAAGAATTCTGATCTGCCATCCTCTATAAGACAAATCAAATCTTCGAACAAGATGCGTTCGAATTATGTTTTATCTAATTAACTACATCCAGGTATTCTTAGCTTTTTTTACATGCCAAAACTACGGTACTCTACTTTTCATTATCTTATCTCCTATTTATGGTTCTAAGTTTTCCAAAAATTTAATGAGGTTTCCCTTTTGAAGGCCCTGGAATACTTCTTACATCAATATTCTCATTATTTTGAGATTCTTATTTATTTTTTAGTTCGAAATATAGCTGAATAATGAAATTTCACCAGAAAATTCCCATTTACGAGTGTGAAATTTCTCTTATACTCAAAATTTCTCTAAGCTGAACGAAAGAAAAAATATATAAATAAATTGGTTAAGGCTTTGAAAACAATGATTATAATTTTTTAGTTCATCTGATATTGTGGAGATAGAAACAGGCAATTCTAAACTGATAATAAGTAGAGAATCTGCATAAAAGTGCATTCTCAACAGAAATCTTTAAGATCAAAATATCCCAAAAAGAGTCAAAGGAAACAAATTTAAAAGTTACACCATCTTCACTTGCCCAATTTTCTTTAAAAAACCTACTCGCACACCTCTTCTGAAAATCTCTAATCAATTCCTCAATAATTTCAAGATGAAATTTCTTTCCATGCAATTTCTTTCGCAGCTGAACGGCCGAAAGTGCCCTGCAATGATAACAAGGGGTTTCCAAACCTTTAATAGAACAAACATAGGTACAGGTGAGGAGGACATGATAATGCAATAATTATTTCACAGAAAATGAGCAGAACAAAATCAACTTCTAAGAAGCTTCATTATTAAATTTTCTCACATTATTCACCTCATGAAATAGAACTGCCTGCAGTTAGGAATTCAGAAACCAGAATTTAGAGCAAGAATATGCTAACCCAATGTTAGACATGAATCACATAAAGAATAAAATTGGTTACAGATGGATCCAAATACCAGCTAAGTAACCGAGAGGTGTTATCTTGCCAGGATTTGTGATTGAAGCTTAATGAAAAATTACCTCAAAGAAATAAGAAACCCTACAGAACATGTATAAGATATTCATCAGACTCAAGACTCAATGAATTCTTGTCTAAAATTCTTTTTCTTTATTTATATATCACCAAATTATAGTTATAGAATATTGACAAAGTGCACTATTATAAAAGAAATTTCTAAGTGCATGTTATTAAGGTCAGTAAGCCCTTATTTACATTTATAAGAAATCATTTGTAAGATATAATATTGATTAATTCAATACATTCTATAAATATAATTACTTTAATGCATATATTTTAAATATATTTTCATGTCCCTAAATACAAAATTTTATAAAATTTACAAATTCAACACTTAATACACATGGAATATTTGGATCATGTAAAATTTGGACAATTACATCCAAACCAATACACCCTAGGCTTGGCTGGTGTTCTAGATGTTGTTTTCACTAGATTTTGCTATGAGGCCTTGAAGGAAATTTCACCAGAATTTTAGGAGATATCATGGTTTTTGTGAAATATTATCCATATAGGGAGAAATACGGAAAAAATTAGGAAAAGCTCAGAATTTTTAGTGAAAATTCAGGAATCAGTGGTCATTTATAAATAAAAAATGATTGAAAATAAAACAATAAACAATTGCGTATAATAATGAACAAATATTTAGGGTCTAATACATATGCTATCAATAGGAACTAATTTATGAAATGCGTATAACAGCCTCACAAGATCCAAATACAACATAACAAGGAAGAAAAACAGAGTAAAAATTGAGAATGCAATATCTAAAGCGTGATCCAAACACACAATGACTTATTGTCATTACAATCACATATAATAATGATTGTGATAGAAGTCTTAATCCCCAGTCCCAGGTTGATCATGGTATATGTGCTCCGTATAGTTTTGTATTAACCCTAATAAATTGTGCAACGATACTATTCCACATAGCATTCATTCCCATGGGTTGGTACTAAAGATTACTAGTGATCACGGTAATAATATATTTTTATAATAATTTTATACACTAAAAAACCACTATATATGCACCATTATACATCATTAGTAACTTAACATCGTATATTATGCATTACTTATAAATTCACTACAGTTTCCAACATTTTGAAATTTTATGCTTTCTTATTTATTTATTTTTTTGAACAATTAAAAGCAATTATATAATTAATTAGTGCTTAATCACTTAGGTGAATTGTTGACCAAAATAACTTACTTATCTTTCTAAGCATAAATAGATTATAAATTAATTACATATGATCTGTCTTTAATTACTTTGTTCATAAAAAAAATTCAAAAATATTTTTCAGAAGAAATCATGAAATTCATCTATAGATCAAGTGTCTCACTATTACATATAAACTTTTGTATGATTTCAACAAGTTCTACGAGATGAAAACTAAGAAATAAATGTTTTCAAATTTGGTGTTCAAATATTTATTAAAAAAATTACACCAAATATATCTAGATGAATCGAATAGATACTTTGACATGCATATCCGACATAAATGAAATATATTAATACTGAAAAAATTATATTAGTGATGTGTTTTTAATTAATTTGTTCATACAAAAAATTTAAAATATTTTTTCAGAAGAAATAATGAGATCCATCCATAGATCAATGTCTCCCTACCATGTATAAAACTTGTGTATGATTTCATCAAGTTTTAAGGGATGGAAACTAAGGAAGGCACAAATATTGATCCTAAAACCTATGTCAAATACATGTAGATGCATCAAATAGGTGCTATGACATGCATATTCGATATAAATGAAATAGATTAATGCTGAAAAAGTACATTGAAAATAAAAATCATATCAAAAGTTTGGAACATACCTAATACATCCCAAATCCAGTACTTGAATCTTGAAAATGCTATGTGATCCTTGTGAGATCTTTGAAATGGATTGGAGTTAAAAACTTAAATCTTGTAAAATATCAATAAAAAATTTGGGTTTAAGGGTTTTTTTTTTTAGAATAATCATGAACATGGAAGAGCTTTTGGCCGATATTAGCTTTCAAGCGAATTTTGATAATTTCACTGTATTTGACAGTATTTGTCTGTAAAGTTCTTATTTATATTTTCTCAGACATATCACCAATATTATTTGTAAAAAGGGAATTCCCTCGATGATATGACCTTGGGGGTGACGTACATAAACTTTGGCCAAATTCATCAAACTTCAAAACACTGGGTTTTACTTGAGTTTGACATGATTAGCAACTAAATCACAAACACAGATGACTTTTTCCAAAGTAATAATGATGCCCTAACCTCCTTGCAAGTGCTTCAATTGCAAGTTTTTCAGCATCATGTTTAGCTTTGCTGGATTTTGCTGCATCTTGTTCACAAGTGTCCTTTCCTTTGTAGATTTTTAATTCTTCAACATCCTCTTCAGGCATTTCCAATGCATCATTTTCTACAAAACCAATTCCATGACTATCATCATTTTCATCACAGGAAATTTTAGAATATTTTAAAGCATCTTTTTTTGACTTCAAGAAAGTGATGTAGACTGAAACAAATTATCAAATAATAACATAAAACACAATAACATAAAACCTTGGTTAGAAAATAAATAAATAAATAAGGTGCTTTTAGAATTGCAATGTAACAAGTGATGTGGGCTTGAGAAGATTCTACCCGTTTCCACAATGAAATTTCTGTCAGAACTTGTTAATTTGTTTAGATAATTTTCATCCATAGTCAACATTTTCTCTGTATCGTTCCCACCCTGTGAAAGTTTAGAGCCTAAAGAACTAAAATCCAAACAGTTCTTGGATTCTCTTCCATGGGAACCGCTTCTGGACCAAGAATCTTGAACGCCTGATCTCTTGGAATATTTCTTAGTGATATACCTAACAGGTCCTGAGGATCCATAAGCCCTAAAGCAGATGAGGAAACTGGCTTTCTGCATCCTAAAGAAAGGCCGAATTTAGAATCGCCATGCAATCATGTCATGCAATATTCAATAATTTCAAAATAGGAGCAGCTAATAATAATATGGTACAAAAATGAATTGCAGAGCGTCCAAAATGAGCTGCAATGTACTCTTTTGCAGAAGAATCTAAGAAATTCAAAACGAATTACATCATTTACAAGGCAAATACTTACAAAGGAACTAGAAGGAATCGTGGTGGAAGTTTGATTAAAATTCCGCTACTAAGATTGCCTGCGAAAATTGACATTGCTCTTCTTCCAGAGATGAAGCCAAATCCCTAGGTAAGCTGAAAATTCAATATTGGTTAGGGTGTTATGCGGAAGATGATCGTGTTAGTTGTAAGGCGCCTCCGTTGGGTACTGCGCAGGTATGGACAGTCTCCCACCCGATTGCCAACCCGGCTGGATCAGACCGAGTAATCCAATTCCACGCGAACCGAGCCTAACACACAGTAGGCAGGATTCCGTTTTGGATAATCTGATCACAATCCAGAAGAGTTATAGACTCGATCACAAAAAATGGCTCTTTCTGAAAAAATATCTGTTCTCCATCACAGTCCTCTGAGTATGCATATGTATTCCTCTAACATTTACTTGCAGATAGCAAAAAGTCATTGGGACTCCGGAGGAGGGGGAAAGAAAAGAAAAGTCGAATCGAAGGCGGGATTGCAGGATTCGGGTTTTCTGTGAAGAGAGGCACGCAAACGCACCTTGTGCACCAAATTCCTTAACCTAAACCAATTATAAATAGTGCCCAAAGTAACCTCTTGCATGGTTTTCCCACTAAAAAAAAAAAAAGGGAAATTTGCAAGAACACCTTCTGAAGTTTCTGACAAATATAATCAGACCCTCTTAGATTCAAAAGTTGATCATTAACTTCCCCTAAGGTTCGCGTATTGTATACTCACATCCCTTGCCGTCAAATAATTGTTAACACCGTTTCTTCTCTGCAAATAAAAAGACTAAAATAACCTTCATTTCCACATTGACTTCTTGTTCTTTTTCGTGTTCCTTTTCTCTTTTAAACTGTAAATGTAGAAGTTCTGAATTTTCATTATCTCATGTGGTTTCATTTGCGACTGTTCTCTATCTAAAAGAAGTTGTAGTAGCCACAGATGTAGCAGAAGATCTCGAAGGGGACTCCATGAAGAACTGAACCCAGGGTCTCGTAATACACGAGCTGCTTTACGGATGGCAGTCAGTTCCTTCTTCAAGTGAAGCTTATTGGGATTAGCACAAACATCTATCATTTTTCTCTTGCTCATAGATTGAATCGGTTTGGATTGCTATAGAATACTAAAAGAACACCTCTATAGCCACAGATCTAGCAGTTGTCTCCTTCGGCAGCAACGAGATGTCGGATTCATGGGGTCATTGGCTCCTCTTTGGTTTCCCCGGTGGTCACTCCCGAAAATGAGTCGCAATTGCACCATAACAAAGAGTCAAAAGACTTGGTACACGAATGAGAAAAATCAAAGACCCAATCACAGAGAAGGAAGAAGAACCCAATTACTCAAAGCTGAATTAGAGATGAAAATAGCACAGAGTAAAGAAAGGAAATGAGAATTATATCCCACTTGGTAATGCCTGAAGTCACTCTATTGCCTTGTTTGGTGTGTCGAAGATGTTGGAAAACGAAGAGAGACTTTTCATAAATTTGGAGTGCAATCGATAAATTGAAGACAATGTTGTTACCTGTAGAACACCACACCACAACTATTTCAGAAACGTCACTTACAGGGACTTACAGGGACTCACCACACTCTACATTGAATCTTTCAACAACTGATTTTAAAAAGAAACAAACTCCTACGTGGCCTGTAAATATGCCACACGACCCCACTACTCTTCTACTCTTAACAAACCCCCCAATACGCATAAGTGCATAACCAACAACCACATCACCACATCACTTCCTAAAATCTGGGTTACATACCAACCCACTAACACAACTTCACCAAACAAACTCAGACGTGATAAAACTCATCCCTAAAACTTTGCATCACTTTTAACATCCCCCCTTGATGCAAAATCACATACACCAAGAGAGGATCTAAACTTCACAAACTTTGAATACGGAAGAGCTTTGGTAAAACCATCTGCAACTTGTTCATTGGTTGAACAGTATTTCAACACAATAACTTTGTCTGCAACAGCATCTCGTATGAAATGATGACGGAGCCCGATATGCTTCGTTCTTCCATGGAACACCGGATTTTTTGTCATGGAGATCGTAGCATTGTTGTCACAAAAAATCTCTGTTGCATATAATTGAGCTTGCTTTAAGTCCTCCATAATTCTTCTCATCCAAATCGCTTGACACGCAGCAGCTGATGCAGCAATGTATTCAGCTTCAGATGATGACAGTGCTGCTGTAGCTTGTTTTTTTGAGCACCATGATACAGCACCAGACCCGATGTTGAAAACATAACCACTTGTGCTTTTTCTGTCATCTACAAAACCTGCCCAATCACTGTCAGTATAACCAAACAATTTAAAATTAGGAACTGATTTGTACCAAATCCCATAGTTGCTGGTTACACGAATATAGCGAAGAATGCGTTTTGCTGTTCCAAGATGATGCATTGATGGATTATGCATAAATCTTGACACCAAACTAACCGGAAACATTATATCTGGACGAGTGTGAGACAAATACATCAAGCTGCCAACCAATCCTCTAAACACTTTTCCATCAGCTTTGTCTGTCCCATCAATTAAGCACAACTTCTCATTTGCATTCATGGGGGTAGAAAATGCCTTGCAATTTTCCATGTGATACTTCTTAAGCAAATCCAATGCATATTTTTCTTGAGAAATAAAAATCCCATCATCAGTTTGCTTAACTTGAAGACCAAGAAAATAATGCAATAAACCCAAATCAGACATATCAAACTCATGCATCATGCTATTCTGAAACTCTTGAATAAGAGAATGAGAGGATCCAGTATAAATAATGTCATCCACATAAACACAAATAATGAGCATCTCGGTACCTTTCACCTTTACATACAAGGTGGGTTCACTTTCACTTCGGCGGAAGCCACATTGGTGAAGATACAAATCAAGTCTTCCGTACCATGCTCGTGGAGACTGCTTGAGACCGTAAAGTGCTTTCTTCAACTTGTACACTTTTTCTTCTTTTCCATTGATAGTAAATCCCTGCGGTTGCTCAACATACACATCTTCATCTAAAGTACCATTCAGGAAAGCTGATTTTACATCAAATTGGAAAACTTTCCAATGCATTTGAGCTGCCAAAGCTAATATAATTCTGATTGTCTCAAATCTAGCAACAGGAGAGAATGTTTCAAGATAATCAACACCATATTTTTGTACATACCCTTTGACAACCAATCTTGCCTTGAATTTTTGTAAACTTCCATCAGCATTATACTTTACCTTGTAGACCCATTTCACACCAATGACATCTTTTCCTTGTGGTAAATCAACAAGCTCCCAAGTATTGTTTCTTTCAATGGAAGTCAACTCCTCTTTCATTGCATTTTCCCACTCTTCTTTGCCACAAGCATCCTCATAACACAGGTTCTGTAACCATAAGAGCATACATAGATTCATAAATCTCTCTCAAAGAACGTACCTTACTTGGAGGAGTACCACTTTCAAGTGTGGAATCAATGCTGCTTGGTGATGTTGATGATGAAGAAGCATGAGGTGAAGGCACATACTCATTTCCCGAGATAGTCTCTAATTCATCATCCATGAATGGCAAGTTCTGATTTGACTCTTTTTTCCAATCCCAATAACTGTTCTCATCAAAAACAACATCTCTACGAATGATGAGTTTCTTAGTTTTAGGATTATATAAACGATAACCCTTTGTTTCATCACTATAGCCAACAAATATGCATTTTTCACTTTTCTTATCCATTTTGGTGCGGTTATCAGAGTCAACCAAGGCATATGCAATGCAACCAAAAATTCTTAAAAAACTCACATTGGGTTTCTCGTTCCACCATGCCTCATAAGGAGTCTTATTGTGCACTGCCTTTGTTGGAGATGTTGAGAAGACGAATTGATGTAGCTACAGCTTCAGCCCAAAATTCATTTGGAAGATGCTTCTCATTCAACATACTTCGAGCCATCTCCACCACCGTTCTATTCTTTCGTTCAGCAACTCCGTTTTGCTCTGGTGTCTTCCTGACTGTGAGTTGCCTACGAATACCATTTTGCTTGCAAAATGAATCAAACACATCAGATAAAAATTCTCCTCCTCTGTCAGTACGGAGAATCTTTATAACATGGCCACTTTCTTTTTCTGCAAAAGCCTTAAATTCCTTGAATTTTTCAAATGCCTCTGATTTCTGAACAATAAAAAATACCCAACTCATACGAGAAAAATCATCAGTAAATAATAGGAAATATCTACTCTTGTTCAGAGATGGTGTGTTTACCGGCCCACATATATCAACATGAACTAATTCAAGAGGCTTCTTAGCCCTCCAGGCTCTTCCAACCGGAAATGAAACACGATGTTGCTTTCCATAAACACATCCTTCACAAACATTATTATCACAACTAATAGAAGGCAATCCATGCACCATTTTCTTTTGACTCAATAATTTCAGCCCATTAAAGTGCAAGTGACCATAACGTAAATGCCATGACCAAGACTCATTCTTCACATTTGCAGCAAAAGCACAATCACCAAGACATGAAATGTCAAGAGGAAACATTTTATTTTCAGCCATGTGGATCTTAATGTGGGGAGTGTTAGAGCTTTTAGTTCTAATTTCACACAGATCATCGTGAAAGAGAATAGAATGCCCCCTTTGTATTAATTGACCCACACTAAGCAAATTATGAACTAAACCAGGAATATAATAAACATCTCCCATCTTCTTTTCAGTACCTGATTTAGTCTTAATTGCAATGGTTCCCTTACCTTCAATCTGGATACACTTGTCATTGCCAAGCCGAACTTCCTGTTTCACAGACTCATCCATATTGCAGAAAAGGCTTCTTTTTCCTGTCATGTGGTTACTACAACCACTATCTAGAAACCACACATCAGCATTACTCTGATTGGTATTTGCACAAGTAAGAAACAAGTTACCTCCTTCTTGCTTTTGTTCCACAAAGTTGGCTTCTTGTTTTGCCTTATCCCAGCAATACGGTTCAGTATGTCCATTCCTCTTGCAAAAAGTACAATATCTTTTTTGTTGGGTCTGATTACGATTATCTTTCTCACCAGTTTCAGAATTTCGATAATCGTTGTTGGACCTACTGCATCCACGACCACGTCCACGTCCACGACCACGACCACGTCCACGATAGCTACCTCTACCACGACCTTGACTATCATGCTTTTGATTAGAAGTTCCTTCACAATTTTTGTCTTTATTGCTGATCTCCAACTTGGCCTGAAAAACTTGTTCAACATTTTTCTCAGCTGACCTGTTCATTCGTTCTTCATGAACTAAAAGAGAACCCATCAGTTCATTAAGAGAATAGGTAGACAAATCCTTAGACTCTTCTATTGCAGTCACAACATGATCAAATTTTGGTGGTAGACTCCTCAAAATTTTCTCTACAATTTTCTGATATGGAATTTTTTCTCCATAAGTCCTCATCTGATTTATTGTGATAGAAATTCTAGAGAAAAAATCTTGAACAGACTCACCTCCCTTCATGAACAGTGTCTCAAATTCTTTACGAAGAATTTGGAGTTTCACAATGGTTACCTTTTTGTCGCCATAAAATTCTTGCCTCAAGCTAGTCCATGCATCTTTAGATTTTGTGGCACTAGCAATCCGGGGAAAGATAGCATCAGTCACTGCCTGCTGCAAAACAAGTAGAGCTTTCGCATCTTTCTTACGAAGCTCCGCTGTTTTCTCCACGGATCTTGAACTTTCTGCTTCTGCATAGCCATTTTCAACTAGATCCCACAAATCTTGTGAAATAAAAAGTGTCTTCATCTTTATACTCCAAAATTGATAATTTTCTCCATTAAAAATAGGAACTAAGGATTGTGAGAGATTAACAGTATTCATACCGTTTGACATGAGGAACCACCACACAAAAAATATACCCCTGTTGCAGATTGATTGCTTCAAGAGGAATCCCACTTCACACTTTAACGCCCAGCAAGATTAGAACGAACCGGGCTCCGATACCACAATGTTGGAAAACGAAGAGAGACTTTTCATAAATTTGGAGTGCAATCGATAAATTGAAGACAATGTTGTTACCTGTAGAACACCACACCACAACTATTTCAGAAACGTCACTTACAGGGACTTACAGGGACTCACCACACTCTACATTGACTCTTTCAACAACTGATTTTAAAAAGAAACAAACTCCTACGTGGCCTGTAAATATGCCACACGACCCCACTACTCTTCTACTCTTAACAAACCCCCCAATACGCATAAGTGCATAACCAACAACCACATCACCAGATCACTTCCTAAAATCTGGGTTACATACCAACCCACTAACACAACTTCACCAAACAAACTCAGACGTGATAAAACTCATCCCTAAAACTTTGCATCACTTTTAACAGAAGAGCAGAGAAGAGAAGAGCAAGTCATTGAAAATCTTGTGGGATGTCTGCCATTACAACCTGAGAGAGAAATCGCTGATTTATCTGGAGATATCACGTCATCTAATGGACCCTAAATTAAAAAGCTAGAGAAAAATTTAGGATCCCATCAAAACTAGAAAAAAACTTGACAAAATCACACCTTTTTAACCCCGCCACCCCAAACCCCATTTCGATTTTGGACACAAAACTATCAGCTATGGAAGCATACAGGTCTTTGTTATTGCCTGTGCTCACATCAGCAAATTGAAATGTAAAGCTTGGTCGTGAGCGCCCCAAATTCCTCTCCCTCATCCTCCCTGGCGATCTCCGAGTACCCCTTATCGTGGCATTGTAGAAGAAGAGGTTCAGATGAGAAATTCCGTCGAACACCATACCAGCATAACCTATTGAATTGGAGATGGAGAAACAGAGAAAATGTGAACCCAACCCTTTCTTGAGAGTACAAGCCTTTGGATCTTGGCCATGTTAATAACACATCAGGGATTTTTTATTGATTAGCAACACTCTCCAATCTCCGATGATTGACCAAGAATCCAACCAAGCCTTAGATGCTCCTTTATTTATGAGTTTATCAACGAGCTACCCAGCTCATGCAATCGTCAATCTGTTTCATTTAGTTCTGAATCATTCCTAGACTCTCGTGATCAAGTGGTGATTGCTAATCGACGATAAACTTCCAAAATACCCTATTTTAACCATGAATCAAAATTTATGGGTTTTCTTGTGGGAAGTTTAACTTCGATGACTTCCTCTTGCACAGACTACCATCAAACAATCTCAAATAGGCTTTAGAGCCAGAAATGTGGTGGGCACTCCACCAGCGAGAAGAAAAACAGTCAAGAGGAAGTCAAAGAAGAACTCTGCTCCCACTGTCGTTGTTTCAAGACCAAGACAGCTACAGCATCAGGTCGTGGTTGGTAGAAGCTTTGTAGATCCAAAAAAATTGATGAAGCATCATCTTCCATCTATCCCTTTAGGTTTAGAGGGAAGAGACACTTAGCTTGGTTGAGCAATCTGATGACATTGAAGATTACTCCAATTCATAACATCTACATTGGCGGGCTTTGACAGCATCCCCATTGCTCTCAAAGGTTCCCGCATGGAAATTGGTCTCGACCAAGGTTTACAGTTTCGGCGGCATGCCGCGGCGTGCCGTCGAAATTTCGGTTTTTATGCCCCCAGCGATGCGTTTCGCTGGGGGAAATCGTCAATTTGCATCGTTGATGAAACGGACTGAAATTTTTAACGAAACGGGCGAAAAATGTAAATTTTTAAAATTTTTTTTAGCGAAACGGGCGGCGTGCCGACGAAACGGAGCGGTGTGCCGTCGAAATTTCGCCGAAATCCAAAAAAACATAATTTTTTATTTTTTTTGCCCATTAAAAATTTTCCGGCGTTTCGGTGCCCTGGGCGGCATGCGTAGTGGCACTGAAACTTAAAACCTTGGTCTCGACATCTAAATTGTTGAGAAGCGGTTGAAGGGAGGATGACTCATGTTCTTATAATACATTGGCAGCATCAACAATCACAGCATTGTTGGTCTTTGGACGGAACTCCAACTTCCTTGATGGGATAATGAAGCGGAGGCTAATTTGGAAAACAAAGGTTATTTTAGTCTTTTTATTTGTAGAGAAGAAACAGTGTTAACAATTATTTGACAGTAGGGGGTGTGAGTATACAATGCGTGAACCTCAGGGGAGGTTAGTGATCACTTTTGAAACTGAGGGGGTCTAACTGCATTTGTCAGAAACCTCTACAGGTGTTTCTGCAAATTTTCCTAAAAAAAATGGAAAAGTATATCTTTTATTATTATTTTTTCACCTCAAATATTTGGGCAAAAAAAGAAAGGAAAAATTTTAAAATTAAAATAAGTATTTAACATGTTATGAATATCTATACTATTAATAAAGGGAAGAGGGGGAAATATTCTTTGATTCTAACCCCCATTTTTTTTCTAAACATTGCCTCCCACAAAAAAAATTCCCCTATAACGACCCCGCCACTACTCCACCCATGTTTAGATTTAAACACCCTATAACTAACCAGTGGGCCCCACAATACTGTTTACAAATTACGTGTTTTGTAGTTGGCTAGCAATCCCCTAGTTTTGCTTTGAAAATAAAACATTCATAAAAAATAACTCACATATTTTATGAATATTTCGTTCATCCTATAACATCTTTGGCCCTTATATAATAGGTATATTAAATAACATACATGCATCCTCTTATATTCTGATTAATACCATATAATATTTGAATTCAATATCTTACAAATAGTAGCAGAGCTAGGATTTTCATTCAAGGTGGGCAGTGAAACAAAGAATGGAAAATGACTGGTTGAAATTAAAAAGATTGTGGGCAAATTAAAAATTCTAGAGGCGCAAACTATATATTTACAAGTAATTACAAGAGGCTTTTGTAATTTTAGGGTGGGCAGTTGCTGACACTAACCTATATGTAACTCCACTCCTGCTTACAAATTTAAGGCATCTTCTTAAAATATCAAGGATAAAAAAACTCATAATTTTTATTTTAGAAAAAAAGAAAGAGTTTTTATTTTAGAAAAAAGGAAGAGAATATTCCTACTATGATGATATACGATCTTGTTGGCCATTGGATTTTGTTGCAGTGGGACCACAAAGACCTTTGTGGTTGGTACGTATGATTGCAACAGTCTATATACTCAGCGGTTCACATCCTGTAGGACCTTTATATACAACCTTATTTGCAACTTTTCACAAGATTGTCTAAAAAATCACGATATGCCATTCACAATACACATGGTATGATCCATTGATCCCAGTGTAGGCTTCACATAAGGTTGTAGATAAAGGTCCCACAGAATCTCAATTGTTCAGATTGTGCGGCAATCATAATGACCTAATTTACCATTGCGCCCAAATACATAGGACCATTATAGAACAATCATTAATTACGGAAAAAAATCATTAATTAGGGAACAACCATCAATGAAAAGTGAAAACCGTGAGAACCAAGTAGTTAGCGTCCTCGTATCACGTCAAAAGGAATAAAATCGGCGACCTGCGTTCCATCTTACGTTCAATGTTTGGTTTTGTACATATGAGTTTAGCATTTGAATTTCAATAAATTTAGAGCTGCGGATGGATCGAAGCTGAACTTCTTAGATGTAAAATGCGTAGTTCTCACTTGTAAAATGAGTCTTAAGAAGAAAAAAAGTGACGGTAATTAATCAAACCCGTATGGCCGTGCATTTAGAAATGGATTTGGGAAATCTTGCCAGATTCAACAGCCGATTTAGCCATAAAAACAATTTCAACCGTCTCTGATGACGCCCAGCCATGAGCTTGAAGATCCCATTGCCCAAGCTTCACCAAGTCCTCCGGTCACTCAATCTTCCAGGCGTATAGGAAAAGGGAAAACTCCGGGATGGATTGGCGACTATGAGTGGAGAAGTAGCGGCTCTCACCATCGCTGTCACCCCCTGCAAGGCTGCTCCCGTCTCTCTCGCTCTCTGATCTGTCTGACGCATATTCTGGTGCACCTGGTTTGAAGATAAAGAGGCCGTGGCCTGAGCCCGGGCTACTAAACAACCAGTCATGCACGTCCCAGAACACTTGCACGGGCACCTTGTTCACCAGCACCGTCTCGTTTCCCCTGAACTTCCACTGCAAATTCCTGACGTGGATCAACACAATCCCGTCTATGCTAATCCACATCTCGGGATCTCGAGGGCCCGATAAGGAATTCTCGACCACGATGTCGTGCTCTTTTCTACTCTCGTCGAACTTGGCTCTCGTCGAAAAACATTTCTTGCCAAACACATTCTCTTTCTTATACACTAGCGTAGCATCAACGAGGGATGGCCTTGACTTGGTCCTCTTGTAAGCTTCCTTTTTGCAATCCCCCAACAACAACACCACCTCCTCATCAGAAACCATTGCAACGTAGTAATCGGCGTATGGCTCTGGGCTGCCGGAGAACTTTGCGGATCGAAGATCCCAATAGACGTCCACCCGTCGTCTGTCCACCTCGAAGGATTTCAAGCCTTTCTTGCTCCAGAAACTCCATGGCTTGAGGTCAATTTTGCAGGCGTAATTAGCACCGTCACTACCATGATTATCGACGGTGACGTTAAGGGAGTGGTTCATGATGTTCTTGCACCACACGATGCTCACGTTGCGGCACGATCCCGCGATCCTGGTTTGGTAGAGACATCTGACGGTGCACTGAGCAGCCTTGTTTGTGATGGGATCCTCTGTCGCTGTCAATTTCTCGGCAAGAGGTGGCTGCGGGTGTAGCTGTGGGTTGGACAATGAATGTGAATGTCGCGCAGGATGATGAGAAGACATTATAGAAACCCCGGACGTTTAATTTGGATGCTGCGCGCGATAACAGAAGTTATATATATATATATATCACAGTTGCAGGGCTTATTCCAAGGATCAACGTTCAAGCCCTGCTGCTTTGCCTGATAAAGACTACTTCTACCCAATTACCTACCTGATCCGCAGACATGCAAATGCGATATGTACATGATCTGTAAAAGTTCTTCAATGGCTTTTCCCCCTCGTTTTCAAATACTGCTGAGATCATAGAGCTTCACGTTAACGATTATCTTGCCTCTGCTAACGGGGTTGGATCATGATTAACATTTGACTCTGTCGGAGTTCCCTGATCCTGGACAGAAAATATAAAACAAAACCCGTGTGAAACTCGACAATATAATTGAATCTCAAGATCAACATTCCTGACAGGAAAGGGATGACATGATTGAGCTAAACCAACACGCGGTTGTTGAATGCAGGAGGAGAGAAACTCTCTCTCTCTCTCTCTCTCTATCTCTCTCTCTCTCTATCTCTCTCCAGAGGCTGGCGATACGGTGCCCGAAACGGAAGGGCTTAAACTAGGAAAATGTCCTCACACCCATTTTAACTATTATTAGCACCCAGCCCACAACGGGCCAATGGCATTCACTAAAGCCTGTTGGCCAATTTTCTGAATTGCCTGTTCCTGTTGTGACTTGTGAGACAGCAAATGCACGAGTAGCACCCATCCATAATTTCCCCTCTAACTCTCAACAGTTAATGGCCATTTCGGTCATTCGAACATCATAAGGTTAAACCTGTCATTTAACTGATAAAACTGTACATAAACCCAATGTAAGGTGAATTTTTAATCAGCCCAAAATAAGTTCCTAGAGATATTGACGAAACATTTCTCTCATGTATTTATTCATCAAACTTGTTTACGAAGTCAACAAAGCTGAAGCAAAATTTTCTTTAAACTACCAAAAACTAGTTTGCCACCTCAAACTGAGAATGGAATTTTTATTCAGAACTATCACGCCTTGAGCTTCACCAAATCCCTTAACCTGCGGGTCAAGAAGCCGTCTTCTTCCTCTTTCTCGCTTGGCATTTGGGATGGATCCCATTTCGCCTTTAAGACTCTTAACTCAGATTCGAGGTTCCCTTTTGCCCAGAAGATTATATCGCTTGCTAATAAGGTCCTTCTGTTCTTTCGTTACGGATTATCGCTTCTCAGGATGGAGAGCTTCGTCGAGGTCTGTTCATATTCTCTGTGTTGGTTGTGGGTGATTCTGTCTCTGTATTTGTATTTATGATTCTAATTGATGCAGAATACAGTGAATTCCTTCCTGAAATATTATGCGGATTTTGATTCTCGTCCCATTTTCCTTTCCAAACCGTGGATGAGATGCTTAAGTGGGCTGGTTTATACAATCTCACTGGTCGGACTTTGGGGGAGGAATTTGTTGATGCCGGCCTATCTCCGCTGCTTATACAAGAACTCGTCACGGTTAGGTTCCATTTTTGTTTCTACTTGAATGTTTCTTGATTACTTTCCTTTGTTGTTGCTGCAATAGTTTTTGCTGCTCTTTGTTCTTTTGTATTAATGTTTAATTTTTGTGGTGCTTTTAACCTGTTATTTCTTGATTCAATTGTTTGGAGGAGCAAAATTTAAGCTACTTGTTATTGTAAATTAAGAGTTTGAGCAAGCAAGCCTCTAGAGGTTTGATGTTACAAGAATTACAGGTTCCTAAGTGTATAAACATCATATAGACTCAATACTTTGCATTTTTGTTCGCTTCCACTGACAGAGTTTTCGGTATTTAATGTGTTGATGGCCATTTCTGAAATACAGTAATCGAGAGCTTGCAAATTTTTGTTGGCTATGTTCCATTTGAATGGGCACAAGTGTAAAATTTTTGTCATGGATTTATAGTATCATTCATAAAATTAACGAACTTTGGAAAATATAGGTTATTTAGCTAATGTAGTAAAAAATAATTAATTTCATAGAATATTATAAATCAAACAATGTTATAACTGATGAAATGCATCATATATTACATAAATATGGGTTTAATGAGCTTAATTATTTCATCCTATATGAACCTCCAAATATTGGGACCAAACTTGTTGCCTTGCAACTTGGTCCTGCTCCATTTAGATTATTATTTGACTATAATAACATTAATCTCATGATGAGAACCCAAGGAGATTGAGTGAAAGGGTGCAAAGGAGAGGTGCTGTCATGGTTACAAGTCTGGCTACTTAAAATCCTTTAAATTGTTTCATTAAGGGTAGTTTAGTGATCTTGTCTCCACTAGTAGGGTTAATGACTTTATTACGGGTAAGTTGGTAATTCTATCTTTACTATTAGGGAATAAAAGCTTGGCTAAAACAGCCAAGGAGGGATTATTTTTTTGGGACGTGAACTTGCGAGAGGCAAGCGTGGAGTTTCTTGAGATTTCTTTTGCTTTCCTAAAATTTTTTCTTGGAATTGCCTGGGCTCAAGGATCGACTTTTCGGTGCCGTCCGAAACGGTTTGCCTGCGAAAAGCCGGCAAAATGGGGCGAAATTGGCGGCACATTGGTGGCACGCCAGCGAAATGGCCTGACGAAATTCATGTTTTGGCGAAATTGGCGGCACGCCATCGAAATGGCTTTATACACATGATTTTATACAATCCCTATTTTGGTGAAATTCTAACAAAATTGGTGGCGTGCTCCAACGAAACGCAGGGGGACCATTTCGGGGTCATTTTTCGTATCTCTAAGGGCACAAAAAGCGAGAGGTTCTGCCGAAATGTCAAACCTTGCTTGGGCTAGATTAGGGTTAATTGAATCAAGCTTTCTTTTCCTTCTTTGGTTTATTGTGATTTGTTCTTATAAACCCTAGGATTCCCAATTCAGTCTAGAATAAACCCTAGATTGTTAGGCTTGGTATTGGATTTCGGAATGGGGTCCTTATCAATTGGTGGTTTCATTGAGAGGCTTCAATCTCTCTCAAGCGAACAAGGGTTTTTGATTCGGGAACAGTGCGCGTGAATCGTACTGTGAACGGTGCTCATGAACAGTACCTTTAACAGTACCGTGAATAGTCCGCATGAACAGTACCGTGAATAGTGCGTGTGAACAGTATCATGAATAATGTGCAATAGAAATTGGAAATACAGTGGACACTACAGGGAATAACCCAAGCACTAATCAGAATTGTTCATTGGCTAATATGATTTGGGTGTATCTGGCTCTCTCATTTTAAGGGTATGCAAGAATTCCTGAGATTTACAGGACAGCGAAACCATAGGAATGAGATTGCTCATTCAAAGTTACATAAAGGTAGCAGACATGTCCAAACTGGTTTCTGGTACAAACTCATGACCAAATGAGATGAGCCTGTAAATTATGAAACCAATTCATAGGCGTAAATTGCATTTCACGCCAGATGAATGATGTAACCAAGAAGTGAAATAGGTCGAGCAGCACAATCTTATTCTATTCCAACAAGGATATGTCAGTACTCAGGTGCACTCCCTCGATACCAATTCATGATTAAAGGTGGACTACTTCGCAAATTGTGAAACTTTTCATTTGTGCTACATAACAAATGACCAAAATGATCAAGAAGTGGGATGAATTGATCAGCAACACAAAAATGTCCAAACCATGGCAGGAATATGATGGGCCAGGAGCTGTAAACTGCTAAGCTCTGTTTTTCATTGCATAGTTTAGGAGCTGGGATAAGAAACCAGCCAAAGTCAGATACTCTGGCACCTAAGTGGCAACTCTAGAACAAAAATTATCAGCAGTCTTCAATTGTATACTTCTAAAATTTATGAGTATGCTGCCACGTTTGGAGGTAATGAGTGGTTATTATATTATTGGAGAGCTAGTGTTCTTGGCAATTTATGCAGATGTTAGCTTTTCATTTTGATATTTAATTATCTTCTAATAATAACATGTGGACCTCTGGCAGGGAAACTATAACATTCTAATATTTGTGACATTGTAAACATGATTTAAGAGATTTATAACTTCACATTTTTCAAGAACAAAGATAAGCAATAAATGTCTACTTGGGGAACTCTGTCATCCTAGTTTTGTATATAAGAGTAGAAGTTGACTTTGAAAGTTCAGCACATGTGAAATCAGTGGTCAAATTGAAAGAATCCTTTTCTCCTGGACAGAAGAAGAAAAGTGGGAAAAGAAAGTAAATAAAAAAAGGAAAAAGAGAAACATAGAAGTAGATCCCCGACAACAACAGTGAGATCAGGATTTCCACATTATCTGTTATTATTGCAGTTGCAAAACTGGTTATTTCATTATGTTCTCATAATCAGCACATATTACTGCATTTTTGTCATGTATTTTCTTCAGTACATTCTGTACTGTATTAAAGAGATCTTTGTTCCATCTTAATACCAAAACTATTGTGCGTCCTCTGCGGTTCACATATCACATTTGATGCTTTGTGATTACAACATACCTTGCATTGGCATTTTCACTATTACAGGTTATCACAAGAGTCAACTATGGTCAAAGTGTCAATATTAGCGGATTAGCTGGGGCAGTTTCTTTGGCAGGTTCAGGTGGGAGGATTATGGTCGGTTGAAGGAGGGAATTGGCAGGTTGCTTCTGGGTTGACCAATCGTTCAGATGTCGAATTGCACCTCCATGGAGAGATAGAATCTGTTTCATCCATTGGGGGCTATTATGAGCTGAACTCCACAACAGGAAACAGTTATGCATGTGAGATCACAGGAAACCCCCCTCTTGTTTATTTACCGAGAAGGCAACTGAGTCAACCGAGGAGGCAACCGAGCAGCAGAGATCTTGTATGTGGGTCCAAAAACCCCCATCTTGTTTATTTACCGAGAAGGCAACCAGCAGCAGACATCTTATTTACCGAGAAGGCAACCCAAGCCAACCGAGAAGGCAACCGAACAGCAAACATATTTACCGAGAAGGCAATCCACGCCAACCGAGCAGCACACATATTTACCCATATTTATCGAAAAGGCAACCGAGAAGGCAATTCAAGCCAACCGAGTAGCAGATATATTTACCGAGAAGGCAACCGAGCAGCAGATATATTTACCAAGAAGGCAACCGCAGACAATTCAAGCCAACCGAAAAGGCAACTGAGCAGCAGATATATTTACCGAAAAGGCAACCGAGAAGACAATTCAAGCCAACCGAAAAGGCAACCGAGCAGCAGATATATTTACCGAGAAGGCAACCGCAGACAATTCAAGCCAACCGAAAGGCAGACAATTCAAGCCAACCGAAAAGGCAACCGAGCAGCAGATATATTTATCGAGAAGGCAACCGCAGACAATTCAAGCCAACCGAAAAGGCAACCGAGCAGCAGATATATTTACCGAGAAGGCAACCGCAGACAATTCAAGCCAACCGAAAGGCAGACAATTCAAGCCAACCGAAAAGGCAACCGAGCAGCAGATATATTTATCGAGAAGGCAACCGCAGACAATTCAAGCCAACCGAAAAGGCAACCGAGCAGCAGATATATTTATCGAGAAGGCAACCGCAGACAATTCAAGCCAACCGAAAGGCAGACAATTCAAGCCAACCGAAAAGGCAACCGAGCAGCAGATATATTTATCGAGAAGGCAACCGCAGACAATTCAAGCCAACCGAAAAGGCAACTGAGCAGCAGATATATTTACCGAGAAGGCAACCGAGAAGACAATTTAAGCCAACCGAAAAGGCAACCGAGCAGCAGATATATTTACCGAGAAGGCAACCGAGAAGGCAACATATTTACCGAGAAGGCAACCGAGCAGCAGACATCTTGTTTATTTACCGAGAAGGCAAAGATTTTCATACTGACCTATGTATCTGTATTGCACACAAAGAAAACAACTGGGCATGCCTTGGCCCAGACCAGCTCCTTCTCCGGGAATGGATGGAGGAATGCCCTTCCCTCTTGCTCTGCTTGCTCGCTCCAACAAGCAATCGGTGTCGTCTCGGAACATGAGTCTAATCCGGCGGTTCCAAAAGAGGAAGAAAGATGGGAGTCAAGTTTCATATCGCTCGGGTCCTGCTTAATCAAATCTATCTGCGCACACCACTGACTTTGATACCTGTTTGGAAGGAGCCCTCCATACATTGGCGCATCACCAGCCTCCCTTTCTAGCCTAAAGCGAATCCTATGCCAGATTTTGCCATCTTCGATGGCGAATTTTGCCATCGAATACTTCTCCTGTATGTGGGTCCAAAAACCCCCCTCTTTTTTGACGTCTTGTATTTTCGATGATGCAAGACATATAATATACTTTCGTAATAATATGTTTTCCCCACATAAAAAAAATCAAAACCCTAAATCAATGTGCCCAAAAACAAGGAAAATTAAATCAAATTTTGAAAAAAAATAAAAGCATACAGAGAATAGAGTAGAGAGCCATCAGATAGGAGCGAAAGACGTGAAATGTAATCACGGAGATTATCATCTGAACTATGCATTTAGCTGTTCATCACTCGACTCTCAATCACAGATCCATAAAAAATAAACAAAAAAAAAATAGCCCTAAAGAGAAAAACTCAACAACAGCTTAATCCATCAAAAGGAAACAAAAATTAGAAAAACAAAAGCAAAAAGCCTCAGAAGGAAGGCAAGGCAGTAGTAGTACGAATGTAATCATCCATTATTCATTCTATGTTAAAAATACCATTCTTTCATCATCGACTACTTTCACGATCTAAGCAAGCCCCAAGACCCTAAACAATCAATCAAAGAACAAAAATAAAAAACATAAAAACAGAGATCGATATAAGATATTGACAAAAGAAGATGGCCTCATAGAGAAGATTAGTTCGTCAACACAGATTGTTTCAGACATATGCTTGTCTTAATTTAATTGTTTAATCATCGGCCATCTTTGAATCCAAGCTAACGAGAAACAATAACAGTTAAAAATCGAACGGAAAGAAAAACCAATATAAAATGACAAATCAAAACCCTAAAAACAGATTTGAGAAGTTGGAGGGGAGACTCGGAATATGGGTGGTGATATATCAGGATTGTCGGCAAGGCAAAATTGCCATTACGACGAACGAGACCTTTCACTGAAATCGTCATCGTCACACCCTCTTCTTACCCTTCTTCACAAACCCCACAGATCTATAAAAACGACGACATGACGCAGACAGAAGTGCTACTACAACACCTATGCTAAGAAGCCGTAGCCGACAGAGACGAAACCCTAAACCCTACAATATTACCGTCACATTGCTTACGCTTTTACATGCGAGAAGGTATTTATAGAGGTCCGGTCCCTGCATTTCCACTAAGCACTAAAATGCGCCGAATGCGTTAACTGCTTATCATAAACTAAGTCCTCCGTTAAATAAAAAAAAAGAAAGGGTTTTTTTGAAGTTTTGACCGTGTATATCATGGACATGCCTATCACATGTACTTCTATTTTTATTTTTATTTTTATGCCCATCATATTTTTTCCTTTTTTTTTGATACATCAAATATCATGGACATGCCTATCACATTTACTTCTATTTTTATTTTTATGCCCATCATATTTTTTCTTTTTTTGATACATCAAATATAGACACTTGCTTGCTTGCACATAGCTGGTAATAGGGCTGCAACTCGGTGCGGTTTGGTTCGGGTTGGCTTCAACCCAGGACCAAACCAAGGTTACTGATGGTCGGTCCAGAACCGAACCGACCTCAGAACCGAATTACCCAAACCGAAACCGAACCGTTTATTTATATAAAACCCAAAACCCAACCCAAACCGAACCGAATTGCAACCCAAACCGAACCGAATTTTGCAATTCGGTTCGGTTTGGGTTGGGTTTTGGGTTTTACCTTTGTATTACATTTAACTAAACACATTTGACTAAACACAAATCCACGTTAAAGGAGCTTTATTATCAAATTAACTTACAAATGTAAAGAGTCTATTGTATTAGGTTAACAATTCAAAAAGAACTCAATGAATCAATCAATCAGTCAATAAACAAAGGCCTTATCCTAAGTTCCTAACTACTTGGGTTCGTAATTCTCTCAACCATCCCATATATGCCTTGATGTGGATCCTTTTGTGTCTTATATCATTCTGAATTCTTAGACATGGACTCTTTTCTCCACATGGAGCTTCCACATTTAGCTCTTGTTGCACCTAATCTTGATCGAAAGGACTCATATTCTTCTCGCCCTACCCCCTCTTCTTTGGAAAACTCCAAAGCTTTAACACGCTTGCTTTGATATTCTATGGAATCCTACTTGTAGGAACTACACTCGTCTACAGATTCTATACCCCCATACACAGTTCCTGTCAAAAACAAAAAAAAAAACAAAAATTTATTAGTTGACTGCAGAAAATGGAAATTCATGATAATAATTGAAGATTATTTGCCTAAAATAGTATGAGTCTTATAAATGATATTACATCCTATTTACCTGATAGTTCACCATTGATGAAAACATGCAAAGCATGGCCTGCAGATAATACTGTAAGGACAAGGGATTGTCCATTCTTTAAAAATCCTTCATCGGGGTCAATCTTCACACTGGAGTTTAGATGTAGAAAAGGGATTAAACATAAGCAAGAACGAAACCACAATAAAAATGACGTCAATAAAGTTTATTGAATTTCAACAGAAAAGCTTTGCACATAATTGAAGAATGGAAGGTCATGCTTAGTTATGTAATACTCACTCTGTCATGTACCACAAATAATCTGAGGCATCTCTGGTGATGTTTATCTGCTCCAATAATCCGGCCACTATGACAAAAGGTTTTGAGCAAAACTAGTCTCAAATGGGATAAATAACTTTCATGAGCTGGACTGAAACTAACCTCTTGTTCCTTCCCAAGGTTGACAAGAGTGGGATCTGCAGAAATTAAAGCTGGTTCGCACAGCTTTACAGCTCTATGCAAATCTCTTAAATGACCCCATTTAGGTTGCCTTATTAGTCCTGTATATAAAAGAGAGAAATTAGAGAGACCTGTTTAGAATGTATTATTTTTTTCTACTGCTGAAGATTTATTCACATATTTTAATTTTATTCAAGCAAGAACATTGATGACAGGAAAATTGTTAAACAGAAAATCTAAGTTTCTGAGTACTTTAGAGTTCAATAATAGTCCTCCTGTATAGAAGATTTTACTAATTCAGAGAATGTAACAAGAGGATTTATTTTTCATTCCACTTTTGCCCACCTGATGTCAAGTGTTGCCAATCAAATTATAAAGGTCAATTCCAAGCAATACACCAGCTTAGGATGCTAAATTTCTCTGCTTACCATATTCATCAATTGGAGCATCATAGTCATAGCTAGTGGTAATGAAGGGGCCACCAGCCGTCCTGCCAAAATTTGTTCCTCCATGGTACTGGAACAGAAAAAATCGCCAAACAAAAGACATTAAAGGATCAGTTGAATCATGCAGGACCATACACTAGCTCAATTGTGTCCACTTGTATAAGCAAAAATGGTGATTCAATGGTAGCCTTGACCTCTACATTGAAACACAAAGATCAGATTGTATATCAACCTCTATTCATTGCCCAAGAATTTAACTAATTAACATGTTGAGATAAGTTATATGAACCCTTTTTGTAGCAAATTTCATCACTATCACAACATTAGGTATTGTACATTCATCTGATCCTGTCTTTTATTTTGTGTAGAGAAGGAATGGTTTTCTTCTTCTTGTTCTCATTGTAGCTACTCTGAAGGGATAAGGCAGATACATCCACTCTATAGGTTTATTTTGTAAGGTATTGGTGATTTTGAGGAAACAGTGCTAGAGTGGGTCTCACCACCTCAATTGTATATTCAAAATCAATTCCTAACAGTTCAGCTGCTGCTCAGATGAAATAATGTGAAGTGATTTCTTACAGTATTACACAGTATCCAAAAGAAAAGAGAGATGGCCATTAACTATTTCAATCTCAATACAAAACAAGAGAATAAATAAATAAATTACATAATCACTTTATATGTTTATTTGTGTGTAAAAAGCAATGAAACATTGCTGAGTTCTGGCATTTCAAAATGCCTTTCATGTCGGACATACATTCAAATATAATGAGAGGAAAAGTATGAAAAAGAAAAAAAAAATCTTTCTGTTTAAAGTGAATCGTGCATTATACTTACAAAATATGATTCAACAATGAAGAATCATTTGTTAATTGGTCATGTAATCAATATTAGAAGGTTCTTTCCTCTGGTATGATTTCTGATATGATACCCACACATCATGGCACTATGTTCTTTTTAAGGTGTTCTGCCGTGTAAAACGTAAAACCAACTCTTCAGGTCGGGTGGAGCTTTAATTACATTTTTTTGGGACAGATTCTCCGCTTGGAGTTATAGGCCCACGAGGAGGTCTTATGCAGTAGATTGTGAAAATGGTCGTGGAAGGAAATCAAATATGCCAACTCTAAATAGAATCATCGTTGAATAAAAAAGAAGAAGAAGAATAATAAGAAGAAGATTCTAACCTCTTTGTCTGTTAGACCGAAAAATCAGAAGAATCAGCTCTAGCGAATGGCGTCTTGCCGTCTTGAACACTCGCAATCTCGGCTGCAAGAAGGGAGGGAAGGCGAAGAGAAGGGGGAGAGAAGGGAGGCAGGTTGGGTGCTGGCGAAGAGAAGGGGGAGAGAAGGGAGGCAGGTCCAGAGTAGAGATCGTCGGTGGCGAAGAGAAGCAAAGAGAAGGGAAGGGAGGCAGGTCGGGTGGGGAAGAGAAGTTTAGGTTTAAGCTTTGAAGAGAAGTTTAGGGTTTGAGGAGAGGATTCGTCATATTTATGAGAAATGGTTCATTCGTAAAATTTTAAAAAGCTAAGGGTAAAGTTTAGATATATATATATATATGTATTTTCGGTTCAATTCGGTTCGGTTCGGTTCGGTTTAGAGAAATATAGCATTTCGGTTCGGGTTTCGGTTCGGTTTGGTTTACCCGATCACACAACCCAGAACCGAACCGAATTAATTCGGTTTGGAGATTTTGAATCCAAAACCGAACCAGACATATGAAAAACTGAACCAAACTGAACCGAAGTCGGTTTGGATCGGTTCGGATTCGGTTTTACCCGGACCGAGTTGCAGCCCTAGCTGGTAACCACACACACCCATCCATTTATCTTTCATCAGGAAGCACGGCAACAAAAGGACCACAAGGCTACAGGCGGTGATAGAAATTCGAACAATGGCCTTTGTCTTAACTATGGGTGGAGTTGTCAAGCGTTACTTCCCTTTGATGAGAACAGAATGAAACCCACGTCTTGGATATGACTACCACAAGGTTTTGCCACTAACTTAAGTGACACCGTCTATGCCTATCACACTTACTTCTTAGAAGAGCGCGGCTTAAGAGGAGATCCCTAGATTAAGTATCTCTCGGTCTTTAATGGTACATTGGTACCGGCCGGTATGTACTAGTATCGGCCAAGATTTAGAACCCTAATTGAATTCTAAATCCATGAGGTCATTGGATTCATGAAATGGAACTGGTTTGATAAATTGTACTGGTTACCATGGTTTTTGTTAGCAAATCACAATTTATCTTTTCTTTTTATATAAATCTGAATTTTGATATATGAGTGGAGCCAAAAAGAAAAAAAAAGAAAAGAAAAGAAAGGATTTCAATGAAAATAAAACCCACCAATGTCACATATCTCTACTGTTACAAAGCGAAGGCAAAAGGCTCTGATCCTACAATGTCCTTGTAGAACTTTAATATCCCTTAGTAACTACCCATACTCCACAACTTATGTCAATGTACATGCAATGTGCAGGTGCCATACCCATTGGTTTGGAGTAAAACATGCCTCTCATGATCTCATCAAACATCATGTAATACCAACCCATTTTTTGGCTTTCAATATCCTCGTATTCTATGCTGTACATGGCTCTAAAGAGAAATAATACAGGTATGTGAACATATGTCATCAAAGTCTGCCATTTTGACCATCAGGTATAACACATTCAAATTACATTGTGAAAACCAATATATAAACAGCTAAAGTGGCTATTCTGATAGCTCACCCTCAAAACCGAGGGTATTATGAATAACAACTCACCCAATACCTAATTTGTTCTCAGCTTCTGCCTGTTCTACTTCTGTCCACATGAGTTACCTGGGAGTCCAATGTCGACAGAATCTGGGGCATTGACATGCCTCCGGAGACGACTATCTCTGCATTTGAAGCACAAATGAAATGCATCAGATCCTCATAATATGGCGATCAAGGTGTATTTTCATCGTGTAAATCATGCGATCGCTGTTTAATGGATCCATCAAAGACACAACCTCTGATGGAGTGACCCAAAGCATAACATGATGTTTCCTTTTTCTCTTGGACTTCAAACAAATGTATCTTAACTGCCCCAAGAGAAATATTTCACCCTCTTCCCTTTACTAATAGTATAGATTTCACCCAGATATTTCTACGCTGAATCGTTAATGAAGATAAAAATTATAAAAGACCGTCCACTGACTCAATAAGAACTTCCCAAATATCAGAATCCTTTCAAAATTAACTAAATCAATAGTACTGATACAGGCAAATAAAAATTACCAACCTTTCTGCGTTTACCAACAAGCAATCTTCAGCAAATCCAAACTGGAAGATTTTAAATTCGAGGAAATTTCGATCAAGAAGCACCCCCTAACATCCATCCCAAGTCATTACTAACTCTATTACTACATTCCTACTACATTCACAACATCAAAGTGGCCAACTGTCGTACCTCGACTCCTAGTCCATTGATGTCAACTCATTTGGCAACTCTCTTGGCATGCTCATGTGGATTTATCCCACGCCCGGGCAATGGACACGGATCGCTATGGTTTCATTTGTTTGTGAGATTCCTCAAAAGAAAAGCTGATTTAAAATAGGAGATATATGACTGTTTCCGAAAAACCTCCTTCCCTCCGGCCTACATAATTTGACTTCTTCCCCTGACTGTCAAACCAGGAAAACAATGGAATAAGTGAACCCCAATTAACAGAAGCAGCGCCAGAACAAGAAAAAGGAAACCCGGCATCACAGAATATAAAATCACAAAGAAAGCCACCGTTGACCTTAGGCTTGGGATGGAAGTTCCAATAAATGATTAGAGGGAGGCTGCAAAGAGATGGGAACGCAGGTCTTTCAAAGTCAAACTAGAAAAAAAGACCCGGACAGAGAGGCAATTAACCCAACTCACTTGAATGGTGCCCTCGCAGAATGGATATCCAAGCTCAGATTTACACACGAACTACATCAGAATACAGGAAAATATAACTAAAAAATAGGCAAAAGAACAAGATGCAAGGTTTTCTCCACCAGCATCTCCACTTTGTAAGTATTAAATTTAAAACTCTACCACCCGCTGTACAAAAGATCGTGATTTTCGGCCAAGTGCTCTGATGTGTACCATCAATTTTCAAGGTAAAATTGTAAACTTCCCATGATGTGATGACCGGCTTCTCCTGAAATCAGACATGGAGGTATTGCTACTGTCCTTTGTATAGCCAACTAAACCAGTAGGAAGCTTGTTTTCATGCTTTCCAACCAATAAAGGTTCCACTGCTTGAACCGATCCTCTGAAAAAAGGGAAGAAAGAATGCTGTGTTGTCAAGCCATGTGGAAAACATAAATGAAAGTAAGTCAATTTCCTCCAGCCAGTATAAATGTAGCCTAAGCTGTGTACTTCTAAGGAATACCACGGTTACTATTAGATAGACCCTAAGGATCTACCATTTTTCACATGATTCAAATGCCAGACATGCTAACAGATGAGATTCACAAAATCTAGCATACCATGTGGGAGATTTTGAGCACATAAATTGTCTGAATTGAATAATTCAATTCCAATATGCAGCATAAGTTAGAAAACAATAACCAGAGATCTCACATGCTTCTATGTCCAAAGATCTTACCTTGATTCAAGATTTTGTGAATTCTTTGCAAAGTTCTGTTGAAACCTTTTCGTTCTCAAACTAACATTTCCTAGAGACTCAACCAGTCCATGCTCATTTTTTGGCTCTGAAAAATCGCTTAACCGGGCCTCCTCCTTTTCCTCCATGTCCACATTAGAAAATAATGCAAGTGCTGCATCGGACTTCTGCATCCTAGTTGGCAGCTGATGCTTGACCTTAGCCTTATTCTCAGGCTTGCTTTTCCTTATACCACCTTGCTTCACATTGAGAGCCTGCTTATATAGTTCTTCCTCATGCTCTGGATAAGCTTTCCTAGAGCTTGCTTTGTTTAGGTTGTAGAACACATCAGATATGTTATCCTGCTTTATTAGTTCATGTGGACCCCAGCACCCTTTCGAGTTGTTATCACTTGGTGCAGTCGCTGGAGTAGCGATAACTGATTTGTTGACGGCAACTCTGACAGGAAATTGTAGTTTCATTGCGGGTTGACTGTCAAGTGTTTCCAGCTTTAGCCTGCTTTTTATGAGCGCTCCCCTATCAGTAGACAATGATCTTCTCACAGGAGGGGATGGTGACCTTGGCTTCCCGGAATCTATGTAGTTCTCTTCAGCAAGAAAAGCCATATTGGGATCAGGATCCTTGTCTGTGAAGCGAGAAGGAAAACGAGATCTCCTTTGCTTCCCCGAAGAACAGCTCCTAGCCTGAAATTCAGTTTCCACCGCAAAATAATGAACAAGGGCATAAAATTTTATGCACTGTTATTTATGGAATTTACTGTTTATTTTGGTTTAAATGTTGCATCATACCTCAAAGCTTCTTTTGTCATCAACGGTACGCTGAGTTACTTCAGGTTTCAAGCAAGAATTAATACCACATCTTGAAACATTTAAGGGAGAGACTGCTCTCATTCTTAGGGATTCCATGGTGACTCGAGTACTCCCACCTTTGAGTTGTTCAAGTTCAGCTTCCTTCTTCTCTAGTGCCGACTTTAGGTGAGCTACCTGACAAATGAAAAACAATATTTAAATTCTTGTCAAAAAATAAGGGACAAAAATCCTAGCAAAAAGTATAACTAAACACGGTACCAAATCTAATACCTCTTCTTTCAGCTCCCTAATTTCGCTGGTTTCTTTATTAGACCGAGCTGCCCCAAGCTCTACTGAGGCTACCCTCTCAGCGAACTTTAATGTGCTAATTGTTTCTCCAACAGCATTAACCTCGGGATTTATATGTACAAACATTAGCGTTTTGGCCTGTCCGCCTAATTATTAAGAGAATAACAATAAGTATAACAGAAGTAACAACAATAAAAATTGAAATAAATTTCCAAAACTCGCATTGCAATTTAATCCATCAAGATATCATAGATTAAAGAATCAATTAAGCTGATGATCTATCAGAGAAAATGGATTCTTTTGAAATCACTATAAAATTTGCCATACAGCCAAATTTTATTCCACATATGAATTTTTCTTATTAGAGGTTGTCAAATCTGACCAACAATATTTCTTCATAGGACCTATCAAACTAGGTGACCCAACAAAATTGAAACGTAAAAGCATATCATTTATTAAAATGAAAGGGAAACAATGCTACCTAAAGAATCTTGCAGTACTTGAGTAAGCTTGCTGTTTCTATACGGAATGTGTGTACTCTTTTGTGCAAGGGCAGAGATAACGTCTCCAAGTGCAGAAAGGGATTTATTTATATGTTGAGCTTCCTTTAATCTTTCTCCAATAGCCTCAGATTTATCCACCCTCTCACTTCCAGCAAGGTCCACTAGATGAAGGCAACCACGAAGGATGGATCCAGAGACTAACTCTTTTCCTTGGACATGAACTGTCAACACACTTTAGAAGAAAACTAACAAAATTAGCATAGATCATCCAATAACAACACAAATCACCTATTCACATCAGAAAGAATGAAAAATATTGAAAACATACCTATGGGAACGACTGCTTCGTTCATTTAATGCGGTGGCACCCACAGCACGATTTCTTTGTCCGATTTTCATTAATTCTAGAACATCTTCAGTACATTGTACTGGAACCAAGCTTGCATCAGGTACATTAAGACCATTTAATCGAGAATTGTTTCGTATGTCTAATGTGCAAATGATTAAGGTAATAAAGTGATTTTTACTGTAGAATTCGAAGGAAAATAAATGGCTTTGTAAAATATGATTCCATTGGTAGGGAACTGTAACGTGCACTGAAAAAAGAGAAGTTTATTTATTTTGGCTCTTTATAATTAGCAAATGAATACATCACAAAGGATATCTTCTATTAGAGCCATCAAGGACAAGTAGATCCCTCACTTGTTCATTGTATATTTCAATCATCTGAACGTGGACTTCATACTCTAAAATATCCACTCTCGCTTTTGACATCTGGAACAAATCATTTAGAGCTCGATAATTTACACCCCATGTCTCTTCTGCGGACAAATCAGGACCACTCTGTGAAATTGAAACAAATAATATTAATGTGCTATATTCAGGAATCAATCTAGCCAAATGTTGAAATGAGCATTGACAGTGATGATTTGGTTAAAATAGTTTAAGAAGTGAAACTAAGAACCTGTTACAAACCCAAATAACATGGTGTTGCACAAAAATATTAACTATTTATGGAAAATATTCATATAAAAAGAATTATCTTCACAAAAACATTTTTTTTATCTTGGTGATTCATCATAAGGGCAAGTTTAGTATGATATGACTAAATTAAATCGTACTGTGTTTGACATTACCATTGTGTAAGTCTTTCCAGAGCCTGTTTGTCCATATGCAAATATGCAAACATTGTAACCATCAAGAACAGATCTTATCAATGGTTGGGTATCAGCAAATACTTGCTCTGCAAATTAAAAACAGAAATTAAATAAGAGAAGTCCTGAACAATTTTGATCATAAAGTCTTTAAAAAATATAATATATGTCAGTATTCTGAATTTTTAATCAACAGTCTCCCTTCCAAAATGATATTGCAACCTTCTTTGGCCCTAAAAAATCTGTATTTTTCTGTACCTATATTATGTTAGCTACCTCGTACTTTGTTAGAATCCAATTCTCTTTTTCTATGATTTCCTCAACTTTCAAGTGGCGATCTATGTTTAAACCTTTCAATACTTAAAAGAAAATTAATTTATAGATATAATTTCATATAGAAGATGTAAATTAAAATAATAACGGATGAAAAATCTTAATTTCAAACAAGAACATACGTTGTGTCACATTTGCTGCAAACACTTTGTTGAATGTGAATACCCTCCTTGCTTCTTTTCCCTGCTTATGAGGATTGACAATCATGATGTCCCCGTTTTCTCCGATGAAGTCTATAGTAGATTGCCGGTCATGCTGGCCCCGTAAAAAGGGCCTTACTCTGCAGTATACTCTAATGCTCCCTGTAAAAATTTCATATCACTTAAGCAGCATGGCTCAAACCTAAAACAAGTTTAACAAAAAGACTAATATGTATCAGATACAATTACCTTTTAGGTCTTGGACCTGACTGTAAAGTAAGCGGTTCTCCTCTAAAATCTTCTGATAAGAAGAGGACGTCACTTCAAGACCCTTAAGATGATATTCTGAAATAATAAATACAAACAGTGAGTTTACCCTAAGGTATAAGTTCCTTTAAGTTGTTTAATACACCCGAATGAAAATTTTACTACTGAATAAGAAGTTAATCTCAATTCTTAAATTAAAATGAATCTGATTCTCACCGAGCCTTCTAATTTCTTGCTCCCAGCTTGACTGGACCTGTTTGACCTTAATTTTTGTATTGCATAATACTGATTTTAACTCCTGACATCATCCAACACAGAAGAAACACAATGAAAATTAACAAAATTGATATTAAAAAAATAATAAAGATAATAGAACTATTCCTATGATGACAGGACGCTATAAATTTCCAAGCAATCAAAATGGTACAAATAATATACTACTCGAAAGCTACATTGCAATACACCTTTTAAGTACCACATAATATTCCCTTCCCATTCCATTAATAATTGAGCATCTTGTCATCTTAGAGACTTAAGCATGGAAACCAATTATAGACATAGAAATTAACTAATGTAGGAAAAACATCAAATAAGCAAATTTACAAGTAGAGAATGAAGCATAAACTAGGTTAGCACTAGCGTGGAACATAATGTTGGGAACAATGAAGTAATACATTCTTAGGATGACTGTAGTTCAATGATGATGTTGAGGTGGATGTATACAAATAATTAAAAAAAGGTAATAAGGAATATATCCGAAAGAGTCAATATTCGACGCAAAATAAAACAAAATAAATCAGATTGAAATGATTTGTGCATATAAAGTGGACGCTTAAGGCACTTTCTAGAAGGTGCAAAAGGGCGATATTGAAGGATACAAAAAGACGAGTAAACCTGAAAAGGATTTCAATGTAATTAATAAGAAATGTTTTAACATGTACATCACATGATTAAAGATATAATCTTTGAAGATTGAGATGACAACAGAATTTTAGTTCTGAACACAGCTAATTAGGATGAAAAATTCAGAGTAATGGCATTCAGTAAATTGATAATCGTACCTCTATCTGTTTCTGTTGACGATCAAGACGTTCAAGATTGCTGGCATTATGACTATCAGTAACTTGAATCTCTCCACGCCTTCCACCACATATACAGAATTGTGAGAAATCAATTTCTCGACGTCTCAAATCTACTAGATTTTGTTCATAAGGTGACTCGGAATCATCCAATGACTCATCAGCGCTTTCACTACCAATCAGGGAGGATGATGGCGAGCTCTTCGGTAGGCAGATGATCTTCACGGTGCCACCATACCTCCAAACGCCAATTCCACCGGCTTGCTTCCACTCGTGGTACCCTTTCAGACACAGAATGCAGTCCACAACTTTGAAAGATGATCCTCCCTGAATGGAAACAATCTCGCATTCAGTGCAAAATGAAGAAATTATATGCACAGAACACCTATGTATTGCTGTCATTTTTCTTTTCCTTTTCGAGCATTCATGGAAAACAGAAACGTTAAGAACTTTCATGTTATTGTTGAAAATTGATAGATCTCTCAGGGGAAGAAAGATTGAACCTTTTCCAAATCCGAGGCTTCAAATGTCAAGAGCTTCATCTCTCCCACCGCTACGAGAAAATTTCTCATGTTCTCGAAATACTGAATTGCGGACTGTGCCGCTCCATCCGTCGATTGAACGGCGAAAATGGGATTCTCGACCACCTATGATACGAGAAAGAGCAAAAAGTTAGAGGAACAATCTTAGGGAGTAAGACTTCGGATATACGGGTCGGTTATCATTAAACACCCAGAAATTCGAAAGAGTGCATCCAGAATATGAAGAAAGCTTATGCTGATTGAAACAGGAAAATACGAAACACTCTCGCGTAAATAATAAACAACGGGGTGCGCATTCCAGAAAGACGTGGGAAATACCTTGGAGACAGCCCCAGGGTTCACTTTGTTGAGGACATTGCATAGGATGAGGCCGTTGCGCAACGCAAGACGGAACTCTTCTTCTGAGGGTTCTTTGGGCAGAGCATCGGAAGCACCCTGATCCATCCGCCGAAGCCATTCCGCCGCTTGATACCTTCTTGAAGCTGAAACACACAAAAGTTGTCATCTCGGAGCGGCGATCAGTTCGTTTCTTCTTCCTTTTCTCTTTCACTTGGCCCGTTTACGTGACTGACCCAGCCGGATTTAGGCTGAGTCTCAGCGGTACATGGTTCGTCGGAGTGATTTTAACACATATGTACCCAAATTTTTCCATAAATTATACAAAACTCTCTCTAGGTTAGGATTATTATAAATACCCCGCTCAGGAAAATTTAAAAATTCAATAGGTAGTGAGGTCCATAAACTTCAAATTATTATCATTCTTTTAATTTTCATTAACCAAGAACATTCCTAGAGTTAGAATAATACAAAAGCCTTTTTAAGAATTTATTGTTTAAAATGTATTTATTTATTTATGAGAATAAAGAACTTCACTTACAAAAAGGAATCAAATTTGGAGTGAATGAATCATCACTCCGTATCATCTTGTATAACTATACCAAATTACCAATACAATATTATGTCCCTATGCCTTTTTATTTTCTTAAATTACCCTCTACAATTTTTATGACGGTCTTATAAGTGTTTCTTGGGGTGTAGTTTCTCGCATTTTCCACAATATAAAAATTAAATTACTTTTCATCCTACTTTTTCTTATAATATCCCACAACTTCTTAATAACTCAATAAATTTGTTTAACACCAAGGAAGTTTGCATGTTAACTACTTTCATAATAAAAATAAAAATGCATTTTCTCTTACATAAGTTTCTAGGTACAAAATTCATGTCATAATTGGACAGCCAGCTTTTAAATGCCTCTGGTGCATCTTAATTTATGTCAAGGGGAACTCAAAACCTTCTTGTGCAGCATTGCTTTAAAGTATAAAACGGCAAGAATCAATGTATGAAAATATTTGAATTCGGAAATGCATCTTAATTTTTGCGTGTCTACTCTCTACTGCATGTCTCCATGTAAATTAAAATTAATTATGAGCATTTATTCAAGGGATTTAATAGCTTTCTGAATGTTTTTTTTTTCTTGAGAAATTTTAAAGAATTAAGTATAGCAAGGAAACATTTAAAATTTTTAAACTTTCAATGGGATACAAATATAAAGAAAAAAAAATTTAAGAGAGGATATTTAGTTATAATAATAATAATTATTACTACATATATTACCCTTTGTGATCGTGTGGGTATTTTTGTGGGGTTAGCATGGAGCTTGGCGGGGGTGTCCACAGCCCACACAACGGTCCAGACCTCAAACTGTGATGATGCATCGCACCATCTTTGATTTCTCACCTTCACTAATGATTATACTGCCAAAACAATATGATTATCAGTGTGAATTGCGAGTCCTATGAGGGCAACTTAAGTGGTATATAATTACCGAAATACCTTTCACTAAACCAATGAAAGACATAAACACCGCACCAAATGGATCCAATGTGGACCATGTGGTTCATTGCCAAGCACTTGCTGTGTGCAGGTGGTGGCGATTCCGTTAGTTGCGAGTATTGAAAACTTAATTAGCAATGTACAAGAGTAGGGAGAGGCGCAGAAGTCTGAAAAAGTACCTGCTTCCTCCGCTTTTCTTTGAGCTAACTCGGCGTCTTTGAAAATCTCCTCCGCAATCGAAGCGTCGTGAGAGTTTAAGCCCTTTAGTCCTTGTAGGCTTTTACAAGAGGAAGTGAAAGTTGTGCTCCGATTATTTTCTTGTGGCATATCTACTGCTCTTCTTTACGATTTTTTTCCTTTTTAATTTCTCTGAAATTCTGGACTTTGACGCCTGCTAATTAAGCAGCACGTCTCTAGCTGACACCGCCCAGACTAGGAAAATCTGTAGAGAAGGAAGACAAAAATTTTAGATTATAAAAGTAATTCAAATATACAACTACCATTATTCTCTCTCTCTTCCTCTCCTGGTCATACAAGACTAAAACCAATGACAATAGAAAGAAATTCATGAAAAAACTTTCAAAGAGTAGTAGCAGAAAGGATGATCAAACCGAACTTACCAATTCAAGAGATACGAAGAGAGACATTTCGGGCAAGCAGAGCAGATTATGTTAGTACTCTCTAACATCAAGAAGAAATTAACAACAAAGGATCTTCGATCGACGCATCAGCTAACATACATTTCAATGTTAATGCTTCTCTGCATCTCACACCTTTGATTCTCACCGATAAATTCTTCAAGCTGTTGCAGAAATGCAACCTAAATAATCAGAAACCCGTAGTATTATTTATTGTGTTTTGCGAAACTCGATCCGATCTAAAGCAGAAAGAGGAGAGGGAAACAGGCTTCTCGTGTGCTGTGACGGAGAGAATTCGAAAATGAGGAGGTTCATTAAATGCGCAACTGAGAAAATTAGGAGTGTCAAGCGTTAAAATATAAGGACCCTGAATAAACCTCTCCTTGTCCTTAATTTGTTGGATGATGTTTTTAACTGCCCTTTTTACTGGAACAAAAAAAAAAAATACGGGGAGATAACGCCGTTATCCTGATGTTCCGAACGAATATTCAACGACGTTAAAACTGTTAATCTGGAACCATTTCAGTCAAGAAGGTAGTTGACTCGTGGACTTCCCTCCACGTGGAGCAGACAATATCTGACAAAGATCATGACAAGTGTCATCGCCTGTGGGAGGGACCATTTGATTAAACGAACGGACAAAATTGTCGTTCCGAATTATGTAGGCTAACATATCCACTTGGTCACCGTTATATATATATGTATTGCGATGGATCATGACCGTCGTTTCTATTGGCGATTCTGATTAACAAAATCATGGAAAAGAAGTAGACTCAGTAGATGTTGCAGTCTGATACAGCTTCTCTTTACCTCTCGCAGTATCGCATTTTTGTGTAGGATTTTGAAACCCGGCCGGATGCAAAATTGCCATATCAGGGCCAGCTACACTTGTGCATGCAGCCAGGTGGCAAAAGTTGTTATCAATCAAACTTACCGTCCAATTTTTTTACATCTGTAGGTGAATCAAGGGCAAACTCCGCGAGATTGCACTTGTTTTGATTGGAAAAATCTGGTCAATATATATATGTGCATGCCACCTAGTCCCACTTGGAGCACTGCCTAGTAGGGATAGATTCTTTGGGAATGTTTCTAAAGAGTCTAAAGGATGAGATGATCGCAGACCGACGACTTAGATTATTCAACGACCTGCCTAGCTAGTAGCATGGGGTTTGGTGAAAGAGAAAATAGTATAAAGTCCTCATTTCTTCTTTCCTAATTAGCATACAGTATTTATTTAAGGCATAAAGCAATAAATTGAAGGTTTGAAAGCAAAGCGAGGCAAAAAAGTCCGATATGAACGTTGGATCCGTCACTTTAAATGATTACTGACGCAAGCTTTATATACATCCTTCGACTCCATGGCCCCCCACTTGAAAGACCACATGAATAGTTGTCTTTGCCCCCCTTTAAATGATCTAATTGATTTAGATCAAATTCATGTTAAGGAAGCTTAAGTTGGAAGCAGATAAATATATACATAAATATCATTATATACATCAGATTATATAGATGAGACTTTCTTCGCCTTTATCTTTTGTGGAGTGAGTCTCTTTCATCCATGGACAGGAAAGCAGGAATACTTTGACTTTGAGTAGGGAAAAGTTACCACAACGGAAGTGAGTGCAATTCATCATTCATCGAACACGATGCTTATTATTATTTCTTCTTCTTTTCTTTTGACGATGTTAACATTTAAATTTTGCTTGAGAAAGCATGATTATCTGGGTCCCGTAAGCAGACATGCGTCCTCAAGTTTTGCATCAATCCGTCTTAATTTGCTCTTTTTGTCTTTGCAGGTTTGGGTGTGCATCAGTGCATGTGAGACACAAAGTTGCTTTGTTGGAAACGGTGGTTCATGTTTTGAGTCAAGAACATCACTCCGTATCATCTTGTATAACTATACCAAATTACCAATACAATATTATGTCCCTATGCCTTTTTATTTTCTTAAATTACCCTCTACAATTTTTATTACGGTCTTATAAGTGTTTCTTGGGGTGTAGTTTCTCGCATTTTCCACAATATAAAAATTAAATTACTTTTCATCCTACTTTTTCTTATAAGATGGTTCACATTCCATGTTTGGTCCTCTCATTTCTCCATAAAATAACTCATTCCAAGAAAAGAAAAGAGGAGGGACCTGAGGGCCCCTTTGGGATTTTAAAAATTATTGAGTTTAGGAGTAGTATATATAATCCTGATATAATTCTTTTTGGTGGAAATTTTGCTATGCACAGTGGACATAGACACATTACCGAACCATTTAAATTTGCGTGTTATTTTTCTTCTTCTCTAGTTTTTCTAATTCACGTTGCACAATTCATAACACGCATGTTTTACAATATTAGTGGCAAAGGATTCAAATTAAACAATGTTCCAAGAGAAAAGAATAAAAAAAAAAACCATAATAGACCGGATGGTTGGACCCTGTCCGACTGGAGCTGAACAAGCTGCCATCTGGAGAGATGCATGGTGTGATTTGATTCAAATGGTCCATTTGGAATAATCAATTAATCTACCCGCTCTTGTGGACTACCTTCCTTGACAAATAAGAAGTCGTTTTACGAAATTAAAAACCGACGGCAATAACAGGTGCCTTTTGCCAATTGGCTTAATTAAGTTCCACCAACTGCCATGTATGTCGCTAGTCCAGGCTGACGTATGTATACAGCATTCCATCAGCCAGTTTCCCCTACCATCAATGGTGCTATTATTAGTACTACGAATAGATTGGAACTAGCATAAAATAAAATTAATTTGAAGGATAAATGCATCTTTTTTTAATACTTGAAGATTATTAGCATTAGCCATCTCACGGTTCACATTTTTCAAAATTTTTAATTTAAAATTACAGCTGAGCTGTGAGAGGGCGGTATTGTCTGCCGCATTTTCATGCGGTAGACGATTCCATCCCCCATCTCGTAGAAAACTTTAAAAGCAACTTAATGGAGGGACAGTGAGTCTGTGTGACTAAGGGAAAGTGTTAATTAAAAAATGTGAAGGAAGGAATGTGTAATTAGTGCAAACCCAGACAATAATTTCGACTATAAAAAACCCCAGATAGCAAATTCTTAGGTTTTTTTTTTGGGAAATAGGTCTAATTTAGATTTGATGGGTTCATGGGCTTGTAACGTTTTTGGGGGCTATGCTAAAAAAACCTTCCCTCCGTGAATTAGTCTGATACAAATCCTGATTTGCAAACAGTGGGCCATGTTTGGTTTTGTGAGAGAGAGAGAGAGAGAGGAACGCCACGGAGTCAATTGAGGATCCTGTATTCCAATGGGTTGCATAAAGAATTAGGGATATGAAACTGAAAGGAAGGTGTACAGGGACCTCAGCAACGGTTGACGTGGTGACGGGAAGACGACCACTCGTTCCTCTATCCGAGAACGATAACCCTCCTCGGGCTACTCTGGGGACACGTGTCCAGCCTCCAGAATCTCTTTGGTATATCCTCTTTAAAAGATGGACTATAAAGAGTGGCCAGCGTTGGAGTTTGTTTTCGCATTTTCGTATCATCCTAATCTGAGACAATGTCTGCCTTCATAGGCAAGTATGCAGGTACACGTACCCTTCTCTGTCTCTCACTGCTCTCTGCTCTCTGCATATAGCATAGAATATCAAACAGTAATGCAAACCCCTGATACATACGCTTAATTTTCAATCTTTGCTCCTTTAATTGATTTTGCTAATTAATAATCGATTGGTGCATATATACATATGGATGGACTCAGATGAGCTGATCAAGAATGCCAAGTACATTGCGACGCCCGGGAAAGGCATTCTGGCCGCCGACGAGAGCACCGGCACCATTGGGAAGCGTCTTGCCAGCATAAACGTGGAGAACATCGAGTCCAACCGGCAAGGGCTTCGCGAGCTGCTTTTCACTTCCCCCAACGCTCTCTCCTATCTCTCAGGTGTCATTCTGTTTGAGGAGACGCTGTACCAGAAGGCCAGCGACGGCAAGCCATTCGTGGAGGGGCTCCAAGAGAATGGGGTGGTCCCGGGTATCAAGGTCGACAAGGGAACTGTGGACCTCGCGGGCACCGACGGTGAGACCACCACCCAAGGTTTGGACTCCCTCGGCGCTCGCTGCCAGCAGTATTACAAGGCCGGAGCACGCTTTGCCAAGTGGCGTGCCGTCCTTAAGATTGGTCCCACCGAACCATCTGAGCTGGCAATCCAGCAAAACGCACAGGGACTGGCACGCTACGCCATCATCTGTCAGGAGAATGGGCTGGTACCCATCGTGGAGCCGGAAGTTCTAACAGACGGCGCCCATGACATCATGAAATGTGCTGCTGTTACTGAAACCGTACTGGCCGCAGTGTACAAGGCACTCAACGATCACCACGTACTTCTTGAAGGAACGCTTCTCAAGCCCAACATGGTTGCGCCGGGCTCTGATAGCCCAAAGGTAAGTTAAGCACCGAATTAAATTAAGCAATATTAGCATAGCAATCCAATTTAATTCATTCCCGCGTAATTTAGTATACGTATTGTCTATTGTGTGTCTGTCTGTGTGCGCCCATGGTAGGTAGCTGCCGAAGTGATTGCGGAGTATACGGTTGCAGCATTGCGTCGCACCGTCCCACCGGCCGTGCCGGGGATCGTGTTTTTGTCAGGTGGACAAAGTGAGGAGGAGGCGTCATCGAATCTCAATGCGATGAACAAACTGCAGGTGTTGAAGCCATGGACACTGTCCTTCTCGTTTGGGCGAGCACTGCAACAAAGCACACTCAAGACATGGGCCGGAAAGAAGGAGAATGTTGCGGCAGCACAGGCAGCGTTCTTGGCGAGGTGCAAGGCCAACTCCGAAGCTACTCTTGGGAAATATGCTGGGGGGAGTGGGGGGTTAGCCTCAGAGAGTTTGCACGTAAAGGGCTACAAGTACTAATCATGCCTCCTTGTTCTCTCCTTTAGGCTTTAGGTTATATTGTGTATTCCTATACACAATATAACCTCTCCTCACTTTCCTTGTCTCTGCCTCGTGGTTTTGCAATCAACCCTCCAATTTAATGCACATGGCACCATCCTTTGGATTCTTTTGAATTATCTCCAACACAAAAGCATTTAAATCCTCCACCGTAAAAAAATTTGAGATTTCAATGAGAATAGAGAAGAAAGGTAACAGTTACTCGATTGTACGATACGCGTTTGCCTTCAATTTCTATTTCAGTTGCTCTTCAGTAGTCAAATTTTCTTGCAGGCAGCTAAATCAAATTTCAAACCTCCAAACATATAACCATGGACCATGGCGAGAGACAATCATATTGCGTCCAAATAGATCCAAGTCCGACACTTCATATACACATATATTTTGTTGTCAAAAGTTTAGGCACCAAATCTATCTCATACAATATTCCCATTGTCATAGGTCGCCTCCCCTACCTCTTCTCCACCTGCACCTCTATCGCTTTTATCTTTTGTTGAACTTCCTCCCTTCTGATTTCCCAAAGCACCAGTTTCAATAGCCTCCACATATAACATCTTCACCAAGTTTCTGAAGCGACGTCGGAAGGTTGGTATTCTTGACATTGATGCTACGATTCCCTGAAGTCTGCCGCAAACAAAATTTGGAGGTGAGCAGATGGATGTTAGAAAAGACAAATATCCTCAAGTCTGTCACAAACAAAAATTGGAGGGGAGGAGAAGGATGTTAGAATAGACAAATATCTTAAAATGGATTCTTCCTCCTTTCAAACTGAAATGCAACATTGAATCAACTTTTAGGACACGCGAAAAAAATTTTCAAGTGAAAACGTGCAGCTCCTTAGGATGTTCAACATTTGCATGTTTCTTACCATCATATATCGAGTATCCGACGTACATCTGATGAAAACATACAGTGCTAAGACTTCTGCGCATTGCAGTCAAACTATAGATAAAAAAATAAACTAAGACCAAATGAACTGCTGTAATTTTAGCCATGAAAAATATTTAATTTATAGCATGTCAAGATGCTTGTTTTATGACAGCAACGGGCTGAAACCAGTAAAAAACTCGTTCAGAATCAGAATTATCCCAAAAGACAGTTTCTAAGGTGTATTAGTACAAATTCAATGCAAGTTTAACTAAACTTTCTACAACGCGTGCAAGTTGCTTTAAGGTAATCCAATTAGAAACTGATCCCATCCATAAAATGGCAGAATCTTGAGTCAGCCAGAGGAACACGGAGCCTGGAATATGAGTGGTCCCATGGTATCATTATATCAAATTCTAGATCTAATGGTTAGTCAACGTTGTCCATCAAATTAGTTATCTACTTCTTTTACTAAGAGCAATATCATTTCGAGGAAGATAGTTTTCAGCTGAATCAAATGTTGTAGTACCTTCTAATAATGGCTTGCAACTGTGCTCTTCTCACATTGTCTTTGGAAGGAAATCCAGCATCATCCCAATCCTCGGGCTTTTCATTGCTGCATCCCATAATCAACTTTCTTAGGCAGGCTTCTTCATTCTCCTCTAACCGGAGACCCTTGATCTGTTCCTTCATGATCAACAGTGGTCCAATGAACCACTCGATCACTTTATCCTTTGGAGAGTTATTCCTCGTCAACTCCATCTCATCAGCTGGGGAATCCAATTACAGAAACATAATTAGAATTTAGCATTATTCCATATCTGGTAAGGTACAAAAGAGACATACATATGAGTAACCCAGATGAGTCTGACTTTGCTGATGCAAGCAGACACTGCAATATAGACCAAGCAGGCAGTTTGATGCCCAGCTTCTTACATTTGCCCTTTAGAATGCACTCCTCAAAGTCTGTTTTATCTATCAGACCATCACGTAGAAGTATACGACCATTCACTTCACAGGATTGGAACAGCCAATCCCAAACCTGCAAAATTGTTTAGGATGAAACTGTGCCTAAGCTGATACTAACATGAAGCCCAAATTCTAAACTTTTCTACCTGCATTGGTTTAAACTGTTGGATGTTCCACTTCAATGTTCTTGAATATTCTGAGATCAACTTGGAACCATACGGGCTTCCTATCCCACTCTTGTTATCATTTCTATCATAATTGATTGATGTTCTTCTTTCAAGCCGTTCAGAAAGGGGACTCATTTTTCTACTGTATTTAGGCCTGGCTGTCATGAGGATTTTGACTCAGCATAATAAACTAGTGGATCAATAAATAAAACCACAAAAAAAAAGAAAAAAAAAGATACTTGATCTATGAATACCATGGCTAGTTAGTATGTAATGCATCTCAGAATAACAAAATTCAGAACTTGATCGCTCTTTTTGACTAAAAGAAAGATATGATATCAACACCATAAATCAGTTGATTAGATTAGAAGTCTGGATTATACCTAGGAAGACAGGAACCTTCCCTCAGGTAAAGTAAATCATTTGTGTATTCATCAAACAGAGAAACCACTGATATGATATAGGCAAACCCCATTTTGAGCGAGTCTTCCTGGGCAGTATGAAGCCATGAGTTCAGTGGAACTTTTAAGATTAAATAGAAAAATCCCAAGGGAAATCCTCAGGAAATTTAACCCACACATAACAAAATAAGAAAGATGGGATATCTAACATACCTGATGGACAACAAACCCACCATAGAGGCCTAGAAAGAAGCTGCAGACAGAAGCACTAATCACAGCCACAACCACAGCTATTGGCCATAAAATGATTGCAAGACCTGCAAATGGGATGCACACAGTCTCCAAGAATGGTCCTTCTCTTCCTATCAAGTCCTCCAACAGTCTCTGCCATCCTTTAAACAACATATAAGGGCTTTTCCACAGAGCAACAGCTGTGATTAAAACCATATCGATAGGCACTGCAAGTAAGCTAACCAACAAACAACTCGGCACCTTTGATAACCTACCAGATACAGAATGTTTAAGTGTCATAATATTACTGTATCTTATTTACTTGCAATGATAGGCAGGAAAAAAGGGATAATAGGAATTAGATACTTGATGTCTATAGGATTCTCATCTTCAATCACTTTCTCGCACAGTTCATCCATGTAGGAAAAATAGGAATGGAAACAAAAGTCTGTGAAGTCCCGCACCACCGTACAACTTCCCATGACTGTGGACCAGCAACCGTCCTGTTATGTATGTGAGATTGTAAGCCATAGATTTGAATTACTGTGACAAGTTCACCAATCAATTTAGAAAATCTAAAGGGCCTATTAGGTGGTGGTGTTGAAATTATGTGAATCGTAAAGATTAGGTTCGGCCTATCCATTTGAATGTTTTGCTATCACTCTGTCCTACAGAAAGAAACTGGTGAATAGTCATTAGCAAGATGAAGTTCCTTCAGGATGGTTTGTTTATTCCATGCTTTACATTGATGACCAGGGGATTTGGGTACATGTTGTCACAATGACCAAGTTGAGCAGAGCATTGACACAGGGTATATTCCGAGGCAGAACCTACCGAAATAGAGTTCCGTCCACGTATCATGTAAATCCAGTGCATTTAGGTGCAGCTAGTAAGAGAACAGCTTCCTAATGGGGAAAAGAGATAGAAAGCCTACAGCAAAGCAGTGGTAAAATTTGTGGGTAACACCCTGTCCAACGGCCTCGAATGTTGAAATTAAAGGGGTGAAAACCCCATATCCTACTCCGGCCAGAAAACTCCCGGCAATGCCAAAGATTGGCCAAAGGACCAGAGGTACCGGCAAAGATAGGAGTAGTAGAATCTTCAGAGTCAGTCCAAGTCTTTTGGTTCTGGAAATAAGACACCGATTAGACAGGATGAGAAGTAGGATGGTGAGAACCACCCCGTAACTTGCGAAATAGAACAAGAGAGGTTACAGAAGCATACTTTGCAACGCAGTAGTAAGTCCAGAGGAAATGTGCAGGCCATAGCCCAATTATTACCGAAGAGTTTCCAACGAAAACGATGACAACCACTACCGGACCGACAATGGCCGCTGTGAAAGAAGCATTTGTTATCAGAACGAACAAAGAAAAATTCTATGGGTACAAAACAGAGTTAAATTTTCTGCAGTAACAAAACAGTTGATATGCACATTCATGTAAGCACACATACGGATAACAGATACAAGGATAGGATACATGAACTGACCAAGTTATTTGTAATTTTCAAGAATTTGCCTATGGGCGCAGCGATGACCAGTTCATGATAATTAAAAATGTGGGTAAGAAAACTTATCTCTGTTCTTCTTATTGTATGTGAATCTAAGTTTCTGTGGATGTATGCGTAAAAAATAAAGAGAAGAATAAAAGAAAAAATATGGGATCTGCCAGGGATGGTAGATTTCATCACTATTTTTTCTCTCTCAAAATTTTTAAAAATTTATTGATACCCTAAAATATCTCAAGATAAGAGCTGCAAAAAACTGAAGAAAGAAATAAGAAAAGCAGTAGTAATACCTTTGATAAGGCCGAGGATGAAGAGCAAGAAGAAGAAGGGCAGAAAAGATATGAAGCTCCATGATATGGCAACAATCCCTATAGGAATCTCCATGACACCCCCAAGGATTTTTCTGCTCACAGAGGAAATATTGTAGGAAGAGGATGAGGGTAAAAAATGGGAAGTAAACAATAATGGAGGGATACGGCGAAGAACAAGTCCCCACCCTTTATCCTCTTCTGGCTTGGTTCAATGCAGGAACCGATGAATAACGCGGAGGAGTAACGGGGAAGATGGGTTGCGTGGCATGGAAGCCAGTGGTCCGCGTGTCACGCGTCACGCACCCTCAGGTTCTAGTTTTTGCGAAAGCGTGCGTTCGGACACGAGGCCGAGAACCGACTTAGGCGAGAAGGGAACTGCCTCGGTACGTGTCGCTTTATAGTTTATGCGATGCAGCCCTACCCACTCCCTTCCTTTTAAACTGTTAAAAAAAATTGGCCTTTGGTGAAAATTCAAGCGTCGCTGCTCCAACTGATCCAATGGTCATGGGTGGACTACATTTGTGTACCATTTTATCTTGTGATGTGACTGGCCAGCATAAGGTCAATTGAGCAACAACCATGCTTTTTCGTAACCAGAATGATGGTTGAGAGGCTATGAGGTTTGTTTAAATGTATATATTTTGAGAGTTTTGTTTTGTTGCTAAATCATTTGAATATATCTCTCCTAGTCCTATCCATACTTGAGCAGAGTCATCTCTTAATTCCGGTAATCTTAAGAGGCGATCTGATCACTAGACGCTAAAAACATGAGAATTGAAGAGTATCATGGGCCCTATTCGATCGCAATTCGGAAAACAGAAAGGGGGTGAGAATTTTATACGTTTGTTGTGTTGGTTACAACTTACAACACATCGGAGCAAAATATATACAGCAGAACGGATCATAAAATGTAAAATTGTTAGGTAATTAAAGAAGAGGGAAACTAAAGAGGGACTGAACAACCAAATAACGTTAAATCATCTCCTCTGTTTTCTTTCTTCTTCCTGTTTCGATCGCTTTGGTGAAACATTCATCTTCACCTCTTGGTTCTGCAACTTCGGGCAACTAGGACACCGTTCGGTGGTGCAGTCATCTCAACCTGACATCTCGCATACAACCAGTAAGAGAAGTGTACGAGACCCAGGCTAGCTCTCACTCTAAAGGTTCCTCTTATGGAATACTTAATCCTGTTAGTCTGCACCTGCTTTTGAAGCTTCGTCGCCAGATTCAAAGGCATGTACACCAAGCTTGATACCATGAGAACCGACTCCAATCTCGCCTCTCCTCGTCTCTGAGAGAATGGTTGGATAACTTGAGTTGCAATGAGCGTATCAAGGAAATAGAGCTCTATCTCCAAGTACACAAACCTTACATCAATTTTCCGGTTTGGATTGGACAAATTTGCAAGGAAAGTGAATTCACCATTCAGATACTGGGGCGAGTCGAAGTAAATGCTGCTCAGACTTGCGCTGCTGGTGTCGAACAACGGGCTTCTAGGCTTAATGACAGCGAAAATGATCAAGGTGGCGATTCCTGCGAAAATGAGAAGAATGCTAAAGATGAGACAGAGGATTGCGCAACACCAGATGATGGGATTGGTTCGTCGAGGTGGACGGAGCAATAGAGTCGTTTTCCTTGATTTTCCCGTCTGTGCAATGGGTTCCTTTGATACAATGATTTGGTTGAGAGGAGAGGGTGGTCGAGTTTGCTTTTGAGCAGGTGGGGGTGGGAGGGGGAGCATCTTAATTAGGAGAAGTTTTGTGAGGGAAAACCTTTGACAAGGGGGGAGGGAGGGAGGGAGATGAACCTGTATTAATCAAATGAACTGGAGCTGGTGAAGATGGATAAAGTGCGAGTAAAGAGAAAAAGAAGCTTTCGACTGAGAGGAAATGGAACCAATGTGTGTCATTTTGAGATTGGCAAAAGGCAAGCGGGGGTTGGATTAAAGTTGAGAAAGATGGACTGTGCTGGCCTCAACTGCTTTGCTTTTGAGTTTTGACCATTCATGCTTTGTTTAATTCAATTAAATTTGACAAAATTAATTTTTAGTGATACTTTTTGAAAATAATTGAAATTCAGTCAGTAATATAAGGAAAATTAAAGATATTATAAAAGTTAAAGGCATGATGAAATTTTAATGTTAACCTTGCATTGACTGAATTTTAATTATTTTAAAAAAGTACGAGTTCCATTCTTTTTTTAAATTTTAACTTTCACAGCAAGCGATAGCCCAGCCTGATGGAATCTTCAGTAGCTGGCTTCAGGAAGCATTGTACGACTCCCGTTTACACAGTTTTAGTAATTTGGGAGTTGTTCTCAATATAACGTTACGTTCGGCTGCAATGGACATTAGAAGAGTTGGCATTGAAACAGAAGTCTGCAGTCGATACAAGCTATGGAACTCACCGATGGAAGATTCTCCAGCTTAATTAATTACGTGAGATGCGTCATTTAAGCAAAAAAAGCTTACAAATTTGCTCTCCGGAAGTTCCACAAACTATTGAAGAAGTAGTTAATTCCAGTTCAATGGCAAAGGCCGGTGGGTGAATTTTTTAAAGTAGTTAATTTTGATGGTGCTTTTCTCGCATGCCTTCAGGAGATGCTGGTATGGGGGTTATCATTCAAGGCTGCAATGGAAACTTTAGGGGTGCGCTTGCTTCAAGGTGTTTTTCTCAATCTGCATTACAAACAGAAGCAATGGCAGCATTGGAAGGTGTCAAGTTTGCAGCTTCTATGGGATTGCAACATATAATTGTGGAAAGGGATTCCCTAACAATGGTGAATCTAATGCAAGCTAGAAAGACGACATACCCGTGGCAGATTGCTGCCATAGTTCAAGAAATTAAAGTTCTATTATCATCTTTTCAGTCTCTCTTAATTCTGCATACTTACAGAGAAGCATACTTAATTTGTAGCAGACACTCTTGCAAACTTTGCCTTAGACTCTTTTTCTTGTATATGGATATCAAAGGCCCCAGCCGTAAGGCAACGTAATGTGTTTTAAGAAATAAAAATTCCTTTCTTGTTCTACCAAAACAAGACGTTCCACAAACTAATAAGGAGCACTTCCTTTCATTTCTAATTCAGGGGGTGCATAAATTTCTCAATTCCATCACTTGTTTTCCCAACTTCATAACAACCTCCGACTGCCAAACCCCAAAAACAAATACAAAAAAAAAAAAGGAAATTTTTATTGATTTCATCTGAGATAGTCGTAAAATTTCTCAAACTGTATCCAATAACATGGATTTTTGTTAAGTTTACCTTCCCAAAATCAAAGTCTTTTGAAGTTTGAATGAATTTTATGTATTTGTTCCTCCGAAATTGGGCCGGTGTGGACACGTGGCGATGTTGATAATGTGTCTCCATGCTGGCGTGCCAGTATTGTTTGATACAATGATTTCGGATCGGGTCCTGACTCCGGGCATTTGTTTCGAATCTAAACCGGGGGTTGGTTTAGTCGTACTGCAAGTCACCTATAATAAAACCGGTCAGGCGATAATATGAAGACTAGGGGTTCGGTCTTCGTTTGGGTTCTTGTAAGTGTTTGAAAGCGAAAGCAACTAATGACACAAAACTCTTTTATTATAAAATCGGCCGACGACCGAAAGCTACAACAGATAATCTCCAAAAATGACACAAAAAGTAAGAGGAAAACTGACAAGGCTGGCAGGATCGGACTGTCCTGGTCTTATAGCCATAATCGGGTATAAAAGCAAGAAGAAAGGGGGCAGCTGCTAGGAAAGCCAATTTAGGGGGTTCACCTTGGACTGCTGTTTAACCGAAAATACACAAATCACTTGGCTTGATCAGAGTGAGTCTCGAGACTGGCTGCTCGAGATTCTGTAGACACAGAACTGCGAGTCAGGGGCGGCCTCAACTTACTCTCCGGTGGCAGGATTCTGGCGTTGATCGAAGTAAAGAAGGGTCTAAGGTGTCATTGCAACTGGGAGTAATGAGAGAGGTCCTAGTTTATCCTTCTGACTACAGTGTAGGAGAGGGGATAAAGATCACGGATGGTCAAAATAATATTATAACCGGTTGCGGTTGGATGGATTGTGTCCCCGAGCTCTTCGAATTTGTGTCTTTTATAGATAATTTTTGACGGTTTACTCAACTTCCTACTCTTGTACGATCTTCATGGAGGTTGGTTATCTACAGTCTTCTGCTCCTGAAAGATAACCGCTCGGCCACGATCTTAAATTGGTTACTTTCAAACGACCGATGGCACGATCTTCTGATAGTTATGAATGTGGTTCGTCGCATTGGCTTGCGTGGCCTTAATTGCACTCTTGGTCTATGCGTATGATAACGTATGCGTATTGTATGTGAATCTAAGTTTCTGTGGATGTATGCGTAAAAAATAAAGAGAAGAATAAAAGAAAAAATATGGGATCTGCCAGGGATGGTAGATTTCATCACTATTTTTTCTCTCTCAAAATTTTTAAAAATTTATTGATACCCTAAAATATCTCAAGATAAGAGCTGCAAAAAACTGAAGAAAGAAATAAGAAAAGCAGTAGTAATACCTTTGATAAGGCCGAGGATGAAGAGCAAGAAGAAGAAGGGCAGAAAAGATATGAAGCTCCATGATATGGCAACAATCCCTATAGGAATCTCCATGACACCCCCAAGGATTTTTCTGCTCACAGAGGAAATATTGTAGGAAGAGGATGAGGGTAAAAAATGGGAAGTAAACAATAATGGAGGGATACGGCGAAGAACAAGTCCCCACCCTTTATCCTCTCCTGGCTTGGTTCAATGCAGGAACCGATGAATAACGCGGAGGAGTAACGGGGAAGATGGGTTGCGTGGCATGGAAGCCAGTGGTCCGCGTGTCACGCGTCACGCACCCTCAGGTTCTAGTTTTTGCGAAAGCGTGAGTTCGGACACGAGGCCGAGAACCGACTTAGGCGAGAAGGGAACTGCCTCGGTACGTGTCGCTTTATAGTTTATGCGATGCAGCCCTACCCACTCCCTTCCTTTTAAACTGTTAAAAAAAATTGGCCTTTGGTGAAAATTCAAGCGTCGCTGCTCCATCTGAGTCCAACTGATCCAATGGTCGTGGGTGGACTACATTTGTGTACCATTTTATCTTGTGATGTGACTGGCCAGCATAAGGTCAATTGAGCAACAACCATGCTTTTTCGTAACCAGAATGATGGTTGAGAGGCTATGAGGTTTGTTTAAATGTATATATTTTGAGAGTTTTGTTTTGTTGCTAAATCATTTGAATATATCTCTCCTAGTCCTATCCATACTTGAGCAGAGTCATCTCTTAATTCCGGTAATCTTAAGAGGCGATCTGATCACTAGACGCTAAAAACATGAGAATTGAAGAGTATCATGGGCCCTATTCGATCGCAATTCGGAAAACAGAAAGGGGGTGAGAATTTTATACGTTTGTTGTGTTGGTTACAACTTACAACACATCGGAGCAAAATATATACAGCAGAACGGATCATAAAATGTAAAATTGTTAGGTAATTAAAGAAGAGGGAAACTAAAGAGGGACTGAACAACCAAATAACGTTAAATCATCTCCTCTGTTTTCTTTCTTCTTCCTGTTTCGATCGCTTTGGTGAAACATTCATCTTCACCTCTTGGTTCTGCAACTTCGGGCAACTAGGACACCGTTCGGTGGTGCAGTCATCTCAACCTGACATCTCGCATACAACCAGTAAGAGAAGTGTACGAGACCCAGGCTAGCTCTCACTCTAAAGGTTCCTCTTATGGAATACTTAATCCTGTTAGTCTGCACCTGCTTTTGAAGCTTCGTCGCCAGATTCAAAGGCATGTACACCAAGCTTGATACCATGAGAACCGACTCCAATCTCGCCTCTCCTCGTCTCTGAGAGAATGGTTGGATAACTTGAGTTGCAATGAGCGTATCAAGGAAATAGAGCTCTATCTCCAAGTACACAAACCTTACATCAATTTTCCGGTTTGGATTGGACAAATTTGCAAGGAAAGTGAATTCACCATTCAGATACTGGGGCGAGTCGAAGTAAATGCTGCTCAGACTTGCGCTGCTGGTGTCGAACAACGGGCTTCTAGGCTTAATGACAGCGAAAATGATCAAGGTGGCGATTCCTGCGAAAATGAGAAGAATGCTAAAGATGAGACAGAGGATTGCGCAACACCAGATGATGGGATTGGTTCGTCGAGGTGGACGGAGCAATAGAGTCGTTTTCCTTGATTTTCCCGTCTGTGCAATGGGTTCCTTTGATACAATGATTTGGTTGAGAGGAGAGGGTGGTCGAGTTTGCTTTTGAGCAGGTGGGGGTGGGAGGGGGAGCATCTTAATTAGGAGAAGTTTTGTGAGGGAAAACCTTTGACAAGGGGGGAGGGAGGGAGGGAGATGAACCTGTATTAATCAAATGAACTGGAGCTGGTGAAGATGGATAAAGTGCGAGTAAAGAGAAAAAGAAGCTTTCGACTGAGAGGAAATGGAACCAATGTGTGTCATTTTGAGATTGGCAAAAGGCAAGTGGGGGGTTGGATTAAAGTTGAGAAAGATGGACTGTGCTGGCGTCAACTGCTTTGCTTTTGACCATTCATGCTTTGTTTAATTCAATTAAATTTGACAAAATTAATTTTTAGTGATATTTTTTGAAAATAATTGAAATTCGGTCAGTAATATAAGGAAAATTAAAGATGTTATAAAAGTTAAAGGCACGATGAAATTTTAATGTTAACCTTGCATTGACTGAATTTTAATTATTTTAAAAAATATTACTAAAAGTTAATTTCCTCCTGTAAATTTTGAACTACTACAGACACAAAGTACGGTCAAAGGGTTCGAATAATTTTTTTTCCCAACGAGTTGAGCGGAAGTGGAAACCGGATCTCGGAGTTAGCATAAAGCTATGATACCATATAGAACACTTCTGCTAATAGCTTAAGCAAGGGGTAAACTTTATTTTTTTTAATATATTCCTTAACACCCAAGCAAAGGCATTCTATTTTCTAAAAATATAAATTTTATCTGAATAGATTCGCTTTCTGCTTTGTAATAGAATAAAGTTCACGGGAGGAGATCATTTACCACTCATATTAACATACGCAACGCATGTTTTACGGATAATACCATAGTACCTCATCTGAAACGAAACAGATCAACGCTTTGCCCAAAAGGCTAAATAAAATAATAAGCAGTTTGTGAGAGACCGATAAGTGACGAGATTCCGATCACTAATTTACGCTTTTGGTGCGGTTAATTCTTGGGTGGAAAGCACATCCATGATCTATTAGCATCGTATATACGTTCAGACGCCAAATGCAATTCGAAAAGTACGAGGTCCATCCTTTTTTAAATTTTAACTTTCACAGCAAAGCGACAGCCCAGCCTGATGGAATCTTCAGTAGCTGGCTTCAGGAAGCATTGTACGACTCCCGTTTACACAGTTTCGGTAATTTGGGAGTTGTTCTCAATATAACGTTACGTTCGGCTGCAATGGACATTAGAAGAGTTGGCATTGAAACAAAAGTCTGCAGTCGATACAAGCTATGGAACTCACCGATGGAAGATTCTCCAGCTTAATTAATTACGTGAGATGCGTCATTTAAGCAAACAAAGCTTACAAATTTGCTCTCCAGAAGTTCCACAAACTATTGAAGAAGTAGTTAATTCCAGTTCAATGGCAAAGGCCCGTGGGTGAATTTTTTAAAGTAGTTAATTTTGATGGTGCTTTTCTCGCATGCCTTCAGGAGATGCTGGTATGGGGGTTATCATTCAAGGCTGCAATGGAAACTTTAGGGGTGCGCTTGCTTCAAGGTGTTTTTCTCAATCTGCATTACAAACAGAAGCAATGCAGCATTGGAAGGTGTCAATTTTGCAGCTTCTATGGGATTGCAACATATAATTGTCGAAAGGGATTCCCTAACAATGGTGAATCTAATGCAAGCTAGACAGACGACATACCCGTGGCAGATTGCTGCCATAGTTCAAGAAATTAAAGTTCTATTATCATTCTTTCAGTCTCTCTTAATTCTGCATACTTACAGAGAGGCAAACTTAATTTGTAGTAGACACTCTTGCAAACTTTGCCTTAGACTCTTTTTCTTGTATATGGATATCAAAGGCCCCAGCCGTAAGGCAACGTAATGTGTTTTAAGTAATAAAAATTCCTTTCTTGTTCTACCAAAACAAGACGTTCCACAAACTAATAAGGAGCACTTCCTTTCATTTCTAATTCAGGGGGTGCATAAATTTCTCAATTCCATCACTTGTTTTCCCAACTTCATAACAACCTCAGACTGCCAAACCCCAAAAACAAATACAAAAAAAAAAGAAGGAAATTTTTATTGATTTCATCTGAGATAGTTGTAGAATTTCTCAAACTGTATCGAATAACATGGATTTTTGTTAAGTTTACCTTCCCAAAATCAAAATCTTTTGAAGTTTGAATGAATTTTATGTATTTGTTCTTCCGAAATTGGGCCGGTGTGGACACGTGGCGATGTTGATAATGTGTCTCTATGCTGGCGTGCCAGTATTGTTTGATACAATGATTTCGGGTCGGGTCCTGACTCCGGGCACTTGTTTCGAATCTAAACCGGGGGTCGGTTTAGTCGTACTACAAGTCACCTGTAATAAAAACCAGTCAGGCGATAATATGAAGATTAGGGGTTCGATCTTCGTTTGGGTTCTTGTAAGTGTTTGAAAGCGAAAGCAACTAATGGCACAAAACTCTTTTATTATAAAATCGGCCGACAGCCGAAAGCTACAACAGATAATCCCCAAAAAGGACACAAAAAGTAAGAAGAAAACTGACAAGGCCTGCAGGACCCCTGTTCTGGTCTTATAGCCGTAATCGGGTATAAGAGCAAGAGGAAGGGGGCGGCTGTTAGGAAAGCCAATTTAGGGGGTTCACTTTGGATTGCTGTTTAACTGAAAATACACAAGTCACCTGGCTTGATCAGAGTGAGTCTCGGGACCGGCTGCTCGGGATTCTGTAGACACAGAATTGCGAGTTAAGGGCGGCCTCAACTTACTCTCCAGTGGCAGGATCTTGGCGTGTATCGGAGTAAAGAGGGGTTTAAGGTGTCACTGCGACTGGGAGCAGTGAGAGAGGTCCTAGTTTATACTTCTGACTACAGTGTAGGAGAGGGGATAAAGATCACGGATGATCAAAATAATATTATAACCGGTTGCGGTTGGATGGATTGTGTCCCCAAGCTCTTCGAATTTGTGCCTTTTATAGCCAATTTTTGACGATTTGATCAACTTCCTACTCTTGCACGATCTTCATGGAGGTTGGTCATCTACAGTCTTCTGCTCCTGAAAGATAACCGCTCGGCCACGATCTTAAATTGGTTACTTTCAAACGACTGATGGCACGATCTTCTTATAGTTATGAATGTGGTTCGTTGCATTGGCTTGCGTGGCCTTAATTGCACTCTTGGTCTATGCGTATGATGACGTGGCCTATCTAACTGTACAAAGCCTACGTGTGCTTACGCCATGGCCTAAGTAGGCCATGTAGGTATCACGTGGCCTTATCTTATTCGTTGGTCTGTATCGAGTGTAAACAGTATTACGTAAGGACCCTTCTAAGCCTCCCCTGCTAAGCCTTACGTTTCACCAACTTCCCTCTCCGGCAATTTAGATAGAAAATAAGTTGCCCGTTTCCAACTCGATCTCTCTATATATATTATATCCTATATTTTTCTATCTACATTGGATCTCGATTTGGTCCAGGATTATATTTTTCTTTATAAATGATCTTTTTTAACAAAAAATTAAGGAGGGCAAAGACCAAGTTGATTTTTCAAGTAACCACTCAAAAGGAGGGGAGCATTTCACGGATGGATGCTCATGTCAGGAGAGGCCCCAGACATCCAAACTCAATCCTAGCTGATGGTTTCATAGAACCATCGGATTTTGGCTCCAGAAGAAATACTTTCCAAAAAGAGTAATGTTGTAGAAAACAAGGTGCAAACAATTCGGGTGGAGCCTAAACAAAGGCCGACTTGAAACTAAAATGGTTTAGAAAATGGTGCTGCTGTGGTAAACCCAAATCATAAATTTAAGAAATCATCAACGTTCTCATGGAAGACCACTATGATGAAAGATAGATCTTAATTACACAACGTTTCTTTTACAATGTAATGTGACAGCTTATCCCTGACCATGACCCGCGGGATGACACACCACCTGCGATGTTTGCGGGTGGAGTTTACTGTTGGTGGCATGAGATGGTGTCATAGGGAGCATCTCATAATCAGTGTTTTTTCAGGTGAACTCTACATAAAACATCTACGATAGATAAGAAGGTAATAAGATTCTCTACATGGTAGCATTTAGTGCCAATAATGACTACAAGAAAAAATTGCGGATAATTTCAACATAATAGTGACAAACATTTGGCTTCTATCTCAATTTGTCATGTGTTTCAAAACTAAGCTCATCCAATATAGGGTCGACCCTAACTTAAAATGGTTCGGTTCATCACTCTTAACCGATAAAATAAATCACCGATAATTAGTGGTCCGACTTAAACATATGTACATATATAATTGATTTGGTTTGGTTTGATTAAGGCTGCGTTTGGTAACGCTTTTCGGAAGTACTTTTTTGCTTTTGAAAGCAAAAAATTGCTTTTAAAAGCAAAAGTACCGTTTGGTAACGCACACAAGAAGCAATTTACTAAAAGCAAAGAAGCAATTTTATTGCTTTTCACCGGAAGCAACAAAATGTTGCTTCTCAATTTTTTTGCAAAATTGCCTTATTGCTTTCAAAACCCCTTGATACCCTATTGCTTTATTCCTATATTAAAGATGATGCCTTCATACTCACTTAAGAAGTAACAACGTATTGTTATTGCTAGAGCCTGCAAAATGCCACCCGACCCGACGGGTCAACTCGATTATAAACAGGTTGGGTTGACCCGTTTATTAATTGGCTTGGGTGACCCCAACCTGCCAGTAATCGGATCAACCTGATTATGACCCGCCAACCCGACAGGTAACCCGATAATTAAAAAAAAGATGGCAAAAGTATCATGTTTCGACCCGATTAACCCCAAAACCCAACCCGAACCCGATACAACTGGATCCAATTAACCCCCAACCCTATTTTAATAATATTTTTTGAAAAATAACAGTAATCGGATCAACTCGATTATGACCCGCCTGATAGGTAACCCGATTAAAAAAAAAAGGCAAAAGTATCATGTTTCGACCCGATTAACCCCAAAACCCGACCCGAACCCGGTACAATCGGATCCAATTAACCCCCAACCCTATTTTAATAATATTTTTTGAAAAATAAAAAATAAAAATAATAATAAACGGGTTGGCGGGTTGGGTTTGGGTTGGGGGTTTTCCAAATCGCCTTAATTTAGTCCAACCCGATTAACCCCAACCCGATTATTTGAATGTAATTAAATGACTATTTTATGAATCTTTTATAATATTGGACTTATATTTTTGAGTATATTTCTAAGTACAATACATAAATTGTGTACAATACTTTTATGAAAGCAAAAAGCAATTTCTATGTTACTGCAATTACCAAACATGCTTTTTTGCTTCTTAGAAGCAAAGCAAAAATTTACCAAACGCATTTGCTTCAAGAAAAGATCTTTCGAAAAGCATAAAATTGCTTTTTTGCTTTCTTGCTTTTAAAAGCAAAAAAGCAAAAGCGTTACCAAACGCAGCCTAAATTTATTCATTGTAATCAAACCGTTGCTATCCCTCGCTAAGAACCGGGGGCAAAGCGTGTGATAGGGGTGATGCCCCTTTTTACTTGGGTGAGGAAAGCTCCTCTTTTGGTGTCATTTGGACTGATGCCTTTTTTTTTTTTTTTTTTGGTAGTCAAAAGTGAAGATATATTATTAAACAGTAGTACCAATATGTACACAGTCTCTAGCATCATCCATAAGTATATTACATATTTCTTTGGGGGTCTAACAATCCATAAACAGAAGTAGTCGATTCCAAAGTTGGCCATACGGTCCGCAGCTGTATTCCCTTCACGAAGAACATGAATTAAGAAATCAAATTATTAAACATGGATTGCGTAACATAAACCAATGATGATGACACGGCATTTTTTAGTTTTGAGTAAGTGAGGTCGGATTGGAGGAACCTTGTGGCCAAACATTCCCTTAAAAAATGTCCGCACATGAAACTCATGTGGGTCGGCTACCAGGCGCTTATAAATAACCAGTCCTCGTCGTTGGTATGGTTAGAGCAGAAAAAGTGAGAGTCGAGAGGAGAGGCGTTTCTTTCTTTCCCGGCCCTTCTCCTCTCGCTACTCACACGAAACAACGCATCTCCACCAATTTCTTTCGCTCCTTTTAGGTCCAAGCCCAACCTCCACCTTCTTCACACCATCGTCGCTGTCATCAATGGCCGACGCATACTGCTCCGACTGCAAGAAGAACACCGAAGTGGTGTTCGATCATGCGGCCGGAGACACCGTCTGCTCCGAGTGCGGCCTTGTTCTCGAAGCTCATTCCATTGACGAGGCCTCCGAGTGGAGAACCTTCGCCAACGAGTCCGCCGACAACGATCCCGTCCGTGTCGGCGGCCCTTCCAATCCCCTTCTCACCGACGGCGGCCTCTCCACCATCATCTCCAAACCCAACGGCGCTTCCGGTGATTTCCTCTCTTCTGCGCTTGGCCGATGGCAGAATCGAGGCTCTAATCCTGATCGATCACTCATCCAAGCCTTCAAGATTATTGGTAACATGTCCGATAGGTGCGTCTTTGTTCCCTTCTTTTTATTCTTTGTCTATCTTTAGCGGTACTGAACTTCATAACTATTCTTCCTCTGTTATTCTGGTGTTGATTGGATTTTTTGTTGTTCGACTTCCTTTTTTTTTCTCTTCGATTTGAACGGATCGTTCCTTGATGAATTTGATTTGGTTACCTATTCGATCGTTCGATTTGCGGATTAAAGTTGGTCCTTTTTGGAATTTAATTTCTACTTCTGCCTATTGTTTAAGCGATACGAATGTACCTTTTTCTTCTATTTTATTATGGGTTTGTTTTGTGGTTGGTAACCATTTCATCAGTGGCAATTCCATCTCAATGAGCGTTAGAGAGTTTACTTTTATTCACCCACATTTGGTTGTCTAACCATAACTTGTACATGTTTCAGGTTGGGCCTGGTTGCAACCATTAAGGTGCGCGATTTACTTACTGTTAAAATATTTGGAGGCTTTCTTTTTCACTTTTGTTCTTTGGAAATGACTTTAGATTAAAAAAAAAAAAATAGCTAACCTGCTTATATCCAAAGACTATTTGCATTTAACTTGGTAAAGTGAGAACAAAACTTAATCAGAAAATTCAGGGAATTGTGTGTGTGTTTCTCTTTCTCTCTCTCTCTGTATATATATAAGATCGTAAGAACCTCGAATCCTCACTGGAAGGGTATCTCATGCTATTTTCCAGATTAGGTGCTTCATATATATATGTAGAGGATTCTTTTGCATGGTTAGTCAGGTTGTATGTTTATGCCATGCATGTATTACTCCCAGCGGTTCAAATGGAGGTATGAAAATTTTTTTTTGGGATGTTTCCTTCTTTTACACTTTTTTTTGTCATTGTTAAATGATCATAATTAATTTTTCATCGTTTTGTAAGTTTGGACTGTTTACTTTAGTGCATTGAAACACATAACAAATTGATAACACTCTAATAAACCATGGATATATACCATGCTTATAAAAAAGGGCTAAACCTATGTTGTAATGATAAGGAGGTTGACAAGAACATGTATCCTCCTAAAAAGTAAGAATTTTAACTCTTAATGTTTTGTTATTACATGAGCATCGATCATTGGCAGTGGTTTTCTGAGTCACTCAATGAACAAGATTGAATTAGATTTTGGGTGCCCTCAACTAATTTTTACTTGACTCCATCTAGGTCTCTTTTGGTCTTCTTCTAACTCTTATATTGCGGCTTTTTTATGGCAACTTTCATGAAGATCTCTATTCCTTATCTTATATTTCTTATTCATCCATCTCAAAATCCTTTTCTCATTTATCACACTTGAAATTATGTCTCCACTTAAACCATTATATTCTAGTCGTCTTGATAACATTTCCATGAATATTTCCTTATTTATTTATTCATTCTCATTTGTCTGAAGTTTTCATATTCTTTTCCTTAACATGACTTGTTCTTGAACTATTTGGCTTTTACGTACTGCCTCCACAATTCTAATTTTGGACTTCAAACTCTCTTCTATTTTGGTTCACCAATCCAACATCATCTGCAAATGGTTTCTTTATCTCACTGTATAAGCATATCCTAAATTGTAGCATTTATGATAGAGGCAATCAACACAGAGACATTTAGGCCATGTTTTTATCCTGTTAATCTTTCCTTCATTTTATCATGTTTTTGTTAAGGAATGCTTTTACAGTCTGCCTGGTTTAATATCTTTTTTTCTCTTTCCAAATTCAGTTTTTTATCATTTGTGATAAACTCAAACAACTTGTGTGCGCACACTCGTACACACATGCACAGACAAACATTAATAAATTTGTTTAACATATATCTCTAAAAAAGTTGCTGTATTTGGATGAGTCGCACTTCTTGAAATCCTTGCAGTTGAAGATAATTTCTATTGATGAGAAGATTCGGGGATGATCAATTCCTACCTGCTTACTCTTTCTTCTTTATAACTTGAATGAATATGCATTCAAGATCCATTAGGAGTAATGTGCTTCAATGTTCACACCTTTCCATGTCATCCATGCATTCTTTTATGCAAAATTTTTTGTTATACTTGCAACCCTATTTCTTGGTCAATTTTTTTTTGGGGTTGATCCTTGCATTTTGCTCTTTGGATTTTGATCATGTTTTACCTAGTTAATGGCAAATAGTCACTGGGTATATAAGCAGATTATTTGATGATAGAGTGAATAGATTGAATTTTCTTTGTTTGAACATGTGTCCATAATTTGTTTTCTATTTATCCAGTCATGGGGAATTTACTTTAGAGAATTGCAGTTTGCAGCTAGTTCAATTCTAATTCAAAATCCTCAGGAGCACTGATATTGCAACTTTAGGTGTGATACTTATTCAGTTTTATATGTTTGTATTGTTTCTTAACGTTTGACGTTAACAGTACCATCTCCTAGACTCCTACTGCATTCTTATTTTTGATTTTTCCCCCATTGAAAAATTTATCCAGCAAATCCTCTATTGATCTTTGCCTCAACTGTGATTCTGTTCTCATTATTGTTATGCTAAATCCTCTATAATGAGTTCATGAGATATTTACTCAGGAATCTTTATTTTTGGCAACAGATTCAGCTGTTACATGTATTCTTATAATTTGCTCATTCAAGTGGTTGTTGATGTGATTCTATCCATTTAATTTGGATTACCTCTCCTTGAGTGGTGATTCTGTTATTTGATTTGAAGGATCGTGCCTGTGAGATATATAAGAAGATGGAAGATCAAAAGTCTATCAGAGGAAGAAATCAAGATGCAATTTTGGCTGCTTGCCTGTTAATTTCTTGTAGACAAGAGGACAAGCCTCGCACCGTAAAGGGTACAGCTTAAGCTTCATTTTCATCTGGATGCTTCCTGATTTATCATTCTCAATGTGTTTGAGCTTCCTTGAACCTGTGGATTTCAACTAGAAATTTGCTCTGTTGCCAATGGAGCCACAAAGAAGGAAATTGGCCGGGCAATAAAGTATATCACAAAACAAGTGGAGGTAAAGATGGGTCAATCAATGGAGATTGGAACTATTCATGCTGGTGACTTTTTGGTGAGTGTTTATTGGCAGTTGTGCGTGCATGCATGTTGTGAATGAAGAAACTGATGTTTATGTGTGGTTTCTGTGCACAAGTTTACCTGTTTTGAATATGGTGTTCTAGTTGCTGTTAAGTTAAAAATTTTCACATTTGTTAGACTGATAATATTTTGATCTCCAGAGACGTTTCTGTTCTCATCTTGGAATGACCAATCAAGCAGTTAAGGCTGCTCAAGAGGCTGTTCAGAAGTCAGAAGAACTTGATATAAGGTAGTTCACTTTTGTACTCGTACCTAACACTATGTCTGATTGTATGGTAACAGGTGTAAGTGGAATGCGACAAATCTGAGAATTATGGCTCTTTGATCTGTGGTAGAATAGTTAAAACAGTTTAGTGTAAAATAATTAAATTTATTGGATATCTTGGATTGAACTAGAAATTATTCACTTAGAAACATCTTACAGGAACAAAGTCTGATTTTTGATGTTAATTTGTACAACGTGAAACGAAAATATTTATAATAATGATTTCAGAATTTGTTATTATAATTGAAAAATGTGTAGGAAATGGGTACATTACTTATTTAGATATATCTATAGGCATGATACTCACACAAGTTTGTAGTGTAATTTCAGTTGCTATCAACATCTTTGACCATATGGTTGTCCAGTTTGACTACCAATTTACATAGCTTGCAAGCCTTTTTTGGGGGAAATCTTTGTACCACAGTATTGGGAAGATGTAAACAATAAGAGGGAACTACCAGTTTTCTTTATTTAACTACTTGTCTCTGCACGTTGAATTTGATTAGCCTAGCTTGAGGGTCATCTGAAAACATTTCTTTGCAAAGTAAATTAAGGGAAAGAAGTGACAAGGGTACGAGAAGCAATTACTATTCAATCCTGTATGTGGACTTTGTCATATAAATATGGGGATGTGCATTATTGACCATTTCCTCTTTGGACTATCTTTGGCTATTTCAACTCCCGTAAATGTAACTGGATCTGAATAATCATCTATGTCGCTTTTTTTTTTTTTTATTAAATTTGCTTTGATGATAGCCGTAATGGTAGGGCTGTGATATATGCAGATGATCCCAACTAGGTGCATGATGCATTTGCTTTTCGGTTTTTTGTTTCTTTTGGCAGGAGGAGCCCTGTATCAGTGGCAGCAGCTATTATCTACATGATAACTCAGATATCAGAAGAGAAGAAACTTCTCAAAGGTGGGGGAATGTTTTTCCATCATGGATTCAATTGTTTTGAATACATGAACTTGATATAATTATGGTAACATGTGGTCAGATGTATGGATTGCTACCTTAGTACCAGAAAGTACCATCAGGAACTCGTACAAGGATCTCTATCCTCATGCATCAAGGCTGATACCTAGTTGGTTTGCCAAGGAGGAGGACCTCAGAAATCTCTGCAGCCCCTAAAATAAAATAAAAAAAATTTTAATTACGAATACTCGGAACGATATAGGCAATACAAAATTGGTTGGGGAGCGTTTTGGATGTGTGTTGAAACTGTTGGGAATATGGTGGGCCGAATTATTCTTTTTTGTTTTCCAAATAATGTTGAAACCACTTTATTTTAATCAAGTTTTGGTCGAGCTTGAAAGAAAATATGTTGCTTGAAAGCATGTTTAGAATCAATTATTGAAAATGATAGAAGGAAATGCTGTAATTGGATTCGTGTTTGGCTCCACAAGAGGTCCGTCATGTTAGTGATATACCAGTTTACATGTCAATGCCTTGGTACTTGTAAATCTTAAACCGGAACATGGGCATATGAGTGAGCAGAAGATTAACACGAGAATCAAAAGATAAGACATGGTAAGATGCTCCTTACCTTTACCCTTGACAAATTTTTTAATTGTAATAAACAAGAATAACAGGGAAAGATCGATATCATCAAATCAACACAAAGTTGGCACAATAAAATGAAATAAGACAATGAACTTTATAAAACTATTACCTTAAACACTAGAAGGATCATTAGAATTCACTTGCAGTGGACCTTCTTTCTTTACTGTTTTTGGTCAGAATCAATATCTATCTCCTACTCTCAGTGAAGATTCCACCTGGCTTGGTCAGCATCAGACAGCTATATGTGCTTTTCGCTGAAACGAAAGGGAAAACTCCTCATATTCTGAGTTAAATTTCGTAGGTCCCTAAACTCCCAACAGAAAATGAAATGCAAATGCCTTTCATATAAAACGCGCTAATTAAAAGGATTCACGGCAGTAGCTTCATTCTAAACAAACCAACTAGCGATAAAATTGAATGATAATATTCTTGTGAATCAATAAAAGGGTAAATGTAAAACACATTAAGCGGGAAAAAGACCTCCAACTGTAACTCCAGTCTAACAAACCACCTAGCGATAAAATTGAATGAAAGAATTCCGATAAAATACGCAGTAAAATAGGGGAAAAAAAAAAGGAGATTCAGACACATAAAGGCAAGCAACATACAAGCTAAAATTTCTAAGAAACTGTTGGTGGGGTCCAGCCCACACCCCGTGGAACCTGATTGCCATTACCCTTGATTTTACAATAATAATAATAATAATAATCTATAGTATTTAACACCAGAAGGCCCCTTGGGAAGCATGCCTAAAACAATTCACTTCTTTTCCAAAATGCCCATTCCCTGCGTAGTTTGGGGTTTTCATAATATAAGGCTATACCCGTCTAAACTCAACATTTTTGTTCAAAACAAAGTCAGTTTGTAACTGCTCCCTCACTTCTCTCCCATTCCCTCTCTCCAAGTGTAGTATTGCACGTGCACCCTTGCTAATAATAATAAAGAGAGAGGGTTGACAAGCCGCGTCTGCGGTAATGATAGAAAAAGAAAAAAAAAAAAAGGCTGTCGTGCTAAAATTTTGTGTGTTGGGTTTTGGAAGAAGACAGAACACAGATACAAGATTTAGCAAGAAAGATACACTCTCATCCTTTTCTCTTGGGGGTGTGGTTTTCATGAATGGGATTTGGTTTCTCTCTAAGATTTGTTGCTGAAAATAGTTGTAATAGGGATCTCATTTTATTCTTGGGTTCATCACCTTGTGGGGGGTTTGTGTGAGATTGTTGTTATTCTTAAGAAGGTGATATTATTGATTTCCCAATTTGTTGAGAATACAAGTTTTGGGCAAGAACTTGAGTAGTGTAATGGCTTTTTGGATTGATTAGATTTATCCATGGTTTTTTCTCTCTACATTGGAAGGTTTTTCCACATAAAATGTGGTGTGTTCTCTCTTGTTCTTTCTTAGTGTTTGTTATATTACATGTATATGGATTATCTATTGCTTCACTTGTATCTGTTTAATTTTGGCTAAATCAATTCTACATAATTTTTGGGGCCCAACAAGTGGTATAAAAGATAAGGCTATGTGGGTATAGAGATACTGTGGAATTGAATGGAAAACCCTTTTGGCACCCTTTGTAGCAACAGTCATACTGCATGCCAAGTGTACTAAAATAAATAGAGTTATAGGCTTTTTATAAAAATAATTTGAAAGCAAAGAATTAAAAATTTTTTTTTAATAATTTGAAAGCAAAGAATTAAAAAATTTTTTTTAATAATTTTGGAAACAAATGATAAAAAATTTGTTTGATATCACTTAACTAAATCAATTGAGAACTTGAAAATAAATAAAACTCCGTTTAGTAAAGTTTAATAACAATGACTTAAAAATAGTTTGTGATTATATTCATGGTGTTAGGTATGCTTATGGTGGTAGTAGTAGTCACTAAGGTGCAACTCAGTTTAGTTTGAACCGGGCTGATCTCAATTCAAGACCAAACCAAATTTATTGAAAGTGAAACCCAAAACCAAATCAAACTGAATCAAAGCCGATTCTCTCAACTTGAAAACCGAACCAAACAAAAATGTAACCCTAAACCAAAACCAACATTTAGTTGGTCAGGTAAATTTCACAAACATTTCATTGTCTTCAAATTGAAAATGGAACAATAACATTTTGAATGGCTTTTTAATTCTTGTAAAATATCATACAATATATCATAAGTATAATCTAGTGTCAACAAATATATATATATATATATATATATATATATATATATATATATATATATATATATATATATGGTATATATGATATACTATAATGATTAATATATAAATACACACAACATATATATATATTTAAAAAGAAATGCATGTAATTAGGGTTTTAACTGAGCCTTTAACCAAAACCTGACCTGAACTAATTTGGTTTGGTACTTTTAGAATCAAAACCAAACCAAATACACTAAAACCCATCCCATGTCTCGTTTGGGTGGGGTATTTTTTGGCTATCCAACCTAAGTTGCACCCCCTAGTGTCACCGGTGACATTAATAATAGGAGACCATTTTATTTAGTGCCATTCAGTGGTACAAGCGTGAAATGTGCTTGTGATGCTCGTTTCAATAGGGGGTCACATTCCATCTGGTGGTTTCATGAAAACACCAGATTCCCGTTGTAGAGAGGAAATGCATTATTTTATAATGGTGCTAGTGATACTGATAGCGATGATTGTGGAGGAGGAGGATGTGGTTGTGGTGCAAGTGTGGCGAAGGTCTCGGTGGTGGAAACACTGATTTAGTAGTGATGTGGTTGTGGTGCGAGTAGTGAAGGGGTTTTTTTTTTTTTGGGGTAATGTGCAAGTGGTGAAGGCCTCGGTGGTGGAAATACTGATTTAGTAGTAATAGCGGTGATGGCAGTAAAGGTGATGATGGCAGCAAGCGTGATGACGTTAAGGTGATGGTTGTGACGGCGGTCGTCAATCGTCATAATAATTGGAGTGGTGGTACTGTCGGTGCCGGTGTTGGTGGCGGCGGAGGTACCAGTCTCGCCAGTCCACGAGCTTCTGTTTTGAATTGAAAACAGCGAGTTTAAAGGTGGAAATTAGTTTTTAATAATATTTTTTAACATAATTTATATTTAGTTTATCAAAATTTGATAATTAGTTTTTAATGATACTTTTCTAAAATAATTGAAGATCAGTGTTATTTTATTGTTTCATTAAAAATCCTTTTTAAAAAGATTCACATCATCTGTTGAGTACCCAACAATCAATGGGATAAGGCCACATCACCGGCAGCCCTGACATCCTAACCAGTGGCGGAACCAGGCTTTGATTGCCCCCCCTAAATTTTTATTTTTTAATTAAAAGTATATATGTTTTAATTGAAATTTAGGTTTTGCCCCCCCTAAAATTTCCGGTTTGCCCCTCTATCTCTATGAAATTTCTATATTTTATGTGTAAGTGTTAATTGAAAATTTTTTTTTGCCCCCTCAGGTTTGGAGTCCTGGTTCCGCCACTGATCCTAACAGGTGATTTGAATTCTTTTAAAAATACATCAAAAGATTTTGAAAATCTTTTCACTAAATTTTGTTGTAATTGATGTTTGGAATCCTTTTGAAGGTATTTTGAATAAAATTTTTAATGAAAAATGAATTGATATTAATTATTAATTATTTTAAAAATATCACTAAAAACCAATTATTAAGATTTGATCGACTGAGTCGAAATTATTTTAGAAAAATATCACTGAAACCCAATTTCGCCGACTTTAAAGGACGCTGGAACACGTTCGTATGCGTCAAATTTGTCTTTGGACATCTTTTCAAGTGGACCACTGTTGCTCTTAAAACGGTCACATGACAAAATTTTGGTTTAGACTCGGAACACGTTGATTTTTGTGCGATTGGCGATTAGCGTTTCCACATAATGATTTAGTGGACCTACGCTCCATGCATTGCGCAACACTGAATTACCCATTACATGGGATGATGGGAGAGTGGGATCCGTTACAGCCACGCTCTCTCAACTGCAAACAGAGAATGAAAGAACGAAAGAAAAAAGCAAAGAAACCATCCATGGCGGAAAGGGCAGAGGTCGTAGCGGTGGAAGAAGAAGAAAAAGTAGCGGATGGATGGCTGACTCACTATTCATCTTTTCATCAGATTCTCCTCGTTGGTGAAGGAGATTTCTCCTTCTCGTTGAGCCTGGCCCTAGCTTTTGGTTCTGGTTGTAACATCGTCGCTACGTCGCTCGACCGATACGGTATCCTCTCTCTTTCTATGTTTTAACCGCTTTTATTGCCGGGAATGTTGTTTGTATTCCAAACGCTTTTCGTCTCTATTTGTGGATTACCACAACTCACTCTGATTCGATGAATCATCAATGCAATCGGCCTCTGCTACTCTCATTAGCAACGCTCCATTCGAACCACTTAGGAGAGCCTCGTCCACGACGTCTTCTCCGCACTAAACAAGTACAAATGATGTAGGGCATCTTCTTGATTGAGGCGAATGACCGTAACATTTCAATTTGAGTTTTGTTTTCAGAATATTGTGTTGAAGGGTTTATCCTCTGCATCTTTATTTTCTTCCTTCTGTGCATCTTCATGGACTGTTCTATTCATCCATTATAGTTTTCTTTTTTTATTTTTTTTTTCCTGTTTTGTCGTGTTGATTAGTCAAGAATCAGTGCATCCATCGGCTTTTAATATGTTTATGATGCCTCATATAGCCTGAGTAATTGTAGAGAAGTATAAAGATGTTTTCCTTTTTCCTGTCTTATCTTGGAGAAATTATTTGATAGAAATTTTACTCTACTGTTTAGATGAGATTTTTACGTTTAGATGAGATTTTTACTGGGTAACTTCTATTAACCAGATATTTTGATAAAAAATTACAAGAAAGCAAAATCAAATCTGGAGAATTTAGTGCAGCTGGGAGCATCGCCTTTACATGGAGTGGATGCGACGAAAATGAAACTTCATTCTGACCTCCGAATGCGGAAATTTGATCGGATTATCTTTAACTTTCCCCATGCAGGATTCCATGGAAGAGAAGCAGAGGTCCGCCTAATCAAGTAAGACGCCAATAACTTATATTGATGTACTGTACTAGGAAATTATTTACTAATGTCTTAGGATATCTTCATTGTAACTTGTTTTCATTTTCTGTGATATTTTGTTACTTGTATTGGTTTTTTGCTCTGCATCCTCTAAGAAGCGCTTAGCCATTTTAACTGCTTTGTTTAGCTATTTATTTCTTCTCCGCGCTGTATATTACCATTTATCATACATTGTATTCATTACATCATAGATGTTTAATTTACATCCTGAATCTTTCACACAGTGCGTGAATTTATGATGTATGCAAAATAGTTTGAAAAAATAAACCAAAAAAGAAAAAAAAGAAACCCAAGCTAAAAAAGAGTAGAGAAACCCTAAGCAGGTCTAGGGTTTCCACGGTGTGTAGAGAAACCCTAGCAAAAGAGTTTCCACGGTGTGTAGAGAAACCCTAAGCAAAACTCCACACGAAGTAAAAAACCTGTCAAGAGCCCAATAATAGGAGGATACAAGAATAAAATACTTTGATCATCTTGGGATTCCACACTGAAGAGCAATTAAATTGTTTCAAACAATGTTTATAATAAAAATCATAAAAATATCCCATACATTTCATCCTCCAGAATTATTTTAAAGCTAGCTAGGAAACAATATGGAAAAGTGACCAATGTCCTGCATGAATTTAGACAAAAAAATTACATACACATGAATCATATGTGTTATTACACTTTCTAACTTTTATGATGACGCAATATAAATTCATCCTTATGCTTTTCAGTTCATTTTTTATCACACTCAGAGAAGGCCTTAAATGGATCATAGAAGAGGTGGTCCAACAGTCCTGCGGGTTACTCGTATGTGATTTAGAGGCCATAGGTCTAAGGATCAAATCCCCTGCCTGTAGGGTTAGTCCAAGGAATGAGGCAATTATCTCTGCCAGCAGGAACAATGCAATCTTGTGGTGTTGTGGTGATGGTCCAAGGAGGGGTCGATTTGATAGCTATGGCTCAATCCGAACATTCCGCAATGGGGAAGAAGCCCTTGTGGTCATGCCGGGGGAGGGTTGACCACGTTGGTGGCCCCCTTTGCCCTTCTACTTACCAAAAAAATAAAAAAAGATGAGGCGTTAAATGGCTTTTGTGATGGCATATAGCCATTTACATGTCAATCTAGCCGTGGACATGTAGTGCCTAAAAAGAAAACCATGCTTACACCTGTAGCAATTATGGGATTATTAATGGGAACTACTTTTAGTTTGTGTAAAATTCTGTTATTTGATTATTCAAAGTGGCTTTATTTCACATGCAAGTTGCTTCAAAGGGCATTTATTATGGCTGTGAGTAAATGTTTTTGGATGACCAACATAAACCATGTAGCTATAAGCATTCACAAGTACATTCATGCTTATGTATTTGCTTCCAAATTGGATTCCATTTTTTTCTTTTTTTTGATGAATAACATGATTCCATTTTACAACATAACTTTGTTGATCATCCAATTTCAGTTATTTCAATCACAAAGGAATTTCATGAATGCTTGCAATTCTTAAGTGGGGCAATGTCTTATTCCACACATTTAAGCTTATGTTTGATGAATGAAATGTTTGTTAGTTACTTAGATGTGTAATTATTTGTTGTTTACTTTCTTGCTACCCTTATGTGGCACATACAGGATGCATAGGAATCTAGTGCATGGCTTTCTTAAGAATGCAAGTGGTATGCTTCGACCCTATGGGGAAATTCACATCAACCACAAAACCACTGCTCCTTTTTGCAAATGGAATCTTGAGGAGCTTGCTTCTTGCCATTCTTTGGCTTTGATTGAATGTGTTGACTTTAAGAAAGAAGATTATCCGGGTTATAGTAATAAGAGAGGAGCTGGACCAAGGTGTGATAAGCCTTTTCCTTTGGGAGAATGTAGTACTTTCAAATTCGGATTCTCCCACAACTGGAAGAAGAAAAACTTTCAAGTTACACCCAATTTGGGTTATTATGAGGGAAGATCTCTTTTAGTCCAAGGAAGATTGCCCATTACTTGTTTCCCCTCGGTTGATGTTGGTTATTCTCATCTGGATACCCTGCCCCAATGTCAGTTCTCAAATGTACTTGATGTTGGTTATGCCAGGAATATGTATGATACCCACTGTTATTCAGGATTATTGACAGCAATGAAGAGTAGAAATGTATGCTGGGTTGATGATGGATATTCTGCACAAGCTGCTGAAGTTTTCAGAACTATGTACCATGTGGGTGAAGTTGTGCGAGGAAGTCTGGGAATTGATTTTGAAAGATACATGGCTGAAGCACCTTACTGTTATAGAAACCATCCATATGAAATTCACAGTTCAGGTGTTTTGCAACATGCATGGCCGCGAAGAATGTTGAACAGCCGTGAGGTAGTAGAGAGGAAAGAATTTTTTTACAGACCTTTTAGGTGTTTCTGAAGGTTGGAAGTTGTTTTTTGGTGTAAATTTGAAGATATCTTGAGTTTTGTGAAGGTTAGAAATTGGTTCTTGCTGTTGGTTAACGGCATTTTTGTGGACAGCTCAATGCCCTGTTGGGATAATGACTTTTTGATTTAATTTTTTTTTGGTATACAGTGTTATACAGATGTTTGATCGGTTGGTGAATAGTTTTCTTTCCTCTCCTCTACCCAAGCGGCACACCCACCCACAGAGCACGCACTTAGCGTGCTTACGTCTAATGGCTCCTTATCCAACAGTGACTGGTGCAATGATGCATGCCAGGGTTCTAGTTGTGGCATTAGGGGTTGAACATAGCGGGAATACGGTCAAGCTTAAGGGGCGGGGGAACGCAGAAGTTCGTCGCTGACGGCTTTAGACGACCGTCCCACTTGGTATATTGTGACATGATGGTTCCCATGGACTTGGAAATGGTGGTAAAGATGTTTCCAAGGTGGGTATCTATCGAAGTCTGAAACCGATCTTGTGTATTCTGGGCCAGAAGTAGAGTAGAAAGGGCCTCCCGTAGTCTAACCCCAGAGTGGAATATTGACCCCTTTTAATTGTTAAGCTGCCTTTATGATTGAACTCGCGTTTGAAATCTTGATTGGTTGGACTTTGTAACTCATCAGATCAGTTTATATATGTTACATCTTACAAATCACTTTTCTTCTGAAATAACCTTCAAATATCATTTTCTCTTCTATATATATATACGGGTGATTTTGTCTTTTTCATTTTTCATTTTTCAGAAAGATACACTTAAACAATTTCTTATCCTTTTACCCTTCCTAACAAGCACCTGCACTAGGGTGGCTGAACTATAATGCTATGCGCCCATGAATCCTCTTGGGTGCGCTAATAATTACTAAATCACAGATCTCTTGAGCACGTGTCATTGTGTCTTGACTTACAAGGGCGAGGCCAAATTCCCTGTTTCTGGTAGTGGTAAGGTTGCTGCATGCATGTGTCACGGATTCCTATTTGGTAGTGGCGAGTGAGGGGGATCGTTTGGATTGGATTGGGAACGTCTATGCATAAAGTGGCACTCGCTTCTTCGTTTGTGGTTTCAACTTTCAATGTACTAAAAAAAATCTATACTATAAATGAAGGGAAGAAGGGAGAACTTTAACCACTCCTCCTTTCGCTTTTAAATTGGACAGTTGCAACTATTCCCTTCTTCTACGTGTAGTTCTGCACATGCACACTACTAGTAATAATAATAAGGGAGAACTATACTTAATTAGCTCATGCAGCAAGGAATAACCGATAATGAAGCAATGAATCAAAGCTCCATACTGCTCTCTCCCTTTTCATTTGTTGTTTATATGTGGATGACTGGATTGGATTGGAGAGACAAAGAGATAATTGTGCACTTTAGTAGTTCTCCTTGTTATATTTAACATATAATTCACATGCATGAATCTAGAATAAAAATTAAATAAATTTCTGTACTTAACTAAAGACATGGCTTATTTTCACGTTCTTGAATTCTCTGCAAAAGCTCACAGTTAGGATTAGTTCTTCCTCTCTTTTCTCCTATTTATAAGAATCAGATGTCAGATGGAGAATAGTTTCAAAATATTCTGTATGTGTTAGGATCGAGAGGAGAGGGGACCTAGTCGATTTATAATATAAGCGTCCTCCCACTAAGGACTTCAATTCCAATTAGGATACTATGGAGACTCCTTATCCTTATCTTACATGGTCTCTTAGCCTACATACAACTCTTATTACGTTATAATTTTACAGAAAATATCCTTATATAACTAAAGTGCACCGAGCCCAATTAAATTGATCACACTATATATTCAACTTGTTTTATAAAACCAAAATACAATTAATGTGAGCCCACGTAAAAGAAAATTCTAACACTCTTACCTCTTCTCCCATTCTGTTTCTGTTTGTTGTGGTTCCTTTGCTCGTGATCTCAGTCGTTGTCGGTGCATTTTGTTATCAGAGCTCAACTAATTGGTTTTCTTTGCCTTCCCCATGGACCAAGAGAAGTGGTCTCTGGAGCTCTTCTGCGATCACCTCTGCTTCAAGTACAATTAAACTTCAGACATTATGCACGGCGAAAAAGAAGTTCCCATTGACACCACCGGCTTCAATGCCTCCTCCTCACAGATTCTGCTGCCCCAAGAAACAATTCTTCTCCTCCGTCCATCAGGAAGATCACAATTCCCAGACTTCCTTGCACAACTTCACCCACATGGTACATAGTTCTGAAAACTTCTGTAGCTTGTGCAGAATATCCATCATCAACCCAGCATACATTTCTACTATTCATTGTTGTCAATAATCCTGAATTATATTGGGTATCATACATATTTCTGGCATAACCAACATCAAGTGAATTTCCAACATCAACCGATTTGGGGAAACGAGTAATGGGCAATGTCAGTTGTCAAATTCACTTAGAGTAGAAATGTATGCTGGGTCGATGATGGATATTTTGCACAAGCTGCAGAAGTTTCAGAACTAAGTACCATGTGGGTGAAGTTGTGCAAGGAACTCTGGGAATTGATTTTGAAAGATACATGGCTGATCACCTTAAGGTTATAAAAACCATGATGCATGGCCGCGAAGAATGTTGAACAGCCGTGAGGTACGTAGTTGAGAAAAAAGAATATTTTTGGCGACCTTTTTATTGTTTCTGAAGATTGGAAGTTGTTTTTTGGGTAAATAATATATTTGAAGATTTCTTGGGCTTGTGAAGGTTAGAAATTGGGGTTGATGTTGGTTAACGGCATTTTTTGGACCGCTGAAAGCCCTGTTGGGATAGCGAATTTTTTATGTTTTTTTTTTTGGGTATACGGTGTTATATAGATGTTTGATTGGTTGGTGAACAGTTTTCATTCCTCTCCTCCACTGACCCACGCGGCACACGCACCGACAGAGCATACGCACCACCGCGCTTACGTCTAATGGCGCCTTTGAGGCACATCCTCCAGCTGTGGATTTTTGAAAAGGGAGGTTCCCTGCATAATCAATTCAGTATCTGTTTCATGCAAGATTCAAGTTAAAGGTCAAACAATTAGCAAATATCTTAAGAAACAGTTTCCGAAAGGTGTCTTGGAACGTGGGCCAACAATCTATGACTGAATTCATTTGCAGTGCATTAAATACTTTAGCCCGCTCTTTCTTCTTCTACTTTTTCCATGGTAGAGTAGTGGGATTGCTACATGTCACGGAATCAGACACGGATTCGTATTTGGTAGTGGCGGGTGAGGGGCTCGTTTGGATTGGATGGGGAACGTCTCTGCATAAAGTCGCGCTCGCTTTTTCGTCTGTCTGTGGTTTCTTCAACTTTCTCTTGGGAGAACTAAACTCAGATGTACCAAAGAGGAAAAAGAAAGGAAGATGGGAGAACTATACTCAGCCAATGAAGCAAGGAATAACTGACAATGAGGCAATGAATCAAAGCTCCATACTGCACTCTCCTTTTTCATTGTTTATGATGTATATGACTCGATCGGATCAGAGAGGCGAAGCGAAGATGGCGCATTTTAGCAGTTCCTCTCCTACCTCTTCTCCCTTTTTGCTTGTGTTTGTTGTGGTTCCTCTGCTCGTGATCTCAGTCGTTGTCGGTAAATTTTGTTATCAGAGCTCGTCTAATTGGTTGTATTCGCCTTCCCCATGGACGAAGACAAGTGGTCTCATGAGCTCTTCTGCAATCACCGCCGTTTCAAGTACAAATAAACCTTTAGATGTGCGCGCCAAAAAAGAAGCTCCCATTGACATCACCAGCTTCAATGCCTCCTCCTCACAGATTCTGCTGCCCCAAGAAACACCTCTTCTTCTCCCTCCGTCAGTAAGATCCCATTTACTTTTCCATGCATAATTTCCCAACCTGAAACTTTTTATTATTATTTTCACCATAATGCTTCAATTGATAAAAGCAAGCACTTTCTGTTGCATTATAACTCATCGTAAGCGAGCGATACCAGCAAGTTCAGAGGAAAAACCAACTAGCAAATTAAAGAGGGTGGAATTGGGCTTGGCAAGAACCCGGGTTTCCATTAGAGAGGCTTCTCAGATCCGGAACCTAACTTCCATACATGAAGATGCCGACTATGTTCCACGAGGTCCCATTTATAGAAACGCTAACGCATTTCATCGGTATGGATTGATCATTGAACTAGTGCTTTGGTAATTAATTTCTCGATCGCTGAGTCGTTGCTCCTCCTTAATTATTCCATCTATCCCCTTGATCTTCTTCCATCTTCCTCTTAATTTCAACGTACGTAGGAGTTATTTGGAAATGGAGAATCTGTTCAAGATCTTTGTTTACGAAGAAGGAGAACCGCCGATGTTTCACGACGGTCCATGCAAGAGCATATATTCCACGGAGGGAAGGTTTATTCACGAGATGGAAAAGTTCAACCGTTACCGGACCACGGACCCCGATCAGGCTCACGTTTATTTCCTTCCATTTAGTGTTGTGATGATGGTTCAGTACCTGTACTTGCCTGGTTCTCATGACATTGTGTCCATCGGACGCGCTGTCGTCGACTACGTCAGCGTCATCGCCGAGAAACACCCATTCTGGAATCGAAGCCTCGGCGCCGATCACTTCATGCTTTCTTGCCATGATTGGGTATACTATATATATATATATGATCCAGCCCAGCGAACGAGCGTTTTAAGTTTTGATTAAAAAGCTTAATTAATTAACTAATTGATTCTAGTTTCTCTCTAGGGTCCTCGAACGTCTTCCTACGTTCCTCAATTATTCCACAATTCCATTCGGGTTTTGTGCAATGCCAATACCTCCGAAGGATTCAACCCTTCCAAGGATGCATCATTTCCAGAAATCCATCTAAGGACGGGCGAAATTACAGGTCTCCTGGGAGGATTATCACCATCTCGTCGCTCCATACTCGCATTCTTTGCAGGCCGTCTCCACGGTCATATCCGACTACAGCTGCTAGAAACGTGGAAAGGAAAAGATGACGACGTACAAGTTCACGACCAGCTTCCGAGTGGGGTGTCTTATGAGAGGATGTTGAAGAAGAGCAAGTACTGTCTGTGCCCAAGTGGGTATGAAGTTGCAAGTCCAAGGATCGTGGAAGCCATCTACGCGGAGTGCGTTCCGGTGTTGATATCGGACCATTACGTTCCTCCTTTCAGTGATGTTCTAAACTGGAAATCGTTTTCAGTCCAAGTTCCTGTCAGCGACATTCCAAATATCAAGAGAATATTAATGGGTATATCACCAAATCAGTATCTGAGAATGCAGAGGAGAGTGAAGCAGGTGCAAAGACATTTCGTGGTGAATGGACCTCCCAAGAGATTCGATGTGTTCCATATGATCCTTCATTCCATTTGGCTTCGAAGACTCAATGTTCGGATTCCTCCGTGATCGATATTGATCCGTTGGAGGATTATTGCATGGAAGTGTCACTGAAACTAGCTAGCTATCCCACCTTAAGCTTGCACTCGTAGATTCATATATGCTATAAAAATAAAATTGTAATTCTGCGAAACTTGCTATTGATTAAAACTAGTAGCTAGATGCGCACCATCTATGACCATGGCAATGGGTTGAGACAATCCGTTCGGTTAACACTCTCATCCTCATCTAATGGTTACGGTCTGATAATTCATAAGTTGGGTTAGGGTGGGCTATAGGACTCAGTCCAAGCTGATCTTAACTTGCTTCAAATCAAACTAGTAGCGCGGATCTAACCCAGACTGCCCAAAGCCCATCTGAATTAACCCAAATAAGAATCCAAAACTTCAAGCGGAGGCTAAATCCGACCCATTTTCAGGTAAATACACTGGCCTGATAATCAGTGACTAAAAATGCCCCCGCTGAACATATGTATTTACATTGACCAAGGGCCTCAATTATTGAGTCAATGAAATCTAGACTTAGAGGATCACCCACCCAACCTATTATTATTTTACAAGTAGCAGGAACATGCAACTTGTATATATGCATCTTAATCTTCCACAGTTCCACATAGCTGTTTTTTCCTTGCAATGTAAGTAAGGATAGAGAAAAAAAAAAAAAAGGAAAAACAGTCGCAGTTTGTTATATATTATTGCACATACACACATATTATTTATAGTATAAATTAACCACTTGAACCAAATATATAAAAGTTCAACACGGTCTCCACACGGTGATATATAATTGTGGAGTCGTTTCCTTGCTATACACGGACTGGCCTGTAAATGATCGCTGAGCCGAGCCCTGACAAGGTCTTATTTTTCCGAGCTAATTAATTAAGTTTGACCTTTGTATAGCTCTATAGTCTATACAGAGTTAGGTAAGGTTGAGTGTGTTTCACACACTCACTTTTCTAAGGGGTCTTCCTAACATATTAATTAATTAGGGCCCAACAAGTCAACTCTCTTGATCGTGATGGTCTTTCCCAAAGGGCCCATCCTAGGATGAAAGTTGGAAGGAACCTTCTCGTTGTCCCTCACTACGCGGTTTCTTCCTCGTTAAATTGAAGCCCTCAAGTAACGGATCTCGTGCCTAGTATCTCTTTAACATTTCAGTTGAATTCCATATAGTTATAGAGAGAAAAGGCTTGGTAGCAAGCTTTCAGGTCTTCTTTTGATCTTTAATTTCTAAGGGGATTTGAAATGAAGGTACGCCCACTCAAATATCCTTTCTTTTTTCTCCTTGAAATACAATAAATTGTGCTGTGTGCTGTTTGATACAAATCTGACATTGCATGTCTTTTGTGACTGTGTATACAGCAAAAGATAACAGTGAAGGTACAAATGAACTGCGAGAAATGTCGAAAGAAGGCCCTCAAAATTGCAGCAGAAGCGGGTACGTACGCATATCGATCAAACCTTAATTAGCTCTCACATGCATGGCTGTACTGGTCAATCGATCGATCTGATAATATTGGATGTTTCAGTGGTTTCCGGCCGCCAAATAATTAATGTTAGGCTCCATCCAACCACACCCGGCCCTGGGGCATTTTCCATCCAATTCTAGCTAGCTAGGCATGCATTCTTAATTATTGTCTAGATTTCGCATTAGCGAGAAATCTAGCTTCAGATAGATGAAAGAATTCTCGAGTACTTCCATGTATATGAAGCAGCTTCTGGGCCGCGAGGATTAATGGAGGCTTCATATTCTACAATTAATTGGAGAGAATATACAAGTCTAAAAAGTCTTAAATCAATTAGAATAGAATTATTAATTAATTATGAGATGGAGCGTGAATTTGTAGTCTCATATATTAATTTTTATACTTGCAGGCGCAGACTCGTTGGAGTTACAAGGAGAGGATAAAGATCTCGTGGTGATAACTGGGGACGGAATTGACGCCACAGCACTAACGAGACGCTTGAGGAAGAAGGTTGGACGGGCGGACATCATCAAGTTGGAAGAGCTGAAGCCCGCGGAGAAGAAACCAACTCCCGACGACTCTTCAGCTATCGTTCCTGTCATCTGCGGCCACTACCAGAACCCGCCCTTTACGACGTACGAGGTGATCCATTACTACTAGTACTAGCCCAACCCAAACTCTCCATCCAACGGTCCTGGTATCCAAGCTTTGAGGATCGTGGAAGCATTCTGATACTGCTTGGGTTGCCTGAAACATTTTTTGCGTCATAAATGGGACGGAGACATGACGTAATATACTTATATTGCAAGAAAACTCGTTGGTGTCGTACTTCCCTTCTTTTCATGCGAATTTAAACTATCTTGTCTTTGCATAAATTACAGAAGCCCCCCTCTTCAGAGCATGCTTTAATTAATGACACATTTCTCTACTCGCGAAGCTCTTAATAAAGTCAATGTTATATTTTCATAAAAATTTGTATGAAGGATTAATTAGGGCCCTTAAGTCATGCTGGTAACTTTAGCATTCATTTTTGTTGATTTCCTCTCTTTTGTAAGAAGCTTCCCATTCGTTGTATGAACAAGAAAGTTTCAGTCAATGAACATAAAAACTTCAACCGAATGCAGGGAGAGTTTTGTGGGGTCTATGATAGCGCCTGTCAACAGCGTCTTACCTGGGATGAAATCGTCTACTGCTGGATCATAAGAGTCATTTCACGGCTATAAATTTTTTGTTTCTTAAGTCCTCATCTGGTCCACATCAAGGCCTGTCAATTTTTCTCCCAAAACCAAGATCAAATAACAAGATTTTGTTGTCCGACGGCAATGACTTACAAAAATTTTAATATTCCCTTTCATGCGGCTGGATTTTGACGAGTGCGTCTACTAAACTGCACTCGTCAGTAATTTATATGCACCTACAAAATTGTTGACACTAACAATTTCCATCGAATCACTGGCTTGGAATTGGATGGCCAACCGACGATGTCAGTACTGTGACCTCTCTATAAAGCCTGAAGGGTCCAAAGTGTAACTTCAAAATCTGCTGGGGTAGTTGTGTGATTAGTGCGTAACTCAAAAGGATCGAGGCTTTTGTAATTTATCCTCATTTTTAAAGATACTCGTCTTCTTTCCGCGCGAAATGTATTGTATATTTTTATATCGACTTACAAAAACAGTACATAAGAGCCTGAGTTTCATATTTAAGATTAAAGACCAGACATCGGCTTCATGCGTAAGATTAGAGGAGCCTCAGACACTATCTTCTACCTTCATTACTTGCCATCGTGCCCAAGAAACCAAATTTTGATTTCAATCTCTTACCTCCTTCATGCATATATCGATTTATCCTTTTTTAGCTAATTAACATTATCTTCTCTGCAACCGGCTCATATCAAAGATGAAGGAAACAAATGGCAAAAAGTAAAACAAAATATAAAGCCAATGACATTTATCAGTACATTTTGTTCAATTTAGGTTAAAAGAGCATGCTCTATGGGTAAATTTACCTATTACGAGGGCCCTTACCAAAAAAAAAAAAAACCTATTACAGAGGGCTAAATTTCGTATTTTATAAACCAGTTAAAGGAGACATATGGAAGAGACTGAAAGCAAACTTTGGTTTTCTGGGTAAGGTTGAAAGTGATGAAACTAGACGGAAAAATTTTCAATAATAAGTATAATTAAGGGTTAGCAAAGAAAATTTTCCAATTCACTTTCGTTGGATGATTGACACTTTCTATATAAAAATTATAGATACATCCGCCTTTAACAACGATGGTTAAGGATATACTATAGATGCAACGAGCCACGTTTGGGACAGGTTTTGATCAACCCTAAGCTATTCCTATGAAGTTTAACCAATACCAAACCCTAACCCACCCAATGGGGCGGGGCAGATCTCCGGTTGGAGTATAAAATATAAAAAAGGTATTTTTAGAATAGTATATATATATATATATAGATATATCTATACATATATTAACAAAATGTTTATTAATAAGATAGGTATTTTTATATATGATATACATGAAAATAATATTTAAAATATATAAAAATAAAATTTTAATATATGAAGGTAGGACTTGGGACATGTTAGGCTAAACCCAAACCCGCCCCTAATCCGATTTTAGCCATCCCAAACCATAACCAGTAGAGGCAAGGCAGGGTAGGGAGGTTGCATGTTTAACCCTTCCCTTAATGATGGTAGCTCATAACTATGAATAAAACATTTAACTTTTATCATCTATTCTTGCTTACTTTAAAAGGGAAATATTAAAATAATTTATTTATTCAATCTAGTTATTTATTTATTCAATCTAACATATATAGTAAAGCAAAAGTTTCAAAGCCTAGTTTTTTTTTCCTCCACATGATTACCATCTTTTTCCTTCCAATTTTCCTTGTTGGTATCATATAAAAGCCTCAAACACCCGTTTCTTTTTCCTGTGGCAACTTTTTCTCTTTCCTCCAATCTAAACTAACACTTAAAACGCCAAGCCTGAAAACCCTTTTCTTTCTCGCCACTCTCTTCAATCTCAAACAAGATAACACAACAAGGCAAAAATAAAGATATAAAAATATATATCTAATAGGACAAAAATAAAGAAAGTGTAAAATTTCATATGCTAAGATTTTTATGGATTTCCACAACCTTTTCCTAATATTTTAAGCTTTAAAATTTTTTTATATTAAATTATTATTTAGATCAACTACTACATGTAAGTTACCTTCTCAAATATGCATGACCTTTACTAATTTTTAATTCTTATTTTTCCTAATATTAGATTATTTATTTGAGTAATTGAATTTTAGAATTTTTCTACAATTTTATAAGTTTTTAATATTTTTCAAGACTAAGTAATAATTTAAATAATTATTGACCACTTATTTAAATCGCTTTTATGACTTGAAATGTACACCATTGATATTACGTTGTTTAATCATATGCTACTATTTTCAAGAAATATTTCAAATTTTTATGAATTTCCATTATGTTTTAATATTTAATTTTAGAAATTCATTTTTGTGCAACTCAGTTTAGTTTGGACCGGGTTGATCTCAATTCAAGACCAAACCAAATTTATTGAGAGTTAAACCCAAAATCAAATCAAACTGAATCAAAGCCGATTCTCTCAACTTGAAAACTAAACCAAACAAAAATGTAACCCTAAACCAAAACCAACATTCAGTTAGGTTTGATGTTGTCCAGGTTAATTTCACAAACATTTCACTGTCTTCAAATTGAAAATGGAACAATAACATTTTGAATGGCTTTTTAATTCTTGTAAAATATCATACAATATATCATAAATATAATCTAGTGTCAACAAATATATATATATATATATATATATATATATATATATATGTGGTATATATGATATACTATAATGATTAATATATAAATACACACAACATATATATATTTGAAAAGAAGTGCATGTAATTAGGGTTTTAACTGAGCCTTTAACCCAAAACTGAACCGAATTAATTTGGTTTGGTACTTTTAGAATCAAAACCAAACTGAAAGCACTAAAACCCATCCCAAACCAACCCACGTTTGGTTTGTGTGGGGTAGTTTTTGGGCTACCCAACCTAAGTATTACCCCCTAATATCACCGGTGACATTAATAATAGGAAACCATTTCATTTTAAGTGCCACTCAGTGTACCAACATGAAATTTACCAAAGGATGCCCGTTTCAATAGGGGGTCACATCCCATCTTGTGGTTTCATGAAAATACCAGATTCTCGTTCGAGAGGAAATGCATCATTCTGATAGTGGTGCTAGTGACACTGATGACTGTGGAGGAGGATATGGTTTTGATGCAAGTGGTGAAGGTGTCGGTGGTGGAAGTAGTGGTTCAGTAATAACAGTGGGGATGGTAGTAAAAGGTGATGATGGCAGCCGAGGTGATGATGTTAAGGTGATGGTTGCGACGGCGGTCGTCAATCGTCATAATGATTGGAGTGGCGGTATTGTTGGTGTTGGCGTTGGTGGCAGTGGAGGCGCTAGTCTCGCCAGTCCACAATCTTCTATTTTGAATTGAAAAGAGGGAGTTTAAAGGACGGTAAAACCCAGACTAGACTGCGTCTGGGAACAACGTTCGTATGCGTCAAATTTGTCTTTGGACATCTTCTTAAGTGGGCTGTGGGCCACTATTGTTCATAAAACGACCACATGACAAAATTTTGATTTACACTCGGAACACGTTGATTTTTTGTGCGATTGGCGATTAGCGTTTCCACATAATGATTGAGTGGACCTACGCTCTCTCAACTGGAATCCGTTACAGCCTCGCTCTCTCTAACTGGAATCGAAGAATGAAAGAACGAAAGAAAAAAGCAAAGAAACCATCCATGGCGGAAAAGGCAGAGGGAGTAACGGTGGAAGAAGAAGAAAAAGTAGCGGATGGATGGCTGACTCACTATTCATCTTTTCATCAGATTCTCCTGGTTGGTGAAGGAGATTTCTCCTTCTCGTTGAGCCTGGCCCTAGCTTTTGGTTCTGGTTGTAACATCGTCGCTACGTCGCTCGACCGATACGGTATACTCTCTCTTTCTATGTTTTAACCGCTTTTATTGCCGGGAATGTTGTTTCTATTCCAAACTCTTTTCGTCTCTATTTGTGGATTACCACAACTCACTCTGATTCGATGAATCATCAATGCAATCGGCCTCTGCTACTCTCATTAGCAACGCTCCATTCGAACCACTTAGGAGAGCCTCGTCCACGACGTCTTCTCCGCACTAAACAAGTACAAATGATGTAGGGCATCTTCTTGATTGAGGCGAATGACCGTAACATTTCAATTTGAGTTTTGTTTTCAGAATATTGTGTTGAAGGGTTTATCCTCTGCATCTTTATTTTCTTCCTTCTGTGCATCTTCATGGACTGTTCTATTCATCCATTATAGTTTTCTTTTTTTATTTTTTTTTTCCTGTTTTGTCGTGTTGATTAGTCAAGAATCAGTACATCCATCGGCTTTTAATATGTTTATGATGCCTCATATAGCCTGAGTAATTGTAGAGAAGTATAAAGATGTTTTCCTTTTTCCTGTCTTATCTTGGAGAAATTATTTGATAGAAATTTTACTCTACTGTTTAGATGAGATTTTTACTGGGTAACTTCTATTAACCAGATATTTTGATAAAAAATTACAAGAAAGCAAAATCAAATCTGGAGAATTTAGTGCAGCTGGGAGCATCGCCTTTACATGGAGTGGATGCGACGAAAATGAAACTTCATTCTGACCTCCGAATGTGGAAATTTGATCGGATTATCTTTAACTTTCCCCATGCAGGATTCCATGGAAGAGAAGCAGAGGTCCGCCTAATCAAGTAAGACGCCAATAACTTATATTGATGTACTGTACTAGGAAATTATTTACTAATGTCTTAGGATATCTTCATTGTAACTTGTTTTCATTTTCTGTGATATTTTGTTGCTTGTATTTTTTTTTTTTTTCTCTGCATTCTCTAAGAAGAGCTTACCCATTTGAACTGCTTCGTTTAGTTATTTATTTCTTCTCCGCGCTGTATATTACCATTTATCATACATTGAATTCATTACATCATAGATGTTTAATTTACATCCTGAATCTTTCACACAATGTGTGAATTTATGATGTATGCAAAATAGTTTGAAAAAATAAACCAAAAAAAAAAAAAAGGAAACCCAAGCTACAACTATGGTACATCTAAAAACAGGGCTAACTGAAGATGATCAAAAGAGTTTCCACGGTGTGTAGAGAAACCCTAAGCAAAACTCCACACGAAGTAAAAAACCTGTCAAGAGCCCAATAAATTGGAGGATACAAGAATAAAATACTTTGATCATCTTGGGATTCCACACCGAAGAGCAATTAAAATGGTTTCAAACAATGTTTATAATAAAAATCATAAAAAATATCCCATACATTTCATCCTCCAGAATTATTTTTAAGCTAGCTAGGAAACAATATGGAAAAGTGACCAATGTCCTGCATGAATTTAGACAAAAAAATTACATACACATGAATCATATGTGTTATTACACTTTCTAACTTTTATGATGATGCAATATAAGTTCATTCTTATGCTTCTCAGTTCATTTGTTATAACACTCAGAGAAGGCCTTAAATGGACTGTAGAAGAGGTGGTCCAACAGTCCTACGGGTTACTCCTATGTGATTTGGAGGCCATAGGTCTAAGGATCAAATCCCCTGCTTGTAGGGTTAGTCCAAGGAACGAGGTAATTATCTCTGCCAGCAGGAACAATGCACTCTTGTGGTGACGGTCCAAGGTGGGGTTGTTTGATAGCTATGGCTCAATCCGAACATTCTGCAATGGGGAAGAAGCCCTTGTGGTCATTCCGGGGGGAGGTTTGACCACGTTGGTGGCCCCCTTTGCCCTTCCACTTACCAAAAAAATAAAAAAATAAAAAAAGATGAGGCCTTAAATGGCTTTTGTGATGGCATATAGCCATTTACATGTCAATCTAGCCGTGGACATGTAGTGCCTAAAAAAGAAAACCATGCTTACACCTGTAGCAATTATGGGATTATTAATGGGAACTACTTTTAGTTTGTGTAAAACTCTGTTATTTGATTATTCAAAGTGGCTTTATTTCACATGCAAGTTGCTTCAAAGGGCATTTATCGTGGCTGTGAGTAAATGTTTTTGGATGACCAACATAAACCATGTAGCTATAAGCATTCACAAGTACATTCATGCTTATGTATTTGCTTCCAAATTTGATTCCATTTTTTTCTTTTTTTTTGATGAATAACATGATTCCATTTTACAACATAACTTTGTTGATCATCCAATTTCAGTTATTTCAATTACAAAGGAATTTCATGAATGCTGCAATTCTTAAGTATGGCAATGTCTTATTCCACACATTTAAGCTTATGTTTGATGAATGACATGTTTGTTAGTTACTTAGATGTGTAATTATTTGTTGTTTACTTTCTTGCTACCCTTATGTGGCACATATAGGATGCATAGGAATCTAGTGCATGGCTTTCTTAAGAATGCAAGTGGTATGCTTCGACCCTATGGGGACATTCACATCAACCACAAAACCACTGCTCCTTTTTGCAATTGGAATCTTGAGGAGCTTGCTTCTTGCCATTCTTTGGCTTTGTTTGAATGTGTTGACTTTAACAAAGAAGATTATCCGGGTTATAGTAATAAGAGAGGAGCTGGACCAAGATGTGATGAGCCTTTTCCTTTGGGAGAATGTAGTATTTTCAAATTCGGATTCACTCACAACTGGAAGAAGAAAAACTTTCAAGTTACATCCAATTTGGGTTATTATAAGGGAAGATCTCTTTTAGTCCAAGGAAGATTGCCCATTACTCGTTTCCCCTTGGTTGATGTTGGTTATTCTCAGCTAGATATCCTGCCCCAATGTCAGTTCTCAAACGTACTTGATGTTGGTTATGCCAGAAATATGTATGATACCCACTGTTATTCAGGATTATTAACAGCAATGAAGAGTAGAAATGTATGCTGGGTTGATGATGGATATTCTGCACGAGCTGAATGCTTTGTTGGGATAATGACTTTTTGATTTTTTTTTTTGGGTATACAGTGTTACATAGATGTTTGTTCGGTTGGTGAATAGTTTTCTTTCTTCTCCCCTACCCACGCGGCACACCCACCCCACAAAGCACGGTGCGTGCTTACGTCTAATGGCGCCTTATCTATCCAACAGTGACTAGTGCTATGATGCATGCCATGGTTCTAGTGGTAGCGTTAGGGGTTGAACATAGCGGCAATACGGTCAAGCTTAAGGGGAGGGGGAACGCAGAAGTTCGTCGCTGACGGCTTTAGACCACCGTCCCAATTGGTATCTTGTGACATGATGGCTCCCATGGACTTGGAAATGGTGGTAAAGATGTTTCCAAGGTTGGTATCTATCGAAGTCTGAAACCCATCTTGTCTATTGTGGGCCAGAAGTAGAGTAGAAAGGGCCTCCCGTAGTCTATCCCCAAAGTGTGGAATATTTTTTTTTTACCCCTTTTAATAGTTAAGCTGCTTTTATGATTGAACTCGTGTTTGAAATCTTGATTGGTTGGACTTTCTAACTCATCCGATCAGTTTATATATCTTGTCTAGGAGTAAGGGAGATCTCCATGTGTTGTTGTGACAGGAAGCAACAGGAGGATCGACTAATTCATGCTATGAGGATAGCATGAGAGTATGGTGGTCTGAGAAGACCGAATAAGAGGTCTGAAGAGACTGGAATAGCTAATGTAATTATGTGTTGATTGAATGATCTTTTTCCCTTGTTTGCAAGTCCCTTTTTATAAGCTATTTTGCTTGATAAAAAATCTCCCAACGATTCACTCTTAGGAAGTTGAACCCCATCTTACACAAACACCCACGTTTTTAGAAAGTGGGGGACCCCACTTCCCATGTTCTTTTAGAGAGTCCTATTTTGTGGCCAACCTCCTACATAATGGTGGGTTTCTTAACGGACCCCATTTCCCTAAATTGATGGATACTTGTAACCACATAATATTCCATCCTACCGCCGACAGGTGTAAACAACTAGTAATAATAATAAGGGAGAACTATACTCAGCTCATGCAGCATGGAATAACCAACAATGAAGCAATGAATCAAAGCTCCATACTGCTCTCTCCCTTTTCATTTGTTGTTTATATGTGGATGATTGGATCGGATCGGAGAGACAAAGAGATAATGGTGCACTTTAGTAGTTCTCCTTGTTATACTTAACATGTAATTCACATGCATGAATCTAGAATAAAAATTAAATAAATCTCTGTACTTAACTAAGAATAAAAATTAAATAAATCTCTGTACTTAACTAAAGACATGGCTTATTTTCACGTTCTTGAATTCTCTGCAAAAGCTCACAGTTAGGACTAGTTCTTTCGCTCTTTTTACCTCTTTATCAGAACCAGATATCAGATGGGGAACAATTTCAGAATATTCTGTATGTGTTAGGATCGAGAGGAGAGGGGACCTAGCCTATTTATAATATAAGCATCCTCCCACTAAGGACTTCAATTCCAATTAGGATACTATGGAGACTCCTTATCCTTATCTTACATGGTCTCTTAGCCTACATACAACTCTTATTACGTTATAATTTTACAGAACATATCCTTATATAACTAAAGTGCACCAAGCCCAATTAAATTAATCATACTATATATTCAACTTGTTTTATAAAACCAAAATACAATTAATGTGAGCCCACATAAAAGAAAATTCTAACACTCTTACCTCTTCTCCCATTCTGCTTCTGTTTGTTGTGGTTCCTTTGCTCGTGATCTCAGTCGTTGTCGGTGCATTTTGTTATCAGAGCTCAACTAATTGGTTTTCTTTGCCTTCCCCATGGACCAAGAGAAGTGGTCTCTGGAGCTCTTCTGCGATCACCTCCGCTTCAAGTACAATTAAACTTCAGACATTATGCACGGCGAAAAAGAAGCTCCCATTGACACCACCGGCTTCAATGCCTCCTCCTCACAGATTCTGCTGCCCCAAGAAACAATTCTTCTCCACCGTCCATCAGGAAGATCACAATTCCCAGACTTCCTTGCACAACTTCACGCACATGGTACATAGTTCTGAAAACTTCTGTAGCTTCTGCAGAATATCCATCATCAACCCAGCATACATTTCTACTCTTCATTGCTATCAATAATCCTAATTAACATTGGGTATCATACATATTTCTGGCATAACCAACATCGATCAAGTGAATTACCAACATCAACCGATTTGGGGAAACGAGTAATGGGCAATGTCAGTTGTAAAATTCACTTAGATGTTGGTTAGGCCAGAAATATGTATGATACCCAATGTTATTTAGGATTATTGACAGCAATGAAGTGAAGAAATGTATACTGGTTTGATAATGGATATTTTGCACAGGCTGCAGAAGTTTCAGAATTAAGTACCATATGGGTGAAGTTTTGCAAGGAACTCTGGGAATTGATTTTGAAAGATACATGGCTGAAGCACCTTAAGGTTATAAAAACCATGATGCATGGCCGCGAAGAATGTTGAACAGCCGTGAGGTAGTTGAGAAGAAAGAATATTTTTTTTGTTTCTGAAGATTGGAAGTTGTTTTTTGGGTAAATAATATTTTTGAAGATTTCTTGGGGCTTGGAAGTTGTTTTTTGGGTAAATAATATTTTTGAAGATTTCTTGGGGCTTGTGAAGGTTAGAAATTGGTGTTGATGTTGGTTAACGCCATTTTTTGGACCGCTGAAAGCCCTGTTGGGATAATGAATTTTTTATGTTTTTTTTTGGGTATGCGGTGTTAGAATTATAGATGTTTGATTGGTTGGTGAACAGTTTCCATTCCTCTCCTCCACTGACCCACGCGGCACACGCACCGACAGAGCATACGCACCACCGCGCTTACGTCTAATGGCGCCTTTGATGCACATCCTCGAGCTGTGGATTTTTAAAAATGGAGGGTCCCTGCATAATCAATTCAGTATCTGTTTCAGGGTAGGTGACGGATCGGATCCTGGTAATTTGGTATCGGAATTACAATTTTGGATTTTCAATGCCTCAAAGACATCACTATCTAGTGTGTGTAACGGCGATCCCCAGAGCTGCACTAGATCGGCGACTATTTTTTATATAGAGATATATATATAATTGTCATTCTTAAGCGCTTAAAAGATTAACAGTTCGTTTCAAGTTATTGTCTTCTTTGAAGCATTGGTCTCAAAGATCAAGTCAGCGTTTGTCTGTTATATATTTACTTTTTCCTTCTTCCCCGGCACACGCAACTCCTCTACCACGTCACTTTTCCGGTAAGTTGTTTTGTTTGGAAGCAACTCCTCTGCCACGTCACTTTTACGTTCATAGTGTGCCTCCCCTGTCATCTCCGTTAGATATTTGGCTCTTTCATCATCAAATCTTTGAGGTTGCAATTTTTGAAACCTGAACTCATTCTATAAGTTCTTTTTGTAAAGCAAAGGTCAGGTGACAACGCAAATTAGTGGAATATCAAGGAGGCCGTGTTAGCATAAGGAGTCGGTAAATGGGGTCACTGTAGCCAATTCATCTACAGCTGCCTATTTGGCAAGCAGCCGATTAGCTACGGTTGTGCCAATTTACAAACCCTCTACACCGACTTTAGGTGAAAATTTGGTTCCAAGTATTGCATCCCTCTATTCAATTTTCGATGGTTGACCACAGACATAAATCGTCTTCAGTCTACACCCACAACCCTTTGTGGGAAGAATTCATTGCAATTTAAGGCTGTAGTGGTTCCTTGTTAGAGAGGGATCGATGCTTCCAGCAGCCACTGATGGTGTTTTCCCGAGGGAAGGAGGGAAAGAGATGGTTCCTTTGTTAAAGTGGGATGCTTCCACCCATGCATGGTTAGTGTTTTGCCTGGAGAGAGACAGCAATGGGGCAGGTTAAATTGATAACCCGCCCCACACCCCAATGGTTAAAGTTTGATATGGCTAAAATCAAGTTAGGAACCTACTCCTATATAAACCAACTCTCATATATTAAAATGTTAGTTTTTATATATTTTACATATTACTTTTCTTCTGAAAATAACCTTTTAATGCCATTTTCTATTATATATTTACAAGGGTGTTTTTGTCTTTTTCATTTTTCATATTTCTTATCCTTTTACCTTTCCGAACAAACGCATGTGCACCAGGGTAGTTGAACTACAAGGGTCTGCGCCCCTGAATCCTGCACCCGCGTCCCGGCCTTTCTGAGTGTACCAACCGGTTCAGGCAACTGTGCATGAGTTTGGATGCGCTGATAAATCACACATCCCGTAAGCATGTGTCATTATGTCAAATTAAGGGCGAGGCCAAATTCCCTCGTAAGAGTAGTAGGGTTGCTAGCTGGAATCGATGATGAATTGGAAATCTTCCCAAATGCAGTGGAAGACAGAATCAAGGTTGTTCCAGCCTTGGAAGGCTGTGATGGAAAGGTATTAGACCAGTCCACAATCCTTACCTCAATAGTATAGCCCTGGATGCAAACAGGAACCTCTGCACTCAAACACCTTACCCAGTAGACTCTCCCACACGATGCCCTATTGTCCCACACGCCATTGCCGGCCGCCCCAAACAGGTTGCTCGTCGGAAACTGAGTCGGGTCAATCCCGAAGCAAGCTGTCACTGCATCCAACCCAAAAGCCAGGCAAAACTTATGATTCACTCGTTGTAAGAAACAGGGGAAGGGACATTAGTTAAGGAATCGATGGCACAAAATAAAGCTTATGGCACAAAATGCCATATATAAAACGTAGTGAAGCATCCAATTCAGATGCTGTGTGTTTAATCAAGAAATTGTACATTCCAAAGCTTATCTACATTAGAGATAATAAATTTACATCATCCAACATGAAATGTAAAATTGAATGCAAATTTATGCTTTCTAGAATGTCTACATGAGATCCTTCGTATATACAGTTACCTCAAGCAAAAGAATCAATAGCAGGAAATTCCATAACCACCATTAGCAAGTGATATAACTAACATAAAGTGTAATTCTTCTCTAAGCATCCTCACTATTTATTTTTCAAGCAACATAATGCCATTGCCAGTACATTCACAGAAAACAAATGAGAGCCAAAGAAAATCACCATTCCCAACTAGACTATGAATATTTATTTAAATAAAGAAAGGGGGCAGAAAAATCAAACCATAAAAGCTCAAACTTGAAAATTACAAATAAAATAAAAAAAAGATAATTTTAGATTTAAATATGCCTCCTCCTCAAAGCCCTAGGGCAACAATTGTCAAAAAACAAATCGATCCATGATGCTCCAGCAACGGCTCTACTAATAGGAAACGATCTCTAGGGTTTAGAGTTAGGTGCGAATGTGACTGGTTACCGACCTTTGGAATTGAGATCATCGTCTGAGCTTCTAGGCGATTGAGATTATGAGTTTTCTGGCGGACCTGGAGCTGCAGATCATGGATATGTTGAAGGTAATACTGTCTGAGACCTTCCCCCTGCTTCATCGTTTTCGCGGAGCATGTCTCTTCTGCTGCTGCTTCTAATTGCTTTGTCTCGTTCGCTGCTGTCGCCATTTCCGCAGATGTTATAAACGGAGAGAGCTTAGAGGTGTACCTTTACCCCCAGAATCATCCTCAGGAGGTGTCCTGCGCCTGCGTATTCATACCCAGTTGGAGAGAACGGCGACAGGGGCTTTGCGACAAGGAGATGGGGAAAATCTTCGTCAAGCTTCGTCACACTCTTCTCTCTCCAACTTTAAACTTTGGGGAAGCCGAAGACGATTTGGCGAAGACAATTTGGCGCCATATTCGAAATTTTTGGCCGAAGAATTTTTATGGTCGATTCCAGTGTGTTTGGCTGTGGGCGTAGCTTCGACCGAACGTGTCCACGCGTCGCACATCGGCGGGGTACTCACACAACGGATCCAGATAAAGGATCCATAGGATGCGGTCCGGGTTTCTTCAACTTTCTCTTGGGAGAACTCAAACTACCAGATGGGATCCTGTAGAGGCTCTATCTGCAGTCTGCAGTAGAGCCCTCTACACGATTATGCCATCTGTCCACTTAGTTTTAATGCTACCTATACTCGCAACTAACGGAAACGTGTAGAAGGACCTACGTTAACGTGAAAGTTGCTCAGATTCAAAATTTGAATCTCAACTTTCGAGGCAGTTGCTTCTCTCTCCTCCTCATTTTCTTCTCTTATTTTCGTCTTCCTCCCTCTGTTCTTCTTCCAGTTTGTTTTCCTTTTTAGCTTTGTGTCACTGGTTTTCTCCGTTTTAACCCATATGATGCGAAGCAAAGGACCAGTGCAAATAAGAGCCAAAGATCAAAAGAAGGTATTTTTCAAATACTGGCCTCTTTGTGGGTTTACACAGAGGTGACAGAAGAAATTGGTTGGAAAGGAAAAAATAAGCAAGCGATCGAGTAAACTTTGGGAGGAACTTGATCAGAGAAGTTGCAAGGTTTGCACCATATGAGAAGAAAATTACTGAACTTCTTGAAGTTGGAGAAGACAAGCGTGCTTTAAAGGTATAAAAGAGAGAGTTGGGAACTTACAATAGGGCAAAGAAGAAGCATGAGGGGATGTCCAACGTTCTTCACAAAATGAGGTGAACTTTGCAGGAGTCGTGGAGAAGAAGAAATGAGGCGTACATTAGTTGTAACTGTATCTATTCTAATTTTATTTTTTTCCTTTAAAATGGAAAGATCAGCCGAAGCAATTTGTTTACATTTTTAGATATTATAAGTAACTTTGAAATTTTTTTTAAAAAGGTATTCATTTTTCAGCTGGAGCAATTGGTTTACATTTTTAGATCATTTTTCAGCTGGAGCAATTTGTTTACATTTTTAAAAAGATCAGCTGGAGCAATTTGTTTACATTTTTAGATGTTTCCTTCCTACCATTCTGGCTTTCATTTTTTTTTAAATGGTATTTTTCAGATTTCCTTTTCAGTTGAAATAGGGTTCGATTCTTTCCCTTTTCTCCTTTATCTTGGCTGAATCGTGAAGCCCGGAAATCTAACTTGTATCAGTCAAGCTCTCTCCCGAAATCCTGTTAGTCATGCTCTTAGGAGAGATGTGGTCGTTGTGGTCATTACAAAGAAAACATGGCTATGATTAACATCAACATTAACATGTCTTCTAATGTCAAGACATCCATGAAAGAAGTACCAAAGAAATGAAGTCCCACCAGGCTAATTTGTACTAAAGACAAAGTTGGTGGAAACTTGAGATCCGTTATGAAGTGAAAAATAACATGAACTGCTGTACTCTGTTGTGGCGAGGTTACACCATTTGTTGCACGAGCTTTTGGTGATTCATTCATCTGATTATAGGGAAGGTGATCGTGTATAAATGGAAAATAAGATGTACCAGAAACCATTAGACTGCTGCTCGTGGAGTATGGACGGAAATCAAAAACAAAATTCCTAGAAAAAAATACCTTATAATCTAGTAATTGGTAACTAAATAATTAATGATCTAGCAATAAACATTCTTGAAGGAACTCTTTGCAGATAAGGCATAAAAAATTGACATTGCAGTCGCAAAAATACAGATTCCAAATATACAGATCCTTATCATATCTTCTTTTACGTTGCTTCAAAATTTCCGTCTTCATGTCCCCATTCCATAGTCTTAAAAGAACAGTGTAGCAGATGAAGTTGCCTCATTTTCTAAACTGCTTGGCTCATTAGGCTTGGTAGATCGTACCAGCCACTAATATTAATCAGCAAGAGAAAACCACACCCTTCCATTCCCAACAATGGTGGAATCTCCAACTTGGGACAAAAATATACCAGAACGCTCGGAATCTATAAAAGTCCAATATGCAAACTGTAAATTTGTTTCGCGAAAATGAAGTTGCTCTGGACAAGAGGTCACTATACGATAGACTTGGCGGTGGGGGTCGGTGCCGCGATACTATTCAATTTTCATGCTAGAAAGTATGAAAAGAGTAAGAGAAGAGCGGGACAAAATCACATTTAGGTGCGCTTCAATCAGAACAAAAGTAAAATGATGTTCACGAGAAATTTCTGTTTCCTTCCCGTCGATGGCTTTCTTCGGTATTTTTCAGTTTCTTTCTCGTCGATGGTATTCTCAGATTTTGGACTTCCAAACGAAAAGGGCAACGAGTCCAACAAAATTTTTGGAGGGATATTTTCCCTCTCAGTTGCTTTTATTTCTGATCGAACGGCATGAATTTGATACGTTAACGTCGGTTCTTCTACACGTTTCGGTTAGTTGCGAGAATGGGTAGCATTAAAACTAAGTGGACAGATGGCATAATCGTGTAGAGGCTCTACTGCAGACTGCAGATAGAGCCTCTACAGGATCCCATATGTCAAACTACACTCGCATGTACCAAAAAGGAAGAAGGGAGAACTATACTCAGCCAATGAAGCAAGGAATAACTGACAATGAAGCAATGAATCAAAGCTCCATACTGCACTCTCCTTTTTTATTTGTCGACTCGATCGGATCAGAGAGACAAAGCGAAGATGGCGCATTTTAGCAGTTCCTCTCCTACCTCTTCTCCCTTTTTGCTTGTGTTTGTTGTGGTTCCTCTGCTCGTGATCTCAGTCGTTGTCGGTAAATTTTGTTATCAGAGCTCGTCTAATTGGTTGTATTCGCCTTCCCCATGGACGAAGAGAAGTGGTCTCTTGAGCTCTTCTGCAATCACCGCCGTTTCAAGTACAAATAAACCGTTAGATGTGCGCGCCAAAAAAGAAGCTCCCATTGACATCACCAGCTTCAATGCCTCCTCCTCACAGATTCTGCTGCCCCAAGAAACACCTCTTCTTCTCCCTCCGTCAGTAAGATCCCATTTACTTTTCCATGCATAATTTCCCAACCTGAAACTTTTTATTATTATTTTCACCATAATGCTTCAATTGATAAAAGCAAGCACTTTCTGTTGCATTATAACTCATCGTAAGCGAGCGATACCAGCAAGTTCAGAGGAAAAACCAACTAGCAAATTAAAGAGGGTGGAATTGGGCTTGGCAAGAACCCGGGTTTCCATTAGAGAGGCTTCTCAGATCCGGAACCTAACTTCCATACATGAAGATGCCGACTATGTTCCACGAGGTCCCATTTATAGAAACGCTAACGCATTTCATCGGTATGGATTGATCATTGAACTAGTGCTTTGGTAATTAATTTCTCGATCGCTGAGTCGTTGCTCCTCCTTAATTATTCCATCTATCCCCTTGATCTTCTTCCATCTTCCTCTTAATTTCAACGTACGTAGGAGTTATTTGGAAATGGAGAATCTGTTCAAGATCTTTGTTTACGAAGAAGGAGAACCGCCGATGTTTCACGACGGTCCATGCAAGAGCATATATTCCACGGAGGGAAGGTTTATTCACGAGATGGAAAAGTTCAACCGTTACCGGACCACGGACCCCGATCAGGCTCACGTTTATTTCCTTCCATTTAGTGTTGTGATGATGGTTCAGTACCTGTACTTGCCTGGTTCTCATGACATTGTGTCCATCGGACGCGCTGTCGTCGACTACGTCAGCGTCATCGCCGAGAAACACCCATTCTGGAATCGAAGCCTCGGCGCCGATCACTTCATGCTTTCTTGCCATGATTGGGTATACTATATATATATATATGATCCAGCCCAGCGAACGAGCGTTTTAAGTTTTGATTAAAAAGCTTAATTAATTAACTAATTGATTCTAGTTTCTCTCTAGGGTCCTCGAACGTCTTCCTACGTTCCTCAATTATTCCACAATTCCATTCGGGTTTTGTGCAATGCCAATACCTCCGAAGGATTCAACCCTTCCAAGGATGCATCATTTCCAGAAATCCATCTAAGGACGGGCGAAATTACAGGTCTCCTGGGAGGATTATCACCATCTCGTCGCTCCATACTCGCATTCTTTGCAGGCCGTCTCCACGGTCATATCCGACTACAGCTGCTAGAAACGTGGAAAGGAAAAGATGACGACGTACAAGTTCACGACCAGCTTCCGAGTGGGGTGTCTTATGAGAGGATGTTGAAGAAGAGCAAGTACTGTCTGTGCCCAAGTGGGTATGAAGTTGCAAGTCCAAGGATCGTGGAAGCCATCTACGCGGAGTGCGTTCCGGTGTTGATATCGGACCATTACGTTCCTCCTTTCAGTGATGTTCTAAACTGGAAATCGTTTTCAGTCCAAGTTCCTGTCAGCGACATTCCAAATATCAAGAGAATATTAATGGGTATATCACCAAATCAGTATCTGAGAATGCAGAGGAGAGTGAAGCAGGTGCAAAGACATTTCGTGGTGAATGGACCTCCCAAGAGATTCGATGTGTTCCATATGATCCTTCATTCCATTTGGCTTCGAAGACTCAATGTTCGGATTCCTCCTTGATCGATATTGATCCGTTGGAGGATTATTGCATGGAAGTGTCACTGAAACTAGCTAGCGATCCCACCTTAAGCTTGCACTCGTAGATTCATATATGCTATAAAAATAAAATTGTAATTCTGCGAAACTTGCTATTGATTGAGATTTTGTTGTAAAACAGGCTTGCTTGCCGCAGGGTAGCTAGATGCGCTCTATCTATGCCAATGGGTTGAGTTAATCCGTTCGGTTACCACCCTCATCCTCATCTAATGGTTACGGTCTGATAATTCAGAAGTTGGGTTAGGGTGGGCTAGGATTCAGTCCAAGCTGATCTTAACTTGCTTCAAATCAAATTAGTAGTGCGGATCTAACCCAGATTGCCCAAAGCCCATCCGAATTAATCCAAATAATAATCCAAAACTTCATGCGGAGGCTAAATCCCACCCATTTTCAGGTATATATATTCCGGCCAGATTCTGGCCTGGCCTGATAATCAGTGACTAAAATGCCCCCGCTGAACATATGTATTTACATTGATCAAGGGCCTCAATTATTGAGTCAATGAAATCTAGACTTACAAGATCACCCACCCAACCTATTATTATTTTACAAAGCTAGAACCCATACACAAACTGAATGGCGACAAGAAACTAGTCGCAGGAACGTGCATCTTAATCTTCCACATAGCTGTTTGTTCCTTGCAATCTGAGTCAAAGTAATTAAGGATAGAAAACAAAACAAAAACACAGTCGCAGTCTGTTATATATTATTTATTACTCACAGAGGAATAGCAAAGATAGTGCGAGTTGTAAAGCCTTAATCAACGGAACAGAGGCAAGCGTCCAGCCGTCCACTGCAGATTGTTTGACTGCTCTAGTATACATATTGCATATTAGAAGAAAAGACTACTCTGAAAAAATACTTTAATTATTTGAAATACAAACGCACAACCAGAAGAACATAGATGGAAAAAAAAGTTTAACAATCTACTAATCCCTAAATAAGCAACGAAAAAAATGAAATCTATCAAAAAAATTCTTAAAGGTAGTATTCAGTAATGAATTAATAACAAACCCTAACAAATCAAAGATCTAAAGAAACAAAAATGAGAAATCGAAGAACAAAATAAAAACCTAAATCTAAACAACTGTAACAATAATCTGAAAAGGAAACCGAAAAACCTAAAAATTCGTAACGATGATCACAACAACTCAATCACACAAGATGAAAAACAAATCAAAGAAACAAACCTTTGTCTCGTAGAAACTTCAGAAAATCGCAAGCTCCTTTCGAAACGCAGGTCTCCAAAAATCGCAAGCTCCTTTCGCTTCAGAAAACCGCAATAAAATGTTTTATAATCGCAAGCTCCTTTCACTTCTGGCCGTAAAACGTGTAATGCTCTTGCGTATTCAGATTTGCAAAAAATTTTGGTGGTCAAATTCTACTCATAAAACCCCTCTCAATCGAATAATGTTTTTAGGGTGCAAAATTATGAATTTCAAGCTTACAAATACGCTCATAATTATTACCCCCAAACAAAAAAAAAGGGCCCACAATTTTGGTCAGGCTTCAAATGGCTACTCTTATTTAAAAGGGTTAAAAAGCAATTTCACAAAATGTTGTGGCCCAACCCACCCAGAATCTGCTGCCTCTCTCGTTGGCAACAAATGAGACGTGAAAAATAACTATTGTGTTTCAGGCCTTGCATGAAAAGCAAAAAATCATTAATTATTGTGGGTTTTTAATTTAAACTTTATAGCGGCGTTCATAATAAAGTGCCGTATTGTAACAAATTTTTTTATAGGGGCATTCCATTAAAAAATGCCGTAATAAATTATTTTATAATGGCATTTAATAGGAAAATGCTGTAATAAATTGTTTTATAAAATGGCACTTTTAGAAAAATGCCGTAATAAATTGTTTTATAACGGCATTTGCATATGAAATGCCGTATTAAGGCACTTATAACGACACTTTTATATAAGTGCCCTTATATTAGTGTCGTTATATCACTTTTTTTTGTAGTGAAAGTATAAACCACTTGAACCAAATATATAAAAGTTCAACACCACATATTATTTCTAGCTAGCATAAACCACTTGAACGAAATATAGAAAGGTTCAACACGGTCTCCACACGGTGATATGTAAATGTAGAGTCATTTCCTTGCTATGCAGGGACTGGCCTGTAAATGATCGCTGAGCCGAGCCGTGATAAGGCCTTATTTTTCTGAGCTCGGAGTTAGGTAAGGTTGAGGTTTTGTTTCACACTATCACTTTTTGCCTTTTTTGGGTGAACGTTTCACACTATCACTTTTTTTTTTATTTTTTGGTAAAAAGGTCTTCTTAACATATTAATTAATTAGGGCCCAACATGTCAACTCTCTTGATTGTGATGGTCTTTCCCAGAGGGTCCATCCTAATATGAAAGTCATTGGAAGGAACCTTCTGGTTCTCCCTCCCTACGCGGTTTCTTCCTCGTATAAATTGAAGGCCTCATGTAACGGATCTCGTACCTAGTATCTCTTTAACATTTCAGTTGAATTCCATATAGAGTGAAGAGGCTTTTTTAATTTCTAAGGGGACTTGAAATGAAGGTACGCCCACTCGAATATCCTTTTGTTTTTTCCTCCTTGAAATACATTAAATTTTGCTGTGTGCTGTGTGCTGTTCGATACAAATCTGACATTGCATGTCTTTTGTGACTGTGTACAGCAAAAGATAACAGTGAAGGTACAAATGAACTGCGAGAAATGTCGAAAGAAGGCCCTCAAAATTGCAGCAGAAGCGGGTACGTACGCATATCGATCAAACCTTAATTAGCTCTCGCATGCATGTAAATTAAAAACTAAAAGTTTGGCTGTACTGGTCAATCGATCGATCTGATAATATTGGATGTTTCAGTGGTTTCCGGCCGGCAAATAATTAATGTTAGGCTCCATCCAACCACGCCCGGCCCTGGGGCATTTTCCATCCAATTCTAGCTAGCTAGGCATGCATTCTTAATTTTTGTCTTTCGCATTAGTGAGAAATCTAGCTTCAGATAGATGAAAGAATTCTCGAGTTCTTCCATGTATATGAAGCAGCTTCTGGGCCGCGAGGATTAATGGAGCTAGGCTTCATATTCTACGATTAATTGGAGAGAATATACAAGTCTAAAAAGTCTTAAATCAATGAGAATAGAATTATTAATTATGAGATGGAGCGTGAATTTGTAGTCTCATATATTAATTTTTATACTCGCAGGCGCAGACTCGTTGGCGTTACAAGGAGAGGATAAAGATCTCGTGGTGATAACTGGGGACGGAATTGACGCCACAGGACTAACGCGCCGCTTGAGGAAGAAGGTTGGATGGGCGGACATCATCAAGTTGGAAGAGCTGAAGCCCGCAGAGAAACCGACTTCCGACTCTATCGTTCCTGTCTCCTACGGCCACTACCAGTACCCGCCCTTTACGACGTACGAGGTGATCCATTACTACTAGTACTAGCCCAAACCAAACTCTCCATCCAACGGTCCTGGTATCCAAGCTTTGAGGATCGTGGAAGCATTCTGATACTGCTTGATATCGATATGTGTCCGACGGCAATGACTTACAAAAATTTTAATATTCCTTTTCATGCGGCTGGATTTTGACGAGTGCGTCTACTAAACTGCACCTACAAAATTGTTGACACTAACAATTTCCATCGATCATTGGCTTGGATGGCCAACCTAATGGAGGAGACGATGTCAGTACTGTGACCTCTCTATAAAACCTGAAGGGTCTAAAGTGTAATTTCAAAAATCTGTTGGGGTAACTGTGTGATTAGTGCGTAACTCAAAAGGATCGAGGCTTTTGTAATTTATCCTCCTTTTTAAAGATCACTCGTCTTCTTTCCGCGCGAAATGTATTGTATATTTTTATATCGACTTACAAAAACAGTACATAAGAGCCTGAGTTTCATGTTTAAGATTAAAGACCAGACATCGGCTTCATGCGTAAGATTAGAGGAGCCTCAGACACTATCTTCTACCTTCATTACTTGCCATCGTGCCCAAGAAACCAAATTTTGATTTCAATCTCTTACCTCCTTCATGCATATATCGATTTATCCTTTTTTAGCTAATTAACATTATCTTCTCTGCAACCCGCTCATATCAAAGATGAAGGAAACAAATGGCAAAAAGTAAAACAAAATATAAAGCCAATGACATTTATCAGTACATTTTGTTCAATTTAGGTTAAAAGAGCATACTCTATGGGTAAATTTACCTATTACGAGGGCCCTTACCAAAAAAAAAAAAAAAAACCTATTACAGAGGGCTAAATTTCGTATTTTATAAACCAGTTAAAGGAGACATATGGAAGAGACTGAAAGCAAACTCTGGTTTTCTGGGTAAGGTTGAAAGTGATGAAACTAGACGGAAAAATTTGTAATAATAAGTATAATTTAGGGTTAGCAAAGAAAATTTTCCAATTCACTTTCGTTGGATGATTGACACTTTCTATATAAAAATTATAGATACATCCGCCTTTTAACAACGATGGTTAAGGATATACTATAGATGCAACGAGCCGCGTTTGGGGCAGGTTTTGGTCAACCCTAAGCTACTCCTATGAAGTTTAACCAATACCAAACCCTAACCCACCCAATGGGGCGGGGCAGGTCTCCGGTTGGAGTATAAAATATAAAAAAGGTATTTTTAGAATAGTATATATATATATATATATATATATATTAACAAAATGTTTATTAATAAGATAGGTATTTTTATATATGATATACATGAAAATAATATTTAAAATATATAAAAATAAAATTTTAATATATGAAGGTAGGACTTGGGACATGTTGGGCTAAACCCAAACCCGCCCCTAATCCGATTTTAGCCATCCCAAACCATAACCAGTAGAGGCAAGGCAGGGTAGGGAGGTTGCATGTTTAACCCTTCCCTTAATGATGGTAGCTCATAACTATGAATAAAACATTTAACTTTTATCATCTATTCTTGCTTACTTTAAAAGGGAAATATTAAAATAATTTATTTATTCAATCTAGTTATTTATTTATTCAATCTAACATATATAGGAAAGCAAAAGTTTCAAAGCCTAGTTTTTTTTTCCTCCACATGATTACCATCTTTTTCCTTCCAATTTTCCTTGTTGGTATCATATAAAAGCCTCAAACACCCGTTTCTTTTTCCTGTGGCAACTTTTTCTCTTTCCTCTAATCTAGACTAACACTTAAAACGCCAAGCCTAAAAACCCTTTTCTTTCTCGCCACTCTCTTCAATCTCAAACAAGATAACACAACAAGGCAAAAATAAAGATATAAAAATATATATCTAATAGGACAAAAATAAAGAAAGTGTAAAATTTCATATGCTAAGATTTTTATGGATTTCCACAACCTTTTCCTAATATTTTAAGCTTTAAAATTTTTTTATATTAAATTATTATTTAGATCAACTACTACATGTAAGTTACCTTCTCAAATACGCATGACCTTTACTAATTTTTAGTTCTTATTTTTCCTAATATTAGATTATTTATTTGAGTAATTGAATTTTAGAATTTTTCTACAATTTTATAAGTTTTTAATATTTTTCAAGACTAAGTAATAATTTAAATAATTATTGACCACTTATTTAAATCGCTTTTATGACTTGAAATGTACACCATTGATATTACGTTGTTTAATCATATGCTACTATTTTCAAGAAATATTTCAAATTTTTATGAATTTCCATTATGTTTTAATATTTAATTTTAGAAATTCATTTTTTGTGCAAATATTAAAAAAAAATACATTTTGCTATTAGAAATTTATATCACAAATATATATTAAAATTCAACCATTTGCATTAATTATCAATTAATGATATAACTTTTTAAACATTAAAAATTAATTTTTATTTAAAAAATTACTAAGCTTTGTTCAAATTGAACCGTAAACTTACCAACATAAAGAAAATATTTTACTAAAACAGATAAAATTGACTTACGAACTAAAGTAGGCGAAACAAATGGAGAGAACTTATTGCTCTCTTAAATTTATTGAGACGAAATAATTTCACTTATCTCTCTTAAACTTAGTGGCAAAAGCAAAAATTTCATTCCTAGTGGTAAATTAACAAAGCTACCAGCTCAACGAAAGATATTCATTTTTATACGAAAACAACGGAATTTTGACAACACGGACGAAATTTCACCTACATGGCAAACCAGGTATCGTTCCAGGAAATGCTGGAGGCCATATCTACGCTTCGGAACTGCCATACTAAGGTATCGTTTGGTAATGCTTTTTAGAAGTGCCTTTTTTCTTTTGATAACAAAAAATTGCTTTCGAAAGCAAAAGTAATGTTTGGTTATGTACACATAAAGCAATTTATAAGAAGCAAAAAAGCAATGAAAAAGAAGCATAGAAATGTTGCTTCTCATTTTAACCATAAATTTACTTTCTTACTTCTAAAACCCTATACACAAAACTACACTGGGAAATATTTGACCCATTATGTCCAATCCAATCTGAATAAACGGGTTCAGGTTGACCCGTGTAATAGTTGGGTCAGCTTCGGATTAGGGATTTAGTAACCCATTCGTACTCGGGTCAACTAGAATCTAGTATGATAATGATCTATTTTAACCCGATAATGACCCGCTTAACACAATAATGGTCCGTTTAATCTGATAATGACTCGTTTAACCCAATAATGACCCGCTTAACCCGATAATTACCCGTTTGATATGATAATGACCTGTTTGACCCTAAATTTATTACTAATTCACGTTATTTTGATAATGACCTGTTTGACCCTAAATTTATTACTAATTCACATTATTTTGATAATAACCCGTTTGACTTGATAATGATTCGTTTGACCCTAAATTGTATTACTAATTCACGTTATTTTGATAATGATCCATTTGACTTGATAATGACCCGTTTGATTCTAAATTGTATCACTAATTCACGTTATTTTTTATTATTGTATTTTTTTTATAAGTAAAAAATAAAAAAATTTAATTGGATCGATAGATTAAACCTGATTATTGACAAGTCGGGTTTAATTTTGGATTTTCCCAACCTACCAATAAACAGATTCAACTTAAATTGACTCGATTATTGCTCAACCCGTTACAATATACATTAAGTATATTTTTAAGTAGAATGCATCAATTGTTTACAGTTGTCTTATATGATAGCATAAAAATAATTTATATGCTACTATAATTACTAAATATATTTTTTTGTTTCTTAACAACAAAACAAAAGTTTACCAAACAACTTTGCTTCAACAAAAGATCTTCTAAAAACCAAAAGCGTTACGAAACAAAGCCTAAATCACCAATGTCAACATTACCTTCGTCACTTCCAACCCCATTTTTATGCATATTAAGGTAACTAGATACCAGAAGACCATGTAAAACAAAGAAAAAGAAAAAGAAAAATAAAACAAAGCCATACAACCAGCTGGAACACAGGTCACATATATGATCCAATTAAGGCAATAAGGGAAATTTTTGTTCGGAATTGTGTCCCAAATGCCACGCCAGCTCCCAGCTATATAGTCTCCAGCACGTTATACAAATGTCTGAAAGTGGTGATTAGTTTATCCGAAAGCAATACGCAGGACGATGACAATCAAGAGAATAACCGTTGGGGAATGATAAGAAAGAAAAAGAAGACTACAACGCCAGCATCTTGGAAGCCCATCCTAAAATGCACTCTGCAGACAAGAAATTGTGCTCCTGCAACTTGTAAGATTGGTAATCCATGTCGACTATCTAAAACTTGAAATCTTTCTTCTTTGATTTCCCTTCCTTTTCTTGCATTTTTCGCCTCCTTTTCTTTTCATTCTGCTCCAAAATGGTCAACTCAGCAAAAGTAATTTAACTAAATGGATAATAGTAGAGAAACACAAAAGTGATCAACGCACCTCTGCAACCATGTCACTAAAATCTTCGCGCTGGCTCCGCAACTTCTCCTCTTCTCTTGCTTCTTCATATCTGAAATACATATCAAATTTATCAACAAACAGTGTAACTGCAATCTGGAGTTACAATTTCAGTATTGATCAGAATTCATCTCACTTGGCAGCCAAAACATTGTCCAAACTTTCCAGTTCTTCTGGTTGTAAAGTAACATCCACTTTGTCAGCCTTTTGGCCTCGTAGCAGATCAACCTGTTCAGGAAAATCAATTATTTCTTCCCATTGAACAAACAGATGATGTGTCTATCAGAATCCAATGTTGAAAGGAAACTATAATTCCTAAGAGTTTATCTAATTATACACTTATGTCCCCAAACATAATACGAGAGGCACTCCCAAATACTCACCCTTTTGGCAGCTGATTTGTCTTGAGTGCCAGTACTGACAACATACCTATATTTATAAAACCATCCAAAAAAAATTTATGTCAACCTACAGAACCACAACGAATTATAAACAATAGATGAGATTCTCATAGACTTTGTCTTGACTTAATTCAAAAGCAAAATACATACGTGTGCGTTGTCCCAAGCAAGGTCCCTGGAGCAATCTTTTCTTCCTTTTCTTCAAGAACCTTCATAGAAAAAAACAATTTTAGACAAAATGAACAAACAAAAAAGAATAAAAAATAAAATTCCATCAAACTCCATTACTCTTAGTTCAATAAAAGTTAAATAAGTATAGGAAATCACAAGCTCCTAAATTGCCAAAACTTTATTACATGCATAAAATAAGGTTCTTACCTGGTATAGAGGTCTCTCTGGCTCCTTTCTCTGTTGTTTTCGGAGGTCAATGACATCAGGCGTTTCCACTCCAGTGGGTGTGCTGAACAAATAAATATAAACTCAATTATAATGGTGATGCTAAGACTATATTAGCTAGGCAATAGAAAGATTCCACACCTTGAGAGACTGTCTACTGACTGAATGCCTGCTTCTAGTTCTTCTTCTTCAATCTGTTCTTCCTCCTCTTCTTCCTCTTCCTCTTCTTCCTCCTCCAAATCACCCCAATGCTTGCTTCGATCAACAGGCTCTTCCTGAAACCAGAGAGAAAAATATGGGGGATTAAGGATTGGGGAGAGAGACATCGTCACTCTTCTAAATTGTTCTTTGGACACTAATTAGGAGCTGATTATGAAGAATCAAGAGGACTCATTTCCTGCCTGGCATTTTCCTTTACCAATGAACATTTCTCACAATGAACATTATGGGCATAAAAAATACCTCATAATTAGGCTGATCTTGTTGATGGACCCCAAAAACATCCCCATATAATGGGCGACCAAACTACCAGTATGAACATCAAAAGATTTAAAGGGTTAGTCAAACATCTAATAGCTCTCATCAGAAATCCGTGACATGGTTTAAACTGAACAAACTCACCTCATCAACAGGAGGTTTACCCCATCCTCCAGGATGGTAACCAAAACTAGCCCCAGGAGGAATGGGAGCATTTAATCCAGGAATTTTAAGATGCGGATATGATGGCGGAGGCCCGTATCTCTGTTAAAAGGTACATTTGTTAGTCCTATTAAATCAGGTGCTGTAAATGAATTTATAATATAACATCACGTGTCTGACATGTTCTTGAACAACCTGCATATTGATAAGCCACGGAGGAGGAGCACCATCAGGCATACCAAGAGCTTCCTTTAATTCATGGGACAACATACCTGGCTTCATCTCCCTAAGCTTCACCTATATAACCACAAAGAGGAACTTATAAATAACAAGTTATTCAGTTTCCACCGTCTGACTACGCTATCACCCAAAAAAAAAAACAAAAGACAAAAAACAAAAGAAAAATGGCAGCTAGCTATTCACTTTCTACCATCTGACTACCCTATCACCCCCAAAAAAAAAAAAAAAACCAAAAGAAAAGAAAAAATGACAAGTACTTCATTTTGTCACCAAAAAGTTACAAAAGCCAATCAAAAAAACTTTATGCTTCCACTTTGCCTCGTAAAAGTACATTACAAATTAAGGCATGACATTTATGTGCATGGAGTTGTCAACATAGGCCAAAGGATATCCCTATCAGCTGGTTGTTAGCAAATTGTACATTATCCCTCCACATGGAAATAATTCTTGGTGAAGCAAGGAAACAGAATCTGGTGCACCCAACAAGGAAAAATCTGTTCGTGCAATATCAATGTTTGGAAAGAATAACATTCTCGTAAACATCTAAAATATAGGACGTAACAAAATAGAGCAGTAAAATCTGTATACAGCATATTCCATTTGGAGCAAGTTGGCAGTAACTACATTCATGTACTTACTATCTTATCCAATGTTAGATAACCCAGTCACACGGCAATGAGTATCAGCTGGTAGAGAATATCCAAAACCTCCAAAAGAACATGTATGAAGAAAAAATCACATTATTTCATGATGACCCATTGCCCAGGTATAATGAAACTAGTTTCACTATTTCAGTTGCTTCCAATCTAAGAAACCAATAAAACACAATCATTCTCCCCAACTCCAAAAAAATTTGTAAGAGAAAAAGATGAGTACGTTTACAGGACACCAGGGTCAAGTGCAACACAGAAATACAATCAGCTCAAATGCAATATAATATAATGATAAGCAAAGAATATATACCTCAAACTCTTTTCCTTCATAATACAGGTCACCGTGAGAAGTAAGCTTTGGCTTAGTCTGATATTTAAAGAAAGCATCATGAAGAACCTGCAGAATGGAACAAATTGATGACAAAAGGAAGGGAAAAAGAATTAAAGTTATATAAAAATCAGATTTGATAAACAAGCACATAAGAAGTTTCCCATCACGAAGAACATGCACTGGGAAAAATTCATGGAATAGATACAGGAGAAAGAATTAGAAAGTGTATAACAAACTGAATTAAACATGTATCTAACAAGTTTGGCATTGTCCTCTACGGTCGAGATACTCATCAAAATTCACCAAGTAAATAAGGTGCAGAAGCTTTGGATATACCTGATAATCAATATCCATCTTTCCCATCTTTGGTTGCATACGCTCACGTTGCTTTTGTTTCAACTTCTTACTGTCCTCTTTCTCAATGTATGCCTACATAAGAAAAAAAAAGTTTAAATTGTGGACCAAGTTAAATATATTCCTTATTATTTCACACATTCCAACGTCTAACCACCACCACCCCCCCCCCCCCCCCCCCCCCCCCAAATACCAAAAAAGCAAAACAAAACCGCTGGGCTATCTAGAACTTCGTCAGGCATTTGATCTGAAGGCTACAACCTTGTTTAAACAGGAGTTTGGCACATGTCTCTTTTTTGCCGCTCAAATGAGTGGGTTTAATAAGAAGTAACAATGCTTGGAGAAGCTAAAAAAGAAGAGCATCAACTGTCCAATGATTTAGCGAGACAGAGAGAGAGTAGGGGTGGCAACAGTTTGGTTTGGAAGAAACCAAAACACCTTTTTTAAGCATAAAATCAAAACTGAACGTTTTGGGAACAACTTAAAATTAAGAATGGATCTTGGGCACAACTTATATTTCAAGGACAAACTAATGCTGAAGGATACAAACTGCAACATTTAGATGAGATATGTTTACCTATATATACACAATCAAATGAAAAAACCAAAAATTGGGTCAGTTCTTGACAAATATACTAACTAAGCTGCTATCTAACATATGACCTACATGGTAGTATAATAATGAGACCATAAGCAGAGCAGACCTAATAATTTAACATTACAGATTTTCCCTGACTAAGATCCAGTTCCCACTGGGGAATTTTCATGCCGAAGTCATTAATATCATGCTGCCTTGTTTCATTTCAGTACGAAATCAAGAGTATTAATGGATAACAAAGATCCACAAAAGACATGACACCACTATGCTGTCATATTATGCCTGCCGAATGCTTGCTCTAACAATTGGTAGACTATTTGGGGGTAGACTAAAGATGCCCGCTACATGATAAACTACTCCCACAATTAACTAAAAGGAGCCTGAGGTCAGGATTCCTTGCCTGAATCTAACAGGCTGCATTCCTTGTTTCACTATTTGAGGCCGGCTGGCTTGGTGTTTGTGCACTATGCTAAGCCCCCAGTCTTCACCATATCATTTAGCAAGAAGGAAAGATGATTCATGACATTTTTCTGATCTTTTCACGACAAAAATTTACTGAAAAGGTTTTCTGCAGTTATCCAAGTCAAAACCATAACAACTTAAAGAAAGAGGAACCATGTTCAATTATTTGAAAGAAGAAAAATAAAGATACACATATAATTAAAAAAACACACAGAAAGAAAGGGATAGCAAAGAGGTGGAAAGAGGAGAGGAAAGAATAAGTAACATACTTGTCCTGAAAAAGATGGTTTTCTCTAGACACTATGCTTTAAACAGGAAGAAAAAATTACATTTCTACTATTATTTGTGAGCCCTACATTGCTTACTTGTCTTATTTTCTCAATTCCTGTAGCAGCGATGAAGTCAGGAAGCTGAAAAGGTTGTTTCTCTAGACACTATGCTTTAAACAGGAAGAAAAAATTACATTTCTACTATTATTTGTGAGCCCTACGTTGCTTACTTGTCTTATTTTCTCAATTCCTGTAGCAGCGATGAAGTCAGGAAGCTGAAAAGGTTGTTTCTCGATACCACGTTTACCCTGCAAAAGAAATCAGCAAAGAGAAGAAAAAAAGTTTAAGTCCAAAGAATTCAATGCTAAATAAATGAAGAACAAAACAAAATTAATCTCCCAATCTTAATAAGATCATTCATATGAACTAGAATTTTAAGGTGCTCTAAAAGCACACAATTTCTGCAATATCAAGAAGAACTAATTCAGTTTGAAAGCTAGATGATAAGATTTTGGAAAACAAGTTCCATGACCAAAAACATAATCAATAGGACACCACCAAGTCCATGTTCTTCTGAACTCCACCATACAAACCGGCCATTTGACCTAAAACCATAATTTCTGCAAAACATCATGATACACAACTAACTACTCCCCACCCACCCTAGCAGCATATTAAGAAGAAAACGATTCAAGGGGCCCCTTCGACTGGCATGTGCTGCCTCCATGATAGTTACAGCTTGTCCCCTGCAAGAACCACATATACATAATAAGAGGGGTGAAACCTTATTGACTTTATCTTCCCTCGCCCCATTATGTGAACCCCTCATACTGTGTATATCCATTAATAATGCAAATTAATGGATGCATTTAATAACTTGTGTCGAGTTTATATCAAATCTGATTACTAACCTGTAAAAACTTCCTTTTCTGAGACCAATGCCTTGGTACGGGAACAGTATTGCGGTATGACTTTAGATATACAAGCAGCTTTGGGTCTGATGCTGTTGCATCCCATACCTAGGATACAAAACACAGGCACATTTACTATGACAGTTTGCAAAAACATGGATTTTGTATATTATAAAATTCAAAAGAAAGTCATCATTATAAACTAGATATAAACGTATACATAAGATTACATGACAAAGCATGAAAATCCCTGTATAAAATTATGCTCCTAGGGAGAATAATAAAGGAAATCTTACAGTTAAGATGAAGTGACACAGATTAATGATTTAAGCGACAAACAGACATATGACAGAGGCAGCAAGAGAAGCTCAAATCTCAAAGTCCCACGAGGAAAGCATCAATCAAAGTTGATTAAAGACAAAAACAATGGAATGCAAAATCCAATAAAGCTGCTTTGAACTTAGGGAAAAAAGGGAAAATTATCAAGGACGTCCATTATAACTGATAGAGCTACATAAAGGATACAAAATACCTTCAAAAAGCTTAGGGTTTCTTAAGTGATGGTAGCAGTATAGGAAACCTTGGAACTTCTGGTGCAGGAGGCGTTTTCAGAAACAAGGTTGGTTTAATAGTTCACGTGTTCTCAGGGACTATCTGAGTTACTAACACTATAGTGTAGAACTATCAGCACTTCTTATTGGTTTGAAAGAAGATTTTCACCATGACTTCTGAAATCTTTAGGTCGAAGGAGGCTCTTCTACGGTGCCATCATGGAGGAAAGGAGGTGATGAACTTTTTGGAATCTCTCCCATCTTATCTGTTTGGCTACATTTCTGGCACATGGGTTTAACTTTTCGTTCAACCATGCCCCTGGAACAGTCAATAGGCTTGCCAATCACTTGGCTAGAATGGAAGCTATCAAAGAAACGTTGCGTACAGGATTGTAGCATGATGAGAACATTGAAGGGCTGAAAAATTGTAACTGAATCTGGCTTTGGTTTTCCTTGAGATCGGGTCTGGTATTTTGAAGTTAAATGTTTCTGATTTTGTTGTTCTGTTTTTGTTCCTATGAACTTCTTCATGTTCTAATAAAGTAACCATTTCATAAAACATAAAAATAATTAAAAAACTTCAAAAAGAGAAGAGCAGGAAAAATATACCTCAACAACATCGGGCCTAGAGCAAATTTGTTTGAGTTCAGCAATTTTCATTCTTCTTTGAAGCTATAGCAGTACAAATTGAGTTAGGGTTCTACAATACCAAGAGAAATTTAACAACCACAACCAAATATTAAAAAAAAACGAAAAATGATTAGGGCATCACGCAAGTCATTGAACCTTTTTCTTCTTATTAGAAAGGCCTTTCTCTTTTTGCTGAGTGTCCTGCTCTTCTTCTTCTGAATCCGAGTCCGCTTTATTGTTGGATGCGGAATTCTGACCTGTTTCATCCTTTTTATCATTGACCTGCACGAGAATAAAAACGTATAGTTACATATACAGAGAAATTCCCAAAGTACTTGGATGTTTTCATCATTCATATGTCTGTTTATATAAACAGGCGTACCTCAGCGATGGCAGCATCATTACTGAAGCTGAATTTCTCAAAAACCTTTTTGAAATCTTCAACAAGCGTGTCCTCTAATTCGGCCTTCTCCGGAACATACTCCACTTGAATTTGCTCACCATCCTAACAAGTTCCCCGATTATTTCTACTTCTAGATATACGTATATCAATAAAAGAAATATTGAAGCTCGAACATATCCAACGATTCGAGGGCAGAATATAAAGCTTATAGTTCAAATATGAAGGAAAAAAAACCTAATTTACGTTCTGATGTAGGCCCTCTAGTTTTAAGGGCACAAGTGGTTTTAAATATGGAAAGAAAGGGGGGAAACCCTAAATTTTAAGAAAGGTCGTACTTGTTGAGGATCAATGTTCTCTTTGGCGTCATCAGCGTCACTCTGATCGTCGAAGGCACCGTTGCGGAAAGCGGATCTGTTATTTTTTTTCTGCTTTCTTCTCCTGCGGCGTCGATCGCTCTCTCTGGATTTACGATTGGATAGAGCTCCTTCCAAGTCTAGGTTACGCAGATCGACGTCTATGGAGCCGTTGCTCTCCCTGCTTCCATTCGCCGCCTCTGCTGGCATCTTCGCCTTTCTTTCACTCGCTTACTCGCGCGCTCTCTCTCTCCCTCTCGCTGCTGGGATGAGACGCCGCGATAACGCCCAGAACAAGTTTTTATGATCAATATATGTTTTACGGAGACTGTAAAAACAGCTAGTCTGGAGTTGGACTTTATATATCGTCTATGGCCCGTCCTCACCATCAAGTCTTTTTCTTTGCAAAAGACTCAATCAGGCTTGGGCTGGCGTATCTTCTATCTTTCCCTTGAAATTACCCAAACCCATGTGTTGAAGACTAAAGTTTAATCAGTTAAGCGCAAATATTATCCAATGCATAATATGTAAAAACCAAAAGAGACTATTTCAGAGAGTCAAGTGAAAGTGAAGAAGGTGCTGCATGTACTAGCATTAAAGTCATGGACTCGTCATAGCCTTGACCAGGGATCCACTCCTGCCTTCAACACAATAAAAGGAGAATGCTTGGGACTTGGGAGTCTACTCAAGTTCAGACTACCAGTTGTCCGAGTTGCTGCACAATGCGGCTCACGCGAATCCAAGATTGTTGCGCTTTCCTTTGGAGGAAGTGCCTATCCGTGCAAAAATAAAAAAATAAAAAATCTTTTAATGTAACGATTAGTCTTCTAAAAGGAATGGATCATTCATTGTGCCTAAACAAGTGAAGGATAAAAGTTAATCATTGAAATACCATTCCTCCATGGAACAGGTGTCTCTCGTTAGAATGGAGATAAACATCGCATGTTTATTAGTTTTATCTTTAAATATTTATTTGGTGTACATATATTGTTTAAGTAAAAGGATAATATACATTTTATCATATGAGGTGTATTAGCCTCACTTACTGAGTTTCATGGAGACTCACCATTACATTTTGCTAGGAAACCAGTAATCTAAAGGTAATGGAAAGAAGTGAAAGGATGATGATTTGAATGATGAAACATTTGTTTGAGTTCGTTATTTTTTTTGGCAAGAAACTTAGAGTGACACGTTATTTTATGAACCATTTGGCTTCTAGAATGTAATCGGTTGTATTTGTTTAAACCATGGTTCGAGTTGGTTTAATATTGGTTTTGGATTTTTTTTTTCTATTTGGTTTCATTTCCGCTGTAACTATGGTTTTGAAATATTAAATGAAATTGTCAAGTATTTATTGGAGAATGAATGTATTTTGGTATTCACTTACAAGCAAGGTTACGTCTGGTCCTACATGTGTATCGTTATACGCTATGTATGGATTTAGGGCGTGACATTAATAGTAGCAAAAGAAGAAAAACGATAGAGTTCTCTATCGAGAGAGGTCATAAAAATAATAAAAAGAAGAGATGAAGAAGAATGCGAAAAAGAGGGACAACTTTATAAAATTTTGAAATGTCTCAGACGATCATTTGATAGCAACATCAGATGATCTGATCCAAATCAACTTCTACAGACACACAGTATGCATTTGATCATTGACTGTTGCAGGTTCTTCTTTCTTGTGCTTGCAGGGGATTCAAGTTCCTTACGTTCTTGAGAAGAAAGAAGCCAAAAAGGGACCAAGATACGTTAACAAGTTACATCTTTTACATATGATTTTCTTATGTCTTTTCTTTCTATATTCGAACCTAACTTAGATCAACATAGATAGTGAGAAAGAATCCATCGAGATGATGTCTCCAAATCAAATATCTGAACATTGAGGGGTGGCTTCTCATTCTGCATCATTCAGATAGTTCTAAATTAAATTTACTTTTCATCGTTGACAATGATAGCAACAAGGTTAGATACAGCAAATTAATATGACCCATCCCACCAAAAACCTTTTGGACAGGTTTGATTGAGATTTTTATAGGGCAGTTGGTAGCGGGTCAATTTGCTAATAAATATTTTACGTCTTTGACTAGTCTAAACATTAAAATTCCCTGTTTATACATGTATTTTTGTATCTATTAAAAGGGATTTGAATGAGCCCGGGTTTGCATTTCTCAACCCTATTCAACGAGAAAGTTTAGATTGAGAGCAGATTTATGAAACCAATGCTAGTTTGAGTTGAGTCCAACCTATTGTCCACTCATATTATACTTAGGCTATTAAAAAAATGCCTTAATAAGTCATAAATTGAAATTAATTGCTTAACTAAGCAATCCCATCAAAAAAAAAAACCTTAGATAGTGGTAAATTCTCCTTACTAATAAATTTTCCAAATTATTAATAGTGATACTTTATTATTTTTTTTTTCTCAACTGTCCATATGAATCTTTTTCTAGCTTGGTAGTTTTCTTTTGGGTTTTTTGCATCCATACCCCTATATTATTGTATATTTGCATTTATATCCTCATATTTATATTTATACCCCTCTATTTATCAAAATCGTTATAGTCATACCCCTGACGTTAAAATCCGTTAAGTTTGTTATTTATTTTTTTTAAATGACTAAAATAACCTTTTGCAAAATAAATGATTTTTACATTTATCCCCCTATATTATCTCATATTTGCATTTATACCCTTATATTATTATATTTATTGCCTCTGTTACCAAAGCCATCAATATTAGGGCTTTTTGCATCCATACCCCTGTATTATGATATATTTGCATTTTTGTCCTTATGTTTTAAGTATTTATACCCATACTCCTCTACATATCATAACCATTACAACTGTATCCATACCCCTGTATTTATACCCATACTCCTCTACATACCATGTAAACATGCTATTAAGGCTATCATGCAGAAGAAACACGATCTTGAAGAATGCTGTGATAAAGCTTATCACATTCAAACATATCAAGCAACTTATGCATATGTAATTCATAGTATCCTTGATCATAAGTTGTGGTTTCAAGTCATTCATGGTCGTAATGTCTATCGACTTAGCACATATCGACTACCAAGACGACCCAAAAAAGACAAACGACGTGATGTGGATGAAGCTGAATCAAGTCAATACAGGCCATCTAAAAGGTGTGGAAAGTTAGGCTATAATAGACGTACATGCAAATAGGCAATTCCTAGTACAGGCGAAAGGCAGGTATGGCTGTAGAGGAGTATGGGAGTATGGGTATAAATACTTAAAACATAAGGACAAAAATGCAAATATATCATAATACAGGGGTATAGATGCAAAAAGCCCTAATATTGATATTTTGGTTACAGATGCAATAAATATAGTAATACAAGGGTATAAATGCAAATATAAGATAATATAGGGGGATAAATGTAAAAATCATTTATTTTGCAAAAGGTTATTTTAGTCATTTAAAAAAAATAAACAACAAACTTAACGGATTTTAACGTCAAGGGTATGACTATAATGATTTTGATAAATAGAGGGACATAAATATAAATATTAAAAACATGAGGATATAAATGCAAATATACAATAATATAGGGGTATGGATGCAAAAAACCCTTTTCTTTTTCAGTACTTTACTTTTCACGATGTGGAAAGCATTTATATTGCAAAGACTACATAATGTACTACAAAGATAGGTGTATGAAAAGATTAATATATACAAGGAATGGACATTTTGAATGAACAATTAATGTATACAAGGAATGAACAATTAATATATACTTAGACAAACCATGCCACGACGAAGCTTCAAGAATGCAGGTATAATCGCATACAAGGGACTCCCGTTTTAGGGAAATCTTATAACATAGGATGCATATGTTAAGGATGAAAGATTTAAGAGAGAATGGAAAAAAAAAAAAAGTATATGATCTCTAAGCTGGGGTGCAATGGGCCAGGCTTTGGCAGGCTTGGTTCGGGCCAAGGTATTGGCATCACACAACTTATGTAGGCCCAAGCCTGGCCCGAACCTACAACGGGCCTAGGAGTGCTTGTCCAAGCCCGGCCCTATAAATTCTTATTAAGCCCATGCCCAACCATTCCCTACTTTTTAATAACAAAAATATATGTTGTTTAATAATAATTGTTGATTTTTCTAATGTTAATAAACTTAATAAATCATGTGAATATATATATATATATGTACACACACTAATTTAATAAATTGTAAATGGTACAAACTACACTTATTATAACATTAACCTTATTATACAATCATAAAAAATACTATAACACTATTGCAACAACCTTTTATGTGAAGAAATATCTAGAAATATATATAAATAATGTAAAAATATTCTTAAACAAGTAACTAAATCTTCAGAGCAAGCCAGGCCAGGTCATAAATGTCTCAACACAAGCCTGCCCTATAATTTATATGACCCTTAAATATGCGGCCCGGCCCAATCCTATGGGCTCAAAAACCTTGCCCAATCCTGGTAAAATATCAAGCTGGATGGGTCACCCGACCCATTGCCACCCTTATCTCTAAGTTAAGTTATCATTGTTTGTTAGGATGATTTCTTCTTGTAAAATATTCTCTTATCTTCAAGAATGTATTTTTTGTCTTTCAAATTTACTTAATTCTAAATAGATAATATTTGGAGAGGTCATTCTAATTATAAACATTGGGTGGTATTAGGATTGTGATAAACTTGGCACATGACGAGATGCTTCGACTTATGCCAAGAACTTCATCGTTTGTTTGAAGCCTAAAATATCCTAGGTCAGAAATCAAGTCTTCATGCCAGCTGCTGATGACATCCATGCCCATGGCTGCCACACTTTAAAGACTTCCAGAAATACCCCATGTAGGCTCATGCTTGAGACGAAAATCTCTTCTCCGGAAGTCTCATTAGGGCTCTCACATAATCTCTACTAAGTAAATAACAAATAAGGGTAAAATGGTCATTTTTTGGACACATTTTGGGAATATGCCCCAATGAGACTTAAGCATCATCTCATTCACAAGATATATGGTTTGGTTATTTGTCCTTTTCTGCTAGATGAAAATTACCAATAACATAATAAATATGCACAAAACTGCCAAATTATGGTTTAACGGGCAAATTGTGCTTGGCAGCTGAGTTACAAGTTACGAAATCCAATCTCTTCATCGTAATTCGTAAAGAACTTGTGAAACTAGTTATTGAGAGATTTGAGAGTCATCTTACGATACCATGAAGAAATTTTGCCTTTGACATTCAGTAATAATTAATGCAAACAATTTAATAGAGAGCTCCTACTTATAACTGCTTATAATAAATAAGAAAGCTATTTTTAGCAATATAAGATTGTAAGGGTAAGCAAGCGACAAATTTTAGGTGACAGAATTTATCAGAAAGCGCCTTGCAAGTACAATTGAGGATCTTATTATAGAGATACCGTGGGCAATTAAAAAAACGTTTTTCAGAATTCATCAATCAATTCCACCAAGACGAACCTTTCCATTTATAGTTTAGTGGATCTATGTATAAAATCATTTAGGGTCTGACATAAAGGTATGTAACAGCCTGATATTATGATGAGTGATAAGTTCATGAAAAATGGAAATCAACCAGTAAAAAAGTACCTCAATTGGAAAAATAAATAAACAAGCTACTAAAAAAAATTAATATTAAATTAATAAGATTGTTTTCATCCATCTAACTGAAATAATTTTAATTTCTAATATTCCCCCATAACCCTTTTACAGGCTGGGAGGCTTCTAACAGCCTACATCTAAAATCTTAATCTTCTAATCAGTTACACTAGATGTTGCTTTACTAATTAGAGAGGCATATACTTTGCTTCAAAGCGTTATAAGTTAAATTCTCCCCTTTTGACGAAGCATGCATAAATTCTGCCCTTTCTCGAGACACAAGAGAAAAGCATGCTCGCGTAAAAAAAACAAAAATATATATGCACACATAAAAATTAACCAAGAAAACTGTACACCGAGGAAGATGAGGTATTATGTATTAGTTGAGTGCGAGACCGTTTTATCTAGAACCACTCAGTGGTTCTAGTGTGAAACGTGCAGATGGATTATCCTTTTCAATAGAGGGCCCATATCCCAAAATGCATCCCAATCAATGGTTTCACTGGACCACCGGTTTTTGGCTTTAGAAGAAATGCTCACGTCGTGTGCACGTACAATACTCCACGTATAAATAAAAAGGAAAAGAGATAGAAATGGAGGAACATTTCTGTAATTAATTATTAAGTTTTAAAAAATTAAGGCATTTTTTATTATTATACCCTCTTATTAACAATCTTCAAAATGATGTGATTAAGAAACTTTCACATTTAGGTTGATGCGATTCCCAAAGGGCACCTCGTGATAGATAGACTAGTAGGGGTGCACGTGCAAGACTGCACATGGAGAGAGAAAATGGAGAGAGGAGAAGTGGGGAGAGAGAAAATGGAGAGAGGAGAAGTGGGGGTAGTTACAAACTAACTGTTTTTGTACAAAAATGGTGACTTGAGATGAGCATAGCTCTATATTAATGAAACCAAACTATGCAGGGGATGGGCATTTTGGAAAAGTTATAAATTGTTTTGGGCACGCTTCCAAAGGGGCGCCTCACATTATAGTATACTAGCAGGGCCCACGTGCAGTACTGCACGCACGTAAAAAAGGGAAGGAGTAGTTTTAAAACTGTACGTGGAGAGAGAATAAGTAGGGAGAGAGGGAATGGAGACAGGAGAAGTGGGGCTAGTTACAAACTAATTGTTTTTGAACGAAAATAGTGAGTTCAGATAGGGATAGCCCTGTATTATTGAAACTAAACTATACAGGAGATAGGCATTTTGTGAAAGTTGTAACTTGTTGTTTGGCACGATTTCCAAAAAGGACGCCTCGCTTTATATATAGTAGATATATAGATATAGATATAGATGTAGATATAGATATATTTATATATAGTAGATATATAGATATAGATATAGATGTAGATATAGATATAGATTAGTATTGATTTCTATAATACATGATTTGGTAAGCTACTCGTTGATACATAACCAAACTAGGCACGTATGCAATGGACCTCAACGTGGATTGACGTTGGCGAATGGCGACTGACGACGACGGCGAAAAACCGACGTCTCATCAGAGATACAGACCTGGTGAGACGGAGCAGAAAATCCTCCGCACCGAGCCATTCTAGTTCTATCTTATCTAATAAATTAAACCGAACTGAGTGCAGTGTAAGCCAACAAACCAAATCTGTCCATTTACCTGCAAGTTCTCTACCTTCAATGGCGTAAAGTCCGTTCAAAACCTTGCGTGTCCGAAACCTTCAAATGCGTCGGAAAGAAAGGGAAAAAATATTATATGGGGAATAATTGAATGCTTGTTTGTTTAAGAGGGTTGTAGAATCTTTTCACTGTCTTTGAGTGCAGAGATCAGTTGGTCCCTGGGTGTTTATTCTATCTTTATGAGGAGGAGAGGTTCCTCCGACAGAAAACCTGGGAAAGCCGGGAGAATTCATCGGCGGCATCTTCGATTGCATCCATGAAATCACCGCTGCTCTCGCCTTCGCGAGGATGAGTGATTCCGCATACAAAGTCGAAACAACCTCTCGTCTTGCTCAATGGAAGATCGACAACCTGGCGTCTTGCACCTACAGGAAATCCGATCCTTTCAAGATCGGAAATTGGAATTGGTAAGCTTTCTCCAACACGTCCTCATTTATCTATTGAAAATTCGAAATTCTTTCGATTTCTATTTTTCAGGAGAATCACTTCTTATATCATCGACCACTCTTTTCCTCTCTTTTCCTCTCTTATATGAGATGATTTCTGGGATATCGATAGATGCTCCCATTATTTCCCACTTCAGTCGCTAGGCCTGGTTTACATAAATTTCACATGAGATCACTTGATGGCCTTTTCTCCCAATTAATTCTTCTGCACACACACACACACACACAAAGGTTTTTGTTTCTCCTTTTTTCTATTGCGGGAAATTTTTCTTTTTTCTTCCTGTATTTTTTAATCATTTTAGCGAAATAGAGTAAAATCTAATCTTTTACGATTGTTGATTTCAATTGAAGGCACTTATCAGTGGAGAAGAACAGGGTGCTGTTTATTAAATTGTACCCGGAGATGTCGAATTTAACTAGAGAACAACCCCCCATTGCGTCTTTTATCATCCGACTGGTCTGTTCTGTAGGAGATCGCAAGGCTCTGGTTCACCCAGGTAACTGAAACAATTCCTTTTAATAAAGCTATTTTCGACTGCTGTTTTTGTTTGTCAAATGACACAACCTTCCATTCGTTTCCAAGCCTATTTTACGTCTTTCTCGCTTTTGCTTCCTTCTTACTCCCTGTTGTCGGTATTGATGTGTCTGCAACTCTTCACATCAGTTTGTTGACCTCTCTTTATCCCCCTCCGTCCCCCTCTATGCAGAGGAATCGATACTTGCTATTTCTAATTCATGGAATAATAGTCTTCTAGAAATGAGAACTTAATGTAATGAGTGATTTACAGAATTTCCATCCGACGGTACAGAAATGTCTTTATAATACCTTCAGATATCTATTATTCCATATTATCATCAGAACTTGCTTTTTTTTATTCTCTCTCTCTCTAAGTGTGCTAGATTTTTAAGATAGACGACTCAAATGCAAAAAGGTGACGGTAGATGGTATTCAAAATAATGATTACCTTTATTAAGGATCACTTGAACTATTTTCTCATAATAACCACCAATGAACAAAGGACCATGAATCAAACATATCTATTTGAAATATAATGATCTTTTATAAGTGGGAAATGATCTCTCTTCAATCCTCACTATAACCCTGCTGTTGGCCTAGGAAATAGACAATACGCCTACAAGTTCATTTCATCGAGTTAATACCGACGGTTTAGAAGGCATTCTTTTAGTCAGAACAGCTTAAGCAAAAAAGTAAGCTCCTTATTCCTAAATTAAACTATTAAATAATCCAAATCTTGTTCATGAATTTGAAAAGAAATTTTTTTCATTTAATTAGAAAGATACTTGACTTGGTCCACAATAGGGAAAGCACCTGTAAATAGCAATTGCAAAGTCAATTACTGATATACAATGATCTGTAGAGAACCAAAATCTATAAACCATTATGCATGTCCCACCATCTAGTTCATTTAGCAGTTCTTTTATTTTGGTTTCAATAGTATAAATACTTTCTTCATGACATTGTTTAACTGATTTGTATCATTCATGTATACATGCAGGAATAATAGACAAGCAACTCAAGAATACCGATGACTTTGTTTGGGGAATTGAGACTCCATTAGCAGGAAAATTTATCATTGACGTTGAATTCCTTGACTTGAAGACCAAATCTCCAAACGTATGTGTCTTTCAGCTAGTATAAGTCTCGTTGCTCTCTTTTCCTTTGGTTAAAAAATCTCACCATGAAGGAGAAAAATCTATAAGACTAGACGTTTTTGCAAAATTCAAATATGAAAACATAGAAAGTTGACTATTGTTGAGATATTGTATTTAGGCCCTTTGATATTCATAGCCACGCCTTCACCTATTAGCATAAGCTTTTAGGTGTCATGGGTTGTTTACATGGTATTGGAGTAGAAGGTTGTGTTTGACTCTCGGGGGGCGAATTGTCTTGGCACTTATTTGTGTCCAGGGTGTGAATGCCCTATGTTTGTATTCCCTATGTACGTTTGTGTGCGAAGTCGCACATGCGGGGGGAGTGTTGAGATATCATATTTGGGCCCTTTGATGTACATAGTTGCACCTTCACTTATCAGCTTAAGCTTTTAGGTGTAACTGCTGTTTAACAACTATTGCAACCATTGATATATCTGATTATTGTAGCTAATGGTTAAGAATTAAGCCTCTTGAATAGCTTAAGTTATTTGAATGTGATCCCAGACAAATTTTGGCTAGGGAGAGTTTTTTTTTCCTTTTAGTGAGATGTTTTGAATGGTGTGTTTCTCACAAGGATTTTGAATGCTGTTTTCACCATATGCATATGTACTAGATGTATGGCCACAACCTGTCAATATTGTAATGATTTAGCTGTCAGACAGCAGATCATCCATTGCCCTAGTTACTCCAATGAAACTGGAGTCCTACAACACCAAATTCAGTCATCATACTGATAATGTGTATCTTGGTCTCTTGATAGCCTTCTTTATTTATCTGCTTTTAATCTGATCCATAATATACAGGGTGGTGAACTGTGTTCAATTTGGGCTGAGGGATTCACCCAGAGACGGTTGAATGAAACTGCTCTTGATTCGTTTGGACGAATGCTAAATGAAAGCATCCACACAGACATCACAATCAATGCATCTAACGGGAGCATCGGAGCTCATCGTGCTATACTTTCTGCACGTTCACCCGTCTTCCGTAGCATGTTTTCGCACAACCTGAAAGAGAAGGAGCTATCTACCATAAACATATCTGATATGTCAATTGGAGCCTGCCAGTCTTTTCTCAACTACATCTATGGGAATATCCAGCACGATGAATTCCTGGCCCATAGACTTTCACTTCTCCATGCAGCGGATAAGTATGACATCTCTGACCTGAAAGAAGCATGCCATGAGAGCCTTTTAGAAGACATTGACACCAAAAATGTACTTGAGAGGCTCCAGAATGCTTCTCTCTATCAATTGCCAAAACTCAAAAGCAGCTGCATGAGGTATCTTGTAAATTTTGGTAAGATATTTGACATTCGGGATGATTTTAATGTCTTTCTTCAGTGTGCGGAAAGAGAGCTGATAGCTGAAATCTTCTGTGAGGTCCTCAATGCGTGGAAAGGTTTCTGAAATCCTGCCTCGGTGGGGGGCAAAAGGGGGAAGAATGCTTTGCTTGCATCTGTAGCATTCTAATTAATTAATTATGTGGACGAGATTGGATTGCTGAAAAGAAATCTGTTGTGCAGGATTTTTTTTTCCAAGTGACATTCCTCTGTTCCGCTAAAAGTTGATTCTGTAATGATGTACATAGTGTGCTTCAAGTGGTCAAGATATACCACCCATATCGTAAAGGGAACATGTATTCTTGAATGGTTTGTAACATGAAGAAATGTCATTGATTTGATATATGAATTTCAGGCATCAAAGAACATTTTTTTAAACCTTAATGCGTTTACTCAGCTGACCAGAAACAAGATTTTTACTGACAATCAGCCAAGGTAGTACATACAGCAAAAACTTCTATGAGGACTTTGACTTTGCTCTCACATATGTTTCAGAATCAATGTGACAGCTTCTACGTTTTGACTCCACATTCTGAAACAGTGTCTTCTAGAGGGGTTATGTCAACCGCAAACAATCAATAACAGAAATCTACTCATCCTCATATAATGGAGTAAACTTTATGCAAGAATTCAGAGGAACCAAAGGCTCTCTTCAAAGTGTTGGTTGAAGACCGTGCTCTTCTTCTACTTAAATTTTTTTTTCCTAGACGCTTTCACTACGCCATTTGCTCAAATCTTCTTCCGTTGGTTCTACTCTGAAACGCAATGTAGACATCAATTTCTTCAGAAATCGCCACGGATTGTGATCTCAACCTCTCCTTAGGTGAGAGAGCCAAGGGCCACCTTTTTAACATTTGATGAAGTTGCAAATCATTTTTGATATATGAAAAATATTAAATTTTCACCTTTCCCTTGTTTCTTAACTTTTATTTCAATTCAGACCTATCTAATGAAAAGTTCTGAAAATTATCAATAAAAAAATTTTTTTTTTCATCCAAAAAATATTTTCCATTGAAAAGAAACAAACAGAAGCTAAAATAACAATTTTTCCCTATTATGATAAAAGACATTCTGTTCCCTTGACATTTCACTAACCGAGAGGCAAATATTAAATTTTGGAAAAATAGTTAGGACTTGTAACATCAACTAAACTTCATATCATTATCAAGTTGACCTATTGAATTTCAAACTTAATTTGTTAGGTTAGGTTTCAAAACAACTAATAGGGTGCACGTGCATAACTGCACGTAGGGTTGCAAGGTTTTAATTTAAAAGTGGAAGGTGGTTGTGGTGGTTATATATTGTGATTGTTTTAGTTGAAGAGGGTAACATTTAGAAAAAAAAAAAGAAGACCAAAATCTGGGGGAAAACTCCCAACCATGACGTGGGATTTCAAGTTACATAAAAGTTTTTAATGGGTTTCAAAAGGATTTAAACTAAAGGAGCATCCAATCCTTTCCCACAGTCATGCTCTCCATCCAGTAACTGACTTGTCCAATAAAAACTCCTAACCATACAACTTCAAAATTAAAAGCGAAAGATTTTTAATTTTTTGACCGCGAGCGCCTGATCCTATCCCTTCCATTGACATTGGGCGTAATGAAGTCGAACCGGCCGGATGGCACAGAGGCTTTACAAACCCGATCGAGGGAGAGCCTGGAACTGGAATGCTGTTTATTTCCTAAATTGTTCATCGATCCATAGCGAAGATAAATGCATCCACATCATCAACGATCCTTTTAAAGAAATATAAATCGCCGGGAAATCATCAATTTATTGGATTTTCCATCTTTACTTAACCGTATCCATTCGTGGAAAACAAATTCTAACGCTGTAAGAATTCTTCTTTCTGCTATAAAAAGGTCTCCACCCAATCAGATCATCTCAAAACAGGGGAAAGGAAATCCCCGCTCTCGCTTCTCTACCAGCAACTGTAAGCAGAAGAACCGTAGAGAAGCAAATGGGGATTTCCAAGCTTTCCCTTTTCCTGCTACCGATTCTGCTTTTCTCTCTGTTGCAGACCCCCAGCATTGCTATAGAAAAGGCAAGCATTACGCATTCAACATCTTTTGCTCTTGTTGTATGGGTTCTGCTGATTATTGTATAACTTAAATGATAACCGCCATTTCATTTTGTCCTTCCTTGTTTCCTTCGATTAGTCATACATAGTGTACCTGGGAGAACATTCGCATGGCCCGCAACCTTCATCGCTTGATCTTAATAGAGCCACAGAATCTCATTATCAGCTTCTGGGAACCTGCTTGAGAAAGTAATGAGCAATTCAATGAAATGCTCTCATATTTTCTTAATTTTGTCTCTCTGTATTTTAACACAAGTTGTTGACGCTTTTTAAATGCTAATTTTTTTACAGTAATAAGAAGGCCAAAGATTCAATTTTGTACTCATATACAAGAAATATTAATGGTTTCGCCGCGATCCTTGAAGAGGAAGAAGCAGCTGAGATAGCGGGTGAGGATTTTTCTTCCTTTTTCTCCGGTTTATTTTGTTCTCTAGAAATTTTAATTTGTAATCAGATTTCTAATCACTGCGTGGGTTTCCTCAATGTAGAGCTTCCAAACGTTGTATCAGTTTTCCCAAACCAGATAAGAACCTTGCACACCACACGATCATGGGATTTCCTTGGACTGGAGGAAAATGGCGTAATTCCTTCCTACTCAATTTGGAAGAAGGCGAGATTCGGTGAAGATACTATAATTGGCAACTTAGACAGTGGTAATTTATTTGCGTTTTATTATATACCTTTATTCATTTCTATGTTACTATTGCAACTAAATGCGTATTAATTTTCCTCTTCTTGAAAATAAAATTTTCGTTTTTCATTTCTTGCTTATTGAAGTGGTAACGCTTAAACAGTTATTTAAAATAAAATTTTCCCATTTGTTTAACACAGTCAAGCTCTTGATCATTGAACAATCCTTCAACGAAGCCATTAACAAATTGATTCTTAGTTTTCCCACTTTTTAATGCATTTTGTTCCTTTGACTTCACCATGGAAGGGCCGGGGTGGATTATATTACTGCTTTCAATTTTTTTTTTTTTTGGTAACGAACAAAGAGAACTCATGTTTTATTTATCTTAACCTTGTATTATTAATTAGTAGGGACAAGATATGAGTTAGTTACCCCCTTCCACCACGCTACAACTTAATTAGTCTGTGATCAGTTAGAGCCAGCTTCACCATAACCGATCCCCAAAGGTGGGGGTGGGGTGACTTCGTCATGCATTGCATGGCCATATATAGCCGGTACTTCTGGGACAGCTGTGGGGAACCTCCAATATCTGATCATCAGCCATGTTTCCAACACTATTCCTTAATAAAATTTGACTCCGTTTCTCTGCAAGAGGGAAGGGGGGAACAAACTAATTCCAAACGATGCCCAAGACATGCATTCATGAATCTCCAAAATGCTTCGGAGATCATATTGCCGTCTCATCCTTCTCCCACATGATTCTGTATCACGCCCTGGCACACACAATCGTGTCTTTGTCAACTCTTATCGTGTTGGAAATTAATTAAAAGAAAAAATAACTTGAGCTTTTTTTCTCCACCTTAATAATATTAATGGGTTCGTGCCATTAGGGGTTTGGCCGGAGTCAAAGAGCTTTAGCGATGAAGGGATGGGACCAATTCCATCAAGGTGGAGGGGAATCTGCCAGACTAACAACCAGGATGGAGTCCGTTGTAACAGGTCTGATCTCTTTTCAGTTTCGGCAACTATAGTCTATGTTCTCTTTTGTTTGAGCAAGTACGTGTCTTACTGGCTCTGTCTTTGGTAAAACAATCCAATTCTTTTTAGGTGGCAAACCTCTGTGGAATGTACAACAAAAGTAATTAGTAGGTTGATGGGTTTTTTATCTTTTAACTACAGGGGATCGGTTTTATCTAAAATTTAGACCTGTTTTCATGTGATAAATGCCAGTGTCCTTTGGGATCTGTGCCAACTAAAGTGTAAGACTTTCCATAATAGCCCATGCACAACATTGTGAAGATACATTAATAAATGGCACAAATCGTCTGCAACGCGTGATATGATGCCATGTAAAGCATCTCAAAGTCAGTGTCTATTCATTTTTGTAAATGTATCAAGTGGAGCCCACTTGAAAAAACACTGATTGTAAGATGATTCACATAGCAACATCTTGTGGTCATAACAGTTTGCAATGCAGTAAAGCATTGCAGACGATGTCATTCCATTAATAAAATGATACGATGGTAAAAAATGCTTTAATTTTTCTGAAATTCAATAATTAGTTATATAGCTGTTCCCTCCCACAACGTGTAGTACTACACGTGCACTCGGCTACTAAGCACAATCCTAATGGTAAATTTGGCATTTTTCAAATTACAATGGGATTTTTGAATTACATAGTTTAGTTTATTTTCCATTTTCTTCTAACTTTATGGAGTTCGTTCTGTTTTGGTTTGTGTTTTTTTCCTTTTCTTCTCTTAATTAGTTGCCTTTTTAGTAAAATTAAAACTTAGTATGTCCTAATTAACCCACCCCTAGAAGCATTTATCCCATATTAAACCTCCTCCTAACCCTATGGTTTGATAATGGGATAGGTCGAGTTGGCAGTATTAGATGCAATGTTATAATATTAACATTTTTAATAAAATATATAGAATTAATTGATATATTCGTCTGTAGCCTCGTGGTGACTACCACGTAGCAATCATTGCAAATATGCAATGAATGAGTGAGAAATCATTCATTAAAATCTTTCTTAGTTTCTTGGTTTCCACCCAAAAAAAAAAAAAAAAAATCTTATTTTCTTGGTGATTGCCCAGACAACCCACCAAGAAGCTACGGACGAGTACCTTTGAATCATTCTTTGCTAGAAATATTGAATTTGAATACAAATTCATAACATTCTCTTCAACTTATGAGTGAAAGCGGCACCCTCCTAGGTTTGATATTGTTATTCGGAAATAAACCAATAGGCTACGGCGATCAAGCAACAGGGGATTTCAGAATTATCTACGGTTAGACCTATAAAATCGATCCAACCCTAGCCAATGCCATGCAACCATATTGATTTGCATGGCTTGTGACAAATTTTCAACTGTAGATGATTAAATTTAGAAATATAATTCTAGGCTATGTTTGGTTTGATGTAATTAAGCAATGAAAAAGAAAATAAAAGAGTGCTTTACTTTCATTTTCTTTGTTTTCACCATGAGAGCGTTTCAGTGAAAGATTGAGGATCTTTTGGAAAATTACTGGGTTATATTTTCCTATGAACCAAACATATAAAAAGTTAATTTTCCTTTGTTTTCCAATAGATTCGGTCCTTCCAAACAGACCCTAATGTTTCAATGACGTGGAACAATTTGCAGGAAACTGATAGGAGTAAGGTCCTTCAGCAAAGGTTTTGAAGCCCTTTATGGACCACTCAACTCCACCCTTAGAAGCGTTCGTGACCACGAGGGTCATGGTAGCCATACGCTATCAACCGCCGGCGGTAACTTTGTCCCCGGAGCTAGCGTTTTTGGTTTGGGCAAGGGAACGGCCAAAGGTGGATCTCCTAAAGCCCGAGTCGCTGCTTACAAGGTTTGCTTCCCATCATATGTGGCCGCGGGTTCGTGCACGGACGCGGATGTGATGGCGGCTTTTGATGCTGCAATAAACGATGGCGTGGATGTGATATCAATGTCACTGGGAGGAAGGTCGACTCAATACCTCAAGAGTGGCCTCACCATTGGGGCCTTCCACGCCGTTAAGAAGGGTATCGTTGTAGTTGCCTCCGCTGGAAACTCAGGACCCAGCGATGGAACCGTTTCCAACGTAGCGCCATGGATTATCACGGTTGGAGCCAGCGCCATGGATCGGGAGTTTCCTAGTTATGTAGCACTTGGGAACAAGAAGCATCTAAAGGTAACAAATTAACATTTCGATCGATGAGATTCATTTTCATTAATTTGGCGCCCCAAGGCATGCATGCAGGGATGTTAATTAATTCGATCCACCTGCAGGGCGAAAGTCTTTCAGATCTCCGCTTGCCTGCCGGAAAATTTTACCCACTGATTAGTGGTGCGCATGCAAAGGCTGCTAAGGCTTCTGCTGAAGACGCGTAAGTATAATTAATTAAATTAAAAGCCATTTCCATTCCATACTGTAAGGTTTTAGGCAGTTTCTTTCTTTCTATAAAATTTTCTTATCAAGAAGCTAGCACCAAAGCAAATGGCGGTTACCATGTGCACTGCAGATTACTGTGCAAGCCCGGAGTGCTTGATCCCAAGAAGGTGAAGGGTAAGATATTGGCTTGCCTCCGAGGAGATAACCCTAGAGTGGACAAAGGCATTCAGGCGGCTATCGCTGGTGCTGTTGGAATTATTCTGTGCAACGACGAGCTCAGCGGGAATGAACTTGCGGCCGACGCCCACCTGCTACCTGCTTCACACGTCTCCTACAACGATGGCCTTGCTGTTTTTGCTTACATCAATTCCACCAACTCTCCTATGGCTCACATTACTCCACCCAAGACACAATACGACATCAAACCAGCCCCATACATGGCTGCCTTCTCATCCAAGGGACCCAATACCATTACACCGGAGATCCTCAAACCTGATATCACAGCACCGGGGGTGAATGTTATAGCTGCCTACACCGGAGCAACGAGTCCTTCAGATCAACCATATGATAAGCGTCGTGTTTCCTTTGCCACCATGTCAGGCACCTCCATGGCATGCCCTCATGTTTCTGGCATTGTGGGTCTCCTCAAAACGCTCCACCGCGATTGGAGCCCTGCTGCAATCAAGTCGGCAATCATGACCAGCGCAAGAACACGAGATAACAACATGGCTGCCATGCGAAATTCATCCTTCCTCCCGGCTACACCCTTCAGTTATGGCTCCGGACACGTCCGCCCAAACGGCGCCATGGATCCCGGCTTGGTTTATGACCTATCAGTGAATGATTATCTCAACTTCCTATGTGCGCTCGGCTACAACCAGACGGCTATCAAATCCTTCGCAGACAAGCCCTACGCATGCCCCAGGCCCCCTGTTAGTCTCACAGACTTCAACTACCCTTCAATCACAGTCCCAAGCCTCTCGGGTTTGGCCACAGTGAGACGTACTGTTAGGAACGTGGGTGCTCCCGCTACATACCATGCCCGCGTCCATGCACCCGCTGGGATTTCAGTAATTGTGAGCCCCAAGAAGTTGAAATTCAACAGCACTGGTGAAGAGAAGAGCTTCAGGCTTAAGCTCATGGCCAAGAATGCAGGAGTGGCTCGTGACTACGTATTTGGACAGTTGACATGGTCTGACGGAATACATGATGTTAGGAGTCCAATTGTAGTCAAGGCTGCGTAGGCTAATTAAGGTACGACTTCCATCACAAAAACACACACGCTGCCTAGTCTTGTACAAGAAACCAGAGTAATTGAAGGCACAAATTAACAATCTCCTGAATAATATTTTCCTCAGTTCGAAAATTACGAACAATCGATCTCCTGAATACAGAGGCAACAGAAACGCCCGTTACATGTTATAATGTTATATATTACTTGCTCCGATGAGAGTTTGCCAATTTATTTTTGTACTGCATGTGGTTGCACCCGGGGCGTGCTTCAATTGTCCAACACTTGAACCATTAAAAAGTAAAATTAAACAAAAAAACCAAAGAGAGAAATTCTTTAATTATTCAAACACCCTTGGGGTCCGTATACTTAAAAACAACAACTCCATTTGTCAATTACCATTTATATATAAGAGTAAAATATAAAAGAGTCTCACCATCACGCTAGCAATCAAAACCTCTTGCCTTTAACATCTGGGCACGCCCCCTTTAGATTTCTATTCAGCACTAACAGCAGAAGTTTCACTTAGGGAGGGTGGGGTGAAGGAGGGCTTAAACCAAGTTGCCGAAAAGCCTTTTTCAGGGAGCTGCGTTCATGAGTCTAAATAGTCAAGCTCAATCTCAAGTCATGAAAGCCGAGTTAGCGGCTCAGTGATAGCCCTAATTTCCACCCCCCATCCCTTCCTGTCGGGCGAACGAAATAGATGATACGATTCGTAAAGATTAATCTCAATCCATGAAGGGCCATACTAGAACATGACACGCAACCTTCTCCTTTGCTTAAGCACATTCCAATTGCCTGCTTCATTGTCCGGATTTCAATATGGTTCATCGGGGCAGATTGCATGAGTAAGGTGAGGATGACTGGATGAGCAAAAGTGGCCAACTGTGCAGAGGCCACTTGAAAATAATTCGTGATATTCAATGATGATTGGAGCTTACAATGCTTATTTATGGACCTGTGCCTTTTTAATATTTTTTTTTGGGGTAAGGAAACCTCAAAAAGAAATTTAATTTACGTTAACAATTCTTACATGTGTGCCTCCAATATAGCCGTATCTGAGGAATTCAGACAAAAAACTGGGTGGTTTACCAACCTATATACAAGAATAATTATCAAGGGCGAAATTAGCAAGGGAATCCGCCACAAATATTACTTCTCTGTATTTGGACCTGTGCCTTAAAAGGATCATAGAAGAGAATTACCTGGCAAGCATGTCTGTGTTATCAAGCTACTAAAAACTTTTCATTACAAGAATATTATGTCACAAGTATAAATACAACTCAATGATTTATTGCAACGTTGTTAAAACAATATTAAATCATACTCTTATTTTCCTTTTTTTTTTCTCCGAGCCATTTGTCTCTCTTTAGAAATGTAGGATAGATCAAGCAAAATACGACCATGAAGAGGATGTATCAGCCAAAACCTGCAAGTACGTATAAAGGATAAGAAGCAAAACTTAACAAAAAATGATCATCACATCTAATTTTAACTACAAAAATTACAACTATTAGAACTTTCACATGAACCTACTTCAAGCTCTTCGATAGTAAACAAGTCTTTCTGAACATTCCATGTATCTGCATGCGTGCGCCGAAACTCTGCAATAGCTTTCGTTACTGTGGATCTTACAGGTGATGGCTCCCCGACAAAATGAGCTAGTAGGGTGACATGCTGAGGGAGCCAACTGCAACAAAAATATAATATGGCTAAATCTAATTAATTAATATCAATGTAGAATAGCTATCGGAACACTGATAAGTCTCGTAGAATATTTTACAAGAGAAAGATAATGCTGCCATGAAGAACCAAGATTTCTGGTGTCTTCAAAGGATTGCACATCATATCCAACCACTCGAGTGATATGATTGGCATGTAGTTAAACCCTGTGGAATGGGGAAGTGGATCTTATATTTTCTCTCCAACTGTAGAGTTGTAGTACTATAAATATGCCTTCATGTAAATTCACAAAAATTTGATCTCAAGACATTCCAATAGAGACCAATATGTGTAAATTTTGAGCATCTTATCTGTAGAGAAAAAATGCTACTGTGACCTATAAGCAATAAATTCCAGTTAACTGATGCACATGCTGTTAGCCCCTACTTTGATTTGTTATAACATACCTGGGCATATCATAAGGAACTGATAACACAGAAGCTGACAGAGCAAGTACTGCACCATGTACACCCACTACGAACTGATTATTCCTCCGGTTTCTGAAATTGCATATAGCATTGGAGAATATGAAACGTCCAACTTGAGCACCAAAAAACAAATTTAAAAAAGGAAAAAAAAAATAGAAGGAAAAGAGAAGAAGAGAGACACGAATAAAAGGTACAAAAACTGAGCAATATCATCACAAATGAGATTTTAGTAAGTGAACAAATTCAAGAACCTCAAAAAAATGAAAATCTGCAAATTCATTCAGATGCTTTAGGTACATCATAGATGTTACGTATATGCATCGATGACTTTTTATAAATATGCTTGCATGTCCACATGAGTATCTTAGAATTATGTCAAATAAGAATGAATTCATCTGTAATCAGAAGCAGAAAATTATAGATAAATCAACTTATTCTATTGCATATGTTGCTCAACTCATGCATATTCTTTCAGTGTCGCACTCAGTATGTAATGCATGCATTGAATTCTAGCGGCTAATGGGGCACTTTGGCAGGCTGGGCATGAATTATATCATTCTGTAAGTCATTCAGAGTAAGACTGAGCCCAGCCCTCATGGAATTGTATGGTCCCGAGCCCGACCTGTCCCATTCTATTTTGTATGACATAATATAGGTAAGAATGTTCGAACCCCAAACTTCAACATACAAATCACATATCTTACCAAGTTATGTTTTAATATATACATATACAGACACATAAATAAAAACAGATACATACATATATGTGTCTGTGTAGACATGTATGTATATATGTATGTAGATATCCATGAGATAACCAGATCAAACTTATTAATTGAAGATCAAGCCTAGCTATAGGTATCTATATATCCTAGCATAAGCCAGTATATACAAGTATCTATATCAAATGGGCAATTTCAAGCCTAGCCCACTCCTATTCTGCATAATGTGTTTTAAAAGATTTTAAAGAAGGCTCAAGCCACCAGCGAATAATATTTAACATCATCTTATTCATGAGGTTACATTTTCACAGAATATATTTTAATATAACAAGTGATAATCAGGCTGGGCTAGAGTGCGGCTTGTAAGAACCAAGCCTGAGATTGGACTCAAGAATATATAGACACCACTCCCGGTTTTAAACAGGGCCAGTCTGGGCAGGAAGTTGTCACCCCTGCTTTTAGCACATGCACATGTAAATAGAGGCATGCATAAAAGCCAGTAAATATAGCTATAAGAATGTCATCCATGGAGCATATAAACCAACAATGGAAGAAATAAGAAGAAGAGAATACAAACCTGTATATTTGTTTCCTTTGAATGGAAAGAGCCTCAACAAATGCCCTATCTCGAAAGTCTTTGGCTAGGTCTTCATCCCCACCTTTCATTAAGCCTGCAAGAACTCCTGCAGCATGCTCCCTTACCTGAGCCAGTAATAAATGAATACATCACCTTAACCAAGAAATCAAATTTATGCCTGTTTGTACACAACTACGAAAAAGTTATTTCATTTCATCCCAAGAGTTTCCATATGGAAAGCATGAGGAAAATATTTCAACCTTATAAAAGTAAAGAGGAGTTGAAAATTTACAACCGCATAAAAGAAATACAAAAATAATATTTCATGCATGCATATAGAATAAGTGATTTGAGCATCATAATTAGTTCTTTGGGGCAAAAACACAAATGTACCCCATGCGAGGTTTATTTCTCTAGCTGATGCAATAAGCAATTATCATGATGCAATCCAAAAAGGCTTTGCACGGTACAGCAAATAAAAGTATCTTATCCGATGTCTGAACCTACAACTGAATCTTTGACCCGGGTCAAAGAAAACCTAACTTCATCTGACTATTTAATATGCAAAAATAAGTTTTTGATCTTGAAAATCACCTCAACTTGGTTGTCAATAAGCAGCTTTTCAACGATTTTCCAGATATGTTGTTTGTCTGCACTTTCAAGAATGAAGGTGTGCCTGTTGAAGAGAGAAGGGATCAGATATGAAGAACGTTGATCAAGTTTAGCTGTTTAGCATTTTCTCCTACTTTACATAGATTTTAAATGAAGAGCTCCCGCCAGATGCCAGAATCTATTCTATCCGAGAGTAGTTATGGTACCAAAAATAGAAAGGAAACATTGCAAAGTGTTCAATAAAGAAAGATCAACTTCACGTCTATGGGCAATAAATAGCAACTGACTTGATGACTTAAAAAAGTACAAAATTTTGCTCATAATTTTGTGTGGATGACTGTAAGCTCATTTCCTTAACCAATATTAGAAGACCATTGGAATGCATGGACTCTGAAACACATGAACAGAAGATAGGCTTGTTTCTGGCAACCAGAACTCAGCAATAAGCATTCTTATAATGATGAGACTGTTGATAAGAGAAAAAAAAAAAAAACTAAAGAGTATGAAATCTAAAAGACACCATACCTAAACATAAAAGTTCGCAGGTATGTCAGAGTGGCAGATCTAGTTCTCCAGTGAGAATCATTGGCTGAGGAGAGTATCACTGAAATAGCATTCTGAAGATGTGGTTCAGGGAAGATCCTCCATTTTAGCAATTCAAAAGCTGCCTTGGCTAGTGTTGACAAATCTTTATTTGATGTTTCCTTTATGTAATCAATAAAAATATCTTTAGTCGCATAATGTAATGCCTTTAATAGTATGCAGATGAAAAAAATAAAAAACATGGTATGGAACTTGAACCACTGCTTTGATTCTCTAGATTTGCTTTTTTGGAAGATCATACAGAACAAGATACATGTTGCCGACCCCAAATATTTGGGATAAGGCAATTTGTTGACTGCGGACAGAGAGAAAACAAGCAGCAATACGATGACATCAAATGAGCATGAACAAAACAAAACCAATTTTATTCTTCACAAACCTGCAAGGATATAACAGGATAAAGAAGACCGCCGACTATGTCCAGCAGATATGAAGATCTTCCAGATTTCAAAGATGAGATAACAAAATGGAACATCTGAAAACATTAAAGGGAAAAAATCTGCAGATTAAAACAAACTTCCAGAAGTAAACAAGAAGTCTTAGTAAAGTAAAGTACCGTTTCCATCCACTTAAAATCAGCTTCTGACTCCTCATTTGAAAATCCATTTTCATGACTTGTAACTGCTGAAGTATCCAAATTCTCAGACTGACTGGCATTTTGAATGTTTACAGTCAATACAGAAGCTTGTTCTGTTAGAGTCTGATCCCAACTTCGACCTTTAAGCAAATCATCTGGATTGCTGGTTCTACCATCAATGGAATGATTATGAGCAAAGGCTTCACATAGCCGAATGTTTGAGCACAGCACAGAAAGGGTAACACCAATAGCTTCCCTTACCTGCCCCGCACGTTTAGTCAGACATAGGGAAACAACCGCAGGTTAATTTAAAAAACCATATATCCAAGGAATCAGGATGTGCATTCTTTTACAATAAGCCAAAGAAAATCTAAATAAAGTATACATAAAATGACAGCTTAAATTTCAAAACTAATAAAGTATAGCATGGATGGACAATAATAAATCAATAAATAGTTAGATATCACATCAACTCCACCAATATAGTTTTATATCACTGTACATTTTATATAATGCAGGTCCCTAAAATTAAAATTTTGGAAGATCTCTCATGAAATTATTTAAAAAAAAATTATGTTGCCAAAATATAAAAACTTCAAATTAATGCTCCTTAATGGTAGCATAAAAATATTACCATGCTTAAAGGAAAAATTATGAAGTGATCATATATAGAAAAGAAACTGTTCTCTCCCTAGCAAAGGATAGAATTGAGCATAGATAAAATTTTGTTCTACTGAAAAAAAAATGACAGATAAAAGGAATGTAAAAAAACATACTTGATTATCCCCAATACACTGAAATGTCTATTTACACTTACTTGGGCAGATGAATGGCTCATGTTATTAAGCAACTCTTCCAGAAGTTTATCATGGAATTGAACCTCCACCAATGGCATTCTTGGAGGAGAAATTTCTATGAAGGCAGCTAAAAGGAAAGCGTACCGCTTGGCAACAACAGTAGTAGCCACCATTTGAGGTAAAGGTGTCACCAGGCAATTAATGATCTCATGCCTCATTAGAGGAATATGCATTCCATATTTTCCTTTTCCTGTAACTGCATAACGTATGCAAGCTGCCCACTCAGGTATGGATTCCACTGATGGTGCTTGAATGATTTTCTGCAGCTGAATCATTATCCATTGATCCCACGCTCCTAAAATATCACCGACATCAGAATGCAACAACCCAGCCAATACTTCAGCTGCAACACACTGCTTTGACCTCTCTTTTGCGTTTGAGAACTCTTCTAATGTGTCCTTTAGTGCCAAAAAGACTAGCATACCACATTCTTGAAACAACCGCTTAAAAACACGTGCGAAGCTAGGGTAAAAAGTATCATTCCCAAATAAAGAGATCCAACTAGGAGTTCTCGGCCAGGACGAAGAAAAGTCAAAATAGAAACGAGTGATAGATTTATCTGCTAGGCTCTGGAAGGAAGAAGTTCCATAATTTCCTTTTGAAGATGTGCTCTCGGTATCAGTGATTACATGGACATGAGAAAGACTATTCAATGTCTCGGTAAAAAATCCCTCTTCGAGAAAGATTTGACTCAATGCTCCCTCAAGGGAGGATTTGATAGTTTCTTGTGAGTCTCCAGGGAGACCATGTTCCTTTTCAGCTGAGATCTTATAAGGTGATTCCTTCAATAGAGTATTTAGAGCAGAGATTGCAAGAATCCTAGTCTGAGGAAGTTGACTCTTTAAACTTTTTAAGAAATGACCTAAAGGCATAAGCAGCACATCACAAAATAGAAATATATAATTTAAGCAGTTCAGTTAATTAGCGGAAACCTAACATCTAGGATATGATAAAGGGAACAATTCTTTAAATTAGATTGTTTTGATGCAATCATCTATTCAGAAATTGCATCACACAACCATGATATGATACTGACTTGCTGTTTCACTTAGAATTTTTGATGATGACTTGGCATCACTCTTAGAAGCCATAGTTAACAACAGAAGCACTCTGTTGGCCATCAGATTATACCTGAAAAAAAAGGGAAATTTTGTGTTTGTTTCTTAAACTTCTCCTGAAATACAAGAACTGTACAAATGTGCAACATTGCATGCTTGCAAATAAAAGGAACTATATAGACAATCAGAAGGAAAGACAATTATCACGCCTATGCTCATTGCTTAATGAGTATTAACCATTAAGTAAGATCTTTTTCTAAAAATAGATTGGACATATCTTTGAAATGATATAAATATCTTTAACAAATGATTTTACCGCCAATGGAGACCAGTGTTATCAAAACTCATAGAACTGATTTGAGAAACAAGATCTGAAAAGTCCAGGCTCCTGGACACTCCAGCGAAGTGGATGTTGTATTTGACAAAAAGCTGTTCAGGTTGCGCAATATTAGAAGGCACAAAAGTAACAAAAAACCAACACAAGTTTTACTGCTACATTACCTCATTGATAGCCTTCTGGGCTTTCAGTGATTCATGATGTGAACTTCATTGTATACAAAAGAAAAAGCAAAGTAAGGTCAAGAATCTATATACCATGGATAATGCATATAAACATCAGAAAGGCAGCCAAACTGAAACTACCACATGTATAGCCACTGGAATGTAGTTAAGATTACCTTGCAAGTATTCTGAGGAGGAATGAAGATAGGGCCTTTGAGTCCTGGAATTAAAAGATAAAATAGTATAAAAGCGTCATCAAGATTTCAACCATTTGAAAATCCATTTACAATTGGATAACTACCTTTGTCAAATGTTTGAGAACAGTTTGTGTAGCAAGGACCGCACAAGAACCTAGAACTGCATGTTCCGCTGTGTTTGGATTATGCAAGTTCTCTGTAAGAGTAACAACACACTTTGAAATCATAGATGGCCAACGCTTGATCATCTTCAGGAGAGAGTTTCCTGCCATTCTGAGCACGCATGAAACAAATTAAATCAGATAATTTAAAATCATTCAAGAAAAAAAAAATTAAACCATAAAATTAAAAATAAAAAAATTTCCTTGTTCCTACTTGTTAGGCCAACTACATAAATCTTGGTTGTCCACCCCAATCTGACAAAAGCAGTACGTTTCCTTTATACATTTTTGACATCCAAAGAGCAGCAAGAAACAAAATTTTCAGTTTTCCTAGATTATTTTGCGGTATTTTCATCCTTTTATTGTATATTCACTAATTCAAAACAGCTAAACAGAATTTAGAATGAAAAAATTAAAAAGTAATGATAGAATCCTCCCAAAAAACAACAGAATGCTTTATTCTAACTAATTGGGTTGGAAACAAAACTTGTTCCTCACCCAATATGCCACAAACCATATCTTCAGTCAAGTTATGGATATTTAGGTCCTTTCTAACTAACTCCATTCGAGTTACTTTTTGCCTTACTCACACCTTCCTTGATCCACAATGAGTACCACCTCATGTCTTTTAAGGTTACTGCTTTACATACTCAAATATCTGAACCTAATTTCTATTTTATTTTCAAATTGGATAAAAAACCTAGACACTCTCAGATATATTCACTCCTAAAATACCTTTTTTAATCTTCCCACAAAGCAATCTCAACATCCTTAACTACACCAAATCCTATGTATATGTTGATTCATTATTGCCCAACATTTACATCATTATATCCAAGGTTTACCGTTTCGGTGCCAATGGGCGTGCCGCCCATCACACGAAACGAAATTTCGCCGAAACGGTGGAAAAATAAAAAATGCAAAAAATGGATTTTTTGAATTTTGGGGAAATTTCGACGGTACGCCGATCCGTTTTGCTGGCACGCCACCCACCTCGTTTCGCCAATAAAAAATGAACATATTTTCATTTCCCTCTCTTGTTTTGCCTGTTTCATCCCGTTTCGCTCGGCACGCTGTCAAACATCGCCAGTGATACAATTAAGCGATTTTCCTTCTTAGAAACGCATTGCTACTTAAAAAAAAAACGAAATTTTGGTCGAAACTATAAACACTGATTATATCCTACCTAATTGCTTTCATATAAAATTTTCCGTTTAGTTTGGTGGAACATGTTAATGACATAACAATCTAGACAGAGTCCACTTAATCCATTCCATTCTAATATTATGTGCAAAATCCTTTTCAATATGCCCCACTTTATAAATATTAAATAATTAACAAAGATGACAAAATTGATTGCATTTAAGAATCAGTTGATTCTCAACTCTTACCATTGCTTTACCTCTGTTGTTATTTGGACTGAAGTTACATTAAATATACTTGCTCTTTCTTCAACTTATTGTAAAAACTTTAATTCCGTGCTATCCTTATACTCCACCTGCACATAGCATAGAACTATGCAACCCCTCTTATGTATGAGTTGCTAATTCATCCATAATTTAAAACACCACCACCCCCACCCACCCACCCACCACCACCACCCCCCAGAAAAAAAAAAAAAGTGACTCATAGGTGAACACTTATACAAACCAAATCTTAACTAATTAGGGACGGCAACATGAATCCTATTTCTCCAACCCGATATATCAAAAGGCATGTATTTATTCAGCTTAAGGGTATTCAAATCCTTTCTTATGGACTCCATCCGTGTTTTTTTTGTCTTTCCCTTGTCCTCCTATATCTTTCATTATATACACTCAAACACCTCACAATTGCCTCCTTAGGTCTTCACTTTACATGCTCAAACCATCTTACCCTACTCTCTTTTATCATGTCACTTATTTGGATAATCAAAATATCTTTCACATTATATCCTAATGTCACTTATTTACAAACCCTTTCATTTTAGCAAAAGTAATCACCTCCCAAATAATCTTGGACCAATTGATCGGAAATGTTAGGACACTAATGAGGCTCAAAGTTTGCAAAGTCACTGTGAAGGGGCATACCACACTTGTGCCTGGGGATATATTGTCAACATAGAGAAAATTCTGAACAATAATTTTACTCAAAATATGAATGCTGCTGATATTTCCCTGGCTTCCCGCCAAAATATTGCTAGAATGCCACTCATATTGCTAAAAAATACCAAGGATGGGAAACTTGGGGAAATGAATATTCACCTCATTTTATTGTTCCGCTGGAAGCTCTAATAGGGATAGTCAACATGCCAGTGATATTGTAAACCATGATGAGGACTTTGTACATAGAATGAGAAAAGGATGACTTAAGTGTAAGACATGCTTCTATAGTTTATGCCATCAATGTGATCCACTAAAGCTGGAAGGAAAATTTTTTTTAACACAACTATTAGGCATGTTATATAAGGAATTTTAGGCAAAAAAAGAAGCAACATTGATAGGATGAGCGTAGTTAAGGTGAGACTCAATAAGTCAATATCACTATCCAATGGCAAGACCAAAAGAAAACTTTTTATCAACTACAATGAGGTCTATAGTTCAAGTCCAAGCTGGCCAACTATGCCATGGCAAAGAACAGGTGTCTTGAGATATATGTGCAAAAAGACTAAGAAGATAAGGAAATTATCAAGCTGGTACTCAAATATGAGAAAAGATAGAAGGAAGTGATGTAACATGGTTTAGGCATGTAAACCTAAGACCTATAGAGGTGGCTGTAAATATTTGAGGGGTGCACTTTGAACTTTTGAAGGATCTACGAAGGACAAGAAAAGAGCAAAAAGGACATGGGTTGAATAAGTTAGCGATGAATTAAATCAAAATTATCTGACCAAAGACCTAGTTTCTGACACGTTGGGATGGCATATTAGGATTGTGTTAACAACCAGAGCTATTTGGGATAAGGCATCTTATTGTTCTTCTTCTTTTTCTCAGCAAATGTAGATACACAACAAATTTGAAAAATTAGCATGATCATGGAAGATTAATAGACTCACACACGAACTGTCTCATAGTTATGCAAAGAGAGATTCAACAGATCATCCACCAAGATAATCGCACAATCTGATGGAGAAATATTCCCATTCACACGGGATAGATGATATGATGACTGTGATGATCTCCACGTATTATGCATGTATGCCTTGTCAATAAGCGTCCAACAAGACCTGGGAAGCCAATTAGAATGTATCCTCAGCTAAAAACAACAAACTGATCTTCTCTTCAATTAAAATACACTAGCGGACATAAACAAGGAACCTCTACCTCTTCTTTCCTTTCGAGTGAGATGAGACAATAAAATTTACTGGAGGCTCTATTACGGAAGCAGATTCCAACTTCCAAGCCTGCCTGTGATTGGACCACTCATCATATTCCAAGCTTCCTGTATTACATTACAAGTTCAAAAAGTTAAAAAGGAAAAACAAAAGGGGGAATAACATGATGAAGCAAGATACATAAGAACACAAGCAGCCACGGCAAGTAGCTTACATGATACCAATACATTACTTCACTTAGATGCAGAATCCATACCATAGTTTCCTAAAGCATCCATTATACGAATAACAAGCAACAGGAGGATGCTATCATCTGATCGTTCATCCAATATATATCTGCTCAATATCCAAAATTGAAAAGGTTCAGCAAAATCACAAGCTAAACAGAGAAGCAAAAGGCTCTCTGAAGTGGAAAAATTATTAAACATTACTTGCAAGCTACATGTATGATCTCAGCAGCTTTTTCCCGCATTTCAGAACTGCCAACACTAGAACCCACTGCTCCGGCAATTAAGAATGAACAATGATCTTGATCTTCAACCTTCCTATTCCTAGAGAGGCGAAAATCAGGCAAGCACGAGAGAACACCTTGCAATGAGGAATCAATGCGCAAAAGAGTCACTTTCAAATGTTCCTTCTCAATTCCTGGGTGAAAAATGCATCAAATAGTCAGATATGGTGATAACATATAAGTGAAAAAAAGAGGCATATTTTTTTCAATCAAGGCAATGAAGGATGTGTATATTAGAATTTGGAAGTTAAAGGCTATAGCAGAAACCCTCTTGCATGAATCTTTTAAATACTAAAAAATAACAAATTCAGTAACCTATTGTAAATAACATGAAACAACACAAACCTCACTTCAGGTTTGATGAAATTACAGATAAATGCCCTTACTTTTTTGAACTGACACTGACATCCCTTCACAATTGGTTGGTTGTAACCTTTACCTCCCATTTAGAAAGTGACAATTATGTTTGCTAAGTGAATATGCTGAATTTTCATTTATTCTGGATCATTTTTTCCTTGAAATGTTAGTAGTTTAGGTGAATGACACTTTATAATTGTTAAAAACTGTTAAATTTCCAACTTTGTCCTTATATACATTAAATTAATATTCCCCTCCCTGCACTTTCTTCCATCTTAATGTTAGATATATAGAAATCTTTTTCAATGTAAAAAGTGACATTTGTTCAGACAATTAACTTCATGAAGGTAAAACAGTTTCAATCAGTGAATATTTAACAAATTTAGTTAAAACCTTTAGTGCCACTTGATATAAAAGAGGGAAACATTCGAAACAACAAAATCATTCTAAACAACAAAATCTGAAGGTGAGTGTAATTTTAAAAATATGAAGGGAGGCATCTGTAATATCCAAACCTGACAGGAAGTTTCCAAACCCTGAAATAAGTAAGTACTTCACAAAATCCAGATTAATAAGTATAGATAAATAAGAATTTAATAATATCTAAATTAATAAATAATCTACCTTATATTCAACTCAGATCCAAGAACCCTAACTGGGATTTCTCATACTGTTGGATTTAAGTACCATGCAATAATATCAAGGCCAAGACAGAGAATGAAGCACATGAAAAAAACTAGAAAAGAGGGGGAAACAACATGTTTACCTTGATCAGAATGAATTTTATCCTGACATATTCTGAGAAGATCATCTAAAGCTGCTTGGAAGTGCAGGTTTAAGAGTTCATTTGCAAGTAAAACTTCATCACCACAAGGAATGTGCCATTTGGGGCTTAATGAAAGTTCTGTATCCTGATAATCTTTTGTGCTCATCCATTTCTCCAATGCAGGAGCATTAGGATGGTGAGATTTACACCTATGAAGCAGAGATTTTTTCCCCCCCGTGTTGGATGCAAGTAAGAAATCAGTAGCAGTAGAAAAATTCGAAGAGATTAAAATTCACAACAAAATCAGGACATACTTATACTGGTCAATTGGGTAATAGAGGACCAGACTCCCGAGGAATGATCGAAGGACATGATCACCAGCTCCATTAACCTATAAAATATAAAGTAAGTCTTCATCAGGTGGGGATATAATTAAGGCCAATAACTCCTTCAATGGGTCGAAACTTTTAGAAATATATGTGCTTCCTAAATTTATAATGTTTAACATACACAAATAATCACATGAGGTGAAACAACACAGGGGCAAGAAAATATTACGAATTTGCATGTCTGTTAGAGAATGTGAGAAAAAACATTGACTAAGGTGAAGACACAAAAAGGCACTGAAGCCAGATAAATAAGTTTTGAAAACCAAGGGGAAATTAGTTTCATTTCTAACTACTTTATTTAATAAATTTTAAGCATAGAAAATACTCAAAAAAAGAAGAAATACTATGATACTTATGCACAATTAAATAATAAGAGATATTTCTTGAGCAAAGATTAATATGAATAATTTCTCCCTGCCAGGGAGATATATGATGAAGTTTCTTGATTTTAGAAAGCCGGAACTTCAATATGATGATTATTGATTGATAGGAAAAATAACTTAAGAGACTTAAATCTGGTGGGTGTTAAGAAGGAATTCTAAACAGCACGAGCTGATTTGTAGTGAAACCAGGGAGTTCTAATAGATGATATGCTGGAACTATTTTATTATGAGCAAAGAGACCAAAAAGTTCAAGAAAAGATTTTAGACCTATCTTATTCTGATATGATATTGGTTAATCAAATGGAAAAAAGGAATACAAATGAAACTGGATTTTTGAAGGTAGAAATTACAATCTAACCATCTATTTATTCCAAAAAATTAGTGAAAGAACAATATAATAAATAGAATGAAACTTCTAATAATAGATATGTAAGGTAGTGGTAAGGAAATATGGCAAGATCTCTTAAAAAGAATCATCTAGAAACGTGTTGCCTTGTTTATCCATAAGGGGCATATTGAGGATGTTAACCAGACCTGGGTCGCTATCTATGTACTTCTAGTGTCACGCCCAAAATCCAGTATAATAATAATACAGTAATTCCTCCGTTTTAGGATGTGACTGGAATTCCCATTCACTCCCAAATGAGTCCGAGTAGATTTAACCTCATTTATGTGCAATGATGTATAATAAATCAACACAATTAAAATAATATACCAAGACCTCACACTTTGAGGAAAAAAAAACAAATAAATAAAAAATAATATCAGAGTGCACAACTAAGGTAAATAACATAATTTGGAGAATATAACCTAACGATGCTCGATTATAATTAACCTATATAATCCATCATAATATTCAATACCAAATCCCTAACAAATTTCCTATTCTAAGTAGACCACATCGACGCCAAAATACGTTGATTAATGTAGAAGTCTACATCCTACTCTTGATCCTCATAAGCATTAACAGCTGCAAAATATAAAGTAGAAGTGAGCAATCCTTAGTAGGCTTCGTCTCACAAACCTCGTTTTGCTCAGAAACTTTAAACTTGTTGAATAAGCCAAAAAATGATTTACATAATCATCAAATAATGCAAGTGTATTTTCACACAATTAATGCAAGCCTAGGATACACGAATATCCTAACACATACCTTCTAATATGACATGCCATGCAAACAAGTAAAATCATATGCAACCAATATACAATACATGTAGTGTATATAGTGTGCATCCCACTATAGTATTTATCTGCCTGGCCATGTGGACATTTATAGGGTTGCAATACTGTAAGGCATTCACCTTTTTCCTTACAGCATGCCATGTAAAATATGTGATATGACTTTTAGATCACTTCAAATAGTACACATTTCCACTATAGACTCTAGGTCGCTAACCTCTAATTGCATCTATAGCATTCTACATGCACATCGTAGTCGTACGGGCTTTTAACCAATTGGATCACAATGCCAAACTATTATTTTTTGAAATGGGAGTATACTCGCAAATATCCCAGACATCCCTATGACAGTAATAAATTAATAACACAGTCATATCTAAAATCTCATACTAGGGTATCATCAAGTTATGGTTCACAAATCACAAGTCATATCCACATCCTACAAGCTAAGTCTTGGGTGCTGCATAAATTCTCACCACGATATATAAGGTAATCAATAACAATACCAAGTTGTTGGTGATTATTAGACTTCGACCCTCACACCTCACCTGGACCATGGTGACTGTTGGGTACTAACCGTTACCCTCGCTCTCTCATAGGATATTATATCCAATCTCATGCAATATTCCCATACAATGTTATGCATATCACTTTTCTCATTCACAATTAATGCAAGTGTTACATAATATTAACATATGCATTTCATAAACAATAAGGTATCTTACAAGTATTCATAATCATTCAAGTAAAGCAATTCAAGACAATATTATCACAAATAATAAAATGATATGCAATGCCCAATGTCACAGTCATACAAATCCAATCAATTTCAGGATGCAAACCAACTATCAAATCCTATCAACAATAATTATTTAGCAATAAAATCAATTAGGAGCACAATCAGTATCATTAGACAACATCTAAAAATATATATATTGAATTTCATTGTTATCATCTTATTCTTTTATTACTGTTATTATCTTATCACAATTATTCTACTATTATTTTTCTCTGCACAATTGAGTTATTATTTATTTATCAATTTGTTACATATATTTCATAAGACCAAATTTCAGTCACGTGAGAGCCTTGGCTGTTACATGCATGTACTAGCCGTGGTTTATAGAGTTAATAATCATGGAATAGCAACGTATTTAATAGGGTGACAATTGAAATAAACCATAACGTAGGAATTGAAAAGAAAGTAAAGCCTAAGGGGAAAGTGAAAATCATAAGAATTTCTTTTAACCTTAAGTTTTTAAAATATCAAAGGGGTTTAAGACTTTTCTAATTTACAAAACAAGACCCCTACACCATACGAACTGCCTTGTCTCTCTCTTCCGTGAAATTATGATCCACCCATTTTCTTTAATACTAACCAAATAAAAGCCCAATCGATCATGTAATCGCATGGTAATCGTGCAATAACCATGGCCTCCAACAGATTTCAAAAAAGAATTAGAAAGCAACAAATCTAGAGTACTTTGGTTTATAAGAAAATATTCGAACAATCAAGGTTTACCGTTTCGCTCGAAACGAAATTTTGCTGGCATGCCACCGGCATGCTGCCGAAACAGTGGAAAAATAAAAAAAAGGCAAAAAAGGACAAAAACTGGATTTTGGGGAAATTTCTCTGACACGCCTCCTCGTTTGGCCAATAAAAAATGAACAAATTTTCATTTCCCTCCCTTGTTTCGCCTGTTTCGACCGTTTCGCTCGGCACGCCGCCCCGTTTCGCCGGTACGCCGCCAAAAATTCCCAGCGATGCACTTAAGTGATTTTAATCCTCAGAAACGCATCGCTATTTTAAAAAAAAACGAAATTTCGGTGGCATGCCGCAGTGTGCCACCGAAACTGTGAACAATTAAACAATATGATTTTAGACCAAGAAGAAAACAGATTTTTCAATTCAAGACTACCTAAAATAAACGATAAAACAGGTATAGACATGTAAATTCTAATAACCTATCCTACAATCTAAAATTTCCAAATAGAAGATGTTGTGAATCCACCTACTTCTCGTGTACAGAAATTCCCTACCATTGATCTTCACAAAATTCCAGATTCTGTCTTCAATTCTCCAGGGTTTGAAGTGTGTTCTCTTTCTTCCAATTCTCCTATGCATCCACTTCTAATTTGCTTAATCACAATAATAATAAATCACAAGCCTATTTATATATTATTGGGTTCAAGGCTTTCCTAATTCAATTAGGATTACTAAAGTACCCCCAATCCTTAAACCTCCAATGTCCATTTAATTTCAAATTTTTGAATATATTTTATTTGGTAATTTAAACAATACATAATTACATTATTTCCATAATTATTATCTAATTTAGGTCCTCTTAATCAACTCTTATTACAAAAATACCCTCTTCCCTTTTTAATAGGTTGAAAATCTAACTATTTAGATTCAATTCTACTCAACTTAAAACCAAATTAGGTTCCTAAGCATGATAGGTTAATTAAATAGTTAATTAATTAATTAAACTAATTAAGAAAAAACTAATTATCCCTTAAGTAATTTCTAGGTCATTAGATCTAGAGTGATAACAGGTTTGTATACTCAAATCAATTAAAGTGAATTAGTATAGGAACACTATGGGACCATCCCTTTTTGTAACAGTACAACATGTTTGATTGACTAAAGTTACAGGAAGCATGCATCTTAGATGAGTATGGTGCCATAGATGAAGCGACAGAATAAGATCTGTATGGCTAGAATGAAAGCAGTTGAGAAGTTCAGGAAGCTAATAGAGGTCTCATAAACAACAGTTGATTGCACTGGTTTGGCCATGTAAAAAATATGAAAAGAAAACAGTAAAGGTGCTGTTGAGAAGGCAGAGGCCTGTTTCAAGTAGAAGATTCTAAAAGGACCAAAGTAAGGCTGAAAGGACACGGATGGAGTAGGAGAGGGAGGATTTAAGGAAAAAAACAATTAACATGTACAACAGCTTTAGTCTTTAGATAATCTGGAACAATGAGAAAGTATTCATGCAACAGATCCCAACTAAATGTGAAAAGTCGTTGTTTATGGATCGATTAATTTCCAGAAAACATTTAGATGGTAATAGAATTCAGGAGGCTCAGTGCTGCAAAGGACATAATACGACAGTCAAATACAAAACCTTCCAAGACGGGGCATCGAAGGCGGACACAATTGCTTCTTTCAATTGATCCCCGAAACGAAGGAGAGCAGGACCTCCGTAACTGATAGCAACCGATATAACTTTCAACTGATAATCAACTGCGGTTTCCAAAGCTGGAGAAAGTGGTGGTCGTGCCTGCAATGAAATTTAGATTTATAAGAAAATCTTGATATGACAAGATCAAATTATTAAACACCGCTTCAAGAAATAACCTTAACTGAAATTGATGGATGAGCAATTCCTCTTCCTCCAAATCCCATACCGGGTGTTCCTTTTAAAGAAGATATTACAGACATCAAGATTGGTTCAATAAGGTGAAAAGCTGCCTCTTCTGGATTAGCATGAACACATGCACAACAAAGAAGTCCAACTTCTGCAATAACTCCAGGGAGAATATTTGTCTTGACAAACTTGGAAATTTTCTTCAAAGCCTGCAAATAATTTGATAAAAATAATACATAAAGAGAGCTTTTCCTGAAAAAAGATGGAATGTTCACACTGCTTATTCCTACATATTCAGCAAGGAAAAGCCCAAAACCTGAGTATATAAAGGTTTCGACAATTTTCCAAGTAGGATTTCCAGCATGCAAAAGTAATACGGGCCATCCTCAACCAGAAACGTTCCTGATGTTGCTGTTGAATGGAGGCCTTCATTTCTGCAGTGCAATAGAATACAAACAAGTTATTCCTTGTAAAGGTCTGCGAAAGAGTCCAATAATTCAAGTGCACAGAAGCCAGAAGAGATGGTTAAGAGAACTGATGGCAGGATTTTCATTGCTTACACAACACTATTAGGTTCCAGGTGTAGAAGTAATGAAAATAGGCGACATAAGAATTCATCAAGCCACTCAGAAAAGTTGATAGCCAACAGAACTGACGGGCTATCTTCACTATCATCTAACATAGCCATCTGCAATTATAAGCCAGATAAAAGATTAAACATAACCTCATTCACAAGTAATAAGCATAAACAGCCATGTTCGACATGAATATGATAGAGCTTACACTGGAAAATATAGAACCGATCAATTGCATGGTTGCCAGAGTTTTAGGAGGATCATTGGCATCCATACCAAGTAATGTATTGGTTAACGAAATCCTCAGAAGATCGATAAAAACATCAGTACCATTGAGATCAGCTGCTTTAGATGACAAATCTAAGTATGATGCAAGGAAAAGTGCCCGCCCAGCATATGCTACTGATGTGACAGCTGCCTTCAATTGGTGAGTGGCTGTCAACTGAGTAGATACAAAAACAGATGAAGTAAATAAATGTCAGAGCATGGGACATTTGAAAGACATTACCACAGGTTGATTGTTCAGTCCATTAGTACTAATACTTAAAAGGAGAAACAGGGAGTATTTGAAAGTAAGAACATCAATAAAAATATAGAAGAAGAGATGATTAGATCAAATTTCATAATCCTAGCGTGAATTCAAAATTTATTTGAATTACTTACTGTTTCCAAAGCCATATGGAATCGAGATGCGATAAAGGGAAGCACCAAGAAAGGCTCAACATATGACAAAAGAGAAGTTGCAGCAGCAACTGTCTCAGCAAGGGATTCATTTTTGCTATACTGACCACGATCTATCAACTTCAGTACCACTTTGACAAATGAATTTCTTTCTAATCTTCCCAAATATTGTTCATTATGAGAATTGACATCTGTGTTCCTAAATCAACAGTATTTCCACATGAAAAGGGTAAATCAATCTTCAGCATAAAAAAATTGTGGACAGATTTCATATTTATACAGATAAATCTCTTACTGTTGCTCACGCTTCAAACGTTTTTGGAATGTAATTACTAAGTACCGCAAAAAGCGCTCTAATGAGTAGGTCCAGCGACCCCCATTGGATGGATGGTAATATCTACAACAGTGAAAACCACCAGTATATTAAAGATAACAAAGAATTGTTGAGAACTCAGTTGCATAGGGAGAGAAGCAAAATAAGAAACAAATGTATAGAAGACAGACTGTTCTAGTAGGTTGACCAATTTTTCAAAGTATTCCAGTGCCGAACTCCCAGGCTTTAATAGGTAAACCTGCCAAAGTTTTCATTCATATCATATTACATGAATATCATAATAATTAACCAAATATGCATTATTTATAAGCACCGCCATTTACAAGCATCCATATATCAGCTACTGCAAAAAGAATATAAAAGAGAGCCATAAACTACACACAAGATAGCAGACGGAAATTATTATTCTTACAATCGATACAGCAATAGCCCTTGCTGGGGTAACCGCTTTGTTAGAAAATAAGAACCTTGTATTTCTTGGGACATCCATGGGGAATGGGTATGATCCGTTTCCATTTGCAACAGGAACCTGTAATATCCAGATATTAATAATGAAATCCTTTCGCTAACAATTCATTAGTTTCTTCATGAAGTATGCTAAATTGCCAAAGAACATAAGCAATAATCCAATATAAACAGGTAAAATTAAATAAAAACAAATATCCCTAAAAGGAGTAGGCAAAGAAACATAATGCAACACTGTTCGTTTCAGTCTTGCTTTTAAAACTAATACTGATCTCATTCATTCTATACAAAATGACCTTTCCCAGGCACACAATTGTAGTTTGCATGGTTAAAAAAGTAAGATCAAGGATATCATGTGGGAGAAGTTAATAATTGCAATGTTATACCTTAACTAAATAAGTACTTGTATCCCTTGTAATAGAGGTTATCCATTGCAGCATTATAAATAATTTCCATATCCTTAGAAATTTCTAAAATCCATATTAAACAAATAATTTCTTGCATACTTAGTAATAAGACAATTGTAATCATGCCTTTGACAACAAGAAAGATGAAGTACCCTGTGACATATCTTTTACCAAGGTTTTTAGAACTTAAAGATGTTATCAATGCCACAAATCAAAAAAATTTACAACTATAGAAAGAGAATGCCTATGGTTCAGTCTCAGATGGTTCTATAATGGCTGCCTGCTGTTTGGAGGTTGATGATGATGATGTGGCGGTTGGAATCCATCATGGTACATTCCATGAAGTGCTCATGCATCATTCCCAGACATCATCGAACTTGCCAAGTTCGCCAAGTCATGGAATGGCTGATTTTTCCAATGAGGAAAGCAGCCTCGATAGGTAGGTTCAGGAAGTCGTTCCATATTTTTCATCAAGCCAATGGGTGGATTTAGGTAAGTCTAGTACCTCAGCAGCTTCCATTCTTCAATCCATGAGGATTCAGGCCCTAGAAGGAGAGAGTTTCTTATGGGCCAAGTTGCAGTAGTTGCAGGACCTGAGGGCCCAAGTGATGTTGCTGTGACTCCTATAAATGGTCATGATAGGCTAGCCCAATTTGCTATTGAACCATATCTTTCTTTTAATCAGGTGGCCTGATATCTTCCTTTTAATCAGGTGAATTGAATCCAGAAGCTTTTAATTTTCTGGAAGGGAATCATCCTCCTTCAAAATTGGTTGGGTCTGACAGACATCATCAGAGTGAGCCTGAGGGTCCTGAGCAAGCTTGCAAGGAAGATCATACATGTCTTTTGGTTTCGGATATTCTGGAGACAATGTCCAACTGATTTCAGATGTTATCGGTGGTTGTGATCTTCAATTTACAGAAGATGGTATTTCAGCTAGTCCATTTCAATTTGATCTAATTTGAGAGACGGGTGTGGTAGTTAGGGTTGTTGCTGGTGTGAATACCACACGCTCTGATCTAGACTCCTCTCCTTCTCTGGTAAATGAATGTCACCAACTTGTAGTAGGTGTTGCATCATCCTCTATTGAGCCAGCAGATGTGGCTGATATAAACCTTTAAAAGCTGTATGGCAGGATCTTCCATTTAGCAATAAACCAAGGTTGGGGTTGGAGTTAAAGGTAGAACTTCTAATCGTGTTAGACAATATTCTTGAATTAAGTAGAATTCTTGGATTTTCTTTTGACGGATTTAAAAATGAAGTGCTGGCTCTGTTTTCAGCCATGGAAAACAAACATGGCTTTGTTAAAGGCATCAACAAGAAAACCGAAAGGGGACTGAATAAACTTTTCCAGTTTCTTATCTTCTTGATAAAGATGTGAATTATGGTGAGTAACAGTAGGTCAACGCAGTAGTAGGAAAAGAAATTATGGGTATTATGATTCTACAATTTTGTCTTGGAATGTTATTAGTTTAAATGCAAGTGCAAAACAGGCTGATGTTAGGGCAAGTCTTCAAATTTGGGATCCAGATATGATTAAATTACAAGAATCAAAGTGGGAGTGGTAGATGATAATCTCATGATGGGTATTTGGAGAAGGAAAGGAATAAAGTAGTTTTCTCTTCCAGCACAGTGGCATCTGGAGGTATCATTGTGTCCTGAAGTCATGATAAATTAGTGAAGGGGCAGTTTCTGTGCTTCAAAAATAATCAAAAGGAATTGATATGATACTTGTTTCAGGAGTTTATGGGCCTAATGATACCTCTAGATCTCTCTAATGGGAGTAGTTGATGGCAGTTAGAGGGCATAGTAGAACAGCTGCAATGCTTAAATGGGCTAAAATTGCACTTGCATATGGATGTCATGAAATGGAAATGGAGTAAATCTGGTGAGTTCTCTGTTAAAAGACTTTCATCTATTTTAGTTCCAAGTGGAGGGCACATTCAACTTTAAAAGTATGCTGTGGCAGCCTTCCCTCCCTTCTAAAATTAGTTTCTTTCTGGGGACAGCTGTGCCAGGAAAAATTCTGACAATGGATAATCTCATAAAACACTGCTAGTATTTGCCTAATAGATGATTGATGTGAAAAATTCAGGATGAGTTGGTTGACCTATTGGTTCATTGTGATTTGGCTCATGCTTTATGGTTTTCTTTCTTAATTAATGTTGGGTTACGATGGGTACAAAAGAAAGCTTTGTATCATTTTATTTTATCATGATAAGAGGAAGAAGTGTCTCCCCAGTGGATGTACTTTGGAATCCTGCAGCAATATTTTGGTCCATATGGAAAGAGAAATAATAGGATCTTTAAGGACCATTCACATTCGTTCCAGGTCTCATTTCAGTCAGCACTTCAATATCTGATATGTTGGTCTTCGCTTTTGGAATCTTGCAGAGGATTGGATCTACATTCTTTATCAGTGTTTGAAAGTTTCTATGATGTGTAAAGGTTTTTATAGTATTTGAGATCAATTGTACACTTATTGTGTACATCTAATGCTCATTCTTTGAGCATGTTATTTTGGTTTTAATGTGATTAATATATTACCGACTAAGAGGAAAAAAAAAAACCCCTTCATCTAAGATAAAGTACAGATGAGCTAAAATGTATATTTTGCCAAAGCATTTTCATTTTGAGCCACAAATTATTTTAACACAATGTGATTCAGCACATATATGGTTACGAAGATATTCAAATGTGTTCCATTCATTTTGTTTGAAACAAGCTTCATACAGGAGTGAATTGTATTCAACTACATGATCAAGAATATTATCTAGCGTGTCCATTCCATACAACAAATGACAGTATAAACTCAGTTTCTAAAGATTTCATGAACTCACCTCAAACGTATTTAAGTATCGAGTGAAAAGCACTGGTAAAAAACACTCCCAATCAATAAAACTGTAGTTCTTTATACAGCGAGCAATAATAGCAGACCACTGACTGTCCCAAAACTGGCAATTTGGTATAGAATGCCACTGATCTATACATTGCTTAATCCAATCGCTAGAATTTCCAAAGAAAAACGAAATTAAGTGACATAATTGGTCATGCCAAAAGCCATAAAAACAAAGGGCAGCCGAAAATGATGATTTCAGTATTCTTACTGTGAGAAGAAGTCCCGGTTGTCCATGTTTGTTGGAAGAAAAAGTCTCAAAAATCCAGATCCTTCAAAGGATGAGTTATGCCACGGATTTTCGAGCATGTATCTGCAAATTTGGTTTAAGTGAATTATGTGAAACAACATATTATGAGTTAAATGCTAGTATTAAAATCTCAAAATGAAATTTAAAGGTTGACACTGCCAATACGAATTCGACAGCACAGCACATCAAAGTGGTATGATTACGAGCATAACATAACTCAAACAAATAGTGAAAGAAAGGAGATATATCAAAAAGAAAAACACAAAATGCATAAAATGATTAGATTTCTCATGACCTAGTTCCTGTAATGCATGCTTGCCACTAGTGAAAATTAATGCAGATGGACCAAAAGGAACCCTTAAAACTTGGTGATTATAACCAAGGAAAGATGTCAAAAATAAAAAGATGCAACTAGGTCAGTACAAGTCAAGCTTCATATAGCCTTGAGTAATCAAGCTAAGTTAGGACATGCTACATAACTTAGTAGTTATAACCAGGGAAAGATGTAGCAAATAAAAAAGATGCAACTTCTTATCACTTATCAAAAAGAACAAAAAAAGATGCAACTAGGACAATGTAAGTCAAGCTTCATATAACCTTAAGTAATCAAGCTAAGCTAGGATGTGTTGTAAAGAGGACTAACTGCAGCAGAATTGAGCACCTACCTAGGAAGCTAGCGATAATCTGTTGCCTAGGATTCCAAGTGGCCATGTGGGCGACCAAGCTATTGCCAAGCTAGGCTTTTAGCTTAGGTGATTGCCTAGTCCTAATTGGGTTTTTTGTTCTTAATTTATATACTAAAAGTTGTTAGCTACTATAAAATAATTATATTATCTAAATTAACTTGTTATTATTATTATTATTTTTATGGTTGATGGAACTTCATTAAGATCAAAGTAGGAGAGTATAAGGCCCATGAGATAGGAGCAAGAAAAAACAGGACATAAAGGACAAAGGGCACTTGAAATACACAAAAATGACATCAAAACCTAAACCTGATCCATATATACCACAATAGACCATTCACAAAGCAAGTCAGAAACAGTTTACAGATCTGAACTCTTTATGTAGACACACAAGAGGAGGTAGACACCAAAATGTCCACAAATAATCTGCCTCTATCAGAAATAGAAGGTTCGAAAATGCTTCTGCTGCGAGCCAACCAAATTGCCTAAAAAATAATCTTGTTAATTTAACAATGCTGATATACAGTTTATATGTTATACTACTCAAAATTGTAAATAAAGAACCATATTAGCAAATGAATTAAATGAAATTTTTTTATGTAATAGTAATATCATAATTTATTGCTTATATAATTTTTATTAATTTGTACATTACTATGTCATTATTCATAACTTCTTATTAATATTATAATGTTATGATTTTTTTTTCTTTGTGGGAATATATATATGTGTGTGTGTGTGTTTGTGTGAGCGTGCTAAAGTTTAGTATGCTGCCAACCTACCACTCCCAAGCATGGTTTACTGGACCAGAAAATACCGGTCCGTACAGCCCAGTCCGCTCGGGATTGGAGGGTCCCGGTTCACGATCCCCGTTACTACGGAGGGGCTTGACACAGGCAGTACCGAGTTGGGATAGTTCAAGGCAAAATGGACAGCTTGGTCCTGTTGTGAATCGAATGGTCATAACTTGAGACCGCCTGAAAATTGCAAACAGTAGTTTAAGAAGAACACCTTCTGTCTGCAATCAGGATGCCATTTTCGGCATCCCCGAGCTCAATAACAGCCCAAACCTTTAAAAAAAAGGAAAAAGAAAAGTAGAAATCACCCAACCAAATCAATGTTGCACAAATCACAAACTTAAAATCTAAATCCTTGTCCGTGACAATACCAAAAAACAAAGCAAAGCATTCGTTAGCAAAACACATCCACAAGGAATATAGCAGCCATTCTCCAACATGATTCAGAAATAGAGGTTTCCAAATAGAGATCCTAGCCATAGAAAACTGATATGAACAATGCTCTGTAAATCAAAGTAAAAATCCCTACATTCCTATAGCTGAATCCTCCATTGAAAAGAGAAAAAAGTGCCAAAAGCTACAACTGATGCTTTTCCACCACTCTTGACGTTGCAGATGGGAGAAAAACAAACCCTAATATTAGTTTGAAAGAGGAAGAGATGGAAAGAGAGAGAGAGAGGAAGGAAGGAACTGCCGTAGACTCCTCTCTTCTGAGCCACGGAACAATGAAGCAGGAATCCAAATTGTGCCGATACACGGTCCTTTGACTCCTCTCACAATTGACGAAGACATAGGCTTCTTTTTTTTAATCGGGCCGCACTGCCTGATCCATCCAATCTGATACGGTTTGTAATAGGACCAAGCATGGCCGGTCCAGTCCCCCCCCCAGTCTCAGTCCATAAAACCTTGCTCCCAAGACCCGACTTTGGCAAGAACTACATTGAATTATGATCCCTTACAAATTTGATATATGGAGGATACATCATACAATTAAATCAACAAGCGTTTGCAAAATATTGGCAAAGGTGCTATCGTCAAGATTGAGAGCAGTTCTGAATCCACTAATTCTTGATAGCCAAAGTGCTTTGTACAAGGCAGGTAGATCCTAGATAGTGTCATGGTCGCTAGTGAATGTGTTGAGAAGGAGTGGAGATCTAAGAAGTCCGGGTTAGTGTGCAAGCTGGATTGGGAGAAGGCATATGATCGAGTTGAGTAGTCTGATAGGATTCTTGAATTGTATTCGATTATCAGAACTGATCTACAGTACTGATCAATAAGTTGCAATGGAAATCAGAGTTGAAGAAGAATTGTATTCATTGAATTGAAAGATTTTACAGGAATTGGAAAGAAAAGAGTTTCTTCAATTGTCTTTGAAGATAAAAGAAAGAAAATACAGTTGGATGGTGATTTTAGAGAGATCACCCCTCTCCTATGACTCACGTCTCTGTTCTTGTCTGTCCCTTCCTCAATTCCTCCCTCTATTTATAGACAATACATTGTACTTCCCCCAAACTAAACTAATTCAATCCAGGATCTCCAATTGTACTCCTGTCCACCTCAGCATAAGTCTTCACTTGTCCTCCTGTCCACATCAGCACTCTTGCCACGCTTCCTTCTGGAGTATGTGAGTCTCACCGGAGGCTTATCATAGTCTTTTTTAGAAGAAGTAATGAGATGGAAAGGCTTCGGGAAGAAATGGCGAAGGTGGATAAGGGGATGTCTCCACAATGTTTCTTTTTCTTTCATTTTAGACGGCAGGGTTGTTGGATTTTTTGGGTCCTCTCGAGGCTTGCGACAAGGGGATCCACTATCTCCCCTATTGTTCACTTTAGTTGCTGAAGTATTCGGTAGAATGATGGAGTGGGCTGGGAAGAAAGGTATGATTCAAGGTTTTCAAGCAGGCAGGAATAAAGTGGCAATCTCCCATCTTTAGTTCGCAGATGATACGATGTTCATGGAGCCGTCTGAAAAGACAGTATTTTGGGTAAAATGTTTCATTAATACATTTGAGATGTTATTTGGGTTGCAGGTAAATTTGGAGAAAACTAGCCTAGCTGGCATCCATATGAGTCAAAGTTGTGTGGCTGGTTTCGCATTGATCTTGGGATGTTTAGTTAAGGAATGGCCCATGAAATATTTGGGGTTTCCACTTGGAAAAAAATCAAATACAGTCCGTTTTTGGGATGCGGTTTTGGAGAAAGTAAATAAAAGGCTAGAAGGGTGGAAGAAAAAATACCTTTCTTTTGGAGGTCGTATTACTTTAATTAAATATTCTCTAATGAGCATACCCGTTTATTATTTGTCCCTATTTAAAGCTCCTGGAAAGGTATGCTCAGCAATTGAGAAAGTACAAAGGGACTTCCTTTGGAAGGGAAACCAAAAAAAGAAATATCATCTTATCAAATTGATAGCTTTTTGTTAGCATCGAAGCTGTGGGGGGTTAGCAATTGGTAAAATTTGCTTGAAAAACATTTCATTACTAGGGAAATGGGTGTGGAGATTGGGTAAGGATAGTGGAGCTCTTTGGCAGAAGGTTTTGGTAAGCAAATGGGGATTACCAAGGGATGTAAGACACATAAGAACTTAGTGTAGAGGGTCCTCTGTTTGCCCATGGAAGTCAATAGCATCGGTTGTTGGGGAAGTGATACAATTGATGAAGATAAGGATGAAATCAGGGGACAAAAAACTTTTCTGGTCTGATAAGTGGCATGGAGCTCTATCCTTGGCTGTCCGGTTTCCAGATTATATGCTATCAGGTTAATTGAAAGGCCATATGTTGCTGATATCTTGCAATATTCTTCTCTTTTTACACAATGGAATTTACGATTCAGAAGGGACTTGAGGAATTTGGAAATTGCAGATCTATGCCTGCTGATTGAGCTCTTAAAAGGTGTGAATCTGGTTTCTTCAGATGATTTTTATGTGTAGACAGCAGACCCATCAGGTAGTTACTCACCTAAGTCTTTATATGAGCACCTTCTCCTTGGGGATCAACCTTCCACTTCCACTTTCCCTCATAAATTCTTATGGAAAGCTCCTGCCCAATTGAAAATAAGAGGCTTCATGTGGACAGCATTGCTGTATCGGATTAACACTTCAGACATGCTACAGTGTAGATGGAGGAACATGTATAGATCTCCTTCTGTGTGTGTTCTATGTTTTCAGGATGAAGAAAGTGTCGATCATCTCTTTATCCACCGTAATTTTGTTAGGAAAATTTGGAACCATTTCCTACACTTGATAGAAGTGTCTTGGGTAATGCCAAAGAAACTAGACCAACTATCACATCAGTGGAGGTTTTCAGCCTTGGGGAAGAAGGGCAAACTCATGTATTGGGCAGTGTTTTTTGCAGTGGGATGGAATATATGGAAAGCTAGAAATGGATGTATTTTTGAAGACCATTAGCCAAGCCTTCAAGGGGTGATAGAGGATGTAACTTCTATTGTTTGTAGACAGATGTCAATGCACAAAAACTTTCAGGGAGTCTCAGTGAATGAGATAATAAGAGTGTGGGGAACCTTGGCCAGGGAGGGAAGTTAACATGTTTTGGGATTGGGTGTTTTATGTAACTTGACTAACAGGTTCCATTTCAAGGGCCTGCTCCCTTGACTGTATACCAACCTCTCATGGGTATTTATAATTTTATATAATGAAACTACTATTATTCATCAAAAAAAAAAAAAAAAAATTATATCAACAATAACACAAAATTGAATCTTAAAAATTAGTTACTATTATTAATAAGACTATGCAACTTACATTGAGGTATTATAGTTACAAATATAACTAATTATATAATTATCTACATAATTATATACTATATATAACACGAGGCACCCCCATTGCAGATCACGCCAACCAAATTGTGCGAGTTCCCAAAACAGCCCTTATACATTATTGTCATGGTTCATTAATAAAAGGGTACAATGTCAAAACTGCATCAATTTTTTTTTTAAACTTAATAATCAGTTACAAAATGTTCCCTTCCCCTCTACCTCTTTCTTCATACGTGCTTTACTACACGTGCACCCGACTAGTATAATTATATTAGATTTTTGTTTTATACTAATTTTATACATGGCATATACAATTACACTAAGAGTCCGATGGGTTCGATAATTTGAAATTGGAGTTAAGAATTCCAAATCAAATTCCAATTCATTAAGAATTGGAAGTTAATAAAATTGAAATTCTTGTGATTGGATGACAAAAGATATTGAGACTTAGAATTAGAATTTTATAAGAATTATGATTAAATTCCAATTACAATGATTGGATGAGTTTATAAAATTCAATGACAATTCCTTAATTGTAGAAAATAATAATAATATAAACTCTATTCCTTTCTCTTTAATATTTTCTCTACATAGAAAATTTTTCTTTCCCAACTTTTCTCTGTAGATTTTCTTTCTCTATACCATTCTCCTTATCTTTACAGAATTTTCTCTTTCTAGAGTTTTCTCTCTCTATAAATTTATTTATCAGTTTTCTATATATTTTATCTCTCTAGATCATTCCTCTTTCTTTCTAGAGTTTCTTTCTCTAGACCATTCTCTCTATATTTTCTCTTTGGAACATTCCACTTCTCTTTTCTAAAGTCTTCTCTCTCTAGATTTTCTCTATATTTTGTCTTTAGAGCATTGTTCTCTTTTTTAGAGTTTTCTCTTTCTAGACCATTCTATCTCTAGATTTTCTCTATATAACATTCCATTGCTCTTTCTAAGTTTTTTCTCTCTAGATTTTCTCTACGATAACTTCTCTCTAGACTTTTCTCTTTCTAGAACCTTGTTTTTAGATTTTTCTCTATAGCATTTTCCTTAATCAAGAACCTTCTATCTAGAGTATTCAACTTTCTTTTTTAGAGTTTTCTCTCTGTAGAGCATTTGTCTTTTTGGAGTTTTCTCTCTAGAACCTAGTCTTTTAATTTTCTCTCTCTGGGAACTTCTATCTTTATATTTTCTCTCTCTAGAGCATTCTCATATTTTTATAGTTTTCTTTAGAACCTTTTTCTTTATAAAGAATATTTTTTAATTATTCGAGATTATGTCCATATGAATTCTGGGGCAGAAGAATCAAAATTCTCACCTATCATGGTGTGAATTGGGTTATCTATAAAATATCCTAAGAACGAATTCAATGGAATTGGGTTGAATTATAATTCCAAATTTCAAATATTCAACCAATCAAAAAAATTGGAATTGAAAGCCTAATTCCAATTCTTACCTCGAATTGTTGCTCCAATTCCACAAACCAATCGGGGCCTAAGAGTTATATATAGTTGAAACTTATAAACCAGTCATATCTAATACAAGTAGGGATTGTCACTTGGGAATTGGGCGATAGTATAAGAGTTCAGCTGTCAGCATTAGAATGCGGATTTGGGTCCAGGAGTAGCACATCTTTACAAAAATGATGAAGGTTAGATTGTTGTCAATCAACCTCTTCCAAGACCTGGCTTTGACAGGACCGATACCAAACTAAAGTTCAGCTTTTGTTATCTAATACAATTATGCAATTTACATATCGACTTAATTCTTATTTCTAATATAACTAAGTATCTCTATTCTATATCATTATACCAACCTATTAGTTACATAATCTTCCTTCAAATATTGGTTATTCCTCATAATTTATTATTAATATTGTATCAACAAATTTATATCTTATGTTATACATTAATGAAAACTTTAGACGGTCACCTAAGTCACTACCTAATTTCCCACTAACTCATTGAAACAAAAGTTAATAGCCTATCATCAAATTTCATATTATTTCACTGAAGACCTCTTTGAAAATGATCTAATGGATAAGTAAAGCTATAAAGATGACTGCAGTGCGCTGGCAGAAAACAGCAACACATTTGTTTTTGAGCAATGCAAGACCGTATTAAGAAAGAAAAAGGCGCAAGCCATAGGTATCAAGTCCAACATTTGATGCTCAAACCACTGTTAGCCACTTCAAATTTCAAACTATCATTTTCCAACAACATCAATGGACATATTAGCTGTTGCAATAAATTATGTCCAAAAATAAAGCATAAAAGTATGATTGACCAATCCATTTTAAAGCTTCAACAATAGCAAATGATTAAGTAAAATGATTTTGCACACTCTGGAACCTATTGCTCCATACTTGTCGCTGGAGCTCCTTCCATAGGTACCAACAAACCACAAAGAGTCAATCATCACACAATGAAGCTATGTATCAAAAGCAAAAACCCTTGAGCCCTAAACTATAACTCTATAAGATCAAACTTCACAGAATGATCATAAATACCAGATTATGCGGTAAATGATACACGAACAATAATATGGCCATTAAAGCCATATTGGAGTGAAGGTGATTAGTCACATAAAACCTGCAAAGCATGCAATCATTTCAAATACTATATCAACAACTCAGCAGCCGACCATTAGAATCTGTCTACAGTTAACTTGAGTTGAAAGGAAATGTTTGAGATTCCAGATTCAGATGCAAAGATATATGTCCAAGGTTTGGGGGCAAAAGAAGATAACAAGGATTTAGGGTCCAAGTCCCAAATATTAATGTTCATAAATTAAAGTTATAATATGTAGGTAAAGAACGATTGATCTTGTCAATTGCATGAAGTCTACTGGAGTATAACAAGGATTCAAGAAGAAGAATGAAAGAAAGTAAAAAAAGAGGTTGAAATGTCATCTTGAAAGAGGTAAAAAAATGACATTAAAAAATTATGCTTGAAAGCTAAGGAAACTGCAATTCTTCATCCTCAACAAAAACCATGATAAATCTGTAATAATATTTTATAATCCAAAGTACTTAACATGTCGAAAAACTAATGCTGAACAAAGATAAGGAAAACTACAGAAAGTATCCGGTTGTCCATGCAAGAAATGCTTCAAAATTTTCAAAACATCAGACAGAAAAATTACGCAAGCTGCAGCTACACACCACAACCAAAAAATGAGAAGAATGGAAGAACACACTCAGAAATAGCTTTTATATGGTATTTTGTATAAGCCAGATTCAAACTTATCTTAGAGACATCAAAGTTTGCAACAATAAAGCATGTTTGTCAATAGAATATAATAATATTCATTTTCTTCAAGATTGGAAGATAAATCATTGCTGCATTTTGATTTTGTGTATGGGTAGCATTTCATTGATTTTTAATGGTCTTTGTGGCTCTTCTTTGTTGAACTATTAAGATATTTGATACGGAAACAACACTGCACGGCAGCAGATCAGATTGTTCAAAATTCAGATATGTTGAATCCTTTCTGGGAGCAAAATGCATGGATCATAATTTGTTCAGCCAAAGTCATAAGGTATCTCTTGTTTGCAACCTGTCTCAAGCCATCATAATGGTGAATTTTTCTACACCTGCCCAAGCGTCTACAGTTTTCAAATGGCTTTGCACATTTTAAAAGCCATTTTGACCTTTCATCTCATGTAAGGCCCAAAATGGATGAAAATTTAATCAATGATATTAGAAAATGGGAGTACAATAATAACCTAGGAACCAATGTTAGTTATCAGAATAGAATAGGAACCAAGGAATGAGCCTAATACAGTGGTGAAAGGTTAATTATTTCAAAAGATAAATAAGAAACTAGGAAAAAAGGGAGAGAAGCAAAATTTACGCTCCCCATATAGAATTCAAAAAAAAAAAAATGTGGACAATAAGTTTCCTCTTTGATGTAGTTTTGCCATCAAATTAAAATGTCAAATAGCTTGCATTAGTGGATGTAGAACAAAATAGACAACGAAGGCATGATCTACACAATGAAGTTGTGATCTATGGCTATTTCAATAACCCACAACTCATTTATATATGACAACTTTCAAGGGAAATTGAAGTCAGGATATTACCCAAACTCAGACCATATCTCAAGGGCAGAACCTGATGGAAAGAACTTCCGGCAGGATCGAACAAGGGATGTTAGAATCTCAAAATGTTGCTGTCTCAATCTCCAGCCTTCTGGACCCGTGTTTCTGTAGAATAAATGCACATGTTGCATATTACAAGCATATAAAATTAAAATTCCATAAAGTGTGCATATATGGTTCGAGTGAATCACTAATAATAAAAAGAACAACAAATGCCTTATTCTGACACGTTGATCATAACCATGGAAACCTTTCCTGTCATCATAGCCCATTGGGGGAAAAAAAACATACAACAAGATTGATAATTTCTTTTCAACTACATTCATATCCTTCCTGACCTTCTTCTCACCCTTCAAAATGCACCTTATAACAATCACCTTCCTAGATCTTTATTAAATATTAAAACCATCTTAAGCTACACCTTTTTATGTTACAACCTATCTGGCAAAATTGTAGTCACTCTTAATTATGACATTTTTTAGTTTACCTTTTCCTAGTCCTCCCAAGAATACATTTCAAAATCCTCATCTTAGTTAACTTTCATCCTATATATGTATGTGTGTGTGTGTGTGTATATATATATTGCTTCTTTGTTAACCAACTTTATACTCCATTACCTCATAACAGGCCTAATCATTGTCATCTAAAAACTACCTTTTTAACAACTTAGATGGAATGAAATACATCGATCACATAAGTGACATGATACTCCAGAAGTTATACTTATGATTCCATGGACAACATCCTTGTCAATATTGCCCTAATCAATAATTGATCTAAGAAAAAGGAAGAGATTACTTTGAAGAACTTGGTTCTCAATTATTGCTTCACCCCACATTTGTAAAAATTTTGCATTCTATATACTTGTTTTTAACCAGACTTATTTTAAACCTTTTGATTTCAAAGGTATCCCCCCATAATTCTGGTTCCAATTTTACTTGTTCCCTAGCTTGGTCCAACAAAATCATATTAACTGAAAATAACATACACCAAGGCATCTCCTTTTTTTGAATGTAAGCTGACAACTCATTTGTAATCAAAACCAAAAAAAAAGTGCTTGTAGCTACCCCTGATGAAAACGTATTGTTTTTGAAAACTCGTTTGTCACAATGTTTGCCAAGGTTGTCAAAATGTGAAACGAACCAAAAATCATAAGCAGCCACTTAGAATTGAATTTTTTGAACCATAATCCTAAGATTCCTAATAATTTTAACAGATGTAGATTTTAGGGTTTAGCTCTCATGCTTCTCATAGGAAAAGGGTATTATGTTGCTGGAATAAGTAAAATACGTTGATTTCTATATATTTTACCATTTTAGAGTACCATAAAAGGATCAAACAAGAAAAAGGAAAAAATTTGGTTAAAAAGAAATTGACACATTTTTAGTGTCAAAAAGTCTTATTGTTTAAATCATAAAATTAAATTTAACATCATACAATTCTACGTATATACCATAAGATTAAACTAAATCATTATTTCATTTGAATCGATCTATGGTCAAATCAAATTGAATCATAAGATTCATAAACAGAGGTGCCCACTGAATGCACCTAGTTATCACTCCCCTTTACATGCTATTAATGACCGCAACTAACATACATGGCATTGCTTACAAGAATAATTAGCATTAAAAATCATAAATTAATATATGTAAATACTAATCCAAATGATCAAGAGTTTGAAAGGTCAACCATAGAATTACACTAACCAACCAAAATTTTCACGAAAAGAAGTATAAGATCAGAAATCAGAAAATAAGGTTCTCAGAGAATAAAAATCCTGGTAGACAATTTAGTATAGTCTGAAGTTCGGACACCCCGTCTCATGGATGGGTATGAAAGTGAAATAGGTATCATAACAAATTGAGTGATCCATTCATCGATTGGTGCTATGGATTTAAAGATTGTATCCAACTAGAATATAATTAGATATTTCCAAAATTAGAATAATTTAAAAAAAAAATGAAATGATGAACCAGCATGCGGACCATCAGTAGTTCAGTTGTTTAGATGTTCACAAAGACAAACATCAGCTTGTATCCTAATATGTTAAATTCTGTAAAAAAATGATGAAGAGCCTGAGCAATATCGCGGGGAGAGAGAGAGGTTACCTTGTGAAGTGTGTATGTATCAAAGTGTCATACAAAGGTCGCCACTGGACCGTCAAGGACAATTTCTTTCCATACTTCTTAAGTAATTTGACCAATATATTTCCCCATCTAACCTGATCAACATTAGTGGAACTCAGACTCCGTCAAATGGTAGAAAGTATTCAACAAGTGTAAATGCATAATATGTTTACAAAAAATCAAATTATGTCTTCCTCCTACCTGCACATAAAGTTTGTTTTGTGATACGTGGAACAGTTCTAATCCAAGTTTCACTACAGCCCTAACATCTTCAAAAGACACTTCACTTTTTGCCTTTATAAAACTGCAAATCAGATTAAAAAGAAAAAACACAATGTTATTAGAAAGAAAAAAGAAGCAGGTAGCAGAGGCTATAAATATTGGTGTCAATTGATTTATTTCTAAACTGAAAACTGATTGAACCAAACAGAAAAATATCTGTTTGGTGTGGGTTTTTCTATTTTTTGTTGCTTACAGTTTGAAAATTAGCAATTTAAAAAAAAAAAAAAAACTATTTCAGTTTGGTTTACAGTTTAACCCTTATTTAAACCAAACAAAACTGAAAACCAAACTGAAATAACCCACCTGCATAGACCAAAACCAAGACTTATTAACCAAAATAGAAACCATATGTACACACGTATCTAAATGATATGAACATGTATAAATACATGCATGCAAACACATACACATGCATATTGTGTACGTATATATTGTGCAATAACCAAAATAGAAAACAAACCAAACCAAACTGATTTCAATTCAGTTTTCTGTTCTGTTTACCTAAAATTTTCATTTTGGGTTTCGGTTTTACATTTCGATTGGTTCTTGATAATTCAGTTTAATTTTTGTCTGACCGCAACAGAACCAAACCAAACTGACCAAATTGAACCCCTCGTTACCAAAGTTGGCTGTCATATAATTTATTCCTGATGTATGAACTATGAATTAACCATTATAGCAAAATAGTGATGGATGGTTGAAGGAATCGGGGATTGAACATCAAAAATGAAAAATATAACAACAAAAAAACAGCAAAGGAATACACATGTTCCTAGGACTTACATCACAATTTCAAGGCATGATATGTCAATATGGTTCACAGTCCATATAAACCTAAACAATCCAAACAATAACATAAATCTCTGCATTTAGTTCTTGCATATGAGTGCAACAAATCTATATAACATGCACTCACACAGTTTTGAGTGCAATACGCATGTCCTTTTTCTTTTTTATTTTGGTTTTGGCACGGTGACTATGTAGGGGGTTGAGAAAGAAAGAGATCCAAATTGATTCCACAGAAAGTTTGAACTATATATATCTCGGAGGTTGAAAAGAATGACAAAAAAATGTGAAAAACAATAAATAGTCCTTGTTCAGTCTGCAAATAAATCATAAGAGCTCAACGTCTCATAAACAGAAAATAAACCAGCTCTAATACATAAAAAATAAATAAATAAACATATAAACAATAAGGGATGAATAATTCAGATAAAGCTACAAATAAGCAAACTATAAAATCAACTGCATGACTCGTGAAATTTAACTGGATCTTTAACTTCTGTCTTTTCATGAGTTTTCCCTCTATCAGTCACCTTACTTCAGAGTTTTCAACAATTTAACATACTTCCCTCTTTAAATGGAACGGAAATTCAAAATCTAACAGTTGAAAAGCCACGTATCTCTCAAGAGTAGAAACTCAAAGCGGAAACCTAACCAATAGATGTAACATCAGATGAGCAATGGATGTATGACCAGTTTCGAATCATAACCTAAATTAAACTCGTGTGAGATTTAACTAAATTCAAGTATTAGTCAGAAGAAAATTGAGCTTTAGAATCAAATATGATGTACATAGAACCCAACAACCCAAAGCGACACAACTTCAATTTCTGTTTCAAGATCGAGATTGTCGAAAAATATAAAGAAATAAAGCAAATTAGAAGTTGCGTATATGAATCGGGCACGTAATTTGGAAATTCGATACTGAATGGACAGTGAGTCCGAACGGAACGACAAAATAGGGGGAATTAGAACTAACAGATCGATGACGGGGACCCATTTAAGAGTTGAATACACGGACTCGATATAATCTGGTTGCCATGATTCCTTCACAAATCTCACAACGGAAGCGAAAGATTCCTGTTCTCTCTTTGTTTCTTCTGCAACTGGCGGAGGAAGCCAAGCATTGTAGAGATGCATTTCTCCTAGTCTGTGATCAGTAGAACTTCTGTCTGAGAAGATAGTTAAACAGAATGAGAAAAAAACATGACAAGAAATCTACCTTTCTTCTGTTATAAATGATTCCCGCTCGTCTCGTCGATATATGTAGGCTGTTTCTGTTTCATTTCTTTCTTTCCAAGTAAGGGAATGGGTTTAGCCGTTCAGGGCTGAAGTGGGAAGAGACCACGAGCGAGGACTTTACCTGCGGTTTGAGATCATCTGTCGTAGGGTCTGTGCGGTAGGCCCGCATCTGACGGCCCTTGTTTTTAATATGAAAAGTGTTTTCACATTGAAAATGTGGAAACACGGATGAACTGTTGGATGCGGGTCAAGCGCTTCGGGATATTTTTTTTCTTTGCTTTTTTGTTTTTTTACGCAAGAAAGAAAAAGCATTTCAAACGGAGCCTTATTATTTGTCATATACGGAGGAGCGCGAACGTTGCAGCTGGATTCACCAAAAGGCATTAGTAACCCTACCGCAAGGGAGAAATCCCACAGCTCGATAAGGTGTCGAAAATTTGATAACGTTCTCTTTGCTTCTTATGTTCGATTCTCTTAAATGTTTCTCACTGCCAGATTCAAGGTTGTCGTTTTTTGTTTCCGGCTGGATTTCCCATTCCAGGGGTTATTCCGATTTATCTTTAAATGAAATATTGTTTCTAGTATCGAGATTAGTTTTGCTCCCTCTCTCTCGCTCTCTCTCACTCTATCTCTCCCACTCTCTATAGATTTTGTTGTTGTTTATTGTATTGCGAGGTTGATATTTTCCTTCTCTGTTTCTACATGCTCTTATCTCGCGTGTTTGTAGCCTTATCAGTATTAATCTTACCGGAACGGATCCGGAAGAGAAGGGTTTTCTTTGTTTGTTGTTCATATTATTAAATGTTTAGGGTTTGTTATATGTGCAGTCTTTGGGATTTATTTGTGAAGTTGGGTATTTGATTTAATTTTTACTCGCCGTGTTCCTGCAGTAAAATTTCCATTTTATGCGTCTTGGACTTTGCATAATCTGTGATGGCTTCAAAACGGATTCAAAAGGAATTAAAGGATCTGCAGAAAGATCCCCCCACTTCTTGTAGCGCTGGTTTGTATAGTTTTTTCACCATTCTTCTCAGTTATCCCTTTTTTTCCTTTTCCAACCTTTTGAAAGTATATGAGCACGAGTTATTTGGCATTTACTTGGCCAGTGTGTGTGCGCAAATTTTTTTTTTTTCATTGGATAGGTGTATATATGGCTGATTTGGTATCATTTATCACAAACCAAACGAAGAGAGAAAGAGAGGAAGGGAAGGAGACAGGGGATGTGGGAGAGGGAACTTCCCTTTGATGTCACAAGGGAGGGAAGGAACTCTTATTTCATTACCTCTATTTGTGGTGCAGTTTGCAATCATCTTGACAAAGCGTTGCCGTTGATTTTCTGTAGGAGGGAGTTACTTTTTATGTCCCTACGAGGCAGTCCTTCAAATTGCATAGTGGGATGGGATTACCCTTTTGGCATATTGTATGCATTTAGTCCTGGAAATGACATGATATAAAGATTCATCATTTGATATTCTATTTTGAACTGCAGTTATGTCTTTTCTTTGGGTTCTTTTTGTTTTGAAATGAATTGTTTTGTCATAATTGTCAATTGTTACGATTTTTTTTTTGTTTAATTTTATTGTAAATGGTTCTTCGTGTTACAAAATGTTGTATGCCGATATTTGTCATGGATTTGCGTTTTGGGTATTTTTTTTTGGACCTAATACATGCCATAATTGCCGTTGATAAGTTCTCTTTGATTTTTATTACTAGTAGGGGTGCACGTGCAGTACTGTACGTAGAGAGTGTGAACAATTTTGTAACTGCCTGGGTTTTGAACAGTGTTTGCTGTTTCGGTGGCACCTCAAGAGGTGTTACGAAATTTCAGATTTCGCCCCCAAACGGCATGAAACAAGGGGAAAAAATAGAATCTTCTTGAAACAGCGCGGCATGCTGGTGAAACGCTAGCGAAATGTTACAAAACAGTCAAAAAATTGGTGATTTTGATTTACAATGCTCAAATCGTTTGAAATTTAGCTCAATTTAGATAAAATTTTGTACGAAAAGCTTTATTCCTCTTCGATTTAGATAAAAAATCTTTACATTTATTGCATAAAATTAATTATTTATCCCAAACAAATGAGTGATTTTAAACAATAAATGTTTAAATTCTCGTCCAAATATAGAGGAATAGAGTTCTTTCATATGAAATTTCATCTAAGCTAGGCTGAATTTCATACAATTTGAGTATTTTAAATTGAAATCACTCAATTTTTTGGTTGTTTCATTGCATTTTGCCAACATGCCGCTGCGTTTCGCTAATTTTCGCTAGAACTTGTTTTTTCCCTGTTTCGGCGAAATTTCGGCGGCATGCCGCCAAAATTTCGTTTCTGTGGCTTTGCGAAATGCCAAGCGGCACCGAAATGGCAAACCTTGGTTTTGAATAAAGAGGCAAAATTATGACTGTTGAAACCATACTTTATGAAACCTTAACAATATATAGTGTGGACTTTTTGGGGAATTCGTGCATAGAGCTTTGCACGCTTCCCAAGGGGACTTCTTGCGTTAAATATAGTATACATTTGGAACTGACATGTTAAACACATGGTTAGTGCATGATCTTGCATGCTTGGATTAAATGGGATCACCTTGTTTGGTTTGCTAGTGTATTCTTGGTGCCAATAGACAAAACATAAATGAAATTTCTGCAGCACTCTGCCAAAAATTTGGTGATCTTTGGAGAAGCCTGAACTGCTCAAAATGATTGAAATTTTGGTGTCTTGTCATATTTCAGCAGAGATAACTTTTTATTTCTTGTAGAATTATAAAATATAAATAACGTTTATAAGCACAATCATTCATGCAGCTGAATAATATAAAAAGAATATAAGCATTCCCATGCATGATGAGTTACAATATAAAACTTGTTTGCAAATAAAAAGAAAAAGATAATTGACGGAGCAAGCCAAATAGAAAATGGCAACCAATAGTAACTAGTAAAAAACACATTTTGCATCATATATATTAAATTGAAGTAATTATACTTTGGTTAGAGCCTAAAAAAAATGCTTTACCTCACATGTATGTTCTCCCAAGCAATTTTGAGCTTCAAATTAATTATCAATCACTCTTAAGAATGTTTGTCAAGTTCAGATTTGAGAAGTTTTTCTTCTAATCCAAGGAGAAATGGGAGATAGCTAAATTTTTTATTTTTTTAAATGGGCAAAATTTCATCAAAATGTAGTGAAATTTCACTTGATCTATATTGGGCGATGTTCATTTGAAACCCCACAACAGCACCCCTTCACCCCTCCCCGGGGGTGTGTGTGTGTGTGTGGTGTGTTCACAACAAAATTTTGGTCTATTTTCCTTGTAGAAAATATGTAGGATCGATTAAATGTTTGTGTAGTATCATGGTTTAAATTTTGAGATGATTGCTTGATTATAATAATGGATAATTACACTTACACCTCCCAAAGAGTTGTCACTTGTGCGTGTAAACTACTTGACATTTGAAATATACCAAAAACCTCCCTTCACATTTTCACAAATGGTCATAAAGCTCCCTTTAGTTAGTTCAAGAACATGGAAATGACCAAACTAACTCTTGAGATTAAATTCATTTAAAAGCCGATGTAACATAGAAAATCTCAAAATAAAGTTCAAGAGTTAATACAACTAAATAAGTCTTAACAAAAATAAATTGCTATATTTCTCCATCAAGCATTCTCTAAAATTGTCCTTATAAATGCATAGATAAGGGTAATTTTGTCATTTAACATATAAGGGAAAGTATTTTGTTAATACTGGGCATTTATGCATAAAATTCTTGGAAGGGGTTCATGTGAACTTTTTTGCATATGTCAATTGAGATTTTTGACATTTTCCATATGTCAGGGGGTTTTGTGTGCATAAGTTTCAAACCTCAAGGGATGTCAATACAATTATCCCTTATAAAATATATATATAATTTTATATAGTATATATTATTTAATTGTATAACTTAAAAGTGAACATTTCTCTTTTATATACATGAGAGAGACAAGACACCCGACCATCTCTCTTTTATATAAAAAAGACTCTTTAACTGGACATTGACGGAGAACTAGAGAAGATAGAGGCGAGGGTGACAAACCAGATATGCCACCCCCACTCCTTCTTCCCCTCTTTCTTCTCCTTTCCTCTCTCTCTATCTCTCTCCAGCAGCGCCTCCCTTCTCTTTCTCGCTTCTCCCCTTTCTCTTTTATCTGTTTTTTAAGTTTCAACTATATAGATTGATAGTTTTGATATATTGTGCTGTATTAAATGTATTGATTGATACGATCCTTATCGCACGATAAAGCTAGCCTAACAAAACTAAGTAGTGCATCATGCCAATGTGCACGATACACGATATGTATCGTGCATATCGCATGATAGAAAAAAATACATTGAACATTGGATATTATATATGAGCAATTGTCTCTATATGAGGAGCGTTATTTAAATTTGTAGTGGTGGTTGCTTGATTATAGGAGCGGATTGATTATTACAAAAGGAAGAAGAGTTGTGGATATAAATTTCTCCTTTGAATAGTGCATTTAAGCTGTTGAATTATCCCAAAAAGAAAAATATATATATATTCTAAGGAGTTTTGTAGCTATTTTATTTTAAGATTTTTAAGTATAAGAAGAAGGTATTGCATGAACAATCATAGTAGTGGGTTGGGATTTTTAGAACATGTGAATGTCTTGGAAAACCTGTATATCCTTAGGTTGTGTTCGGATAGCTGGAATGGTCTGGATTATGTGAGAAAAACAAATTTCCTGTAAAAAACTTGCATTTGGATAACCGGAAAACATGGGACCCATGGAAATTAAAATGATTCAAATTTGAATGGGGCTTGGATGGGATGGGTTTGATTTCTTTATCATGGAATAGTGACGGTTTAATTCTGTTAAGAAGTTTAAAACAACAACTTTATAATTTGTAGCTTCTTAAATCCTTTTGTAATGAAATATATTATATCTCAAACTAAAACATTATAGCCTTAATACAATTGATTTTTGTTTATTTTATCAAAATTATTCATTTGTGCAATAAAGGGTAAAATGGGTAAATGTACAACTTTTTCCATTCATTTTGATTAACAAAACAACATAGGATTTTCCATCAATATTCATACATTTTTCTGGTACATCCAAACAATTTTCAGGAAAGTTAACTTTTATTTTCCAGAAAATCACTTTCTGGCATATCACTTTCCCAACTGATTTTCTATCTTAATCAGGCTATCAAAACGCAGCCTTAGGGGTTGTTTGCATATGCAGACTATTTAGGCCTTGTTTGGAGTTCATTTTGAATCATGAATGCCCCAGGAATAGGTTTGAACTATTTGAAGAGGAGATGAGTTCCAAGTTTGGTAACTAACTATTAATTCTTTTAGAGGTTATAAATATTACAAGTTTGTCATTTTTATAACTTAAAAAAAGTTTTCATAAATGAAAAGTCTGTCCTTGTCATACAAAAGAGTCTCTAAAACAAGTTTCAATTATCTCTTTCAGAATTTATAGATATTACAAGTATGCCATCACACTTTTGCAAAACTCGTTTTGAAAATCTAAAAAAAAAGGTGCTTGAATGATTCCTTCTTGTAGTGTATTTTTTTGAACTCATTTGGGGAAAACTCATTCCCAAAATGAAACCAAACACCTATTTTCTGAAACTCATTTCAAGCCGTGGAATGAGTTCACAAAATGAATGCCAAACAACGCCTTAGTATTGGGATCCTAAAATTTTCTTTTGCCCCAGATTAAGGGTGTGTTGCTGTTGCAAGTTGCTATATATGTGTGGCTTCTAGCATGTATATTTGGCCTTACGGGCGTTTACATAATAGTTTGTTTGCGGACATGCTGCGTCACTCTTTGCAGCTATCTTGCTTCTTCAGTGATAAAATATTGTTTGTTTATGTCTTATAATTTGAAAACTTTTGCTTTTCCGCAGGTCCTGTTGCTGAGGATATGTTCCACTGGCAAGCTACCATTATGGGCCCAACAGACAGCCCTTTTGCTGGTGGAGTATTTTTGGTGACCATTCACTTCCCACCTGATTATCCGTTCAAGCCACCGAAGGTTGCTACAACTCCCTTAGTTACCATCTTTATAAAACTCTATGAATCCTTTCTTTTCTTTCTTTCTTTTTTTTTTCATATTGATTTTCCTACAAATACCTAGACGCATTGCACCACACGGACCCGTAATCTTAAGCATGACTAGATCAATTTCCTGTTTCCTCATCCTGAATATAGTTCAGCTCCTCAGGGTTCTGGTGCAGTTGTTATTCAATGTAGTAGAATGCAGCTTGTATGAATTGATGAGTCTATATTTTTCTTTTTCTGCTGAGAAGAAAAATGTGGTTATTCAAGGCCTTCCAAAGTAGGTCACCTAGTGGATTATTAGTCATCCCTTGCTAGTGCATTAGGGAAAAAAATCAGTGAACTGATTTAAGTGGAGGAGTGCATCTAGGATACCATGAGATAGGAGCATTCCACTTACATTAAAGGGTATATTTTACGAGACATCAATTAGACTGGATATGTTGTATGGTACAAGATGTTGGGTGGCAAAGTAACATGTTTAGAAGATGAGTGTGACTGGTATGAGGATGCTAAGATGACATATGGCAAAACTAGAAAAAGAAAATGTAAGAAATGAAGATATTAAGTGGTTAGGCTTAACTTGGGTTAGGATGCGTTTGGATAATAGGAAACTGAATCGTGAGAAACAAGGATTTCTCATGATGCAGTCTTCTTTCAGTTTCAGACCTCCCGAGCCAGCATCTTTTGTTGAACATTTTCTCAGATTCTTGGTCCCACAGTATTTTTTTTTTCTCCATTTTCCAAAATCCAAATGCTCTTTGCATGCAGGAGCACATTTTCTTGCAGTTTTTTTCAGTATCCAAAAACAGCATTATGGATAAAGTTGAGGAGGAGAGTAGTTTAAGGTAGTTTGGGCATGTAGGGATCTTGAGAGGCACCTTTAAGGTGTGAGAGGATTCATATTGAAAGGCCTAAGAGATCAAGAGAAAGACCTAGAAAGACATGGATGGAGTTAATATGATAAGAGTTGCTTCAATATAAATTAATCAAAGATATGATTTTTGGTAGAATGAATTGGCAAGACAATATTTGAATCATCGACCTCACTTTGGTAGGAACTGGTTTATGATGATGATGATTAGATTGATGGTGCATTTATGAAATTGCTTTCACATGATTTTGTACTTGGTATTTGTTTTACACTGGTACCATCTTTAGAGGTCTGCTTAGCTGGATAAGCTAATTTTTGTTGTGAGCAGGTTTCTTTTCGCACCAAAGTTTTCCATCCTAATATCAACAGCAATGGTAGTATCTGCCTTGATATACTCAAAGAGCAATGGAGCCCTGCACTTACAATATCCAAGGTGATTTGCTTCCATAAAACTCACAACCTCCCTCTCTCTCTCTCTCTGTTACACTACCTTACCATAACCCCCAACCCCCCCCCCCCCCCCCCCCCCCCGCGGCCCTGTTGATGCTTAGGAAGTCAATGGACCTATTGATGCGTCTGGCATTGCTTGAATAATTGCTCTGTTATGATTGTGCTCGAAGGACTTGACTAATTAGAGCAGCAGTAAAAATCAGTCGAGCAATGACAGAGATGGCCTAAATTTTATTGTGGCTTCTAACTCCATTTATTCCATGATTTATATAATTTGATTTGTGTAATACTTGGTTACACTTGTACAAGAATGACTGTCACGGGGTAATATCTGATTTATCTGTCTATAATTGTTATGCAATTGAGGCTTTCAGGTTCTTTTATCAATCTGTTCACTGCTAACTGATCCAAATCCTGATGATCCTCTGGTGCCCGAGATTGCTCATATGTACAAGACTGATAGATCCAAGTACGAGGCTACTGCTCGATCCTGGACCCAGAAATATGCCATGGGCTAAGAGCTTTATTATTTAAATTCTGAAGAAAAATGTCACATGCTCCCTAATTCAGTAAATAAATCACGGAAAATTATATTTAAGTGTTGTAAAGAGCTTATTTGTCTTGTTTTTACCTTGATGGTGGCTTTGGGCGTGAGAAATATGTCATTTCATTTTCTGTCAAAACTGTTTCATACTTGCACGAACTCTTGGTTATCCCCTCTGGAGGAGTCAATTTGCATATTCAAAAGTCTTTAGTGTTTGAAGTCTTGGGGGACACCTTCAAGATCTTTCCTACTGGTCTTTGTAAGCATCCTTGGATCAAGTAACACATTCTCTTATTGCGTGGCCAACGATTTTAACCTTCTTACCGGGCCATGGGCTAAAATGATAGGCTCGCACCGCCGTTAACACAGCCCACCCACCTACCATCATAATTGCCACCACCAACAATCCACACTGACCCCACCGTGATTACCACCGCCCCTTCTCTGCCAGCACCATAACTCCACAGTCTCCACCCACCAACACAACAGCAACAACCATGCTCACCACGACCAACACCACCCATGCATCCTTTCTATCCATCATTCGCATGACCAATTAAACCACTACTACCATCTAACCACACTCGCTACCATCCCGAAATAACAGTGTATTTTGTAATAATATTAGATTTGTCTTTGATGTTACGGAACATATATATATATTTTTTCCAATCCCGAAATAACAGTGTATTTTGTAATAATATTAGATTTGCCTTTGATGTTACGGAACATATATATAGATATATTTTTCTGCAGAAAAGTAAATGTGAACGAAGTAGTTTTTGTAAAATGCACGTCCCTAAAAGGCTAACAGTAATTAACCAATGCACTGGAAAATTCAGAAGATTTCATCCCGTTGTTCTCATATTATCCAATAACAACCAATCGCACAAAGCCATGTCATCTTTCAATATCTTTGATGCTTCATTTCCCACCTCACAATAACACTCTCCTCATATTCCACCCTATCATCAACTCCGAACGGCAGTTTTCTTAATGTTCTAGAGCGTGTCTTCTCCTCCAATTACGAAACCTCCAAGCCGCCAAAACTCGGCTCCTGATTTTTAACTCTGTTGAGCTATGGCCTCCACCTTGTTCTCCGCGCACACCTTCACCCCGATCGTCCAGAAACAACCCCAAATGATCCCATCTCAACTATTTTTCCAAGGTCTGAGGCCCCTCAAGCCCACTGATCCCTCGATGAGTCTCGTGAAGGCTCTCTCAGCCACCTTAAAAACTTCTGCTAATTTTAGCAGACTCAGCACTAAATATGGAGGAGTGAGGGCCGAACTGAATCCATCCCTGGTCATAAGCTTGAGTACCGGGTTGTCTCTCTTCCTGGGAAGGTTCGTCTTCTTCAACTTTCAGCGCGAGAACGTTGCTAAGCAAGGGCTACCGGAGCAGAACGGGATGACCCACTTCGAGGCAGGTGACACCAGAGCCAAAGAGTACGTTAGCCTGCTCAAATCCAATGACCCAGTTGGGTTTAACATCGTCGACGTCCTCGCCTGGGGATCCATTGGTCATATAGTGGCTTATTACATCCTGGCCACCTCCAGCAACGGTTATGATCCCAAGTTCTTTGACTGAATTTCTGTCCACAGTTCGGAAAGATAGGCTCTACTTCTAATTAATTATCATTTCCGTAATTATTGTACATCTTCCTTCCTTCTTCCTTTCTGCTCTTTTTTTCTTTCTTTTTTGCGAAGATAATGGCAAGTGGTTCTGCCCTGTTTTCCTTAATTACCTATGGCCTCTCAAACGAATCTTTTACAAGACTATGCTTGAAAAGGAAAGTAAATCTCCTAAATATAGGATTTCTTAAAAACTGGCTTTCATAAAACGTGCTATCTTGGAAAGCAAATCCTCTGCTACGAGAAAATATCCCGTTTCAGACAAGCAAAACAGGCTCAAACAGCTGCAACTTTCTTTCTTTAATGGAGATCCTTTCAACACACATCACAATCGCCGAAGGTGGGTGGCATCGAAAGCCTCAACTTGCCACGATCTAACCTCCGGCAAGTAGTCCTTCCGATCACTCGGATTCACCGGGGATTAAGGGTTCAGCCAATGCTTCTAGTCACTTGGATTCGCCGAAGGTTAGGGAGAAGTCAACCAGCAGTAAGTGAGGAGAGAGAGAGAGAGAGAGAGAGAGAGACGGAGGAAGAAATGAAAAATCGAGAGGTCGAATGTGTCAATAAGCAATGGCTTCCGACCTAAGTCGATGGAGAAGCTACCAAGAGGGGCTTCTCCTCATGGGTTGTTTTCTCTGCTTGTTGTGGACGAGTACTAATTCATTTCAGGTAACCAAACAAGATTGTAACTTAAATAAGTGTTTTATTAAATTAAAAGTCAGAAAAAATACTTCAATAATTAATTCCAAACGCAGCCTTAGGATGCTGCACGTGGTAAACAATATCAACCCAATATGAAAGGATTGAAAAAGGAAACGCAAGGACTGAAAATACATTTGGCAAGATGAAGCTGTGGGCGCCGAAACTTGTCGGCGACTCCAACACCGGTGAGAGAGAAGGACAAAAAACCAGAATCCCTTTCCCTTTTTTTGGTTCCATGATCGGAGATAGTCGACCCTGTTTTCTTGTTCGTGTTGCACAAAAAACTTGTGAAATAGGGATTTAGGCATGATTTGAGTTTGTTTCATCTTCCGTCTAGTTTTTCCCATGCCGTTCTTCATTCATTGCACCTAATCCCGGAAACTTACCGGAATAGGTAAGTTTATTCATTGCACTGCTTGGATGACTGCAGTAATCGCAGAAACCTCAATCATTGTTTTTTCTAAGAGTTAAAATGGGGGGAAGAGGACTACCAGTGTCATCAACCCACGAAAGTGCAACGATCCTACAGATAATTGCCCCAGTCCTTGGACGAACCTTTCATGCAGAGGATTTGATCCTTATAGACCTCTAGCCTCCAAACTGGAGTAACCCACAGGACCGCTGAACCACCTACTCCCGTAGGATCATTGTTGTTTTTACTAAAACATTAATAATATTTAGTTTGAAAGTCAAATTTATAAACGATATTATAAGATCGATCAGATGAACCGATATAGTTGAATCCACATTTAATTCCAACAAATTCAGATTTAAACCATCCGATCTGTTCAGTCTTGTTGACTAGAGCATAAATAACCAATGGCTAGTTCAAAATGGCATTACATATCTCAATAATGTTATATAATAATGCTCTTTTGTTGTTGATCCAAGTACTAGTTGTCTGGAATCCTAGTCCCTCATTAACCTTCCCGCGAGATTTGTTCCTTGCTTAGGTTAGTGTTGATGTTTTGAATACTAACCCTGTTTTTGTTGCCGTTTCAGCACCTATTTCTCCATTGATGGGTTTAATAATTTGCTTTCATGTGGACCAATTCTCAAGCGTTACCGATGGTCTCCCATCAGCTAGAGTGGCTTTGGCCACTAGCCTGAATCTCTTTTTCGCGAAAGCAATCGCAGGGTTCCTGGCCGGATTTATGATTTTGAGTTAATTTGCATCTGTATTATGTTAGTATGGTCATCTTGTATCTCCTTTGTTTTGGTTTCTGTTGATGTATTGTGGATCCTTTTAAATGAAAATGCCTAGGCATATTTCCAACCAAAAAAAATCCACTTGTAAAACGGATTAAATACAAGATGAGTTTAGATTCAAATATGACAATGAAAGCCCTAAAAATTAAATCCAATTCACTTCTTTTAGTGGCTTTATCTGCAGTCCTTAAGTGAATCCTTCACAGGATGCAAACACATGTCATGTGGATGCAAACACGCAACTAACAGTTTTTAGTAACAGAACAAGTGTTTGCATCTTGTGGAGGCTTCACTTAAGAGCTGCAGATAATGCCACCACAAGAAATGATCCGCTATAAATCCTTGATCCCATTTTCTCACCAATTTCCAGTTGAGGACTTGCCTACATGGAGCACACGTGCAAACACTAGCCAAGAAGGAAGAAAATTTGCGGCCATGCATCTAATACACCACACGCATACCAAACCACGCCCTATAAACCCTTATCCCTGCATTCTATCGCTTTCTCATCAAAACATAACCAATAACTCTCTGGCGTTGTACACTATCGGTAAATCACTTCTACATCTCACTTTTGGATTAGAACATTTTGACTGCTTTTGGAAAAATTCCCTTCCATCTCACTTCTCTGAAATACTTTATGCAGACTATATTGGCAGATCTACTGCCCGTTTTGTACATTGTTAATCTTTAATATATAATAGTTCTTCTGTCTTTCCAAAAAAAAATCACTTCTATATCAATAATCCTCAAAGTGGTAAATTCACCGTTCACTACAAGAGATACCATGTTCACTACAAAAGATATCCTTTTCACAAAACCTAAAATGAATGCCGCTCTAATTCTTGGTGGCGAACATCGAGGCCAATTGACTTTTGTTGCCAGAGACAGTTTTTGCAAATAATTTACGTTTTGTGCATCTCCAAAATTTTAAAATTTGCGGCATACTATAATTGTCACCAAGGTTTACAGTCGTGGTGAAATTTTGGTTTTTATGCTTCCAGCGATGCGTTTCGCTGGGGGAAATCGTTAATTTGCATCGTTGGTGAAATTTCGACGATTTTGTGGCGAAACGGGCGGTGTGCCAAGCGAAACAGACGAAACGGGCGAAACAGAGAAAAAAATGTAAATTTTTTTTAGCAAAACTGGCGGCATACCAGCGAAACGGAGTGGCGTGCCGTCGAAATCCAAAAAAACATAATTTTTTTCGTTTTTTTGCTCATTAAAAATTTTCCGACATTTGGCGTGCCGCCGAAATGCCGTTCGATGCCATCTAGCAGCACCGAAACTTAAAACCTTGATTGTCACTATATTCGCCACAGTAGATGAGAGTCAGTGACACGCATATGAACACTATTTAATAAGCATCATGCTTTAGGTGATTATATCACTTTTACATTTGGTATACTTTCCTTCGTGGGAATAGGGTTGAGCGGCAGGCTGGGCCGGCCCGCCCGAGCACGCCTTGCAGGCCGGCCGTGTCGCGGGCTTTCCGTGCCGCGGGGTTGGCGGGCCGAGCCTGCCAGGGGTATTAAACCCCCTTTTTTTTTAAAAAAAAATCACAAAAAATTCTAAAAAATATTTTTATTATTCACAAAATTGTTTTACACTTATTGGGATAGATTTTGCTCAAAAAAATAAATAAATTACACCCATTAAAGACTTAAAGTAGTCTAATTAAAAATCATAGACTTAACAAATATATTTAATTAGAGATTTTATAATAGCTTTTTGGGTTTTTTTATACCTAATTATTTTCTTAGTTTTGATTGATTATATGAGAGCTTTTATAATTATATTTTCCAAATCCTTAATTTTTAGATAAAATAATTTAATTATGATATTATTTATGCAAGAAGGTACTATGTCCTAGTGGTTAAAGAGATATGTTTTAAGTCTATTGGGTAATGTTTGAACCTTGCTATCTACAATTTTTGGGAATTTGGATTATTTAAGCTAGCTAGCTTAAGTTGAGCTTGCCCCATAGCGGGCTGGCAAACGGGCTTGCCATTGGGGTGTGCCCAGCGGGCCTGCGCACGGGCGTGCCCCTAGGGCCCTAGGCATGCACGTGCCGTGCCGTGCTGGGCCGCAGGCATGCCCGAGTCGGAGGCGTGCTGGGCCGAGCCAGCACGGCCCAGTACTCAACCCTACATGGGAAGGGATAGTTTATATTCATAGAGCACTAAATCCAAGTCCATTCCCCCTATTGTAAAAAGTATTATATCCTTTCAATTATGTGTATGTAACTAAAAAGTAAAGAATAACGATATGGTCAAATAAAAAGACAACTAATATAAATTATGTTTATATCAATATGGCATGAATATCTTTATTTGATTTTTGACCTATGTCAAAAATCAGTGGTGAAATCTAGAACCCTTCTATGGGCAAAGATCACAATTTGCATAAGATTTTACCATAAATATTTCTGTCAAGGCTAGTGAATTCTCCATCGAGAAATCAGGAAATTCTATACATGTTGGCATAAGAATTCACCTTTATCCTATTCTGTAATTTTCTATCTTACCACAATCATGTTATAATGATAACCACTTCCCTGTTAGACTGGATGATTATCTTTATAATACAATTGTAATTCATGATTGCACAACTTTATAACTTCAAGTGATTTAATACATTCCTATGATATATTATTTTAGAATCACATATTAAAGTAACTTGGGATGTTGTGGATACTCTCATATTGTTTTAATTTAAAGATACTAGCCAATTATGTTGTAAATCGTCACTCTCAAAACAAGTGATTAACAATAATATATCACAAGATTAGCATGCAAATTAAGAAATATATTTCTGCTAATCAATAAATCAACTTTAATTAGTTGGTTTATAACTCTATTATGGTTATTAAAAATCTACACGCATCTTTACTTCCATATAGGAGTAATTAAATATCGTAACAAAAAGAGCGTGTTTATGCAAAATAATCATAAATCCCAGGATCTAAATTTATTGAGACATTAACTAATTTACATGTTCACGGGCTTAGGTAAATAAAGTTAATTTTTCTTTCTAATAAATGGGCCTAAAACCTTTGGTCTAAATTAATCATAAAAAATAAAGATTGTGGTAAAATCCATAAGCATTATAGGAAACCATATGGCTTCTAAATATAAATTAGGCTTGTCAATTATACTCTTTATTAGACCATGTACCTTTGACTCAGTACTTATATAGCCCAAAATGTCCAACAAGTGATATGTTATAGAGTAGAGGTTCCTTACAATCCAGATAGGTTCATATATTGTTTAATTTTATTAAATCATTTAAAAAAAAAATCCGAGCGAGGCAAATCTTCATGGTACTGAACACCATTTTTACGAGAGCTATAAATAGGGCGGGTTGGGTCTCGTTATGATAAGTTTGGGCTAAGTCCAATATTGTGAGTTTGGGCTAGGATTAACTAGCCCAAACTCGCCATTGGCCAGCCCTAATCTAAACTCATTAAACCCAAACCCAACATAGATATTATTTTTTGTATTTGGGCTGGATTCTGGTTGGTTCAAACAAAATGTAAATTTTTTAATATTTCTTTCATTTTTCTGATATGAATGTAAATATTAGAATATCATTAATTGAAATCGTGTATTAACTTACAAGATATCTTAAATGGACCCTTGAATTTGGAAAAAAATTTAATTAACTTATTTCTTAAAAATTTATTTTCAAAATATATTGAGCCAATCACAAGCCTACTGTATTTTGTGGTTGCACAATCCTTATTATAGAGGAAATGTGCCCAAATATCACATTCACTGTAGTGTGTAAGCGTAAAATTCTTTGTTTGAGAATAAATTTATATATCTGTTATCACATGTTAATAAATTTATGTTTTATGGTTGATTACATAACTATAAGGATAATGTAAAAGAAAAGAAAATAAATAGTGGTGTATATACATACAAATAAATACTTAGTGAAATATGTATAAGAGTTTGTATATAAACTCAATTTTAACTTTGGGCTCTTCGATCTTTCTGGGTTTGTAGAAAATTGTTCCTACTATAAGCTTGAGCTTATAGTAAGGGTGAACTTTATATATTTAATATATTCTTTAAATGGGTTGTATAGCATGAGCCTGAACCCGATCCAAACTCAACTTCAGGCTATAGAAGAAGCCTAGCTCAAACCCAAACCCAAACAGAATATCAATTCGGGTTCTTATTTGGGTTGAATTGAGCACGCTTTGGCCAGGTTAAATTTTAATAGGGGAAAATTATGGAAAGGACCGCATTTTCCCATGTATTTCCAAAAACACATGCTTTGAAAATTCAAATATTAAAAAACCAACTTTTCTTGTGTAATTGCGTTTCATTCTGAAATCACTATAGCTCGATTAATCGCAAATTTTGTGATTAATCGACAAAATGTTCAATTACACTAATCGAACAATCAACATTGAGATTTGTCAATTAATTGAATGGTATTTTCAATTAATCGAAAAGTTGCGACGATTATCGAAGATTTACAATGAACTAACATGTATCCCTGGATTATAAAACTTGTGTCTTTCGAAGATTTAACTTGTATCCTACGATGGTCGTGCTTGTTTCCATGTTGGTCAACCTAATATTGTATGTATCCCATGAAGATCATACTTATATCTGTCGATGATTAGTCTGATATCCTTGAAAATCTAACATGCATCCTTCAATGATTTGAAATTTCGATTAACCGGAATCTTAAATTGTTGTTTTGCGATTAATCGAAAGGTATCCGATTGATCGAAATTCATGGACGCATGATCAACACATGATTGAAGCCCGATTCAACGTTCGTCCGGTCAGTAATTGTGCGATTAATCAAGTTACAGTGATTTTGAACTGAAATGTAATTACTTGAGAAAAAATTACATGTTTTTTAACATCTTACTTTTTCAAAGCATGCTTTTGTAAATATTTGAGAAAAGGCGGTACTTTCAGTAATTGTAATTTTCCCTATAACTGTCATCTTTATAAACCTGCCACTCCTAAATCGAACTTAATTTTGTTCGCATGCCAAGAGTGGATCTGTTTCCTTCCCAGCCAAGTCTCTCTGCCTGCCACCCATATTCTTGCAACAATATAAGTGAACCTCAAAAAATCCAAGTGAACCTCAAAAAATCCAAGTGAAGCCACAGGCGATGGTGCAGAGGCTGTCCACATGGCAAGGGCGTTTAAGACTTGTGTGTACAAGATCGCAGTACCAAAATCCCTTATCTTGGAATTCATAACACGCGTCAGCTCCTCGTTGGTGGATGAAATCCTTCGAAATCTTGTATGCAAGAAAACAAGGAATATCATATCGAATAGGATTTTCATGCGCCCATATTTCCTCTGTTTTTGTTGAGGCTCTCGAGCTTTCTTCGTTAAGATCCTCGCGTCATTCACAACCCTTTAGTGTTTCTCCCACACGATCAGGGACATGGCAACACAGGCTCTTGTTTCCTCGTCTCTAGCCTCCTCAATGGAGGCTGCCAGACAGCTATTGGGAGGGAAAAGGCCGTTTCGCTCTTCATTTGGGTCCCCAAGAAAGTCTACATTTGTGGTTAGAGCAGCTTCCTCACCCCCTGTGAAGGTTAGCTTGTGCATGTCGTGTACCGAAACTCTTATTCTAGTTCTTTATTTTTATTTGTCATTATTATTTCTTTATCTTTTAGATGGATATCATAGGCTGCCTTAAGAAATCTTCATCTACCTTGCTGCTTATCTATGTATTGCATTTGTTTTCAGCAAGGAACCGACAGACAACTTTGGTTTGCATCTAAACAGAGCCTCTCATACTTGGATGGCAGGTAAATCCTTCTGCCTTTGCTAAATAATTTACGCATGGTTACATCCAATAGCAAAACTCAGGGAATGGTATAAAATAAGGAGGATTGATGATGCCTAAATCTTCTCTCTCCAAATACGAAATTTATGCAATCGTTCAATATTGGTAACAAAATCGCGATAAAGATATATTTCTGTATCAATTGGACAGGATGTGTTGCCAATCGAAACTAATCGATCGGCATAGTATTTGAATGATGTTGAAACTTAAAAGTAGTCCATCTATTGTGGGATGGATGGGTCATTGCAATAGCTAGCAGCACCAACCCACCCGGTTCTTATGCGCAGTAATACAACTGACCTCCCATTTTTAGTATCAGTACTAACTCTACACGTATAATTTTACAGTCTCCCTGGTGACTTTGGGTTTGATCCACTAGGCCTATCAGACCCTGAAGGCACCGGAGGTTTCATTGAACCGAAATGGCTAGCATACGGCGAGGTCATCAATGGACGCTATGCCATGTTGGGTGCGGTAGGCGCTATTGCACCCGAGATTCTTGGGCAGCTTGGCCTGATCCCAGCTGAAACTGCACTACCGTGGTTCAAAACCGGTGTAATTCCACCAGCAGGGACCTACGATTACTGGGCAGACCCTTACACCCTTTTCGTATTTGAGATGGCATTGATGGGTTTTGCGGAGCACAGAAGACTCCAAGACTGGGTCAAGCCAGGTTGCTTGAGCAAGCAGTATTTCTTAGGGCTGGAGAAATACTTCGAAGGGTCTGGCAACCCGATATACCCCGGGGGACCTTTGTTTAACCCTCTTGGGTTTGGAAAGGATGAGAAGTCCATGAAGGACTTGAAGCTGAAGGAGGTAAAGAATGGCAGGTTGGCCATGTTAGCCATCTTGGGTTATTTTGTACAGGGTCTGGTAACTGGAGTTGGGCCCTACCAGAATCTCCTGGACCACTTGGCGGATCCAGTCAACAACAACATCTTGACTAGCCTCAAGTTCCATTAGCCTCCTCTCCTGTTGGGATCATCATCTTTTCTCTCTCTCTGCTAGTTTTATGTGTGAAGTATTGTAATTGGCATATTACTTGTAGTTAATAACATTTTAAGGAGTGGATGTAGTAGTATACCGTTAAGTGGTCAGCCAAAGGACTATTTGTACATGTGCACGCTCATATTTGTAGTTCCAATGCGTCTGAACCTAATCCAGTAGTGATATCGTATCCTGATAACTTTCGCAGTATCATCCAAAAAGAAGATCCCAAATCGATCGCTTGCTTGCTCTAGTACTCTTCAGATATTCCTCCTTAGCGTATTGCAACTACCATTAAATATAGTTACTAGTATCTACTAGGGGTGCAACTCGGTCCGGTTAAAACCGAACCCGAACCGACCCAAACCGACTTCGGTTCGGTTTGGTTCGGTTTTATAGTGGTTCGGTTCGGTTTCGGTCCAAAAATCCCTAAACCGAACTAGGTCGGTTCGGTTTCGGGTTTCATGTTCGATAAACCGAACCGAACCCGAACCCGAACCGAAACCGAACCGAATTCATGTATTTCCCTAAACCGAACCGAACCGAACCGAATTTATATATATATTATAAGATTATATATATATTATAATATATAATCTATGTTTTATATATATATATATAATATAATATATGTTAAACTTTTTAAAGTTTATATTTAAACTTAAATGATATTACAAAAAAACCTTTATTTGAGATAAAAATATATTGGTCCAACCCGAACCGAACCGAACCGAATAGTTTTCATGTAGTTCGGTTCGGTTCGGTTTGGGTTTCGGTTTTTTCATATATTTTCGGTTCGGTTTTCGGTTTAATTGGTTCGGTTTTCAATTCGGTTCGGTTCGGTTCGGTTCAAGTATACATATTTTCGGTTTGGTCTTTGGGTTGACATCAACCCGGACCAAACCGACCCGAGTTGCACCCCTAGTATCTACCACGATTATAATATTTTTTATATCACAAATTGCTTTTCCAAAGCAAATTTAGGCGTCGTGACGTTCATTTTGGATATGGAATGAGTTCCAGGGTTAAAATATGGTTACGACGGTGATGATTAAAAGTCATTAGAACACCTACTTTTTTTTTTGGTAGGAAATATAATTATATTATTTCAAAAAAGTTACAACCATTAACCATAAACTGATACACTTTTTTCATCACTTTGTGACCCCAAACATTACTTCTAGCAAAAGCTATCCCTACTTTGGCCATAATATCTGCATTACAATTCATTTCCCTTCTAACATAAGATATTTTAACTCTATTCAGTATTTTGATTAATCTCTTAGCCTCCCTAACCAACGAATGCGCCTACCACGGTATAGTAGATTCTTTCAAAATTCCTTTGACAACCTGCATGGAATCACCT